>JAPFRF010000021.1:13020046-14467546 GCA_029282475.1 Phrynocephalus forsythii | reverse complement strand
CCAGCAGGGCTCTTATGTTCTTATGTATATGAGAAGGTGAGTGACCACTTGACTCCCCAATAAAGCCCAATCTCTCCCGGGGGGGGGGGGATTCCAGCACCAGGGACTGGGGTCCATCCGTCGTCGCACTGCACATCTGTATCCCCTCGCAGCCGTCTTCCTTGGTGCTGTGGATCTAAATCTCATTTGTTAATCCCAACAGAATGGATCCATTGAATAAGTGGGTTGGATGTGAGGGTTGACCTGTCACGGACTCAGGATCTGTGGCTCTGCAATATTTGTGACCCTGCTGGCCTAACCTGGGAAAAAAGGGGGAGACTTTCCAGGAAAACTTCATTGCAACTTGCACTTTAAGCCAACACCTACCTCAAGGGCGGGACAGTAGTATGCCTACTCTACTATAAATCAGTGCTTGTTCTGAATGGCCGGCAGCTAGAATGCCATGACCACGTCTGTCCCCCAACCCCCCTGATTTTTAAGTTTTCCTCAGTCAACAAAACACAGAGAGAAAAGAACTGCGGATGAATAGTGATGCTAAATTTGGAAATAAATTTAAAGCACAGAGTAGGACCCCAGTATTGGCTGGGGATTGGTTCCAGGCCTTCCCATGGATAACAAAAACTGTGGATAAGAGGGAATGCTAAACAACCCAAAACTGCTATTTTGTGACATTAGCTTGATTTACGGCTGCTGTTTGAGGCAGTAGCTTGCTTTGCCGCTGATGAATTGTTTATTCATTTTTTTCCTCTGCCAACCGTGGATAACTGAATCAGTGGTTAATGAACCAGTGGATACGGGGTTCTTACTGTAATTTTTCATCTCTCTCCTCCAATGCACCCGGGTAGTTGACATGACCGTCTTCCTTCCCCGGTTGTCCTCACAACTGCCCTGCAAAGTGGGATCAGGCTGAGAAAGACTGGAACCAGGCTCCAGCGCCCTGTTTTCATGGGGACTCAGAACATGAATCGCTCCAAATTGCTGTCTAATATTTCATGGCAACCGGTTTATGAATATTGGAGTACCTATGGGAAGATCTACATAGGAGAAAGCCTCCACGGATTACCTGTGGCTGCGTGTTATCCACTGATTTTTTTTTGGAGAAATCTTGATAATTTGGAGGGCCGATTTCATTGCACTTGCCTAAACACTTTCCTAGCCTCACACCAGCGATGCGCTCGCCCGCCCCCAGCAAAACATGCAGGGGAGAGTTAGCTTTCTGGATTTTTAATGTCTCTTCCCCTAATTTTAATTAAACATCTGTAATTTATCTTTATCTGTACCTAAGCTGTGCCACACAGGTTATTAAAAAAAAAAGCCTTCCATTTTTGATTGCAAAAAAACTACTGCGGCCGTTGTGCTTGTGTTAATGGCAGAGTGAGTTCAAGGCAAGATGTTAAAATGCCTGCGCTTTAAATATCACTGTAGACAGCTGCACTTCGAGAGGAGCATGTACATATAATGGAATATTTACCCCCGTTTAAATTTCTGTCATCTCAGTGCTGCCGAATTTTTGACCCAGAGGCACGGTGGCGCTTTCGAATCTGCATGAGTTAGCCTTTTCCCCCTCCCGTTTGAGTTCCATATGAAAAAAAAAAATTTTCCAGGGCATAAAATTTAACGGGCGAGAAGGAGCTGGCCTCAGTCTGCACGGAGTTTGTGGAGCAGGCCCGAAATTTTACTACAGGTCACTGCTGAATTTATATGGAAGGCAATTCATCCCGGGAGCTCTCTCAGCTGGAAGCTAAAACGGAGGGGGGGGGTCCATAGTTGAAGCATAACCGAAACGAGATACAGTAGGAACCCCTCCCCCCGTATCCACTGATTCATTAGCCACTGATTCAGTTATCCACAGTTGGCAGAGGAAAAATGCAATAAATAATTCAGCAGCTGCAAAGCAAGATGCTGTCATAAAACAGCAGCCGTAATGCAAGCTACCGTCACAAACAGCAGCTGTAAAGCAAGTTACTATAACAAAACAGCAGTTTTGGGGAACATGTTGGTGTTCTTTCTTATCCACGGTTTTCTTTATCCACGGGAAGGCGTGGAACCAATCCCCAGCGGATACTGGGGTCCTACTGTATTGTATACTAATCCTCTGCTGTTCCAAGTGAATTTTGACTTACGGCAGCCCTCCCCAGAGTTTTCCAAGGTAGATAATACACAAATGTAACTCACAGGAGGCACGGGGAGGGGTGGGAATTGAACTCCCAACTGGGGCTCCACACAGACCGATACTTAAACCACTGAGCTCCCCAGCCAGATTTTCAATTTTAAAGAGCACTTCTCTTCAGTGTTGGTGCACCAGGTGTTTTCCCTTCAGATATTGTCTAGGCAAGTAAAATTTGAACATTAGCTATGCACATATGTAACCACAAATGTCGGTCTGCTCTGTCTTGCATTTTTACCCCGCTGATTTCCCAAAGGGCATATAAAGCTGTTTCTCCACCGCCAGTATCATCTCTGAAAGGCTGATAAAGCAAAGCAAAGCAAACTCTATGATTCTATGATTCTAAGGGCGTTTATACACGACCCCTAAGCTCCGCCGCAAATGGCTGCAAGGTCCGGACCTTAAAAATGTTTACCCACCAGCTCCGGACTTTGCAGACAATTAAATGCGACCCCACCCACTTTAGCGCGACCAAACAGCAGTTTTCTTGTACCTGCTTTTTGGATGTGACAAATGTTTGATCCGGTGTAAGGATAGTGAGTGCGGGGCTCTCTGGCTTCTGTTTGTTCTTTTTTTTGCACCCCGCCCCTTTAAGAGATCTGTATGCTGCCGGGAACAAAACGGAGGTAAGCTGGCATTCTTTTCTTTCTTTTTTTTCCCTCCCTCACCCAGCCAGCAACCAGGAAGTGCGGAGGGGGGTGGGGACAGAGGAAGAGCGAGGAACCCCTAAGATCTCTGGTCTGAATTTAAGAGGCCAGTGGATCTTAGGGGTCGTGTAAAAAGGCCCTAAGTGTTCTGCTTCTATACCGCCCCATACCACTTCATGGAGTCTCTGGGCGGTTTACAGTTTAATTATGCAGGCTACACAATGTGAATAAGGAAGGAAGGAAGGCTGGCATGAAAAGGGGAAACTGTCAAACAGAAAACGCTGCCAAGGGGGTGGGGGAAGGCTGCATCGATGGGGAAGTCGTCATTCATTGAACAAGTTGAAACGTTTATTGTGGGGATGAAAGAAAGGGAAAACTGTGCAAGCCCGCATTTCCGATGAGGAGAAAAATCCGGAAGAGGTTACAAAGCCGTGAACAGTCGAACATATGATGGAAAGAAAAAGGAGAGGGGACATATATTAAAGTCTACTATTAATAGAACTACAAGCTGTTCAGTGCAACCTACAAACCCAACGGTTAATTAAGATTCCCAAGAGACGCCACATAAGAAGGAACATTTCTAAACTTGAACAAAGCAAGAACTGTATTTATTTTATTTTTCCCCTGAACCGCCAATTAAGGCATACAATACTAGAGGGATTGATTATAGTGGTACTGATAGAAGGAAGGCTCTGTTGTCCACAAGAATGAAAGACAGCTTTAAAATATTGTCATTCCATTAGCTCATTGTGGATCCACTCTGCTTAGTCCTAAACCCATTGGCACTGGTTGGATGATGTCTGGTCAATTGCCAGAAGAAACAGAAAAGGAGGCTGATGATGACAGCAACTGGAGGGGAGTGTCTTTTATTTTAATTCCCTGGCGATAACCTTAAACTAACACAACTGCGTGGAAATTTCCAGAAAGGATGCAAACCAGGGCTTGACCCTACTATGCATGTTCACACACTGCAGAAAGCAGGATCCAAAGGTGAGTGGGAAGAGGAAAACAGTGATATGTGAAATAGGTTGTAATGAAAGTTCAGATAGAAAACACGATCCAAATGATCCAGTGATACTCGCGGAGAGAGGAAAACTGATGTGTGAAATGAGTTATACTGAAAGTTTGGATAGAAATCAGGATCCAACGGGTGAGTGGAAAGAGGAAAACAGTGATGTGAAAGGAGAAGGTGGCACACCAAATCAGAAGCCACTGATGGTCCAGAACTGGAATTGCTGTGAATCCATTCCAGATTTTCATCTGGACTTTAGAGGTATTATCCAAGGCATGGATCCTATTTGGGGGACATTACTGAGCACCTTCAGCATTTTCTAAGAACTGAATAAAAAATACCTGGGCTGGATTTATAGCACCTCCCTGGTTGGAGGCAGCAACCACCACTTTCTGACATGGATCTCCCACAAACCCTTTCATGTAACATTAAACCATGGTTTGTTATGTGATAGCTGCTTGCTTCAAACAGTAAAACGATCTCCGGAATGAGCTCAAGTTGCAGAGATTTTATCACTGCCATTCAATTTCTGGTCTCCTTTTAAAAGAAATCTTGGAGAAAGCAGATTTTTAGACACTCGTCTCTGTAGTCTCTAGTTGATGAGCTATGACAATGTGTGAAGAATTTTCTGCTTGGCAGCAAGAAAAATTTAACAGTAAATTTTATACAGTGTCAGGTCACTCAAATAAAATCCATCTCCACCAAGCATGCTTTGCATTTATATTATCTTTACATTCCTGGAGGAGAGGGTGATTAAAGATACAAGCAGAATCAGCAAAGCTAGTTATATAAGATTAATCTCTCTTCCCTCATACTCTGTAAGGCCATTTTGATTCATAAAAGCCACCCCACTTAATTTTCCTTTGAAAGCTGTTTTATCACAGAAGGACCAGCCCAAAATATCATGCTGCCTGAGGCAGCTCATGTAAGAGGCTAGCTCGGATGACAACTTGAACCTTATTTCAACACTAGCAAAGGGACAATGTTTTCTAGTACACAGCGGCAGGAATTTATTTATTTTATTTTAGAGTATTTTTACCCTACCTTTCTCCTTGGAAAAGGACCCAAGGAGGCTTACAGTAATGAGGGACAATACACAGCCCAGTACAATTAAGACATGTTCAAGTATTTGAGAAAAAGGAATTGTAGGACATCTTACAGCATTAATAGACAGCATTACATTAAAGCAACACGGTTATAAGTAGCCATAAACACAAAGTCAATGTGAACCCATAGATTCATATAAAAGACACATGGTAGTCCATCATTAAGGGAAAGCTTGCCTGAAGAGAAAGGTCTTTGCCTGTTTCTGGAATGACAACAGAGATGAGGCAGTCCTGGACTCTAGTGGGAGGGAGTTCCAGAGTCTGGCTGCAGCAGTCAAGAAGGCCCTTTCATGGGTTCCCACGAGATGTATCTGTGAAGGTGGTGGGATGGAGAGTAAGAAGACAAACTCAAACTCCCATGGAGATCTGCCCTCTCACAGAGAACAGCTGAGAGATTACCATGAATAACCCCCAGAATCTGCATTCTCCCACTGCCAAATGGTAGAGCTGGATTTAGTGATGTAACAAGACTCTCCAAGATTTTTATATAACATAAGAACATAAGAAGAGCCATGCTGGATCAGGCCAAAGGCCCATCTAGTCCAGGTTCTGTATCTCACAGTGTCCCCACCAGATGCGTCAGGGAGTGCATGAGACTAGATATCTGTCTCCTGATACCACTCCCCTGCATCTGGCCCTTGAAGTACCCTGGTTTTAAGCCTGGAGATTACACATCTCCATCATGGTTTGTAACCTGTGATGGACCTTTCCCCAGGAATCTGTCCAATCCCCTTTTGAAGGCATCCCGGCCAGATGCCATCACCACATCCTGTGGCAGGGAGTTCCACATACTAACAACACGCTGGGTGAAAAAATGTTTTCTTTTTTCTATTCTTACTCTCCCAGCCCACAATTTGAGTGCATGTCCCCTAGTTCTGGTATTATTATCCTAGTCCTGGTAATAATGCCCTGCATTATTTTGTATGTCTCAATCATATTCCCCCCTCAGGTGCCTGTTTTTCCAGACTAAAGAGCCCCAAATGTTTTAGCCTTTCCTCATAAGGGGAACAAACCTGTTGTTGTTATGTGCTATTAAGTTACATCCCCTGTACAGCAACCCTAAAGGGTTTCCCAAGGTATTGTAGGTATTTAAAGAACGTTTTTCATTAGGGTCACCCTTTTGTGAGTTTCGATTGCTAAGGAGGGATTTGAACCAGCTTCCTGAGTCCTAGTCAGCTGCTCTGGTTAATACACCACACTGGGAGGCCATTAAACCTAGTCAAAGAGATGGGCACAAAGTAATTCATCTTTTTTATTAGTGTTTGTCCCATTTGGTAGTGGGGTCCGTTCTTCTATCTGTGGACAGATCCATTATTTGATGCAACTTTGAATAAATCAGCCGACCTGTTGCCTGTTTGGTCCAAGATCAGCTCACCTTGTTTGGGGCAAGGAGTTTCCAGGGGCACCACGAAGAGGGTCGGACCTTGCCACAACAAAGTGATCTGTCCTACTTCATCAAAATATATAAAAATGTTGATGAAGCGGGACAAACCATGTCATGCCCATCTCTCTTCCACATAACTATTTGTGATCACCAGTCCAAGAAAATGTAATTGTAAGGAAGGGCAGCCTGTCATCTGGGATCACACACACACACACACACACACACACACACACACACACACACACACACACACACACACACACACACACACACACACACACACACACACACACACACACACTCCAAATGCAAGATGCCACCAACAGGGAGGAAAGGCCACCTATGAAGCAGGGTTGACTCGTAACGATAGCACTGAGTGAAAAGTGACTTTGGGCTGATGAAGTAGAGTAGCCCTGTTTAGGCATCATAACATTTGGATCTGTCAACACACTGAGAAGACAGCTGCTGCCTTTGCCCCCTTGTCACTTTTCCCCCATCCAGTGATGATGAATTTGAAGAGAGATTCTCAAGGTGAACACAAGTCCACTCTCATCCCGGGAGGAAGTTCATTGTGTGTTGATGTAGGTCACAGTTACATGGTCTTCTTATGGTTCTGTCCCTGTTCCCGTGTACGCACGGGCGTGATTGATGATACTGGCATGACTGTTTCCGCACGTCCTCATTCCGTGATGAGATGTGAAATTCCATGCCTTTGTTCTCTGTTTTTTTTTTTCTTTCGGCCCGATCTTCCATTTTTCGATGTTTCGATTCTCCGAAGCCTTGCCTTCAATGCGTTACAGAGGTAAGTTTGAGGCATTTGTCTTTTAATCTCTCTGCACTGCATTGCTGACTCCATAGGGAATGTACTGGCGAATGGCACTTTGCACTCCTGCCACTAGATGAAGAATGGAACGTTGTGTGACGAGCCTTACCTCACGGGCACTCGTATCGGAATGAGAAGTGAGATGAGGAGATTCCCGAGGCCAGGGAGGGGAATCTCTTATCCCACTTAGATCACAGTTCAGGGGGCGTGGTCGGGACAAACTCCCCTCATCCCACAATGGATGTGCGGTTAGATTTCTTTGGACTGGTCCCCAGCGGGACCGCGAACAAGCGATGAGATGGATGTGAAGTAACACAGTAGCTGGGTTGAACAAGGAGGCTTGTTTTATTTCAATAGACTATTTGTTAATTCTGTCTTTGCCGCACTGATCCTACCCAACCACCCCAAGTGATACAGGCACAGTGAGAAAGCAGACATTAAACCCAGTCCTTTGAGTCTAGATACAGTTAGACTCCATAAAATCTCTTCTACTATAGGCGAGAACCATCTGCTAGAGACCCAACAGGGCAAAGAATGAAGGGTGTGTAACTCAGCGCCTGATGTGTTCAGCAGGTTGACAGAAAGACCTGCTGTGCAGGAATTGGGAAACATTGAGTCACAGTAGGCCAGATCCATCACAAATCTTTTGAAAAGCAATTTTCTGTCAGAACAAGCAAGGCAGTGGTCTCATTTCTTAATCTGACAAATCAGAAAAGGCTATGCCTGTAACTATTCCATCGATGTGGGGGATGCTCCTGAAAGAAAGGGTGAGGCAGAAGGCAAACATATAAAAGGGATTAAGTATCCACATTCGAATTCTCCAACAGTTCCCGATAAATTGAGTTGGCAGCATTTATACTGCATTGTTTCAAATATATCAGTTTAGTAATCTTTAGTAATCTATTCCGGTGATGCTCTGGAACCATTATACTTGCTCTATGTTGCAAAGAGTACACAACCCCATCAGATATTGGCTGACACTTCCCTGGGAAGGTTTAGCAGGTGTTAAAACTCCTGCTCCCTGGCTCTGCAGTCATGAACAGCATACACATGATATCAGTATTTAACTGATGCTTAGTTTATTTTGTTATATAATATCAGTCAAATGCTGTGTCTTTTATTTAACAACAACAACAACAACAATGCCTTTAAAAGTGTATGTGTGCTTCAGAAGTAATTCCTAGTGAGTTCAGTGGGAATGAAAGCCAGAGAAACAGATATACAATTAAACTCCAGAGAGACACAACACATTTATTAGAATTAACCACAATCGCACACCACTTTGGAGTTCTCCTCACTCTTTTCACTAGGCGTACAATAATTATATAGAAAAACCACAAAAGTGTTGGAACTCAGATATTTTTTCCAGCATGAGCTCTTGTAGATTACACCTTTCTCTAAGGCAGCTGAGGAAGTAATTGTAGATAAGCAAAACCTCAGGCTGAGAATATGACTGCAGAATATTCTGGCACAGCGAATTTAAGGATCTATCAGAACAAAAACAAATAAAGCAAAAGCAAAAAAGAGTAAGATTTTAAAAGCTAATTGATCTGCCTCCATGCAAGCTTTTGTGAAATGAGCCCATTTCCTCAGACACAAGAGTGGGACTATCTGGCTGACATATATACATACAGTGGTACCTTGTATAAAGGAATTAATTTGTTCCAAATGAAATTATGTTAAGCAAATTTTCCTTTATACAAATTTTCCATAGGAATGCATTGAAAACAGAGTAATCCCTAATTATGACCATTTTTATGTTGTACGGATTCACCCCATAGGCGATTCTGTTAAGCAAATTTCCCCTATCTCCGGAATTTTTTATGTTGTACAGATGTTGTGTTATACAAACCATTTGTTATACAAACGTCCACTGTACCACTGAGCTATCCAGACAGTCATATAAAAGTACATGTTTCTGTTAAGTATTTTGCAATTTGTTCTGCCAGTGGAAGCAAATGCTTATTGAATACAGTGGTACCTTGTATAAAGGAATTAATTTGTTCCAAATGAAATTATGTTAAGCAAATTTTCCTTTATACAAATTTTCCATAGGAATGCATTGAAAACAGAGTAATCCCTAATTATGACCATTTTTATGTTGTACGGATTCGCCCCATAGGCGATTCTGTTAAGCAAATTTCCCCTATCTCCGGATTTTTTTATGTTGTACAGATGTTATGTTATACAAACCTTTTGTTATACAAGGGTCCACTGTATTTACACATGCATATGACAGACATGTGATGCACACACAGTGTGGTGTAGCGGTTAGAGAGATGAGTGAAGACTCAGACCACCTGGGCCCCAGTCCCTGCTCAGAAGTAGAAACTTGTTGAGCAAGAGGTGGAACTGGGTAAACCACTCCTTAAACATGCTACTTAACTTGAAAGTTAAAATACTCTAAAATAAATATTAGGGACCCTATAATTCAGTTCTATTAGAGTCACTATAAGTCGATGCCACATAATAATAGCGAGAGTCATATACTATGGGTGGAGGTTTTTTGTTTTGTTTATCTGCTTGTTTTGCTCCCACAGACAGACTTCTTCGAAAAATGGAAAGAAAAATGAAATAAATTGGTGGGTCTCAAAGCTGCTCCAAGATTTTCCCCTGGGTTTCTTACACAGCCACCTCTTTTTTGAAAGTCGGTAAGCCTGCATTTGCAACATTTTGCAACGATCCAAGGATGCCCGAGCTCCAAAACAAAATTACTTTTTCTTCCCTCCACTAAAAAAAAACAAAAAAACAAAAGAAAGAAACAATGAGTCTTCCCCCGCCAACATCCCCATGGGACCAAAACGACGCCGGAACCTTGTTTCTTCGGGAGCTGTTTTCTACCCGAGATGCTTTCCAGGAGGGACTTGTGCGCATGCGCAGGAGCCGCCAATGGTGTGTGTTGGGGTCAAAATGGACCCCATAAGTATATAGGAAGTGAAAAAAAGGTGGAAACGTATTGCGGGGCTATTTAGGATTTCTGGCTTGGTTTTCCTCTTAAGTAAACCCTGGCTTTGAGGAGGAGGAATTTGGCAGGATGTATTCAGCGGGGACGGAAAGCTTCCTGCGCCAGGCCAGGTAGGGAAACAGGCGGAAGATGATTATTATCATCATCCTAAAACGCCGTTTTTTCCAGGCGCTGGGCAGGGGATGGGGATGGGACGAGGTTTGCTAGTAAACGAGGGTTATAAAGTCCCCTCCCTTCTGCAGCACACGAAATACAGGGGCGTTTGTTTAGCTGTAGGACCCTGGTATCCGCGGAGGATCGTTCCCAAGACCCGCTCCCGCGGATGCCGAGAAACGCGGAAGAATCGATGGGCATATATTGCATGACCCCTGGCACCCTCAAGTGGCCAATTCTGATGAATACAGCCTGAAAATAAAGATAAATAAGTATAGGAAGTGTCGTCTTTTCAGCCAGTGGATAAGTGGATACTGGTTCCGCAGATAGCGGGGTCCTGCTGTAAGCACGATCAATTTGAATTGCCAGCCCAAATCCTGTTGTTTAGAACAGTACCTCATGCAAGAGTAGGCCCGTTGAATCAATTGAGGTTTGGGTGAGTCAGCCACTTCGGTAAGTTCCATTGATTCAGATGGATTTGCTTGAGCCTAGTAATGCAATGAGAGGAGGTCAATGGGAGTTAATTGCCTTTTAGAATCATAGAATCGTAGAGTTGGAAGAGACCTCAAGGGCCATCTAGTCCAACCCCCTGCCGTGCAGGAATCCCATCACAGTATTTCCGACAGATGGCCATCCAGCCTCTGCTGAAAAACCTCCAAACAAGGAGACTCCAGCACCCTCCATGGCAGCATATTCCACTGCCAAACAGCTCTAAGCATCAGGATGTTCTTCCTAATGTTCAAATGGAATCTCTTTTCCTATACTGTAGTTTGAAACCATTGCCCTGAACCCTAGTCTCTGAAGCCATGGAAAACAAACCAGTCCTCTTTTCACCGCGCCAAGGGTGTGGTGATTAGAGTATCAGAATCCAGTTAGGAGATCTGGATGATAACTCCCAGCAGAGCTAGAGGTTGGGAGTTCAATTCCCCCATTGTGCCTTCTGAAATATACAGAGACCCAAGGCTGGGAACTATGAGCCATTCTAGTTGTATTAGTATTCTAATGCATTGGCTTGATAGCTCAGTGGTTTATGTCTCCGGCTGTGAAGCCAGAGCTTGGGAGTTTTGTGTCTCCTGGGAGAAGAGCCAGCCTGTATGGCCTTGGAACAAGCTGCACAGTCACAGGAGGTCCCCAGAAGAAGGGAATGATCAGCCACTTCTGAGTCCCTGGAAAACCCCAGAAAGGGGCCCATAAGTCAGAGTTGACTTGATGGCACATTATTTTCATGTACAGTACTTGGGAAGAACATTATTCTATCTAATACAATGTTACCTGTTTTCATTAACAATGTTGTATTGACAATGTGTCTGATGAGGAACTACCAGAGATTGATCCTGGTGACTTATGCATGCAAAAACAAACAAACAAAAAAGCTTGGACTTTTTCACAAAACCTAGAACAATGTTGAGGATGCCAAAGCTTGACTCAGGAATTCTATGTGATTTTTGGATATCTTAGCTTGTGTCTCTTTCTTTCCTCTTAGGGAAATCCAGGCTGAAGAACTCAGTAAATTCACTAATCGAATCACAGGCCTCCTGCACAATCACGACCTGGGGAACGAAACTATTGATTGCTTACAGAGACTCTTCCTTATTGTCTCGGCTGCCAAGTATGGCCGGAAGTGAGTGAAAGTGAATGCTAATTGTACTTGCTTCAGGTGGAAGCTGATGATGTTTGTTTAGCTCAGTTAACAGACGGTACAGGTGGCTCTGCAGAGAGGTTGCAACAGTGCTGCCTTTTATCAGGGGCTTCGTGTCTGTTTAGATAATATTTCTTAAACAATTTTGAAAAGAATTTTTGTTGAGCGGGCCAGCTCCTTGCCTGCACCTGAACTAAAGCTTTTAGGCAGGTTGCAAATCAGAGTAGAAGATCTTTCTAGCGATTGTTCCCCTGCCTGAAAACCAATGTGTGGACATGTATTGGGTTGCCTCCGTTTCAATCCTGGCGCTTGACAGGATGAACTTTTACAGGTTGAATAGCAAATGTGTGGAACTTCTACAGACTGTGCTTCATCTCCCAAAGTCCTCCGACCAAGTCCAGATACTTTGTGCAGCTATCTTGAGAGAGATGTCTCCTTACAACAATTTGTCCCTCTCTTGGGATAAGATCCAGGACACCAAACTGTTGAGTCTAGACTTCGCTATCATGCTGGCCCAAGTAAGTGAACCAATGTTTTGTCAAGCACATAGACTGGCCGTACAGGTCTGGTTGTTTTGTTTTCTTTGTGCTTGTGTGTTGTGTCGTTACAGTTGTGACTGACCCTTCATGACCCCTTGTCCATGGAGTTTTTCTTGGCAGGAATACTGAAATGGTTTGCCATTTCCTACTCCAGGTGCCTACCATTCCCTGGTGGTCTCCCATCCAAGTACGAACCAGGGCCGACCCTGCTTAGCTTCCGTAATCATTTGAGATCGGATGTGCTTAGGGCATCTATTAATTGCTATTAATTCATTTAATTTAATAATTTAATAATTGTTTAATAATTAATTAATTCATTTAATTTATTTTAAATACTTTCCCCTGCCTTTCTCCGTGGAAGCCCCCAAGGCGGCTTATAACCAACAAAGGACATTGTTTTAAAGCTTGACACTGAAATTTTTGACATAGGAAAGCCCTCCTTGAAAAGACTTGTCTTCTTGGCTTTGTTTGGTAAAAAGCTTCCCCCAAGCGGTGATATCTGGTATTTATCAACTTCTGAACATCAGTAGTAGCTAACAAGTTCTTCACCGAGTCTCTACCTCCACATAGATGTACAGGGAAGGTGTGTGTGTGTGTGTGTGTGTGTGTGTGTGTGTGTGTGTTTTAATCCCCATATAACAAAGCCTCATTAACTCAAAGTAACAGAAATGAGAGAAAAGGCAAATAGAAACAACAAAAAACATACAGAACATCCCCCTCCAAACAACAACAACTATTGCTGCTGCTGCTACTACATAGTATTATGAGACTGTGCACTTTTCGCCCTTTGAACTATTCTTCTCTTCCCAAAACAGTTTTTATTGTTATTAACATGCTTGTGGTTCCCTTTCATAATGTTATTCCCCTTGCCTCCAGGAAGACATTGAATCCTCGCTGAAAGTATATACTTTTCCTTTCTCAAGTGTATATGCCAAGAATGGGTTCCTAAGTATCTTTAAGATTGTTGGTATGTCCAGGCAAGCTGGCTGGATAGCTCAGTCGTTTAGGTCTCTGGCTACGGTGCCAGAGGTTGGGAGTTCAAATCCCCCACTGGGCCTGCTGGGAGAAGAGAAGAGCCAGCCCTGGTAGCCCTGGGCAAGCTGCATTCTCCCTGGGCACCCCCAGAAGAAAGGAAGGGCAAACCCCTTTTGCGTCTTCTCTACCTAGAAAACTTGGGAAAGGACCCCATGAGTCAAAATAGAATTGATGGCACATGATGATGATGATGATGATGATGATGATGATGATGATGATGATGATGATGATGATGATGATGATGATTGATGATGATGATGCATTCAGGCTTTGAAATATATTTGCCGGGACAGAGGTGACTTTCTGGTAGGCTTTGTCCCATTTCCTACTTGTTCCGCTTGAGCCGTTTTCATCTTTATTTTTTTTAACCCCACAGGGCAGGAGAAAAACAGGCGTAGAAGCTGTGGGGCAGCATGTGGTGAAACTCTTAGAAGGCAGACTTCCTGAAGGTCAGAATGCACGGCCCCTTCTCCCCCTCCTGTCCAAGGTCATCAGCTTGGCACCAGAGAGCCTGAATGAAGGTAAAATGTTGTGATCCTAAACACTGATGCCACTTAACATGGGAAAAGTTATTAAGGGGCTCGGTTCTGCATGCTGAGACCTGTGTTTTGGCATGTGGTATTTGACTGAGTAATTGATTTAACATACTGCCCCTCTGGCAGCAAAGCAGTCTTGAGCGATATCATTTTTAGTATTTGCATACTTACTGGGTGTTCTTTTCTTTTTCTTTTTTTATTTCTTTTATTTATTTATTTGATTTTTACACGGCACCATCTGGCCAACAGTCACTCTGGGCAGTTTACAAAAGTTAGGACATGGACAATACAGTGGTACCTTGTATAAAGGAATTAATTCATTCAAAATGAAATTATGTTAAACAAATTTTCCTTTATAGAAATTTCCCATAAGAATGCATTGAAAATGGAGTAATCTATTTTATGTTGTACGGATTTGCCCCATGAGCAATTCTGTTAAGCAAATTTCCCCTATCTCTGGAATTTTTTACGTTGTAGAGATTTTATGTTATACAAACCGTTTGTTATACAAGGGTCCACTGTAGAATGAATAATAAAATTGACAATATACAAGAGGTAGTCTGAAATAAAAACTAACCAATCAAACATAATTAAATCTGACAACAAAGCCAAAAATAATGAATCAAATACAGTACATGCAAAAACAGAGACAGATTAAAATATAAACCAGATCAGCGAGATGGGTGAGGTGACAAACAGTGGTCAGGGAAAGCGCATCTATACAGCTCAGTTTTAAGCTCTTTTTTTAAAAAAAAACTTGTAGCATGGGGGCCAAGCCAATCTCAGGGGGCAGTTGGTTCCATAGCCAAGATGTCTGTGAAGATTCTCAGTCATCCAGGTGAGTTTATCTGGAAGTTGAGTCATGGCTACTGGACTTCTTTTTTGAGAGATAGAAACATTTCACTGTTCATCCAAACAGCTCTCGCCGGACGGAAGGCGGCGGCAGCGGCGATCCTGAACCCCCCCACCCCCACTCGTCCTCCTCCTCCTCCTTCTCTTCATCTTCCTCTTCTTATTCATCATCATCATCATGGCCAGGGTGACAAGAGGTCAAAGCTGCCTATAAGATGGAGGATTTGCACTAGCTGTATTCAGACCGATGAAGCTGTTTGGATGAACAGCGAAACGTTTCTATCTCTCAAAAAAGAAGTCCAGTAGCCATGACTCAACTTTCAGATTCCATAGCCAAGGTGTGACCACTGAGAATGCTCAGTTCCTAGTAACTGTTTTCCAAGCTTCATTTGGGGTCAGTGACCTGCCTGAGAGGAGGCTTTAAATATTGTCCTTTAATGATGTAAGCTGCCTTGGGTCCTCCATAAGGAGAAAGGCAGGAGAAAGATATTTTAAATAAAATAGAAGAAATACGTTGGCTGCATGCAAATGCAACACTAGGCTAGAGGGTGATACCTTTATAGGCCACTGAATAAAAAGAAAATGATTATGAAGTTTTGTGGATGAATTTCCCTTCTTCAAATCAAGTAGCAAAAGTCCAAACAAGGCAGGATATGGGTTGCTAGGAGGGTAATCTCAGATTTCAGGTTCATGGCAAGATAAATTTGGCCCATCATGTCTGTCTGACATGCGGCAGAAGGCAGCAACAGGGCTGCTGTAAGGCTGCCTCTGAAGCAGAGAGCTGGGAATTCACTTCCCACTCCTTCAAAACAAGGGTCATCAGTCAGGCATGGACACTCACCCTTCCTGCTCATGAAGGTCAATGCTTCTTTGAAAGCTATGTGTTCCTGTTTAGCCAGAGAGAGAGAGATTTTGTGATGCACAAACCCCATGTCCTCCTTTTGAGAATTAGGGTAGTAATGTAGAAACCCCACCCGGTATAGCCCGTTAGGGTCAGATTAAAGAAACAAGGAATATTCCCCAGTGGTTGCAGGATTGCTCTGCTGGTGTTGAGAGTCCATGTGCCTTCTTCTTGGTACACTAGAGCGAGCGAGGGGTCACTGGTGCGCTACTGCTGTGCCCACGTCTGCCAACATTGGCATTCTTTGTTGACCTACTGCTGCAGGACAAAACCCTGTCTTTAAAAGCTGCTCAGGTAGGTTAGGGAACCGTCGTAAGCAAATGTTGGGCACCGTGGGACCTGGAAGGAGAGATGGTTCCCATTCTTGCCAGTATCAATTACCGGGTACACCATTGGACCTTGCCTTAGATTTGCTCACATGTCTTTCTGTTGTGTTTCTCTCCTTGCTTTGGTTCCGTAGATCAAATCAACCTGCTCAGCAAACGGATGGTGGACTGGCTGAGGTACGCCAGTGTCCAGCAAGGAGTTCCCCCCTCCTCCGGAGGGTTCTTTAACCCCAGGGCAAGGCAGGTGCGGAGCTGCATTTAAAGACTCTTGAATCCAGGCTGATTTTTAAAGAGAGCAATCTGTAGGAAAAATTGTGTGTGTGTGTGTGTGTGCGTGTGTGTGTGTGTGTGTGTGTGTGTGTGTGTGTGTGTGTGTGTGTGTGAGAGAGAGAGAGAGAGAGAGAGAGAGAGAGAGAGAGAGAGAGAGGTGGGGGAGATGTAGGGCCTGGACAAAATCCAAGGCTTGTATGGGGCTAGGCCAAGCACACTGAAGATACATCATTGTCTCTTTTGATGACAGTGCTTCCATATTCGTTTCTTCTACAAAATGCCTACTTGGGCACTTCCTTTGCCTAGCATGCATTAGGAAAACAAAGCTGTCAGTACTCATGTTCAGAAGGTGGGCTGGAATGGTGGACAGAGATTCCCCCCCAGGGACGAGTGGGGAGCGGTAAACCAACTGCCCTTCTCAAGGGAAAGAATTCTGAATATAGGGGGCCAGCATTAAAAAGGCCGTGTCTTCTGTAGTTTGAGGAAACCTAACAGCTTCAATCAGAGTTTCTCTGGCTGATCTTAAGGCAGGGTCTGCCCTGTAAGTGAGCCTGAGACTGATCCGTCAGCATCTATGAGCGATGACCACTAAATGTCGCAGGAGACAGATCAAGGGACCAGTGTTGTGACCATCAGATGCTTCTTTATCAAAATAATGGCCCGCCTAGCCCATTGTTGTTTACTCCAACAACAAGCAATGTGTTAGGCAGGATCTTTTTTAGTCTTACCTAGAGATCCTTCATCTTCTTTAGTGGTCACCCATCTAAGAACTAATTAGGCCAGTGGTTCCCAACCTTCCTAATGCCTTGACCCTTTAATACGGTTCCTCATGTTGAGGTGACCCCCTTGCCCTGCTTGGAAGAGGCCACAATCCCCCTTTGTCGGGCCACTGCCGCAGGTGCCATAGGGAAATTCCCTCTACAGCAGTGGTGTCCAAGCTTTGGCCCTCCAGATGTTTTAGACCATAACTCCCACGGTCCTTTCTCATTGGCAATACAGGCTTGGAATTCTGGGAGTTGTGGTCGAAAACATCTTGAGGGCCGGAGTTTGGACACCCCTGCTCTACAGGCATCCTTAGCCATTCCCAGCCTCTGGTGCCATTGACTGACACCCCCTCCAACCTATCATTTTTTGTAACTCATTTTCCCTGACACCACTTGTGCCTCCAACCTAAAGGGGTCCTCATTTTTTATTTAATTTATTTATTTATTTATTTAACTTCTTCCTCCCAAAGGTCTCCTCCAGACCCAAAATACTTGTGCAATAAATTTTCTTCACTTGTCATCATGGGACCCACAATCTATATTATATCAATTAAAAACCTTCTGAACAAGAAGTTTTTACCCCCAAAGGGGTCCTGAGGGCATTCCCAGGTTGAGAACCACTGAATTAGGCCAAACCCTGTCTGGCTCCAGAAATCAAGCAGAGGCACAGTGGTAGTTTAATGGCCATTGCCTTTGTATCCTCGGCCACAGAGGGCTTGTTCTTCCTCCATGGACCATCACCACCGCCTGGATCAGGACCCTGGAGTGAATCGAACTGCTGTCTGATTCACGGAGCTTTCCTGCTTCCGTATGCCTGCAGCCTTCCTGTAGTTCTCTTGTCTACTCTGAGAATTAGAGAGCCAAAGACTCCCTCTGTTTAAACCTGGATTGAAAGAGCCAACCTCTCGGTTTCCTGGGAGCGGTGGCTCGGATGGCTCTGCAGCTTAACCTGCCTCCTTCTTTCCTTCCTCAGCCGGGTCCCATCATGGAGGTGGACGGCACCATCGCCACGGACTTCTTTACGGTCCTCTCAGTGGGCCAGTATTACACGGAGGACCAGTGGTTCAACGTGCAGGCTTTCTCCCTACTGCGGAAGTGGCTCCTGTGCTACGGGAGTGATGGAGCAGCTGGCCCCGATTCAGGTGAGGGCTGACGGGTGTCCTCCACCGTGTGGGTGGACAGGATTCCATCTCTTTTATTTAGCTGGGATTTCATCTAAGGCAGGGCTGTCCAACTTTGAGCAGCCTGTGGTATACTTTTTTCTCCCAAATGGCCCTGCGGTCTACTTTGATTTCCCCAAGGGCCCCCAGGTCTACTTATAGAGTGTGCTTGTGGCCAGCACAGGGAGGAGGGGACTGCGCCATGGCCCTTGAACTGCCCCGCTCGGCCGAGACAGTGGGCTGGCAGACCCAGAACTTTGCTAAGGCAGTGGTGGTTCTTGGGATGGGGAAGAGAGGGGTGGAGAACTTATCCCCACACTTTTTAAATTGGTGGCTGGCAGGCTACTTTTGAACCCTTCACAGGCTACCGGTAGCCCGTGGTCTACCTGTCGGGCAGGCCTGACCTGAGGCATCAGGGCCAAGTGAGGGAATGAAGGATGGCAATGCGGGTGGGCTTTGTTGCGAGATGCCTCTTCTGATTCCCTGTTCCTCACTTGATTATGTCTTAAATGCTCTGGGCTGTATGTTGTCCCTCGTTATCGTAAGCCGCCTTGGGTCCTTTTCCAAAGAGAAAGGCCAGGTAAAATATTCAAAATAAAATAAAATAAAATAATATCACGGTCCAGTCGGTGGTCTGCCTGAAACATCCAGAGGCATTTTAAAGAGGAGGTCCTATGGTGCCCTTCTGCATGATGGACTGCTCTGGCTTTGCCGTCCTCCAGTCTGCCTTTGCTGCTACATTTGGGGTGTGATGGAATCATTCAGTTGGCCTCTCTAAAGAGGCTGTAGAAGAGCTACCCGAGCTTGGGGAAGGTTGCCTGTTGCAACCCCGTGTGAGTCCTCGTTCTTCCGATCCGTTTTCAGAGGGCAGTAGGTTATTCCTGCCATGCCTCTCGCAAGGGGTCTGATTGTGTCCCTCGTTCAGATTTTACCATCCCTCCACTCAAGACTTGCATGCCAAGAAGATGTGGGAAATCTTTTGAGAAGAGTCAGAATCAGCTTCTTTAAGGATGGTTGATTTTTGTTTTGTTTACTATCTCATGATCTTAAAAAGAAACTCTTGTTTTGGCTCAGCGTGGGTTTAATTGAGAAAGAGTGTCCCTCTGATCGGTCAGAGGTTTCGGAGCCAACCCTTCCTTGCTTGGCTCTGCCTTTCCCACCCTGTGGCTTTCCTTGCAGATGACAAATCCGAGGTGGACGGCTCCATCGTGTCCGTGGTCTCGGTCACCTCCACCTCCAGCCGCCTCCTTCCTCCGAAGGAGCGGTTGAGAGAAAAGGCCTTTGAGTACTGCCAGCGGCTGATAGAGCAGAGCAACCGCCGTGAGTCACTGTGCCCTGTTTTCTTTGGGGAGGGTTGCCTGAAGAGGGTAGTAGGGATACGGGTTCATTTTATGCTCCGTCACCCCTTCCTTATCCCACGTCTTCTTCCACACTGATCTGTCCCTTGCTGTGCCTTCTGTAGCAAAAGCAAAAAGCAAAGCAAAGTGTTCTGCTGATATACCGCCCCCATCCCACTTCAAGTAGCCTCTGGGAGGTTTACAGTTTTAATTACAGTACACAGGCTACACATTGCTCTCCCCTCCAACAGCAAGCTGGGTACTCATTTTACTGACCTCGGAAGGATGGAAGGCTGAGTCAACCTTGAGCCTGCTGCCTGGGATTGAACCCCAGGTTGTGAGCACAGTTTTACTTACAGGACAGGAATTTAACCACTACGCCACGGGGCTCCTAGCTGATTTCCCCAACTGGCCCAGCACAGACAGCTACCTTTATTAGAGCAGTCGCTGTCATCATCCTAATGTGCCATCAAATCACATCTGGCTTAGGACAACCCATTTCAGGGTTTGCTGGTGGCAAATGCTCGGAATTGGTTTCCTTTTCCCTTCTTCCAGGGGTGTCCTGGGACTGTGCAGCTTGCCCAAGGCCACCCAGGCTGGTTCTTCTCCCAAGAAAGTTGGGGAGGGGAATTAAACCCCAAACTCTGGCTCCACAGCCAGAGACCTAAAGCCCTGAGTTGAAGGTGTTCTTTCTTCCAGGGGCTCTGAAGAAAACAGACGGGGACCTGCAGAAAGCGGTAAGTGTGCTTGAGAAAGAGCCTGGGGCATCGCCAGCAATCGAGGACGTTCCTTACAGGCAAATCCTTTTGACTCTCTCCTGCAGTGTCTCCTCGAAGCCATCACTATCATGGACATTATTTGCAAGCAGGACTCCTCCTACGTCTACCGCTCGCTTTCCTGCCTGAAGAGTCTGCACAGCCGGCTCAGTGGAGACCTTTCTTACGCTCGGGTGCTCTTGCCCGTCGCCCAGTTCTTCTTGAACCACAGTGAGTAAAGAGGACTCATTTTGTTGCCTTGATTCGTCTTACGCCTTGGAGAGCCCTGCACACAAATCGCCATGGGTGGAGGGGGGCTACTCACGTGTCTGTGTGCCCGATTGCCGTTTTTGTATGCCACCCTCGCACTGCCCAGGTGAGACTGCTGCGGTGGACTCCGAAGCTGTTTACAAGCACCTGTTCACAAAAGTCCCGGCTCAGCTCTTCCACCACCCTCTGCTGGCCTATGAGTTTGTCCAGTTCTGCAGGCGCAACCTTCCGTTCTTTGCCGAGAGCCTCAGCATCTTCCGAAAGAACGCTCCAAACCTGTTCAAGGTAGCAAGGCTTTGCAGGGCTTCCCTTTTGCCCTCCTGCACGTTTGTTCTGGAGAGAATCCAGGCTCCCAAGGTGACATCAGGTGGCTGGGAATGACAGCCCAGCAAACTCTGGAAGGCCTCTGGTTAGGAAGGGTTGCCCTCATCTGGAGTCCTGTGTCCAGTTCTGTGCACCTCAGTTTAAGAAGGATGTTGACAACCTCGAGCGGGTGCAGAGGAGGGCGACCAGGATGGTTGAGGGTCTGGAGGAAATGTCTTACGAGGAACAGCTTAGGGAACTGGGAATGTTTATCCTTTCAAAAAGAAGACTGAGAGGGGATATGATAGCTATGTTTAAATATTTGAAAGGATGTCACATTGAAGAAGGGACTGGTTTATTTTCCATGGCTTCAGAGACTAGGAGACGGAGAAATGGTTTCAAACTGCAGGAAAAGAGATTCAATTTAAACACTAGGAAGAATTTCATGACAGTTAGAGCTGTTTGGCAATGGAATGTGCTGCCACAAAGGAGGGTGGTGGAGTCTCCTTCTTTGGTGGTTTTTAAGCAGAGGCTGGACGGCCATCTGTCGGGAGTCCCATGATGGGGGTTCCTGCATGGCAGGAGGTTGGACTGGATGGCCCTTGAGGTCTCTTCCAACTCTGTGATTCTATGATTCCCCTTGCGTTGCCTCGGTGTCTGACTTGGTTGAGTCCAGTAAAGATGTTCTTGGACTCAAACCCCCAGAAGCCTTCACCATTACTTGTGCTGGCTAGGATCTCTGGGAGCGGTAGTCCAAGGACATTTGGTGGCCCCAGGTTTATTTTATTTATTAAATTTATATACCGCTCCATCTAGCTACACGGCTACTCTGGGCGGTTTACAAACTAAACAGAAATCAAAACCATAAAAAGTAAAATACAATATAATAGATAAGCAAAAATATATAAATAAAAACACAATAACTAGTAAACACTATACAGTGGACCCTTGTATAACAAACAGCTTGTATAACATAAAATCTGTAAAACATAAAAAATTCCGGAGATAGGGGAAATTTGCTTAACATAATCGCCTAATGGGGAGAATCCGTACAACATAAAAATGGGATTACTCCGTTTTCAATGCATTCCTATGGGAAATTTGTATAAAGGAAAATTTGCTTAACATAATTTCATTTGGAATGAATTAATTCCTTTATACAAGGTACCCACTGTATATAAAAAACATAGAACAGGAGCAAGATGTGTTACAAGGTTGGGAGCTGCCACTCTGACACTGGATCTTTGACAAGCTTGATTCACATACTTCTCCCCCACCCCCATCTGTCCATTGTGATGAACTCAACATGTGTGAAAACCTCTTGAAATAGTCAGAGTCTCACCCTACTGATTACAGCAATCTGTTTGGGTTTCCCTTTTTAACATTGAGAGTTTGGCTCCGACAGCCTAGTTCAAAATTGCTACTTGGTCCATAGACCTGCCCTTTGGAAAACAGGTGGAGAGAGGAAATTCTAAGAAATTGTACTTAACCCTTGCCATCCATCTTTCCCCCATTTGAAGTTCCTGGCATGGAACAGCCCGCCCCTGCTGGCCGAGTACATGGAACTCCTGCCCGCCTTGCTCAGGGAAGATACAGCCCTCGAGATCTTCCACCTCCTGCTAGACCTGCCCTGTTTATCTGCTGCGCTGGACATCCAGCTGAGGTATGGCGTCCATCCCATAAAGCTCAGAGCAGTTGCCCCTTCTGCTGGGGCTGAAGACTGAGCCATCCACTTGGCAGCAGTGCTCCTGCTGCAGCGCTGGAGGTCAGTCCAGCAAGGTCTGCCCAGCCATTCTTCTTGCCTTATAAAATTGTAATATTTTCTTGAGCATCTAGGTCAGTGTTGGCGAACCTATGGCACGAGTGCCAAAGGTGCCACTTGGGGCCCTTTCTGTGGGCACGGACATCTCCCCTTCACAGCCACCTGTATTCAGGTTACATTGCTGTATCAGCACTTTGTGAAAAATTAGTGGGTTTCGAATCGCAGTTTGGGCACTCGGTCTCTGAAAGGTTCACCATCACTGGTCTAGGTTCAGGATGGACAGGCTTCTCAGGAGCAAGGCTTTACCTTGGAAAAGGGCAGAACTTTGTCACGCTGCTTCCCGACTCATTGCTGGAAATTCTGCCTGGAGACACATCTTTGTAATGGTTCTTGTTGTGCTCAAGGACCATTGTGAAAACCTTACTTTGGGGGATAATGACTTAGAATTCTTGAGCCACCAGGGCCCGGTAACTAGTTATAGCATCCAGGAAGAGTTTGAATTAGCTACATCTGCAAATTGGTAGAGAGAAAATGGGGTTATGGCTTAGTGGCCGTCTTCCTGTTTTGTTGTGAGTTGTACAGGACAGGAGGCAGACCTAGTGTATTTCTCTCTTTTTCTTTTTGTTTTCTGTGCGTTTCTTTGCATATATGTTTCAATCTGGTCCTAGGTCTACCCTGACTCCCATGTCTGAGAGGGCCAGCTTGGACCCCGGAGTGAAACCTGCTACCTGCCTGGAAGCTTTCCGCCATCCAGAGTACAGGGCCCACTTTCAGTACCTCCTTAGGACTGAATCGGCTCCTGGAGATCCAGGCAGGTAAGAGGGCTTTTCTGTTGAGACAAGGTCTGTTTTTCTCTCTCTCTCTCTAATGTATTTTATATGGGACATTTCACCATCACTTAGTCATTAGAGTTGGCAGGCACGTGTATTTTTACCCCACTTTTCTCCTTAGAAGGACCCAAGGTGGCTTACATCGTTAAAAGACAAAATTAAAACTGAGATGATTGAAAACAAAATATAAAAAAGGATCAAACAAAAAAAAATACCCCCAAAGGAACAAATATTAGCAACACCAAAAGAGATTAAAAGCAAACATCTTGTCCCAATGAGGGGAAATCCTATGAATCAGACTCTGGCTGGAGCTGGCCGTTGGCTTAAGGCCTCCAAGGGCTTGTCTCCTTGAGCAGCCGTCCGCACAACCCTCTCATCTCCGACAAGCGCCACCAGCAGCATTTTTATTACAACCCTGTCGGGCTGCCAGCTCCTTGAGGAGGGCCGCCTGAGGAGTCCGAAGCCGACGTGAGGTTCAGACTTGGACTGGGAGCTTTTACGCCTTTCCGGGCAGCTCCATCTTGCGCCACCAGGAGTCCTCTGCCTTGGTTTGTCCGGATACGGAGTGGTTTCAAAACCTTCTTGGAAAGGGGGAGCTTTAAAGGAACCATCAGGAATAAGCACACTCTCACGCTAAAGCTGATTGCTCTTGTTGGTTTGTGGCTCACAGGCTGACTCCCGTCCGGCAGCTGCTGGCATCTCTGGCCAATGCCCCTCGCGTTGTGCAGTGTGCCGAGAGCGCGCCTGCCTTGCTGCAGCTCTTCTTTGAGGTCGTGGCTCAGGTAAGGGTCCCGCCTGCAAGGGCTCAGCTTCCTTCTGGTTTCTCACATAAAGTGCTTGGGCTGTGGGGTCTCGCTAGATACGCTACCTGGCAGAGCGTATCGCTCAGCGATCCATCTCGGCCCAACCAGTTCGGCAGGCGCGAGCGCACGCGCTGCGGGTTGCCACCCCGCGAGAAGCCCGGAAGTCGGTCACCCGGAACCGGGTTTTCTCGGTGGCAGCCCCGTCCTTATGGAACTCCATCCCTAGCGAAGTGCGCTCTGCAGAGTCGCTGCTGGCCTTTCGGAAAGCTGTAAAAACTTATCTATTTCTAGAGGCCTTTGGCGAACCCTGATTTTTTTTTTTTTGTCCCGCCATCTTTAATGTCCAAGTGGCTATGTTTATGTGTATTACGTTTGCGTGCGCTTGGCTCATAGCTATTGCACTACTGTTTTTTTTTTTTTTGGATGTAATTGGTTTTACTGTTTTATTACTTGCTGTGTTATATATTATTGTTCTGTGTTTATTGGCGTTTGCCCGCCCATGTAAGCCGCTTAGAGTTTCGAACGAAAGATAAGCGGGATATAAATATAAAAATAAATAAATAAATAAATAAAATAGATGCAAAGGGCACTCCCTCTTGTCGGGGTCCAGGTGGCACACAGGGGCCTTTCGTAACAAAGCAGAGGCACTGGGACCTGATCAATAGCACTGGGTGAAGAGTCCAAGCCTTCACCCATAAGAACATAAGAGCAGCCCTGCTGGATCAGGCCAAAGGCCCGTCTAGTCCATCTTCCTGTATCTCACAGGGGCCCCACCAGATGTGTCCAGGAACACATGAGACTAGATATCTGTCTCTTCACACCACTCCCCTGCATCTGGCCCTTGAAGTACCCTGGTTTTAAGCTTGGAGATTACACATCTCCATCCTGGTTTGTAACCTGTGATGGACTTCTCCTCCAGGAATCTGTCCAATCCCCTTTTGAGGGCATCCAGGCCAGATGCCATCACCCCATCCTGTGGCAGGAAGTTCCACAGACTAACGCGCTAGGTAAAAAAAAATTCTTTTGTCTGTTCTCATTCTCCCAACCCTCAAATTGTAGTGTATGTCCCCTAGTTCTGGTATTTTGAGAGAGGGAGAAGAGCTTCCCTCTATCCACTTTACTCATGCCCTGCATTATTTTGTACATCTCAATCATATCCCCCTCTCAGGCACCTTTTTTCAAGAGCCCCAAATATTTTAGCCTTTCCTCATAAGGGAGGTCACCCAGACCAACCTGCTCAGGAACTGAAGCACACCAGGACTGGACTCAGGCCACCATTGTAGGAGCCATCCGTTAGAGCAAGAGATGAGCATGCAGGGTCCAGGGTGCAACAGGCAACGCAGGGATGGGAGCTAAAGAGCGACATTGCAAATGAACACCATAGCCAAAGATGTATGTTGCTGAGACAGCTTCCTAGATGGAGAGCCACTCCTTAAGTAGGCCTTCTCTCAGGGCTCTCAGGTGAAGCTCAGGAGAGTCCTGGCAGGGTCTGCCTCAGCAGGGCTGGATCCTGCAAATATAGGGTGTCTCGTGGGACCAAGCTGGCCCAGATCCTGCAACTGCTAGGGCTATGCTGCAGAGAGATCTCTGCTGCTGCTGTCCTGATCCTGACACCTTTGAGTAAGTCACCTCCTCCCAGCCCCACCAGCAGGTCCTGGCCACGAGACTTGCAGATGAAATGGGGTGGACTTCTCAGTCCATCCTTGGTTGAGCTGGATCCACCTTGACCAAGAACCTCTGCTGTCTTCTGTAGTTTGCAAGTGCTGCCCTTGCGAATAAGTTGGTCTTGGCCCTTCTGGAGAGGAGTGAGCAACTCTATGAGATCCCGGCGTTCAAAACCGAGGTGTACAGGTGAGTGTCGGGAAAGACGGAGAGGGCCAGAAGGCAACGCAGGGAAGAAAATGCCTTTCGGACTGGGACGAACTTGGTTCTCAAGGCTGAAGGTGGTGGAAGAGTTTGGATAAACCAGTAGCATCAGCCCTTGACCTGAGTTACAGTAACACCTGCTTGGTGCTCAAGCAGGGTTGCCACTTTTGGGAAAGTCAGGGAAATTGTAATTAAAACATATAATTTCTAACTTGATCATTACTGCAGTTTCAAAACTATAAGTTTTGTAATGTGAGTTCAAGGAAACCATTTTAGATAGAACGTTTATTAAATTTGTAGTGTACCTTTAAAACAATAACAAAAATGTTATCCCATTTGTTAGCATTCAGAGCTCACTTGAACTGAAGTTTGTATAACTGTTGTGAGTTTTACGGGCTGCTTGGCCATGTTCTGGCAGTTTTTCTTCCTAACGTCTCGCCAGACTCTGTGGCCGGCATCCTCAGAGGGCAAGGAGCTCAGGGAACTAGGAGTCCAGAGAGAACTCCTAGTTCCCTGAACAACTTACCCTCTGAAGATGCCGGCCACAGAGTCTGGCAAAACGTCAGGAAGAAAAACTTCCAGAACATGGCCAAACAGCCTGAAAAACTCACAACAGCTATAAGCTCCCGGCCTTGAAAGCCTTTGGTGTCATTTTTGGCACAGCTGCGAAACAATTGTTGGTGCCGTTAATGTTGAAAGGAGTTGATATTACTCGAACCAAAATGTTGAGACTTGTGTAGTTGTAGAGTGGAACATTCCGTTAGGCTTTGCCTTAATGCAACATGACCGATTCAGTTTTTGTGGTTGTCTTTGAACGGTAGTCAGGGAGAGTCAGGGAAACGCAACCTTGTCCGGGTGCAGTGCCTGCATGGAGCACGACTTCCAGCAGGGTTCCAGAAAGCCTGGTGTGTTTCAGATGCGGCGAGAGTAAACAAGGGACCAAGTCTTCGGGAGGTTTGCCTGCCTTCTGGCAAAGGGAGCAGGGTAGGTTAGCTTTCCCAAAGGCCTCGGCCTACGTCTGCCCAGGAGAGGGGAGACAAAATCCCCAAGACTTCTTGGAAGTCCAATTTGGAAAGGGTGGAGTTGGCTGCAGCTCTTCTGAAGACCTTGTTGGCCTCTCGTGTGCCGTGTGATAGAAGGCCTTCTGCCTTCTGAAGGCTGCTTTGAAAGACCTAAATTTCAAAATGATTAGACCTCAGCTGCACCGAGAGCGTGTTCAGAAACGGAAGCGGATCCTAGTGGTTTCAAAAACCGGTCCTCTGCTAGACACTGCAATCTGGGCCTCCCAAGTTCTGGGCTCCCTTACACATCCTGGTTCTTCTGTTCCCCCGGCAGGGTGATGAGCTCCCAGCTGCCGGTTCTGTGTCAGCGTCACCCGTTGTCGGTGGTGGAATTGGCCAAGCCGCTTCTGGAGTTTTCTGGAGCAGTCGCCAATATTCAGACCAAAGAGGACATCTTGGTCCCCGTGGTAAGGAGAGACACACACACAACCAGGAGGGGGAAAACACTGAGGCTCTTCCAGCCCAGCTTGAAGTCTCAGGAGCTTGGCTTCAAAAGACTTGTTTTTGCATTTGACATTGTTGTGAAATCCCCTCCATGTCTTGCCTTTCTGAATTGCCTTTTTAAAATCCCAGCCTAAATCTGTGTCGTTTGACTGGCACAAAGTTTGCTGGGGAACTTTGTGAGTCAGTGGTGAGGTGAACCAGGATTTTCCAGGTACATGGCCATTGCTGTAATTAGAGATGTAAAATTTCCAGCAATTTTGAAACCAGAAGGGGGGGAAAACTGTGGCTAAATATGTTTTTTTGCCCACGTTTCCAGAGATTTTACTTCTCTCACTCTAACCACTACGCCACTTTGCCTCACTGCCATGGTCAGGTATGCACAACTAGTGAAGCAGAGCTAGAAAGACATATCTAGGTCAGCCTAGGTCTGAACCCTGTCTCTTAACCTTTCTTGGTTAAAATCAGAATGAAAGAGAGCTGAAATGTTGTTCTTGATCTGACTGAAGGGAAGGTGAGATTTACAGGTAAAAAGTAAAAGTTCCCTCTGCACTTGCGTGTCCGACTCTAGGGGCGGTGCTCATCTCTGTTTTCAAGCCAAAGAGCCAGTGTTGTGCAAGTCCATGGCCATGTGGCCGGCATGGCTGTAAGGAAACACTGTTTTACCTTCCCGCTTTTTCCAGCGGTACCTATTTATCTACTTGCATTTACATGCTTTTGAACTGCTAGGTTGGCAGGAGCTGGGGTGATCAGCGGGTGCTCACTCAGCTGCAGAGCACCCAGGATTCGAACCGCCGAGCTGCCGACTTTGTAGCCGACAGTTTCAGTGCTCTCGCCCGCTGAGCCACCAAGCCCCTTCGATATACAGGTAGCCTACTTTAAAAAAAAAAGAAAAAAGACAACCCTGAAAACGTTAGGGTTTTCAAAGCCTGGGTTCTGGGCTCGATGGAGAAGGAACCCCAGAGCAATCTACACACCACAAGGTTGTCTATATCTGTTTCGGAACAGGGCACAGGCAAAAATCCACCAGAGATCCTGTGATGTTGCTGTCGTCCTACATAGACCACAGGCCTCCTTATTGCTTGGGCCAGAGATATAAATTCAGTGGTGTGTGTGTGTGTGTGTGTGTGTGTGTGTGTGTGTCAGAGGGGGATAGGTAAGTTCTGTTGGTGGCAGAATCCCACCCCTAGTGTGGCCCACTTGGTATCACAGAGGAACCCAAGAACCGGCTTCATTGTGGTCCTGTCCTTTTCGCCTGCACAGGGAAGCCTGGGAACGTGTGTGTGTGTGTGTGTGTGTGTGTGTGTGTGTCTCCCTTCCATCCCAACGATGTACCCTCCTCCCAACAGGTCTGGGCCATTGGCGAATACGCCTCCGTGCAGCATGACAGGAGGTGCACGGTGGAGCAAGTCAACAAGTTCTTTGAAGGCCTGGAAGCCACCCTCTTCGAGGTCACCCAGCTGCGCCCTTCGGCCTGCGTCCCCAGTACCTCCCCCCGCGTCGTCTCAGTGCTCATCACCGCCTTGGCCAAGCTGGCCTCCCGCAGCCAGGATCTGATCCCGAGGTGGGAACGGAGGGGAGGATGGTGGGGGCTGCTGGGTCGGGGTGGTGGGACTGGAAACAGCTGGCCAAGGGTTTGCTGTCGCTTTGGCTGGCCCGGCGACTGGTTTTCGGAAGCCTCCGAGAGCATCAGTTTTACAGCGAAATGGGAAATGTACTCTCCATATAAAATCAAAGTGTTCCGCTTATATACCACCCCATACCACTTCAAGAAGACTCTGGGCGGTTTACAGTTTAATTATGCAGGCTACACATTGCCCCCTCTCCCCCAGCAGGCTGGGTACTCATTTTACCGACCTCGGAAGGATGGAAGGCTGAGTGACCCTTGAGCCTGCTACCTGGGATTGAACCCCAGGTCATGAGCAGTTTTACCTGCAAGGCAGGCATTTAGAATAGAATAGAGTTTTATTGTCATTATGCATATGCAGGATATGCACAATGACAATTGTGCAACCACGAGGCGAGTGTGGTACAGAAACCTCTCGCCCATGTGTTATTAACTTCTTATTGAGTACATTGCAAGCAACAGGTTCAGTCCGTAAATCTGGAGAAAAGGGGCCTGGCATGACCTTGTTTATAGAAAGATATGGTTGGTCGGATTGGGAACGGGCGCTAGGTCTCCCCTCGGCCTTGGCCGTTGATTGTGCTGCCTCTAGAAGCTTGAGCAAGGAGCAACCCCTGGAAAGCCATCCTGGGCTCGGCCTTGGCTGGATTTCCGCCTCCCATCTCGAAGGAGACCTGATCTCCTGAAATTCTGGAAGCTCAGGAAGATCCGTCCTGTTCTCCTTCCAGATGGAGGACCATCAGGGGGATGCCAGGCATCTCCAAGTAGAAAGAAACTCAGGAGAGCGGTTGCCAGTCCGAGTTGGCTGCACTGGCCAAGGGTCTCCATCCAAAGGTGGCTTCCTCTCGTTCCTTTGTAGATCAGGATAGGGTGCCTTGTTAAACAGCGCCTCTCACAGGCAGTGCCCGGTGCAGCCCAAGAGGTTGGGATGACTCCAGCCTCCAAAGCCTCACATTGTTGTCAACTAGAGATGGGCACGAAACGAGCGATTTTTCGTTTTCGTTTTTTTGGTTCGTTACGCAACGAAAACGAAACGAAATTTTTTTAAAAACAAAACGAAAACTGAAAAGACCAAATTTGCCGTGTTTTTCGTTTTTGTTGCAGCAGATGCATTGAACTAAAAAGAATGCTAACGAAACAGCAATTTTTTTTTTTCGTTTTTTCGTTTCATTACCTAACGAAACGAAAACGATTTTTTTGCAAAAAACATCACGAAAACGAAAACGAACCGAAACGGACCCCTAAACGACCAAACGACAAACGAAACACAATTTTTTGAGTCGTGCCCATCTCTATTGTCAACCCCTTGGACTGCATGGACAAGTGATCCAATGTGTGGCCTAAGCCGCCTGTCCTCGGTTGTCATGAATCTCCCCTGCCCCAAAATTGTGTCCAGATCTTGGGAGGCAAACACTCCTCCCCCCACATTCCCTGCCTCCCTTTGTGTGCCCGTCCAGGGTCTCCCTCGTACTCGCCAAGCTGAGGAGCTTCGTCCAGAACCCCGCCGTGTCGTCCGCCTACAGCGCTGAGGACGTGGAGGCCATCCTGACCCGCGCCACGGAGCTGATGAACTTGCTCAAAATGCCCACGGTGGCTCAGTTTGTGCTGACCCCACCGGAAGAGGTCTCCCGGCCCCGCTTCCACCGGGACACCCACGTCTCCCTCCCACTCGCCATGAAGATGGCCACGAAGATGGCTGAAGGGAGAACGAGCTCTGTCCCTGGGTGATGGGTTGGCTGCCGGAGCCCCTCGTGGGGGGACACGAAACCGTGGCTGGGTGTGGCTTCGTGGCTTCCGTTTTGAACTGGAATGACCCCAATTCCCAGGAAAATCACGGCGTATCCCACCACCGAGGTGCCTAGTGAATTAACCTGGGCGTTGTTGGACTCGACAGAAGGGACAATTGGGTGAAGCTTCTCCCTTTGGGACCATGACTTCCCCACCCCACCCCACCCTATAAGAACCGAGGTAATGGGGACCCCCATCTTATTGATTAACTTGGTCACACTGTTGGTAAATTTCTTTCCCAGCCACAAACTGGCTGTCTCCCAGCTTGCTGATTTGGACTCTGTTCTAAGTAAAACCTCTTTTGGCAACCTCAGGCCAACTAAACACTCCTTTTTGACTCCTAGTGAAGACCCTCAAGAATGAAAGCTGCCCCCAGTGTCATTGGGAGCAGAGTCACTGGTTCGGTGCCATGGAGAAGATGGCTTCTCCAGTTCCCGGGAGCAAAAGAGATCCCCTAAATGGGAGAAAACCCTTCCGGTTGCACTGGGTTCATGTCTAGAGTCATAAAACAGTGATGTTGGAAGGGGTCTACAAGGCCATCAAGTCCACCCCCCACCCCCAAGAAATACAGGAATACAAATAATAGGATACCTGCCAGGTGGTTGTCCAAATTTCTCTTGAATGCTTCCAGCATTGGAGCAATGGAGTCATTGGTGCCAGTGGTGAGTTCCTTTTAACTCAGATTGCACTGGAATAAAAGGCAGGAGCCCCACCTAGATTGGTGACTACCTGAAGTCAGTCAAACCACTTAGTTGCAATTAAAAATTTCAAATATTGGACCAGGCTGGAACCTTCATGCAGAACATGCACTGTGGTGGGTCTACTTCTTCCGGACATGATCCATGTTGGCCTAGGGACTGTTGCCCCAAAAAGTAACTTCTCCAAACTCTGCATAAATCAGGTGTTCGGTGTAGGAGGTTCTCCAGAGATGAATTGCAGTGGAGAGGATTCTCTAATGAGCCGAGATTTGAGAATTAGTGCTTAGAATTTGCTAGCCTTCATCAGAGTTTGCTTCCACCGCGAGAACAAGACAAAAGGGTTTTGTTGTTCTCTAATTTCTGCAAAATGGGTGTGCAAAAGGCATGCCCTTCCCAGCAAAAGCACGCACAGGCAGATCGGCTGATGGGTCAAAAAGGGATGCAAGCAACCCATCTGATGCTTCCACAAAGGCTGTGCCCCAAAGTAGCAGCCAGTGTAGTTTTGTGTGGTTTGTGTAGACACAGTCCTTGCCCGCAAGAGACAGCTGGTGCCTTGCAGGCAAGAGGGATGGATTTCTTTTGAGGGGGCGGAAGCAGTTTCTCACTCTTATGTACAAGAGTGAGATAAAAATGAGAATTGACATCCATCCGGAAACAGCAGATTCAGGCTGGGGTCTAACAGCTTAAAAACCAATAAATGAGGAGGCTGATGACAAGAAAAGCACGACTCTTCACCCCCTCCCCGTGTCCTCTGCCTCTCATCTTTCCTCCACTGTTTCCCGACCCACTTTTCTGCTTAAATGGAACATGGAGCTTAGAAACAGACATCACCGACTCCTGTTGTTACAATCTTTGCTAGTTTTTACTGCATCCAGTTTGTTCCCGTAACACAGAGGGTAGTAGTTAGAACAAGCAGGCCTTGTCTTTCATAACATCATCTGCAATATTATAACTATATACATTTGTGGTTTTTTTAAAAAAAAAAAAGAAAAGAAAAGATGCACAATATTAACAATCGGAGCAAGTCCTGAGAGCTGACAAACGTCCTTCAGCCAAAACCAGCCAAGGAATACTATTTTCGGTGGCGAAGCTCTAAATACTAGTTACTGTTTCAGGGTTTGAAGGGGTGGGTTCGAAAAAAGATTTGAGTAGGGAGGGGGAAGAGAGATTATTGCAACAGGCTTTAGTAACTAAAGAGGTCCATGAGAGAGACTTAATTCATATAATTGGAGATTCAAGTTACCAGTGGGTATACTGATGTAGTGGCCTGGACCTGAGGATCTAAATATATAGACTCTGAGACACCACAAAGTGGCATGGTCAACAATATGAGAATTGTCATCCAGCCGAACCTGGACAACCAGGGGTGGTGGTTGGGATCCCTGCTTTTGAACTAAAAATAAAAGAAGATGCCAATAGGTGCCAGCCAGCAGAATAGAACCTCCATATTCATGGGCAGTAGACTGCTGGATCCTGACGGTTGGTAGAACAAGCACAAGGGGAAGTCTGTTGTCCAGAGTGCAGTTTAAACCTGCAGATACCTCTTGGGCAGGAAATATGGACAAAATGCGTAGTTTAATGGTTAGGACACAACCAGAATAGGAAGGTACGATGCGGAGGAGGACACTAAATGCTCATCAAAAACCACGTGATCTCTCCCCCCCCCAAAAAAAAAAATCGCAGGGAATTTAAATACCAAGGATACAGAGGTGTGACCGCAGCCTCTAAGAAACAGGGCCCTGGGCTTCACAGATGTTTGTCTAGTAGGACAGGTCTTACTCCAGCTCTTTGCTCAGTGGCAGATTTAGAAATGGATAGCGAACCCACCGGCCAATGTTTGCTGAATTTTTGCCTGTCGTTTGCTCATCCCTGTACAGCAGTGGGGCGGGGGGTGGGGGTGGACCAGGGGAAGATATTTTGCATCCCTATCCCCCAGCGATCCCTGAGCCTTCTTGTGCAACCCCCCAAAAAAAAAACACACACACACACACACACACACACACATAACACACAACATGCTAAAATAGCATAAGCAATCTTGTGGCAATTAAATGGTGCGAGCAAGGATCCCATGACCTGTTTGAGAAGGGAACTCCTGCTTCTGGAACCTTTCGGTGGCCTCCCATTCCTTCTAGAGGTGCAAACCCAGCCTTGGATGGGTATCCTTTCTCCGCCTGTGCCCGTGACCGATTTGGTCTGGATGGCTGTTGGAAGCCGGCAGCGTTGATGCTGCCATCACGGATGAGGCTATGTGTGGTCAGAAATGGCTGCCTCCAGGCTGTTGCCGCGTCTTCCCTTATATCAGCGGGGTCCAAACTTTGGCCCTCCAGATGTTTTGGACCACAACTCCCCCAGCCCTTTTGTCACTGGCAATACAGGTTTGGAATTCTGGGAGTTGTGGTCCACAACATCTGGAGGGCCAAAGTTTGGACATGCCTGCCTTATATGGCAACAGAAGGGTGCCTAGTGGTGCCTTCCAGATGTTGTTGGGTTATTCCTCAAAAGATTTTCCAACCGCCCTTGTCAAAGTTAGCACTCCAGTGACACGCCACCTCTACCCTGCTATTCAGTGTGGTCTGATGGCATGGTAGTCAAGTCTTCCCTAGGGCCCTTCCTGGGGGCTAGCTGTCTGATCGATGTGTGGAAGCAGCACGCTTTCTTTCCTCTAGAGCAGTGGTGGCGAACCTTCGGCACTCCAGATGTTTTGGACCACAACCCCCACAGTCCTTAGTCATTGGTAATACAGGCTTAGAATTCTGGGAGTTCTGGTCCAAAACATCTGGAGGGCCGAAGGTTTGCCACCACTGCTCCAGGCCTTCCCCCACTAAGGATGGAAAAGGGGAGGGGGCATCAATGGCAGCTCTTGACTGCCAGCAGCTGGTCTGGATCATCCCTGTCATGGCAGAGGGCACCGGTGGCCACAGAGGGGCAGCACGGCCCTGCTTAACCCACGCCGCTGGAAACGGTTGCTGTTAGCCGCAGGAAGAGTGGAGCCATTCTTGGCTCGTGGACTCCAGCAATTCAAACCATCTGACGTTCCAAAGGGGAAGGGCGGCGTTGGGTTTGGAGGCCAGGCATACTTGGATGTCAGCACCTCCCCCCCCCCAATAAGACGTTGGTGGGGCCCTTCGCTTGCAACTCTGGTGGGAGCTTTCACAGCCGGGGTTTCTCCTTGCCACAAGTTCCAAAAAGTATAATGATCTCGTGACCAGGGGGAATCGGTCATCCATCTTTTCAGAGGCACCGTTAGGACCTGCCTAAGCGATAGAAATGAGTGGGTGACGTTTCCTCCGTAGCTGTGATGTCTCAGTGCTGGCAAAAACGACAACAAAAACCCTTAAAGGCAGGTCGCGCAGAGAGAAAGAAAATGACGGTCAGAGCAACACGTTGGAGCAGACTTCGGGTGGACGCGAATTCGAATCTCCCCATCGGATCCTCTGGCCAGTGCTCCCGGTCTGCAAGTGCCTTCTGGAACTTCCTGCTGGCCCTCTGCTGCTCACTTTGGTATTAAAAACCCTTGCAATTTCTTTTTTTTTAAAGCTCAATGTTTTGCCTATGGCAGCCGTGTCTGGGCTCACACCTCCTTTTAGCCAAGAAACACACACCCAAGAGTCTCAAGTCAAGATCCCCTTTGGATCGCCTGGTTGTAGAGGTGATCAATCCCGCTTGGCTGGATTCCAACAGAGCCACCAACCTTACTTGGTTTTTTAAAACGCAGTGCACATTCATAAATTTGGGGGGTTGCTTGGTTTTCTCTAGGAATATCCAATCTCCCTAGGCATTCATGTTGTTCCTTGTGGATTTTTTTTTTCTCAGTGGTCACTTGCACGTAATTCCAACACGCCACCAAGGGCTGATGTCCCAAGCTTGTCCTAAGAGGTGACATTTTCATTTCTGTGCTCGCAACATAGCCAGAGAGAGTCGTCTTGCTAAGCGAAGAGGATATAAGGAGAAAAGGCATAAACTAAATGCTCCAGCCCATCATCGGAAGTAGGTGGGATGTGCTGTCTAGGTTTGCCTGTTGATCATTTGTTCACTGCCAGAAATCTCAAAAAAACCAACTTAGGGCTGTCTAGGGTACAAGGAGCAAGGAAAGATCAGAGCATTCCCAGGCCACCTGTTGAGTTGGACTCTCAGCCGGCAGGCAGGGCGTCTTCGCAAGAGTGGTATCTGGATTTAAAGAGTTTTTCATTTGACCAGGCAAAAAAAAACAGAGATGGGTGCTGACTTGTTCTGAACCATGGCGCTTCGTGAACAGCGTCCGGAAGAGAAAGATCTGTAACTCTTTTCCAGGAAAAGACTTAATGCTGGAGCCCTTGGTCTTGGCTCACAAACGGTGCTCCCCCCCCCCCCATCTCTCAGACCAGGTATAACTGCAGGGATGGTTTGGAACGTCCAAAGCCAATCGTCTGCTCTCTGCCACTGACTTGCGTCGGGGTCCTTGGGGCTGTGTCCCCAGTAAGATAATACTGAAGGGTTCTTCCGGTCGGTGGTTGTTGTTGGTTGGTTGGTTGGTTTTTAATTTATGGAGACGGGGAAGAACTGAAGCTGATTTTCTTCGCTACCTCCAGGTCAGACTTGGCCACCAGAAACCGCAGTTTCTTCCCTCCAGATCGGATGAGGTCTACGGCACTGAAAGGGGAATAGAAAGATTGGGGGTGGGAGAGAGAGAGAGAGAGAGAGAGAGAGAGAGAGAGAGAGAGAGAGAACTAAGGACTGAGTGGAGGGAAGCTAACATGGGTTCACACCTACATCTGTGTTGCTTGACTGTAGACTCCCTAATAAGAGACAGGCGAATGAATGAACAAATGTCAAGAAAAGAACAGGAGGATCCCTGTTGTATCTACGGTCCCATTTATCAGCGGACTGAAAATATTAAAAGAAAAAAATACCAGAAATATGCATTTCCAAGACATTGTTACCAGCACTGGGAGCTAGAAGGAGAAGTTTGCCTTTTCACCATGTCCTTTTTGCAGTGTCAATACTGTCTTACAGGATCAGTTACAGAAATACATATTTCCATAAACTGGTTATTGGAACTGGGCACTAGAGGGCAGCATAGATCATTCTATGTATACCTTGTGCCATCATCTGCCGATTTTCAGCATCTGCTGGGTTTGTGTGTGTTTTGGAACCCATCCTGTACAGATACTGGGGGTCTTACTGTACAGTGGCTGGTGGGAAGTGCTACATCTGCAGCAGGCCATTCCCACATTTATTTATTTTATTTATTTAGAGATTTTTTTTAAATCCCCCCCTTCCTCCTTGGAAAAGGACCCAAGGTGGCTTACAGTAATGAGGGACAATATACAGTCCAGTACAATTAAGGCATATTCAAGTTTGAGGACAGGGAATAGTGAGCCTTCTGGTGACACTCTTGTTATCAAGTGTTGAACGTGTGTGTACTGAACCAGCAATTAAAATGGCTACTTTTGGAGGGTGGGTCTAGGGCGTTGCACAGGCATTTTTATGTTGAATCCAGACGACCAGCTCCCTCCACTCATCACTCTCTTATCACAAGTGAAGCAAGATTATGCAGCTGCAGTTATACCCCACGTATCATGGCCCAGCACAGTGCTGATGCGCTATAGCGTGCAGATTCAGTTGGCCATTTTCTGCTGCTCAACTTGGCCAATGTCTACCTGATGAATTAGACTGGGCCACCGGAGCCCTGAGGTGGGCCTGTCTACCCACCCTGTGATACTGTCCTGTTTAGCGCCAATCAAGTTAGCGCTCTATTGCTGGGCTGTCCAACTTTGAACACGCAGAAGTCTACTTTTTCTGGCGCAAAGTGCCTGAGGGCTACTACACTAAAACCTCTACTTACGAATGCTATCTGTTCCTAGCACATGCTCATAAGTAAAAAACAAATTGTAAGTAGAGCAACGGTTTCCCATTGGAATGCATTGAAAATCAATTAATCCGTTCTGGAGGGAACAGATTTCAACGCATTCCTATGGGAAGGCTGACCATGCACACACTTCCCTTGCACCTGCTCAAACTGGTGTGGATGGGTGCTAGGGGGGCTCATGCACACTTACACAAATCACCACTTCCAAGGGGCAACCCACATGACCATGACCATGCCTCCCTTGTACCCGGCTTGAGCAGGGGACTGTGCCATGGCCCTTGAACTCCCCCGCTCAGCTGAGACAGTGGACTGGCAGACTCAGAACTTTGCTGGGGCAGTGGTGGTCCTTGGGATGGGGGAGGGAGGGGTGGAGAACTTATCCTCTCACTTTTTATTGATGGCCAGTGAGCTACTTTTGAACCCTTCGCGAGCTACCGGTAGCCCGCGGTCTACCTGTTGGACAGGCCTGCTCTCTTGGAACATCCTGAGCGCCAAGCAGGGTATTACTGTAGATTCTTAAAGACATTTGCCTCAAAGCTCAGAACACAGCCTCCTCGAGAACTGTACATTTTTTAAAGGAGGGGTTTTAGGCTCACGTCTGTCTAAGAGCACTTTGGATGTGTGCAATACCCGCTACGCTCTCCCAATGAGAGAGAAATTTGCAGTAGGATTTATAGTGGCTAGGAAGCACTGTTGAGAGGTATCTCGCCCTGTTTGTGGCTGGCTGGCAAAATCCAGGTTCAGTTTTGCTGAGTTTTTCCTCCTCTGTACATTGCACCAGAGGGCCTTCCAGACACTGCTGGACTACAACACCCAGCGTTCCTCACAGCTGCCCCGCAACATCTACAGCGCCGTACCGCTGTGGAGATGGTATGGCTGGCTCTTTTTAGCATCAGTTTCTGAGATGCTACAGAACCCGCGGCTTTTCTTACCTCTGGTAATCGGAACCGATGAGGCTTGTTCCGTTGACGGCGAGGATCCGGTCTCCAATCGAAAGCCTACCGTCAGATGCTGCCGGGCTGTCCTGGATGAGTGTCCGGATGTAAATCCCGGGAGAGTTCAAAGGGGTGTGCTGGGGAGGGAGAAGCAGCACAGAAGTTAGCAGGAGGGAGAGGTCTAAGACCTTAGACCAGGCATGTCCAAAGTCAGGCCCGGGGGCCAAATGCGGCCCGTTTTCAAATTTTAAGCGGCCCGCAGCCTCTTCTCCCCACCGGCTCAGCCTGTCATGCAACCCCGCCAGCTGGCCCCTCTCCATACCGGATGGAGATGTCAGCTTGCAGTTTTACAGTCTGTCTGCCTTCCCTGCCTCTATCTATCCTTCCAGTCGCCTGTCCAGCCTACCCGCCCACAGGTCCGTTGCTACAGCATCCTCCCTACCTCCTTGTATGCCCAGAGCAGGCATGTCCAAACTTCGGCCCTCCAGATGCTTTGGACCACAGCTCCCACAGTCCTTTGCCATTGGCAACCTAAGCTTAGAATTCTGGGAGTTGTGGTCCAAAACATCAGGAGGGCCGAAGTTTGGAAATGCCTGCCTTAGAGGCTTCTCAAAAGCCCAGCCCGGGGGCCAAATGCAGCTGAATGATCATCCCCCACACATTTTCCCCTCACCAAATCTGGCCCTCCTTGCAAAAAGTTTGGACGCCCCTGCCTTAGACTTAGCACTTATTTAGAAATGGCGCTCCATTCTCAGCGAAGGGCAAGACGGGAGACCCTTCCTCGCTTACCAGTCCGTCAATCAACCCCATCCCCAGACCAATGGGCCCCTTTTCCAGTTCCACCACGAAGACGTAGCAGAAGTCGTCCGTGGCTGAGCTGCGGCTGGAGGACGCCGGAGTCGGGAAATCGTAGGGCGTGGGTGAAGTGCCTGCGGGGCAAGAACAAACATAGAGACAACACTTTCTGATGGGCCTTCCTTGTTTCTCCCTTTACCACCAACCCTCGCATCAATTTAAAAAGACACCCTTAAGGCGGGCTTCCTTCACAGAAATGATCACCAGCCATTTAGGCCTCCTGGATTGCAGCTGCACTGAAAGAGATTTAAACATCATCTCCCCGTATTGCCTCGTATTGCTTCATTTAAGTGGCCCCAACCAACCAGCATTGTTTGCAGTGCTGGGACAATTTAATCCCCCCAAATAACGATAATTATTAATAAAAGGGGAGGCAGTGGTGACCGGCATGGAATTTTTCATATTTGTTGGATTAATCACATTCATCTGAGGAATAAAGGCTTCTCTCAGACATGACAAGGACAGAAGAGTGAAACTCAGTGGGACATGCAAGGCATTAAAGGCTCAGAAGCCTTGCCGTTCCTACTCAGTGCAAAATATTGTCCACATACTCAAAGGTTTATCGTGCATCTAATTCTCAGGTGTCCTGTAACCAGCATGTACAACATTGACCCAGACTGTTCTCATACAGGGAGGAAAGGATGACCAAATGTGTCGTCTCCTAAGCTGGAAGGTCCATCTCAGCCTCTTGACCAGCTCAAGTTCTGGTCTCAACAGGGTGGAGGAATCATGACAGGGCTCTGGACCTGGAGGAAGAGTTTTCCATGGGAAGCTTGGAGGATCTCCCAAAACCTTCGACAAGGAGACCAGCTCCGTGCTGTTCCCAATGGACTTGGCAGGCACTTCCACCAGCTGCCTCCGTCTGGTGAGTCACTGGCTTCCAGCGATGGGAGGGGAGGGAAGTGTCTCTTTCTGCCTTTTGGTGGAAGCTGTGGCACTTTTAGTCAGTGGAGACGTCTTCCCAGGGGTTGCCATCCCGGTCAGAGAAGGTCCATGGGTGGGCGGGCAAAGTCCTGGTGTGCTCCTTTGCATAGATACAATTAAGCCGGTGATACATTGAGCTGCCCTACCCCATCCCCAGCAAGCTGGTGACTTATTTGACCAACCTTAGAAGGATGGAAGGCCGAGTGAACCTGAGACCAAACCAGGACCAGATCCCCTCTTACCGTCAGGGGTTGCGGTCTTGGCGCCGGTGATCCCGTTCCTGCGAACATCCCCTACCCCTTTGGCAGGGAGGGTCTCCAGGGTGAGTTCAAGGCCGGTGGATTCGAAGGTGAGGGGCGTGTTCGGTGGGGTCAGCAGGCACGAGGCATCGGGCGAGGCCGGGGCGGTGGTCTTCGCGCTGCTCCTTCCCGTCGGGCCTTCCAAGCGCAGCTGCTGCAAGGTCTCCGGGAGGTGCCCCTCGCCGGAGTCGTAATCCCGGGCGGATCCGTTAGCGTGGATGACGGGAGGGAATCCTCCTTCCCCTTTGGGCTCCACGCAGCTCACGGGCCGCCTGCGGTTCGCCCGGCCGAAGGAGCTTCCAACGGCTGGCAAGCCCGTCCTTGTTTCTGAGTCCGCCTGAGGACTGGTTTGACAGCTGATCGTTTCTGTCTTTAGAGGAAAAGCAAGAAACCAAAACCCAAAGGTTATTCTCTCAGCCTTTTCCTTCCTTTTCCACACACACACACACACACACAGAGAGAGAGAGAGAGAGAGAGAGAGAGAGAGAGAACATGCTTAGAGGTTCTCCCAAAATTGTGACGCCTCCGGTAAAGAGGCCACCAATGGTCTCCACCCCCAAAACAGAGGAAAATGAACAGCCATCAAGCTAGAAGCTCAAAAAATTAACCCTTTTATGGTTTGGGAGGAGAGTCTGGATGAGGCGGAAGTGCCAAGAATCCTTTTTCATCTGAAAACCTACCACCTTTTATCAGACATTAAGCTTTCAGACATAAGCTCTAGACCTCTTCTTCAGGTTGATCTTAGAAAGTGCCCAAGAAAAAAACCCAGTGAAATGGCAACAAAGCCTGAAGAAGTGGACGTGATCTACGAAAGCTCACATTCAACCGGCGCAGCTTGTCTTGAAGGTGCCCCATAATGTTTCCGCCCCTTGTTTTGTTGCATTCGGTTGTTGTTGTTATTGTTGTACATAGCAAAACAAAGGACATTTGTTCGTGAGTGGTTTAAACAGCAGGACTGCAGCCAACACTCTGCTCCTGACCTGAGTTCGATTCTGGGCTCGTGCAGACAGTTCAAGGTTGACTCAGCCCTCCATCCTTTGGAGGACAGTAAACTGTAAGCCGCCCACAGAGAGCTTTAACAACTGTAGGGTAGTAAATAAACAGCACGCTTTGCTCAGTCATTTTTGCAGGGCCCCCAATTCATTTTCTTCTTGTCCTGGGGCTCTCAATGCCCAGAACTTTGAAACCAGCAACCTGAGGATTTTGAAAACTGCTATCCAGGGCCCAGGGCGCCATTCAGAGCAGAGAACCCAGAAGGGAATGTGCAAAGCATACTGAAAAATGTGGTTTTGGGGGGCTGGCCGTGGTGTTACGGGTGCTCTTGTCCTCATCTCAGCCAGCCAGAGGGATGACGGACACTCTGACCCTGCAATATTGGCAATATTTATTCTCCATGCTTTGCACAAAACCTTCACCAGCTCCCGATGGTATTTACTGATCTCCTCCATCCTCTCTTTAGCCTCGCTAAAGGGATTGTGAAAAGTCTCCTTGCCAGCTCCTTGTGCATCCAGGTTAGGGGATTAGGATTGTGCTAATCCCCTTTCGCCTGGCTTTCCACCTTCTCCCCCTACAAAGCATCAGGCCCCTCAAGGCTCTTCAGTGAGGCCAGGGAGTACTTGGATTTTCGTATCGATCGATTCGATTTGTCTACCAAACCATAAGGCCACTCGGGGTGGTTCGCAACAGATTTGACAGTAAAGCAATGCTACGGATACAAAATGAAATCAAAAAATGGGCAACACAGAACAAAACAGCAATCAAGCCATTATAAAACTAACAACTCCACATGGAGCATTAGATGTTTGGCGCTGATTTGGGAGCTGCTCAGCTGCTGGTTTTATTGTGGCTGATTTATTATGTCCAACATAAGAACATAAGAAGAGCCATGCTGGATCAGGCCAAAGGCCCATCTAGTCCAGCTTCCTGTATCTCACAGTAGCCCCACCAGATGCCTCTGGGAGCGCACGAGACTAGATCTGTCTCCTGATACCACCCCCCTGCATCTGGTCCTTGAAGTACCCTGGTTTTAAGCCTGGAGATGACACATCTCCATCATGGTTTGTAACCTGTGATGGACTTTTCCTCCAGGAATGTGTCCAATCCCCTTTTGAAGGCATGCAGGCTAGATGCCATCACCACATCCTGTGGCAGGGAGTTCCACAGACTAACAACACACTGGGTAAAAGAAAAAAATATTTTCTTTGGTCTGTTCTCACTCTTCCAACTCTCAGTTTGAGTGGATGTCCCCTAGTTCTGGTATTTTGTGAGAGGGAGAAGAGCGTCCTTCTATCCACTCGACTCATGCCCTGCATTATTTTGTACGTCTCAAAATAATGTAGATGGGGGCTTGGGAGTCCTTGCAGGAAAGAGCATGATAGAGCATGTTCAGAGTGCAAGAGGGCCAGGATCAGCTCAGGTGGGTTCAGAAAGGGACTCGCATTACCTTCGGCGCCTCTGCTTCAGGCGCATCATTTGGGCGGGGGCTTTTGCATCGCAGGCTCCAGAGGAAGTGGCGGATGTAGAGGAGATGCCGGTAGACGTTATCATCCACGCTGTCCCCCTCCAGGTCCACTTTGAAGCCTCCGCTGGGCAGCATGATAGGGGGGTGGTTGTCAAAGGACTCCAGGATGTCATCTGCAGGAAACACAAGGGCTTCGGGTTGGAGCTTCACACCACTGACCCGGAGACCCCGGATTTCAACCGACTTGGGAAGCTAAGCAGGGTCATCATTGGTTAATCCCTGGATGGGAGAAGAGCTGGTAATGCCAGAGACCTCCCTTTAGGGACAAGGACAATATCCTAGCAAAAACTCTGGAGACGCTTTGAGGCCAGTCAGGTTGACAGTATCAGGCAAGACAAATAAGATAAGGCGTCTTCCTTCACTCCTATGTCTTAGGATGACTCCATCAAAGGAGACGTTCAATCCCCAGGAGCTTCTTATCACAGAATCATAGAAGAGTGAAGTTGGAAGGGGCCTCCAAGGCCATCAAGTCCAACCCCCTCCTCAGTGCAGGAATACAAATCAAAGGAGACCTGCCAGGTGGTTGTCCAAATTTCTCCTGAATGCATCACGTGTTGGAGCACCCACCACCTCTTGAGGCACTTGGTTCCATTGCCATACTGTTCTAACATAATGGACAATGAAGAACATGGTGCATATTTCTTTTCCAAGACTGAAACTTGGAAAAATTCAGGGAGTACTAACTATTAGGAGAAACTGTTCCACTGTAAGAGTTCTCAACAGTAGGACTGCTTGAACAACAACAAAAAAGACTTCAGGAAAAGTAGACCATAGTCTACGGCAGTGGTCCCCATCCTTGGGTAACCCAGGTGTTCCTCGAATGCAGTTTCCAAAAATCTTGGCCAAAAGAGCTGGTGTGATGGCTCCTGGGAGTTGCAGTCCAAGAACTTCTGGGTTACCTGAACCACTGGTCTCAGACAGCGGTTCTTCTCAACTGGAGGTCTTCAGATGCTGGATTCCAGCTCCCAGGAGTCCAAGATGACACCACCAGAGGCAGGGATTCCATAAGTGGAATCCTAGAGGGCCCAAGGGTTCCTCTCCACAGCTTAGGGAAAGGGAGGTTAACCTTCGGCACTCCAGATGTTTTAGACCACAAGTCCCACGGTCCTTTGTCACTGGCAATACAGCCTTGGAATTCTGGGAGTTGTGATCCAAAACATCTGGAGTACCAAAGGTTCACCACCACTGGCTTCGGGAAACATATTCAAGGAGTGCACCAACCTTTGTTTTGGAGGTACACCCATCAGTTTTCATGTTACTTCCTAAGAACGAACCACCAGATTCGACACACACCCTCACAAAGTGTTGGCTGACCCATGGCCAAAATCCACAAGGGATGCTCTTTCCCTACCAAAGATTTTCCTTGAAGTGAACCCCCCTCTCCATGCCAAACCTCTTCTTCCTCTCCACCCCCACAACTCCACATTTGTATATGTGTGTTTTATGATGCCTGAGTGTGTGTGTTCGGTTGTATGGCTGGAGGACTGTTGACACAGAATCATTCTAAGCCAAGACTTACTGAAAAAGCTTGTCTCTCTTAAGAGGAGCTGCAGTTTTCCTCAGCACTGATATCTGGGCAGTCTCACGGGTTCACATCAACCAGCCTAAAAGCTCCCCAGAGAACAATTGGCATTGATAGTTAGGGAGAGTGCATGCAGGAGATGATGACGGCTACACTTTCCCTGATTTGGGTGGAATTTCATATATCACCTACCTTCCTTCTTGACCGCCATGTGCCCCCTGAAGACAACACATCAATCAAACCCTGTCCAGATGGAGAAGAGGAGGAGATAATTGGCAGGCCGCCTAACGGGACCCAATAGGACTCTCTGACAAGGAAATCTGAAAATTTAAGTGGGACTTTGTGCATGCTGCCATGGCAGGGGAGAGGAGAGTTGAAGCTGGTTTAAAATGCCACAGAGGGCCCAAGGGTTAGGCTTGTGGTATGATAGGAGTGTCAGTCCAAAGGAGTAATCCAGAAGTTGAGTCATGGCAAGTCAACTTCTTTTTTTGTTAGGTCGGAACGTTTCATTACTCATCCAAGAAGCTTCTTCAGTTTGAGGAAAGTTGGTGGGAGGCTTCCTATTTGGTTTGAAGAGGCTCATTAGATGGACAATGGCCTGAACAGGCTCGTTAGATTGCAATGGCCTGGGGTGTGTGAAAGTCCCACCTATGAAGCCTTTCCCACATCCATTAAGCACGGGTCCTTAGCAGTGGCCTTTCTGGTGGAGGCATGACGTGGTCCTGATTTTTATGGGGACAGATGAAAGGACAGCATGATAAATGGGAGGCAGACTGTGCCTAAATCCCCCAGCCATGTTGAGAGAGGGATTTTCTATACCAACATGAATGGCCTCCTTGACTCTGCTCTCAAACCACCTAACCTCTCCATCCAAGAACTATACATCTTCATCATTGAATGAGTGTCTTTTATCCTTCACTGGTCCTGAGTTGTTGCCTCTCCTGTGTTGGGCTGTCCTTCTGCTTGGGAGGTCTCCTACCAATCTTCCTTGGACTGACGGAAGCTCCTTGGATGAGTAGCGAAACGTTTCAATCTCTCAAGAAAAGAAGTCCAGTTGCCAGGACGCAGCTCTTGGATAACCTCAACCTGGATGTGTGAGAACCTTCACAGTCCAAAAGAGGAACATTTCCCCTTGTGAGGTTGAGGCGGTGAATATTTCCCTGCACAGCCTCCCAGGGAGCAGATCCTTGAGTCGTCAAGGGAACTGGGATTGGAGCTGGTGGAGAGGGAAGCATGGAATTGGATCTGGGATTTTCCTAAAGTTCCTGATGGGGCAGGAGAACCCACCTCGCCAAGCAGCAATTGTGTCCCTCACCTGTCCGGAAAGCGGCCAAGGTGTCTTCCTTGCTCGGCTGCCAGACGGGAACACAACCCACATCAGATAAGGACTGGTACTGAGTTAGGATGTGATTGAGTTGCGCTGCATTCAGGGCTGGAAATTCGGACCTCAGCATCCCCCAGGTCATCTGAAGGCAGCAAGAAACAGCCAAGTGAAACTTCATTGGAGCATTTTACAGACAGGTAAAACGACGAACGTCCGCAGTGCAGCATCTGAATGGGGCTGTTCCTTTGGAGACAAAAAGCTTCCCCCACCCCCCACATGCTTTGGCTCTGCTCTCACCTGCACCAGCTGGGAATTCGGCATGGCCAACAGGCTTGCCACGCTGGACAGCTTGCCAAAGAACTGGTCCGCCAGTTGCCCAAATCCTACGCCGTGGGCCCAGTCCAGGAGAAGGCGAAGGGTGGCCCTGACCCGCACGCCTTTTGACCAATGGAAACATCCCAGTGAGGAGCCTGGGGGGATGATGGAACAACACAGGTGAACAGCCAGGCCATCTTGTGAGCATCTTTATGTGCACAACACGTTGTCCATAGGATCTTTGGTGTATGCTTCGGCCCACATGCTGGGGAAGCTTAAAATCATAAGAACGATGGACTAAGCCAGTGGTTCTCCACCGGTGGGTCCCCAGATGTCCCTGGACTGCAACTCTCAGAAATCCTGGCCAGCTCAGCTAGCGATGAGGACTTCTGGGAGTTGCAGTCCAGGAACATCTGGGGACCCACAGGTGGAGAACTACTGGACTAAACCTATGATTCCCAACCCTGGGTCTCCAGATGAACTGCAACGCCCAGAAGCCACCACTAGCTCCTGGGCAATGTAGACCGAGACCACCTGGGAACCACGGGACAAACAAAGAAGAAAAATCAGACACTAAACAAAACGAAAAGGGAGAGCTAAATCAGCTACACCAGTGATTCTCAACCTGTGGGTCCCCAGATGTTCCTGGACTGCAACTCCCAGAAGTCTCGGCTGGAAGTAGTTTCTGGGAGTAGCAGTCCAGGAACATTTGGGGACCCACAGGTTGAGAACCACTGATTGACACAGTCTCAGCCAGATCTATCAAGCCACCTGGCTGCCAACTGCCTTTTGCTGTGGTCCCAATGAGAGCGTAAGCTCTTGCCCTCCCTTCCGTATTAAACACAGCATTTTCTTCTTGAGAAATGAGTTTTTTACAGTCAAGCTAATGCCGGAAACACTGGGGGAGTCCTTGGGAAATGGACAGCATGCCAATATTCCACCTCTGTGGAGCCACACATGGCAACGCTTTGCCACTGGCTGATGCCAAAGTGGGGCTGCCCATCAAATCCGGCCCTAAAGCCACCGCCTCCGGCCGACCTGCCCACCTTTCTCCATCAGCTGGTTGAAGAGCAAGGTGTTGGAGAAGAAGAACAGGTAGGCAAACATCTGGGAAGCGATCTCCTGATGGACCTCGTACTGGCGGAGGAGGTCAAGGGTGGCCTGGTAGATCAGCACCACTTTGCGGATTTCCTCTGGCAGAGGGGGGGAGGAGAGCCAGCCCTCCCGCCCTTCGCTCTGGAACGGGTTGCACTCCAACAGGGGAGGCAGAGACACATACAGGGACTGAGCACAGAAGGAGGGAGAGAGAGAGAGAGAGAGAGAGAGAGAGAGAGAGAGAGAGAGAGAGAGAGAGAGAGAGTTGACTTATTCCTTCTCTCATTTGTATTTATTTGTTAATTTGTTTGTTTGTTTGTTTGATTTACCACAGGAACCATCTGGCTCGAAGGCCACTTAGGGCAGTGTACAAACTCAACAAAAGACAAAACAGGGCCACAAAGAGAAGCAGGAACACAAGTATTGAAAAATCAAAACTAACTCAAAAATGGACAATGTACAACTCAAATAATAAAACCAGGAACAACAGCGTTAATGAAATCAAATATCCTAATCCCCAAACATATGCAGAACAGCTTAAAAATGGTGGGGGAAAACCAAAAGGAAGACTAAACACAGAGTTAAAATGGTTATTCCTAATTAAATAACCATTTAATCAGGATTAAATAACCAAAGTTATCAGGGATAACATTCATAGGACAATGGGACCCCTCTACCCATAGGAAAAAACTTTGATTCCTGTCAGGCAACGGCTATTCCTTGATTTTGCTCGGTTTTCTTCCTTATCATCATCATCATCATCATCATCATCATCATCATCATCATCATCATCATCATCATCATCATCATCATCATCATCATCATCATCATTGCTCGAAGGGACCCTCTGGATCATCAAAGTTCAGCCCATGTCAAGAATTTACCGCTTCCCTAGAGAGTTTTGGTGGCTGAGCAGGGATTCGAACCCAGATCCCCAGATCCCCAGCCGATCGCTCAATCCACTACACCAGTGTTGGTGAACCTATGGCACAGGTGCTAAAGGTGGCACTCAGAGCCCTTTCTGTGGGCACCCGACATCGGCCCTTCACAGCCACCTGTATCCAGGTTAAATGGCTGTATTGGCACTTTGAGAAAAATTAGTGGGTTCTGAATTGCAGTTTGGGGGCTCAGTCTCTAAAAGGTTCGCCATCACTGCACCACATCGTGCTGAGAATCCTGATGTTGTCACCACTTCATGAATTGCGCCCTGCAGAGAGGATCCTTTAGGGATATTGGCACGTTTTTTACAAGAGTCTGCACCCTTCTTCATGCGACAAAACAGCTCTTTCTTCCCCCTGGCAGAGTGCATGCTCTGTTTGGATCTTTGTTGAAGCAAGAGGTCCGTTTTATTATTTAGGCAAAGGAGCCCACTAAGGCAGCCTGTCAAGGAATGTGACCCACCCCCACCCCCACCCCCACGGACCTCTGACACTGGGATCTAAGGGCTGGGCAAAGTAATACGACCAGCAGGAAAGAGGTAAAGACTGTTCGTTTCTTCTAAAAGCTGGCATTCCGGAGAGGAGCCTTTTATTTTTGTGACTGGCCAGCTGGGAGGTTGCACAGCTTTCTTTGACGGGTTCGGCCCCCTAGCCCTGGAAGATCAGCGTGCCTGGAAGGATTACGCTGCCAGGGGTTGAAAACGGTTGAAAAATGGAGTTTCGCTTTCAAGTGTGCTCTAAGCCAGAAAAGAAGGAAATGGGAGGGGGTCCCCTCACACAAGGAACTTCCGCAGCCAGAAGTTGGGAGTTCAAATCCCCACTGTGCCTCCTGGGAGAAGATCCAGCCTGGGTGACCTTGGGCAAGCTGTACAGCCCCAGGGCGCCCCCTCCCCAGAAGAAGAGGATGGTATGACACTTCTAAGTACAGTAGGATCTCCGTATCGGCAGGATCAATATGTATATACTCGAATATAAGCCTAGTTTTTCAGCCCTAATTTTGGGCTGAAAAAAGGGGCCCTCGGCTTATATTCGGGTTGATACTTTTAGCCACTGAGGCAAGTGCTTGGGTTGGTGGCTAAAAGTCATTTTAAACATTGCATGCCGCTTCTCATGACCCCCCTCTGCATCACAGGGGAGCAGCGCGTGATGTTTAAAATGACTTTTAGCCACTGACCCAGGCACTTGCATCAGTGGCTAAAAAATCATTTTAAACATCACAAACCACTCCCCCAGCTCACAAAGGAGGAGCTGCCAGGCCCTGCTGCATTTCCCACCCTAGACTTATACTTGAGTCAATTAGTTTCATTAAATTAAACATTATACACACTCAAGTATATACGGTAATAGAATCATAGAATCCTAGAGTTGGAAGAGACCTCAAGGGCCATCCAGTCCAACCCCCTGCTGTGCAGGAACCCCCATCACAGTATTTCCAACGATGGCCATCCAGCCTTTGCTTAAAAATCTCCAAAGAAGGAGACTTCACCACCCTCCTTTGTGACAGCTTATTCCATTGCTAAACAGCTCTAACCATCATTAATTTCTTCCTAATGTTCAAATGGAATCTCTTTTCCTGTAGTTTGAAACCATCCGCTGGTTCATTTATCCAAACTCTGAAAGTATTAAGAGTATTCAAAGACAAATCCTAGGAATATATATCTTCTAAAGATGAAGGGACAAGATGTGAGAATGAGGAAAAACAGCCTAAACGGCAGCCATTTTGATCCCACTGTACTGGGGTGGATGGGTGGGTGGATGGATGGAAGGATGTTTGGTTGGATGGGAGGATGGGTGGGTGGATGGATGGATAGATAGTTGGATGGTTGGTTGGATGGGTGGGTGGGTGGGTGGGTGGGTGGATGGGTGGATGATTACACTTATGTACCACTGACAGTGTAAAAAACCCAAGTGGCTTATAACAACATACAAGATCAGTGGTCAAACCGCCCAACCATAAATGTCCCAAATAATTATGAGATGTGTTCCACTTGGCAAGGCTGATGAGGCCCAGGCCCAGCTGCCTTTCAGTCCAAAGGGGCTGCTCATCCCCATGAAATGAGAAAATGTTTCAAATGAGTCACAGGTAAGCTGGAAGCTGGCGTGCTGGCCAATGAGCTGGCCAGCTCTTTCCCTTCTGCCAGGGACACCGTGTTTTTCCCCTCTTCTATTCTTAGTCCCTCAAAGTGCTCTCTCTTCCAGCAATGAGAGGCAGCCTCCTGGAGTTTTCAGAACAGACCGCTGCGGATTCTAAAAGGGCTGCCTCTGGCCCCCGAGGCAATGGGGTCCATCACAAGGAGCTTTTAACTTCCCCACTCCTGGTGCGGGAAGGTCTCAGAATGAACGGACGGCCAAAAAGGCAGCCTTCTGTTTGTGCAGTATTCAGCTTATCCAGGGGGATTTGTCTTGTGTTAACCAGCCAGTGTGGTACCTGGAGAGCATGACAGACTAGGAATCCTCCTCCTCCTCCTCCTCCTCCTCCTCCTCCTCATCATCATCATCATCATCACCACCACCACCACCACCACCACCACCACCACCACCACCTCCATCACGATGTGCTATCACGTCAGTTCTGATTTATGGTGATCCTTTTCAGGGTTTTACAGGCAGAGAAGACTCAGGGTTCCCTGGGATCCCGGAACAGCTTGCCCCCCCCCCAAACCCCCAGGCTGGCTCTACTCACATTTGGGAATTGAACTCCTTGCCCTTGGCTCCATAGCCAAATAGCTAGACCATGGAGCATTCCAGTCAGCTGAAAAAGCCCCAACAGGGTCGCAAACGCACCCCAAAAGATTGGCCGTGTTTTGTAAATAAATAAATAAATAAAAATCAAACAAAATAAACAGAGCAACCAAACTGCAAATCAAAGCTCCAGATTTTTCTTAAAAAGAAACCCAACCGTCTTTCTATCCTGGTGTTCCCATGCAAACTGCCTTGTGCCTCCCTGAAAAGGTTGCCTGCAATGTGTCACATCTTCCAAAACACATGGGTGGTGTTGGTTGGAGTTGGCTGCAACTCCCCCCCCCTTAACAGCCTCGTCACTGCTCGAGTCGTGGGCGGTTGCCTCATCAATGGTGCAGCGCTGGCAGGGCAGAGCTGCTGTTGCAATGCCTTTTTGCAAAGGGCGGCTTCCTTGTGCATGGTGCAGCCATCTGTGCAAGCCAGCTCAGGCCTGGTGACGCAGTCATTTATCTTCTCTGCCTCCAATCTCCCCTTTGTCCCTTGCAGGCAGTGCTGGATTAATCACGTCGATCAAGCAAGCCAGCAGAGATCTAGACTGTACCACTACAGACAGAGAGCGTAGTGCCAAACCCTTTCCAACTCCCTGCAGGCAGAGAATGTGCATCTATTTCCCTGACATGCTAGCTTGCTACATGCAGGGTAGTGGGGGCAGAAACACAACACAGACACACACACAGACACAGACACAGACACAGACACAGACACAGACACAGACACAGACACACACACACACACACACACACACACACACACACACACACACACACACAAACAAAGTGGACTGAGGGTAGCCTTCCTGCACCTCCTCAGACTTGTTGTGGGGAAGAAGACAACTTAAAAACCTCCCAAGAAGGAGACTCCACCACTCTCCTCTGTGGCAACATATTCCACTGCCGAACAGCTCTAACCGCCAGGAAGTTCTTCCTAATGTTCAAATGAAATCTCTTTTCCTGTAGTTTGAGACCATTGCCCCGCGTCCTAGTCTCTGAAGCCATGGAAAACAAATCTGTTCCCTCTTCGATATGACATCCTTTCAAATATTTAAACATCCCTATCATGTCCCCTCTCAGTCTTCTTTTTGTAAGGCTAAACATACTTACAGGTATCCATGCACAGCATGACATGATTGATGGCTGTAACCTCACGCCAGAGATAAGAGAGTTTCTATAAAATCTCCCCTATATTTAAATAAATAAATAAATAAACCCCACAGCTGGAAAATTAGCTCAAGAGGGAGGAAATAAGATATCCCTGAGTTGCTTGTATTCTACTTGCAAGGCAAGGAGAAAAGTTTTAGGGGGCTTCGCAGGAGGGAAGCCGTCAACCCAGGCCACCGTCACCGACCGCCTGGACAGTCGCCACACACCCAGCCTCCCCAGTCTCCGTAAAGAAAACAATAAGCACCTTGGAGATGTAGTAGACGCACTGCTGAAAGGTGTACATGATGACTTCCTCGAGGACCGTCATGGCTTCCTCGCTGGCCGTGATGGTCAGGGAAAAAAGGGATTCCTTGGAGCCTAAAAAGAAGGAAGGGAAATGTTATGCCAGAGATGCAGACCCCACCCCCACCCCCGCCAGAAGACCAACTCAAAAGCTTCCTATACTGGAAGGCAGCTTCTGCGCCCTTCCTTGAGCTGCTAGCTTTCCACCAACTAGGAAGAGAGCTGCAGTGGAGGGGAGGGGCAGGAGGGGGTTCCCTGAATCCCTCCCATGACCCTACCTTGGGGGTGGGAATATGTTGGACTACACTTCCCATCAGCCCCATTGGATCAGCTAGCCACTAGCTGCACTTGACTGGGTGATGGTGTTTGTAAAAGGGAAACTCGGCCAGATTCTTCTGCCCAAGCACTGTGCGGTGTGTCTCATTTTGCTTTGTGCAGCCAGGGAGGGCGAACCCTCGAAAGGAGGCGCGGGAGTTTCGACCAGACCCCCTTTTGCCAAGCGGAGATTTCTCGGCTGTTCCTCCGTAACCCTCTTTAGACCTTCACCACTCCACTATCAGCTTGGGAACGGAGATGAGAGAGATCAGCAGAAATGCAGGCCATGTCTGGAAACTCTGGACTTCTCTCCTTCTGTGTTCCCAAGAGACGGGACGGGAGAAACAGGTCCGGGAGGAGCATAAAGAACGAGCGAGCAAAGGAAGAGATGAAGGAGAACCGGAATTAACCGCCTGTGATGGAAGCAGTCTCTGTTTCTTTGAGAAGGGTAATTATTGCCCTTCACAAGGGCCCCCAGAGCTGCTGGGCTGCTATCGGGCTTCGGGGTCTCCCCCCACCCCAAGAAGTTAGCAAGAGTTTGGGGAAAGATCCTAGATGAGCAACACAGCCATCCAACCCCAAAATGCATTGATGATGCATTTAGTAGGTGATAAAACGCAGGTTGTTTAGGGCCTGATCCAGGTTATGCCCCTCTCCAAAATCCTCACCCTTCAAGTTGCAAATCAGCAACTCCCTTGGGCAGCCCTCATTCTCAGATTTGCATGTCAAATTGCTCTGGCATGGAGTCTGGAAGGAGCTGTGCCCCTGGAGGAGAAACGGTCAGCTTCCAACAGTGAAGCTGCATCTTGTGTAATTTGACCCAAGCGCTTTCCACTCATGTGGATAAAATATAGTTCTCTGGGGCTCCTTGGAGTCCCTCAACCTCAGCTTTGCAAGTCAAATTGCTCTGTAATGGAGTTTGGAAGGAGCTGTGTCCCTAGAGGAGAAACGGTCAGATTCCAACAGTGAAGCTGTGTCATGTGTAATTTGACCCAATGCCTTCCACTCATGTGGATAAAATCTAGTTCTCCGGGGCTCCAGCCCAAGGGGATTTTCAAGAGACCTTTCCACAACACGCCTCCAGAGCAGCCACTTGTCCCGACGACCAGGATCCGGCTCGCTTACCTTTGATGTCCAGTTCCTCCTCCATGTTTTGGATGTAAACGGGGGATTTCTGCTGGACAAAGTAGAGGATTTCGATGGAGTTGGACATCCAGAAGAGGATGTGCTGGAGATCCGGCAACAGGTCGGTGATGGTGAAGCGGGAAAGGGAGGCAGGATCCTGGCTGGCGAGGCAAGTGAAGAGTTAAAAGGCACCCCAGCCCAGCCAAAGAGGCAACTGCTCTCCCCCCCCCCCGCCCCGCAACCTCCCTGCACTAGACCCTGAGTAAGACCTTTGGCCCCTCCCTCAGCACAGTAACAAGGGGTGGACCGGCTGGGATGTCTTGATAGCGGTATTAATAGATGTTCCCTCTGCAGTTAGCATGTGAATAGGCAGTTTCTTTAAGGGGCCCCGGACTATACCTGTACATGCACACATGTAAAGGCACATACAGCCCATTCCCAGGTCCAGATTCCTGGGCCAGAACCCTATTGCTTTCTGTTCACTAGCATGCCAATCGAAAGCCATCAATCTCAACGGCAGTATAACAAGGATTGGATTGGACAAAGCACTCAGACTCCTGGCTGGGAGCTGCTGGGAACTGCCATTCCCCCCCACCAAAAATGCATTTTCCAAGCTAGGCTACACCACTAAATCATGACCTCTGTGGACATCACATCATCTCACCCTGGATCCTCTCTTTCTCTCTTTCAGCCTGCTATTCCAGGCTGGTCGCCACTAACTGGGGGAAACTTTCCACTCACCCTAGGCCAGTGGTGGTAAACCTTCGGCACTCCAGATGCTTTTGGGCCACAACTCCCAGAATTCCAAGCCTGTCCTGCCAATGACAAAGGACTGTGGGAGTGGTGGTCCAAAGCATCTGGAGGGCCAAAGGTTCGCCACCACAGGGCTAGGCGAGCAGTGAATTATGGATTCTCTCCCACCACATACTGGGTCAAGGAAGTTGCTGCTTGGAGTTATCCTGCTCACACAATATTTTCATCCCATCCATCCATCCATCCATCCATCCATGCATCCATCCACCCACCCCACATCACACACATCCTCTCTCTCAGCAAGCAATGCTGGTCAAAGCTAACCTCATTATCCTTCCCAGAATTCCCAGGCTCCCAGAATTCCCCAGCTGGCTGTGCCCACTCCACCCAGCCAAACTGGGCCATGGGGAGGGCAAAAGGATCAGCAGGAAGCTACTTTATACTCTTGGTTGGTTTATTGTCAGTTCAGGCAATCAGCATTTCTCCGCTGATTGTTCAGGCCGGGTCTCTTCCCAGCTCCCATCTGGGGATCTCTGGGATTCCCTAGTCAGCTACTCTCCCAGCTGGCTGAATAGCTCAGTGGTTTAGATGTCAGCCTGTGGAGCCAGAGGTTGGGAGTTCAAATCCCCACTGGGCCTCCTGGGAGTAGAGGCAGCCTGGGTGGCCTTGGGCAAGCTGCACCGTCCCAGGGCACCCCCGGAAGGAGGGAAGGGGAAACCACCTCTGTGTATTTTGTATCTCGAAAATCCTTGAAAGGGTCGCCATAAATCTGAACTGACTGGATGGCTCACGATGATCATTTTAACTGATCTGTGACCCAAGAATGATTCAGTCCTGATCCGAGATCCAAAAGCAGCTCATTCACAAACCCTGCCATTCAGGAGCTGTCCTCTAACCACTACACCATACTGCTTCTATCTGGAAGCGTTTTGAAAAGAAAAGAAAAGAAAAGAATCCACCTTTCCTTGCATCTTTTTTGCCCCTTGCATTGAGAAGCCCATCTCTCTTGTTAGTTTCCTCCACTCTATGTATAGGACAGCTCTTCCTCCTTCAACACAGATAGAGGCTAACGGTTTTTCCTATTTAATCTCTCTGTCCTGATAAAACGTTTTGGTGTGTGTGTGTGGGAGGGTGTGTGTGGTTGTTGTTTGTTTGTTTGTTTGTTGGAAGGAGGTGGAAAAAGCCACACCAGAAGAACAACTCAAATCTCCTTGCTTTAGTCAATCTCCTTTGATCGTGCCTCCAAAACCCCCACTGCTCTGCTATATGTTTTCCTGGAGGCTGTCATCAAATGTTGAGCAGCAACAGAGAGAACGCAGCTGAACGATAGCAGCACCTCGAAGGCCGTATTTTACAGATGCCGCTGGAACACGATAAGGTAGCTTGAGCAACCGACAAACGACAACCGTAACGATTAGGAAGGTGCATTTATCTCTCTCATGCTATGTAACCACCGCTGTCACTTCTTATGAGTTAAAACAAGGGGGAGAGCAGAGTTTGTAATGTATTTCTTTTTTGGGGGGGTATACAGCTCCCAGCACCCCTTGCCGGATGATTCTGGTAACTGTAGTCCAATATACTTTACTCCCTGCCTCTGCAAACCAGACAAAGTCAGAATCCATCCCCCCTGTTCTGTGATAAAGCAAGCTGCACTGCAGGCAGTGTGGAAATTAAAATTTTGAAAGTAATTTCTTTACTTGCTACAGCATCTGGGAACTAACCTGCTGTCATTTCTCATTGGAAAAGTAATTTGTCAAGTCACGTAATCGCACTGCCCCTTGTTTTGTTGCTACTTGCTTTCTTTTCTCTTATTTTAGAGGGAAACCAGACAGGACTGGTAAGCAAACAGTGTAAAATTTAAAAAAACATTCTGCCGAACAACTTTTCAAAGTAACTAGAAAATGGTATTCATTACCCTAATAAAGTAAGTTCACAATGGCCATTGGCTAGATGGGCAGTATATATGTCTAATTAATTAATTAATTTCCCTGCTCACTGAGTTATTTTTAAAGTAACTTCCTTACATTCCTGTTACCCCCCTCCAGAAGTAACTAGTTACAGAAAGCATGTAACCCTGTTTCTCTTTCACCAAGGCACCATTTGTCATGTCCAAGATCTGAAGCTCCGATCTGCATTACATTGCAGGAAATCTGCACCCTTCGGGATGGAAGATGCTCCAAGCTTCAATCCATTCTATCCTGTATATATTTTAAGTCTCTCCCTCTTTTTTTGTGGCAGGGGTGCTCGCCTGACAATCTGTTGCTGCAGAGCCTGTCTGTTTTATGATGCCCAGTTGCCTTTCTGTTTTTAAATTGCTTGTTTTATTGTCTGTTGGTATGCTGACTTGTTCAGCTCTGTTAGCCGCCCAGAGTTCCCCATGGGAAGATGGGCGGGATATAAACTCAATAAATAAATGAATGAATAAATAAATAAATAAATAAATAAATAAGGGAGGCTGTTTTTTTTTTCTGGCAATGGTTGGTGCTCTTAAAGAAATTTCCAGCTGGGCAGCCAAATGGGGACAGCATCCCCGTTGTTAGCTCCACTTTGGAGACTCGCGGCTGGAATCTTCCCTCTTGGATGGAGAAGAGTTTAAGGAGAAAAAGCTGGCCGGTTTCCCGGATGTCTGAAATATTTTTTGGAGAAATGTCTGGAACAGTTGAAAGAACCACCAACCCAAGGAGCAGCAGAAGAAATGAGTCAGGGTAACAATCAATGGGGCCCCTCCTTCCACAGATTATCTACGTCGACCTGAAGATCATCTCCATAGGTTCTCCTCCCTGGTGGAAGGAGGTGAAAAAAGCCACACCAGAAGAACAACTCAAATCTCCTTGCTTTAGTCAATCCCCAACAAATGGGGCCAGCAGGATCTTTTCAGTGGCGGCACCCATGCAGAGAATTCCCTCCCCAGATCAGCCTCCTGTACCCACCATCTACAACTGTACGTCAGCAGGTTTGCACTGCCACATTTGCTCAGCTGAATCCGGCTGGATTTCAACGCTGAGCTTGGGAGATAAGATTAGATATAACGATCTAATTAAATTAGATCTAAATGAGCTCACAAAAATTGCTATTTTTTATGTGGGTCAGAGCAATGCGTTTCTTTTTTTAAAAAAACATTTTGAAAGTAACATCAGAAGTGCAAAACGATCAAGTTCAAAACATTATTCTTGAGGTGCATCATTTGCTGCATCTTGAGAGCTCAGAAGTACTTATTTATTTATTTATTTATTGTTATATTTGTATCCCGCTTATCTCCAACAGAGGACTCTTGTATCACAAAACAACAGAACACAAATCACTAGTATAATAAGTTAAAACATATATCCTCCCAGGATCCTAAAATCCTAAAAGTAATTGGTTTCAATGTCAACATGTTAAATCTAATGTGTTATTTCCAAGTGCTGTTAAATGGGAGGATATGTGCTGTTTAGGGTTGCTGATTCAAAATGCCTGGGGTTTAAAGTCTGCTTATATACCGCCCCATAACACTTCAAGCAGTCTCTGGGCAGTTTGCAATTTTAATTACAGTGTGCAGGCTACACGCTGCCCCCCCCAAGCAAGCTGGGTACACAGTTTACTGACCTCAGAAGGATGGAAGGCTGAGTCAACCATGAGGCGGCTACCTGGGATTGAACCCCAGGTTGTGAGCACAGTTTTGCTTGCAATACAAGCATTTAACCACTGTGCCACGGGGCTCTATTTGTGATCATTAGGCAAAGCCCTTATTCTGCTGCTTGGTGGAGGTGGCCCTACCATTAGCTTGAGCGAGGCAACTGTGCCTGGAAAGAGAAGGTGGCAAGGGGAACATCTTTTCTTCCCCAACAGAGTGCCCTTGTCTTTGGGGAGCAAAACATTTTGGGCCAACCCTATTCCTTGGCATTTAATCTTCCAGTTTCAAATATGTTTGAGTCTCCTAAGAATGCTGCTGTCCTCTGTGGTTTTGGTTGGTTGGTTGGTTGATTGGATGGATGGTTGGTTGGTTGGTTGATGTTGCTTTTGATTGATTGATTGATTGATTGATTGATTGATTGATTGATTGATTGATTGATTGACTGATTGATTGGTTGGTTGGTTGGTTGGTTGGTTGGTTGGTTGGTTTTGCTTTTACTGAGTTTTACTTTCCCAGACAGATGGCACTGGTCACTGCCAGCTGAAGGTCACCAGTCAACTAATCTATCTTTTCTTTTATAAAAGGTTTTTTTGTGTGTGTAGAAGGGAAAACAAAAGGGAACTCCATGGGAGAGAACATCGTTATTATGTTGCAGGGCAGAAGGATGACAAGTGGAAGGCAATATTGTAAGGACCAAAGTTTAGGAAACAAAAATGCTCTCCTGGATAACAATTCACAGAATGGCAGGAATCAGGCTGCAAAAACGTCCTTGTTTCATGCTGTGCTCCGGGCCCCTGGAAAGCGCTTCCACTAAGGGCGTTTATACACCACCCCTAAACTCCGCTGCAAATGGCTGCAAGCTCCGGAGCTTAAAAATGTTTCCCTACCAGCTCCGGAGTTTGCAGACAATTAAGTGCGACCCCGCCCACCTAAGCGCGATCCAGCTGCACTTTCTTGTACCTGCTGGAGGAGGGTGAAAATCGCCAGGTCCGGATTTAATCTGGTCAGTGCGGGGCTCTCCTGGCTTCTGTTTTGTTTTGTTTTTTGCCTCCCGCCCCTTTAAGAGAAGGGGCGGGAGGAAAAAAAGCAAATAAAGAGAAGGAATCAGCACAACGGAGCTCCAGCAGCTTCTCCGAGGTGAGTCTGCATTCCCCCCTTTCTTCCTCCCTCCCCTCAGCAGACAGGTGCAGAGTGGTGGGGAGGAAGGAAGAGCAACGAACCCCTAAGATCTCTGGTCCAAATTTAAGTGGCCAGCGGATCTTAGGAGTCGTGTGAAAAGGCCCTAAGACAGAAGGATTGAATAAAAGGGTGTGATCACACGGGGAAACGGATCACAATTGGGAGCCTTCGTGCACCAGCCTGGTGAGATCTGTTTCCCAGCTATCACGTGACCCATGAGGAAATGTGTTCCAGACCAATCCGGATCCAAAGGCTGGACCTCTTTTGGTCCCACTGAACTGTTTTTACTATCGGGGGCTGGGCTGGACTGATTCCCAAGTCATTGGAAGAACAGATTTGAAAGAGATTGCTCTTATTAAAGCAACGTGTTCTGCTGCAACCCGTTGTGTGCCTTTCCCGAAGCCTCCTCCAAAGGCATGCCCCTTTTACGTCTGTTTTAAGCTGCGACAGATTTTACACTTGTCAGCTGTTATGTTGCGGTGACTCCGGACAGCTCCACGATGAGGCCAGTGGGGAAACAGAGCAAAGAAAGGACTTCCCAAGCATTGCTGTGAGATGTCCAGGTGCAGGATGAAAGGGGGGATTCTGCAGCAATGCATCAAGAGACGTAGGTAGGATCATTGCACAAAGCCGCTTCACAATTCAGATTCACACAGGAGCGCATCCTGCAGAATTCAGTGGATGCTGACAGCTCTCTCTCTCTCTCTCTCTCTCTCTCTCTTCTTCTTGTGTGTATGTGAGAGAGTGAGTGTGTGTGTGTGTGTGTGTGTGTGTGTGTGTGAGAGAGAGAGAGAGAGAAAAAAAATGGGACAGATTTTTCCAAGATGCAGAGGGGCTAGATGCAAAATGAGGAGCTGGGTGGGTGGGGGGAGCCTCCCATTCTGAAAACATGATAAGAAATAATTTAAGCCCATCTTATCGGAGAAGAGAAGTCTGGCAGGCACAAAACAGTCTCTGTGTTCTCTATTTATTCTCTATCTGGAAGGTTGTCTCCTTGGCCTAGCGAGATAAATTTGGCCGCTTGTTTACTCTCATGACAAGCAGGTTCCCACAGTACTTTTGGTGTTTGTGCCAGGCCTGCCTTAAGCCCATTTGAGTTTGCAGCACAATAGGCAAAAATCAAATAAAAAGAAAAGAAAAGAAAAGAAAAGCCACAAACATGTGGCACCTTAAAGACTAACTTTCATATGTTAATGTCCATTCAATGTTAAAATATGAAATATTAACGTTTAAAATATGAAAGTTAGTCTTTAAGGAGCCACGTGTTTGTGGCTTTTGTTGTGATTTTATCTGATTTTTGCCTGAAGTTCTTGAAAAGACTAACATGGCTACCCTCTCTGAAGCAGCACAATAAGTAAATTCCAGGCCCAAAATCTGTGTGGATCCACCTCTGGGCTCGGAAGGCCACCCATGTCCCCACATTGTGCCCATGCCCCAAATCTTAAAACGATATGAAAAAAGACTCTTCTTTCCTTCAAGCGTTCCATTCCACACACACACACACCCTCAAATGAAGTGTGTGGGGAAGGGTGTAGGCTGGCTACAGGTCGCAAAATATGGCCTGCAATATATGGCCGAATAGTGTCCCATGCCCTCTGAGAGCACAAGGGAATTATCCCATCATTCTTTTTTAAAATTACCCTTGAATAATGGGGTGTTGGGGGATGCATCTAGACCCTTGGTGTGCAAGCGTAGGTTGTCGTTTGCTCACTTTTGTTATCAGTAAGCGCCGGCATCTCGATGGGGTCCCAGCAACAAACTGGGAGACCCATTCAATGAAGGCAAAAGAAACGTCAAAGGGTTCTGAACAAACCCTGCGACTCAAAACACCCTGGGTAATATGTTTTGCACCACCTGCAGTTTCTAAACAGTCTTCAAGGGATGGCCCCGGGTCGAGTGCTTGGTAGTAATCTATTCAGAACATGATAACACTATTCATTGTGGAAATAAGCAAGAAATCAAGGAAGACTTACTGTTGGGACTGTTTCTCAGCAAGCTCATTTGTTTTCTCCTAGAATCGGGGAAACAAACCAGCAGGAATGGAAAGTGAATACATCAGGAAGGAAAAAGAAAAGATAGAAATGTACAGATTACCTGCTTGTCTTGCTGTCCCACACAATTCATCTTAATTTCTATATCCAGGCTATGTAACTAACATGGCAGTCTTGCACCAAGCACAACTACCGTACATTCTTTTGGGACTATTATTTGGGACTGAAGCATCTAATTACTTGAGAAACATGGCTCCTTGATCATGACGGGCTGCCTTAATAATGTCTTTCCAACCCTAAACAGCTTTCACCAAAATGAATGGTGGTGAAATGCCTGGAATGTCTAAATACATATATATATAGTGGTCCCTCGTGGGAGGATAATACAAACAAAGCATCCAGAATCCTAAACAGTAGTGCTCAATACTGTGGCTCTTTGTATAAAATGGCATACGTTTTAGGACAAAATGTGGATGGAAACATGCCTTTTTTTGGGGGGGAGATAGCTGTATTGGATAATGATTTGAATGACAGCAGGACTACTTCGCCCGTGGGATCAGTACTTATGGTTTCAATTATCCACTGCCTGCAAATATTATGCAACACCACTACCCCAGAAAAATGTCTATCATAGATGTAGTAACAGAACTGGTCACTAGAGGGCACCAGCACCACCCCAGAAAAATGTCTATCATAGGTGTAGTGACAGAACTGGTCACCAGAGGGCACCAGTCCAACTGCATCAGGTGCTGAAGAGTGATGCTGAAATTGGCACAGAATGCTTGTGAAAGTGACACAGGATGAAAGAGGGAATGCCTGTGAAATTGACAAGAACACCCCCCCCCCCCCGAATCCTTTTCCAACAGACAATCCCTGACTTCCATCTTTGGATCCCTTTTTCTTGTCTTTAATAACCCTCCCCTCCCCATTGTACACGCACCGCCCTCTGCACTTAAACAGGCTACTTACCCACACAGACCTCTGTATCATCTTGGCCGATTTGAGAAGGAGCTGCCCGAACTCTCCCGGCTTGAAATGGTTGGCAGAGTGCTGGACGCAGAGACAGAGGAGGAAGGCCGGGGTCAGCTTGTGGTCGTCCCCGGTGGGCTCGATGAGCGTGACGATCCTTTGCAGGAGCAGGCCTTCACTGGCCTTGTCGAATTCCAGGTGAAGTTTTCTCCGGCTCCCCCTCCGTCCAGAAGGCGGAGGTGGTGGCGGCGGCGGAGCCCCTTGCTTTTTGGAGGAGGAAGAGGAGGAAGAGGAAGAGGAGGTGGCGGTGGGCCCCCCGGGTTTGTCTTTGAAATGAGCCCCACACATCTTGCACCCCGATGACAGCTCCGGTTCCGAGGCCCGGCGCACAGCTTTGAGCCTCATCAAAGTCTGGGCCGGCAGAGGCTGGGTTTTGAGCGGGTCCTTATAAAGCACCAGGTAGTAAAGGCCGAGGGAGATGAGGTCTCCGTGATGCAAGACCGCCGTCCGCCCCACCTCGGAGAAGTTGATGGAGACGCTGGCTCCTGGGATGGGCTCTAGAACCAGCTTCTCTTCGGAACGGTGGCGGGATCGGCTGGTCACCTTGACCCGCCGGATCGTGCAATGGAGGGGAAGGATGTCCGGGGCCGACAGGCTAATGCTGGGCTTGCTGGCTTGTGTCCTTTGGCCGACGGTGTGCTGGTCGCGGTTCAGCATGTACACCAAGCTGTCCTGCAGGGGTCAAAGACAGAGAGCAATGCAGAGAGGGCCACGGGTGCAATCAGAGCTCAGAAGGAACCCGTTCCGGATAATCAGTGCATCTGGCGGAGGTTCCGTCTTTGGACTGCAACCCCCAGAATCCACTAGCCCCCATGCCCACTGAGGAATGCTACTTTGTAGATTACAACTTCCAGTGGCCATGACAGCTAGAGGACTCTGAGCACTGTAATAATGTTTCACAGGTATGCTTAGAACATTTCCAGTACACTCACTTTTCACAGGTCTGCTAGAACAAAAAGGATATTTATTCCTCTTTTTGTAACTACTAAGGCACAATGGAATGGTGGGCCTTTTTGCAATGCCATTATATCTCTTTTTATTATTTTCATAGGCACGGAGTATGATTTGGCCACAGACCCATGGCTTCTGTGTGGGTTTTTTTTAAAGGAGTGACATAAAATCAACTTGTTTATGAACAAGAAGAAGAAGAGTTACTTTCAAAAGTATAACCATAGCAATAATTACTTTTGGGGACTCAACACTAGAACTAAATATAAAGTAATTTTCTGAGCCCTGGCACAAACCATGAGTAGTATAATGCAGAAGAAGTAAGGGTTCCAAATACTGTATATGTCAGGGAGGGCGAACCTTTTAGAGACCAAAGTGCCCAAACTGCAATTTTAAAAAACCTAACTTTTTCAAATTGCCAATACAGCCATTTAACCTGAATACAGGTGGCTGTGAAGGGGCCATGTTGGGGGCCCACAGAAAGGGCTCCAGATGCAGGGGAGTGGTAGCAGGAGACAGAGATCTAGTCTTGTGCGCTCTCAGACACATCTGGAGGGGCCACTGTGAGATACAGGAAGCTGGACTCGATGGGCCTTTCTTGGCCTGGTCCAGCATGATGGCTCTTCTTATGCTCTTATGACTCACGTGTTGCTGGCTATACCCTTGCAGAAGTAGAAGATGCGGGGACTGGTAGAGTGAGTAGCGCAAGCTGCTGCCATTGGACTCCTCTGGGGGAACAGAGGGCCCATCTTGGTCGCTCTCCAGGCACCGAAGGGTCTCGGGCAAAGTGGAGTAATGCCTTTTGAGGAGCTCTTCCTTGGTGTCCTCCGGCGCCCCCGTCTGGCTGAGGCTGGTCTCGCTGACGGTGCGGCGGAGGGTCGGGGGCGTGGCATGGTCCTTGCAGCCCGTCAACAGCGTCATATTCCCTTTGGTGCGGTTCCGCTGGAGCTTCCGGGCCTGGGCATTTAAACCTGTGAAGGACAGACAAGAGGTTATGAATCACCAGGTGTCCAAACTATGGGCGCATGTGCGTGACATCAAGTCAAGAGGTTGTTTACCCCTCTTGACTTTGCTTGTTTACCCCTGCATTTTGTTTTGCACTCTGCTTTTTCTGTGTGCCTCTTGCCAGGTTCTTCATTTTTGTTTTGCTTTTAATTTGTCTTGACTGTTCTATTTCTTCTTGTTTACTATTTGTTGCTCACTCATTATTCGACTATTGACTACCTGGTCATTTTGTATGTTTTTAACTTGACTTGTTCTCTATGTAAACCACCTAGAGTTCCTTTGAAAAAGCAAAGTGTTCTGCTTATATACCGCCCCATCCTACTTCAAGTAGTCTCTGGGCGGTTTTCAGTTTTAATTACAGTAATGCAGGCTACACATTGCTGCCCCACCCCAGCAAACTGGGTACTCATTTTACCGACCTCAGAAAATGGAAGGCTGAGTCAACCATGAGCCTTCTGCTACCTGGGATTGAACCCCAGGTCGTGAGCACAGTTTTACCTGCAGTACAGGCATTTAAGGGGCTCTTTAAAATCAGAGAAAAACAGAGCAGCATAGAAATATAAAAAATAAATAGACAAGTCAATACTGAGTTATGGTGACTGTTTTAGGGGATTCTGAAGTAGAGAATAGTCAGAGGTGGTTCCCTCTTCACTTTTTCTGGGGGTGCCTGGGGACTGTGCAGATTCCCCAAGATCACCCAGGCTGGCTCCTCTCCTAAGAAGCTGAGTGGGGAATCGAACTCACACCCTGTCACTCCACAGCCTGACACCTAACACACTCTCCAAACCAGCAGGATCCTTTGATCACTGGATTTCGTGAGTCCCAACCAACACTTGAATCACTGTTTCTCAGTTCTCTTCCTCCAGGTACATTGGGACCCTGTTATCAGCTGGGGATTGGTTCCAGGCCTTCCTGTGGATAATGAAAACTGTGGATAAGAGAGAACACCTGCCCAACCACCTCCAAACTGCTGTTTCCTGACAGTAGCTTGCTTTATGACTGCTGTCTTGAGACAGTAGCTTGCTTTATGGCTGCTGTTTGTGACAGCAGCTTGCTTTACAGCTGCTGTTTGTAACAATAGCTTGCTTTGTGACTGCTTAATTATTTAATTTTTTTCCTCTGCCAACCGTGGATAACTGTATCAGTGGATAATGAATCAGTGGATACGGGGGTCCTACTGTATTTGATGAATTCCATTTTACACCTACGTATGATCAATTCCTGATCTGATACTAAAGCATAGGGATATGCAATTTGGATTTTTTGGTACTATATCTCCTAAGAATTCTCCAGGTGTTCCACCAAAGACCCACACTGATAGACACCTAGGTTTCACTCACCTGGAGAAAGACCTGGCTTGAAGGCTTCTTGGCCTAGCTTTTTTAAAAGCTACTCTGGAGCTCAACCTTTCTCCAGGTGAACCAAATTCAGGTTCTCTAGCTATGGGTCTGTCAGGAAGAACTTCAAATATAGAGACTTTTAGGAGCTGAAATCTCCAAAAATCCAAATGGTGCATCATAAGAACATAAGAAGAGCCATGCTGGATCAGGCCAAAGGCCCATCTAGTCCAGCTTCCTGTATCTCACAGTGGCCCCACCAGATGCCTCTGGGAGCGCACGAGACTAGATCTCTGTCTCCTGATACCACTCCCCTGTATCTGGCCCTTGAAGTACCCTGGTTTTTTCTAAGCCTGGAGATGACGCATCTCCATCATTGTTTATAACCTGTGGTGGACGTTTCCTCCAGGAATCTGTCCAATCCCCTTTTGAAGGTATTCAGGCCAGATGCCATCACTGCCTCCTGTGGCAGGGAGTTCCACAGACTAACAACAAGCAGGGTACCAAAAAAAAATTCTTTTATCTGTTCTCACTCTCCCAATGCTCTGTTTGAGTGGATGTCCCCTAGTTCTGGTCCCCGTAAGGAATTCCATAGAATTGATGGTGCTTCCATACAGAAAGATAAATCTTTTAGTTTCATCCTAATATGATAAACCAGAAAGAAAAAAATTACTCCTTCTTGTTTGACAGCTAGTGTTTCCTCCCTCTGGCCTGTACATTTTCAAGACCGATGTTTGCCCATTTCGACCGCATGTGCAAATCAAACAGAAGCAATAACGTGGTTCTCTTGATGCTGGGATGACTCCTGTTTGTAGGGCTGGCTTGCATTACTCCTGACTGTTAGGGCCACTTGGTTGCTCTTTTTCCACTGAGTATAATCGGGCTCAGCTTCAAAAAATATACAGGCGTATACAGATGTTTTTTGCCAGACACACCAAACAAGACAGAAAGAGTGTTGGGCAGGAAGAACCCTCAGCGACCTATTATGCTACGATGTAAGGATCTGTTCCAACCAAAGTATCTGGGTTCGTTCTGAGAGTGTTCTTCTGTTCGTGGCAATGCCCTTTCCACCGTGTGCTTTTAATGGTTTCCTGTTCAGCCTCTGTGGCCAGGAGGCAACAGTGAGATCTTAACCGCCCATTTATCACTCAGCTTTTGTGTTCTTGCAAGAGGGGAAAATATTCAGGGACCAGCTCCGTTCTCTCTCTTCTTTCTGTGGGTTCCTGAGCCCTTTTCAAGGAAAGCAACACCGTGTCAAGGAGAGAACGACCGAACGTGGCAACGGACAATTCCTGACGGCGGTTTCCTGAGGCCAACGTGGCGAAGTTAACGGAGATGAGAAAACACGGGAGGGTTGCAACGAGAAGACCGCGACACCTGGGGTGCTTTAACATCCCATGAGGAAGGAAGGCCAATTGTCTAGCACAAGCCCCATCTGGAACCATGAAGCTGATCTATATTGAGAAACCCTATTGATCAGTAGTGGCACGCCTGATCCGGACGTAGAAGGTTGCAGGGTCCAGCCCCAGGACCTCCAAGAATAACTAGGGAAGCTCCCTGCCCCAAACAGGGAATAATCACCCATCTTATAGACATCTCAGTCCACAGAAGGCATCTTCCTCCTCTTCAGTTATTCTCCTTGAAACCCAGAGGGAGCCAAGGACAGCAAGAGAAACGGAGCTGAGCATGCAGCTCATAATTCTGCGGGGCCAAGCCCTCGTCGGCTCAATCTGCTGCATTCTACAACCGCCTCGGGAAGCCCTCTTTGAAAGGGATCTGAAACACTGCCTCCTTTCCCAGCTCACCCGTGGGAACGCCAGTCCAGCAAGCTTTTTCCTGACCCCCCTCAAAACAGACTGGACTGGGAAGTCCCATCATTTCAATAGAAGGAACATCAGGGCTTCTGCTGCAGCTTCTTTCGACAAGAGCCAAATTGCCAGAAGACCCTCTGCTCCTTAAAATAATCGGGACCCCATGAAATGATAGAGTCTCTCTCCTCCTGCTCCATTCCTGAGCGATCTACCCGTCCCGGCTTTTCATTTTGTCCTTCCTAAGCCTTGTACTAAATCAAGATGCAGTGGAGGTCAGCTCTATCTGAAGCTCAGCACCCTGGAAATGGCAAGAAGAAACCCTTTTTTTCATCCAAGTTCCTCGTCTTAACTCACTCAGAAAACTGGCATGTTGTTTCGAAGCCACCCACAATGTCATTCCCTCCCTGCTGTTCCATTGCAGAGTCTGCCCGCTCTTAGACCGCCGCTGCCGCCACCCCACGCACATGGGCACTTTCAGACTTGTGCAGCCTCTCTTTTGCCAGCTGCTCCGTGCCGTCGTGGGTGTAAAGGCATGCAATACCGAAACCAACAGACAAACAAGCAAGCAAGCATGCAACACGGAAATCACTAGCCTACCACAGAATGCAGACCGTGGCACCCTCCACAGCTACGAAAGATGGATGGGAATCCTATCCTGACGTTGAAATGGTGGGTGGGTGGGTGGGTGGGCTGCAGATGGTCCCGGACCCTCTGACTTAAGTCAAGGACACCTGCCAATGAGCTAGCTGGCGGGACCTGCAGACTGCAGTAACAGCTCTGCTCGCACACTGCAGAGGCAAGAAATAATTAACTTCTCCACACTGTCTTTTCGGAGAGAGAGAGAGAGAGAGAGAGAGAGAGAGAGAGAGAGAGAGAGAAGGGAAAAGAGAGTGAAAAGCTGACAGAAAGATGGATGCAGGTCTCCGAACAGCGAGTGGCAAGACAAAAAAAAAAAAAGCCCAAATGGTACCTCTGCCCTAAAGCATAGTGGTAGGGTCCCCTCCGCATTCCCTCCCCCTAAAGTGGAACGATCCTCCTTCATAAATCCTCATTTTCTGCTGCACGGCACGTCACTAGCTGGAGGCCAAGTTCCGACGAAGTTGGGGGTGCTGGGGAAGGAGGAGGAGGATCCACGATCATCGTTGGATGTCAACGTCGGATCCCAGTTGGAACGCCGGATTGAGCATCCCCGCGGTGGCCAGGACATAATAAGAGCAATACAAATTAAAATGAACAACACACACTTTTAGCCAGGTGTCTGGTGTGGCAAAGCTAGGCAATGCTGGTAATTCTCCTACCTTCTTCTCTGCTGTTTTCTACTTGCATGGCATAAACCATCTCTTCCCAAATGTCACCATTTCCCATCCTTATGACATTTTGGTGTGTGTGAAAATCATTTAGGACACCCCTCCCCCAAAGGACCCTGATTTTCCTCTTGGATTCTGCTTGCCGTTTCCCGAAGAGAGCTTAGAAGCTGCAGCTGTGTTCTGGGTACCAAATCTAGACAATCCGAAGAACCCAAGGAAGAAAACCAACTGCCCCCCACCCCATGCCCCACGCAGCAGCTTCCTGGGAAAAGAGCTGCAACTATATTAAGCAGATGGAGAAATACCTTCCCCATCATTGGCACACGGGGTCCAGCCTAAATCCCTACAGGCAACCTGCCTTATTTGGTGATGGATTGGTTCTTGGGTTCTTAAATACGTCCGGAGTGTTTGTTTGTTTGTTTAAGGCAGAAAGGAAAATCCCGCACTGGGAAGGAAAACCAAAGAGGGGACTGGAGCCAGGAGAGGGGAGTAATTCCTAATGCTTACATACCTCCGGAATAAGACTTGTTCTTGTTGTTGTGTTGTTGTGTCATTACAGTTGTGATCGACTCTTCATGACTCCACGTCCATGGAGTTTTCTTGGCAGGAATACTGGAGTGGTTTGCCAGTTCCTACTCCAGGCGCCTACAGCACCTGGTATTCCCTGGTGGTCACCCATCCAAGTACTAGCCAGACCTGACCCTGCTTAGCTTCCAAAATCAGGCGAGATCGGATGTGCTTGGGGCAGGTGGTGGGCAAACCCATGCAGACTGTTGTAATGCAATGGCAAGCAGCCATCGGGGACCACGTGAGAGTCTGGCTTACCACTCGAGGACTGAAACTCCCATCCACAAAGCCGGCACAGACAAGAGGAATTCACCGGCCGCAGGGGCAGCCTGAGATGGTTGGAGGTTCTTTGCCACAAAGGAAAAGACATCTCTCTCCCAGCATTTTACATACTGTTTTGGTTTATCTTATGTGCTGCCCAGTGCCTGGGGGTTCCTTTAAGGGACTCAATCCATCTTGCATTTGATCGTCTTCTTTTCCTCCTGCTGTCCACCTTTCCCAAAGGATGGTGCCATCTCAGGATGTGTCCAAAGGAGGGCAGCCTAATACAGTATTCAACATTATTGCCTCCGGAGATCATTCAGGCTTGATTAGAGCTAGAACCCACTTGTTTCTCTTTCTCGCCTTGCAGGGTATCCATAAAGCTCTCCTCCAGCACTATATTCCAAATGATTCACTATCCCCCGCCCCCTCGTCTAACTTTTAAATGGCCCACCTTTCATGCCTCTTGATGGTGAACAGAAATACAAAAGTATGAGCATAAGAACATAAGTACCTAAGAACAGCCTTGCTGGAACAGGCCACAGCCCATCCAGTCCAGCCTTCTGGCTCACACAGTGGCTCACCATTTGCTTCCGGGTATTCCCAAGCAGATGTCTTCACCTGCTTACGATTCCCTGCAAATGGCATTGAGAGATCTCCTGCCTCTCCCTCCAACCCCGAGGTTGTCCTTAGGCATCCATCATGGTAGCCATTGATACCCTTGTTCTCCAGGAAATTGTCCAATCCTTTCTTAAAGCTGTCAAGGCTGAAAGCTGTCACCAGTTCTTCTGGCAGGGAGTTCCAGAGACCAGTGATCCTCTGGGTGAAAAAGTACTTTCTCTTATTTGTTTGAGGTCTAGCACCCAATGGTCTCATGGAGTATCCCCTAGTTCTAGTGTTATGTGATAGGGAAAACAGTTTTTCCTTATCTACATTGTCCATACCATGTATGATTTATAAACTTCAATCACGTCACCTCTTAGGCACCGTTGTTCAAGCAATCTTGGCTTTGGTTTCCAGGGACCCATCCTTCCACTTAATTAATTTTCCAAATTTCCCTCTTTATTGCCCTTCTGAGTCACCATCTTCTTCGGATTTCTTAGCTATAGTCTCCATTGGGATTGATGACTGAAGCCAATTATATAAGCTATCTCTCTGTTTTTGGTTTGGTAGCACCAACGTCTGTGTAAAGGCTTTAAACAGAGGACTTCCTGCAAGTAGGGATGCCCGGGCACTTTTGGATTAAAAATGGGGGCACCATCATAATGCTGGTGCATGATGTTTTACGCCGCTTCTTTTTGGCCCATCTGTTTCCGTGGAACTTTTCCCCTCTCCCACCAGTGGAAAGTGTCCCTAATACGAAAAGGAAGGTGTGTTTTCACCAAGGCCAGGTGGTGGGTGGGGAGCTGTGGGTGGAGGAATGGAATAGCCCTCTGGCCCTTTGCATGACAGGATGGGAGCTGTTCCTTGTGGCAGCAGTGAGAGGTGCCAACCTCGTCCAGACCTCGTCCAAAAACAGCCAATGGTAAAGGTATGGTTGAATCTCAAACACTGTAATGATGGAAAAGAAGCTCAGATGGGAGATATTTTTCTTATCGTTTGGGTTTTTAGCAGTACTTGCTAGCATTCATAAACACCTTTCAGAGGGGGCTGGAAAGAAATAGGAAATGAAAAGGATTTGAACGGGAATGAAGAGGCCGGTAGCTCCTGTGTCAGTGGAACAGAAAATCTGTCTTGGGTTTTATACCAAATTCTACAAGAAGTAACCAATGGCTGAACCAAAATAGATTCAGCACCCTGGGCAGCTCTTTTTAAAATCTGGACCGGATTTACAATCCCCCTGACCTTGGAACCAATGGCTTCGATTTGCACAAAACCATATCAGATGTCTTATTTGGCTACAACATTTTTTCAGAGAAACTATCCACCTTTAATACCCATTTTGCTTATGGCTGTATTTCTCCATGCTGGGAACAGCTCTGTTCAGCAGTGCAAATAAGGAGAATCATTTTTTCCAGTTTGTTTTTGATTTATTTTTTATTTTGCCAAATTTGCAGATGTCTACATATTCTAGACAGGTAGACTGGGGAAACTGAATGTTTTAAAAGAATTAATCACTGTCCAGAAAAGCGGTGTCAACCTAATTTAGATGTCCACTCCAGCTATATTACTCTAGTTATAAGTTTTTATTTTAAAGCCAATGGGAGAGATCTGATCATAAATCTCTGGAGATCTGCTACGCCACGGACAGCAAGAAGGCAAGCCTTAGGCGTGTTTTTCAAAAGGACATGAAATAAGCCTAGTTAAAGTTGGGTGGGGAACCTTGAGCCATAGAGATGTTTTGGCATTCATCTCCTGCAATACTGGCCAATGCTGAATGCGACTGGAGCCCACATCTGGATGGTAGCAGGTTTCTCTGCTCTGAATTAACCCATGAAGGAGGGAAGGGTTCCCCTCTAAGTTTCTGACCCTTGCCTCACCACTGTCCCTCTGGCCCCAAAAGCCACCTGTAGCCCGTCTCTCCTGCCTCCGTGTTCCAAAATCTTGAAAATCAGCTTGGTGTCTCCTGGGAAATCAGACCCAACGAACAAAACAGAACACGGGGAAATGCTACAGCGACCGTTAAAAACAACAACACACACAAGCCTCGGCTGACCACTCTCACGCTCTCCGGCACTGAAAACCCCTAAACGTTTGGCGTCCTTATCAGCAGCAAAGGAAGCTTCTGTATTTATTTTGCGCAGCAGAAACCAAGTAAAAGGGTGTGCGAAAATGCCAAACCACACAGAGCTGTTTTTTTAAAAAAACAAAAAACATGAAATTGAACTACCATTTCAGGAATGGCTCAACACTCCTCATGCCACACTGGAAAGATCAACACAGCGCTTTTCCTGGACATAACAGAAGCCCGTCTATACCTCACGTTCTGGAAAGCGTTTGGTTGGTTTCCCTTCCTTCTTTCTGCAGACCGACTCTTTCGCCCACACTCACTCTTCCACCAAAGAAAACAAGGCTACGGGTGCATAACACACCTCCTAAGGGCTCTGGCCAACACTCCTCTGGGACTGCATTTGTTCATTGCCTTGGCTGATTCTGCACAGCTGCGAAATCTAAGATGTCGTTTCCTGGGTTTCAGACTTCAAAAAAGAATTTGGAGAATTTGAAGGCCAGAACTGCCCCATTTCTGCTATCTTTCCAGAACCAGGCAAAGACCTTCCTCTTCAGGCAAGGTTTCCCTGAATAATGGAGTACCTTCTGTGACTTTTAGATGGATTCCCATGCATGATTGCATTGAATGATTTCACAAGAACACCTCTGTTTTTTTCCATGTTAGTTTCCATCTCTCATGTTTTTTTATTCTTTTAACTGTTTGTGTGCTCCTTTTAGCTTTAATGGTGCCTTTTAATTGGTGGCTCTGTGGGCTAGAGTGCTAAAACTGTCGGCTGCATAGTCCACAGCTCGGCGGTTCGAACCCCGGGTGCCACGCAGTGGAGTGAGCGCCCGCTGTTAACCCCAGCTCCTGCCAACCTAGCAGTTTGAAAGCATGTCAAGGCAAGAAAATAGGTACCACCGTAAAAAAGGGCAGGTAAACAGTGTTCCATGCACAGAAATGCATTCAGCCATGCTGGCCACATGGCCATGGACTTGCACAACACTGGCTCTTTGGCTTGGAAACGGAGATGAGCACCGCCCCTAGAGTCGGACACGACCAGCACATATGTGCAGGGGGAACCTTTACCTTTTTTTAATAATTGTTGTAAGATGCCTCTTCTAATTCCCTGTTCTTATACTTGAATATATCTTAAATGTTCTGAGCTGCATATTATCCCCCATTATTGTAAGCCACCCTGGGTCCTTTTCCAAGGAGAAAGGTGGGGTAAAAGTATTCAAAAATAGATAGATAGATAGATAGATAGATAGATAGATAGATAGATAGATAGATAGATAGATAGATAGATAGATAGATAGATAGATAGATAGATAGATAGATAGATAGATAGATAGAACAGTGTGGCAGTGTAATGGATAGAGAGTCAAACTAGGACCAGAGATATCCAAATTCAGATCTCTTATTTGCAGGTGACAAGTGTGTGTGTGTGGGGGGGGCTTAGGACACCCCTACATTTACCCTCCCTTGGCTGAGGCACAGAGTGGTGAAAAACATGGGAGTCATAGAATGGTCTGGTTTGAAGGTACTCTGGGGGTCAAGGTTCATCATGCCTGACTTCTGTCAAAGCAGGAAAACCACACGGACACATCCCTGGTTGAGGGTTCTCCAACCTCTCTGCTTGGAAACCTCAAGGATGGTCCCCTGCCTTCCAAGACTGCCCATTTCATCATCCAACCACCCTTTCCCTTACAAGGAAGGAACTGGTCTCTCCTTGCTTGTAAGCTGAACCCAGTGTTGGGGGTCCGGAGATGGCAGAAAAGCCAACTCGTGCCATCTTTTTCCCCACCCAGAAAAGGCCTACCGTTAACTCTCGGTCTTATGTCCCCCTGGCTTGCCATGTCCAAAAACAACTTCCATCATTCTCCAGATCAAAAAGAATGGGGTGGGTGGGTGGGTGGGGAGGCTGAGCTGTGTGATGCCTTTTAAAGCTCCTTGTAAAATAAATGGTGGGGCAGAAATGTGAAAAAACTCTGCCTTAACACGAGGACGCTTCGTTCTCCGGCACCATTCAGTGCCTGATGTTTTCAGATCCAAAGCAGGCATAAAAGCAGACTAAAGCAATCAAAAAAAGCATGCACATCGACTCTGAAGTCACTAATAAGGACCACTTTCAAGCTGCACCATCATCCTAAAACAATAAGCTCCGTTGCCGTCTGTTCTGCCCCTCCTAAACTGAACAGCACAGCTTTGGGGCTGGTTCAATCTTTTGCGCACTATAATTCTTTCCAACCTGGGGAGCGGATTGTTCTCAGAAATTCAGCGGGAGCATGCTCCAACTCCAAACCCCTGATTTTTCCACCCACAGATCCCATTCACACACTCCTGTGTGGTGGAGCTTGGCATTTCACAGCTACAGAATAAAAAAAAGGGGGGGTCATCTGAGGTGAGGGGGGGCGGGCAAAAAGAGCCGCAGGAAAGAACCGGAGCATTATTGTCTTTGGAATGCAAGCAGTAATACCGAAGCTCATTTCTCGGCCTCATGTTTTATCATCTCCTCCTGTGCAAAGGTTTCTGAAGGTGTTCCGAGGCCTTGGCGTGCTGGACTGAGAACTGCACGATGAAGCTCCCTGCACATTCAGCAGGGTGGAAATCAGGAAGCCTGTGCATCTGAGGAACACTGTACAGTGGTACCTTGTATACATCTGTGAAGATTCTCAGTCACCCAGGTGAGTTTATCTGGGCGTTGAGTCATGGCTATGGGACTTCTTTTTCTTGAGAGACAGAAACGTTCCACTGTTCATCCAAACAGCTTCGTCAGACTGAGGAAGCTGTTTGGATGAGCAGCGAAACGTTTCTCTCTCTCAAGAAAAAGAAGTCCAGTAGCCATGACTCAACTTCCAGATACCTTGTCTAAAGGAAGTCATTCGTTCCAAATGAAATTCTGTTAAGCAAATTTCTCCTTCGTACAAATTTCCCATCGGAATGCGTTGAAAATGGATTAATCCCTAATCGCGACCCTTTTTCTGTTGAACGGATTTGCCCCATAGGCGATTTTGTTAAGCGATTTCCCCCTATCTCTGGAATTTTTTTTTCTTTTAAGCGGATTTTCTGTTAAACAAACTGCTTATTATATGTTGTACTTCCCGCCAAGAAAGCAGACTGAGGAACAAGAACATCTGAAAAGTTTGACACCCCAACTCAAGTACAGGTCTACGCCAGATGAAACGCCAGGGCTGCCACCCAGCCATGTTCAGAGGGTTTGGAATGGCTGTCTGGTGGTCATCACTAGAGAGCCCCAGCCTGCCGCCTGGCTGGCATCTGTTTCTTACTTCAATAAGCACTCTGCTTTCAGTTCTATTGGCTGGTGTGATGCATGGGTGGCATACGGATGTAGAGCATCTGATGCGTGCTTCTCTCCCTTCGAGGCCAGAAGGAGAAAAGAGGCACAGATGGGCAAAGGACATTCAGCAATTAGGAGTCCTTGAACTCTTCAGGACCACCACCACCACCACCCCCTTATCCTCACTGCTATCCCATCAAAGGCTAGGTGGTGGTGTAGTACTGCAGTCAAATTTCACATGCTAGTAAGGTTATGCTCAAAATTCTACAAGGCAGGCTTCAGCAGTATGTGGAAAGAGAACTTCCAGAAGTACAAGGTGGATTTCGAAGGGGCAGAGGAACTAGAGATCAAATTGCCAACATGCGCTGGATTATGGAGAAAGCCAGAGAGTTCCAGAAAAACATCTACTTCTGCTTCATTGACTATGCCAAAGCCTTTGACTGTGTAGACCACAACAAACTATGGCAAGTCCTTAAAGGAATGGGAGTGCCTGACCACCTTATCTGTCTCCTAAGAAATCTATATGTGGGACAAGCAGCAACCATCAGAACTGGATATGGAACAACTGACTGGTTTAAAATTGGGAAAGGAGTATGACAAGGCTGTATACTGTCACCTTGCCTATTTAACATATATGCAGAGTACATCATGAGAAAGGCAGGTCTGGATGAATCACAAACCGGAATTAAGATTGCCGGAAGAAATATCAACAACCTCAGATATGCAGATGATACTACTCTGATAGCCGAAAGTGAGGAGGAATTAAAGAACCTCTTAATGAGGGTGAAAGAGGAGAGTGAAAAAATGGGCTGAAGGGGAAGAAATGGAGGCAATGACAGAGTTTATTTTCTTGGGCTCCTTGATCACTGCAGATGGTGACTGCAGCAACAAAATAAAAAGACACGTGCTTCTTGGGAGGAAAGCAATGGCAAACCTAGATAGCATCCTAAAGAGCAGAGACATCACTTTGCCAACTAAGGTCAGGATGGTTAAAGCTATGGGTTTCCCAGTAGTGATGTATGGAAGTGAGAGCTGGACTATAAAGAAGGATGATTGCCGCAGAATTGATGCTTTTGAGCTGTGGTGCTGGAGGAGAGTCTTGAGAGTCCCCTGGACTGCAAAGAGATCAAACCTATCCATTCTGAAAGAAATCAACCTCGAATGTTCACTGGAAGGACAGATTTTGAAGCTGAGGCTCCAGTACTTTGGCCACCTCATGAAAAGAGAGGACTCCTTGGAAAAGTCCCTGATGCTGGGAAAAATCGAAGGCAAAAGGAAAAGAGGACGACAGAGAATGAGATGGTTGGACAGTGTCATCAATGCAACCAAAATGAATTTGACAAAACTCCGGGAGGCAGTGGAGGATAGGAAGGCCTGGCGAGCTCTGGTCCATGAGGTCACGAAGAGTCGGACACGACTGAACGACTGAACAACAACAACAATTGCAGTCAACACTCTGCTCGCAACCTCGAGCGAGTGCAGAGGAGGGCAACCAGGATGGTTGAAGGTCTGGAGGAAATGTCTTATGAGGAACGGCTTAGGGAACTGGGAATGTTTAGCCTTTCTAAAAGAAGGCTGAGTGGGGATATGATAGCTATGTTTAAATATTTGAAAGGATGTCACATTGAAGAGGGAAGAGGTTTGTTTTCCATGGCTTCAGAGGCTAGGACTCGGGGCAATGGTTTCAAACTACAGGAAAAGAGATTCTATTTGAACATTAGGAAGAACTTCATGGCAGTTAGAGCTGTCCGGCAGTGGAATATGCTGCCGCAAATGGTGGTGGAGTCTCCTTCTTTGGAGGTTTTTAAGCAGAGGCTGGATGGCCATCTGTCGGGAATATTGTGATGAGGTTCCTGCATGGCAGGGGGGGGGGGGTTGGACTAGATGGCCCTTGAGGTCTCTTCCAACTCCATGATTCTATGATTCTATGAACCTGTGCTTGATCTCACCAAGCTCAGGTAGCCGGCTTAAGGCTGACTCAGCTTTTCATTCTTCCGAGATTGGTAAACTGAGTACCCGGCTTTGGGTGAGTGGGGTAATGTGTGCCCTTTGTAATTAAATTCTGAACTAGAGATGGGCACGACTAGGGAAAATGACGTTTTCGAGTTGTCATGTGTCGGAGGCAGTCCATTTCGACTCGTTTCCGTTTTTCGCAAAATTTCGCAAAAATTAGTTGGTTCATTTTTTTGTTTTTCGTTGTCGTTAGTACTGGTTTGGGGGGGTAGTGGGCTCCTGGAGGGAGCTGCAGGAGTCAGCCAGAGCCACAAGTGACGGACTGGCAGACTCTTTGCACCCGCTGTGACGGACTGGCAGACTCTTTGCACCCGCTGTGTCTCACGTACTTGCATGTAGTGCAATGCAAGTAGATCTGGCTTAGGGTTAAGACGGGTTAGCACAAGGGCTAGGGTTAGGCTAGTTATGGGTGAGGTTAGGGTGAGTATTGGGGTGCACCTCTGGGTGCCTCTCTGACCCACTTAGAAGGACAGTGTACTGGCGTATGGGTTAGGCTTAGGCTTAGGGTTCGGGTTTGGGCTACGATTAGTGGGCTGTTTATGCCCGATTGGCACATCCCAGAAGTCTCTGTGGTCAACCTGGCCAAGTGGCCATGCGATTGGTGGAAAATTTGCATGGTCCACTCCCATGGGCGAGCCCATCATTGCAAATGTGCAGGTGTAAAAAAAATAAAATAAAATAAAAAAAATAAAATAAAATAAAATAAAATCAACTGAGACTTTTTTTTTGCAAAAAAACCACTGCTGCTACTGTAAAAATTCAAGCATTTAAAATAGCTAATTTTCGCATGTTTCTGTGGTGCTTTGGTGGGGTTTTGGGCAACGATTAAAAAAAAAATTGCGGTCGCCATTTTGGATCCCCCGCACTGCATGGCAAATGGATGCACCCTCCCAGCCTGGTACCAGCAGCGCAGCAGTAGCAATAGCCAAGGAGAAGGGGGCGGGGAACCCCCCAAATAAAACACCCTTCTGGCCTGGTAGGTGCCCTCAGACAGTTTTCGCCTACTTTTAGGGCCGGGAATCGGGTTTTTTTTTAACTTTTAAAAACTTTTTTTCTGTGCCGCTTGGCATTGTGCGATCGCCGTAATGCAATTAACGAGCACGACAAATCAGACCAAATTGTTCATTCGTCGGTTCGAGCTCAAATTCTGGAGGAGTAATTCCCGTTACCGTTTCCATAGAGTAACGGATACGAGTAACGGAAACGGAAATGGGAATACCGCTAAGTCATGCCCATCTCTATTCTGAACCCTCCGAGAGTGCTTTAAATTCAGTGGGGCAGTATATACGCTTCATACTTTGCTCTGCTTTGCTTTAGCTCATTATGGTGTACTACAGGATTGTGCCAGCAGTTAGGAACTGTGATTCTCTTATAACTGCATGCTGTTAACATACACACACGGGGAATGAAACCAGAAAAACAGGGTGGGCTTTAAAAGATGTGAATATGGACTTCAAAACATTTCCTGATTTTGTTTCCAAAGCTCTCAGCCCGAGATGTAACTAGTAATTTGGCTAGCCGGGACCAACGGCACTGTCTCCCCGTCAATCCACCAAGAGATGAGGAGAGAAGACCTTCACTGAAAATGAGGAAGGGAATGGGGTATCTCCCTATAAAGTAACAGGATGTTTTCAATTTCAGAAAAAAACCCACATTTTTAAGAAGAAGAAAGTTAATCCGGTGGGCAGCTGTAGCAGTTTATTCTTAGAATCATAGAATCATAGAGTTGAAAGAAACCTCAAGGGCCATCCAGCCCAACCCCCTGCCATGCAGGAACCCCATCACAATACATCTGACAGATGGCCATCCAGCCTCTGCTTAAAAACCTCCAGAAAAGGAGACTCCATCGCCAACCTTCTTCTAACAGTCACCAGTAGCTTCCCCTCCAGAGCCCTCTAAAGAGGCGTGAAAGATGGAAAGTGAGGAAAAACTGACATGAAATGATTTGTTTGAAATGTGGTGCTGGAGGAGAGCTCTGCAGACACCCAGGACTGCCAGAAAGATGAGCCAGTGGGTTCTAGATCAAAGCAAGCCTAGACTCTCTAGGGAGGCAAAAATGTTGAAACCGATGTTGTCCTCCTTTGGGAACATCCTGAGAAGGCCGGATTCTCTGGAAAGGACAATGATGCTGGGAGAGGTGGATGGGAGCAGGGAAAGAGGAAGGCCAAATACAAGATGGATTGACTCCCTAAAAGAAGCCATGGGGTTGATTTTGCAAGAACTGAGCAGAACAGGGGAGGGCAAGACATTTTGGAGACCTCTGCTTCACGGTGTCACCGTAAGTCAGGAACTTGACGGCACAAAACCCCAACAGACTACAGTCTCCTTGTGAACCACAAATCTTTGTTGGCACACCATGATCTTGCTTGCTACCTGTCCACTTCCTCTCATTTCACATGTCCCTCTTAAATTTACAAACTCCAACCACCGCAACTTTTCCAAGTCGGAAGGTGGCTTCAACCCTAAGCGTGTCTCCCCAGACTAGCGCTTCTCCTCATGGACGGCCAGCATCGTACGCCCCCCTCCCCTGCCCCTTGTCCCTATAACGGAAAACAAACGTTTCGGTTTCTGTACGAGGTGCCAGATCCGGCCTGGCCCAAGCTCCCACTATAAGCAGAAACAATTCCCAAGCTGCCAAAAGACAGTTTGGCTGCCAAAACTGAAGAACAGCTGCCTGCTCCAAAGAAATCAAAACAGCGAAAGGTTTGTTCAGACCCGTTTCCTGAAAATCTGCTGCAAGCTTTCGTGACCCCTGGGGCAGTGGGGAAAGGGCTTCCAGGATTCTAGGGGAAGGAGGGCAGTGAGCAGGTGATGTTTTTAATGTGCGATAGGGAAGGCGGCCAAGATTCCTTAGGAACCTGCTTCTTCCTCACCGTTGTAGCTCTGCGTGACTGCGGTGGGAGGGAAAATGATTGAAACCTGATAATCTGCCACCTTCTAATAAACACAGGCCTAATTAGGGCCCAATGACCTGGGCTTTGGCCCATGGCACTGAATTTTAATCCTGATCATCATGTGCTGTCAAGTCAATTCTGACTGATGGTGTGACCACGTTCAGGGTTTTTCAAGTTGAAGATCTTCAGAAACTGTTTATGTTTCCCTTCTACTGGGGGCATCCTAGAACTGTGCAGGTTGCCCAAGGCTCTACAGCAGGCATGTCCAAACTTCGCCCCTCCTGATGTTTTTGACCACAACTCCCAGAATTCTAAGCTTAGATTGCCAGTGACAAAGGACTGTGAGAGTTGCTGTCCAAAACATCTGGAGGGCCGAAGTTTGGTCATGCCTGCTCTACAGGCTGGCTCTTCTAGTTGAAGGAGGCTCAGTCGGGATTCACATTTCCAACCTCTAGCTCCACAGATATGGAAAACCAGCCAAGTATCCATCCAGAAAACAAGAATTGGTGTGCTGTTGGGTTAAAGACACTGGGACGCTAAAAGTGTTCTACTTATATACCGCCCCATACCACTTCAAGTAGTCTCTGGGCGGTTTACAGTTTTAATTACAGTATGCAGGCTACACATTGCTTCCCCCCCTCCCCCGCAAACTGGAGACTCATTTTACCGACCTCGGAAGGATGGAAGGCTGAGTCAACCATGAGCCAGCTACCTGGGATTGAAGCGCAGGTCGTGAGCACAGTTTTACCTGCAGGACAGGCATTTAACCACTGCGCCACGAGGCTTGCACGCACACTTGTTTCTTACCTGCAGTCACGGTGTCTTTGTCCTTGTCCGCCAGCTCCTCTACTTCGGATCGCCTCCGGAGCTCAAATCTCCGGGAAAACCCCTCCCGCGGCTTCCACAAATCCTGGATCAGGAGGGGTTTCTCGTGGTCCCGCAGAACCCTCAGCCCTTCCATCTGCCACTGCTTCTCCACACCCGCAAACGTCCCAATGACGTCACAGAGCACATAACGGCCGGCCTCCACCTTGCTCAGGCCGTAGCGTCCCAGCGCTTCCTTCACCAGCTCTTGGGCACTGGAGCTGGCCGTGGCCAGGACGCTCTTGTAATGGGCGCCCACACAGATGTGGCAGCCGAAGACCTTCAGCACGCCTGGGGCCGACATCTGGGTGGAGAGCTCCGAAGGGTCATCCTTGCCTTCTCCTGGGTAGCCGGCCACTGAGCTCCGGTCCTTGTAGCTCAGGGTCCGGTACAGGACTTGGGAGAAGATCCGGCTTTGCCGTTTGAACTTGCTTTTTGATGGTGGCGACATAGTCGAGGAAGGCGACCTGTAGAACATCGTGCTGGATGTCATCATGGGTTGTGGCTGAGAAGAAAGGGGACATGAGTTAGCATCGGTAGAGGACCCACAGAGAAATGAAGAACCTAGTAGGGAGCATGTGGTCACCAAGTGTCTGCAAAATTCTCAGTCCTCCAGGTGAGCGGATCCGGAGGTTGAGTTGTGGCAAATGGACTTCTTCTCTTGTTAGGTTGAAACCTTTCACTCCTCCTCCAGGTAGCTTCTTCAGTCTGAGGAAGGTTTGCAGGAGAGCTCCAATTTAGCCTCTGCCTTGGACTCACTTCGCCCTGGTCTGAATAGGCCAGTGGTGGCAAACCTTCAGCACTCCAGATGTTTTGGACCACAACTCCCAGAATTCCAAGCCTGTATTGCCAATGACAAAGGACTGTGGGAGATGTGGTCCAAAATATCTGGAGTACTGAAGGTTCACCACCACTGGAATAGGCTCATCAATGGCTGTGTGTGTGTGAAAGTCACATCTCTGAAGAATGGTGGTTCAAGGGGGATCAAGGAGGCCACTTGTATGTATATAGAAAAATCCTTCTCTCAACAGGGATGGGGGGGACAAGGCACAATCTATTTATCATGCTGACCTTTCGTCAATCCCAGAAAAATCAGGACCACTTCATACCTCCACTGCTAATGACCCATGTTTCATAAGTGTGGGAAATGCGGCAGGGGTGTGACTTTCATGCACCCCTGGCCATTGTCCATCTAATAAGCCTATCCAGGACAGGGTGAAGTAAAACCGACGTGAAGAATCAATCCGAGGTCTCCTACCAACTTTCCTCAGGCTGAAGAAGCTACTTGGAGGTGTGGGAAAACATTTCGACCTAACAGGAAACAAAGTCCAGTCGCCATGACTCAACTCCCCAATATGGTTGCAAACCTCCTTTTTAATAAATGTGCGTTGGAAGTGAAAACGGATAGCTTCAAGTTCCCAAATTGGCCAAGATCCCCTACACAAGCTGCTAAGTCTCTCTCTCTCTCTCTCTCTCTCTCTCTCTCTCTCTCTCTCTCTGTGTGTGTGTGTGTGTGTGTGTGTGTGTGTGTGTGTGTGTGTGTGTTTCCACTTTCCATCATAAGAGAGCACCCTGTGTGGGACTCCCCCCCCCATTTGTTTACAGCAGGTTGAGGTGATGATTTGTTTGAAATATGGTGCTGGAGGAAAGCTTTGCAGATACCCAGAAGAGCCAGAAAGATGAGCCAGAGAATCCCAGATCAAATCAAGGACAAACTCTCTTTGGATGCTACAATGTTGAAACTGGGTTTGCCCTGCTTTGAGCACATCAAGAGGAGGCCAGTTGCTCCGGAAAAGACAATAAAGTTGGGAAAGGTGGGAGGCAACAGGAAAAGAGGAAGACCAAATACAAGATGGACTGACTCCCTAAAAGAAGCCACAAAGCTGAGTCTACAAATGCTGAGCAGGAGGAGAGGCCATTTGGGAGACGGCTCATTCATTAGATTGCCAGAAATCGGAGGTGGTTTGATGACATATAACAACAACAGGCAACTCCAGCTAATACAGCAGGACCCCCGTATCCACTGGTTCATTAACCACTGATTCAGTTATCCACGGTCAGCAGAGGGGGGAATTAAATAAATAATTCAGCAGACACAAAGCAAGCTACTGTCACAAACAGCGGCTATAAAGCAAGCTACTTTTGCAAAACAGTGGCTGTAAAGCAAGTTACTGTCACAAAACAGCAGTTTTTTTTGGGGGGGGTGGCATTCTCTCTTATCCACAGTTTTTATTATCCACGAGAAGGCCTGGAACTGATCCCCAGTGGATACCAGGGTCCTACTGTAAGGATTGTTCCTCCCACCAACTCTAGTCCTTTATGGGGATGATGTGGGGTGATGATGCTACCGTCCAACACAAGGAAGGCCAAAAGGTGGCCATTGTTGGGCTACGCTTTAGCAGAGTGCTTGGCCTACTGTACTGATTTTTTTAGTGGTCCAATAAAGGTGCCTTCTGTGGCAAACACACTTGTAAATGCATATGTATTATTATTCATGAATATGTATTACAGCAGGGCTGTTCAACTCTGAACAGGCCAAGGTCTACTTTTTTTGGCCAAAAGTGCCTGAGGGCTACTACACTAAAACCTCTACTTATGAATTTTATCAGTTCCAAGCACATGCTCATAAGTAAAAACTTTTGTAAGTAGAGCAGTGGTTTCCCATAGGAATGCATTGAAAACCAAATAATCTGTTCTGGAGGGAACAGATTTCAGTGCTCCAAGGCCCTTGAATTGCCCCGCTCAGCTGAGACAGTAGGCTGGCAGACCCAGAACTTTGCTGGGGCAGTGGGGGTCCTTGGGATGGGGGAGGGAGGGGTGGAGAACTTATCCCCTCACTTTTTTATTTATTGGCGGCAGGCTACTTTTGAACCCTTCACAGGCTACCAGTAGCCCACGGTCTACCTGTTGCGCAGGCCTGTATTAGGGTATGTTGCCTAGCCAATCAGCAAGCTGGTGGGCATGGATAGTGTGTATAAAAATGTTCTCCTGGGTGATCTAAGTGTGATTTAGGGAGGTTAAGTCTGCCTGGAGTGTCAGTTATTGTCAGGCGTGTCTAACTATATAACTGGCAAGGGGTCTGGTGTATTTAAATACAAGAATGGTTATTAACCCAAAGTACCTAAGAACAACAGCTAAGCTATCATAACAATAGCACTGAACATTTAATTGTACATCAATGAAAGTAATATGTTTTATTTTCAAATCATAAACATTGGTGCTGGTGTCCATTCTTCATAATAAAAGTCGTGAGTATCATGGTGATATTATGGTGGGCATGCCAGGAGGAAAAATATGTAGTAATTGAATACTTTAATGGTGGCACTGCAAGTGGTCCAGGATTGTCACACCTTCTAATATGCATTGGAATTGCTCAGGAACATTTCACACCCTATCTCCTAATTGATACAGAAGCCAGACTGCCCGGCTGCAGAATCGGTAACTTTGGTGAGTACATCTGTTCACAACCCATTGTGGGTATCTTCCCATAGAGGCATCAACAGTGATGATTTGTGGTTCCAGCCACGTGTGGTGTTCCTGTGTTGATGTCGATCACAGCTGTTCCATTCCAATGCTGTGTTTTCACAGTTATGGCTGATTCGTCACCTGATGGTCAATCTCGAGGTGATACGTCTCTTGATAATTTAAGGTACAGTTTGTCTCTGGGACCGGACTTAAAGGTTTCACATCCCAGTGGCACATGCCAGAACATAGCGAAAGGAAGTAATTCTATTATTTAATTCATTTAATGGGGCCCTCAGTACAGCAAGGATGCATTTAGCAGCAAGCAAGTTGCTTCCACCCCTTCCTCTTCTTAAAAAGAGATAATTTTATTTTCTTATCTTTCTCCTGCACCAAATCAATCATTTCAGTCCCAGAACATTCAGGACGTTACAAAAAAATAAATAAAACATCTTTCACAGACATGACAAACAGTCTCTCTCTCTACCTGATGGGGAGGTTAATGAAAACTGTCGCATGTCAGCCGTCTGCCAGTGTTTGCTGCGTTCGTATGACTTTTTTGTATTGCTCAAACCAACAGCTTGCAGAGACACACAATTACACTCAAATTTCAGTGTCTATTTTTACAAAAAGAGAGACGCCCATTTCTCTCCTGCGTGGTTGCCAAGGGAAATGCAAAATGCAAATTGGAAGCGTTGAAGCACAAAGAACATAAAAAAACACCAGGGAAAGTTGATTGTGGGTGCAAGGTATGTGTCTGTACAGGTATGTGTGTGTGAGAACGTTTTTTCCATTTGTCCTCTAACAGAGAGAACGATGCAGGTATTTTATAAGCTTGTAGCCACCGTTCTCTCTGTATCTCTCTGTCTCAGTCAGCCCTCCCTGCTCACAAAGGAGACAATATGACTAGCACATATTTAGAAGAGGTGCTCCATCACGTGGTAAAAGAGGTCTGTTTGTCATAGCTTGTGATGTGATAGTCCTCACCTCTGTGTTTTGCATCCAGTGGGCTTTGTGTTCTGATTGGTCACTGAAATGGAAGACAAACATGGGCTTAAGTTGCATTTCTGCTTATTGACTGGGCAGCTCTGAGGAAATCCCAATGTGGAGGAGAAATTGGGTTCAAACTAAGGGACAGTGCCTGTTTTGACTATGATTCCGCAAGTGACGGTCAGAGCTGCCCAAAGCTATTTTGGGGACCACAACCACCAATAACCACTGCCCTTGCTGATTGGAGAATTCTGGGCACAGTTAAAATAATAAACCACCCCCAAGAATATCCATGTGTAAGACTTATCTTCATTCATTCCAACCAACTTGCCACTGCCTTCACCTCTGCATGTCAAAACAATGCTGAGTGAACAAATACAGATGACCTTAAAATCACCAAGCTTTCAAAATACTACAATGACAACACTAAACTCTATTCATACTCTGTCTGTCTGTCTGTCTGTCTGTCTGTCTGTCTGTCTGTCTGTCTGTCTCTCTCTCTCTCTCTCTCTCTCTCTCTCTCTAAGACCTTAACATCACAGTCCAAAATCCTGAACAAACCACACTGCCTTGAGACTTTGTGTAAACGAACATGTGGGCAGGTCTAAAATAGGAAGGAGCTGCGGGAAAACACCAGCTATATAATAATAGTGTGAGCATGTTGGCCCGAGACTTCAGAGATTCAGGCTTTATTGCCCAGGATGTTATGAAATTTGTTAGGGGGCTTTGGGCCTCAGATCCGGCTCTTCTTGGCCTACCTCACCGGGTCATTGTGGGAAAGAAGCAGGAGGAAAGAGAGCCCCGTATGCTTCTTCGAAGGAAAGGGGAGGGGGGGTCTCAGACACAATTAACGGATAAGGCAGAGGGTGTCACCGCAAAGAAAGACCTGCATTGGGTCTACTTCATCCTTGCCATTTAGACAGGTTTGTGAAGATTCTCAGTCATCCAGGTGAGTTTATCTGGAAGTTGATTCATGGCTACTGGACTTCTTTTTTTGAGAGATAGAAATGTTTCGCTGCTCATCCAAACAGCTTCATCAGTCTGAATACAGCTAGTGTGAGTCCTCCATCTTATGGTCAGTCAGCTTTGACCTCTTGTCACCCTGGTCTGAATTAGGCTCATAAGATGAACAATGGCCTGAATAGGCTCGTTAGGGAGACAATAGTATCCATAGCCTTCAGGTGAACAATGGCCTAAGGTGCTGAAATCTATCAAGAATGGGTCATTAGCTATGATTCTATGGTGGTGAAGGCTTTTTGATTTGTCTGGGTACTTTGGAAAGCACACCCTGATAAGAAACAGATAGACTATGCCTGAGGCCACCACCTCTGTTGAGGGAGGGGGTTTCGATGCTTACATGAATAGCTTCCCTTACTCCCCTCTCAAACCACCTATCTTCTTTGTTTAATATGTGTACATCCTCATCTTCAAAAGAGTGCCCTTTGTCCTTCAAATGGAGGTGTACTGCTGATTCTGGTCCTGAGCTGTTGCCCCTCCTATGTGGGCCATCCTTCTGTTTAATGGCTGTTTAGTTTCTCCAATGTAGAGGTCTGAACACTCCTCACTGTATTGGACTGCAAATACTCTATTGCTCCTTTTATGCTTTGGTATCGGATCCTTTGGGTGGACAAGTCTCTGCCTTAGTGTGTTTGTGGGTTGATCACTTCCCAGTCATAAAGCGCAGGTGGAATGCTGATGCTTTTTTAGGGAATACGGATCCCAAGTCATTGACGGAGTCAAACGCCCTTTGGTAGATTCCGTCATAGCAGCTCACAGGTTGCCCCCTTTTTCTTGGGCTAATTAGATCCCGTCTCTTCCTTGTAGATCTGTTTCTTATTCTTCCTCCAGAGCGTTAGTCGGAAACTTACTCTTGGGGTTAAACGGCTCTAGAATCTGGGAGCAGTCACTCTTGAAAACAAGTGCGGTAACTCCTCCAGTCTCTGCACCTTCCCTTGGCTGGCCCGGAGACGAGCTCCCTCCTCCAGACGGCTTTGGCACCGCAGTGCAGGGGCGCACTGTGCACAACGTTTTCACTGCCAAGGATGACGGGATGGGGAAGCAGCCGCCCTGGACAGTTTTATGAATCGGTGTACAGTATGCAATCCATCCTGGACTGGCATAAGGTTATTATTTTGCATTAGGAATGTATTGTCCAGCCAAGCACAATATTGCTAGATTATTCTGCAAAAGAAACAGACGCTCTCAGCATTTAATAGCGGTTCCCTCACCCCCCCTTTTTTGTTTCCACTTCTTAACAAACAAATCTCACAACATTCATCTCTAATAGATGGCTAGTTTTCATGAGGTCTAGCAACATGGTTGTTGCTCTGTGATAGATTAGACCAAGGGGGGAAAGTGAGAGGGAGAACCAAGACCCTAGCTCCAGTCTAACTAAAGATAAAAACAAGACACTGGGGGAGAGAAGATAATCTCAATAGTGCCTACAATGACCCTGTAGGGTAGTTCAAGATTATTGTTTCTGTATTGGGCATCAGAGGGATCACAGCTGAAAAAGCAGGATTTACTTAGGGGGTACATGATGTAGAGGGTTAAAAACTGAACGAAAGGTGTATCCATCTTCATCATTTCCCAAAGAACCAGGACACATGATGACAATGCTGGTCATTTTTTAAAAAGTGTTTCTCTCATGGTTTCTGGGTTGCTATATTACTTAGTTGATATAACTCTACACACAAATTCTGAACCCATTTATCTTGCTGTTGCCCATTTTCTTATGTTTTCCCTTGAGCAGGAAGTTGGACGTGGTGGACTCATTGGCTCCTTCCAACTTCATGATTCTATGATTCCAAGCCTTCCACTGATCATAAGAACATAAGAACATATAAGAAGAGCCATGCTGGATCAGGCCAAAGGTCCATCTAGTCCAGCTTCCTGTATCTCACAGTGGCCCCACCAGATGCATCTCTGTCTCCTGATCCCACTCCCCTGTATCTGGTCCTTGAACTACTCCGGTTTTAAGCCTGGAGATGACACATCTCCATCATGGTTTGTAACTTGTGATGGACTTTTCCTCTAGGAATCTGTCCATTCCCCTTTAGAAGGCATCCAAGCCAGATGCCATCACCTCATCCTGTGGCAGGGAGTTCCACAACGCGCTGGGTGAAAAAAATATATCACGAACCAGCTGACGATTTTGGTCCCTGGGTCCTTGTATTCCTTGCCTGCTGTCTCCTCTGTGACATCATAAATCTCCCCCTCCCTGGTCCTAGCTCTGAGCCCAGAGACCTCAGCAACTAAGCTGCCCCAACCTGATGACCCTTCCTACTGTCAGGGAGAAACAGGTAGCTGGTTGTGACCTATGGATTTCTCACAGTTTATCCCTTTGCTGTTTGAAAGGTGGAAAGAGTGGTCTTTTCTGCCTCAGCCCCCTAAAAACAACATTGGGCCTTTTCACACAACGCCTAAGATCCGCTGGCCACTTAAATTCGGACCAGAGATATTGGGGGTTCATTGCTCTTCCTACGTCCCAACCCCTCCGCACTTCCTTGCTCCTGTCTGCATGAGGGGAGGGAGAAAAAAAGAGAGGAAAAAATGCAGGCTCACCTCCGAAGCCGCCCGGAGCCCCGTCGTCGTCCTGATTCCTTCTCTTAAAGGGGTGGGAGGCAAAAAACAACAACAACAAACAGAAGCGAGGAGAGCCCGGCACTCACTCCCTTAAATCCGCATCAGGGATTTTCACCCTCCGAGAGCAGGTACATGAAAAGTGCATTGGGATGTGCTTAGGTGGGCGTGGTCGCACTTAATTTTCTGCAAACTCCGGAGCTGGTGGGGAAACAATTGTAAGCTCCGGAGCTGGCAGCCATTTGCGGCGGAGTTTAGGGGTCGTGTAAAAGGCTCATTGATGACCTCAAAGACTTGGCCCCATGCCTTTATTTTATTTTATTTTATTTTATTTTGCAGAGGGGATATTGTCAGGTGCCCGAGTCTGGGGCCGGCCCTTCCGTTGGGTCCTAAGAGTTTCTGGATCAGGCAGCCACAGCTCAAGAGAGCCAGCCAGGGTTACCTTTCCTGCTGCGTGAAGGACTCCTCATCTCCTGTGTTGCAGCATCGGGGACTTCCTTCAGCTCTAATGCTATTAGAAAGAGCTTTTCTGAGCCTGGAAAAGGGCCAGAAGCAAGCTCCTCCAAACGCTGGGGGATGGGAGGGCGGAAAAGCAAGGTCACTTTCTAACCTAGAAAGAGAAACCTGCACGTTTTCTATTCTGCCAGAGAAAAGCACAACACCTAGCTTTGCTGAGCCCTTCACAGCGCCTTCTAAGCAGGTATATTTCAGCTTCCTCATAGTGTGTCACCCCCCCTTCTCCTTCATCCTTTCTCCTTCTCCTTCATCCTGCTCTGGTCAGACCCCACCTGGAGTCCAGTGTCCAGTTCTGTGTGCCTCAATTTTAAAAGGATGTTGACAACCTCAAGCGGCTCCAGAGGAGGGTGACCAAGATGGTTGAAGGTCTAGAAGAAATGTCTTATGAGGAGGTGGGGGTTGCGGTCCCAGGGGCCGGATTCAGAGAGCCCCTGGTCTAATGTTTATGAGGAGCCTTACAAAAAAAAAGAAGGCTGAGGGGAGGGGGGATATGATAGCCATTTTTAAATATTTGAAAGGATGTCACATTGAAGAGGGGACTGGTTTGTTTTCCATGGCTTCAGAGACTATAGGATGTGGGGCAATGGTTTCAAACTACAGGAAAAGAGATTCAATTTAAACATTAGGAAGAATTTCATGATAGTTAGAGCTTTTTCGGCAATGGACTATGCTGCCACGGAGGGTGGTGGAGTCTCCTTCTTTGGAGGTGTTTGAGCAGAGGCTGGGTGGTCATATGTTAGAAATACTGTGATGGGGGTCTACATGGCAGGAGGTGGACTAGATGGCCTTTGAGGTCTCTTCCAACTCTATGATTCTATAATTCTGATTCTATGACCTTGTCCACGCTGAATCTTCTGCTGTTCAGCTAGGAAGAGCTGGAAAACCATAGCCATCTGGGGCTACCTGACACTCCCGTGTGGCCCAGGGGTAGGATGGCCCCGGTGTCTTTGTGCAGGGTTAATGGATCTCCCAAGAGGGCAGGAATCTGTCAATATGTTCTGAAGATATCCTGTAGCTGAAGTCACCTTCAGTTCTCTCTGACTAAGGCCCCCAAGGAGGCTGGCCAGAGACCTCGAAACTGTTTGTCCCCTGATAGCAGATTTAGCAGGCTCGTCTGTCATTGGGGTCACCATCCCTCCTGCATTTTAATTTTCTTTAAACCAAACTTCTTCCCTGCATTTTAATTCTCTTTAAAGCACAGAATCCTCCCATGAGCAGGGGATTGGACTCGATGGTGTCATAGGTCCCCTCCCAACGTAACCATTTCCTATGGTTTTATGACAGTGTTGGCAAACCTACGGCACGGGTGCTTAAAGGTGCCAACTCGGAGCCCTTTCTGTGGGCACCTGATATCGCCCTTTCACAGCCAGCTGCTTTCGGGTTAAATTGCTGTATTGGTACTTTGCGAAAAAACAATGGGTTCTGAATTGCAGTTTGGGCACTTGGTCTCTTAAAGGTTCGCCATCACTGACCTATGATCCTAAAAACAAGCCAAGAATCGGCCTCCTCAAGCCAGCTGTTGTGTGCCAGAAGCATGTACAGATTCATAAATGGGGGTGAGGCATGGTGTGTGTGTGTGTGTGTGTGTGTGTGTGTTATATATATATAAGAGCACACCCAGTCAATCAGTATAAAGGAAACTTTGCTTAACATAATTTCATTTGGAACAAATTAATTCCTTTATACAAGGTACCACTATATATTATATTATATTATATTATATTATATTATATTATATTATATTATATTATATTATATTATATTATATTATATTATATTATATATCATTTATGTTCCCCTCATCCTGCTTTAAAGAACAGCCTCTTTCTTCTTTGCCTACAGAAAAGCCACAAAACTTTGAGCATGTCAGTGTAAAAAGGAAAGCCTAACAACATGTGGGGCTGCGGGACGAGGCGGCGCTCCAAAATCCACAATGTGGAAGAGATTATAACTGCAAAATGGCAACGGAAATGAGGGGGGAAAAGAACAGAAAAAGAACTGGGACTCTCAAGCAAAGTGTGGCTCCAGGCCATACAGCTGAGATGACCTGCCTTTTCCCTACACACGGGTGGTGCACAACAACAGAAGCGAGACCTTAATGGAAGAGAAGGGGGCTGCCTATCTTACCCTCGCTTGGCCTTGCAGCTCAATCCTGTAGGCTGGTCATATCTCACAGATGATAAAGAAAAGCTTTGGCTGCAAAAAGTCCAGCCCAATTAGCTTCCTGCAGGTTGTTGCAATCAGAGCCCTGATGGGAAATTTCTCGCGCCGATTTCCAGAGGATCGCTCCTCCTCGGATTGCAATTTGCAAATGTGTGGTGCCCTTGGAGGCATTAAACGAGAAGTTAATTTGACGGCAAGGACATCAAAGGAGTAATTATCAGTGGCCCACGAAGTTTCCTGCTACTCCAAAAATGTGTGCACCAGTTTCAATTAGGAAGAAGAAGGTTTAATTTACAGATCATTCGACTACAGCCTCGGCTGACTTATCTGCTGGGAGCTGGGGATGATGGGTATTTGTAAATTTTAGAGCAGAGATTGTGGGGAGCTTTTGCAACCTCGCATGAGGCCTTTAGTAGGTGTGGGTGGGAGGGACCATTCCAGGCTAGGATGACTGTCAATCTCTCCAGCATTAACCAATTGTTCCTTGCCTGCCTCTGAATTCAAAGAGAGCCCTGCCTCTCTATTCAGTTCTCTTTCTCCCTCTTTGATCTATTAAACTCTGTTGCTAAAAGCAGCCACATTTATTGGTTAGCTGTTTTTTGTTCTTTCTCCTACTAATGCCTCAGTGTGAGTTACTGAGATTAAAACTGCCAGTTAAGGAGGAAGGGAAGACCCTGGAAAACTTGAGGATATTCTGCTCTGTAAATTCCTGCACTTCCACTGTGCAGCTGAAGGAATTTAACCAGCAATTCCAAACTGCCACAGAGTCAGGGCACACCTCCGAATGGAGTAGGGAAAATGGCCCTCTGGGTTTGTTTGTTTGTTTGTTTGTTTGTTTGTTTGTTGCTTAAAACACCCATCAGCCCTACCTGGTAAAACTAATGGGAATGGACTATTGACACTATAATTTAAAAAAACAGAAATGAGAAATATATTCCCAGACTGGTTTGAAAATCCTCTGGTTCTAAAACCCGCTTTTTTTTTTTTTTTGCAAAGTGCCGATCCAGCCATTTAACCTGAATACAGGTGGCTGTGAAGGGGCGATGTCGGGTGCCCACAGAAAGGGCTCCGAGTGCCGCCTTTGGCACCCGTGTCATGGGCTTGCCAACACTGCCCTAGGCTGAAGCAACGCAGTCAGTGATGTTTTTGACTAGCACGGAGCCAAAATGATGGAAAACTCAACACGCTTCCTTACTGCCAACCAGCCTTCGGTCAAAAGCAGAAGAGCCAGTTCAAGGGAATAAAAACAGATAGTTGGCTATCCCTGGCCACATCTCCTGGCCAAAATTACACTCCAGCCTATAGCTCCGACAGAACTGGCTGGAAAAACGCAGTCATCCAAGTGCCTTAAAAACCAGCTGCACCTGGCATCTGGAATGTTTGAAAATATTCCTTTTTCCATATGGCACTGATGCCTGAGATATGCAGTCAGCTTTCCCCACCCCACGTCCCAAAATGGAGGGATTTTAAATGCTTTTCCAATCCCCGGCAGAAAACAGCAAAGCGGTAATTTATTCTCTCCGAATATCTGCACAAAAACAAACAGAAGAGCTCCCGGCCTTCGCTTGTGTTCCAGAACTTCCCAAACACAACAGTCTCTACAGGCTGCTTAATGATGGTTTTATTATAGCAATAATGTCTTGGTAGCAATTAACCGATCACGCAGAGCTGAGGAAATGAATATTCCCACTGCAACTCCACACCCCAGCAAGTCCCTGGATTTAGTAAAACGGCGCCATGGCACTCGGAGGATGAAGGCTGGGGAAACAGAAGAGAGGGGGGCACCATGTCTCTCAGCAGGGCCAAGATCCCAAACAGGGCAAAAGCAAAGCAAAGGAAAGTGTTCTGCTTGTATACTGCCCCATACCTCTTCAAGTAGTCTCTGGGCGGTTTTACAGTTTTAATAAGCATGCAGGCTACACACTGCACCCCTAGCAAGCTGGGTACTCATTTTACCGACCTTGGAAGGATGGAAGGCTGAGTCAACCTTCAGCCTGCAACCTGGGATTGAACCCCTGGTTGTGAGCACTGTTTTAGCTGCAGGACAGACATTTAACCACTGCACCATGAAGCCACAACTCTCACTCACTCTTCCCCAATCTTCCTCTTGTACTTCCTGCCCTCAGTTCACCGGACCCACCATCTTGACTTTGGGCCAAAACCATCATGATGGTGGTTGTCTCCCAAGCCCGAATGGTTGTGGCCTCTCCTACAGGCACAAACTCAACTGGTGAAGCACAACATCTTCACCTGTGGAATGTCTGCCCAAAGTTGCTACACCAAAGCCCAAGGTTTTCATTAAAAAGTAGCTCATATAGACAGAGGTAGATAGATATACAGTACTTTCTTACGATCAAGGATCAATAGCCAAAATACATCAAATACACAATGTGCCCAAAAGCATATACATTTATACACATACCGAAATATTATAACTAAAATTGGCCACAAATTTTATTGAGGCCGCTACTTCATGGATTTTAATGGCAGCTGCAAAGAATGGTGGGCTACCTATTATTTGTCTTTTTATATCAATTGACCGTATATGATCACATAAGACTTTGTGTTTATAGACTTTGTGATTGCATTGCCACTATGTTTTCAATGTTAGTTTCCCTCACTAATAACTTTTACATGGAATTTTCACTCTCTCTTTAACTGCTTGCGTTCTCTTATAGCTTTAATGTCAAGTTGTCTTAGAGTGCTGTAAGATGTCCCTCAATGCCTTGCTCTCAGTATCTGGATATGCCTTAATTGTATCGGGCTGCATATTGTCCCTCATTACTGTAAGACGCCTTGGGTCCTTTTCCAAGGAGAAAGGCGGGGTAAATATACTCTAAAATAAATAAAGAAAATAATTCCACTGCTTTAAACAACACCTTTCTCTTTGCACACCAGACAGCACGCCTGTGTTTTTACCCTGACAACAACGAAAGGGTATAATATGCTTCTGAGTGCCTGGGCAACAGCTCTATAGAAGGTTTTATTTAAAAAAAAAACTGAATTCCAGCACAGAAGAAGACATGCAAAAGAATACTGTATATTAGTATTTCTATAATTAAATATAGAAGGTGTTACTTGGACCTTACCTCCAATATACTGGTACTCTCAATTTATTCTTGGGTTTTCCCCCACTGAAGACTTTTAAAGGGTTGTCTTGTAGTTGTGGTGGTGGTTGTCATCGTTGTTGCCGTTGTTAAAGCATGCCAAGTCCCACCCACAGCTCTCCGGTTCAGCCGTCACCACCCTTACGCACCCCATACACCGCAGGAAGGCCCCTATAATAAGCCCTACCGCTCTCTTCGGAACAGGCTCCCCCAGAGCAGCTAGGCCTGGTTTGGTTGCTCATGGCAACTAGACAAACCTCCCTGGCTCGCCTGCTCTTTTTGGGATCCTCCTTGCACTTTCGAAGGGCGGGGAAAATAAATACCACCGTTAGACTCACCCCGGCTCCTGTGTCACACTCGGTGCAATGCATGCGGAGCCAAACACAGGAGAACCGAGAGCATTTCTATTGTCCTTTTTTCTCATACACCTGGAGCCCCCCAGCTCTCTCTGTTTCTCTCCAGATTTGGCCTCATCGCTCTGGTTTTCTCCCCACAGCCTACTACCCTGGTCTGCGCTCTTCCAGCGCTCCATCTCCAAACCCATCGTTCTGTCAACGTCAAAACGGCCGCTGCCACCGTTTCCATGGAGTCTCCGCCGTCAATTTTCTCTCTCCTGTCGGGTGTCGGTGTCACCAATCCTCGTCTGGGACATTCAGCCTTGCTAGTCATCTGTCCCACTTAAGTTGTCTCCCCTCACAAGTCAGGGAGGGCGGGGGAGAAAGAAAGAAAAAGAGAGAGAGAGAGAGAGAGAGAGAGAGATCCATGTGCACCTCCCAGCCCATCTGTTGCACTTTTTAGAGCATTTTCCGTATTTGTGAGCTGTGTGGTTAACCATTGCAGTGTTGGGGACAAGGTGTTGGACTCCAGCAGGAGGCCTGAGTTCAAACCCCTGCTCAGCCATGGAAGCTGGCTGGGGGAAGGCAGAGGAAAACCATGCTTTGATCATCTTGCATACCTTGAGAGTTGATCTAGAGTTGCCACAAGTTGCAAAAAAAAAAGGTCACATAGTAACAAAGCTGTGTTGCAAAACTGGATGTTTTTGCGCTGTCCTTTCCACAAACACCCAAAGTCTTCGAGGGCTTGTTTTCATAATACCAGCTGCATTTTTGCCTCCCTAGAGTAGAGCATCAGACTACATTTAACTGGTACATACGGAAATGTAAAGGGAGCAGAAATATAAGATGTTGTTCGGACAAATTCATCCCTTTTGCTAAAGGCAGCCTGATTTTTATTTATTTATTTATTTATTTATTTATTTATTTATTTATTTATTTATTTATTTTGCTTGTAGAACGCAAGAAAAATGCCTTCCTTTCTGTGGAGACAAGCTGCCAAGGCTGGTAGGTGAATCCAGTTTCAAGAGCAGCAATGAGGGTTGATCCAGCACTGCTTCTAAAACAGGTGATGATGATGACTAGTTTAGGAGCTCAGGCATATGTGTCGGCCAGAACAGAGGGACGGAATATTAATCAGCTAGGAATCACGGACATTGCTCTCACCCAGATCCTGCCACCAAGAGGCAATTGGGTCATTCTGCCTAATGATCGGACTGGCCCTTCTTGCTTTTATATCCATCTTCCAACCCTTAAAGTCCTCCCCAAAGCAGTGGCAACCAGACGCTCCTAATTGGACCTGGGTTAAATTTAGGACTTTCCATCCCAAAACCATGAACCTCATTAGTATCACGTACCTAATTAAGGAGCTATTATTTCCCCCCAGAGGGGAATAATGCATGACCTCCACACCATCTCCATTTCTCTCTTGCATTTGATGTCTTCAACATCAGAGTAACCTTATAAGCTGAGACCCAGACAGCTGCCTTTACACAACCATTTACAAGGTGACCCCAAACAAGGGCTAATTAAAGCTGCCATCCCACAGTCAGTGGTTTAATGGAGTCAAGGGTTGCATTGTGGAAGTGGGGAGTATGACCTCATAGCCCCCCCCCATTAGGCCCCTCTGCTCCCTCCAAACTCAGCTGCAATGAGCAGAAACAGTAGAGTTGCAAAAGATCCCTGTTGCAATGCAGTGTGTTTGTTGACATGCAAAATTAAGAGCCATTGACTTTACAAAAGAGCTGTTCCTGAGCTGCTGGTATAGTTCAGTGCAGCAGCCTGAGCTTTTGCAAGCTGCTTAGGGCCGGGTGGCTAAAGGGACTGATATGATGGTTTGGAATTTTACCATTTCACCATCGTGCGCAGCTCCAGGCATACAAGAAATAACACATCAATGCACAGCAAAGGCCATACACATGGAAACCTTGGCTCTGAACCATGGAAGGCTCTTTTTAGACAACACAATCTCCGACAGGTCCCTTTGCGCCGTGACTCTGAAGCCAAATACCCAAGGAGAGGAGCAAATGATGGCGTTGGCGCCACTGCAGCACAACTAGTACATGGCTCGCGTGCATGCCAGCAGAACAAAACAAAAAACAAAACAACACACACACACAACAACAACAACCACCTTTGAAAAGTTCTGGCAAAGCTGGGGAAACAACATGACTCTCTCACACAGTGTGACAACATGTGGAAGGGAGGTTCCAGGAAAACATGCTGTAAATATTGGAGGCCGGGCACCTCCGTATTAAAAGGGGTCTCTGCCAGAGAGAGGCCATCCGATGTGTGAATCCGTCCCTGTCCAGAGCCAGCCTCTTTCATAAGACCTTCTCCTTTCAACAACTCCATCAAAAGTGTCCTGAGGTTTAAATAATCTGGAATAACCTCCAGCTTCCAAACCCACGCTGCTCGTGGCCGACTCACAGGGAGAATGAAAGCCCCCTCTCTCTGTGTGTGTGTCTCTCTGTGTGTGTGCATTTATTCCCTTGCAACTGTTCAAGGCCAGGCCTTCTGCACCAAAGGGTATTACAGAGGCGATAATCTGGTTTAAATCAAGGCTAAACAACCTCTCAGGTGCAGCGCAAGGGGTTCCAGCACCACCACCCCACCACACACACACACACACACAAACCCATGGTCTGCCCCGGATTCACACTGCCATCTCTGGGGTGTGTTGCATCTTATCTCTGGGGGAGGGGGTTCCTCGCTTTTTTAAAAAAATGCATTTAAATCCCTCTCTTGGTACAATCTGGGCATCGTCCCAACAACAAACTCTCTGCCTCCTCCAACCTGCCCCAGTTTTTGGCCCAGCCAGCGCGCTGCGTGGCACCAGGGCTGCGCTTTCCAGATGCCCAAACGTCTTGGCATCCCAGAGGGGGAAAAAGAAATTTGGGAGAGGGCTGGAGGGCAAACCTGACCCCCCCTTCCTCTGCCTCCCCAGCCCCTCTCCGCCTGGCAGCCACGCCAAGCAAACCCCCCTCCTCCTTCCTCGACTTTGGAAAGAGGAGACGGGGGGGGTCCCACTTTTGAACCGGCGTGGCGCCCGGCCCGTGGCCACCTGTGTCAATCCGGGCGCCCAAGTCTTCCCAAGTTCGCGGCTCACCTTGCGCGGGTTTTGCGCCGGTCCCTGGGGGGCATCGTCGGCTTTTTGCGCCGTGGCAACTCCCGGCGAAGGAAGGCAAGCGGAGGTCGGGGAAGCGGAGCCCAGCCGTGTGCGTGTCTCTCTCTTTCTCTCTCTTTCTCTCTTTCTCTCTCGCTCGCTCCCTCCTCCGGCACGTCCGACCAGCCGGGGCGGAGGAGCCGTTCCGAAAGCGGAGGCGGGAGCCAAGTGGAAGCGCCGCGCCCCCTCCTGGCCCGTGGGCGCCATCGCCCGCCCCGGGAAGGCATCCTCCCTTTGCCAGGGAAGATTCGGGTCGCGCGGCTTCAGACGTTCGGCGGCGCCACGTGTCCCGACAAGCAGGGGCTCCGCCGAGTCACCTTCCCTGGTTGTTAACGCGCCCTGGGAGCAACCCTGTCCACCCACCCCAAAGGGCCCTGCCCTGGCCGGCCACACTCACCTGTTTGCAAACGCAAGGTTGTGGCTTCTTGGATTGGCTGGGTCCATTTCCCATTTGCTCTTCCTCTTTCCCTGCTGCCTTACTCCAGTGGCCCTGGGGACTAGTGACCTCCAAAAACTTATAGCATTCAGTGACTAAACCTTCAGCAAGACAAAATCTGTTTCACACAGGTATGGGCAAGATAGATTTTTCCATACCGGATTTCCTTTCATGCCTGTGTGAACTGGGAGGGGGTGCAGGAGGCAGAGATGGGAGAAGTTATCCCCCCCAAAAGTGACCAGTATGGCCACTGCAATTTCCCACAGATTATAGCAAATTTGCTTTATTAATTAACCTGTCTGTAGTGGTTTTATCTATTTTATTGTGAACCGCCCTGAGTTCCTGTATGGAAAAAGGCCGCGGTATATAAATGCGCCAAATAAATAAATAAATAAATATTTTATTTTATTTTATTGGTACCAGAATCTTTCCAGCAGTACAGTCACTAACAATGCCAGCTGGGTTTTTTTCAATGCATCCTGGCAAGCTACCCCTCCCAGGAGGGAGATTTGGTTGAATCTGGGCAATGAAGAGCCATTAGCTTTACAAAAGGTCTACTCCTTATTCCATCCATCTACTTGTTGTTGTTGTTGTTGTTTTGTGACGTTCTCAGGCTTTCCCTCTCCAAATTCTGACATTTAGTGATACACTGTTCCTGGACATGGAGGCTCCATTTTCCTGCCTTACAAGGATGCCGTCATCCTCCAGGAGGAGGCGTGGGAGCCAGTGGCTCCCCATCTTGTGGCAGAGAATTCCAAAAATTGCAAGTGTGGGAGCAACAAAGAAGTGTGTGTGCTGCCAATAAATAGTCGGCCTTGTTTGTGGTTCCCAGAAGCTCAGCAGCCCATCTAACGGCCATTGTTTCCAAAACTGTGCCCTCCCAATTTGTGAGATAGTTTCCCTAGCCTCCCACTGCTCTAAGAATTTAAAAAAAAACCCTAGGTAGCTGGATGGAATAAGGAGCAGACCTTTTGTAAAGCTAATGGCTCTTCATTGTACAAATACAACAAAATCTCCCTCCTGAGAGGGGTACCTTGCCACAATGCACTGAAAAACCAATTGATTGCCCTTTACTGTCAAGACTGCAGCTCAGATGATTAGAGGGCAATGGATGATGTCACAGGCTAACCCAAGAACTGTGAAGAAAGCTTTGCATGTCTGGAATGATAAGACAAGTTGCACAGTATTTAAGGCCACCAAGTTCCCCTGAGTGTGGTGGCTCAGTGGACTAAGGGTGTTTATACACGACCCCTAAACTCTGGGGCAAATGGCTCCCAGCTCCGGAGCTTAAAAATGTTTCCCCACCAGCTCCGGAGTTTACAGGAAATTAAGTGCGACCACGCCCACTTTAGCGCATCCCAGCGCACCTTTCAAGTACCTGCTCCCTGGAGGTGAAAATTCTTTGATGCGGTGTAACGATAGTGAGTGCGGGGCTCTCCTTGCTTCTGTTTGTTGTTTTTTGGCTCCCGCCCCTTTAAGAGCTACTTAAGTGACTGGAATGTTGCCGTGGCAAGAGCGAGAGGCAGAACGGAGGTGAGCCACATCTCTTTTCTTCCTGTTTTTTCTCCCTCCCCTCACGCAGCCAGCAGCCAGGAGTGCGGAGGGGGTGGGAACGCAGCAACAGCGACAAACCCCTAAGATCTCTGGTCCGAATTTTTAAGTGGCCAGCGGATCTTAGGGGTCGTGTGAAAAGGCCCTAAGACTTCCGAAAACTGTCAGCTGCAAACTCGGCAACTCAGTGGTTTGAATCCCGGGTGCCTCACAGCAGAGTGAGCTCCTGCTGTTAACTCTAGCTCCTGCCAACGTAGCAGTTCAAAAGCATGTAAATGCAAATTGATAGATAGGTACCACCATAAAAAGCAGGAAGGTAAAACAGTGTTTCCTTGCAGACATGCCGGCCACATGGCCACGGACTTGCACAACACTGGCTCTTCGGCTTGAATACGGAGATGAGCATCGCCCCTAGAGTCGGACATGACTAGCAAACATGTGCGGGGAGAGCCTTTACATTTACCTAAGTTTCCCTAAGGCAACACGTCTGTAACATACCTCCCCATCTCCTGGGCAGTGAAGAAGAAGAAGAAGAAGAAGAAGAAGAAGAAGAAGAAGAAGAAGAAGAAGAAGAAGAAGAAGAAGAAGAAGAAACAATAAATCTAATAGCTAATCAATTGAAGCATTTTTCTTGCTCCACCTAATGAAAGGGCTCTGCCATCAATTCTCCCCTCCCACCCCCAAGAAGAAAATAAAGATGAGAAAACAAACAGAAAGAAGGCATCATTTTATTATTCTTTAAATCTTATTCCACAAGTAACAGTGTTCGCTAGCAAGATTTGTTTTTTTATTACAACTTGTATTAAATAGCACTGTGTTAAATATAAAATACTTATTTTTTATTTATTTTTTAAAAAAGACCACAAGAGACAGATGGTTTAAAAGCCAGGACATTTTGTTTTCCTGTGCTTTTTTCTCAATCTCTCTCTTTTCATCACTCAAGGTTTCATCACAGACATTCTTCTAAAATTACAAATTCATTATATGTTAGTAAAAAACAACAACCGGACAATCATAACAACACACTCTCACCCCAATTTTTACAAAGCATAAAAATATCCAGAAATAGGAAATACTGTATATATTCAGTGGACCCTCGTATAACAAGCAGTTTGTTTAACAGAAAATCTGCTTAAAGGAAAAAAATTCAGGAGATCGGGGAAATCACTTAACAGAATCGCCTATGGGGCGAATCCATACAACAGAAAAACGGTTGTGATTAGGGATTAATTCATTTTCAATGCATCTAATTTGTACCAAGGAAAATTTGCTTAACAGAATTTAATTTGAAACAAATTTCTTTATACAAGGTACCACTGTACTATATATATATTTCAAGACTTTAAGAAATCCAAGGTTGTCTGGATGGTATATAACTTAAATGGAAGGCTTTTCAAGAGTGGGAGAATGAGGTTATTTTTCTATGTAGCAAGCTTTCAACTGGGTCATTATTGTGAGCATAGACAGAACGCCTGTGGAGAGAAAAATGAGGGTCATTCATTCTCTATTTTGGATATTATGTGAGCACCAATTGAGTTAAAGGAGCCAAAAATAACTCCAGGCTTACACAACAGGGAGGTATCCATAGATTTGCAAAAATACAAATTTTAAAAAAGTGTGTGTGTTGGGGGGCTGTAGTGTGGACCTAGCAGAATGGAAGCAAAAGCTACAGAATGAACATAATGGAGCTGTTGAATATACCCTTTACTGGTGTCAACTGTGGGTGTAAAATGCTGTTTCTTTATTTTAATATGACCTGCGTGTCACTAACCATGAATTTTAAATCTGCATTTTTGAAAAAGTTTCACCAAGGAGTAAGGAGCAGGGATATATTATTTCCGATGCCTGGTGTAGATGGACTGACCGTGCACGAAAGTGGGGAAATGAATTCAGAGTTGTCCTGAAGAATTCTGTTTCCATTCAATGCCTAATTGCAATAATAATAATAATAATAATAATAATAATAATAATAATAATAATAATAATAATAATAATAATAATAATAATAATAATAATAATAAAGCATGCAGTTTGATGCAGTATTGAGCAGCTGGAAATTGTGTCACATGACACTGCCTGTAGTTTTAAGTTCCTAATAAAGAGTGATGTAGGACCTCTCAAATTTTTCCCTTTGTTTCTCTAAATGCACATTGATCTGATACAAACTACATTTTGTTTCCTAATTGTGCACTTTTCCCCATTTTGTGCATCCTGAAAAAATGGCTAATCATGCAAATCTATCAGCATCTCCCCTCTCATTCCCACTGGATTCTCTACATCGGCCGTTTAGGTTTAATCCTACACACACAATGCTGCAAATCATTAGATGTTCCCATACATAATGCCATTTCAGACTGGGTGACATCTTTTGTAGTTTGCAGGTAGGATCACTGGTTTAAAAATTCCTTTTTCTGTAAAAAAAAAAAAAAAAGAGTCCTTATCAAGCAAAATGTGTAGGAAGGATAGATATTAGCCCAGTCCATTGCTGGTTTTCTACCTAGGAGGCAGGATTTGCTATAGTAAAGCATTTAAAATTTAACCCTCTACTCAATGCTTGAAGTGATGTGGCGCACTCTATCGCCTTAGCGCTCTATCACTTCCTTATTCTGCACATGCGCACAAACTTCAACGATGACTCTTTGCTAATAGCCATTTCTTCCATCTTCACGGTTATCATGACAAGCAGTGGTTATTATTATTAATAGTAAGAAAGGCTCTAGTGCATTTTCCTCTTTACTGTCTTTATTACTACAAATTAATGCAGGTACGTTCCCTGGGAATGACTACTGTTATCATTCCGGGAGTCGCAATAGTGATGGTTTTCAAGGACCGGCAGAAAGAGACATACAGAGCAATAGAGTTGGGAGGCATTAAATCAAATGCAAATTTTGAGTGGGGGTTGTTTGTTTGTTTGTTTCATATCTGAGCTGGCTTTCTCCCAAAAATAGGGACCAAATTGGATCAGGAAGTAGGGGAAACACCTTGGATTTCTGACCAACCTGAACGAAGGCAGAAGGCATTTCAAGACCAGAAATTTCAAAGAAAAAAACATAGCACGATATAGAGAGATATAGAACAAGTACAGTGTTTTAAAACAAGATCCACCTCTTTTCGGCATTTGTGACATCCCAGCTACAATTCACTGCTTTATTTTGCCTCCACAATGTGAGTGGCCTGGAATGTGATTTTACTCGCATTTGTGCCTGGCAATGAGAGTGTCCTTGGAATTCACATAAATGCAACACAAAGTTCAGTTCTGTCAAGAAAGGCCCTAAAGAACCTGATGACAGGGAGAGAAAGAGAAGATTGGTTCCTTCCATGAGTCCCATTTGGAGGCTGACATTGTTTCCTTGTTTGGATGCCACTCCCATAATCCACACAGCCAGCAAAGCAAAGCTGGGTGGGTGGATTATGGATGTCAGAGTCCAAGAAGAAGAAGAAGAAGAAGAAGAAGAAGAAGAAGAAGAAGAAGAAGAAGAAGAAGAAGAAGAAGATGGTGATGATGATGGTGATGATGATGATGATGATGATGATGATGATGATGATGATGATGATGATGGACTGCATCTACAGTGCTGCAGGAGCCTCTCCAAGGACACCATTTTTACACCATCAGCAACCTTGTTCAGCTTGGCAAATGCCTTGGAGCAGGTCTGGTTTGGCCCCTGACTCCCATGGAAGCTATTTTCCATGGTGGGACTTGACTCTGCCCTTTCTTGTTGACCCCTGAGCCATGAAAATCAAAATCTCAAAGCGGAGCAGATGGAGGGTGTGCGTGTTCTGGAATTCCAGCTGGGATGAAACACAGAAAAGAAGGTGGAAATGTACAATTTATAGAAAACAGCTGGGGGACCTCCAGGAGCCCCACTGCAAGGAATGTACAAGTTGTCTACTGACCATTGGCTTAAAGAGACAGAAAGAGAGAAGGTTTCCCCAGCTTACCTGGAAAGACCTAGAAAATATTCAAGTTTCAGTAATGTGTAAGGCATATCAGCACTGGAGTCTCCCATCAATCCATCCATCCATCCATCCATCCATCCATCCATCCATCCATCCATCCATCCATTGGTTTTTAATGCCAGTCTGTCTGGGTCACACTAGAATATTACATTAAGCACTTCATTCTTAGTTTCGCTATTTCCTTTTTGGTTGGAAGATGCTTCCTCGTGTGATAAAGTAAGTCTCCTTGTCATGGCACATGGTTCCCCACCACCACCACCACCTCTGTATCTTGCATTTAGTGTGCTTTCCTTTGCAACTGGTTATTAGGCAGCAAACATGGGCTTCTTTCACAAGTTTGATGGCAGAGGCAAAATACAGTTGAGAAAATCTCGTTGTGGGAGAGAGAGGGGGGAAAAGGGAACGGAGACTTCCTCTCCCATGGGCTCATCAGAGTGAATACTCAGTCATCTTACAGTCTAAATTCACCCACAACGCCTCTTCCCTCATCTACGTACATCAAGGTTGAGGTACTTTTCATTGCACTGAATTCACGAGAAGGTGACATTTTAAACCCCATTTAACTCAGCTGATCTTTTAAAACTGCTGGATTAAATTGCTACTCTTAAGCTATTTTTGTTAATATTTCTTGAAGAAATCCGAGAACACTCCCCTCCCCCACCGTAGTTTGGCCTCTGGTTTTTTTCTACTGGCCACTTCTGGCAATTACATCCTGGAAACACGTCTTTTCAGGGGTGGCTCTTTGATATTTTTAATGTTTTCACATCGTGGATACGTGACACCGTGAATGCTGATACTGTGGATACCAGAGGACTTGCTGTATTTTAAATGCATGTGAAATTCCAGCACTATCCAGTTAGAAACGGTAGAAGGAATCGGAGGACTCGGATTGGCTGAGAATGACCTTTTGCACCAAAAAAAGGCATGCATTATTTTCTGGACTCCAGCACTTTGTAATGCATCGCCCAGAAGTTTACATGGCTTGATTTCAAAGTGCTTTACAGTTAAGCGAATGACACTGAAGTGCATTGGAGTGCATTGCACCATTTCTGTCTTTAGTGTCAGATTATCTTCGCATCTCCTCCAGTATAAGAAATGGTTTGACAGGGCAGGAATGTCAGTGGTGGCATCATCCTAACCCCTTGCACCAGCCCCATCTGGTCCTCCCAGGTGCAAGGGGCTAGCTAGGATGATGTGTTCATTTTTCTCTGCCAGCAGAGAAGAACACATTTGAGTGCTGGACTTTACTATAGTAATAAGCTGGTTGTGGTGTAGGCAGGACGGTCGCGGCTGTTCTCTCACCAGCTGTTGCAGATCACAAGCCTCAAAACAGAATATTCCACGAGCTATTAAAGCAGGTCCGTCAGCATTGCAGTCAACTGGTGGAGAAGCAACTAGACATACATCCGATCGAATACCCCAAGGATAAAAGCACCGCTAAAGCCAACTCCCTGATCCCCGCTGGATCACAGGAGATTATAGCTACTAAACATTAGGCTCTTTCATTTGTTACAAGGTAAAACTTATCCAAATTCTGCTTCCAGGCTGTAGACCAGGCATGTCCAAACTTCGGCCCTCCTGATGGACCACAATTCCCAGAATTCTAAGCTTAGATTGCCAATGGCAAAGGACTGTGGGAGTTGCAGTCCAAAACATCTGGAGGGCTGAAGTTTGGACATGCCTGCTTTAGACTGAAACTGCTATAGGAAATCACCTTTTATACATTCATTTAATTCTAATTGCCTTCCATCAAAGTTTTCAAGGCCTTTTTTTCAGCCCCATCATCCGCTGCATTCACACCAGTTTTCCAGCTGATGATGTCATGGAAGCTGGTAAATCTAGTGTTATGTGGGTAGTGAATCCATCTTGGGTTTTAGTCTGAATTTGTAAGGACCTATCCAACACTCTGAACCTTGTGTGTGTGTGTTTCCGGCTCTTGTGACCAGCTCTTTGTGACCCCATGTCCATGGAGTTTCCTTGGCAGGGATACTGGAGTGGCTTGCCAGTTCCTACTCCAAGTGCCTACAGCACCTGGTACTCCCTGGTGGTCTCCCATCCAAGTACTAACCAGGGCCGACCCTGCTTAGCTTCTGAAATCAGGCAAGACTGGATATGCTTAGGGCATCTTAGCCACACACAAATAGGATCAGCACCTTGGAGAACTCTGTTAAACTTCAGGCTAAAATCTGGAGGGGATTTTTTCAACCCACTTAACATTAGAGCTATCACCCTCCACTAGATGTGTGAGGCTGAATCTGACTCATTTGTTCCCAAACCAGTTTGTTAGAAGGTAGGCTCAAGATTTTAGGGTTCTGAGGAAAGCCATATGCTGTTTTAGGAGTGTGCTCCACCATTTGCCGACTACCTGTTCTCTGTCTGGGATAAAATGCATTGTTCATCACATTTGCCCATAGCAAGATGAAACCCTCTTGAAAAAAGGATCCGTTCAAGGCCATGTCTGCCATTGTGTCCAAGACCACAGTGCTTTGGTAAGGATGGATTGGGAGAACTGTATCCTGTAATCATTGTAGATCCTTAAGCTGCCTGCCCCTTGGTGGTACAGGCTGTGACATCACAGCAGCTCAGCCAGTGGCAGCCAGAGGAGCCAAAATTGCTGTGTCACCAACGTTTCTCTTTGATCTTCTACCGCAGACCAGACAGCGCCATCGGGAGCAGTGGGTCAGACAGAGAAGATCATAACAAGAAGTGGACCAGAGGAAGGATCAAAGGAGAAAAGATGGTAATACTGAGAACACAATATGGCTGACTCGTATTAAATTGGCAGCTTCCTGTGCTGATTTTGTGCTGGTGAATTCATCTCAACAAACTGTCAGGAATATGTCAGACAACAGCCTTCTCAAGAGTCTTCTAAATTTCACCGGACTTACCTCTCCCCTTTTCAGCAGCTGAGATCCTGTTGCTTAGCACAATAAGTTGCACCAGAGTAGACCTTCTGAATCATTGGGGATCTGGTGACCCTGTTCTACCATACGTTCCATTGGTTCCCACGAGCCTACCCTGAAACACATACTTTGGTGTCAAAGGGTGCAAGTAGAGTAGCTCCATTCATAGCTATCCGTTTTCTCCTTGCATCCCAAAAACCACCTGGATTTTTTGGACCCAGCAAGATCAGCTAGCGACCCAATATTTTAAAAAAAAATACTGTAAGAATCTCCACCATCTGGAGGAGAACCTGGAGAAGGACAAAGCAGAGCGACCTTCCGATAGGGATGAAAACGGATCAGCGTCTGGTCGGAGGAATTCTCCGGATCTTTGTATCCTGGAATCCTTAAGGCATGTGTCTACCTGGAGGTTTGATCCTCTGCCATGTCTGGCTGGTAAAGATACCTCCAAATGGCGTAATAATGAGTGCCAGCTCCAAGTGCCACAAAGAGGTGCCAGATGGCATGGGCGAAGGGGATGCGTCCGTCACTCTTGAAAAAAACGGTTCCCAGGCAATAGAAAAAACCACCAGCCACCAGCTCCAAGAGACCGTCCGTGTTCGGCTGCAAGAAGCAAACATAAGCTTCAGGACACTCAGGATGGGACTCAAGTAGGCCTGGAACTTAGGGTCAACCTACACATTATATCACCACCATTCTAGACAACACGTCCTTCCAAGTGGGGATTTCTTAGCTGCTCTCATGACAGAAACTTCTCACGCCTCCTGTAATTTGTATATGCTTGGTTCTTTATTATTATTATATTTTTGGATCAGTCTTCTGGATGTAAATACAGGCTCTTAAACTTCTCGGGCATGGAAACCTTCTGGAACCATGTCTCTGAAACACACACTTCCCTCTAGGACAGTGGTCCCAACTTTCTTAATTTTGAGACCCTTTAATACGGTTCCTCGTGTTGTGGTGACCCCCTTGCCCTGCTTGGAAGAGGCCACAAGCCCCCTTTGACAGGCCTTTGAGGGTCTGGAAGAAATGTCTTATGAGGAACAGCTTAGGGAACTGGGAATGTTTAGCCTTACAAAAAGAAGACTGAGAGGCAATGTGATAGCTATGTTTAAATAGTTGAAAGGATGTCACATTGAAGAGGGAACAGGTTTGTCTTCCATGGCTTCAGAGACTAGGATGTGGGGCAAGGGTCTCAAACTACAGGAAAAGAGATTCCATTTGAACATTTGGAAGAACTTCATGACCGTTAGAGCTGTTCGGCAGTGGAATATGCTGCCACAAAGGAGGGTGGTGGAGTCTCCTTCTTTGGAAGTTTTTAAGCAGAGGCTGGATGGCTATCTATCGGGAGTCCTGTGATGGGGGGTTCCTGCATGGCAGGGGGTTGGACTTAATGGCCCTTGAGGTCTTCTCCAACTCTAGGATTCTATGACTCTATGATTCTAAGTCTACATGTGGCTCTGAGCTCTGTTTGTCTGACCCTTTCTCCCCATAGTTTGTAATATGTTTCATATATCTGGGCATGTTCAGCCTTGAGGAAGGGAATCTAAGGGGAGATAGGACAGCTTTTATTTAGAAGAACATAACAGATTTATTGTTCCAATTTTGAAGAAGTGTCCTGGAAGATCAAATACAGAGCATTTATTACAATTATTGGTGGATAAAAATCAACTAAATACGGAATCTGTGGCTAAATTTTTTGCTTCTGTGGTTAAGTTTTTTTTTTTTTTTAAATAAGCCATGTCTCAACTAGGCCATTGATTTCCCTTAGCTCTGGGGTTATAGCTCTCTGCGTTTTAACATGTCTTGGTTTTAGGTTGTATTTTAATATTTTGTATTACAAACTGGTTTTATTTATTTATTTTTACCAATTTTCCTTTTGTGTTCTTAAATCGGGTCTATGACCGCATAATAAAGAACGAAACGAACGATAGCAGTTTTCAAATACCTGAAAGGCTATCTTACAGAGGTGGGACAGGATCTGCTTTCCATCAACCACACAATCCAGGACATGCAACAAAAGGCTCAAGTTAAAGGAAGCCAGACTTTGGTTGAATATCAGGAAAAACTTCCTGTCTGTTAGAGCAGTATGGCAACAGAAACAATGACCTCAGTGTGGTGACTGCTCCAACGCCGAAGCCGTTTGAGATAAATTTAGACCACTACCTGGCAGATATCCTATTACAGTGGAGCCCCATATAACAAATGGTTTGTAGAACATAAAATCTGTACAATGTAAAAAAATTCTGGAGATAGGGGAAATTGGCTTAACAGAATCACCTATGGGGGAAAATCCGTACAACAGAAAAATGTTCGTGATTAGGGATTACAGTGGTACCTTGTATAAAGAAATTAATTCTTTCCAAATGAAATTATGTTAAGCAAATTTTCCTTTATACAAATTACCCACAGGAATGCATTGAAAACAGAGTAATCCCTAATCGCTACCATTTTATGTTGTACAGATTCACCCCATAGACGATTCTGTAAAGCAAATTTCCCCTATCTCTGGATTTTTTTATGTTGTATAGATTTTATGTTATACAAACCATTTGTTATATGAGGGTCCACTGTACTCTGTTTTCAATGCATTCATCTGGGAAATTTGTACAAAGGAAAATTTGCTTAACATAATTTCATTTGGAACAAATTAATTCCTTTATGCAAGGTACCAATATTTGGACACAGCCCTAATTTGGACTGTGATGGGCCTTAAAACTGCTTATATCGTATCCCTTGTTGCTGGTCAATGACCTGAATAAAGACTTGATGGATGGATGGAAGGTACCACTGTATCTGGATTCTTGCTTTGAGCAGCGGGTTAAATCAATGGACTTATAGGCCCCTTCCAACTTTGTGATTGTATGATATACAGTAGGACCCCTGTATCCACTAATTCATTATCCACTGATTCAGTTATCCACGGTTGGCAGAGGAAAAAATAAATCAATAATTCAGCAGCCGCAAAGCAAGCTACTGTCACAAAGAGCAGCTGTAAAGCAAGCTACCATCACAAACAGCAGCTGGGTGTTCTCGCTTATCTGCGGTTTTCATTATCCACGGGAAGGCTTGGAACGAATCCCCAGTGGATACTGGGGTCTTACTGTATATTCTTCATGCTCTAGCACCAAAAACCATAAGGTCGACATCTGACAAAAATATTTTTTAAACTAAACCTTGTCCTTGTAGATTCTACAGCAGTGAAGTCAGGACAGCCGGGTACAATTAAAAGGAAAGCCCGTTAACAGTCCGAAACAACAAAAACGACAATCCATCAAAACCTCCCGGGAAGGTTATTGAAACAAAGACACGGAAGAGAATCAGCCAAACCATTTCTAACGTGTGCTCTCAGCCTGGAAAGGCCAACTTACCATAGAAAGAATGACCACAGCAGGGAAGAAACCCATGATTACGTAGCACACCAGCTCCACCAGCTTGTAACTGGGAAAAAGCAAAACAACCAGGTGTAAGAAGCAGTAGGGGACAGAGGCTGCTAGGGAACGGGTTGTTATGTGCAGTTCCGCTTAGGTCCAACTTCTGTTGACCCTAATAGGGTTTGCAAGATGTTTAAGGAATGGTTTTACTGGTGTCCAGGGCAAATGGGGATTTGAACCCAGGTCTTCATGAGTTCTACTGTATCACTGTTTCTGCTTCACCATTCTGTCTGTCAATGAAAGATGGGGTGGGGTGAGGGGGATAGATCCTTATGATGACCACTCAGGAACTTTGCAGAAATTGTGGTTGGTCATAATGAACAGGCTGTGTTCTGGTGGCACCCACCTGGTGGCTCTTGATCGCAGTAGGAAGAGCTAAATAAAACAGATAAAGATGGCTTATTGAGTCACCTGGCAGTAGACAGGTGACCTTCTTGGTTTATCCCCTCCACCCAGAACAGAGATAAAGAATCCAAGGTCGTGTTTCTCAGGTCTGTTGGGAGAGAATCAGATTAACAGAAAAGTATCCACCTGTGTTTGCACAAATAAATTTTTAAATGAAAATGCGAATTTCTGAGTTCCAATTAGCAGTTCCCACTGCGAGCAGAATCAGTTAAGCAGTGTGCACTAATACCCTGCTCTTAAAACCCAACCAAATCAATGCTTTTTTTAAACACTTATTTTATTTACAACCCTATATCTCTTTCGACAAAGGGACCCTTGGCTGCTGTCAAAGGGATGGTGCAGGGCGGGAAACACATCCCAGTAGAACCACCTCGAATTATAATAGTAGGGTGCAATTAAACTTGGGATTAATTCCGTTGTACAATGTACAATGACAATAAAGTTCTGTCTGTCTGTCTGTCTGTCTGTCTGTCTGTCTGTCTGTCTGTCTGTCGAAGCCATTGCACTATCCAACCAGGAGTAATTTTATAGAGTCCCCTTATTTTATCTTATCCATTATTCCAATTAATTGCACAGGAGATGTTCTCTATGGTGAGGCAGCCACCTTTCTTTACATCCACTTTGGGCCTTTTTACACGACCCCTAAGATCCGCTGGCCACTTAAATTCGGACCAGAGATCTTAGGGGTTCGTCGCTCTTCCTCTGTCTTCCTCTGTCCCCACCCCCCTCCGCACTTCCTGGTTGCTGGCTGCCTGAGGGAGGGAGAAAAAAGAAAGAAAAGAATGCCTTCTTACCTCCGTTTTGTTCCGGGCAGCATTCAGATCTCTTAAAGGGGCGGGGCGCAAAAAAAGAACAAACGGAAGCCAGGAGAGCCCCGCACTCACTATCCTTACACCGGATCAAATATTTGTCACCTCCAAAAAGCAGGTACAAGAAAACTGCTGTTTGGTCGCGCTAAAGTGGGCGGGGTCGCATTTAATTGTCTGCAAAGTCCGGAGCTGGTGGGTAAACATTTTTAAGGTCCGGACCTTGCAGCCATTTGCGGCAGAGCTTAGGGGTCGTGTGTAAACGCCCTTTGTTGCTCTAGAACAGGCATGTCCAAACTTCAGCCCTCGAGATGTTTTGGACCACAACTCCCAGAATTCTAAGCTTAGATTGCCAATGACAAAGGACTGTGGGAGTTGTGGTCCAAAACAGCTGCAGGGCCGAAGTTTGGACATGCCTGCTCTAGAAAGTGCGCTGAGTTGCGGATCCAAAAGATGTTAGCCCACATCCGTCACACTTCAAGAAAAATAAAGTGCGACCACACACCCCAAAACACAACTCAGCGCATTAAAGTTGTACCTGGTCTAGGGGTAGTGAGCATTGCTGGGAGGTGAGCGTTTGAGCTGTGAAGCTGAGAAGTGAACCTTTCCCACTTTCTCTCCAAAAAAATGAGGCAGGAGTCAGGGAGGTTAATAAATATGTTGACAACCTCGAGCGGGTGCAGAGGAGGGTGACCAGGATGGTTGAAGGTCTGGAAGAAATGTCTTATGAGGAATGGCTTAGGGCGCTGGGAATGTTTAGCCTTACAAAGAGAAGGCTGAGCGGAGATATAATAGCCATGTTTAAATATTTGAAAGGATGTCATATTGAAGAGGGAACAGGTTTGTTTTCCATGGCTTCAGAGACTAGGACTCGGGGAAATGGTTTCAAACTACAGGAAAAGAGATTCCATTTGAACATCAGGAAGAACTTCATGACAGTTAGAGCTGTTCGGCAGTGGAATATGCTGCCACAGAGAGTGGTGGTGGAGTCTCCTTCTTTGGAGGTTTTGAAGCAGAGGCTGGATGGCCATCTGTCGGAAATATTGTGGATGGGGTTCCTGCATGGCAGGGTGTTGGACTGGATAGCCCTTGAGGTCTCTTCCAACTCTTATGGTTCTATGATTCTATGATTCTATATATCTGTTATCGGTCAGGTAATTTTGTTCCACCAGGGGGAGCTTTTGACCAACATCAGGCGGTTGGGGGGTGGTAGTAATCAGGAGATGCTCTAGGAGGGAAACTGAATGGAATAAAGCTGGGAGGATTCTGAGTGGGAGAGACCATTAAAAAACCCTCTACAAAATAGGGTACTGTACTCTCAATATTGTCCTTCACATTGGTCATCTTGATTCCAGAAAAAGGCTTTAAAATAGATGGGGTGGATTTTGATGTGGTGTATAGGGATGGGCACGAAATGAAAAAAAAATTTTATTTCCTTTTGTGTGTCCCCCACCACATTTTTGTTTCATTTCATGCAATTTTTTTCAAAAAAAAATCATACGAAATGAACCACTAACAAAATGGTTCGTGGGGGAGGGGGGCTGGAAAGTGGCGGAGGGGAAAAGGTTTTTTTAAAGAAGCCCTGGGCTGTTTTTAAAAACTTTTTTCCCTCCCCAAGCCCCACCTGCCAGCTGATTGGTGCTGGGATCGGGGGTACTCCCCCCCCACCCTAGCACTGATCAGCTGGCGTGTGGGGCTTGGGGAAGGAAAAAGGTTTTTTTAAAAAGCCAGGAGCTTTTTAAAAAAACCTTTTCCACTCCCCCAAGTGGCTTACAGATGAACAAAATGGTTCATTTCAACAAAAAAGAAAGCATTCCGTTTCATCTGTCACAAAATGCTGCTTCCTTGTGTCGTTTCGTTTCATTTCATTACGTAACGACACGACGAAACAGCATTTTGTTTTTCATTTTGTGCCCGTCCCTAGTGCCGTATAAACTCTGCCCACCAGAGACCTCATGGGGGGGGGGAGGTCAGTCAGAGGAAATGTTATCTCCCCCAATCAACCTAAAGAAATACTTTTAAGCTCCGAAAGCCATCTTGGGACGTAGGTGGTGGCATAGAGAGAAGCCCAGAGCCTCCCGACCAGGGCCGGTGCTCGGTTTTTTTGTGCCCTAGGTGAGAGGCGGGGGTGGGGCAGGGGGGGGGCGGCGGCGGGGGGCGGCGGGCGCGCGGGGTTGGGCGGCGACGGGCGCGGGGGCGGCGGGTGGGCAGCGACGGGTGGCTGGCGGACAGTGGGGGGAGGGATGGTGGTTGCCAGCGGCGGGGGGGGGCGGCGGCAGGCTGTCCAGCACCCTCTCTCCATTTTGGCACCCTAGGCAACTGCCTAGTTCGCCTTAATGAAAGCACCGGCCCTGCTCCTGCCCAACTCACCGCTCATGGAAGAAGAAGACGTAGATGGTCCCAATGGAGGCCATGATCCACACGAACCAGCGCATGTGGGAAGCCCAGGGGCCCAATTCCCGCAGGTTCAGCCTGGGAGATCAACAGAGAACCATGGAGTTGAGGAGAGAAACAGGAGCGGGGAGGAAGCGAAACAAGAAACAGAAACAAAGGAAAGGAATGCCAAGGCTGAAAGACCTCGGGGATTCCTGCACCTGTCTTGGAGAAGACAACCGTGCTACTCTGTGCAAGAATTTCAGGCCAAAGTCAAAGAAACCAAACCAAACGAAAGACCAAAAAAAGCATGTGGCACCTTAAAGACTAACTTTCATAGTTTATTGTAAAGTTTCATGGACACATCCACTTCTTTGGACATTTTCTGCTGCTATATGTCCGAAGAAGTGGACGTGTCCACCAAATGTTACATTTAAAGATGAAAGTTGGTCTTTAAGGTGCCACATGTTTGTTTGTTTTTGTCTTTCGTTTCGTTTCGTTTCTTTGATTTTTGCCTGAGATATACATGAGAAGTTGAAGGAGCAATTTGCCTATGGCCACATAATGTTCTGTGGCCAATCGGAGACTTGAACTGAGGTCCTAGTCTGACATTCTGTCACTTACACTGGACTGGTGCTGCCAACCATCTGTACTGTACAGTAGTCCCCCACCAAAACGTGGTTCATATATTACAGCCTCAGTATATTGCATTTTTTTTTCTTGAGAGAAGCAGACTTCCAAAGAGAGGCTTTTAACCCCTCCTGGCAACTCAGTAAACAGACCTGGGGCTGCTCCTGCCAGCTGCACTTGCAAACAGAGGTTTTTAAACCCCTCCTGACAGCTGAGGTGCTAGGAGGGGGTTAAAAGCCTCTCTTTGCAAATGGAGTCAGCAGGAACAGCCCTTGCTGAGGCTTCTGCATTTCGCTTCCAAAGAGAGGCTTTTAACCCCCTCCTAACATCTCAGCAAACAGAGCTGGGGCTTCTCCTGCCAGTAGTGTTTGCAAAGAAAGTTTTTAAACCTCCCCCCAACACCTTAGCAAACAGAGCTGGGGCTGCTCCTGCTGGCTGCATTTGCAAATAGAGGTTTTTAACCAACCCCTAACACCTCACCATATGTTTCCAAAGAGAATTTTTTTAATAAAAATTTAAGCAACACATAAATCCCCCACAACACATTGTGCTTAATTATCCACCACCCTCAGGATTATATAACAATATACTTTATAACATTATATAACATTGCATTCATTACAATCACATGTTTTATCTTAAACACCTGTCTCCTTCCAAAACCTCAGCAGACAGACCTTGAGCTCCTGGCAGTAAGGTTTGCTGAGGTGTCAGGAGGGGGTTAAAAACCTCTCTTTGGAAACAGAGCTGGCAGGAGCAGCCTAAGGTCAGTTTACTCAGACATCTGCGTTTCACGGATTTTCCTTTATTGTGGGTGGATCAGGCACCAAACTCCCACAATAAATGGGGGAGTACTGTATAAATGAATGGCAAACATCTCCATTGAGGCATCACAGATGACAGCTAAATTGCAAGACAAGGGAAGATGAGCAAGTGGCGAGGAATGCCCAACCAAGTATGTGCTGATGGTAACTGTGTAAATCTCCTGTAGCTAAATATTTACACGGTGATGTAGGAGCATGCAAAAAAATGTAGTGATAGTAGTAGTTATCATGCAACAAACCATGCAGAATCACAACACAAATGAGCCCATTTGTAGCAGCCGTTGTGATTTTGCTTTCCCACAGCATCCCTTCAAATGCAACTAAAATGCACACGCATACATACACACAAAGCTGATTTCACCAAGGGCCAAATTAATCTGTTGGACTGCTTCCAGCGGATTAATCAGTAATCTGTTGGAAGCGTCCTGTTGCTGAAAAGAGGCACTCATGTTCTTAGTTTACAGTCATCTGTTCACGGTAAATGAAACCTCTTCCTCTTCCTCCAACTAATGTCTTGGAGAGAGTTACTGAGGCTGTAAGTGCCAGTTGATGAGGGAAAGGGGTGGCCCACTCAGGGGAACTTGACACTGTTTTGCTCTGTGAAGCCCTCAATTTCTGCTGTTCAGAGAGAGGGATTTATTCAAAAACTCTGCAACAATAAAGGCTCAAGAGAGCTTCTTTTTCTTGCAATGATTATACGAAGGGTCACCCAATAAAACTGGAAGGTGAGAGGTTTGGGTAATATGAAGGATAGATTGGATCCCATGTCACACAGTTGAGTTATAAAATTCACTCTCCCATTCTTAGAAAGGTGTTTTGGCCTAATTCAGAAGCGGTATTCTTATGTTCTGAAGACATTATCTCTGAGTTTCTCCCAGGCAAGGCACGTGTTGCGTGAACTCACCAAGGGGCATAGGAGGCTGCTATGAAGAAGTAGATAACCATGCGGTCAAACATGTGTAGACAATGTTCCACTGTCCTGTAGGGACAGAGTGAGAGAGACTCAGAAGGAGCAACAGAGTGTGTATATAGAAATGTACAAGTCATACATGCAGACATGTATTAGTCTTGAGTTGGTTAGCCCTCACTCTACAGGGCAAACCAGCTGAATTTCAAGCATAAAGTAGGACCCCCGTATCCACTGATCCATTAACCACTGATTCAGTTATCCACGGTTAGCAGAGGAAATAAATAAATAAATAAATAATACTGCGGCCGCAAAGCAAGCAACTGTCACAAACAGCAGCTGTAAAGCAAGCTACTGTCGCAGCCATTAAGCAAGCTACTGTCACAAAACAGCAGTTTTGGGTTTTGGGGAGCGTTCTCTGTTATCCACAGTTTTTGTTATCCACCGGAAGGCCTGGAACCAATCCCCAGCAGATACCAGGTTCCTACTGTATTCCACTGGATGTCATTCTTTGTGGTATACAGACTTCTGCTTTGGGACTACAACTCCCAGAATGCCCCAGAATGCACATGGCTAGTAATTATCCCATACAATCAGTAGGTGAGCATGAGCCATGCTTGTTTCTTCCCACCAGGCCCTGTCAAAGGGCAGTGCTTTCTATTCCAGGTCCCTCTGCATGTCATTGGACTACAACTCCATCCAGCCCCCACTAGCAGCTCTGCTGTGTAGGGTCAGTGGGGATCAGCAGAGCTTGAGGGAAGCAACAGTCAAGACCAGAGACGGGTCAACATCCCATTGATTTGGGAGCCACAAGATCCCACTCCCTCGTTCAACACCAAGCTCTTGTCTGGGTTTTCATCAACAGCTTCAAAGTTTGAGGCCTCTTCTTGAGTAGATCACGGAAGTCTCTTACAAATACAGGTTTCAAGGGGTCAACATGCCATGGCCATGCCATGGCCTCTGGCTCCCTCTAGTGGGCAGTTCAGATAAATGCACCCTGGAAATGTGCATAAATATGTATTTCTGTTTTATTTATTTTTTTACAATGAATAAGTAAGCCAGTTGTTAGTCAATCCACAGAAGGGGGAGGGGTCCTGCAGTACATTATTGGTGGGTCTGTAGCTGGGCAATGAACTTTTCCAAATCCTGGCCAAGAGGGACAAACTGGGCCAGCCCTGGGATCGGATGGTTTTACTTCCTTTGCAAATGACAGGCCTGCTTTCCTCTGTCTCTGCATGCCTGGATATCCATATTTTATTCTCTCCTCATCACTACTCTTTGCTAGACTGCCGGCCCCTCTGAGCCACAATAAACATCAGTCATCACAGTGTCAGCCACAGCCTCCATTGCCCTTCATCTACGCCCTTTTATGGTAACGTGGACTTGGCCTTATAGAAACCATAATCGGAGGACTAGAAGGGCACTATAATATGTTAGACCTGGCAAAAAGTGGCTGCCCCTCTTTCTGTGGGAAAGATTGGCTTGCCATTGTCAGATGGCGGGAGAGCTCGGTGGTTTAGGCATCTGACTGCAGAGAAAGAGGTTGGGAGTTCAATTCACAACTGCCTATCCCAGAAGGACCAGCCTGCGTAGCCTTGCGCATGCTCCACAGTCATAAGAACATGTAAGAACCTAAGAATAACCATGCTGGATCAGGCCAAAGGTCCATTGAGTCCAGCTTCCTGTATCTCACAGTGGCCCCACCAGATGCGTCTGGGAGCGCACAAGACTAGATCTCTGTCTCCTGATACCCCTCCCCTGCATCTGGCCCTTGAAGTACTCTGTTTCTTTTTCAGCCTGGAGAGGACACATCTCCATCGTGGTTTGTAACCTGTGATGGACTTTTCCTCCAGGAATCTGTCCAATCCCCTTTTGAAGGCGTCCAGGCTAGATGCCATCACCACATCATGTGGCAGGGAGTTCCACAGACAACAGCATGCTGGGTAAAAAGAATATTTTCTTTTGTCTGTTCTCACTCTCCCAACCCACAGTTGGAGTGGATGTCTCCTAGTTCTGGTATTTTGTGAGAGGGAGAAGAGCATCCCTCTATCCACTTTACTCATGTCCTGCATTATTTTGTACGTCTCAATCATATCCCCCCCACACACACAGGTGCCTTTTTTCCCAGAAAAAAAGAAATAGCAAACCACTTCTGAGGACTTTCTGCCTGGAAAACTCTGGAAAGTGTCGCTGCAAGCCAGAATTGGCACGACAGCATGCAATTATCACTGTTCTAGTCCTAGGAAACCACTGCGAGGCTACACCACTATCTTGGCCTGCATTTGCCAGTGGTAGGCAGCCAGAGTTACCTCAGGTGTCTCTTCTTCCAAGAGATGGTGTGAAAGATGGTGGAGACAATAAAGAGTCCAGAGAGGCCAAAGCCGTAAATCCAGGCAGAGATGGTCTCCCACTGGTCGTCGGAAAGGACGTAGAGGATGGAACTGCCCAAAATGCTCGGGATGATCCAGAACTAGAAGGGGAAAAGAAGGCCATGGGTTGGAGTTCCTTTGGTGTTCAGCTGTAACTGAAACATCTCCAAACATTCTCCAGCAGTGGTGGAGAACCTTCAGCACTCCAGATGTTTTGGACCACAACTCCCACAGGCCTTTGCTATTGGCAATACAGGCTCAGAATTCTGGGAATTGTGGTCCAAAACATCTGGAGTGCTGATGGTTCATCAGCCACCACTCCTAGATAAGATCTCCCTCTTCCCCCCCATTTCATTCAAACTGGCCTCCATTGCAGACTGATGATGATGATGATGATGATGATGATGATGATGATGATGATGATGATGATGATGATGATGATGATGATGATGATGATAGCCAACAGGATTTCCAGAGCTTGAAAAAAACCTGTACCCAAATCCTAGAATCCTACCACCAGCATGGCTACTAGGTATGCTAGAGGATTCTGGGACTTGTCCCAAAATTCTGTTCAGATTATTTATTTTGGATTTATGTTATTAGTTCTCTTTAGATCAGTGGTCCTCAACCTGTGGGTCCCCAGATGTTCCTGGACTGCAACTCCCAGAAATCCCTTCCAGCTCAGCAAGTGGTAGAAGCTTCTGGGAGTTGCAGTCCAGGAACATCTGGAGACCCACAGGTTGAGAACCACTGGTTTAGATGATGCCTTTGCCCCTGAACTAGGATTCAGTTTAGAATGTTCTTTAAAACCAACAGGATTTAAATACAATAAAGCCATGAGGGATGTTGATGTGGAGGGCGGTGGCATCTCCTTCTTTGGAAGTTTTTAAGCAGAGGCTGGATGGCCCTCAGTTGGGGGTACTTTGATGGGGGTTCCTGCATGGCAGGGGGTAGGACTGGATGGCCCTTGAGGTCTCTTCCAACTCTATGGTTCTAGGATTCAAATGAAATTAAAGCCATTCTAAAAAGATGAAATAGCACCTTAAGGGACATTGCTTTTGTTCTGACGACGAGGTGACAACTGCTATGCAATCCTGTTGTTGACGACAACCACTGGAATTATCCGGGGTTTGCCTAAATAGTCACGTGTTGGCGCAAGTGCGTGGAAAGGGGTGGGGACTATTGCATGTTGAAAAGTGAATAGTGCATTACATAAAGGACAAATGTAGCTATCAGGTACAACAAGAATTTTGAAAATCGGTTAGCAAGTAAAAGAAGTTACAACCATGGAGGCATCGCTTTTCAATCAAGCTGAGTGCTGCACAACAAGGGACCCTGTATGGATTTTACTGTGAGTCAATAGTGTGGTGATAGGCACTGAAGTAGAACTCTCTTTTGCTCACAGGTGTACCTCACCAAACCTAAGCCCCTCACAGCTTCTGACTGGATCTTATGCGAATGATAACCATCACTGTCTTATCCCGCTACCCAAAGTGCAAACACAAACTCACGGCATGCGTGGCACAGTTGGCAGCATGTTCATACTCCGTTGGCTGGTATCTCCGGTTGGGTGGGACCCTGTGGTTCATAAACCTTGAAGAAGCATTGGGGCAAAAGGGAGAAGAGGAGGAGGAGGAGGAGGAGGAGGAGGAGGAGGAGGAGGAGGAGGAGGAGGAGGAGAGAGAGAGAGAGAGAGAGAGAGAGAGAGAGAGAGAGAGAGTCAGACAAGAGATGTTTTGTAACCGCAAGAAGCTCTGGGAAGAGCTGGTAGGACCAAGAGATGTTTCCTCCATCCTAGCAAGAGAACGAGGCTCAAACCCAAAAGCTGGACTTGGGTTTCTCCTGGAAGAGGCACAACCCCCAGGCAAAGGAAGATGGCATCTTGTCTACAATGGACAATTCCACTCTTCAACCCCAAGAGTGATAGGATCAATGAGTCCTTCTCCTTTCTTGGTCCCCCTCACCCGGCCAGTCTTCTGCTTGGGACAGGCATGGCTTTCAAGCCCATCTCAGCAGGAGACCCAAATAAAGCTAATGTATGCCTAGGCTTGTCTGGATTTATACAGATCAAGTATTTTTAATAACAAAAGGCTTTGTACTTCATGGAATTCTACGATTCTACGATTCTATGAAGTACAAACCCTTTTAAAAAAAATCAAATTAAAACCTCCTGTTTCCCTCCCAAAATCCAGGTCTCAGCTAACAGGGAGACCTTTGGCCCTTCCTCTCTCCCTCCCTCCACTCCCTTTGGCTTTGCTCATTTCTCTCCTCACAGCACAACAAATACCTTCCAAACAACCCCATATTATTCTCCTGTTGAGGTTGCTAAGCAACTGCCCAGTCTTTTCTTCAAACCCCTTCCCCTTAATTTGGGTCCTTTTCATCTGTTGCTGAGGGAAGAGGGGCACACTCTCCAGCCCCCACCCCACATTGCTGTTTCCATAGAAGCAAATGCAAAGCCCACTGCCTTTTAAAATATATTTATATTTAAATACTAAAACCCTCTTTCAACCCTTGATCAGGCTCGCTCAGAACAGATGAGAGACAATGCCAGCCAAGTTCTATAAAACAGCGTTAACAGAAATACCATTAATTAATCTCCCCCAAATCATTCACAGCACCCTCAGCAAGGACTACATAGGTGCCAGCTTCTGCGGAAAAACCAGCCTCCCCATATCTATCTATCTATCTATCTATCTATCTATCTATCTATCTATCTATCTATCTATCTATCTATCTACCGACTACCGACCTACCTACCTACCTACCTACCTTCCTTCCTTCCTTCCTTATCTATCTATCTATCTATCTATCTATCTATCTATCTATCTATCTATCTATCTATCTATCTATCTATCTATCTGTCTGTCTGTCTGTCTGTCTGTCTGTCTCTTGGAGATATACAGTATATCGGCATATCCAATACACTTATTGCCATCTTTAAGATGCTTGTGTTCTGTTCTAGTAGGGAAACGAAGTGATATTAATGCACTCTCTCTCTCTCTCTCACACACACACACACAAACACTCATGCCTGTTTATATTTTCTTCCCAAGCAGCCAATGGGAAACAAAGATCATCTGAGAGCTGCAGAGCTGGTTGGGATCCTATGGATCATTGTCTCCTGGCCTGATAAAGGTGGTAGGAAGCCAGAGTCCCAACCTCACGATCTACAGCTGGACACCTAAGCCACTGCCTCATATGAACTGGTGCACTGAAGTCACACAGTTAGAGTAGTCCCCCGCCACAATGTGGTTCATATACTACGGTCTCAGTATATTGCATTTTTTTCTTGAGAGAAGCAGGCTTCCAAAGAGAGGTTTTTAACCCCCTCCTGGCACCTCAGCAAACAGTCCTGGGGCTGCTCCTGCTGGCTGCACTTGCAAAGAGATGTTTTTAATCCCCTCCTGACATCTCAGCAAACATACCTTGAGCTCCTGGCAGCAAGGTTTGCTGAGGTGTCTGGAGGGGGCTAAAAACCTCTCTTTTGGAAACGCAGCCGGCAGGAGCAGCCCAAGGTCAGTTTGCTGAGGCATCTGCATTTCATGGATTTATCATGGGTGGATCAGGCACCTAGCTCCCACAATAAATGAGGGAGTACTGTACTACCATTAAAGCAAGAGGCAGGGGTTGAAAACCACAGCAAAACCCTCCAAAAAAAATCAAATCCAGATGGTTTGTTAGTGCAAAGGGGTTGTGTGCTCTGTACCACCTCAACTTCAGCCTTCTCCATCTATCTGAGCTTTATCTGGCTTCTTACAAGAAGAAAGAGACCACGTTTTTGTGTACCTCTGTGTGAATACGTACTCGCCTGCCCGTCCGGTGTTCTCTCTCTGTGCGTGCCAATGGGTGGATATGGAGAACCACCTCTTTGGCTCCTCCTGCCACTGGCTGCTCCATCTCCCGCCCCGCCAACCTAAGTGAGCACCTGCCCCCACAGAGGGAGACCCTGCAGGCATCGACCCAAAACCTCAAGGTGACACTTGCAATATATGGTGGCCGCTGGTCTTTTTTGTTTCGCTTTATTATTCGGATTGTGGTTTTTGCCCACTGATCAAGGCAAAATGTAGAAGAAATGTTTGCTTGTCTGCAAAACACTCTTAAACGAAGGTACAGTACTTGTAAACCAAGGTATTACTGTATATCATAAAAACACACTAATATGACATTGCCAGGCCTCAGCTGGTTAGACCTGCTTCAGCAGCAAGCTAGTCTATCTACCAATGGCATGATGGATGAGAGCACCTTTGCTCAATATACATATTTAATTAATTAATTAATTAATTAATTAATTAATTAATTAATCCATCCATCCATCCATCCATCCATCCATCCATCCATCCATCATTCATTCATTCATTCATTCATTCATGTATTTGTTTGTTTGTTTGTTCATTATATCCTGTGGGCATCAAAGTAAAACCACAAAGTGACCCTGGCAGTATATGGTGGCTGCATTAGTTTATGCTAATGTTACTTTGATTTAATTTAATGTGATCGTTGTTGTGAGCTTTTCAGGCTGTTTGGCCGTGTTCTGGAAGTTCCCAACCATGGCCAAACAGCCAAAAAAACTCACAACAATTATCAGATCCCGGCTGTGAAAGCCTTCGAGAATACATTAATTTAAAGTCAGTTGATTTCTGTTTTGGGGTTTTTTATTTTTAGCCACATTGTGCTCTTTTGTATTTTATAACTTTGTAAACCTCCTTGAGTGGCCTCTTGGCCAGATGGCTATAAATCAAATCAGTAAATAAAAAACATACCCAAGGCAGTTATAGAGGTCCACCTGCATAGCATCTTATATAACCCTTTAGCATGCTCAAAGCACTAGATACTCACGGAGCAGGTCTACACTGCACAGTTATAGCAGTTGGCCACACTTTAGCTGAGAGGTTGCCATCCAATGGAATATTGGAAGGTCAAGTTTTAGTGGTCCTGCATTTATTTATTTAAAATATTTCCCCCCTGCCTTTCTCCTTGAAAATGGCTCAAGGCAGCTTGCAACACTGAAAGAGAACTTTAAAGCAGAAGACACTGCTGTCATTCAGAGGACTGTGTCAATAATTCTTCAAAGCATATATGCCACCATACTACAAATGTTTAAGTTGACTGAATGTTATCCTTTTGTATTAGCCTTGGTCTATTTATAGATGGGAAATGTCATTGATTTAAACTACAGTGGTACCTTGTATAAAGGAATTAATTAGTTCCAAATGAAATCATGTTAAGCAAAATTTCCTTTATACAAATTTCCCATAGGAATGCATTGAAAACAGAGTGATCCCTGATCGCGACCATTTTTATGTTGTACGGATTCGCCCCATAGACGATTCTGTTAAGCAAATTTCCCCTATCTCCAGAATTGTTTATGTTGTACAGATTTTATGTTATACAAACCGATTGTTATACAAGGGTCCACTGTATTTGGATGTGTTTGCAACTGCTGCCACACAAATAAACCTGTTTACTTACTACTATTTATGCCACGCATCTACACACCTGATGATTCAGTAGGATGGAGCCGTGGCTTTTGGAGTGCTATCAAACTGTCACAATTAATTGTGCAGGGTCCCATGCACTCTTCACCTGAGGCCCAGTCTACTCAGCCTGGCTCACGCATCCTGAAAAATGGCAGCCCCTGACTGGCACTCAGAGATTTAGCAGCCACACCGCTCTCCATGACAGAGGGAACCACCATGCCCTGTGAGTCTAGACCAGTGGAGGTGAACCTTCGGCCCTCCAAATGTTTTGGACCACAACTCCCAGAATTCCAAGCTTAGACTGCCAATGGAAAAGGATTGTGGGAGTTGTTGTCCAAAACATCTGAAGTGCTGGTTCCCCACTATTGGTCTAGACCAGTGGTTCTCAACCTGTGGGTCCCCCAATGTTCCTGAACTGCAACTCCCAGAAGCCTCCAACACTTGCAGTGCTAGAAGGGATTTCTGGGAGTTGCAGTCCAGGAACATCTGGGGACCCACAGGTTGAGAACCACTGGCCTAGACTATACTCCGGACAGGGGCCAGACAGAAGAAGTACAGTAGCTGGTGGAACAGTTGGCAACTTGACCCTCATCAAAGATGGCCCACCGGAGGGCTGTGTGGTAGGATTAATATGTGCGGGCTGTTGGCGACCCCAAACTGGCCTCTCACAGCCCAGTCCTGTGCTTGTCTCTTCGTGGCCTCCTTTCCCCCCAGCAGGAGACAGAGAGGGGGGGGGAGGAGGGAAGGGAGGGACGGAGGGAAGCAGAAAAAGAGATTTAAAAAGAATTAGCTCAAAGCTCCCACCGTTTTAGACTGGGGAACAAAGCAGGCCTTGTCCACAAAAGCCAAGCCGGTCCCAAACCAGTCTCCCACATTCCCTTCCTCTCTCTCTCCCCCCCCCCCTCTCTCTGTTGTTCATGCTGATTCCAGAAGAAAGGCTGGACCCTGCACCCCAGACCGGGCTGGATTTCCCTTCTGTAGCACTTGCCATTCAGCGGGCAATGCCAAGTCCCCTGGCAAAGTACCATCATCCTATACTACAGTGGATGCCTTCCACACTGAAGGGCACCGATTCAGTTTCCAGCATCTCCAGTCTCTGATTTCTCATCTTTTTGGTTTGTTTTATTCAGGCAGGAAGGCTGGGAATAACTTGGGCTGAGTTTACAATATTATCAGAATAGATAATGCCAGGCTCTATAGATAAATAATCAGAGCTAGCATAAAACTCTGTCTGTCTGTCTGTCTCATCAACTCATTATCTTCCTTCCTTCCTTCCTTCCTTCCTTCCTTCCTTCCTTCCTTCCTTCCTTCCTTCCTTCCTTTCTTCTTCCCCATCATTTCCTTCCTTCCTTCCTTCCTTCCTTCCTTCCTTCATTTTCCTAATCTTATCCTTCATTTCTAATCTTCCTTCCTTCCTTCCTTCCTTCCTTCCTTCCTTCCTTCCTTCCTTCCTTCCTTCTTATCCCATCATTTCATAATCTTCCTTCCTTCCTTCCTTCCTTCCTTCCTTCCTTCCTTCCTTCCTTCCTTCCCATCATTTCATAATCTTCCTTCCTTCCTTCCTTCCTTCCTTCCTTCCTTCCTTCCTTCCTTCCTTCCTTCCTTCCTTCCTTCCTTCCTATCCCATCTGTTCATAATCTTCCTTCCTTCCTTCCTGTCTGCCATGAACATTTCCATGCCACAGACCAATGACCCAAACAAACGGAAATATATCATAAGAACCAAATAAACCCCAAGTAGCAAAGGACGATGGGAAGGCCTGTGAAAATGACTGACAGGAGGAAGCCCTTAAAAAGCTTCCCAGGACAGACGGAGACTTAAGCCTCCTTGACAAAGACGGAAGAGAGGGAGCCTGAGGAACTTCCATTGAGAGCCTATTCCATAATGATGATGGAGGAGAGGGCAATTCACCGCTGGACCCAATTGTTCGGCTCAGCTCAGCGGGCTTTATATTGAGCCGTTGGGCTTTCAAGCTAGCACGCCAATGCTCTGCTGCATCCAAGAAACCAAATCAAAGCCTTAAGTCTAATTTTTCACTATTCAGGGAAGCCTGTTAAAAGAACAACAGTATAGAACAGTGATGGCGAACCTTTAGAGACCGAGTGCCCAAACTGCGATTCAAAACCCACTAATTTCTTGCAAAGTGTCAATGCAGCGATTTAACCTGAATGCAGGTGGCTGTGATGGGGCGATGTCGGGGGCCCACAGAAAGGGCTCCGAGTGCCACCTTTGGCACCCATGCCATAGGTTTGCCAACACTGGTATAGAATAACAGTCTATATAAAAACAGTATATAAAAGAGCAACCATGTTACTAAATATAGTGTTACTACAAACAGTATGTATAGAAACAGTATCATTTTATTAAAAGTATGCAGTACACAGATACTCTTTTACTGTTACTGTTTCAAGTATATACTGTCTATTCAGGCTTCCTGATTATTGAGCTATTAAGGCCAAGCTTTTCACAGCTAAACCTTGAAATCTTAATTTTTTTTAACTACAACTCCCAGAATCCTCAGCCATCATGGCGACAGAGCCTAAGACAGAGATATTCAAAGAGATAAAGAAGACAAAAATGTTGTGGAAAGACACCTGTTTTGTTTTTTTTTGTTTTGTTTTTTTTTTTTTTGCTTAAAACTCTTTATAAAGTACACTTTGAAGGTACAGTAGTGATGCAGCCTGGGATAACTCTTTTTACTAATGCATGCTGGAAATTTGTTATCTGAGGCAGCCCATAGGGAAAATACATTATCCGAAACAGCCCATAGGGAAAATTTGTTATCTGAGCCAGCCCTATACCTGGAAATTGTGATATGTTATCCGAAAAATTCATTATCAGGGGCATTCGTTATCCGAGGTATCACTGTATTTTTTAAAACCATGTGCTGAGAACATTTTGGTTCCAGACCCATCTCTGATGCAGGGATGAGGAACCTTGCTTTTCTCATTCTTGCAGAGGAGGGGGAAGAATCCCTGAATTACTGCCCTGGCCTTCCGAGGGGGACAAGGCATTTGCTGGCACTTTTGTTGAGAGAAAAGGAGAGCGGTGCTTTTGCACAGATTACACAAAACTGGCACACAATTAAGTTCTTTAATGCAAATGTCATAGGAGACCCGTGTCTCCGGGATGAGTCTCTGCTGATTCACTTACCCCCATTCTGAAAACATTAAAATGTTAAAAGAACAATCCTAAAAATATATGTATTTCTAAAGATGGAAGTTACTAGAAGTGACCACTAAAGGAAGGGGGAGACCACACTACTGTGACCATAAATGGCCTCTCTTCAGCTTGGAGAAACGTGACCAGTGGGGTGCCCCAGGGTTCTGTTCTGGGTCCAGTGCTGTTCAATATCTTTATTAATGACTTGGAGGAAGGAATAGAGAGTATGCTAATTAAATTTGCAGATGATACCAAATTGGGAGGGGCTGCAAATTCCCTAGAGGATAGGATGAAAATCCAAAAAGACCTTGACAGACTAGAGTGCTGGGCCAAAGCTAACGAAATGGATTTCAACAGAGGGAAATGTAGGGTACTACATTTAGGTAAAAAAATGAATTCCACAAATATAAGATGGGGGATACTTGGCTGGAGGATAGTACCTGTGAAAGGGATCTGGGAGTCTTGATGGACCACAAATTGAACATAAGTCAGCAGTGTGATGCGGCAGCCAGGAAAGCCAATTCGATTCTTGGCTGTATCAACAGAACCATAGTGTCTAGATCAAGGGAAGTGATAGTACCACTCTATTCTGCTCTTGTCAGACCCCACCTGGAGTACTGTGTCCAGTTCTGTGTGTTTCAGTTTAAAAGGGATGTTGACAACCTCGAGCGGGTGCAGAGGAGGGCGACCAGGATGGTTGAGGGTCTGGAGGAAATGTCTTATGAGGAATGGCTTAGGGAACTGGGAATGTTTAGCCTCTCTAAAAGAAGACTGAGAGGGGATGTGATAGCTATGTTTAAATATTTGAAAGGATGTCATATTGAAGAGGGAACACGTTTGTTTTCCATGGCTTCAGAGACTAGGACTCGGGGCAATGGTTTCAAACTACAGGAAAAGAGATTCCATTTGAACATTAGGAAGAACTTCATGACAGTTAGAGCTATTCGGCAGTGGAATATGCTGCTGCGGAGGGTGGTGGAAGTCTCCTTCTTTGGAGGTTTTTAAGCAGAGGCTGGATGGCCATCTGTCGGAAATATTGTGATGGGGGTTCCTGCATGGCAGGGGATTGGACTAGATGGCCCTTGAGGTCTCTTCCAACTCTATGATTCTATGATTCTATGACTCTATGATTCTATGTAAAGTGTTCACTATTAGCATAGCATTGGCTATCATCTGTATTTGTCATCATCCACTGGGATGCTGCATATACCACAGCCCTGCTGTTAGGTCAAGAGCTGCTGCTTTGTTGCACAGACTTCTTAGAGTGGGAAACATCTGGGGGCAGAAGGGTGTATTATTTTTTCACCACTAGCCACTCTTTCTGCACTAGCTGTGCCAGGATGAGGTGGTGCCTGTTTCTCAAAGGATAACAGCTCTAATTTTTCATCAAGCCCTTTTGTGTAAATCACAGACATCTCAAAAACAAATAAACAAAGATACTACTTTTTAGATTATTCTCATCCTGTACCAAAGAGGCTGATGTAGCTTGAAAATTCTTCACCCAGGTGTCTCTTTAAATCAAGGCAGCTTAAACTTACCAAAACCATTTATAAGCAACCCTGGTTGTTCTTATGCCATCAAATCACAGCCTGGTTTCTGGTCACCCTACTGCCAGCTCGAGGTTCACGCAGCCTTCCCTTCTTCTAAGGTTGGTTAATTGGGGGTGGGGGTGGCAAGGTGTAACATATATCAGCAGTTCTCAAACTGGGTGCCGTGGCAACCTGGGGTGCGGCGATCATATGCCAGGGATGTCGTGGCAACAATATTCAATTAACTAAATTTCCAATAAGCATAAAGGAAATAATGAAAAATTGATCAAAACTGTTTCATTCATCACATTAAAGACAACTGAGCATTAAATTTGCTGTTTCTGCTGCTTTTCCTAAGTAATCAAACCACTTTAAGGGTAGCTGTGCCATTAAAAATATATTTTTAGCCCGACAAGGGTGTCACAGTGGAAAATGTTTGAGAAACACTGGCATATATAATTAAATTGTAAACTGTGAGTGCATTAAACACAAGGGGGTAATATTTAAGCAACACACTTTGCTTTCTTTACCTGTAAACTAAACTCAGGCTGGAAAAACCTTTAAACTTACACAAGATTTTTATCTGCCTCTGAGAGATCTTCAAAGAGAGGACTGTCTCCCGTGAAATAGGGCACTGGCCCACCATCCATGGCCATCAAGGAATATCCCCATGAATTGTTTCTCTTTTTTTCTACAGCCAAGCCATCATCCTTTGCATCTTCCTCCCAAGCAGAGGCTGGAATTCTGTGTCCTTTTGACCTGTAAGCTTATAATACTCTCTCTACAAGCTGCAGTAATCGGATTTCTGTCCGCTGCCCTTTCTTACGCTGATAAGGAGGCCACTTCTGGCTAGGAAATTCTGTAAACCGTCAGAAAATACATGCATGGTAGCTGTAAAGCGGGCCTAACACAGATCTCCAAATGCTTTGTCCAATGTCACCCTCCTTTCAGTCTCATTTTTTAAAAATATATACAGTGGTACCTTGTATAAAGGAATTAATTCATTCCAAATGAAATTATGTTAAGCAAATTTCCTTTATACAAATTTCCCCTAGGAATGCATTGAAAACAGAGTAATCCCATTTTTATGTTGTACGGATTTGCCCCATAGGCGATTATGTTAAGCAATTTTCCCCTATCTCCAGAAGTTTTTATGTTTTACAGATTTCATGTTATACAAACTGTTTGTTATACAAGGGTCCACTGTATATATATTCCAAAGATAGGAAAGGGATAGAGAAGTGTAGAAAAGTGATCACCCACGGCTCCGAAGGCAGTGGCTCTCATGGTGCAGGGGTGGTGAAAAGGCCCTAAATCTAAGCTGAAGTTTTTAGAGAGACATTTCACAGTTCAGCACCTTGGAGAGTTCCATGAAGTTCAGAGTAAAACCCAGAGCAGCCATTCTGCCCAATTTGCATAGAAGGCATTCGCTTACACTGCTGGCAGTCATAACAGAAGAACAGTCAACTCAGTCAATAACAATTTCCTGCCTTTGTAGGCAGACAGGAGGGGCTCCCCAGGCAGAGCTGGCCCAACCCTTAACAACAGACATTGATCATGCCGATGATGACTTTAAGGGGGAAGTGCTTTGTTTCCCCTTTAAAATTGCCAGGGAGAGAATTTCCAGGGGGAAAAAGACTAATGGAACAACTGCAGCTCTGCTGGTTTATGGGGTCCTGCCAAAACACCTACACACCTTCCCCAGGGTATATGCTGTTCCTTGTTTTTGAACATCCAAATGCCACTTGAGGGAAGCGCATTTGCATCCCGGCTCCCACGCACCCATCTGGAGTTCCCGGTTTTCACAGATCAGCTCCACGCCGTCTCCCCCTCTCACAGAGCTCCCCTCCCTCTCCCTTGGGAAAGGAAAACAGCATAATAATCAGGGACCAGAATATCACCACGTTGTGCTGCACCATCACCTGAAGGCAGGTTCAGTCACCTTCGGTGACACAGAGTCAGGGGTGACTCTGCATCCAACCGCCCGTCTAGTGTCTGGCTTAGAGTGGTGGACCTATATAACACTTTTCCAAAACTTGATTCCTATGGAGGAGGAGGAGGATCTGTTCTTGACCACCCCTTAACACTACAGTACAGGCATTTAACCCCTCCGCCACTCATGTGGCGCAGTGGTTAAATGCCTGTACTGCAGCTAAAACTGTGCTCACGACTTGGGGTTCTATCCCAGGTAGCAGCAGGCTCATGGTTGACTCAGCCTTCCATCCTTCCAAGGTCAGTAAAATGAGTACCCCGCTTGCTGGGGGGTGGGCAATGTGTAGCCTGCATACTGTGATTAAAACTGTAAACCTCCCAGAGGCTGCTTGAAGTGGTATGGGGACGGTATATAAGCAGAACACTTTGCTTTAACAATGGGCTCAAGGTGCAGGAATCCAGATCTTGGCTGAATATCAGGAAAAACTTCTTAACTGTGAAAGTAGTACATCAGTGGGACCGATGATCTTGAGAGCTGGTGAACGTTCTAACAGTGCAGGCCTTCAAGAGAAAACTGATGCCACCTGTCAATTCTACTTTGATTTATGTTCCTGCAGGTTGGACTTATAGGCCGCTTCCAGCTCCCTGATGCTAGGATTCTACAATCTGAGCTCCTTTCCATGACCTTGACCTTTCTACAGTTGTCCTTTTTAGTGTAATTCTACAAAAGCAGTATTTAGGAGGGCAGCGTACAATTAAAAATAAACATGATTGTCAAGGCGGTCTTTTGCGCCAAGGGGCTCCACAATGTTAAATAATAATAATAATAATAATAATAATAATAATAATAATAATAATAATAATAATAATAATAATAATAATAATAATAATAATTTAGAAAGCTACCTTACACATGGCTAGAGACAATGGATCTTCTAAAATAAGTTGGTGAGTGGGAGAAAGGCACTCAGAACAAAAGCAATAGGTATTAGCTTTAAGATCTTCATCATGCATGCGTACACACACACACACACACACACACACACACACACACACACACACACACACACACACACACACACACACACACACACACACACACACACACACACACACACACACACACACACACACACACACACACACACACACACACACACACACACACCTTTATTTTCCAAAGAAACTATCTGCTGAAGCAGGAAGCCTGAAGAACCAGACTGAACTAAAAACACAAGACGTTCCAAACCCAAACCCAAATGAGTGTAATCACGAAAAGGCAGCCACATTTCCAAACTTCCACCTTTCATGGTCTGATGCAGAACCTTAAACCCACCAGTAAGTCTTGCATTTATTCACACAGTGCTTGTGATCCAAAACAGCAACTCGGTTCCATTCAAGAATTGGCTTGAGCACAGAGTTTTAAAAGTTTATGCAAGCTTTCCCAGGCAGGGAAAGCAGAGGCCATCAAAACACACCAGAAAATCCCAAAAGGGAAGAGAAATTGTTGTTTAGAAAAGCAAAAATCAAAATGCCCAACCCCTTCCGTTGTCACAAAGACACGAACAATTGGTGCAATTCCATGCTTTGTGACCCACTTACACCCTAACAAGAGTAAGTGCAACAGATGTGTTAATGTAAATTTTTGCCCGGCTTCATTACGTTGTACAAAACGAAGGTAATGTATACCTCCGAGGTGGGAAGAGCAGGTGGCAAAAGGAGCTGGAAAAAAAAAACAGCTAAGGAAAAGGGGTAAGATAAAGCTAGGGCAACTTGATCGCTGGAGACCTGGCGTGAAACCGACACTGCTATTCCATTTACGTCATGGCTGAATTTGGGCCTACGGAGCAGGAGGTAATCCATAATCCTCCAAGAGAAGAATGTGACTCATGGTTCAGGGCCAGATCACCCCGTTAGGAGCCTTCGAGGCAAAAAAGCTTGGGGACAGAGCAGACCTGATAGGACTCCCCTCGTTCTATCTGTGTTCCTTCACCTTTGGGGCTATTGCACACACACACACACACACACACACACACACACACACACACACACACACACACACACACACACACACACACACACACACACACACCATTATTTTGGTGATATCCATGTGAGCGTTGTTCTGCCAGGAGCAGCAAGCATTGAGAAAGACATTACTGGATACTTTTAAGCTAAGAAGCCTCTCTCTCTCTCTCTCTCTCTCTCTCTCTCTCTCTCTCTCTGTGTGTGTGTGTGTGTGTGTGTGTGTGTGTTGGGTTGGGTTGGGTTGCTACATTTGTGACCGACTCTTCATGATCCCATGTCCATGGAGTTTTCTTGGCAGGAGTACTGGAGTGGCTTGCCAGTTCCTACTCCAGGCGCCTACAGCACCTGGTATTTCCTGGTGGTCTCCCATCCAAGTACTAACCAGGGCCGATTCTGCTTAGCTTCCGAAATCAGGAGAGATCGGATGTGCTTAGAAGCCTGTTTTACACTGGAAAACAAACTGGTGGGCGGGGCCAGAGCCCAGAGGAGGCGGGATCTGAACCACTGGGAGGCGGAGCCAGAGCTTGCAGCCACACTGATAGTAACGCTCTTAAGCTGTAAGAGTAGAGCAACAAAGAAGTTTGGAATTGGAAATAGACTCCATTTGAGGGGACCTTGGCATTTGTATCCAAGAGAAGAAAAGGCCTATGGGAGATACAACCACCGTCTTCAGGGGTGTGTCACATGGAAGAGAGAGCAGCTAGTTTGTTGCCGATGATCCAGGCAGGATCAGAAGTATCGGATTCAATTTACAAGAAGGGAGATTGTGACTAAGCATTAGGAAGAACTTCCTAACAGCAAAAGGCATTTGATGGTATGGTCATCTACCTCGGAGGGTGGTGGGCTCTCCTTTGCAGGAAATTTCTAAGGAGGGGTTGGAGGGTCACCTGTGTGGGGGTGGAGGGGTAGGCACGGTTTTCCTGCACTGACATGGCAATCAGCTCATTGGGATCCTTGCCGGGTCTACCCTTCTGTGAGTCTATCCCTGCCGTCACCATACTCCTTCACACCTAATCGAACTTAAGACATGACAGCATCTTCTGCCTCCCTTCCGTCACTATTTGGCAGACCGTGAAGGTGAGAACTCTGCCATCACATTCAGGCAGGTAGACAGGCAGAGAAAGGCACCGAGGGACCATCGTCCTCATGGACCGAGAGGAAGTCTGCTCCTGTCCACCTCCGACCAACCAGAAACAAAGCAAATAATTAAGAAGTCACTGCTAATCCATGGGGCTCAATTTACATGCATTGACATGTGGTTTTTTTTTGTTTTTTTTGCTGACAATGAAGCTTTAAGGGGGCTCTCTTAATTCACCTTGCAGACCTCCTGTCAAGTTCTGCTGAGAGGTCAGAACAGATTCAAACACACACACACACACACACACACACACACACACACACACACACACACACACACACACACACACACACACACACACACACACACACACCATCAGCATCGCCGCCCATTCAGTTTGCGAATGCGTGTCGGTGGGCGGTTTTAAAATATTAAATGCACACACACACACACACACACACACCAGCATCCGGCTTCTTCAAGGTCCGTCTCCCTTTCCAGGTTCTCTAGGAATTAAACCTCAAATCTGGGAGGATGCCTCTTGGAGATTTAATGGCCCATTTAAGCTGTTTTAGCTTTGTGCACAATACACTTGGGAGATGAGGTCCAAAGACCTCCAGACAACCACAGAAGGCCAACACGCCTATAGATTTTGAAGGGCTGTGAGGGCTTTCAACGTGGGGCCCTTGCTTTTTCAAATTTACTGCTACCACCACCACCACCACCACCACCACCACCACCACCACCCCGGTTATTGTAAAAGACAGCTAGCTTTCTGCCACAAGATGTTCAAACTTGGAATGGTAGCCAGATGTATACAACGAAAGGCAAGGCCGGGGACCAACCACACTACCAAACCATGTCTATCTCCATGGTAACTAGGAAATTTTCTTCTGTCAAGTCAGTACTGCTCCATACAATCTGCAGTCGAGAGAACTGGAGTCTGCCTTTCCGTCTGTCCCTCTTTCTTTCTCTCTCTCTCTCTCTCTACAGCAGTGTTTTTCAACCACTGTTCCGCGGCACACTAGTGTGCCGCGAGATGTTGCCTGGTGTGCCGTTGGAAAAGCTGAAGAATATCAGCTTTGTGTTCAGCCAAACAGGCCCAGGTTGCGCACTGAATAAAGTATTTTATAATTTTTCATATTTCTGTTTACTTACTATTTCATAATAAAGTAATTATAAAATACTTTCTTTGTGTTTATTTGATTCCTATTCAAGAGAATTACTTTATATATAGTCAATATAGGCACAGAGTTAATTTTTTTAACATTTTCTAATGGTGGTGTGCCTCGTGATTTTTTTCATGAAACAAGTGTGCCTTTGCCCAAAAAAGGTTGAAAAACACTGCTCTACAGGAAACTTTCCTGATCTTTCCTGAAGACTGAATGGGGAGTTTTAGCCAGCCCTAAAGGATATACTGCTCCCAGGTTATAAGATGCATCCCCTTTGGAAATCAAGCAGACCCCCCCCCCTCTATTTAATCCTTCCTCGGACAACTGAAGACCCATCTTTCCAGGCAGGCTTTTAACAACTGTGACTGAATCCCTCATGCCTTTTTAAAGTTAAGATAGTTTTTAATAGGTACTTGCCTTTAATTATTCAATCACTTTTGGATGAGCCTACAATTGTTTTTAATGTCTAACTTGTGTTTTTCATTCTTCTCTTTTTAAAAATATGAGCCACTTTGGGTCTGCTTATCAGGAGAAAGGTGGCCTGTAAATAAAATAAAATCTTAAAATAAAATAAAATAAGCTGTACTAGCCATGCTTCCTGATCTTGTGCCGTCCATCAGCTCTTTTTCTAAAGCACTGAAATTAAAAGTCAACACTAAGAAAGCATGGTGCCCAATTCGATAGCCTGAATGCCTCTACTTTTGAGTAATTACACCAAGGATTGGTGACTTTGAGGTTGCTGCCCTAAACATTTTCCTTCTTGGCTTTTACAGCGTGCCAGGGAAGAGTGAGAAAAACTGAGATGTAAACATTTTGTAAACACTTACGAAAGCCTCATGTTCTAGAGCACCTGTTCCCAGGCTGTGTGAAAATCAACGTGGCCAGATGGGTGGGGTATAAGTTAAATAAATAAATAAATAAATAAATAAATTCCACTTTGGCTTTAATATATAGCGCTGGGGTTCTGCACTATTTCTCCTTCAAAAAGAAAACAGATTGCGTGAGAATGAACAGATTCAAGATCTCTAGAGGACAAAAAGGAAAAAAAGGGAAAAAAGAAAAAACACTGAGAAGAATTTTAGAAATTGGAATTAGAATGGCTGCCTTCATAGAGGGCCTGGCCAAAGTCAATTGTCTACTTCCTCCCTGGCAGTTCTTTATCAATAGCCACCTATCACCCCAGCAGGAAAAGAGGAAGGCCCAATGTAAGATGGACTTGCTCCCTAAAGGAAGCCACCAGCCAGCCTTCCGGACACTCACACACTCATGTGTTTGCCTTAAGTCAAAGGTGCCTTGACAGTGCAGATCAAGAGTAGCCTACCTGGCAAGACTGTTGTGCATAAGGCAGAGCGACTAGAAGATATCGACCTCCCTCCCAGGGATAATGGGAAGAGGCAGGAAAGGTGTGTGTGTGTGTGTGTGTGTGTGTGTGTGTGTGTGTGTGTGTGTGTGTGTGTGTGTGTGTGTGTGTGTGTGTGTGTGTGTGTGTGTGTGTGAGAGAGAGAGAGAGAGAGAGAGAGAGAGAGAGAGAGAGAGAATATAGACTCACAGGGCAGATCAACAAGTGAAGAAGGAAGCAAAATAAGGATGCCTTTGAATCCTGGAAAAGCTAGGCTGGTGATTTTAGTGTAGTATTTTAATATATTGTATTTATTGTATTTAAATGTTTCATGGTTTTAATTTTATTGCAATTTGATGTTTTAATTGTCTAAATTGTTTACTTTGATTGTGAGCCGCTCAGAGACCTTGGGGTAGTGGGCGGCATACAAGCTAGATAAAATATAAGTAAACAAATAAATGCGCCTCCCGAGTAAACTTGCTTGGGCTTTCAGGGCGACCTTGCCTTTCTCGACGCCTCTCCTTCCTGGGAAGGGAGTCCCCTGACCGGCGCCGGGGACCGCGCCTGATGCCCGGCTCCTCTCACCCAGGAAGAGTTGAAAGGGGCCACCTCCCCCGGCCCTTCTCCTCGCGAGTAAAGTTTTCTTTCCTCCTCCTCCCCCCCCCCGTCTCCCCTCCGGGCGTCCCAAGGAAGCCAAAAGCGGAGCTGCTGAGCGCCCCAAGCCGAGGAGGGCGGCGCGGAGTTCAAGTCCTCCCCCCAAAAAAAAGTTTACCTACCTGGCGTATTTGGTCTTCTGGAAGTCCAGGAAGGTGGACGCCGGCGGCATCTCGGAAGGTCCATCGGAATCCAGGTTCGGTGCGGATGAAGGAGGGAGAGGAAGGCGGCGGCGGCGAAGGAGGAGGAGGAAGAAGAAGAGGAGGAGGAGGAGGAGGAGGAGGAGGAAGAAGAAGAGGAGGAGGAGGAGGAGGCGAGAGTGGCCGAGTGGCCGTCCAAGGATGGAGAGCCGAGCGGAGCAGCAGAAGGCAGCGAGTCAGCATCAGGGCTCCGAAAGCCTTAGAAGCATACTAATAAGTGGGGGCAGCGGGGTGGGGGGTGGGGGTGGGGGACCTTTCTCCCTTTCGTTGCTTCCTGGGGGGGGGGTTGCCCCGATCCACAGCTCATCCCGTCTCAAACCCCCATCCCGACTCCTTCCACCAGCCGCTGCCTTAACTTCAGCCGCCCCCACACACACGGTCCTGAGGTCGGGGTGGGGGGGCGTTTTTGGGGAGGCGATTGGGTTTGTGTTACTGGTAGAGAAACGGGGGAGGGGGGGCGCGCGAAGAAAAACGGGGTCGTCGCCGCTTCCCACCCCCCCACCCTACCCACCCCCGTTTTTGCACTTCCCTGCGTCCCGATAAGCTCCGCTCAGGGAAGGGGCCAGAGGTCCAGATTTCAAATCCAAATTCCTGGGAGGGTGAATATCTATCTATCTATCTATCTATCTATCTATCTATCTATCTATCTATCTATCTATCTATCTATCTATCTTAAAAAGCCAGGGATCGGGAGGAATGGGGGAGGGGGGAAAGAAAGCGGATCGTTTTCGAAACAGATGCGCGAAAATAGAAAGGCAGGCTGCGCGCGGGGGGATCCTTCCTTTTCCAAACCGTTTGCTCGGGAGGAAAAAAACCCAACAACAACAACAACAACAACAACAACAACAACAACAACAACAAAATGAAAAATGAAAAAGAAATCAAGAGCCCCGGCGGAGGAACGATGGGCGCGCGCGTGTGTAAAATAACAAGATGATTAAGGCGAGGGAGGGGGAGGGGGGCAACTGGAGTATTTCCTCGCCCCCCCTTCTTCTCTCCACTCCCCCCCCCCCGCGCCCCACTACCCAATAACTAAAAGCAACCTGTTCGTCTCCTCTCGGTTCCGCAGCCTCGGCCCCTGGCCTCTAAATATAACCCGGTGATCAAATCGCCGCGGATCTGAAGGGGGGGGGGCGCTCGGAAGAAGCGGCGCCGTGGGAGGGGGCAGGAGGGGTGGTCCCGAGAGATTTATTTATTTATTATTTATTTATTGGATGTTTATACCGCCCATCTGGGCAGCAAGGTCACTCTGGGCGGCTTACAACAATTCCAACTTATACAATAAAACCCTAAATCGTAACACAATGAAACGAAATAAGAAATAAAAATAATATTAAAGTGACAATGAAGGAAATGAAATAGAAATATTTCAGTTATCAGTCCAAACGCACACTGTAGCCAGGAAATGTCCAAAGGAACTCCCTCCCACGGGGGAAAAAAAAAAGGGGGGGGATACACGAAGCCTCCTCCCCCGAAAGTGTGCTGGTTACTTTCTGTGCTTACTCACGAGTAAAGCCCCAGTGGGTTCAATGGCGCTTGCACAACGGTAAGCGACAACCCCCACCCCCCTATTTTGAACGCTTTCTCCTGGGCGTGAGATAAGAGAGGATTCACTAGAACTTGGTCTCAAGGAGATAATATTTTTAAAAAAAATCACTCAGAAGCAAGTTCCACTGGCCTGGTCCCTTCGGCAGCCCCGATTCTCCTCCTGCTAAGTTCAAAGTAATCCCACCACCACCCAAGGAGGGGATGCTCCTGCACCAGGCTCCCTTCAGCAGGGTTCCTCTGGTGGATTGGGCCCAATGTTCGAGTGCAGCCTGAACCCATGGGACTGGAAGCTTTGTCCACCAATGCCCAGCAGCGTCCTGCAAAATGCGTACTTGATCGTGGCTTGGTCTTGAATGGACAAGAGACACTGGCTCAACAAAAGACCTGCTCTTCCTTTGCTGGTATGGACTGGCCCACTGACCTGCATTTTCTCACCATTTTAGGGATGGAACAGCCTATACCAGTGATGGCAAACCTTTTAGAGACCGAGTGCCCAAAGTGCGATTCAAAACCCACTATTTTTTTCCTGCAAGGTGCCAATACAGCCATTTAACCTGAATACAGGATGCTGTGAAAGGGCAATGTCGGGTGCCCACAGAAAGGGCTCAGAGTGCCACCTTTGGCACCCGTGCCATAGGTTCGTCAACACTGGCCTGTACTATAGGGATGGTCATGATATGCACCGGCGCGTCTAAATCTACCACCGAGTGAACCACACGTCCCATCATCTCCACCAGGCATGGTGAGCCATTCATATTGGGGATTTTGGGATCTGTAATCTGGCAGGTGGGGCATAGTGAGCCAGTTGGGAGAAGCTGCTCTTTGATATTAAGAGGGTGGCTGAGGATTTCTCGTTGATGTCCCGTTGTGTCACTTCTTCCCTTCGGACTGATGAAGCTGTCTGGATGAGCGGCGAAACGTTTCTATCTCTCAAGAAAAGAAAGTCCAGTAGCCATGACTCAACTTCCAGATAAACTCACCTGGATGACTGAGAATCTTCACAGACATACTTACTTCCCTTGGGTGAAATCGGGCGTTTATACACGACCCCTAACCTCCGGGGCAAATGGCTCCCAGCTCCAGAACTTAAAAATGTTTACCCACCAGCTCCGGAGTTAACAGGAAATTAAGTGCGACCCCGCCCACTTTAGTGCATCCCAGTGCAGCTTTCAGGTACCTGCTCTTTGGAGGTGAAAATTATTTGATCCGGTGTAAGGATAGTGAGTGCGGGGCTCTTCTTGCTTCTGTTTGTTGTTTTTTGGCCCCTTTAAGAGCTACTTTTACAGAGACGAGAGGCAGAACGAGGTGAGCGGCATGCTTTTCTTTCTCTTTTTCTCCCTCCCCTCACGCAGCCAGCAGCCAGGAAGTGCGGAGGGGGGTGGGGACACAGGAAGAGCGACGAACCCCTAAGATCTCTGGTCCGAATTTAAGTGGCCAGTGGATCTTAGGGGTCATGTAAAAAGGCCCCAAGAGATCTCCTCTAGGATCCTGTGCCTAGAATCCTGGTCCTGTACTCAGCCCCAGGGGCTTTTGTAAAAATCAGTGGCAAGACTCCATCATTGTATTAATTATTTCCTTGTCCAAATGCATTCATAGCCCAGCTGTCTTCTTTCCACCGAATTCAGAGCCATGCCCTGTAAAACTATCCTTTGCCCCCCCCCCCACCTCCCCAGAAGTCTGAAAGGTTAGATGTGCACATTTGGAGCGCACCTCCTCTGGGCCAGGATGGTGAGCAACCCAATTGGCCACAGGAATCCGGAAACCACACTTTAAACATGTAAGGACTCCCATTTTGCTCCCCACTCAATTCTTCCATACACAAAAAGTGTTGGGGACTCCAGTTCCCAGCATTCCTTGCTCTCAGCTTTTCTGTCCCGGGACTGATGGGAGCTGGAGTCCAGCCGTGCATTTTGGGGGGAGGGCTGCTCTTTGCAAGAGAGGGGTGTAGAACAGGATGAACAAATGCCTCACCTGCAATGCTGAAACATTTGCTTTTTTTCCTTTCGCATCACACCTCTTTTCGGTTGTAAAGTAGTACAATACCGCGGGCACATCTTTTAGGGATGCTGTGGAAGGAACCCCATTGCTGCCTCCTTGGTCAAGAGGGCCCTGCCGTTAAGGAGAGGCCGCTGTCCTTGAAAGCACTCAGAGAATCCGTTCGGATCAGAACTATAAGTTTTAAATTTTATTTTAGTTCTCTGCCACCCCATTAAGTGCATAAGGGGCTATTGGGCCTGTGGGATTCTCGGCCTCAGGTGGGAACTTTCCTGGAACAATTGCGCCCCCCTGGCCCCATAAGTCGAGCGGCTCCGCAGGGGCCCGCTCCCACTCGGCTTCAGGCGGCAAAATGGGTTGGGCTGCTTGAAGAACCGAAGGCAGAAGCGGCATCTCCGGCAAGATTTGCCCTTCTCCAATAAAGATCCCGGAGCAAGCCCTGGGGGTTGCAATATCATAATAATACATTCAGGATTGCAGAGGGACCCGAGAGATCATCCATCCCATACCCAGGAGGCAGAGAGGGGAAATCAAAAACTCATAACCTCTGGGCCTGGAAGCAGAGACCTAATCAACTGAACACTCCCACCATTCTCCATTCAATGATGTATTCCAAGAGTACAAGTGGGAACCTCACTCTTACATAAGCAGCACGGATCAGAGTGAATCTCCGGAGGTTTTGTATTCTGCCTCTCTCTTTCCACTTTGCTGCCTTCCAAGTGGATGACTGAGAATGGCCTGAATCTTCGAATGCACCCCTCCCCCCCGAAACACACACACACACACACACACACACACACACACACACACACACACACACACACACACACACACACACACACACACACACACACACACACACACACACACACCAATTTAGATGGGTTTCCTCTCTTCTGGGAACTCGAGGGTCTCCTCAGACCCTCCTGCCCTCTCTGTCACTCGTCTGAGATATTCAGAAATATGCTATTCCAAACTGGCGGAGGCGGGGTGGCGGAGGGGTAAGAGAAAGAACCGAACACAAAACAGAAGGGGCCCAGAGCTGAGAACATGGTCGCAGGAGGGGAGGGGCCAAGCAGCTTCTCATTCATTCAGGGGGGAAAACAGGTCAGGTTTCTCTTGGCACCGGCCATGGCACAGATTTTTTTTTCCAGGCAAAGAAAAGCAAGCTTGGGCCAACCTCCTGTAGGGAAAAGTAATTGCAAATGAAATAAAATAGAATAAAATGACTCTTGGTTTTCTTTGGGCTTAACCCTTCTGCTGATTATAACTAAATTCCAGACCGGTGCAGTGGTTAGGGTGTTGCATCAAGAATCCAGACCCCTGGGCTCAAATCTGTACTGGACTATCAAATTCCTGTTGGGTTCTTCCAAACCGGTCCAGCTTTCTTTGCCTGGACCTCTTTCCTAGGGCTGCTGTACAGGTAATGCTTCCAGAGATAAAGCAAAAGCAAAGTGTTCTGCTTATATACCGCCCTACACCACTTCAAGTAGTCTCTGGGCGGTTTACAGTTTTTAATTACAGTAATGCAGGCTATGCATTGCCCCCGGCAGCAAGCTGGGTACTCATTTTACCAACCTCGGAAGGATGGAAGGCTGAGGGCATTTATACACGACCCCTAAGCTCCGCTGCAAATGGCTCCCAGCTCCGGAGCTTAAAAATGTTTCCCCACCAGCTCCGGAGCTAACAGAAAATTAAGTGCGACCCCGCCCACCTAAGCGCGACCCAGCGCAGCTTTCAAGTACCTGCTCTGGGAGAGTGAAAATTTTTGATGCAGAGAATGCCGGGCTCTCCTCGCTTCTTTTTGTTGTTGTTTTTTTGCCTCCCGCCCCTTTAAGAGGAACCAGGAAGTGACCGGGGCTCAGAGCAACTTCCACCGGCACTGGAGGTAAGGCTTTATTCTTTTGTCCCTTTTTAAGGCTTTTCCCCCCTCCCTCCCCTCACGCAGACAGAAGCAAGGAAGTGCGGAGTGGTGGGGAGGAAGGAAGAGCAACGAACCCCCAAGATCCCTGGTCCAAATTTAAGGGGCCAGTGGATCTTAGGGGTCGTGTGAAAAGGCTCTGAGTCAACCATGAGCCTGCTGCCAGGGATTGAACCCCAGGTCGTGAGCACAGTTTTACCTGCAGGACAGGCATTTAACCACTGCGCCACAAGGATGTACAAACCTTGGGGTTTACTAGAGGAGATAAGAGATTAGATTCAAAAAAATATAATAAATAAAAATGGAACAAATCAAAATCAATCTTTCACAGGGAAGACTTGTTCAGAACCTGGGCAGATAGAAGGCAACGAGTTTGGGATCCCCTACATCTCCAGATGATTCAGTGAAAATGTAAATTATTTTATCCCAGCAAGTGACATGTCTTCCTGAACCAGGACCTTGGAAGTAACGCATTGCAAGTTACTTGTCCCAAGCCATTTTGTGTTTGTTTATATGATCTGGATACAGCCCCAAGTATCCAATCCTGTTAAGTCTCTTGAGTTTCAAGCAGGGATCTTTGGCACAAGAACAAAAGTTTGTGCATCATCTATTAGGGGACAGGACCACTCAGTGACTAGTACTGTACTTGCTTTACCAGTGAACAATTTATTTATTTGATTTATATACTGCAAGCATCCTGCAGAAAGCTACTCTGGGCAATTTACAAACAGAAGCAAAATGCAAGAAAACACATGAAACAACTTAAAATAGTAAATAAACAGACTTGTCAATCAAAACCAGCATGACATATCCTTTTCAAACAACATTCCACGCTGCCTCTTCTGGGGAGCTGTAGTCCTCAAAACACAAAGATGCTGGCTAGATATGTACCATCATAATAAGGTAAGACTATGCTTAATTTACGGGTGTCACCTCTGCTACTCTAGCACCAGGCTTCATCCCTGCTGAATCCCCTAATGATACTAAATCTCGTGTTGGTTTTGCCATCAAGGCCTATGTCAACTGCCAAGAATTCTGTTAAGACTTTTTAGATTGAGTTAACTCGCAGCATCAGCAGGATTTAAGCCCTAGATTCTCCCGGCTGGTAAGATTTAATCTTCCTCCCCTTCTGCTTGGAATCTCCCGAACGCAGGCCTCTTAATGTTTTGATCCAACAGCTCAGCGGGACCCTTGACTGTAATGCCATACGTCAGCCTTTGCCAGGAGGCCAGAATGGGGAACAAGGTGGTTCAGATTGCAATGCCCTGAAATGTCTTCATACAGCCAATACAGCTTAGTTAATGCCAGGAGGTTGAGGACTATCTTTTGCTACGGCATCATATCAAGGAACTACAAATCCCAGAATCTTTCATCTTGGTCAGGAGATCCTTTGGTAAAGCAAAGTGTTCTGCTTATATACCACCCCATACCACTTTAAGTAGTCTCTGGGCGGTTTACAATTTTTTAATTACAGTGTGCAGGCTACACATTGGTACCAAGTTTCAAGTCTGTCTTTGGTCCCAAGTCCCAAGTCCAAGTCTTTGATACCAAGTCCCAAGTCCAAGTCTTTAGTCCCAAGTGCCAAGTACAAGTCTTTGATCCCAAGTCCTAAGTCCAAGTCTGAGTCTTGAGTCCCAAGGCCCAAGACCAAGTCTTTGGTCCCAAGTCCAAGTCTGAGTTTTTAGTCCCAAGTCCCAAGTCCCAGTCTTTGGTCCCAAGTCCCAAGTCCAAGTCTTTGATACCAAGTCCCAAGTGCAAGTCTGAGTCTTTGGTCCCAAGTCATTAAAGCCAACGGATTTTCTCCAGAAAAAAAAAGGAGGGGTGGGTCTGAGTCTTCATTAAAAAACGAGCCAGGTTCAAGCCAAATCACTGGTGAGACTTATGGTTGACTTGACAGTGAGTCCTGTGAATTAAGTCCCCATCCTTGATAAATATGAATCTAGCTCTTGTACGGTAAGCTTATTTCTGAGCCAACCCGTGCAAGATGTGAAGGCATTGTGGATCCTAATTCATGTTGTCTTGGTGTGTGTACCCAAGAATCTATACACTGTTTGACATCTTCTCCTTTACCAAAGCACTGCTCTGGACTGTTGGCCTTGTAGATCTAGGTTCTCTCCACCATGCCAGCCCACTGACCAGTGGTGTGGTGCTAGAGATAGAAGTGAAGGCACACTTCGTTGTGACAGTTCCCCTAACCGCACTTCATAGGAAGCCCTCTAAACACGGGCAACTCTGGCAATCAGTGTCAGCCAACCAGTTCCTGCCGATTCAGTCTGGTACGAAGACAGGACACAGGACACTGGAGCAGAAGACTTGGCTTTCTGGCAGTAATCCCAAAGGAATTTCCAGGGAGGGTGCAGTGTTACAGCTAAAAATGTCTCTGTGGTGCACCTTAATGGGGAAAATTGTAGGAAGCTGCGTCCTAGAAGAGATCAGACCACCTTAGTCCCATCTTGTCTGGTGATGGGCCCTTTCCTGAAAGTTCTTGCAGGAGGTTTCTCAATCCTTCGTGGAGATCTGGGATCACTGTTCCTCAACCAAGTAGGGCTCAAGATCAAAAACCAAGACTGGGTATGTTCAGACTGAACTCAAATAATCTTAATCTCAAATAATCCCATATGCACTCGATCCTGTTGAATCCTGCAGAAGTAGCTGTGCCTAGATTTCTAGATGTTCTGGCCCGATGGAAACTCAAGATGAAGATGGTTGCTTAAGGAATTAAACAAGCTGTCCTCTGATGAACCCATTTCTTGGTTGGAAGGACGGGTATGGAGAATTCAACAGGAATGAGAGAAGCGAGCAAGGGAGTGGGGGGTGGGGAGACACCTGAAATAAACCACCAGGACAAAAATAGCATCAGTCCTAAGGGCAGAAGAGTTGCTGAATGAAAAATAACTTACTATTTTTAAACCCCCGTTTGAGTTGTTATGGCAACGAGTCTCCTCACTCTCTCTAGAAGCGAGCAGCAGAAGACACACAAAATGTAGAGACCCAGGGGAAGAAGTGCCTCAATCACATCTGAGATTTTTGCAGGGCGTGCCTGTCGGCTTCCTGGCACCGTTGGTCCAACGGTTTGACTTCTCCCCATTTGTAAAGGCAGCGTTTTCCCACAGATAATCACAGGCACTTGTACATACTCCACTGTCTTTGATTTATCCATTCACCAATTTAATGTATCTTCATACTGTTTTTCCTTAAGTTATCAGTATTTTCATTGATCTCCGGAAATACAATGAATCTTCTCCTGATGTGTTCCCTTTTCCCTTTTGAAATATAGATGCCAACCATTTATCCCATATTAAATTAAAATTGTTACTTCTTTTCAGTCTTCTGGTTATTATGCCTTGCTGCCTCTGAAGTGTTTTTAGTGTATCTTTTGTTTCTCATTTCTTAGAGCGACATTTCTTTGGTCCTTTTACATTAGTATACCTATTGCTATTAGCTTTAAACCTTGTGTTTTTAATTATGTAAGCCACCTTGGGTCCTCTTACAAGAGAAAGATGGGATGAAAAAAACTAATGAAACAAACAAACATTTAGAAAACCATTGGAAGGGTGGCAATGAATTGGACTCAATTTGATGGTGCTTCACTGTTAATTAGTTCATAATGAATTAGTGTGAATCATGATCCGTGGAATTTAATAGTATCACTATCAGAAATGCTTTCCCTGAAATCATAGGAAATCAAGAAGCTGCCCTATTCAGGCTCAGCTGCTCACCCGGCAGGATGCATCCATAACCCAGCCTGGAGATGGTGGGGACTGAACCGGCAACCTTCTGCCTCTGAAGCAGGTGCTCTACTACTAGCATGGTGTTCTGGACCACAACTCCCACAGTCCTTTGTCATTGGCAATACAGGCTTGGGAATTGTGGTCTGGGAGTTGTGGTGTCCTTCCCTTCACCAAAGTCTGAAGGCCCCAGGGCTGGATGTTCCCCCAACACTGGGACTAGCCAGCCTCCGCAGCTGTTTTTGGACAGCCCCCAAGTGTCTTTCCCCGCTGGTTGAAAACTTTGAGGACCCCTGCCCTACACACATTGGTGTAAGAAGGTCATAGATGTGGAATATGGTCATCAAACTCTTCATGGCTTGCCTAAGGAAGCAGGTGGAGAAGTTTTCCTTTGATTCTGAATGGTGTAGGATTCAGGACCATTAAACAGAAAGACCTTTCCACACTGCAGTTACCTCAGAATGCCCTGCCTTGAGGACCACCAGGCCAGCTTTGGTTTTAACGGGATTTAATATTTCATTTTTCATTTTATCATATTTCTGCCCTTTGCGAGGTTAGAACTGACCTATAGCAACTCGAGTTGGGCTTTCAAGTTTACTGAAATCTTTCTGGTGCGGTTTTACTTCCATCTTTTTGTGGCCAAGTGGGGATTTGAACCTGTGTCTCCAGAGTCTGTCACTCCATCCACTCTATCCCACTAAGATACCTTCCGTTCAAGATGGTGCTTAGGGTGGCTCGCCAACACCACTGCAACAGGAACGAAGCACATTATAATTCAAAGAAAATCCATTTTAACATAATTGCTGTGAGGGAATCAGTTATAACCATCACGAAAACCAGTGAAAGAATGTATATTAGTGTGCTTGTGCATCTAAACACCATGCAGTAAGTTTTTGTTGTTAAATTATCACACAGCAAAGAAGGTAACTATGCTGGATTTTGTAGTACAAATCACTAGTTGGACGCTTCCCAAGTGTTTAGGACTATGTAATGTATCAACAAATTATTTGAGCAGATCCTAGTAAGGTGGCCTTCTGCAGCTGACCGATGGTGTCTTTGTCAACTCCAATTTCTTCTAAATCCTTGCTTAGCTCTTTAGGCACCACACCCAGCGTGCCAATTACCACTGGGGCCACCTGTACTGGTTTATGCCAGAGTCTCTGAAGTTCAATTTTCAGATCCTGATATCAGGTAATCTTTTCAAGTTGTTTCTCAGTGACTCTACTATCACCTGGTATAGAAATATCAATGATCCACACTTTTTTCTTCTCCACAATCATAATATCTGGGGCATTATGCTCCAAAACCCTGTCTGTCTGTTTTCGGAAGTCCCAAAGTAATTTTGCATGCTCAGTTTCAATCACTTTTTCAGGCTTATGATCCCACCAGTTCTTTGCTACAGGCAGATGATAGTTGTGACACAAATCCCAGTGGACAATTTGTGTAACTGCATTATGATGCTGTTTGTAGTCTGAGCAATTTTTTTTTGCAACAACTCGATCTATGGTCGATAGTTTCATCCGTCTCTTTACAGAGTCTACATGTGGGGGACTCAGCTGATTTTTCTATTCCAGCCTTAACTGCATTTGTTCTAAGAGCTTGTTCTTGAGCTGCAAAAATCAGGGCTTCTGTCTCTTTTTTCAGTGTTCCATTGGTGGTGGTGGTGGTGGTGGTGGTGGTGATGGTGATGATTAATCAATGCAGGGTGCGTGGGTGTGGTCCTATATCTGGGGAGGAGAGATGACATGGCTCACACACCCTGGCATCAACTTCCCCTTGGGATTAAATGCATTAGGTGACTCATGGCACATTGTTAATACATTAACATTTGACATTAAAATACCTCCAATTCAATCCATCAGCTATAAAAAGCTATTCAGAAACTTTAAAAAAGGGTGAAACGTTAAAAGCAATCCATTAACAGCACGGAACAATGCAGAGCATACGCACACCGGATGTCTCCAAAGCAGACTCTCCCACCCAGTCTTGACACATGCTAGGAGCGCCGGATTACAGCTTCCATCATCCCCAGCCAAGTGGTTTGGGTGGCAAGGGTTGCATCCCAAAACACCTGGAGGGCACCCGAGTCTGGAAAGGCATCCTCCAGAGCAGTGTTGGCGAAACTATGGGCACGGGTACCAAAGGTGGCACTCGGAGCCCTTTTTGTGGGTACCTGACATCGCCCCTTCACAGCCACATGTATTCAGGCTAAATTGCTGTATTGGCACTTTGCAAAAAAATAGTGGGTTTTGAATTGCAGTTTGGGCAGTCGGTCTCTAAAAGGTTCGCCATCATTGGTCTAGAGAGCCAGACCCTAAATCCCAAGAGATGTGTCTTGTTGCTGTGGTTTTTTGCTGCGTTCTGCTGCCCTCTAATGCTAAGCAATCAAAACTGCAAAAAGACTAAACAGGCAAACAGTAAATGGCAGGCGACGGAGGTGGATGCAATCTGATGGCCAAATGCTATCTCTGTCTGCACTTAAAAATAAAAATCCAGGCCAGGGGTTCAAAGCAGGCTCCTTTTGAAACAGCAGTGACTCCTTGGAGAAGCTACCTGCTGGAGCGCTACACCTCAACCTCCCAGACATGCCGACTGGACCCTCTGAGAATGTTGATCCCAAAAGAACAACTCTTCCCAAAAGGGTGGCCAGAATCCTACTGGGGATTTAGTGCCACGGCTGCTCTTGAACGAGTCGCCGCTTGTATTCCTGGGCAGGTGCCAAGTCACAGAACCAGCGTGTGACCAGGACTACGAGCGACAACACATGAATTGGCAGTACCTCATTGCCCCGCTTTATGCAATTATAATCAAGTCACTGTAAATCTCCAAAAGGCTTCTGGGAGCTGTTCTGATTTCTGGAAGAGGAGAAGGAATGCCCCCAAAGCCATGCCTGATGGGGCGATAGCAAAGCAACTAATTAATAGGCTGATGAATCGTTGTTGTTGTGCTGTTATTTACCCACAATGTTCCAGGAACCACTGATGGAGGCAGAAGGCTCTTTGTGTATAGCCTGCATAATTAAATTGTCAACTGCACGGAGAGTGCTTTAAGCACTATGGGGCAGTACATGAACAAGATGCTTTGCTTTTAGACTTGAAACTATTACTGTTGGAGGAGATAAAAAGGGTAAAGGTTCCCCCTGCACATGCGTGCCAGTCGTGTCTGATGCTAGGGGTGGTGCTCCTCTCCATTTTCAAGCCAAAGAGCCAGTGTTGTGCAGGTTCGCGGCCATGTGGCCAGCATGGATGAACACATTTCTGCGCACAGAACACTGTTTTACCTTCCCGCTTTTTACGGTAGTACCTATTTATCTACTTGCATTTACATGTTTTCGAACTGCTAGGTTGGCAGGAGCTGGGGTTAACAGCGGGTGCTCACTCAGCTGCACAGCACCCAGGATTCGAGCCTCCGAGCTGATGACTTGGCAGCCGATAGCTTCAGCGCCCTAGCCCACTCAGCCACCATCCCCCTCAGGTGGAAGAGGTAGACTGGAGCAAAACGCAGACGTATAAGGATCCGAGTGCATAATTACAGATGGCATGTAATTACATCATGCATGAGAAGTACAGGTTGATATCACATGGATAAGAGGCAAGGTGAGGCCCACGGCCTTCAGGGAGGGGTGGGGAATGGGGACTTTGAAGTACAACTGGCACATCATCACAAGCTGTAGTTGATGATGTGAGCCCCACGTGCTTGGAAGCAGACGGAGCCGGGGAGCAGTGTCCAAGGGCAGCCCCATGTCAAGTGCATGGCTGCAGTCAAACTTTGGAGTTTGAAACACCAGAATCATCAGGACAGTCGTACCAAGAAGGCATAGCAGTTCCACAACATGAAGGCAGGGGACCTGGAATCTGAGTCCTACTGCTTTTGAAGCAAATGACCTCTAGCAACGAGGTGCCATCTCGATCTCCCTTGCCCATTTTTTTTTTTGCAAAAGCATGCTTAACATTATACCACGTTCAATTTCTGATACTTGGAGACACTGCATTACTCTAAAGCTCAGGGCACAGCCCCATTCATTAGGTATCTGCTCAGTCGTCAGCCACCACCGTGTTAACTGGGGCTTGTTCACCAGCAACTTGAGGAATTGTGGCCTTAAATGCAGCTTTGCTGAACAGTGGATCAACCCCAACGCTGCAAGAATAACCCAAAGCTTAGGAAATTAACCAGCCCATAGTAAAGTATTTCCTCCCACAAGGCCCTTGATTCAATTGAGTGGGTCTTTAGTATCTGTTCTCATCCCTCCCTCCCCACCCCCAGGTCTGTTCTGCTTCACACAAACTGATCTTGACATCCTCAGAAGAAGCTCAGGGCGGTGGGAGGAAGACTCCTTCTACTCATCCGCTAATGAAAAAGCCCGCAGGGAAGGCAAGCCTTCGGAGGGCCCAGAGAAGCGGCTGTTTTTAATCATCCTGCCTCCTCTTCTCTGTCTGTCTCCTCACTAATCCAATTCAGCTCCACGGCTGATTACGTTAGCAATGTCCAGGAGGGACAAAATAGCTTCATAGCCACCCCCCACCCCAGCCCCGATTCCCTCTGGTAAATGAACTTTAAACTCGTCGGAGAACACGTTTGTGGAAAAGAGAATTGCATTTCAAAAAGAAGAAGTTGTAAAAACTAAATATTTTAGCCAGGACTGTAGCTTCTCTCAGAGTTTGGGAGAGCAGTCTTGGGGTGCTATAACTCCCTATCCAGGAGCCATGCTGGATTGGGGGATTCTGGAAGCTGTAGTGCAAAAATGTTACACAGATTCACAGCGTAGAATCATAGAAGAGTGAAGTTGGAAGGGGCCTACAAGGCCATCAAGTTCAATCCCCTGCTTGATGCAGGAATACAGATCATGGGAAATCTGCCAGGCGGTTGTCCAAATTTCTCTTGAATGCCTCCAGCGCTGGAGCACTCGCCACCTCTTGAGCTCATTGGTTCCGCTGTCACACTGCTCAAACAGTTAGGACGTGTTTCCCAATACTCAGCCAAAAGCCGGGCTCTTGTAACTTGACCCCTTTGTTGTGTGTCCTGCACTTTGGGATGACTGAGAACAGTTCCTTCCCCTCTTCTGTATGACAGCCCTTCAAATATTTGAAAAGTGCTATCAGATCACCCTCCATCTTCATTTCTCCAGGCTAAACATGCCTCGTTCTTTCAGTCTTTCCTCCTAGGCTTGGTTTCCAGCCCCCTGATCATCCTTGTAATCGCCAGGCTTAAAACCGGGGTACTTCAAGGGCCTAACACAGATCTCCAAATGCTTTGTCCAATGTCACCCTCCTTTCTGTGGGCACCCAATATCGCCCCTTCACAGGCACCTGCATTCAGGTTGAATAGCTGCATTGGCACTTTGCGGAAAATTAGTGGGTTCTGAATCGCAGTTTGGGCCCCGCCCCCTTTCCCCTCCCACAAGCCTCTAATTCTCTTCTGGATAAACCAGCTATTTATCAAACATTAATCATTACTCTGCATTACTAGTTAAAAACTCATTGCTTTATCATTATACATCTGTACAATGCCTTGCCAAATTTTTTAGAACAGTTTGAAACTATTTTTACTGAAATAAAAAGGAGATGTGTGGTCAACAACGATGATAATGATGCAAGAGTCGGTGATACCTATTTAGAGTACTAAAAGGGATCATGCATTCATTCAAGCTTCTGTGGAGCAGGACCACTTTGTCAGGTGTTTATTATAAAAAAAACAACCAACATTTTTATAAGTTTGCTACAAATGCTGCAAGTTACCTTATATATTGTTATTGCTGCTTTAGCTGTTTTTTAGCTGTTTTAACTGGAAACCGCCCTGAGTTCCTTCACGTGAAAAGGAGCGGTATAAAAGTGCACCAAATAAATAAATAATAATAAACAAATATATAATAAAGAAAGCACTCTCTGGGTGGTTTACAATTTAATTGTGCAGGCTACACATTGCTGCCTGCCCCATAAGCTGAGTCAACCATGAGCCGGCTACCTTTACAAACTATATGTTTATAGGCTTTGTGATTACATTAATGTAATGTTGTCTTTTAATGCTGTAAGCATTAATGTTCTGGACTGTATATTGTCCCTCATTACTGTAAGCCACTCTGGTTCCTTTCCCAAGGAGAAAGGTGGGGTAAAAATATTCAAAATAAATAAATAAAATACGATGTCCCTCAATTCCCTGCTCTGAATAACTGAATATGTCTTCATTGTATTGGACTGTATCGTGTCCCTCCTTACTGTAAGCCACCTTGAGTCCTTTTTTCAAGGAGAAAGGTGGGGTAAAAACACTCTAAAATAATAATAACATAAAAATAGCTGGGATTGAATCCCTGGTTGTATATCTATAACAGCAATGGCGAACCTTTTAGAGACTGAGTACCCAAACTGCAATTCAAAGCCCACTATTTTTTTTTTTTTTGCAAAGTGCCAATACAGTAATTTAACCTGTATATAGGTGGCTATGAAAGGGCGATGTTGGGTGCCCACAGAAAGGGCTCTGAGTGCCACCTTTGGCACCCATGCCATAGGTTCGCCATCACTGATCTATTTTATATATATCTATATCTATATCTATATCTATATATGACCCCTGATTGTATATATAATATTGAAAATATAGAATTGCATATTACTATATGTTGTTATATATTATTATGTTCTAAATAAATGTTATTATATATAATTTTTATAATTATTAATATTAATATAAATAATTATATAATATTAATATAAATAATTATATAAATATTAAATAATTATATAAATATAAATATAAATATTAAAATAAAATTTATATTAAATATTAAAATAGAAAATATTATATAAATATTAATATAAAATATTAATACAAATATTATGAATTATATAAATATTAATATAACTACATATTATAACTCTGTCTATACCTCTACCTAATATTTCGACGCGTCTGCTCGCTTGCGTGCTTTTATTCCCAACGCGATCAGATAAAAGGTAACACATAAATAAATCACCCCTTTCCCCTTTTCTCAAGGAAAGCGCCAAAACCACGAGGGAGGCCCGGGCGGCGCATGCGCGCCACTCCTTCTGTTCTCTTCTCCACCCCACCCCCACCCCCATTCCGGTCTCGCGCGCTACGGTGGCCGACGCGGCCCGCAAGGCGCCTGCGCGGCGACGGAGAGGCTTGTGGGAGGGGAAAGGGGGCGGGGCGGCGCAGGCGCAGCGAGGCTCCGGCCGCGACCGGAGGGTAAACAAGGCGCTGAGGGGGCTCCGAGAGCGAGAGAGCGAGGGAGGGATGAGGAGGCGGCGGCGGCCGAGCGGGAGCCGGAGCCGAAGCTGAGCCTCGGCCGCTTCTTCGGGCGGAGAGCCTCCGCCTCGGGTCTTTCTCTCGCCGTCCCCCTCCCATCCCATCCCACGCCGCCGCCTCCGCCTCCTCCTCCTGAGGGAGCGCCATGAACCTGGCCAGCCAGAGCGGCGAGGCCGGCGCCGGCCAACTGCTCTTCGCCAACTTCAACCAGGACAACACGTAAGAGGGGGGGGGGGGGGGCGTGGCCTGAGGGGGGCCGGGAGGGGGGGGGGAAAGCCTCGAGCGCGCGCGCTCCGGCGCAAGGGAGGCCGGGAATCGAAGGCCGGGTGTGGGGGAAGGGGGCGGGGCCGGAGGGCGCGTGGGAGGGGGCGGGGCCAGGTGCTCCTCACCCTCCTTTCCCCTTGGTCTTGGACTACAACGCCCATCGCCCCCCACCCACCCACAGGCGCGGCTCCTGCTGCCTTGAGTGTGTGTGTGGGGGAACGTGCTATGTGTGTCTCTGTGTCATCAAGTCGATATTATTTAGGGCAAATAGACTGTTATTATTATTTTTAGTAGTAGTATTAGTAGTAGTAGTAGTAGTAGTAGTATTTAGGGTAAATAGACATTGTTATTATTTATCTATTTATCTTGTATACCACATCATCTAGCAACAAAGCCTCTCTAGGTGCTTTGCAAAAATTCAGCAAACATAAACAAAGACAATGTACAATATGTAAATAGACAAATTGATAAACAAACTAACATGACTAATGGCAAATAGACTTCTTTCTTCTTCCTTCTTCTTGAAGATAATTGTCTCCAGATAACCTCCCCTTAGATGACTTGGGAATCTTCACAGACGCAGGTCGAGAAGACTCGCCCAGACTTGTTTCGTTAAATGGCCTCTGGCCGTGGATGTGGGATGATGGCATTTGTAGTCCCAACCTCCATCATTTTGCTTCTAAGCCTCGTTATAATCAATTGTGACTTATTGCAACCCTTTCCAGGGGGTTCCAGGGAGAGACGTTTGGACAGTGTTTTCAGGGAGGCACTCTTCTTCTTCTTTTCTTCTTATCATTTTCCCACAGGTGTGGTGGTTTGCTTTCAGGAGCACACACACAAATGACAGGATTCATCCAGAGTAATTGGGTACCAAAGTCCCAAGTGTGCCTCCAGACTTTATTCTCTTGTAGTGCAGAAAGGCCAGCATGTGTGTGGCTGTGTTGTGTGCTGTGTTTTTTGAAGTATAGCTTTCTATACTTAAGACAATTGTGTTTCAATGGTGGTGAAATACATTGAACAGGAAACTCAAAAGCCTTAGTAAGGCGGTAACTGTATTGGATCATGTGATGAATGATATGGGGAGACAGTAGCTTGTGACTAATTCTACAGATAACAGCTTGTGACTGCTTTATTATCACTAAGAGTGCGATTGAAAGCATTTTGGGAAGAGGGAGGACACCCTTTCAGTAAGACCTTGTAGACTGGGCCTCCTCCTGAAAGCTGTGGGGAAAAGCTGTTCCTTTCTTCTTCTTCTTTTTTTAATTGCTTGGTAGGAGTTTAGGTTTTATCAGTTTTCTTTGTTGGACCTTTCCTTTTGCACAATATATCAGGCCAGTGCATGTTTATATACTTCAGACAGTTTGGGGTTTCTTACATTTCTGCAAGCAAGTATAGGCCTCTGATGGTGTCAGCGTGCTCTTGTTCTGCCATGATCCAGTGAAACGGAGACCCAAAGAATCTTCCAGTGCTGGAAGCACATTAAAGAGCTGAAGCGGAATCTTAGCACCTAACTCTTTGACTATGAATGGACAGGCCATCATCTGTCTGTTAATCTTGAAGGTGCTTAAGCTTGGTGGCCGGATATGTGTATATAGGTATTACAGGTTTCATTCCTTGGCATCTCCAGGTAGGGCTGGGAAGGATGGATGCCTGAAATTATAACTACTGCCAGTTAGTGGGGTCATGGATGGACAACTTCAGGGGGTCCTGAAGTGATGTATTATCCCCAAACCACAGTCTGCATCTGCATAGTCTACATTTGCCCTACCTGAGAAGTCTAGTGACTGGAAAGTAACAAGGTTTTTTGAAGGGAAAATCTCTGGGGGGATGCAAGGTGTTGTTAGAATACCTTCTTTTAGAAAAGAAATGGGTGCTTTCGGTGGTGGTGCAGTTCCTGAGTGGGTGTGTATGAACATTGGGGGGAGGCTTTGAGGAATGCAGAAGAGGTTATATACAAGCATAAGGTACTCATCTGTGTTGTAGATTGTTATCAGCAGGAGGGACTGACTCAAAATAAGGCAGTTTCCCATGTTCACATGAACCTCTTGCTTTTGTTTTTCTGCATGTTTTCTAAGAATTTTTGAAGAATTTTGTCTGTGCCCTGATATGAGCATATCTTACAGTTTCTGCCTTGCTTAGTCATCCCCTCCCCATCTGCCTCAGTGGGGCCACAGATATTTGCCAGAGGCAAGGAGCAAAGCCAAAGCACCAGAGGCTTGTGTTGCAAAGCTGCCCCCATGTATCCCGGGAGTGAGCCCATGCAGACTTGCTCCTCCTGTTTTTCTGCACCCCCTCTCTCTCCTCCCTGTGTGTGTGTGGGGGGGGTTGCGCTCTGAGATCTGCAGGGGGGATTGTCCCACCTTTTGAGTTTAACTTGCTCAACTCTTCTTGTGATGATGCAATAATTTGCAAAGTGTGCTAGGAACACATTACTTTGCCTGCCCTCTCTTCTTTCCTGGCAGAATCTTAAAGGCAAGAAGCACCCTGTGTGAAAACCACTGTTCCTGAAAGCCCCAAGGAACAAATAAACATACATTTCAAAGCTTTTGCCCACAAACGATTTTGTGTGGGAGTTTTAAGTGTTTGCAAAAAGCTCTTTGGAAGGGCTTTTTGTGTCCGTCGGGTCCTTCTTCACCCACCCCTCCCTAAAGATAGGGGGTTTGAAGGCCACAAGCTTGCTCAGTGACTTATGTAAAACCAAACCATTTCAGGATTCCAGAATCTTTGGTGTGGCTGATCTCCTTGTTGCTGGCGACTGAATGAGCATCTGTGCCCCAGCCTATTGCAGGTGGAGGCTCACCTCTCTCGCACACACTGCTGAGTGTTTTAGTGATGGGAAGAGTTGCCACATTGTAGGCTATTTAGTATCTATACACTTCCCATCAGTTTCTTTATTATTTTTACATCTCACCTTTCCTTCAAATAGACTCCAAATGGGAGGTGTAAGTCAAAGTGTGCGGCTTCTTTACTGGCCCATGGCACTTAAACCACTCTCTGGGCAGTTTACATTTTAATTATCCAGGCTAAATATTACCGCCGCCGCCGCCAGCAAGCTGGGTGCTCATTTTGCTGATCTCAGAAGGATGGAAGGTTGGGTGAACCTTGACCCTGCCACCTGGAATTAAACCTCAAATCATGAGCACGGTTACAGCTGCAGTACAGCGGTTTAACTTCTGCAACACGAGGGGTACATTAAAAAAAACAGTTCTAACATTTTGAAACATTTTTTGCCACTCCGTGGGGGTGAAATCAGCTCCAGAGTTGCCAATCCATGCTTCGGGGGAACCCCTCTCTGTATTTCACTACCATCATCTTATAAAGGAATCTCCAGCATACTGAATAATATGCTACCTAGAACAGCTCCTTGCAAGCTATCCTTGGGAGCTCTCAGCTCAATCGTTCCCAGCCTTGGGTAATTCAGATATTCTTGGACTACAGTTCCCAGAAGCCTTCACCACCCAGCTGTACTGGCTTGGGTTTCCAGGAACTGCACACTGAGACTGCCTGGGTTACCTGGGTTTGGGAAATCAGTACCTTAAGAGACATACTCAGTATATGGTTGGTAATGGCAGATGCCTTCTTTCAGATAAGCCTGTTGTTCACCAGCTACTGCTTGTCTGCAGTTTTAACTATTTAACAATATTTGTATACTATTTATTTGTGTGTGTGTGTGTGTGTGTGTGTGTGTGTGTGTGTGTGTGTGTGTGTGTGTGTGTGTGTGTGTGTGTGTGTGTGTAACTAATGGTTCTCAGAAGTGGTTTGCACCACTCTGACTTGTGTGCAATGACAGATCTGAGCTGCCCAGTGATATCTGCACCCGTGTGGCCTTCTCTGTCAGATCTGTCCCTGCCGCTGTCTTGCATGTATATGTGATCTTTTTTTTTTACCAAGTGAGCTTGGAATGACTCTGAACCACTGCAGAGATCCTGCTTCTTGAATTTAAAGCAGGGCTGATGCTGAAGTGAAAAAAAAAAAGAAATTGAGCCACATAGCCAGAGTTGGAAGTTTTTGTCGTTCTGAAGATGTGGGAATGGAACAGTGAAAAATGAGCTGTTCCTGGCTAAGAGGGGCATCGTAGAAACCTAATAACAGAAAGCCAGCCAGAGAACTGTGTAATTCTTTGTATGGCTGTCATGTTTCTGTGGGTACAATTTAGAAAGAGCCATGCAGCTATCCTGACCTTGGCTACTGGACTGAGATTGAGGGTCCCAGCAGTCTAGTGGGCTAATAGCTTGACCCTCAACCACTCTTACCATGCTCTCCAAATCACTTCGAGAAGAATGGGCCCATGTGTGCAATAAGAAGTCTTTTTAATTGTGAAAGAAGAAAGAATGCAGTGGGAGAGATACTGTCAGAGAGAAAGAAATACAGGAGATTGGCTGGCCAGAGATTGGAAAAGTTCCTTTATGGGGCACCTGTTCTGTGAACCCAGCTGGTCATGACGACAATGGAGCTCCAAAGAAATGTAGAGCAGGATGGAACTTTAAGGTCCAGTTTTCTGCCAAGATCTCACCGCTAAGGCATCAGTGACAAATCTTTCTTTAAAAGCCTCCCAATGAAGGAGTGTTCTCTGATTTTTCACGTTGTCTGCTTCACCATCAAACAGCTTGTACCCTCTAGACCAGTGGTTCTCAACCTGTGAGTCCCCAGATGTTCCTGGACTGCAACTCCCAGAAGCCTCTACCACTTGCTGTGCTGGGAGGGATTTCTGGGAGTTGAGGTCCAGGAACATCTAGGGACCCCTAGGTTGAGAACCACTGCTCTAGACTAGAGGTTCTTCTCAATGTCTACCTGAAAATTTTGTTTCTTGAGATTTGAAACAGTGTCCTAAAAACAGGCTCAATCCATCTCCCATGTAGCATCCCTGCAGATATCTGAAAAAAGGTGTCAGATATTTGAGGAAAGCTGCCTTATCACCGCCTCTGTCTTCTGATTTCCAAGTTAAGCATTCTCAGCTTCCTTCAGCTGTTCATCACAGGGTTTAACAGGCCTTGACTGTTTAGTCCAGAGCTGAGGAGTTAGAATTCAAAAAAGGGGTTAGACCAGGCATGCCCAAACTTTGGCCATCCAGATGTTTTGGACCACAACCCCCACAGTCCTTTGCCATTGGAAATACAGGCTTGGAATTCTGGGAGTTGTGGTCCAAAACATCAGGAGGGCCGAAGTTTGGGTATGCCTGGGTTAGACCAAGGTGCAAGACATTCTAGGGTTCCCTTATTGAGAGAAAGACAGCCTATGAAACAAACTAGATTCTTTGTTGTGCACCCTAAGGATGAGGGTGTTTACCCTTAGGTGGTTAGACTCTATGGAGGATGATCAAATACCATGTAAAGCTCCTTGTTTTGCCATTTTGTGATTTGTTATATCACCTCTTGTTATACCACCTGCAGTTTTAGCTTTGTATAATTTCCATCATATGTATTGATTGTTTATTTATATTAATGTTTGTTTGTCTTATGCCAATAAAAGGTTTCAATACCGATACCAATAAGATTGAGTGTGTAGGATAAAAGATTCAGCTTAGACAGTGAGCCAAATGATGATTAAGAGGGTTTGATGTGGAGTCATTTCTGAGAAGCCAAAATGGTGGCAAAGATAGTTTCAAGCTGTTGTTTCAGAGTAGCCCTTTGGCCAGATGGGCGGTATAAAAACCTAATCAGCAAACCACCAAACCTGGGATACAGTATAATGCACGTGCTGACAGATTGTGGCCATTGGTCCCTGTAAAGATTTGAATGCAGACTTTAAAAGTTAGTTTTCCCTTTAGATTGCATTACTAACTGAAATGTAGATCCAGTGTAATTTTAATTAGACACAGTCATTTTGGAAAACCCCAGAGAAGTAAGGTGTTAAAGCTATGTTGTTGATGGCATGAAATGTGAAGGTCCTACTTATTGCAAAGTGGAAAATAGCACATGGAAGGTGTGCTAAAATACTTGCAATCTTATGTGCATTCCTGTGCAGCTTTTCAGTAGTATTGTTTGGGCTTAGTTACATCACTTAATTGTTCGTTCCTGTCCTTGGGTGGGGTTCCAAATGAATTTCAACAACTGTCATGGAAAGAATACAAGTCGCTGACTCTTAGCCACTACATCTTGTTCCATGGATGTTGATATTTACGGACCTTACCGCCACTGGACGTGGCAGTTGCCACCGTGGGAAGCATAATGCTACCACCCCCCACTCCCCATTGAATCTGGTTGACCTATTGAAATTGGAACTGTAAGAATGGTTTGTTCTATGACAGGGATAAAGGCCTGTGCAAGAGGCCATCTCACTTTTCCTGGCCTTTTCTCTACAGCACGGCTATCCGAATGGTCCATTGGCTGCAAACAGTGCGGTGTCACAGGCAGCAAGTGCTAATTCACCTTCTGATATATGTTCCTTGTTCAAAGACCTTGATGGCCTTTCTCTGCTTGCTGGGAATTAGAGTAAATGATTGCAAGGCCTATCTGAGTTTCTCTCCCCCTGAGATGCTTTGCGTTATAATGGTTTAGGGCAATAATCCCAAAGCTCTGGGCCAGGTTCTGATGCGCTAATGTGCTGTGAGAAGCAAATGAATTGAATAATGAAAGGCCTCAAGTAGCCAAAAACAACTCCCCGCAGAACCTGAGTGCTCTGTCTTGGCATGGATTCATGACTCCATCCTTGTTCCCTCCCTTTCAGCCTCCTTTGGATGTAGATAAATGTTTGCCGTGACACCGAAGCTGCCGCTCCTTCTTGTTGATGTAAGGACATGGAGTCACACCTGGAGCTAAAATGGTTGTTGTTGTTTTGACTCATATATCATCTCATGGAGCTAGCCAATTCTCTGGGCAGTTTGCAGCTAAGGATTCGTTTTACAACTTTAGAGGGACGGAATGCCGAATGAGCCTTGAGCCAGCTACCTGAACCCTTCAGCATTGAACTCAGGTGGTGAGCAGAGGCTTGACTGCATACAATACTGCTGTTCAACCACGGTGCCATTGAAAGAGAGAAATGCTCCTCGGATAACAAGTTCCTCTTTTGCCCTCTCTAAAATGGAACTTAGACAGGTGGGGTGCCAAGGAATGTGAGCTTTCCTTTAACTGAGGGTCTTTTTTTCCAGTGCTCATTTTCATTGAACAGGTGTGGTGCATCATCTAAGAGCCTTTTGACCAGAGTGAGGGGAACCTACTTTTACAAACTGTACATCTCAGAATTCCAGAAGCTGGAGGACAAAATAGAAAAGTAAAATTTCCAAGTTCAGCTCAGGAAGAGTGACGGCAACCAGTTAAAAACCCTAAAGCATATGTGAGACCTGTCAGGTGATGTGATGTGCATATAGCTACAGATCAAACCAGAATTCTAACTGAGCTCACAGTCGGTAACACTCAGACATTTTCCCATAATTGTCCTGAAGTTTTGTTGTTCAAAAGTATAATTTCAGCTTCAGGAGCATCATGTTGTGAAACTGTCGGCGCACAAGAATCCTTGTGAATCTACTGTGCTTTAGCCAGATCTGTTCTCTTCGATCTGGATCTGCCTTGTGCTCACATTTGGATGAACCCACTGCAAGCAGAGTAACCTAAATCCACTAGAATAACCATATTCTACTGGCAATGCTTTATTTATTTCCTGTTTGAGCTCCTTCCCATTGTGACATCGTCTGAGATGGGGTCCTTGTCCTGATTTACCCATTCCATAATGTGTGATAAAAGTTAATAGGATGCAGAACATGGAACATAGGTACCTTCTTCTGTTTGTTATTCAACTTGTCTTGTATTGGGGAGGACCCAACACACTGTTGTGGGGAACAACTCCCCCTCATTCCCAACCAGTGGGGAGGGGCAGTGATTCTTCCATGTTGGGGCAAAGTTTGAATTCTGAATTTTCTACATCAGATGGGGGGAAATAAAGGAGAAGTTTTTTGTTGTTGCTGTGTCCAGTCTTCTCATGGCCACCTTAAGGAGCATATTTGCAGAGCTTTCTTTGAAAAACCCAAGTGTCCTAATAGGTGAGGGCAGAGGGATGGGGGAACAGAAGGTAAGGTAGCACATACTCTACAGATGACTCAACTAACAAGTCAAGGCAGAGGTTCTAACTGCAGTGTGTGTTTTTGTCTTCTGACAAGTGTAGCCTTAATTATTAATTATCATCTCTCACAGCGTGGCAGTAATTGATCTTGGGTGCCATTTGGAAGAGTAATGTGCTGTGGGTGTGTGTATGCTTATCTCAGTCACCAAGAACCAGTACGAGTCTTTTTCTCTTTCGAGACAGGTTTGCCAGAACAAACTTGACAGTGAGGCCAATCTGGGTGTTGCAAGGATAAGAGTCTGTTTTGGGCCACAACTCCCACAGCCCTTTGTCATTGGCAATTCTGGGAGTTGTGGTCCAAAACATCCGGAGGGCCGGAGGTTCACCACCACTGTCCTAGACCCTCTTGGGATTTTGCCTGGTGTGGTTCCAGAGCAGGTTGCGATATATTTTAACGATAGATGTCTGCAACCTCTCAATAAGTTATAAGCACTGAAACTAACTGTAACTAAATCAGCTGTAATATTTAAAAGTGGTTATGGCAGAAACCTTTAAAAAAACTCATCCAAAATAGTAGCAACCTTCATTAAAAATGGAAGGATAGGGGCACAGCCATTGAAAACACCAGTGCTGCCTAAATAAAAATTTTCCCTGCCTGCTGACAGAAGGATGGTGTAAAAAAGAGGATCTCCTCCCAACAGGAGCTTCCAAAATAGAGAAGTAGCTTCCATTCCTCCTGTCCTCGCCAGATGAGCCACCGAAAACAGTAGGTGTGAAGCCCGGCACAAGCTTGTACGGGACAACATGGTCTTTCCAATTATGAGAGATGGCCCCATCCATCTGTTATGGCTTGGAGCACAAAGCTAAGTCTGTTCTTTAATGCCTTTCTCTTTTCATCCTATGCAGATGGTTTGGTTTTGCCCCATTGTGTTCTCGACACCTCTTGGGTTCCACCTGGGTCTTTCCTGCCTTTTGAAAGTGCTTTAAAATACCTTTGCATTGTTGGATGTATTGGATAGGTGTTGCAGAACAACACACAACTCTATTTTGTGATCCCTTATTCGTGGAAAACAGCAGGCACGTCCAGTTGAATTAAAATGTTTTCCCTACTAGGCCACACACACACACACACACACACACACACACACACACACACACACACACACACACACACACACACACACACACACACACACACACACACACACAAGCATTACAAAGGATGCCAGTGTTGCTTTGACTGAGCTTATCTGCCTGCCAAATGACAGGATTATTATGAATCAGGATCATAATACAAAAATCGGAGCTTCCTCCCTCCCCCCCTCCCCCCCCATATTGTCATAAGCTCTTCTGTAACGTTTGGTCACTTGATTTAGCAGCCAGTTAGAGTTGCCACTGATTTCTGAATAGCCAGCGTTCATCCCTTCATCCCACAGAACAAAACAACAGCAGGCTCAAAACAACAGGAGGCTAAAAAATAAAAAGGTTTTCCTTTGGAGCCCGTCAGAGCTGAGCAGGTCAGCTTCCCAGGAGAGTGGGACCCTGAAAGGGAGAATGGATTGTCAGTGTGATTCATAGTGATTCTTATTTGTGCTGGGATGCAAACTCTTACCATCCGATCAACAGCTGAAACTCTCCTGAGGATATGAAGTAAAACATCCTTATCAATAACTTTGGAAGAAATAATCACACCCACGCATCCCTCAAGAGGCCATTACAGATATCAGTAAACAATGCTACCTTCTGGGCATGAATAAAGCATACAGTGGTTATCCAGGTGGATAACCTGTCCTAAAGCCAATTCTTGTAGGTGCGTTGCTTCTGTTTCTTAGAAAAGGAAGATGTGGCTACAGCATCTATTACTTTAGTTACCTCTTAATCGGACTGAGGCCATGCCTTCTGTGTGGCACTGCCCTTGAAATGTCTCCATAAGCTGTGTTATTGTTGTTCTGTGCCCTCAAGTCAGAACTAACTTATAGTGGCCCTAATAGGGGCTTTGAGATAAAGGAGGTATTTAAAGAGTGGTTTTACTAGTTTTGCTGTCCCAGTGGGTTTCTGTGGCAGAGCCAGGGGAATTGCACTCAGGTCTTCCAAGTCTTGGTCCATCACTCTATCCACTACACCATACCAGGAACTATCTGGAAACTGTAATGATTAATAATAATATGCCGCGAAGTAGGTTCTGACTTATGCTGACTTTTTTTCAGGGTTTTCTAAATGCAGAATACACAACAGTGATTTAACTTCCGCTTTTGCTGGGTGTACCCTGGGACTCTGCAGCTTGTTCAAGGCCACCCAGGCCATCAATTCTTGCGGTGTGGGTGGGGGTTTGAACGCACAAGCTTTAGCTCCATAGCCAGATGGCTAACTTGTTCAAAAAGTGCCAACTATGGCCGCCCAGTTGCAATCTGGCACGTGCTCGAAGAGATCTTATAAAGGCAATCTTGAATCAACTGGGCTGGCTTCTGGCTTGCTTCTCAGTCCAACTCGAGGTGCTAGCTTTTATTCATAAAGTCCCCCGATGGCTTGAGGCCAGAGTAGCTCACAGATCTCCTGTATGCACCTGGCTGGAATCTAAGGTGCTCAACAGAAATCTGGCTGTACGTCCCAGCCTCTCAAGAAGCTAGACAGATGAACCTGCAAGATAGGGCTTTCCTCTGTGCCAGGACACCAGTTGTTGTGTTCCCTTTCAGTGGAGGTCACACAAGTTTCATACCCATTTAGCACCCTGTAGGCAGATAAGACTGTAGCCTTTGGTGGGTGAAACTGGTTTTCAAGCACCTTTTGAAAAGTTGTCTGTATAGCCAGTTTTTTTTTTTAAAAAGAACATTGGCTTTTAAATACAGTGGTACCTTGTATAAAGGAATTAATTCGTTCCAAATGAAATTATGTTAAGCAAATTTTCCTTTATACAAATTTCCCATAGGAATGCACTGAAAACAGAGTAATCCCTAATTGTGACCATTTTTATGTTGTACGGATTCGCCCCATAGACGATTCTGTGAAGCAAATTTCCCCTATCTCTGGAATTTTTGTGTTGTACAAATTTTATGTTATACAAACTGTTTGTTATACGAGGGTCCACTGTATGTTTCTTTGGCATTTCAAAATTGCATTCTGATTCTGTCCCCATTTTTAAGGGAATGTTGTGGCTGTGGATCCTTTGCAGTAAGTAGATACAGCGGTACCTTTTATAAAGGAATTAATTTGATCCAAATGAAATTCTGTTAAGCAAATTTTCCTGTATACCAATTTCCCATAGGAATGCATTGCAAACGGAGCAATCCCTCATCGTGACCATTTTTATGTTGTACGGATTCGCCCCATAAGCGATTCTGTTCAGCAAACTTCCCCTGTCTCCGGAATTTTTTTATGTTGTGCAGATTTTATGTTATACAAAATGTTTGTTCTACACTCTAAGTACGTAAATAACTCTAAGTACGTAAATAACACAGTTATAACACAGTTATAAACCACTCTAAGTACGTAAATAACAGAGTCCAGTGATCAGCCTGACCGTTTGATCAGAGAGCCAGGGGCACTGTTGCCTGGGGCTCTTGGTTCAGTTCTGACCTCCTGTCTCATTTTTAGGTCCTTGGCTGTTGGCAGCCGGTCAGGTTACAAATTCTTCTCCCTTTCGTCCGTGGATAAGCTGGAGCAGATCTACGAATGCAGTAAGTGTTCCTTTCCGCCCCAAGTCTCTGATGCCCATATTTTGCACCCGTGTTTCTTAAAGTTCTTATGCAGGTGATTCCTGTTGGCATCGCTCATTTCTGGGAAAGAGCATGTCCGTGCTTTCACAGATCAGGGTTGTTCGGTCCCTGTCCTCATTCTCCCACGGGACCCAAGTGGTCTCTGTGGCAGCTTCTGGAAGAGCATTCAAGGCGGGATGAAGACAGGGGTGCCCAACCTAAAATGCATGCAGCAGGGCCTGAGAACAGGACACGGGCAGCGTGGAGAGCAGGTCCCTGTTTGTTCAAATTGTTCTCTATGTGATACCTTAAACCGGTGGTTCCCAACCTTCCTAATGCCGCAACCCTTTAATACAGTTCCTCATGTGGTGGTGACCCCTTGCCCTGCTTGGAAGAGGCCACAAGCCCCCTTTGGCAGGCCACTGCCGCAGGTGCCACGGAGAACTTCCCTTTACAGGCACCCTCAGCCAATCGCAGCCTCCAGTGCCATTGACGGACATCCCCTGAAACCTATCAAGCTGTAACTCACTCTTTCTCCCCTTCCTCCCCCCTCTCCTCCAGACCCAAGCCGTTTGTCCCTTTTTCTTCACTGGCTCATGGCAAGCCCCTGTGAAATGGTTGTTTTACCCCCAAAGGGGTCCCGACCCCCCAGGTTGGGAACCACTGCCTTAAAGTGTATCCAAACAGTTCTGGCCAGGTAGCCTCGGTGGCTGCTTGGAATCTCTCCAATGGCACTTGCTTGAGGCAGCCTCTCATTTGCAGCTTTCCAGTCCTGGCTGCTCCCCCCCGCCCGTTCTGTGCTCTTCACCCACTTAGCAGCTTGCCGCTTCCACCTCGAATCTTAAAGCACATTTGCAGCTGCCTGCCCTCGCCCATGTCAACATATTGACCGCCAGGGAAGAATGGATCTCTTTCTTGTCCACTGCCGTTGGGCTGAGCACCTCCGTTCCTGGCTTGCTTCGAAGCAAAGAGCCTGCCATTTCTGGGAGAAAGATAACTTGGACCGTGCCAGCAGTGAGACACAACTAGCACCCACTTGAGGTCCAAGTCCACATATTAGGACCATGGCACATGCTTGTAAGCCTAGCTTTGTGCCAGCAAATGGTTTCCCGTGGTCCTTTATGAGGTGTGCCTCCAATCCACAAGGCTCTCTGAACTCCCCAGTGACAGGGAATTGCTGATGAGAAAATCCTTAGCTTTTTGTGGAGGTGGTGATGGGAAGAGGGGTGGTAATGTTACAGTCCAGCGGTGAGAGGGATAATTTCTCATTCCGATGTGTTGTGTGAGCAGCTTTTTCTACCCCCTTCTGGTTCTTTCTATGCCACGTATCCCCTTTCCATCCCGAACTTGCAGCTGACACAGAAGATGTCTGCATTGTGGAGCGGCTGTTTTCCAGCAGCTTGGTAGCCATTGTGAGCCTTAAAGCCCCCCGCAAGCTGAAAGTGTGCCACTTCAAGAAGGGGACGGAGATCTGCAACTACAGCTATTCCAATACAATCTTAGCCGTCAAACTCAACCGGCAGGTGAGTGTCGATGCTTTGGAGGTTGAGCCCAGCCGTGCAGTGTGCCTGCAGAAAAGGGAATGGCAATTATAGAACGTATCAACAGAATACGTTCCCTTACCTGGATGAGCAGAGCCTGGCAACAGTCACACATGCACTGGTAACAACCAGATTGGACTATTGTAATGCGCTCTATGTGGGACTGCCTTTGAAGACGGCCCAGCGATTGCAACTGGTACAGAACCGGGCCGCGCGGCTAGTGAGTGGTGCTGCCATGCAGACTCATATTACGCCAGTTTTAAAAAAATTTACACTGGCTGCCAGTTGCTGCCCGGGCCCAGTTCAAAGTGCTCATGCTTACATATAAAGCCCTAAACAGCTTAGGACCTGGCTACCTAAAGGACCGCCTTCTTCCATATGAGCCTGCCTGTACTCTAAGATCAGGCCAGGAGGCCCTGCTGAAGGCGCCATCCCTCAAAGAGATAAGGGGGGTGGCATGTCGAAGCAGGGCCTTCTCAGCGGTTGCCCCCCAACTCTGGAATGCCCTACCTATGGAGATCTGCCTGGCGCCAACACTTTTGGCTTTCCGGCGCCAGGCAAAGACCTTCCTGTTTGGCCAGCATTTTAAATAGATTACTCGATTGGACACATGAGCAGCAGGGTTGTATAATTTATAATTGGTATTGTATGTTGTTGTAATTGTATTGTATTTTATAATTTTAATAATTTTACTGTTTTATAGTTTTTGATACTTGTTGTATGCCACCCAGAGACCTCTTGGTAGTGGTGGCGGCTAAAAAAATCTTGTTAATAAATAAAAAAAATAAGTCTAGTCTCCAAAATCCTATGTGGTACTCTCTCTCCCCACCCCCACCCCATTCAGCTCTGCTTAGGACTCCCCTTGAGTCCTGGGTCCAGTTTTTGACACCACACTCGAAGCAGGGTGTCCACAAATGGGGAGGGCAAGTTCAGAGGAGGGCAGCAAGGATGATCAGGGAGCCGGAAACCAAACCATTTGAGGAAAGACTGAAAGAACAGGGCACTGTTCAAAAGGAAACCGAAAGGAGATGGGAGAGCTTCAAAGCGTTGAAAGGAAGAGATCACAGGGCGGGCGGGCAGTTCCCAAAGCAACCGGCTCTCTCAATCAGTATGGGAGATTTGCTTCTAAGTGACCGCATTGCTAAATGGACTCTCCCGAGCTGTTGCGACAGAGGCTTTCAATGAACAGTTAAACTGATTATAGTGAAGCCTGTGTAGCTGCAAGCGTGTCTTTATGTCAGGTGGGAACAGGCCCTTGAGAAATCCAGAATCTTTTCGCCAGGCAAAGTGTCAGGAATCTGCAAGATTTGGAATGTTTTTTATTTGCTTTCTCCCTCATTAAAAAAAACAACAATCCCAAATTCTCTTCCCCAGAGATTGATAGTATGCTTAGAAGAATCTCTGTACATACACAACATACGGGACATGAAGGTGCTGCATACAATCAGGGAGACACCCCCCAACCCTGCAGGTAAGGGCAGGCAGTTATTTCAGCCTCTTGTATCTTTCTCTCCGTTCTTGGGATGTTGTTGGTTTTTTTTGCCCATTCTCAGACTGCAGCTCTCAGAATTCCTGTGCAAGATGGCTCAGGAGGAGCGGGGGACAGGTTGTCATTCCCAGAGATGTCCCCCTTCCCCACATTCTGCTGAAAGGGCTCACTTTTTTTCTCTCCTCTCCTAGGTTTGTGTGCACTGTCCATAAACAACGACAACTGCTACTTAGCCTATCCAGGGAGCGCCACCATTGGGGAAGTGCAGGTCTTTGACACCATCAATCTGGTGAGGCTCTACTTACTGGCCATTTGCTCCCGTAAAGGAAGAGGGGGAGGGGGGTCTCCTTTAGGGTTGAGATCACCCTGTGCTCACTGCTTTTTTCTTTGTTTATCCCCACCCTCCTCCTCCTCCTCCTCCCCTTCTTCTTCTTCTTGTCCTCCTCCTCCTCCTCCTCCTCCTCCTCCTCCTCTTCCCCTTCTTTTTCTTCTTCTTCTTCTTCTTCTCCTCCTCCTCCTCCTCCTCCTCCTCCTCCTCCTTCTTCCTTCCTCCTCTTCTTCCTTCTTCTTCTTCTTCTTCTTCTTCTTCTTCTTCTTCTTCTTCTTCTCCTGCTCCTCCTGCTCCTCCTTCCCCCCTCCTGCTCCTCCTCTTCCCCTTCTTCTTCTTCTCCTCCTCCTCCTCCTCCTCCTCCCCTTCTTCTTCTTCTTCTTCTTTTTCTTCTTCTCCTCCTCCTCCTCCTCCTCTTCCCCTTCCCCTTCCTCCTTCTTCTTCTTCTTCTTCTTCTTCTTCTTCTTCTTCTTCTTCTCCTCCTCCTCCTCCTCCTCCTCCTCCTCCTCCTCCCCCCATCCTCCCCCCTCCTCCTCCTCCTCCTCCCCTTCTTCTTTTTGTCCCCCCTCCTCCTCCTTTTGCAGAGAGCTGCCAACATGATCCCTGCTCATGACAGCCCCTTGGCCGCGCTGGCCTTCGACGCCAGCGGCACAAAACTGGCCACCGCGTCAGAAAAGGTGAGGTTCTGGACTGGAGGTTCCTTCCTGCGTGGAATCAGAGGCTGCGTTCAGTATCTTGAACCCAAAGCATCTACTGGAGGAGGTTTCCTTCCATGTTATTGCAAATCTTAGATGGGAAACTCCCTTTCTCCACTGGAGAGGCAGGGGAGAGGATATCCAGAAGACACAGTTGGGGCCCTGCTTCCATTAATACCATCTGGCATCTTTTACCATCCTGGTCACCTGTTTCAAAAAGGGAATTGCAGGAGTAGGAAAGATGCAGACGAGGGAAGCCAAGGGGATCGGTGGGATGGGGGCCCTCCTGTCTTTGGAGAATGTGAAAGGCTGGGCAGAGGAAGGTGCTCATGGCAGGTAAGAGTTAGCACCTGATGCATAAGAGTTGTTTTTCTCTCTAGTGTAATAGCAGATCATTTAGCGAAACTGACAAGAAGATACAGAACAATCCAAAGAGAACGGTTTCGCACAGCCTGCTGTGCAGGCTCTGGGATTCGCTTTCAAGCGATGCCGTACTGGCTTTAAAAGTCGTCAGCCACCCAAGGGCCTCAGGCTACAAGCACCTTTGGTTTTACTTTAACAGGCCCTTGGCCTAATATCAAAAGAGCCCTCTGCAGCTCCCTCGCCAACAAGTTCAGACCTCTGGGAAGAACTGATTAGTATTTGTCCTGAAAGAGAGAGAAAATCAGCGGCCTTACCTGTCAGCACAGCCTGCTGCTTGTAGGTTGAATGCTGCTTGCACTGGTTGCAGGGCAGGGGAGGTTTTCCCCTATAATGTCCTTAAGAATATGTTTGATATGCATTGTTGGATCTTCTAAGAAAGAAAAGTATTAAATTCCCAATGGTTATTCTGAATGTTTTCAAGCAACTTGAATGTCCTTTTCGGATTTTGGCCATTTTGCTTTCTCCCCACAATTGTAAGAACTACAAACAATTCTCTTAAATCGAGCAGTGGCCTATTAACTTTTCCCCTCCTTTATCCCAACAGGGGACCGTGATCCGGGTATTTTCCATTCCAGAGGGGCAGAAACTCTTTGAATTCCGGAGGGGAGTAAAGAGGTGAATTAAAAGACTCAGGGAGTGAAGGTGGTTGTAGATGGTAGATTTCCTTTGTCTTCGACAGCTGAGCTCCTGTGTGTAACACCCACCCAAGCAGATCAGGTGTCTCCCTCTGATCTAAACTCATTGATTGGAGCAGAACAGGGAAATTGTAAGTAGCAGTTTTATTAAAGGAAAAAAACACACCCTCTCAAAAGCCACAGTAGGATAGTGTATTTGTTAGAACCAATTACACATCATAAAGTAGATGCAAAAAAGCAAAGCATGCTGTTTACATACCTCCCCATGGTGCTTTTGGCACTCTCTGGGTAGTTTGTAAGTCAAATATGCTGGTTACACATTGCCCCCCACGCCCCGCGAGATTTACCAACCTCAGAAGGATGAAAGGCCAGAGTGAACCTCGAGCCACCTACCTGGAATTCAACCGAGAATGTGAACAGTAGTTGTGCATTTCTGGTATAAAGGATTGTTGCAGTGTATCTGCACAGAAATTCCTTCACCAAAGGCTAAACTTCCAAAGACATCTTTCACGAGCTGATCTGCTCCTGTAGTCTCTTCCAAATGTTCTTCCTTCAAGAACTATCTTTGGAGTCTAGGGAGAAAATGAGTATTGTTAACCAGCTGGGGATCACTCCGAGATTTACCAGTGGCTCCTGATCTCCTGGCCACCTGCCCCAGAATTAGAAAAATTTAGTATACAGGAACTCAGTCACCTTCACAGCAGTTCTGTGAGGCAGATCATCCCTTCTTCCAGGCTTCATGTTGTTTCCACACTGCATGCAAAGCTGATGTCGCCTCTTCAGAGCACAAGGCCTGGGTAGATGAATATGGAGGTTAAAACTGTTACCCAAACAGCACCCACCCACCCACCCATGTTGCTGGAATAGTCCAGTGGAACGGCAGAGCTGATACTGTTAGATCCAGCTGTGTTGCAGGAGGTGCCAGAACATGATTGTATACAATCATGAACTGCCTTCAGGACTCGAGCTCCGGATTTTGCCTCGAGGGTAACTCCTGAAGCCTTTTCCAGAAGTGGATATAGCCACAAGGCAGTGGAGGTTTAAAATCAGAGTTTTCCTTCTCCTAAAAGTTGATTCTTCTGTTTTATCTGCCGTTGGGGCATAAGGCCCTCTTCCGCCTTCAGAACCGTTGGCCATCTTTTCCTGTAACCCTGAGAAGGAGCCCTTAGGACAGACACATCCAAACTTTGGCCTTCCGATGTTTTGGACCACAACTCTCAAAATTCTAAGCTTAGATTGCCAATGGCAAAGGGCTGTGGGAGTCGTGGTCCAAAACATCTGGAGGGCCAAAGTTTGGGCCTGCCTGCCTTAGGAGGTACTACCAGCCGAGCCAAGGTTTTTAAAGGAGGTATTACTCCTCCAGCATTCCCTCTCGCTCCAGAACACCTGCTGCAGATTTTGCCTCGATGTTCTCACAATGACCAGTAGAACGGGGGTGGGGGTAGGGGGTAGCCAAAACCTTATGAGAGCCTAAGATTCCCCCCATTCCTGCCTTGACTGAGCCTGCAGTTTCTCCCTGAGAAGGGAAGGTCCTTTTTTTCCTATTCAGAACTATATTCTTACGCTTGGACCCCTGTGACTTTGACCCAGAAAGAAAAGAGATCTGACACTGTTCCTTTTGATGGGCTGGATTCGTCATGATGCCTGGGGCAGAGGGGAACTATTCCACACCTCTCTGGACAAGACAGCTCCTTGCTCCTTCCTCTGCATGCAAGCACATTATTATTCCTCAGCATTCCTAGAACCTACTGAGTAGATGATCTGGTGGACCACAGAATATATAAGCCAGGGGTGTCCAAACTTTTTGCAAGGAGGACCAGATTTGTCGAGGTAAAAATGTGTGGGGGCCAACCAGCAGCATTTGGCCCCCAGGCCAGACTTTGGACAAGCCTCTATAAACATGCAAGGAGGCAGGGAGGACGCTGCATCAATGGAGCTGGGGGTGGGTAGGTTGAGCAGGTGGCTGGTGGGGTGGACAGAGGCAGGGAGGGCAGGCAAACCGTAAAACTGCAAGCTGACGCCTCCATCCAGTATGGGGAGGGGCCAGCTGTCAGGGATGCGTGACAGGCTGAGCCGGCAGGGAAAAGAAGCCGCGGGCCACTCAGAATTTGAAAACGGGCCGCATTTGGCCCCTGGGCCTGACTTTGGACATGCCTGATACAAGCATAAGCATAATCTTAGGACCCCTGAGCAGGAAGGGACCCTATGAATAATCGAGTCCCACTGTTGACAAGGCGTCATAGTAGGAAATCGGGCTCCCAGCCAGATGCCTAAAACTCGGAGCTGGCCAGCCGTTCTAAGAGGACGGCTGAAGAATGTGAAAGAGGCAGGGGCCGCGCAGTGACCCGTGGCCACCTCTTGCTTCTCCCCAATAACAGAGGGTGGGGTTTTTGATCTGCGATTCCTCTCCTTTTGTCTCCCCGCCTCTTCTTCCTCCAGGTGCGTCAGCATCTCCTCCTTGGCTTTCAGCATGGACGGCATGTTTCTGTCTGCGTCCAGCAACACGGAGACGGTGCACATTTTCAAGCTAGAGACTGTGAAAGAGAAGTAAGCCCCTCGAGAGCCAGGGTCGTGGGGACAGGCACTCGCTTGTGTGTGTGTGTGCATGTGGCGGGCGGGCGGGGGGGGTTGCTCCCTGAGCGGATGGCATCATTGGTCCTTTGGGAGCAGTTTTGCCCACAATGCTGTCTGGGAGAGAAGGGAGCCGGTTCTAGCCCTTGCATGTGGTTTTTAAAAATGCCCTCGCTGCACTCATGTTTCTTTTGGGCAGTAGCGAGAGTGCTTGGGCCTGCCTCTGCAACCGGGAAAATTCGTTTGGCAGCGGCCAGCTTCATCTATGGGATCGTAATTCGTGAGGAAAAGATCTGCAGTTTCTAACTGTCTTGCCCAATGCATACCAGAGAACCATGTTAAGATGTTTTTAGCTGAAGCACTTCTGTGGTTTGCTCCATCTTTGGAGACCTTTCGTGTGGGCATCTGAATGTTGGGAGTCTCCTGCCCAGCCATTGGGCACCCGTGTGGAGGCCTTTTGGATCCTTTTAAAAACAAAACAAAACCAAGAACATTAGGGTACTTTATTTTCTTGATCTGGATGTGTTTGCTTAGATGCCAGCTTCTATAGCTGGGCTTTCTAGCTGGTGAGGAACAGTTTTATGTATGTGGTGTGATCAAATAAAAACATTTTAACTTGCACGAGTTTGAGATGGGCAGCTCTGCCTCCAGCAAATATGCCACCACCCCTCATTTCAATGTGTTTCTTGAAGTTTTTAGGCAGCTTTGAAATTGCAGATTCCCAAAGCAAAGTGCTCTAAGTTTGACCAAAAAAACTTAGCTAAAAGTAAAACACCAAGGCAGAGAAGTCAGTTGGCCTTCCCCAACTTGGTGCAGCTCTCATCAACGTGGAGTTAACTGATGATTGGGGAAGGGCTGGTGAGTCAGCCGGGTCACAAAGGTGGAGTGAGAAATACAAGGTGTTAAGTTGGTTTTCAGAACACTTTGCATGGGTGTGCATTTATAAGTGTGTTAATCTGTTGCCAAAAGCCCGTGACCATGCAGCACGCTGCAGCTGATCACACAAGCTTGTGGGAGACCGTCGCCCCCTTCAGAGGCTTTCAGCTGAGTAGGCAGACATGGGGTCGGAGGAGCAATAAAGGGGAGATAGAAAAGTGTAAGATGCGGATATTGGTGAATATCCTCTGAGTGGACATTCAGGATGCTGCCACGGAGTGATGTCAAGGACCTCTTGGCAGAAATAAGAAGGTGAGGGAAGTAAAAAGAAGCCGTTGCGTCACCCAAGCGTGAGAGAGGAATTTCAGCTCTCTTCGGAAGGAAGGTGAAAGAGGATACCATTTGACACCTGGAGAAGGTGGGCTTTTTTCAGAAGCTCCTCAAGGTCACAGATGCAGTGGAAAAGACAGATAGAGACTAGCTTCCAGACATCTTCAGGATTGCAGCTGGGCTTTAAGGGAGTTCACGGATTTATTTATTATTTTATTTATTTATACAACTTATATGCCGCCCACTACCCAAAGGTCTCTGGGCGGCTTGCAATTAAAATGAACAGTCAAAACATTAAAAAGGCAATGGACAATTTAAAACAATAAAAACATTTAAACACTAAACACTAAAATTGCCACCAGGACCCACAATCTATGTGATGTCAGTTAAAAAAAACTTCGGAAACAGGAAGATTTTTACCTGGCGCCGAAATGTCATCAGTGTTGGTGCCAGGCCGATGTCACTCGGGAGGGCTTTTCATAACCTGGGGGCAGCTGCCGAAAAGGCCCTAGACCTACAAGCCATCCCTTTCACCTCCTTGAGAGATGGCTCTTTCAGGAGGGCCCCCTGGCTCGATCTTAATTGCTGGGTAGGTTCATATGGAAGGAGGTGATCCTTCAGGTATCTAGGTCTTAAGCCTCTTAGGGCTTTATATGCCAAAACAAGCACTTTGAATTGGGCTCGAGCAACAACTGGTAACCATTGCAGGTTACGCAGCATTGGTGTGATGTGATCCCTGGCAGCCCCACCGCTTACCAGCCAGGCTGCACGATTCTGAACCAGTTGCAATTGCCGAACCGTCTTCAAAGGCTGCCCCGCCTATCTGCGTAAAACTGAAACGAGGGGCCTCTTGGTGCCTTCTATGAGCAGTGCACGGTGCCTCTTTGTAACACCTGCCCCCCCCACTCCTTCCAGACCTCAGGAAGAGCCCACAACCTGGACGGGTTATTTTGGGAAGGTCCTGATGGTCTCAACCAACTACCTGCCCTCCCAGGTCACAGAAATGTTCAACCAAGGCCGCGCCTTCGCAACCGTCCGCCTCCCCTTCTGCGGGCACAAGAACATCTGCGCTTTGGCTACGTGAGTACGGGGTGTTAAGGGGTGGGTGGGTGAGCTTCCGGTGCCACAAAGGAGGGTGGTGGAGTTTCCTTCTTTGGAGGTTTTTAAGCAGAGGCTGGATGGCCATCTGTCGGGAGTCCTGTGATGGGGGTTCCTGCATGGCAGGGGGTTGGACTAGATGGCCCTTGAGGTCTCTTCCAACTCTATGGTTCTATGAATGCCAGGAAACCGCTTGGCTTGGCTGTTTCGTTTGTAAGCTTTCCAGAGCCGTGTTTCTTGGCCATTGCTTGCAACGATGCTAAACTGAAACGATCAAGATTATTTTATTTTAGTATATAGACAATGAATATATAATTAAACCAGGAGGAAAAGCCTTGCTTTTAAGAAACCCACACCCTGTGACCCAAGCCTTTTTAAAAGGTTTTAACGGAAAGGAGCCAGCACGTGCAGGTTGCCTTGGTTTCTTTGGCAGACTGAGAGGGCAAAACGTTAATACAGAACCTTTTAAAAACTTAATAATCAACATGCCTTGCAGGATTCAGAAGATTCCCCGGCTGCTGGTGGGAGCAGCAGATGGGTATCTCTATATGTATAACCTGGATCCTCAGGAAGGAGGGGAATGCACACTGATGAAACAGCACAAGTAAGTCAACCTCACTTGCTTCTTTCAGTGGCCCTCTCGTGCTAGAACTTTGAAGCATGCGGCCAGCGGTAAAAGGGCAAGTGTCATCGAGGCATTGATGCTGCCTGGACTTTAAGAATCCATCAGGAAACCGAATCCTGTTTGGTGCACTTGCTCTTTAAAAAACAACCCACACAAATTGTTGTTGTTGTTGTCATCCTATTCATTGTGTGGGCAAACTGGTTTGCAAGGATGACAACATCTTGAATCCAAATGGGTGCCAAACAGAATTGTAAGAACAGAACACAAAAGCGGGAGGAAGCTGCGGGTGAAAATCCTCTCGCTTGGTGCTGTGATTTGAATCACCGATTCACTGGACCACCTCGAGTCTGACTTGCTCCACTAAGTAACAGGATTCCAAACAAACAACAATCTTTATTTGCGGCCACAGGGCCAATACATGTAGTTTTAAAAGGATAAAAGAATAAAACCATTACAAAATTTCAAGAGAGTTAAAACAGTTTAGGTAGTAAAAGTGAATGGCACAAACATCATGCAATTCATGATTATATTAAGAGCTTTCAGAGGCCAAGGTTGTCTTCCATATTCTTTGGGCAGAGGAAAGAAACTTGGCCACTGATTCAGTCGTCCCCTTGTTTGGGTCACTTAATAAATATTTTAAATACCAGTTCAACATCCTACCTGGGAAGACACTCATTATGGGCTTGGGTTATTTAATATGCTCATTTCTATAAAAATTACATACAAAAAGGACATGGTTCAATGTTTCAATTTATTTGTTATTACAAGGACACAACCAGTATATGAGGTTCAGGTTACCCTGCAGGAGGAAGGTTCCATTGGTTTGTCTATGTATATGTTCTCCGTGACCCCAATCTACGCCTCCCTCTCTTCTTTATTGTACTGTTTTTGCTGTTTCTTTTCCCTCTCCTCTGAATGGGTCATATGACTGCAATAAACAATTGATTGATTGATTGATTGATTTAAGAAGGTTCCATCTAGAAGGAAAAGGGAAAGTGTTTGTAACCCATAATATCATTTTCCTTAGTGTGGAGGTAGGCTGGTCAACCTGGAATGACCCCGAGTGGCAGAGTGGATAAGAATCAATGATCCTTTAAAAAAAAAAATTAAAGTTTTTAAAAAAAAAAAACCCATTGTTAAAAAATCTCTTTTCAGAATTTATTTAAATCTGAATTTTGATTTAAATCAAAAACACCCTGACCCCCCTGAGGTTGAATTTTCAAAAAAATTGTTAAAAAATCAAAACCATTATTCAGATCTCTTTGATTTATTTAAATCTGTGGTTTAAATCTCTTTGATTTAAATCAAATCCACCCTGACCCCCTGAGGTTACTGTGAATAAATGGACTGGGGAAGCGCAGATCGTCACAGCACAGCTGGAGCCCAGCTAGGACCAGTGAGCTGCAAGCAGGGGTGCGGATCTCGGCGACTTCGCCATGGTTGCTTTAGGCCTGTGTCGGTTTGATTCTTCCCGTAGACTGGACGGCAGCATGGAGCCCGGCAACGAAATCCTAGAATCGGCATCCCACGACAGGCCGTTAGTCGCACAGACCTACAGCACTGCCACGACTAAAGGTACTTCTTACGTGCCTTCTTCGCCTACAAGACATGGTGAGGACCACACAGGCCTTGAGGCGGGGGTGGGTTAGAACATAAGAACGTAAGAAGAGCCATCATGCTGGATCAGGCCAAAGGCCCATCTAGTCCAGCTTCCCGTATCTCACAGTGGCCCCACCAGATGCCTCTGGGAGCGCACGAGACTAGATCTCTGTCTCCTGATACCACTCCTCTGCATCTGGCCCTTGAAGTACCCTGGTTTACACATCTCCATCATGGTTTGTAACCTGGGATGGACTTTTCCTCCAGGAATCTGTCCAATCCCCCTTTGAAAGCATCCAGGCCAGATGCCATCACCAGGTCCTGTGGCAGGGAGTTCCACAGACTAACAACACGCTGGGTGAAAAAATATTTTCTTTTGTCTGTTCTTACTCTCCCAGCTCTCATTTTGAGTGGATGTCCCTTAGTTCTGGTATTTTGTGAGAGGGAGAAGAGCGTCCCTCTATCCACTTCACTCATGCCCTGCATTATTTTGTACGCCTCAATCATATCCCCCCTCAGGCGCCTTTTTTCCAGACTAAAGAGGCCCAAATGTTTTAGCCTTTCCTCATAAGGGAGATCCCCCCGGCCCAGTAATCATTTTAGTCACTCTCTTTGCACTTTTCCAGTTCCACTATGTCTTTCTTGAGATGCGGTGACCAGAATTGTACACAATACTCCAGGTGCGGCCTTACTGTCGTTTTGTATAATGGCATTATAATGTTGGCTGTTTTATTTTCAATCCCCTTTTTGATAATCCCTAGCATGGAATTGGCCTTCTTCACCACTGCCACACATTGGGTAGACACCTTCATGGAACTGTCCACCAACACACGAAGATCTCTTTCCTGATCCGTCACGGATAACTCAGAGCCCATGAGTTGATAGATAAAGTTTGGATTTTTTGCCCCAATATGCATTACTTTACATTTCGCTACATTTGGTTGTGGGTGGGCCAGGCGTATTGCCGTTCAGGGCCAGAGCAGGAAAGGAGGAAGGTAAGAGTGACGAGAGGCACTTTAGCCCAGGATGGTCTTTCTATTAGGAATGGCCGTGGCATTTGGAAGGTTGGGCACCACTGCCCTAATCCAGTGGCGAGCCACCTTGATCTCTATCTGGAGGCTCCACATAACGGCAGAAACATCTCAGGATAGAGGAAGGGCAAAGAAAAGAAACTGGGAATGGCCAGAGGTCCACCTCCAGTGTTCAAATATGGGTATTTTAGGAGGGTTAGATATTGCAGGGGAACTGTGTTGCCATCTTTTTGCCACCTCATTTACGCTACCAAACGAGGGACAGACTGCCTGTCTTGCCTGATTGCAGGCATGTCCACAAGTCCCAGAATTCCAAGCCTGTATTTCCAATGGCAAAGGACTGTGGGAGTTGTGGTCCAAAACATCTGGAGGACCGAAGTTTGGACATGCCTGCCTTTTCAGGAGTCTGGCAGCATTTCCTGTTCCTCGCGGCCTACAAGATCTGTGCTTCTTTCTCCAGCCTACACGGAAGAGCTGGGCGCCGTCGGCGGAACTTGCTTGGAAGACGACGCCGGCGCCTTGCGCTTAGACGAAGACAGCGAGCAGCCGCCCATGATCCTTCGGACGGACTGAGCCCCAAGACGGGTGGACTCCACTCCTGATGCCAAGAGGCCCTGGACTCCCTGGCCTTTTCTGAGGATTCCTGTGTCCATGCTGCTCCAGGCGGTGGCCTGAGGCGGAGACCCAGGGCCACTGACTCTCAAAAGAGTTTCTAAACAAAACATCCGAACCCAAGGAACCCATCGTGACTGTAGGGCCGATTCAATGCTATTAAAGATGGGGCCAGGTGGCGAGAGAGACCTGGTTTTGCTTTGGGGGCTTTTAAATCCTGCTCTAAAATCTTTTAGGTGTGAGGAGATATTATATATATATATGTATATATATATTTATATATATATATATATATATATATATATATATATATATATATATATATATATATATATATATATATAAAGATGTGAGGAAGATTTTATATATATATATATATATATATATATATATATAATATATATATATATATATATATATATATATGTCGTTACTGTTGCCAAAATGCTCTGTTTATGCAACCTCTGGCACCTGGCTTTGCATGCTTTCATGTGCCAAGCGAGTAGATCGGTTTTATAACAAGAATTTGCGGGCAGGCGGGCGGGCAGGGGTCAGCATTCCCCTTTTAAAAATGACAAATGCATCTACACAGGACTTGGCATCAGTGAGGGAAGAACCACCACGTTGTGGTTCTGCAGGTGCTCTCCCTCCTTTTTGAACGGCGGGAGGGCCCCCCCCAGTATTTGAAGTGGTTTCGTGTGCATGGGTTTGCTCCTGGTGACTTGACCGTGCGTTCGGTCTCCTGCCATCCCTTCCTCGTGGCCTCATTCACCCTGCAACTTACCCCACTTCCGTCTCTCTCTCTCTCTCTCTCTCTCTCTGTCTCTCTCCTTGTTTTGCCCTTTCCCCTGGACCATTTTGTTAATTAAAACTTCTTCTGAACGCTGCCTCGTTTGTGGAGCTGTTGTGTTCTCTCGAAGAGGGGTGGGGCACCTCTTAAGGCTCTGGCTGCTGCTTCCCCCCCCCCCCCAGGAGACAAAAAGAGGGGAAGGTGGCCGATCCTGACAAGATGCCCTTGGAGCGCTAAAAAAGAGCCGTTATTTTTCTTTTTGCAAGCACACTTCGGCGGTTGCAACTTCCGGATGTGATGGTCAGCCAGGAATCCTGGCTCAATAAACCACGACACGGACAAGCAACGTGACGTGGTACGGAGGCTTGGTCACCTCCCCTCACTAGTGTGGGCACCTTTGAGCATCCACCCAGGGTCATTGATAATGTGAAGCCGTCCTTCCTTAGCTTGTCACTTGCTTACTTGAAGGGAGACCCTGAAGGGACGTAACTGCCTGGATCATGGCTTCTTAAGCCAAGGACCTCGGCTTCTGAAGAGGGCCAACGTGTTTTTAATTATAAAGTTGTCAAAAGCCTTCTGGAAGCACAGTTCTTCAGCATTTTTGTCCTGTGAAGACTTTCCGCTCCCCTTCTTCTTAATCCTTCCGAAGCTCTTCTCTTTCTTCCTGATGACTAGATGGATCTGTTTTTTTGGAACCTATCCGCCAGTGGTTTTGGTTTCTTGGAATCTCTCCCACTAGTGGCCCCATGCCATGTTTCCCCTCCCCCCGCCACCTCCGGCTCCGCGTGATCAGCGGGTGTGCCAGGAAGACACCACAGGACCTTCATGCAAAAACGAACACAAAAAACACCACCATCTAGCTTATCTCCTATAAGGGGGTGCTGCTTTCCCCCCAGGGTCGCTCTGTGTTCTTCCCAAGAGATCTCCCTGACTTTTAATCAAATGCCAGTTGCTCTCGTACCAGACTGAACTGCAGCATGCTCTTTTTTCAGCTTTTGGCACTGCTTGGGGAAGTTAGTTCTTTGGGTCACAGTTCCCATAATCCTTCAGCCAGCAAAGCCGGGGTGATGGGGTCCGGGAGCTCGTAGCTCCAAGAACTAACTTGCCCGTGCTCCGGTTTTCGTTGCTTGGATCCTCAGTACCCTCCCCTTCCCCCAAGCTCTCCCAATTCCTTCTTTTCCCAGGTCTCGGTGGGTTGTGTCTCCTCCTTCTCCCCAACAGCTTGAGGGGTTGTTCTGATGGCACCGAAAGGATGAGTCTGTCCAAAAACGGCCGGGACCTGATGCAAGAGTGACCAAAGCTGGGCAAAACCTGCCACCCTCTTCTTACAGAGCTGTAATGTGCCTTTTTTGTTTTTGTTTTTAACCTTCTCTCTTTGTTTCAGTGAGGAGAAAAAAGCCCACCAATTATGTGTAAACCCTTTGGGTGTGAAACTTTTTGTTTTCCGTAGATTGTTAGCCACTTTTTAAAAAAATTAAATTATTACTCACTCACCTTTTTGTCTCCTTCTCTTTGGAGCGGTGGGGGTGGGAGGATGCAAGAAGACCGTTGAATCCATTTGTTGCACACACTGTATAATGGAAGAGAGAGAGGAGACCAGTTGAGATGGAACAACATTTCCCAGCTTGGTGGCCACTGGATGTTAGGCTACGACTGTCGGAGTCTCCCCAAGAGTTGAGGATTCTGGGCATTGCCAGTCACCAGTTTTGAACAGAAGGAACTCTATAACCTTGGTTCATGATATCGAGGAGTTGCTTATACTAATTTTAGCAAAGCGTTGTTGGCTTTTGTAGTTGGGTAACTAAGTTTTGACTGAAGCCATGGTGCTAACCATTGCATCCCAGTTCCAAATGGTCATTTGTTAAGTCGCTTGGTTAATGAAACCCAGAGTGGGTGAGTTGGTTCGGCTGAAAGGTTTCCTCAAGATTCAAGGAACCATCTAAGGTCCATTTGAAATCAGACCAATGTGGATGGCTTTGCTACTGCTGTCGACATCCCCTGTGGTGTAGACCTGCAGTGGGACACAGTTCTATGGAAGAAACGGGCAAATATTTTGCAAAAGCATCATGCAGGGATTTGACCTGTGCAACAGGGTCAAGGAACAGGAAGCCTTCCGGATGTTGGACATGAGCTCCCATCCTCATGCTCATGGCCAATGGTCAGGAATGAAAAGAAGCCAAGGTTTCCAACATCTGGAAGACAACAGGTTCACCATGTCATTTACTGGAAAAGCAGGTGCCAATGAGTTATGATGAGGGTTCAAGTGGAGTCAGAACGTTTACTCCTGGTGAATTCTTAACAGATGTAGTAGCCAGCTGCCCCTTGGCTGAGATTTGTACCAATTGATGGACAATATGTACAGTATGACCCCTGTATCAGCTGGGGATTGGTTCTAGGCCTTCCCGTGGATAACAAAAAAGTGGATAAGAGAGAACATACCCAAAAAAGCTTGTTTTGTGACAGTAGCTTGCTTTACAGCTGCTGTTTGTGACAGTAGCTTGCTTTGCGGCTGCTGAATTATTTATTTAGTTTTTTCCTCTGCCAACCGTGGATAACTGAATCAGTGGTTAATAAATTAGTGGATACGGGGGGTGGGTCCTGCTGTCTTTATCTTGTTTTCACTTTTAAGGATGTTGCCAAACCACAAATGCCAAGGAAAGACATTTCAACCCACGAGACCCCTCCAGAGGCTAACTTCTTGCATCACAACCAGTGGAGACAAGGGATCCTCGTTTAACTAGCCTAATTTGGAGTCCTATTAGCGCCGGTAAAAGATGAAAATCTGTCAAGACAGTTTGATGTTGGTTTTCTTCTGATACACAGGGCATTCTCCCAGAGATCAGTAGTCCTGGCACATGCTATTTCATAGGGAAATTGATTTCAATTAGTGGCATGAAGTTAGGGCCATAAATGTTTTCCTAGAAAGAGGGAAGTGGGGGGGGGGCAGGACCTCTGACTGCTTGTCTGTTTTGGCCTACCACGCTTCATGCATTCTGAAAGCTCAGAGAGATAGATAGTGTTTTCTGCATTGGCTTACAAGGTGCACATTGAAGCAGACCTATTTCTGCGAATCTTCTGAACCAGGCTTCTCCAACAGGGTCCCTTCCAGATGTTGAATGCTACAAAACTCATCGAAGGGCATTGGGTGTGCGGCCTGAGGCTGATGGGATTTGTAGTACAAAGCCCCAAGAAAAGAGTTTGATCCGGAAAGTCTCATCTTAAAGCCTTGTGCTTCTTTGTGCAGCCACTAGATGGGAAGCCTCTCCAGGGTTTTGTATGCATGTTTGAAGGACGCAATGCCCTTGCTCGTCCGTCATATAAAAATCCACTCGCCTTACCTCTCTTATCATGGTGATTGCAATATGAAGATGCTTCCCTTACTGTTTTCAGTGAAACCATGGAATGAAACAGGGGGCAGGGAAAACAGAAGATCAATCCTGAGGAAGCTTGTTTAGTGGTGAACGAAGATGAGAAAAATAAAGACAAGAGATTTCCATGATCAGCAGCAAGCAGGGTGGTGCAGGCAAGACACCTCCAGTAGCTCTTGAGAAAAATGGAACAAAATAATTTGGCATTCATGGTTTGCAGATTTAGGACTTGATCTCCTCCTGCTGCTGTGTTCCGTACTGCCCAAACCCTGCCATTTAGGTTTTCTTAACCATCCCAAGCTCCCAAGAGTGCATACAGCTCCTTTAAAACTGTGGGATCCTGTAAAAGAGGAACAAGGAGGAGGCAGGCCAAATGCCTCCCTAGATGGTGGCTCCACATAGTTGAGGGAAACCCCATGTCTCCATGTCTGCAGCAGTAACGTGGCGGTTTTTATTCTGGGGAGGCTGATTTGCTATTTGTAAAAGCACCGAGCACCATTTTCTGGTGGGGTGGGGTGTATGTTCCCATCCCTCCCCTGGCCAACCTTTGTGCTTTAAATGGTATCCTTTGGACAACTTCCCCTTTCTTTTTTGGACTACAGCTTCAGAACCTACTGACCATCCTGACCAGGAGATCTGGGAGTAATGATCAGAACAAGAAGCTTCTTTCAAGATTTGCGCTAAGGAGCCTTGCGTTTTTTGGAGAGGCCAGAACCCATCTGCGGTCACAACACACACAGGACCTCCTGTCAGCAGGATCTGTTTGGGAAAATTTCTCCACGGGTTCTTTGATTCCCCTTGTAGAAGCAAAATCGAGCCATTTAGGTTCCAGAAGTAACAAATTGCAAGAAATGGCTACTTGTAACGGGTCATTTCTGATGTATGCAGGGGGAAATCCTCTTGCGTATTTATGCCAGGGGAAGAGAAAGGGCATAAAATGCAGATCTAATTTGCTAGTTAATGAGTCCCCTCTTGATTCCTTCTTATGAGAAAGTCCAGCAGCTTAGTGCAAGACCAGGAATCAAAGCGATTTCTCATTCATTAACAGCCATTTGCTACTGGGAGTAACATCATTTATTTCCCTTTAGTATAACTCGGCAAGCAGATTTTAGCTTGTATGTGTATTTCCAGAGTAATACAGTAACCAGGATCAGAGTTATTATACTTAATGTTCCCCATCTTTTGTTCTCCTATCAAAAAGTAACAGAAAGTAATAGAAAAGTAACAAGCAATTTGGTGCAACAAGAGACACAAGTTGCTTTTTTGTCATTGTAAAGAACCATAAGAGGGGGCTGCTTCTTAAACTCCAGAACAAGTAACAGAAGCAGAGTAATTTTTAGAAGCAACTATGTTTGCTCTGGGTTACTTTCTGTTGAGCCTGTATTAAGGAATTCCACTAAAGAACCAAGAGAAACAAGATAATCTGATCTTAAGGGGCTGTTTAGATTCTGCTGGATATGTGAAGCAAGCTTGTTTTTGTAAAATGGATGGGTTCGATTTGAGAAAATGGCAACCATCTCTTCAGTCTGAATGAAAACTGGGGGCCGCTGAAACAGTGCCAGAAAAAAAGCCTAGTCTTCCCAACCCAGTTCTAATTCGATAGAGTTGTTGAACTCTCCTCTGCCTTAATTAGACATAATTCAACATCAAAGGTATTAACATGGGGAATCATTCAAATAAATGGTCCCTTTTTGTAGATGACAGGATTGTGTTCTTCTTTTCCATTTAAAAGAGCCAATTTAATTTCTGAAAGCAGCTAATGAATATTAAAGGAGTGGGGGGGGGAGAAACAGAATAAATTAAGAGGCCCGGGAGGGAGTCCTCAGCATGAATTGCAGCGCTCTTGCTAGGGAAAAAAAGATTCTGATGGTGCCATCTTGGTCTGCAGAACCAGGATCACCATTAAACACAGGGAAGGAAGGGCATCTCACAGCCCTGATGTCTTTTTTGTGTGGCGTACTACAACTCCCAACTACTCCGGTTGGGAAACAAGCAATAAGACCTCTTGGTACTGGGGGTGGCTAATTTTTTTGTAAATAAATAAATAAATAAAGCGTGACTCCATGTCTATGAGTTTTCTTGGCAGGAATACTGGAGTGCTTTGCCAGTTCCTAGGAGCCTCCAACTAGCAGCAGAACAGCAGAGAAAAGTGATGAGAGCCCGTTTTTCCATTTGAATTTACAGCAATAGAGCTTCGACAGGTATTAGCAGTGGTCCAGTTTTGGAAGTGTCTGAGATGATCCAAAAATTTCTGGAGAGGTCACATTGGAGGAGGAGCTTTCCCGTCTGCTTTTAGGGATGCTCTGACTTCTGTGAGGTTTTGCTTGTAAATAAAAGCAAGCATTACAAAATTACTGTTAAATCTTCTAGGGTGAGTGAGAAATGGTTCCTTCTCCCTCAGCTTGGGGAACTCTGTCTCCTCTTAATTGACTGCATATTTTTGAAAGTGCAAAGTTGTTCAGTTTATGATTATTACTTTTTAGAAAGCAGAGCTATCTGAAGAACCTGAGTTCTCTGGCAAACTAATTAATGTCAGCTTTGTAAGAGGTTGACGAAGAGTCAAAGAAAGATTAAAATTCAAATTAGAAGTGGAGCTGAGCAAAAATAACTCTCAAAAGCAGCAGGTCAACCTGAAACATAGCACCATTAAGCGTTGTTTTGTTTAATTATGTATTTGTTGGTTTGGGGCACAATTCCATGTCAGCTGTGTGTTTTTTCAGTTCTGTTTGAGAAATTTCATGCATGTGTTTAGACCTCTCGTTGACATCAATGGGAATTAACATTTTATTCTCCTTTGATCTATTACTCATTTATTTATTTTATTTTATTTTATTTTATTTTATTTTATTTTATTTTATTTGGGGGTTAAATTGATGAAAGACAAACACCTTGTCACCTTCTCAAAGGATGAATTCTACAGTAAACTTTGCACCTTTCTCCTTTTAATTCATGCAGAAGTTTTTATTTGCTTGGTTGTTGTTGTTTTTTGGGGGTAGTCTTTCTAAAGCAGGGATGAGCAGATGATAGGCCCCCCTGGATTGCATTTCCTATCATCCACAGCCAGCATACCTAGTAGTAAGAGACAGCAGACCCTACTACATCTGGAGGGCCACCGCTGCCCAATCTCCAGATGCTGTGAAGAACACGGTATCTAGCTCGCAAACTATCATGACAGCAGATACGTAATAATGGCTGAAAAGATGTTATGATGACCATATGTTACCCATACGGTCCTTTCCCACTGAAAGGACTTGTATACTGTCCGAGCAGTCTTTTTCCAAACTGTTCTCAGGATCCTTGGTTATGTCCTTGATGAACTGACCTTTTCAGTCCAGTCCAGTTTTAAAAGCAGAAGGGGGCTAGTTTTGGAGAACTTCAGCCTGCAACATCACCACTGTCTACCGGGAGCCAGATTGCTGCTTGAGTCTATGGCTTTGGGTAACAAAAACCCTGCGACTCCTGGTAACCACTTGGGTGCATGAAATAAATCCTAGCCTGGGAAAACCTACATCTCTCTTGAGGTGGACCAACTCAACGACCTAGCAGCCCCAGCCAGCATTGCCATTGACACTGCATAATGGGAGGTGTAGTCCCATTAACATCTGGAGGGTCCATGCAATGAAGCTTCTGGGGTAGGCAATCACATGGTATCATTGTGAGCAATCCTCACGGTAGACATCGCTGAACTTCCATGGATAAATGAATCAGTTCCTCATAATGAAAACAGGTAGGGCTGGTTTATTGCTTTGGATCAAAACCATGCCTGCGGTGAGGGGACTCCTTGCTCTGAACCCTCCTGTACGCCTGCTTGAGCCTCCCTTCGGAAACACCGTGGCCGATGCGGAAATCCCCAGGGCTGCCTGATGCACAGACCACAAACAACTTCAAACTCTCATGCTCCCCATTCCTGTTGTCTTTTAGAGCAGTGTTTTTCAACCTTTTTTGGGCAAAGGCACACTTGTTTCATGAAAAAAATCACGAGGCACACCACCATTAGAGTCCTGGTCTCCGTCCGTCTCCTCCTGCATTGGTTCCTTTTGGTGACTCGAGTCGCGACATCTTCTTCTCTCCGCTGCTGCGCACACTGTGCTCGGGCGGAAAGGAAGTCGGAAGATGATGTCTTCTGTGATAGGTCCAGGCTGGAGTCTTGACCAATCACAGCCCGGACATCAGAAAAGTGGAGGGTGTCCCCCTGAGGAGCGCCAATTGGCGTCCCTGCTGGCCGAGGGTGGGGTCAAAAACCCCACTCCTTCATACCCAGGACATAGTCCAGTGCCCGCCTAGTGGGCAAAAATTCGACATTTTTTTAAAATCTTTCGAATTTTTCAATTTTTCCAACGGCACACCAGGCAACATCTCGCGGCACACTAGTGTGCCGCGGAACAGTGGTTGAAAAACACTGTTTTAGAGAGACGCCGCCCGGGATCAAGGACAAGGGAAATGGGAAGGCTTTTAAAATTTCCCCGTTTGAAGCCTTCTTTCATGTGTCCCTGGTCGAACAGTCATTTGCATCTCAAGAGGTCAATCTGGCACCATTTGCTTTCAGGTGGTCCTTGGATTGGGACGAACAGATGAAATGGGGATGGTGGAGTGGGAGGGGTAGTGTCAGGATTAAAATGCAGGACTATGTGTTTATATAAATAAATAAGTGCCACATTGAGACCTGGGACCACCTGAATGCAGGATCCTGGAAGTCAGGAGCTGTTTGAACTGATATATCTTTGAACCCAGGACTGGCCCCCGAGAAATCAACCCAACTCCATGCCATTCCTAGGCACTGCCTGCTTCCCCAAACCCCTCCCGATGCCAGGACACACATATAGTCCCCAGTACACAACACACAAGCTGCCTAGATGCCCTGAGCACATCTGATCTTGCCTGATTTCGGAAGCTAAGCAGGGTCGGCCCTGGTTAGTACTTGGATGGGAGACCCACTAGGGAATACCAGATGCTGTAGGTGCCTGGAGTAGGAACTAGCAAACCACTCCAGTATTCCTGCCAAGAAAACTCCACGGACAAGGAGTCATGAAGAGTCGGTCACGACTGTAATGATACAACACACACACACACACACACACACACACACACACACACACACACACACACACACACACACACACACACACACACACACACACACACACACACACACACACACACACACACACACACACACACACACACACAGTGGAGCTGGATCTCAAGTAAGAGGATGCTGGGTTCCAGGATATATTTTTTTAAATGGTGGCCCTTTTTGGAGCATTCTTCAGAAAGGGAGCCAATCAGATCTTGGCCCATAAGAGATTTTGATACAAATACAGCCAGCCTCACTGAGCTCCTAGTGAATAGCTGGCAATCCACCTGGTGCTCTCCATGGTACTGAAACACAAAGTGTGACTCTTTTCAATGACACCTCCCAAAATACCATCCAACATTTGGCTCAGGGCATTCTGGGAGGTGTAGTGGCAGAAATCCCTTTGTTAGGTTTTGCTAAGGAGTTTTTCATAGGAGGCATAAGTAGAGCCGAGCTAAGAACAAGCACTGTCAAATGGTTCCTGCCAGCTGGGCGAGATTACATGGCTGTTGTGTACATTGTTGCAAAAAGAAAATAATGTCTCTTTTAAAATTTGAAATACTTTGCCTTGATGAGTTTGGATTTCCCCTGGCCTATCTTTTCTTCTTACAATAATAACATCATTGTCCTCTTAAAACTGTACAACTGAAACAATCCAGCCCCTGTCAAGGAGGCAGAGGGGAAAATCAAACTCCCAGCCTGTGGCTGTGTAGGAGATGACCTAGACCAGTGATTGTGAACCTTTGGCAATCCAGATGTTTTGGACCACAACTCCCATAGTCCTTTGTCATTGGTAGTATATGCTTGGAATTCTGGGAGTTGTCCAAAACATCTGGAGTGCTGAAGGTTTGCCACCACTGACCTAGACTATTGTGCTACCCAGGAGCTCATCTGCTTCTTGGCTTTGTTTGGGTGACACTGAGATTGACCCTCTGGTTCTGGAGGGGGTCAAAGTCCTGCTGCTCAAATGCTTTTCAGAAAGCAATAATGTTAGTGACGGAACCCATCCTTGAGCTCCTTCATGTGAAGAGCTGATAGGTGGATTTGGAGTGTTCTTGCTTGCTTGATTTTTGTAAGGACTTCTTGAAACAGTCAAAGACATAAGAACATCAGAAGAGCCCTGCTGGATCAGGCCAAAGGCCCATCTAGTCCAGCTTCCTGTATCTCACAGTGGCCCCACCAGATGTGTCGTGGAGCGCACGAGACTAGATGTCTCCTGATACCACTCCCCTGCATCTGGCCCTTGAAGTTCCCTGGTTTTAAGCCTGGAGACGACACATGTCCACCATAGTTTGTAACCTATGATGGATTTTTCCTCCAGGAATCTGTCCAATCCCCTTTTGAAGGCATCCAGGCTGGATCAGGACAGGGGATCAGGAGGCAGTCACATCAGCAGGGAACTTCTCATCTGGCCTTGTAGGTCCATGGAGAAATCTATTCCTACTTATGTCGCTGTGATCTTCCAGTCGATAAGGAAATAGACTAATTTTACTGAATTTCCATCTCCTATTCCTTCCAATGATTACAGTTGGGGCCACTCACAGAAAGACCCAATTAAGGAATGCAATCCAAACCCAACACAAAGTCAGGAGTTGGGACAGAGAACCAAAATGCCCTTTCAAGCTGCTTTGATCAATTAAAGACACAATTAAAAACAGACTGCGAGAGGAAACACATCACCCAACTGATGGAAATCTTGCGGCCTTAGCAAACCTATCTCCTGATCCCATGACTTCTACAATAAAAGTTGATTTTTTTAAAAAAAGAAAGAAAGAAAGAAATGTTCTGTATCCACCCAAGGAATTTATTTCACGAGCTAAGCTACTCAGAGGACTGGAAAGATGATGGCCTTTGCAAGGTGCTGGCTGACCGGTTTCATTTTCTTGTGGCCTTTGCTTCTCTTGACTTTTCATGTTGCGTACAGTAGAGGCCGCGCTCTCTGTTCCGATGAGCTGATTTGGCCATCAAAGGAGAGCCAACATGATGGATCATTGCAGCATGATTGCCATTTTGGACCCAAGCAATCGTCATTCTAAGCGAAAGAAAGAAAGAAAGAAAGAAAGAAAAAAGAAAGAAAGAAAGAAAGAAAGAAAGAAAGAAAGAAAGAAAGAGAAAGAAAGTCTGAGCAATTGCAATGAGATCAAAGACTTCCCAGGTAATAAAGGGGTGGGTGGGTGGGAGCAGTTCTTCTGTTCAGCAAACAAAACACAGCCAGCCTCAAACTGTACACTGAGGGAGCCTTAAAAATTGGCTTAGAACAAAGTGTGCTAAACATGCAGATGTATGCAATGTTTTATTCCGTTTCAATAGTTGTGATTGGGATGTGTTTTCTCCTCCCCTCCCCCTTTTACAGCATCCATTTCTCCCTGATGAGTTCAGACTGCATGTTGTGCACATTTTCAAGGCTTACAAAAGGGCCGTCTTATATTTACAGATATGGCCATGTCTATGCTAGGGAGCTTATTCTAAGGGATCAGAAAGGGACGGGGGAAGGCGAGGATTTTGAGATGGCTAGGTGAGATCATTGGGTATGTGTGCTGTCAAGTTGATCCCTATTTATGTCAAGTTCATCCCAATTTATGATTACCCTTTTCAGGGTTTCCTAGGTACAAAGTACTCAGAGGTGGTCTCCCATCCCCTTCTTCTGGGGGTGCCCCATGCAGCTTTCCCAAGGCTACACAGGCTGGCTCTTTTCCCAGGAGGCTCAGTGGGGAATCGAACACCTAACCTCTTGCTCTGCAGCTACTGAGCTATCTATCCAGCCAGCATGTGAGATTCATTCAAGTAAATCCTCTGGGAATGTAAAATTTCCACTGCTTTGCACCAGCTAAATTCAAGAAGCCCAGCGGTTCCCAGTCTGTCAGGGACAATGCTGCCTCTATTATACAAGCACTCAGCTTGCCCTTAAATACTGAATACCAAAACTTCAAACACAGCCTTTGAAGAACTAGGTTCATTCTGGCCTCCTCAAGCCATAATAATTTTCCAAGCGTAATATCTGAGGTGACCTTTAAAAGACAGCGGAGAGTAATTTTCATCAATTTTTCTGGTGCATGGCATTTCTTTTTTGGAAATGAACTCATGGCAAGGATGGCCGAGCGCTCTCAAGGAGTGGCCAACCCAACTGATCACCACCCTGCTTGTTGAGGTAGTGGAAACGTGAATTACACATACATAATTTAAAGCCACGATGAAGATAAACTGGCAGAATTTCTAAACTACCTCAATATCCCCCCAAATATACAATTCACTGTGGAAAAAGAAATAGAGGGGAAACTCCCATTCTTAGATGTCATGGTCATATGCAAACCGGGCCTCCAATTAGGATACAAGGTCTACAGAAAACCCAATCACACACATTGGTACCTACATAAAAATTCCAACCACCACCCATGGCAAAAAAGAGGCATAATCAAAACACTTGTGGACCACACAAACCAAAACTGTGAAGCTGAATTCTGCAACACTGAACTCAGCCACCCTGAACTGGGCCCTACAGGCAAGTGGGTATTCCAAGAACAAAATCAAAAGAGCCATCAAACCGAAAAAACAACACCAAACTGAAGAAGAAAAACAGCATCCAACAAAAAAGTATTTCAGCCATACAGAAAAGGAGTCATGGACCACATGGACAAAGTGTTGAAAAAAACACAAAAATACAACAGATGCTAGGGTCAGCAAAGGACAAAAGGAACCCACTCGCCACTGCAGGACTATGTAGTTGTGACCAGGTATATATTGGCCAGGTATATATTGGGACAACAAAGTGCAGCATCCAGACCAGAATCAAAGAACATGAAAGACCCTGCAGACTAAAACAACAACAACAAATCAGCAGTAGCTGAATACACCCTGAAACAAACTGGACATGAAATCCTCTTCCAGGACACAGAGGTACTGGACAACACTACAAATCACTATGTCAGACTACACAGGGAAGCCATTGAAATCCACAGACATAAGCACAGTTTCAACAAAAAAGAAGAATGTCTAAAAATCAACAAAGCCTGGCTTCCAGTACTAAAAGCTGCAGAGTGCAAAAGGTCAAAACTCAATGATTCCCACCCCGCCATAAGCAACAGTGATCAGTTCACATAATAGAACAGCTAACACCACCCATCAACTACACAGAAGGATCATTTCTCCCCCTGATTGCATTGAAACTTCTTAATCACAATACAATTACTAACACCTATTGTCCTGCATAGGACAAGTTTCATCTTTCCCAGAACTTTAAAAAAAAACCCAGTCTCTCTCACTCTATACCCCAGAATGCAGAGAGAACTCCTGGTTCCCTGAGCTCCTCACCCTCTGAAGATGCCAGCCACAGGGTTTGGTGAAATGTCAGGGAGAAAAACTTCCAGAACATGGCCAAACAGCCTGAAAAACTCACAACAACTATGACATAGGGATGTCTACGTCTGGCACCACTGCTCCTTGAGTAGGTTTTGAGGTTCCCTCTTTCAATTCAGAAAAGGGTCTCCACATCTGGAAGGGGCGGTTCATGCCCCGTCTTCCCAATAGCCCTAGGTTTCAGCCCATGAAAGCTGACACTGAAATAAAACCCATCAGACTTAAGAGAGTACTTACGCTCTTATTTTCCTTTCCTTTTTTTTGTTATGGTTTTCCAAATGGTCTTGGACTACATGCCCCATCATTCCCACCTTCTGCCTGTGGCTGGTGGGACTTTGAGTCCAATGATCTTCAGTCAGCCGGAGCTTCCCTGCTCCCTAAATGTGGCTTATAAATACCAAATGAGACCATAACTTCAAATAAGGCCTTAATGATGTATTTTCCTCATTGCCATGACTAGGGCCCGCTTTTGTGAAATTAGCAGCATTGTTGGATTCCCCAGAATGGCAAATTCCCTTGTTATTTATTTATTTATTCTTGCTCTGGGTTCTTCTTCCTAGCCCCACCCCCACAAAAAAAAAATCCGATTCCATGATGCTTGCCGTATAAAAATAAGAGGCCTGCGCTGTAATCACATTTGATATGCTTGGCTTAATATTTGATTTTATTTTGAATAGGGTTGTGTTTGGATCTGCCTTTTATGCATATGTGGTATCAAAAGCTACCAAACAGAATGGATTTGTATGCAGTTGGTGTTGGGCTGCGTACGTAGGTTCTTCCTTTTCCTGGCAATGAGGGTTTGTTTTCCCAGACTTTTGCTCAGCAAAATATAGTCTCATTTTTTCCCTTGATTGAATCTTGGAAGCAACCTGCTTCGTTCTTTCAGACAAGAAACAAGTGGCTGGCCTGAGGGTTTGCTATCAGTTTGGCTTCTGGCTTTGGGAAACCTTTATTGCCAATTGTCCAAGAACTGGGGGAGTTAAGAACTGGGGGAGTTGTAGTCCAAAACATCTGGAGCAGTGGTTCTCAACCTGTGGGTCCCCAGATGTTCCTGGACTGCAATTCCCAGAAGCCTCTACCACTCACTGTGCTGGAAGGGGTTTCTGGGAGTTGCAGTTACCCAGAGAAGCTTTTCTTCCTATTGGTTAGTGTCTGTTGCTACAACTGAATACATGTTTAGCATGGGGGTGGCAGGGTTGGAAGGAAAGGAGGATTTGCTTGTCTGCAGAATTAAGGTAGGAAATGCAAAACACTGAGATGTAGTCCAGTAGTCATCTTCCAAACAAGCCCATTGCTTGTGCCACAGTTGGAGAATCCACTGTGTGGACCAATAACACTGCAATTTCAAATTACGCTGGACCCTCGTATAACAAACGGTTTGTATAACATAAAATCTGTACACCATAAAAAATTCTGGAGATAGGGGAAATTTGCTTAACAGAATTGCCTATGGGGCAAATCTGTACAACATAAAAATGATCGCGATTAGGGATTACTCTGTTTTCAATGCACTCCTATGGGGAATTTTGTATAAAGGAAAATTTGCTTAACAGAATTTCATTTGGAATGAATTAATTCCTTTATACAAGGTACCACTGTATTTACCAACACTCAATTCACGCACACAAAAGAACTAGAATCCTTAGATTACCTGTACCCAGATTTCAGGTTTTGACATTGGGATGTGGGCAATTCCTAACAAATGAAAGCACCTGAGTGTCATAATATCCACTCCACTCTTTCCTGGGATTGAGCAATTAACCTTGCTTTTTCTTCTTCTCTCACCAGCTTTCTTGTTTTAAAATCAGTCTTCCTTTCAGGTCCAGTTTCACCAGCACAGAAGGGCCATCCCAACCACTCACCTGCAACCTCCATGTGCTTTCGCTTCTAATCACGAGCTGTCTCTAATGTCCTTTCTGTCAGGGGAGAGATTTTCCCAAGCCTTTCTGTCTTCTAGCCCATCCATGGCCCTTAAATTCTAATGCATTGTCATCACCTCCTGGCTTGATGCCAGATCAACCTCTGGATTAATTTTTTTAAAAAATATCCCAGGTTGTGCCACCCTGAAAGCAGAAACTCTGTCTTCCTTGTCCTTGTATTTGCTGTGGATTCCACCCCCACCCCCAAGGATTTGGAATGCCCTCTGACACACACCCACAGCCGCGCTAAGACAACACTCGCCTTCTCACACAATTCGAATCAAAGTGGTGTCAAGGTTCCCCTGCTTAAAATCTTTTGCAGTCCTGTATCTTCATTATGGCCTACCCACCTGGGCATCTCATAAGCAGCTTCTTCATTCCCTGAAAAATGCCCCAAGTTGATGCACACAAAGATACACACTGTCCCAGGAGGGAAGGGAACACACTCAAAATTCAAAAACAAATATTTTGTATCATCCTCCCGCTTTCCTCTGAACTCTCTGTCATGCTCTGGGGAAATAAAACTTTGAATTAACCAGGAGGGAGCAGAGAACAACAGTTTTCTCCATTTTAAATAGCAGAATGGAATTGTAACTAGAGCGGAACCACACTGGGCCTTTCCTCTCTTTTGCACTGAGGAATGATATTAGCATTTTAAGAGCCTTTGATAGACTGTCAAGTTCCCAGGCTGCAACTCCACCTTGGAGGAACACTGTTCGGTAGGGTTTTTTTTTTGTCCTTCTTGTGTTAATTAATTGCTTTGCTAGTGGTGGCTGTGTAACCTATCCATGCGGCTAGATTGCCTTCTGCCTTAGAACTGTCAGGGCCGGGGCATGAGCTTCAAGCCAGAACAGGCGAGATACTCAGATCCGAGCACGGCGGCTAGTTCTATGATGCAAGAACGACTGGAGTACATGGAGGTAGGACTGGAGCAACTGGAGCAGGTAAGCACATACAGAAGCCGAGGGAAGTATCACTGGAGCACACAGGGATCTTCAGGAGCAAGGCAGGACCATACACAAATTTATTTATTTAAAACAAAAAAAAAATCAAACAAGGCAATTAAACAAGGCATGTCCACAGGTTGTTTGTAAAACTCCCACAGGCATGTCATTGGCAATGCAGGCTTGGAATTCTGGGAGTTGTTTCTGGAGGCATGGACCCCCAACTGTTTTGGACCCCAACTCCCACAGTCCTTTGTCATTGGCAATGCAGGCTTGGAATTCTGGGAGTTGTGGTCCAAAACATCTGGAGGGCTGAAGTTTGGACATGCCTGATGTAAACCAATTGGAAGGTGAAATATATTTTCTTCAAATATCAGGTTTCAACTGGTCTTCTCTTGCTCCTACCAGGCACCTTTGTTGAGGACTTCAGAGGGGACTTGTTTTCAATGGCTGCTCAGAGGTTATGGAACTCCCTGCCACAGGAATTCAGGCAGGCTTTTCCTTTAGCTTTCTTCTAAATTTAGTTCCTTTTTAGCCCCTGTGTCAGACAGCTGAAAAAAAGAGTTTTGTTACAAGATACTGTGCATTTGGTAGCTTGCTCACCCATGTGTTTATGGGTGGGTTCATGTTTAAACTGTTCTAAAATGGGTTTTGAAGCAGTGGGCTTTTTAATATGGTTATGGCCAATAAGGCATTTTGGAAGCCCCCTGTCAATTTGACCGGCTGTTGGCTGTGTCCCTTAGTCACACAGGACTAGCGGCTTGTGAGATCCTCACTTAGCTTCCACAGCCGGAGTTTGGCATGCATGCATTTACTGAAAAAGACTGTGGCCTGTGTCCTCAATGCATTTTTCTTACTATTCTAACTTATAGGCCCAAATTTTGTGATGTATAGCCCTACTTGAACAAAAAAATGATGTGATGATCATCAGCAGCATTTGGCTGTGAATTAAAGACTTCCTTTTTTTTCAAAATTAGGAGTGTGCACAACTCACACACAATGAGACAAAGTTACACGCAACCAGAAGTCAAAAAAGGACAGTCTTTAAATCAGCATCCACCTGCCACGGAGGATGCTGTCCTTGACTGCCATGTAGGCAGAACCCACCCAATGGGATTTTGATCTCTGTGGTGGTTGTATTTACACCTGCCTCTCTCTTTTTATTTTTTTCAAGCAGTTTGTGAGCTGTCTCTGATTCCTAAGCCAGGAGAAAGAGGAGACAGAAATGAAAGGGAATAAATGTTTTCCCCAGGCCCATTCCCCACCCCAGAGAGATTTATTTATTTTTAGCCTCGTATTTGAAATTTGCAAATCAAACGTTTCAGAGGATGGAAGTCAGAAGGGGAGGAAGTGACATTTGTACTCACGAACAAGAGTTTTCAAAGGGCAGGGGACTAATGTAGAAAAAAAGACTAGGCTTTGAGCGACATCACGAGCCAAACATCTTTCCTTCAAAAGACCAGCTTTTGACATGTTTTGTTTTGTTTTATTTATTTATTTATTTATTTATTTATTTATTTATTTATTTATTTATTTATTTTGGAGCACTAACAGGGATGCTGGGCGTTGGATATTTCCCCAGCATGGTCCATGCCAGCAAAATGAGAAGTCTGCAGCTTGGGATAATTTCTGAGCTGTTCTTTCTGCACCTCCCCTGCTTAAATCAGCGCACATGCCCCCCGCAAAACACAACCGTTTGACAATGCATTTATTTGTCACAAACGCCTATTCAATTAGGCATTTTTAACAGGCGATGAGTGGATTTGTCCTAAGTTGGGATTTAAATAGATGGGCGCTCTATGGAGCTGTATTCTCTTAACTGGTTTAGTTCTCGATCAGATTCCCCACCTCCTTCCTAACTAAGCTCTTTTTAATGCATTTAATTTTCCTTTTCTTTTCCTTTTTTTTCAGCTTGTCAACCTCACCCTCCGCTTCTCTCTTTCTCTCTCTCTAAGCTTTCCTCTCCCACCTCTCTTTCTTGTCTATAATTATGTAAATCCACAGTAAGGCATTTAACAGGTTGCGTTTGTCAGGGAACCATTGATTCTTTATAGAAGGGAGCTTTCTTCAGCCCCCAAGCCTTTTCTGACAGCCGGAGAAGGCCTGAAACCTCTTGCCCAGGCAGCTCCTGCTGCCTCTCCCAAAAACGATGTCTCTTCCTCTGCCTCCAGCCTCCCCGGCTTGTCACTGGCTTTCTTTGGACCCTCCAGCTCCTGCCCCACAAAAGGAAAAAAGCTCCCTGCCAGCCGGGCTGGTAATCTTACAGATTTATGGAGGGATTTGAATGGGGAGGCTTGGGCCAACCCTGTCTTAATCTATTTCCCGGTTTGTCCCTCTGCCGAGGCGCGAGACGCATCTACGCAGGTTGTATTGGCGGCATTTAAAGTGGATCACGGGTGGGTCGGTTTTTCGGCTGAATGGAGATTGTTAAACCAAGCGCAAGAATTGGGGAGAAAGCCAAGGGAGGAGTCTCTTTTTTTGCAGGCCGTTGTTTCTGATGGCTTCCCACAACGACTGCTTCTTTCTTTAGCTGTTGCTTTGGACACCCTCGTGGCCACAGCACCTCTAGACCAGTGGTTCTCAACCTGTGCGTCCCCAGATGTTCCTGGACTGCAACTCCCAGAAATCTTCATCACTAGCTGAGCTGGCCAGGATTTCTGGGAGTTGTAGTCCAGGAACATCTGGGGACCCACAGGTTGAGAACCACTGCTCTAGACCATGATGCTATCCTGTATCCATAACCATCTCTTAAAGCAGGGATGTCCAAACTTTGGTCCTCCAGGTGTTTTGGACCACAACTCCCAGAATTCCAAGCCTATATTGCCAATGACAAAGGACTTTGGGAGTTGTGGTCCAAAATATATGGAAGGCCAAAGTTCGGACACCACTGTCTTAAAGGTCTTCAGCCCAGCCTTGCTTGTACTTCTGGCGCCAGCTTTTCTTCATCCATCCATTCATTCCACCTGGAACGATCAGCTGTAACAACCTGTCCTTTTCCTTACAGGGTTCTGCAGTGAAAACAGGGGGAATCAACAATCCCTGTTCATCCTCCTTCTATTCAGCAGAGAAGAGAAGATAACCTTTATTGGCATAATAGGAGAAAACATAAAAGCTTCACAGCATGCGTTCAGATCGACAAGGTGTGCCTTTTGGATAAGATTAAAGCAAATCAGAGACTCTCTTCTTGACAATCATGCATAAAAAGGCTGCTACTCTTTCAACTGTATCATCCGATGGGGAAGAGAGCATACAACGATACAGAAAAACCTCTTAGCTCCCAGGCAGGATGAAAATGAGGGTTGGGTGGAGGTATTCCCATGGTGGATAAGTCTGAAAGAAAACGGGTGAGACCATAATTCCAGCATGATTTCAACATGAATTTATCCTGCCAGTAATTTAGCTGTGGGAGAGGTACCTGAATCTTCTAAAGCAGAGAAATCAAAGGCAGGAAACCAGCACAAGGACCCATGGGAGGGAGAGATGTGGCCACCGAGTGAACACCAAAGGATGAGGCCTAGATCTCAGAAGGGCAGGATTTGACCCTCTTGAGCTTCATCCAAGAGATATAACGGGAGGGGAAAGAAAAGGGAGCAGCCGTGGCTTTTGAATGTTCATCAGATTCAAGCTGTTTAGCGACAAAGCACTGGAACCACGAACGGTGGAGGGCTTATCGTATTGAGGTTTCTAAATTGAACTCAGACGGCACCCATGGGAAGCGTGGAAGCTGTATTTGTCACACCCTCCCACTCACTTGTGCTCTTCGGTGAGCATCAGTAATTCATGAATAACTAAGCACTGCAGCGTACAAGCTACCAAGCGTCTTCACCTCTTAAGATTTGCTTTGGAAAGCAGGCTTTGTTGCTAAGCCTCCCCCTCCCCAACTGCCCTCCATTCGGCTCTCCTTCCTCTCCCTTCCTCGCAGGGTTGTCGTGCTGCCAAAACTGGGACTTGCATTTGGAGGCACTGAACATTTATTTCAAGAAACGGCTTCGTTCCTCAGCCAAGCTTGCAGGTCAAGACCAACCGCGGCCCCGCATCGACCGGTTGCGAAAAGCCAGTGGAAATCAAATGAAGGCCACACTGTACCTGTTTCTTTTCTCCATTTCTGCCAAGCTGTTGGCAAAAAGACAGTCCACCACCACGGGGAACCTATATATAGTGTAGCTCAGTGGTTCTCAACCGGTGGGTCCCCAGATGTTCCTGGACTGCAACTCCCAGAATTCCTGGCCAGCTCAGTTCGTGATGAAGACTTCTGGGAGTTGCAGTCCAGGAACATCTGGGGACCCACAGGTTGAGAACCACTGATCTATAGGGTCCCTTCTTCTTCTTCTTCTTCTTCTTCTTCTTCTTCTTCTTCTTCTTCTTCTTCTTCTTCTTCTTCTTCTTCTTCTTCTTCTTCTTCTTCTTCTTATTCCTGTTCATGTTCCTGTTCCTATTCCTATTATTACTACTATGCTTGGGACAGCATGCATTTGGATCGCACCTTCCAGAATCCTGTATGGAAACATCCCAGCGAGGAGCCCGGGGGGGATGATGGAACTACACAGGCGGACAGCCAGGTCATTTTGTGAGCATCGTTATGTACACAACATGTTGCCTACAGGATCTTCAGTGTACGCTTCTGCCCATGTGCTGGGGAAGCTTAAAATCATAAGAATGATGGACTAAACCAGTGGTTCTCAACCTATGGGTCCCCAGATGTTCCTGGACTGCAACTCCCAGAAATCCTGGCCAGCTCGGCTCATGATGAAGACTTCTGGGAGTTGCAGTCCAGGAACATCTGGGGACCCAGAGGGTGAGAACCACCGGTGTGGCTTCATATATAGGTTTTTCTAAAGGGTTTGCAGCCTTCCACAGCCTCTAATCCCCGGAGACCATACCTTTGTTTGCTTTTTAAATGCTGCCAGCTCTTGACCTGTAGGTTAACCGTGCTGAGACTTAAACATGCTGCAGTTCAAGAGTTTAGTCTAGTCTCATTTCTTAGACGTAGAAAAGGGCCTTTCAGGCAGAGCCAGAAAATAAAGAAGGAAGATGGTGCCTTTCTTATTTGGCTTTTGGTAATGGAATGGCTCCCTTTAATCCTGCGACCCAAAGGCTGTGTATACAAAGGCTTGCAGCCTTTGGATACACAGATGAATAGCTGGCGTGAAAGGATGTCACATTGAAGAAGGGGTTGTTTTGTTTTCCATGGCTTCAGAGACTAGGACACAGGGCAATGGTCTCAAACTACAGGAAAAGAGATTCCATTTGAACATTAGGAAGAACTTCATGACAGTTAGAGCTGTTTGGCAGTGGAAGATGCTGCCACAAAGGATGGTGCTGCAGTCTCCTTCTTTGGAGGTTTTTAAGCAGAGGCTGGATGGCCATCTGTCGAAAATATTGTGATGGGGTTCCTGCATGGCAGGGGGTTGGACTGGATGGCCCTTGAGGTCTCTTCCAACTCTATGATTCAATGATTCTATGATACTCTAAATGCCCCTGAACTAGCCATTTGCAGAAAAACAAAACAAAACAAAAATCAAAATCAAAAATGTAAATGACCTGTTAAAACCTGAAATGCATAATCATCCCCATTACCAGTTTTCCCTCTCATAACAACAGCTTGGCTTCAGTCCGAGAGCATGTGTTGTTTCCCCACCCCACCACCCCCGGAGGTGGGAAGTTCCCTTTTGTCTCCTTAGGCTCCAAACTCCTTTGACTGGTTTTCTCTGAGCCTGGAGGATCCTGTGAAATGAACAAGCTGCTAGAAACAGTTGGTCTAAAGAGGAAAACAACACGTTGCTATAAATGGCTAGCAGCAGCATTCGGGAAGAGGAGGGTGATGAGAGCAGTGAAATTGTGGCTTTTTAATAGTCAGCCCAAAGCCATTGTGTCTCATTTTTAATCAGATTTATGCACATACAACCTCAAGGACGAGTTGAGGTGGGGTAAACCTACCAAAATGAATGAGATTTATCAGTCAGTGTGTTTTTGTGTGTGTGTCGTTACAGTCGTGAATGACTCTTTGTGACTCCATGTCCATGGAGTTTTCTTGGCAAGGAATACTGGAGTGGTTTGCCAGTTCGTACTCCAGGTGCCTACAGCACCTGGTATTCCCTGGTGGTCTCCCATCCAAGTACTAACCAGGACCAACCCTGCTTAGCTTCCAAAATCAGGCGAGATCGATGTGCTTAGGGCGTCCAGTCATTACATACATAGAAAAGGATGCTGTCGTGATGGATGCTTTATCTTCTACTCTATCTTGATTTGTTTTTTAAAGTGTTTGACTTAGCAGTCTTCTATTGTATTTTAGTTGGCTGGATAGCCTTAGTGTTTTAGGTCTCTGGCTGAGGAGCCAGAGGTTGGGAGTTCCTCCTGGGAGTAGAGCCAGCCTGGGTGACCTTGGGCAAGCTGCACAGTCCCAGGGTGCTGTGTTTCAAGAACAAAGGAGATCCCATGATGGGTGTAATAAAACAGGCATTTATTGCAGTTTCCACAAGAGCATGATAGGAAGAAAAGGGGAGGAAAAAGACAAGGAGGAAACCACCATCACCACCCCGCCCTAAATACACACTCACACTAAACCCATTATCCTAATTGCTTCCAGATAGTTAGGTCTTGCCCCAGGCAAGCCCAATGGGAAAAGAGGAAGCCTAGATCCTAATTCCCCCACAACTCACAACTATAACATACACAACCCAATACACAACACAGGGTAAGCGAAAGGTCTACCACTTTTATATCCTCACTACCATGAAAAAGATCACCATAAGTCAGAATCACTCTTGGTATTAATAATAATTGTATTTCAATATTGTAGTTTGTGCACTTTGGTTTTTGTGTGTGGGGGTTGTTTTGTTTTGTTTTGTTTTGTTTTTCACAATTTCTGCTTTCAAACCACTCCCTAAGCTGCCTTAAGCACCTGCCTTGGGGGAAAGACAGATGAGGAAGAAAAGAATGATCTCCTGCTTTTCTGCCAGTCTGCATTAATAGCCCCAAGTCAGGGAACGACACAAGTTAGAGACACTGGAGTGTGGATGAGAGAGAATGGATGCCATCCCCATTCTTTTGGTGGCCGTACTGGTATTTTTCAGATGAATAGCTGACGTGATAGAGGAGATTGGCTGCTTCACTCAGGTCCAAATCCTTCCTCAGCTAAAAGAGGCACAGTGGGTAACTTTTGGCCAGCTGTGGTCTTCCAGCCTTATTGATTTCACTTGTTCTGCCTCATGCATGTCCCTTTGAGCTTGCTGGAGCAAAGGTGGGCTGCAATATATGGGCAAATGATAAATAAATAAATAAATAAATAAATAAATAAATAAATAAATAAATAAATAAATAAATAAATAAAGCCTCTGCAGGTTGGCAGATGCCTAAATATATGTTCAGGGTATGGTTTGGGTTTTTTTTTTTAAATTTACCATAGGTTTCCAGACTGTCTTATTTATTCCTGTGCTCCTCCTATGTAGCACCTTAATGAGAACACATTGGAACCAGCCTTGACCAAAAGGTGAGAATAAATGTAAATGCTTTTGTGGTTCAAAGTGTTTCATATGCATTCGCCTAGCAGGAATTCCTGTGAAAAGGCTCGGGGTGATTATGAAGAAGACAATAATTTCCTCTGTTTCCAGTGTTCAGCGCATAAACACTTCAACGTATAAACTATCATCAAGCGAACGGAAGAAGAAAAAATGTTATTTTGGTATGCCTGATGCTCATTGGTGTCTCAACTTTATAGTTAAAGGTGTTTTTGTATTTTTTTTTGATAGTGTATTATTGTTTTTAAATATTGTCTTTAGTATTTTAATATTGTCATGTGAATTACTTTTTGTAAGCCACCTTGGGTCCCTTTGGGGAGAAAGGCGGCATAAAAATAAAGTTTCTTATTATTATTTATTACTTGTTTTTATGGTAAGATACCCATATCACAGGAGATTGGTTATGACACTCCCTGCTATCCACAGAAGGATGCTGAAAAAGTGGTCAGGTCACTATTATAATAGCAAATACTACACAATAGCATGGTCTCTGTCTCCCACTAGTGACCAATTCTGATAACTTTGTTGTTAAAAATATATAAAGAGGCATTTGTGCTCCCCCCCACTCGCTAAATGTTTTTAATATTTTCAAACTGTGGGTAACTGAATGAGTGGATTTCGACCCTGCAGATAAGGGTCCCCTTCTGGATTCTGTTTTGGAGCCTGTAAGCACTGCTTCCTGGTGAAAAAGCAAGGTATAATAAATAAATAAGTTTCTGGCCTGAGGGCCGATTTGAACCCAAATCTCAGTCTTTCTGTGTGCTGCAACTGCTGCACTCACACCGGTGGCTGAGGAATGTTGCTGGAAATCTCTCCATGACCAGAGATGTTTCCTTGATTCCGTCACTGACAGATGTGCACCGGGTCTTCGCAAAATGTGCTCTGTGCTGTAATTAGGTTGCTCAAGAAAGAGAGCTGATATATCAAAACTTGAGGAGTTGCTGAGAAGATTGTCTGGAGTTCCTGACAACCTTCCAGAAGGCCGACTTGCAGCACAAACAAACAGAAACCTCCAAACAGAGACAGTAAATTGTATAGTGTGGCGGAAATAATGGTTCCCGCAATAATAGGGACATCGTCATGGCATCACCAGTGGTTGAAATGCCATGCAGTTCAAAATGAACCTTTGGATCAGAAAGGATCTGAGATGGAAACAATAGGAAGCGAAGACTATTATTTTTCTCAAATATTACGTGTCACATGTCAGCAAATCAAGTAACAAAAAAGAGGGGGAACCATCCATGCAATTGGATGCAGTATAAGGATTTTTAAAAAAACCCAACAATATTGTAATGTGAATGTTTTTTTCAGAGACAAAGATAAAGCAGATCTGTATGTCTCTATATAGTTTAATTTTTTAAAAAACAGGCTACTGTTGGATCCAACATGTTGGTTAAGATTTGTACCCATGGATGGTGAGTTGCAAAAATACAGTCTTTTCCACAAAGATACTTTCTGTAAACCTCTGAGTAAAACATGAGTGGTGGAGACATTTTTGTTCCAATCAAGTTCCAGTGTGAGATATTCTCAGGAGACAGTACCATAGTGTGCAAGAGATTAGAGATGTATGGGTGAAGTTCATGGCCACCCAAGACTTTTTGCCACCTGACGGCCAGGACAAAAATGGCATCCAAAATGGTCAGTAATCTGCTCTTCTTCCAGCAAAGAAGACAGAACAGTGTCTTCATCTGAACCTGCCTACTTTCAGTCTAGCATAATGCTTGGGATTTCACCTTTCTCCTTACAGGGTAACCCACCCGTCTACGAGCATAGCACTTCCGAATACCCGACCCAGCAGCTGACCGACAACGGTCAAGGAGGGCCTCCCCGACATTTGCGAGCCCCCAGAAAAGGGTAGCCTTGTTAGAGCTGTTAAAGGAAAGTGCCTTTAGCCAGAACAATTTGCTTAAAAGCAAAAACACAGAGGCTGCCAAATTTAGAGGGAGTGAGAGAGTGAGAGAGCGAATGAGAAAAAAACAAAACAAAACAAATAAGGACATGACTTCTGAGGGATGTTGCTCATTACATTGAAAGGTTTGGGAGTGGTGGTGGTGGTGGTGATGGTGTGTGTGTGTGTGTGTGTGTGTGTGTGTGTGTGTGTGTGTGTGTGTGTGTGTGTGTGTGAGATACATAATTTAAACAACAAGACACCTTCTCTAAGCTGCCACCTAAAAGAACCAAGAGGCTGCATCTCATTGGAAATTGTCTCTTTTAAATTCGGTCGAACAAGGAACTAGCGACAAATAAAGTGTTGTCAATTGACAAGACAGAGGAAAAGTGTGAGCTTTCCCCATTTTAGCGACCTAGGCCTTTCCCTAGCAACCACTTCCCCTAGCAACCGCCTCAGCCTCCTCAGGTAGACCTGAGTGTCCCTTTAGGCCAGGAATCATCCACCGTGAAGCTATCATGGCCTCTGTTCTTTGACATCGTCCTTTGGTGACCTTGCTCAGGAGAACTGTCTCTAAGGAAGAAAGCCTCTGTATTATATAATCAGGCCTTCAAAATCTAACCCTAATCTTTTTGTCACTAAACATAATGCGTTTTTCAAAAGAGAGACAATAAGGGCCTCAGTTGACAAACAAGCCATTTTTCAGGCCTGAAACTTATGCCTTCAAAAGTCCCCGGACAGGGACATGCACCTTTATGGCAGCCACGTCATCACCATGGCAACCTCAGACTGCCCCTCTGGACCATCCTTTCTCTGCCCCCCCCCAACGTACTCCTTCCCCTTTGCAACCAGGGGCAGTTTTTTGTCCCAGGCAGAATCTCCTGTAAACAAAGCTAATCAATTTTAACTTAATCAGCATTAAGGAGAAATTATGTTTCAGTCCCACACGAGCCAGATGGCATGATGCCATCCGGACAGGAGGCACAGTCCATTAGAGCTCAAGTGATTATTTATTTACAAGGAGATCCACAGTCTTTACACACGCGGTCCTCGGGGAAGCTCAACCACCATGTTTTTGACTGAAAAAGTGGCATTGTCTTGGTGACTTGCTTTGGGTTGAAATCTCTGCAAATGACACTTGAGTTCCTGAAGGCTTCAGTCCTGAGAGTGGCATTCAGGAAGGTTTCCTGAGTAGATCCAGGCAGTAAACAACTGCTTATTTGGTGCAAGACCTTTGCCTACGAGCTTTTTATTTATGAATTTAAAGTGTTTTCATCCTGCCTTTCTCCTTAAAAAGGACCCAAGGCAGTTTGCATCATTAGAAGACAAAATGCCAGACAGAGATGGTAAGCAAAGTTAAGGAGGAAGAACCTCCACTGAAAAACTCATTTTACTTTAAGGGAAAATCTGTCTAAAGAGAAAGGTTCCTATCTAGGTGCAGAAGGACAGTAAAGATGGTGCCACTGTGATCTATGGGGACCATATGTATGTGATTTGTTCAAAGAGAGGTTATTATCATTGCTTCACACACACATGGATTTCCCTGGCCAAGCAGGGATTTGAACCCAGATGTCCCAGGTCCAGGTCTGGAACTGTCCACTGCACTAGATCTCAAATGGGCAATTTAAGTTAAGATGCATCTTGGCCACAGACAGACGCAATGACAGAGAGAACCGGAGCCAATGGGAGGTGGAGCCAGGTCAAAACAATGTTACTGTTGTCTTCCTCTTCGAGGATTTCTGTAATTACAATTAAGCATGGCAGTGGACTTCATTAACATCTGTCTGACCCTAAGAACTGGTTCTAAGAAAATGTTGAAACTGAGCCTGTCCTCCTTTGGGTCCATCTTGAGAAGGCAGGGTTCTCTGGAAAGGATGATAATGCTGGGAAAGGCAGGTGGCCGCAGGAAAAGAGGAAGACCAAATACAAGGTGGACTGATTCCCTAAAAGGAGCCATGGGGTTGATTTTACAAGAGCTGGAGCTGAGCAGGCCAGTTGAGAACAGGACCCTGTGGAGACCACTCATGGGGTCACCATAAGGTGGAGGCAACCTGACACCACATGACAGCCGCCGCCGCCGCAGCAGCAACAACAACAATGAAGATTCACAATGGCACTTCTCATATCCAAGCCCAAATTTGCAGCAGCTCGCCTGCTGACAAGTTTGAACACCTGTTTGCCATGAGACTGTTACAAAACACATCCCAACAATGGCCAATGCCATCACTTTTTGAGCACCGACTTTTCTCCCATCTCCTAAACTATATATATCACCTTCACACATACCCGTTGGTGCAGGAAGGCCCCTGCCTCCACCCATTCCAGAATCCATTTCACCCCTGGCCTCTTCCAATTTGCTGTGCAGAGAGAATGAGAGAGAGAGAGAGAGAGAGAGAGAGAGAGAGAGAGATGCTCCGTCTTCTGTTTGTTACCCTGCAGCACTGAGCCCATGGTGCCTGACTGGATCCATGCCACAGAGGGATTTTAAAAAACAAAACAGAAAAACGCCACCCAGGCCAGAAGTAGGATAAACGACAGACGCTGGGGCTGGCAAACCTAGGGGGTGTCGAACCCGCTTCTTGGCCCCTGCAGTTCTGCTGGCTCCTAATTGACTTCATTTTTCACTCTGTCAGGTGTGTTTCTGAGACAGGAAGAAAAGTAGGTGTATGGTTAATGAGGAGGAGAGGAAGTTGGATTCAGGCCTAGGTCTAGGGGCCATCATCGTTAGGGGAAGGCTGAGGCTCCAACCATTTTTTCTTTTGATGAAGGCCATTAAGCATCCCTTTTTAATTTTCCCACAGGCCCAGGAACTTTCCAGGGAGACTTAGGGTGGGTGGCAGACATGCCTTTATGCTAAGATGCATTTTGGCTACAGATTAAGCAAGCAACTAGATCTCATTCTCTCTCTGCTTCTTTCAGGTGCCAGGTGAGAGCCGTGACACTCTTGACTGTGCGCCTGTTGATGGGCAATGCCTTAACCCAGCACCCTGTGGAGATAAGCTGCAGTTGGTATCAAGCTAGAGGCCTAAATCTATAAGGACCAATATAGTTAGCATGTGCTTAGAGGCCGATGGAGCTCTTTTCCCTTCAGAGATGCATTTCCTTCAAAGCTCCATGCCTGAGCAGCTGACTCGCAAATGAAACCGGTGTGCTTACATACAGGGGATCAAACACAAAAGAAAGCCAAGTTTCAGTGCTCTAGCCTGCTGAGCCACCACACCCCTATAACTTCTCCCAGGGCAGATTCAGCACCATGGATAGCTCCTGCCAAACTCTAAGGCACAGTAAATTCAGCTACCAAAACTGAACTCAACAGCCATAACTGCATCTATGTTGTTTAGGTGTAATAAGGAACACTTAGTTACTTTCAAAAGTTACCTTTAAAGGGCAATTCCAGGCATTTTTGAAGCACAGGACAGGAATTTGCTGGTTTCTTGCCATTCTTAAATCCAAGAATTTGGGTTTGTCTTTTGGAATTGTACTTTAGCCTTTTCACAGGACCCCTAAGATCCGCTGGTCCCTTAAATTCGGACCAGAGATCTTGGGGGTTCGTTTCTGTTCCTGCGTCCCCACCCCTCAGCACTTCCTGCTCCTGTCGGCGTGAGGGGGGAGGAGGGGGGAAAAGGACAAAAGAAGCCTTTACTAACCTGCTGGTGCCAGTCGAACTTGCCACGAGCCCCGTTACTTCCTGGTTCCTTCTCAAGGGGCTCTTAAAGGGGCGGGAGGCAAAAAAAACAACAGACAAGCGAGGAGAGCCCGGCACTCTTATCCGCATCAATTTTTTTTCACCTCCAGAGAGAAGGTACAAGAAAAGTGTGCTGGGTCGCGCTAAAGTGGGCGGGGTCGCACTTAATTGTCTGCAAACTCCGGAGCTGGTGGGGAAACATTTCTAAGCTCCGGAGCTGGGAGCCATTTGCAGCGCAGCTTAGGGGTCGTGTATAAACGCCCCTTGTGAAAAACAGTGTGATACAGTGGATAGAATTTCAGGCTCAGGAGACCTGGGTTCGAATCCTCACCTGGCCAAGGAAATTCACCAGGACACTTCTCAAATGCCTCACATATCTTGAAAAATATATTTAGACTTGTTGTTCATCAGAAGCAATTTGAGAGCACGTAAAAACATTTGTATAGGTATTTCCAAGGTGCAGTATCAAAATTGGTCACTAGATGGAACCAGAGAGTATTTTCCCTGATTATGATAGGAAGTTGATAACATTCAGCTTTGTCAGTTACTAGTCCCATCACAGCAATTATAATAATAAGGCAACTTGGCTCCTGAAAAGCAATGCATAACATTAGTTATTTGAAAAATGTAATGTTCAGTGGTCTACAAAGATTAGTACATTATAAGGAAATTGCTCTTCATTGCACATTTTCCACCTCCTCCTTTCATTCCCCAAAGGCCATGCCTTTAGATACATAAAGCAAAATAGATCATGGTTTCAGTTTCACTGCAAGGGAAGGGAAGGCTGTTTTATCTGCCTAATTTCTTTTGCTTTCAAACCAAGGAGCTGATAGATGGAGGGTGGCATTTATTGACTGCAGAAAGATTGCAAATTCATAACCTAGCTTTTCACATTTACAGCCAAAGCTTTGGGGATGGGGGAAGAGAAATGGATTTGGTTTTGCCAATCACTCACATCACATTTTTTTCTGCATTGAGTTCTGTTTCTCCTGGACACACACACACACACACACACACACACACACACACACACACACACACACACACACACACACACAGAGAGAGAGAGAGAGAGAGAGAGAGAGAGAGAGAGAGAGAGAGAGATGGGAGCTATAGCAGCCATTTGCTAAAAGAGAACATAATCCTTGTTTTACTTCCTTCATCAGTGAGGTCTAGATCCAACCTTCTTTCCTTCATCAGGACAGACTCATCAATACCTAAAACACTGTGTGGCCCTTAAAAGGAAGAAGTGTTTTGTTTATTTATATTTATGCTTTGGAGGATACCACATTCATTCGGCTTCAGAGAATGCAGTTTAATGAATTATGTATCATCCCAATTTAATCCACTCTTCGGGTTTTATAATTATAATGAACTCCAAAAGGACTTACAGATCATAGAATCATAGAATCATAGAATCAAAGAAATGGAAGAGACCTCAAGGGCCATCTAGTCCAACCCCCTGCCATGCAGGAACCCCCCATCACAGGACTCCCGATAGATAGCCATTCAGCCTTTGTTTAAAAACCTCCAAAGAAGGAGACTCCACCATCCTCCGTGGCAGCATCTTCCACTGCCAAACAGCTCTAACTGCCAGGAAGTTCTTCCTAATGTTTAAATTGAATCTCTTTTCCTGTAGTTTGAGACCACTGCCCCGCGTCCTAGTCTCTGAAGCCATGGAAAATAAATCAGTCCCTTCTTCAATGTGACATCTTTTCAAATATTTATACATTGCTATCATATCCCCTCTAAATCTTCTTTTTGTAAGGCTAAACATTCCCATCTCCCTATGCCGCTCCTTGTAAGACATTTCCTCCAGACCCTCAGTCATCTTGGTTGCCCTCTTCTGGACCCGTTCAAGATTGTCAACATCCTTTTTAACCTGAGACGCACAGAACTGGACACAGTACTCCAGGCGGGGTCTGACTAGAGCAGAATAGAGTGGTACTATCACTTCCCTTGATCTCTAGGCACTATGCTTCTGTTGATGCAAGCAAGAATCGCATTGGGTTTCTTGGCCACATCACACTGCTGACTCATGTTAGAGCTCTCTTTTTGTTGGTGCTCTAAGACCACCACGTTGTTTGCCCAAAGTCACACCGGTTGTAGGGAATGGTGATTTCAGCTCAATTTTCTCTCATGAGGCCCAGTGAGGAATCAAACTCTGAAGCAGTATCTTTACAACTAGATGCGCCCCAAACCAGTGAACTCTCTTGTCCACAGACTATGACTTAAGGAGTGTTTTCCCCCTTGGAGACTCCTTTCTTTGTGTTTCAAGCCCTGGGGAAGCATTACTCCAGCTACTGTGTGTTTGAATTTAAGATGCACAATCTATTTATTTACCGTGCAGATTTTTCATAGCCTTCCTGGAAATGTCACAAATAATACTATGCTTGTTCTGGGTTTCAGAGATTTCTTTTCTCTTGAGGTTTTAAAAACTTAGATAAGCAACGCTTATCTGGGTTTCCTTGCAAAGGCCTGAGGTTAATAGATGGTGATATTTCTGTGCTTGTTTGCTGAGTGTATCGTCTGTGGAACTCCCTGCCACAGGATGTGGTGATGGCATCTGGCCTGGATGTCTTCAAAAGGGGGATTGGACAGATCCCTGGAAGAAAAGTCCATCACAGGTTACAAACCATGATGGAGATGTGTAATCTCCAGGCTTAAAAACCAGGGTGCTTCCAGGGCCAGATGCAGGGGAGTGGTATCAGGAGACAGAGATCTAGTCTCGTGCACTCCCAGAGGCATCTGGTGGGGCCACTGTGAGATACAGGAAGCTGGACTAGATGGGCCTTTGGCCTGGTCCAGCATGGCTCTTCTTATATGTTCTTATGTTCTTAACTGACTTTTAGCCCAAGATAATGGTGAAGGCTTATAGAAATAGTAAGTCAAAACAAGACTAAACAAGTTGGGAAAGGCATACAGATAAAACATATTACAAACTCCATAGAGTAATCTAAAGGACACACAAAAATACTCCCTCTTTATGTCCAGATGTTAAAAGTAAACAGGTAGGAGTAAAGGCCGAATCTTCTTGTCTGCAAGTTGTCTCTCTTTTAATTTATATACTGCCCTCTCAGTGGAAACAATACTCTGAGTGTTTTACAAATTGGAAACCCACATGACCCCTTATATTACTATAATAAATATGGAGGTCCACACCTCTAGATCTAAAATCTAGCCACCTGGGGTTGGTTCTGGTTAAAAAATATATTTTAATTAAATAAATGCATTTAAACACATCAAAGTTAAATAAATAAAATCTATATGATGGGGAAAAGAAAGACAAATAAAATTAAAATAAAAAATAATATTAGCATTGGGTGGGGAGTAAATGATAGAAGGCAGCTTTCTATAATTCTGTTTCCACCAATTTCTTGAATATCAAGAGCGAAGGATCCTGGGTTATTGCACAGATTGGGGGCCACCACCGAGGAGACCCTACTGATCTTTTGCCTTGGCATGGCTACTTTTAGCAACCTGGATTATGAGAGCAAGGAATATGGGCAGCTGATTTCGGAAAGAGAGGGATGGAACCCATCAAGGTCTGAAAGGCCAGGAAGAATCAACGAACCCTCTCCGGAGGAAGGAGACTACAAATCTTGAAAGACCCTGGCTGTGAGTTCTTTTTTAAAAATTCCAATTCTGGTTCTGACGGAGGAGCCCTGTGGCGCAGTGGTTAAATGCCTGTACTGCAGGCAAAACTGTGCTCAGGACCTGGGGTTCAATCCCAGGTAGCAGGCTCAAGGTTGACTCGGCCTTCCATCCTTCTGAGGTTGGTAAAATGAGTACCCAGCTTGTTGGGGCAGGGGATGTGTAGCCTGCATACTGCAATTAAACTGTAAACCGCCCAGAGATTACTTGAAGTGGTATGGGGGGGGGGCGGTATATAAGCAGAACACTTGGCCTTGCTTTGCTTTCGTGTTCTTTACCCAAAACTTGGGGACGTTTTTGCAAAAAGGGATAAATTAACACCGCAACTTCTTTTTTAAAAAATCAACAGCGCCATTACATTGCTTTTCTTTTCTTTTGCTTTCCTCCAGCAAGGAAACAGGTGTAATTTTATTCCGGGATGGGGGTGGGGGTGGGGGGTGTCATTGGACAACGTTGACTTCGGGCGTTTATACACGACCCCTAAGCTGCGCTGCAAATGGCTCCCAGCTCCGGAGCTTAGAAATGTTTCCCCACCAGCTCCGGAGTTTGCAGACAATTAAGTGCGACCCTGCCCACTTTAGCGCGACCCAGCGCACTTTTCTTGTACCTTCTCTCTGGAGGTGAAAATTTTTTGATGCGGATAAGAGTGCCGGGCTCTCCTCGCTTGTCTGTTGTTTTTTTGCCTCCCGCCCCTTTAAGAGCCCCTTGAGAAGGAACCAGGAAGTAACAGGGCTGGTGGCAAGTTCGACAGGCACCGGCAGGTTAGTAAAGGCTTCTTTTGTCCTTTTTTTCCCTCCCCCCCTCACGCCCACAGGAGCAGGAAGTGCTGAGGGGTGGGGACGCGGGGACAGAAACGAACCCCCAGGATCTCTGGTCCGAATTTAAGGGACCAGCAGATCTTAGGGGTCCTGTGAAAAGGCCCGATTGCTTCCGACGCTAAGATTGAAGCGGACCTGGGAAGATGCGTCTGGAGCCGAGGAGGGAGAATTCACATGGAAGGTAGAACAAGGAGTCTCTAAGGTGCCACGAAATGCTTTTATTTATTGATTATAGTTTTATTTCCATCTGGCTTCGGGAGGGGAGACTCAGCCTTTCCTTCCTTATTAATTCTTCATTTTTATCTTATCCGGGCTGTCTTGCTCCCCGTTGGATGGGAGGCATTTCGTCTTGGTTTCTCCGACCCTGTGTCTAAAAAGGAGAGAGAGAGAGAGAGAGAGAGAGAGAGAGAGAGAGAGAGAGAGAGCCAGGGAGAGATGGAGAAGGAGCGCTAGTGGGCTGTCTCTCGGGCACGACTCGTGACCCACACGCGCGCACGCACATTCACACGCGCGCTTGGGCTGGCTGGCTGGTTGGCCGGCCCGTCCGCCCCGCCAAGGACCCGCGGACCCGCGCCCCGAGTTGATCCCGGAGACGGTGCCATGGGAAAGCGCCCCAGCCGGGTCCAGGATAGCCATCGGAAGCCCCCCGGGCGAAGGCAGAGGCGAAAAGGCTGCGGCCAGTCGCCTTGAACCGGCCAGACGCCGGGAAAAGAAGAAGAAGAAGAAGAAGAAAAAGCAGCTAGCCATTTCTCCGCCCAGCTAGCCCGCCCCGGGCGCGGAGGTAAGCAGGGGAGCCGAGAGAGAACAAAACGCGTTGTTGTTGTTGTTGTTGTTTTGGGGGGAGGGGGAGATGAGCGTCAAACCTGTTGTCTCCGGCTGGCGTCGTGTGGAAAGGGAAGAATCGCTTCTTTTGTTCGGCGAGCGCCTTACTTTCCCTTTCTTCCAAGCTCTGCCTCTTTCCCTCCTTCCCTGGGGAAAAGAGGCGTAATTTTTAGGGGTGGGGGGAACGGGGGGGCAGGAGGCTTGTGGCAAGGAGGCAATGGATGTGCCATTAGGGCGTGGGGGGAAGAGATGTTGTTTTCACCCAAAAGATCCTCACGGGGAGACCCATGGCACTCCGGCCAAGCTTGGAACGGGTCCCTCTGAAGACAGGTTTTGGGGTAGGGTGGGGACCCCCCTCTGCCTCCAAGATCCTGGATCGCGGGAGGGAAAGGGAGAAAAGGCAACAGCTTCTCTCTCCTTCTCCACTCCCCCACACACCCGTCCACAACGAAAACAAAACAAGGAAGGTTAGGAAAACAAATGGCCAGCCAGGATTTTAAGGAGGGGAAGTGTGTGTTTCCAGGGCGCCCCCAGGCGGCCTGCAGTGCCCGGTGCTTCCATAGGGAGGCGGGGGGGGGATTTGGACGGTTCCTGTGAGGGCACAGCCAAGTTTCTCCTGCTTTACAGCAACCCTCATTGGGCTTTTGAGTAAGCAAGATGCCCCCAAAGTGGCTTTATTACAGTCGTTCATTCCATCCCTCTCCCTCTCCACAAAAATAAAGTCCATGCCCAAGCAGCGATTTGAACCCAGGTCCACGGAGTCCCTCAACTCTGTCCACTATGCCACATTGGGTCTTGAAAGGGGCTCTCTATGCCCCCCAAAAAAAGAGATCCCAAATGCAGATGATTTTAGACCACTGACAGGTCCAAGGTACCATAAGGTTACTGTGGCTCCTTCTCACCCATCCAGATGGATCAAGGGGGATTTTGGTGATTCTTACACCTGGCAGTTTCTCGGGCCTACTGGTTGGGTTTGGACCCCATTCCCATTGACATGAATGGGGTGAAGATGGGGGTCTAGGCGTGGAGGTTGCCCTGCATTGCTTCTGTGCTGAGCACCCCTGTCATTTTTCCAGCGCTGAATTTGTGCATCCTTTGAATTTCCGCTCCTGGGGCTAAAGCCGCAATTACCGCCCCCTGGGTTTGGGAAGGCTCTTGATTGTCATTCCTGCATGGTCTAATTCCCAAACCCAGTCGAGCGCAGTCATAAGTGTGCTGACCTAGAGGTTCATTCTTTGGAGGCTGTGGCAGCTTGTTCCCTAGCAGGATTCGGGGCGATGGTCATAACTAATAGTAATGACTTGTATCTTGTGAACCTTTCTCCAAAGAACATAAAGCTTGTGCTGTGGTTCCATCATCCAGCAAGTGCTGCTCCAAACAGACCCTGCTTCAACCACCAACCCTTTGTTTCCACCTGCTTGCTGCTGGGTCTCCTCGTGAATGAGAGGCACGAGAGACAATTTAGCTGGCTTGCCATCAGAAAGGTGTGGCGGGGGGAGGGGCATCGGGCTGATACCAACCTCTATTATTTGCTTGTGAAGGGGAGAGGGTGGTGGGATGTTGAAGCTGAATGGTGGGGTGGTTTGTTTTTATCTGCCTTATTCTGTTTTGTTTTATTTCATTTTTTGTCATTTTCTTGCCATCTGAGATAGAGATAAGGACTCACAATGGAACTGATGGAACAGGAAGGAAGGAGGGCAATGGAGGGGGGAGCCATTGAGCCTGTGCTGGGTAGAGGAAGGTATGGGGGTGGGAGTGGAACGTGCCCGCGTAGGAGAAGAGAGGTTAGATATCTTACATCTATCCCGTCTTCTGGTTCCACTTCCAACCTGAAGGTATCAGGTGACCACATCAGCGAACCTGGGCCACACGGTGCTGTTGTTGAATGCCAGGTCGGTAAAAATAAGACCGCCCTCATTCATGATGTCATCCTGGATGAGGGTGCCGACCTGGCATGCATTACTGAGACCTGGGTGGGAGAGGAAGGTGGGGTTCCCTCTCTCCCAACTCTGCCCACCTGGGTATTCAGTCCAGCACCAGTGTCGCCCGGAAGGTCGGGGAGGGGGAGTTGCTATAGTCTATAGGAGTTCTATCTCCTTGACCAGGCTTCCTGTCTCCTTGAGAGGAGGTTTAGAGGGCCTATATTGTATGCTGGGCTCACGAGACAGACTGGGGATTCTGTTGGTGTACCGCCCACCCTGCTGCATTCCAAAAGTCTCCCTGCCTGAGCTGACGGAGGTGGTCTCGGACCTGGTGTTGAGGACCTCCAGACTGTTGGTACTGGGGACCTCAACATCCATGCTGAGGCTGCCTTGGCCGGGCGGCTCAGGACTTCATGGCCGCCATGACAACCATGGGGCTGTCTCAACATGTCATCAGCCCGACACATGAGAAAGGCCACACTCTAGACCTGGTTTTCTCAACGGGATTGGAGGATGGTGGTTTGGATGTGGAGGGGTTGGTCCTGACTCCATTGTCATGGTCAGACCACTTCCTGGTCAAGTTTAGGCTATTAGCTACTCCAACCCTCTGCAAGGGTGGGGGATCTATTAAGATGATCCGCCCTCGGAGACTGATGGATCCAGATGGTTTCTTGAAAGCTCTGGGGATTATCCGTCTGATATGGTCGGTGCTCCTGTCGAAGCTCAGGTCACCCTATGGAATAGGAAATGTCCCGGGCAGTTGACACGATCGCACCTAAGCGCCCTCTCCTTGCGCAGAGCCCAGACGGCTCCTTGGTATACATCTGAGCTGCGGGCAATGAAGCAGGAGGGGAGACAGCTGGAGCGCAAGTGGAGAAAATACCGCTGTGAGTCCAATCGAACACAGCTTAGAGCCCATTATCGGGCCTATTCTGTGGCAATACGGTTGGCGAAAAGGCAATATTTCGCAAACCGTATTGCTTCCTCAGAGTGCCGTCCAGCAGAGCTGTTTCGGGTGGTCCAGGACCTTCTTCAACTGAGAAATACGGATGAGGTTCTGGACCACTCGGCAGCCCGTTGTGACGGGTTTGCTGTTCACTTTGAGGGAAAAATCGCTCAGATTCGCAGGGAATTGGACTCCACTATTGGTGCAGAATCAAGGGATGTGTCCAGTGCGCCGTGCTTAGGTCCAGTATTATTGGATGAGTTTCAATTATTGAGACCCGAGGATGTGGACAGGGTGCTTGGATCTGTCCGTTCTACCACCACTCTGCTCGACCCTTGCCCTTCCTGGCTAATTGAAAGATCTGCCAGGGGGGTTCGCACCTGGGTCCAGGAAGCTGTAAATGCCTCATTAAGAGAGGGAGTGGTCCCTGCTGCCTTAAAGGAGGCAGTAATTAGGCCACTCTAAAAAAACCAACCTGGACCCAGGGCTGGTGGGTAACTACCGGCCAGTAGCGAACCTCCCTTATTTGGGCAAGGTGTTGGAGCGGGTGGTGGCCGGACAGCTCCAGGCGCTGCTGGATGAAACGGATTTTCTGGATCCATTTCAATCTGGTTTCAGGCTGGGTTTTGGAACAGAGACTGCCTTGGTCGCCCTGTACGATGACCTTTGCCGGGAGAGAGACAGGGGAGTGCAACCCTGTTGATACTCCTGGACCTCTCAGCGGCTTTCGACACCATCGACCATGGTGTCCTTCTGGATAGGCTGGCCAGGTTGGGAGTCGGAGGCACTGTTTTGCAGTGGTTCCGCTCCTTCCTGGCTGACCGTGTCCAGAAGGTGGTGCTGGGGGACAGTTGCTCCGCCCCGTGGCGTTTACGTCATGGGGTTCCTCAGGGCTCAATACTGTCTCCCATGCTGTTTAACATCTACATGGAACCACTGGGAGAGGTCATCAGGAGGTTTGGGCTGAGGAGTCAGCAATATGCTGACGATACTCAGCTCTACCTCTCATTCTCCACCAATCCAGGTGAGGCAGTTTCTGTCCTGAACTCGTGTCTGAGCCAGATAATGGACTGGATGAGGGTTAATAAATTGAAACTCAATCCAGACAAGACGGAAGTGCTGTTAGTGGGTGCTTCGCTGACAGGTTAGAGGGCCACTTCCCTGTCTTGGACGGGGTTGCACTCCCCCAAGGGACAGGGTCCGCAGCTTGGGGTGCTTCTGGACCCTGGTCTAACTCTGGAAGCCCAGGTGGATTCGGTGGCCAGGGCGCCTTCCTTCAGCTGCGGAAAATATACCAGCTCCGCCCCTACCTAGACGAGCGGAGCCTCATGACAGTTACGCATGCGCTGGTAACATCCCGTATTGATTACTGCAATGCGCTCTACGTGGGGCTGCCTTTGAAGACGGTCCGGCGATTGCAACTGGTTCAGAATCGTGCGGCGCGGCTGGTGAGTGGTGGGGCCGCCAGAGATCACATCACACCGATTCTACATAACCTGCATTGGTTACCAGTTGCTGCCCGAGCCCAATTCAAAGTTGCTTGTCTTGACATATAAAGCCCTAAACGGCTTGGGACCTAGATACCTGAAGGACCGCCTCCTTCCATATGAACCTACCCGGCAATTAAGATCTAGCCAGGGGCCCTCTTGAAAGAGCCATCCCTCAAGGAGGTGAGAGGGATGGCTTGTAGACAAAGGGCCTTCTCGAGCTGCCCCCAAGTTATGGAATGCCCTCCCAAGTGAGATCCGCCTGGCGCCAACATTGATGACATTTCGGCGCCAGGTAAAAACCTTCCTGTTCCAGAAGTTTTTTAATTGATACAACATAGACTGGGGTCCTTTGATGGCAATTTTAGTGATGATTTTAGTATAAGGTTTTGCTGATGTTTTAATTATTTATTGATATTTTATGTCTTAACTGTTTTAATTCCTTGTTGTAAGCCGCCCAGAGACCTTTGGGTAGTGGGCGGCATATAAGATGTAAAAATATATAAATAAATAAATAAATAAAACGCCTTGGCATGGTTCCTTCACCTCTCTTTGATTCTTCACAACAACCCTGTGAGGTTGGTTGGTTAGATTTTAAAAATAAAGGTCTCTGGAGATTACACCAGAACTTCAGTCCTGTTGAATTAAGTGTGCAACTCTCAGTTATGCATCCAAGTTAAACAAACAAACCAATACCATTTCCCAATACTTAGGGAACATATAGGAAATTTTGAATGGCCATTGCAAATCACTCCAAATTCCCAATAAGCCATCATCATTTTGGAACGACAGAGCTAGACATAAACCCATGCGTCACATTCACTTCTGAAGCCCTGGCTGCAGATCCAGAACCTGGGAGCTCAATTCCCCCACTGGAATAGCCGAGACCGACTCCCAAATAAGGATGCATAAGCACTGCAACCTTAGCTTCTTTCCTACTCCTTTAATTCCAGGCGTGGGAACTTGGGCAGTCTCACAAAAGCCAACTGCATTAGTCAGTGACCTCACATGGACCTGCATTATCCATGAGTGCAGCATGCATGACCTGAAAAAAATGAAAAAGAGAGATAGCCTTTCATTTAAAAAAAAAACATACACCATAATCTCTTGGTATTAAACAGAGCTCTTTAAGAAAAAAAAAAGCAAAAATTCCTAGTCATATTATTAGGCCAACTGAAAGAGAACAAGAAACTTGTAATTTGGCATTAAACCAGTGGTCCCCACTGGTGGGTCCCCAGATGTTCATGGACTGCAACTCCCAAAAGCCTTCACCACTTGCTGTCCTGGCCTGGATTTCTGGGTGTTGGAGTCCAAGAACATCTGGGGAACTAAAGTTGGAAACCAATGAGTTAAGTAGACAATACAATATTCCAGAGGATCTTAAAATCATTCAAAATGCATATCACCTACCATTAAAAACACTGCAAGAAAGACATTTGTATGTTTTCCACGTCTTGTTATTATATTTCTCCTTTTCAGTTAAGCTTCAAGTGTAAAAACATTGCAGTAATGTGGTTGGGGATTAACACCAACAAATGCACCATCCCATCAGCAGCTGAAAACTGTAAAATTCCTGTTAAGTGCCAGATGAGCTCAGTGGGAGATGCCATGTTATACCTGCTATAGGACATTAGGATCAAGAACAGAAGTCTTAGCTCTTCTCATGAAAACCCTGCATCTCATCTGTACTATTTCCATATCCCATAATGGAATATGGACCAAGATCCATCAAAAACCAACGTGAAATAAAAAAATTCCATAAAGATGTTGTGAGTCATAGAATCATAGAACGTTAGTAAGGTTGGAAGGGACCTTGAAGATCTTCTAGTCTAAACCCCTGCCCAAGGCAGGAGACCTCATACCACCCTGGACAGATGGCTGTCCAATCTTTTCTTGAAAACCTCAAGTGATGGGGCAGTTAAAACATCTGGAGGCAAGTGTTCCACTGCTGAATGGTTCTCACCGTCAGGAAATTTCTCCTTTTTTCCAGGTTATCTCTCCCTCAGATGAGTTTCTACCCAGTGGTTCTCGTCACCCCTCAGGTGCAACTGAGTCCTTGAGGTGCCGCTGGATCTTTAATTGGTTTTATTTCAGTTGGCTTTTAGGAACCCATGTAGGACTCCACATTGAGTTACACCTTTGGCTCATCTAAGCCAGGGGTGGGAACCTTTGGCACTCCAAATGTGTTGGACCACACCCCCACAGTCCTTTGTCATAGGCAGTACAGGCCCGGACTTCTGGGAGTTGCAGTCCAAAACATCTGGAGGGCCAAAAGTTCCTCACCCCTGATCTAGACTGACACTGCCCCAAGGGATTCAGACAGGATTGTTCCTAGAAGGAAGATGTCCTGATCTCTGGAAAGTGCTGGAAATCTCTGGTCTGGGCTCCCATCTCCGTGCTAACCAAGCCTGCTTATGTCTGGCTTCCAAATATCAATACTCCTGTGTGCAGTGAATGGATTCCATTGGGTTCTTCACAGGCAGCAAAATATCTTAGCCTGGTTGCGGAAGTCAGTTGTGTTCAAGGCCAGGTCTCCCACTTTATTTGCCAGTTTCATTGAAACGGGGAAAAGGTTGGCTCCAAGGTCACGTGTTTGGGGCAAAGCTCTTGCAAGGTTAGTTCCCGCAAATGCATTTTGAGCTCCAAGCGTGGGGTGGGGGAAGAGAAACAGACTTGCCATCAGTGTGTCCTGTTAAAAATCGGCTCTTTTAAGTACATCCAGGAAGAAGGGAGCAGATAGGGAAAGAGGCATTAAATTGCGTCTGGCACACGATAAAAAGCCACCTCCTGGGTCACGCTTCGATGAGCAAAGCCAGATGCCAAGAGAACGAGGCACAAACAACCCCATGCCCTTATCTACAGTCATTGGTTTTGGAAGAACAACCTCATGTGTATGAATTAATTTTTGGAATAACTATCCTCCGGTTCTCTGTGTCCCTCTGGCAGTGGGGGTGGCTAGCAGCTCCAGTTTCGGGAGGACTGGGATTCCACTCCGGGTTTTAGCGATGGTGTTTCTGGTGCTCTCCAAGGTGCTGAATCAACAAGACCTCTCTTGCGAAAAGGGCAGACTGAAACTTGGGAAAGATTTACAGCAGTTCCAAAACTGGAGTCACCGGCCACTAATACCTTAAGTTGGCTGTTATGTATCATCTCTGACTTAATCATAGAATCATAGAATCAAAGAGTTGGAAGAGACTTCAAGGGACATCTAGTCCAACCCCCTGCCATGCAGGAACCCCCATCACAGTATTTCCGACATATGGCCATCCTCCTCTGCTTAAAAACCTCCAAAGAAGGAGACTCCACCACCCTCCTTTGTGGCAGCATCTTCCACTGCCGAACAGCTCTAACTGTCATGAAGTTCTTCCTAATGTTCAAATGGAATCTCTTTTCTTGTAGCTTGAAACCATTGCCCTGAGTCCTAGTCTCTGAAGCCATGGAAAACAAACCTGTCCCCTCTTCAATATGACATCCTTTCAAATATTTAAACATGGCTATCATATCCTCTCTCAGCCTTCTGTTTGTAAGGCTAAACATTCCCAGCTCCCTAAGCCGCTCCTCATAAGACATTTCCTCCAGACCCTCAACCATCCTGGTCACCCTCCTCTGCACCCGCTCAAGGTTGTCAACATCCTTTTTAAATTTAGGGGCACAGAGCTGGACACAGTTCTCACAGTACTCCAGTAATCCTAGAACTGCACACCTGGAATGGATCCTGTGGATCACTGAATCAAGCCCTTGTCAGGAAGGCGATTGGTGGATCAAACTCCCAGCCTCTGGCTCGGCAGACAGGGACCTAAAACTCTGAGCTATCCAGCAGTTCCCTATGAATGAGGAGCCTTTGGAATGTCCTGCTATTTACAGCTCAGCTCAGCTTCAGCAGATCCGACCCTGTGGCTTCATTAATTGAGTCAGTCCAACTCATATTTGCTCCACGTCTTCTTCCTACTGCAGGGGTGTCCAAACATTGGCCCTCCAGATGTTTTGGACCACAACTCCCAGAATTCCAACTCCCTGTATTGCCAATGACAAAGAACTGTGGGAGTCGTGGCCCAAAACATCTGGAGGGCTGAAGTTTGGAAACCACTGTCCTACTGCCTTTGATTTGTATGATGTGCAGCTAAGCTATGTTCCTTCCTTTTTTTCCTGCAATGAGGTGAGTTTGGAAAAGGGAGGGAGGGAGTTATGTCAGGAGGGTGAATGAGATTTCTTACGCGTGTGGTGAAATCTGACCGTTCCACGTTCTTCCTGGAAAGAAAGAAAGAAAGAAAGAAAGAAAGAAAGAAAGAAAGAAAGAAAGAAAGAAAGAAAGAAAGAAAGAAAGAAAGAAAGAAAGAAAGAAAGAAAGAAAGAAAGAAAGAAGAAATACCCATGCCCCCCAACTGAAACAACAAAAACAAAATCAGTAGGTTTTGGGAAATTCTCCAAAAATGAATATATTTGAACCAACCAAATCCAATGGGAGAGGGACGTGTCGCCGCACAGCTGTTAAAAGAAGAGGCAAAGTTTTGAAAATGGCTGCCTAGGCAGGAATTCAAATTCACATATTTTAAGAACTAAGTGCTCAAAACCATAGGTCTTTAACAACAACAACAACAACAACCACTGTTGCTGTTGTTATTAAACCCATAGGATCACTGGTCTGTGGAACTCCCTGCCAGAAAAAGTGGTGACAGTGGTCAGCCTTGACGGCTTTCAGGAAGGATTGGACAAGTTCATGGAGAACAAGGGTGTGAATGGCTATCATTAGGGATGCCTAAGGACAACCTCTGGGTTGGAGATAATTGCAGGATATCTCTCAATGGCACTTGCAAGGAATCGTAAGCAGGTGAAGACATCTGCTCGGGAATACCCTGAAGCAACTGGTGAGCTGCTGGGTGAGACAGAAGGCTGGACTGGATGGGCTGTGGTCTGTTCCAGCAAGGCTGTTCTTATGTTCCTATGTTATGTTCTTAACTGCATATTGTCAAGTCAATAGAGACTTAAGGAGACTCTTTTCAGGTTTGTCTTGGTATATAGGATAATCAGTACTACGTGCAGCTTGCCCAAGGCCACCCAGGCTGGCTTTTTGTCTAGGAAGAACAGTCAGGAATCAAACTCCCAGCATCTGGTGCCTTAGCCGGATGCTCAACACCCATCAAGTGATACATTCTTCTCAAGCGTGGCTGTTGTTTTGTGCCATCAGGTCCCCTGTAACTGATGGTGACCCTCTGAATGAGCTGTGCCCAAAAACTCCTGTCCTCAATAGCTCAGCTCTTCCCAATGGAACCCCATGGCTTCCTTTAAGGGAGTCATCCAACCTCGGATTGGGTCCCCCTCTTTTACATGAAACCCTCATCCTTGCTTACTCGTGAGTAAGGCCTTGGCCATCTCTGTGTCCTCTCGGGGATGCTGTTTTGCAAGACACCTCCGTCTCACACCGAACAAGCAGGGCTCTGCCTTAAATTTATTTATTTGAGGCGGTCTCGTATCAACCTGGCTGGACGAGAATTGATTCCAGCTGTAGATTACATACTTGGATAAGCAGAAAGAGAATTTGTGTTGCATGCATGCAAGTTCTGTTGGCTGCCTACTGACAGACATGAGATAAGAGCCTTTAAAATGGAATTGCTATTTAAAAAGCAAACAATTTACACGCCTTTTGCAGCCGGTATAAGGAAAATAATTTCCTGGCTAGCCTTATCTAAGTTGAAGGGTTACCCCCCCTTCCTCTCCTCTTCCTTTTAATATTGTGAATTTGCAGGCAGAGATAGGCACCCTCCCCCTGCTTTTAAGAGATACTGACTCTTCCTCTGCTCTTATTTTTCTGCTGAAGGGAGTTAACGTTAGGTTAATTAAGCACAACTTTCTCCCGCGAAGGAGTAACACAGTGAACATCTGCACTTCCTCCCAGCCGCCGCTGAAGCTATAAAAAAATAATGGTGTCCTTTCGGGAGAGAACAGCCGTGCAGGCTGCACCAGGTACAAGAAATGAGGCTGTTTGTGGTCTCGGCTGCGTATCTTTCAGCTGTGTTCTTTTTCAGATGTGGGTGGGGTGATGTTCTTGTTTTATATTATGCAATTTAGAGAGAGAGAGAGAGAGAGAGAGAGAGAGAGAGAGAATCATAGTGCAATGACGTGCACTCATAACTGCCACATAGCTGGTACACAGGAAAAAAGAAAGGCACCAGGTGGTCCAATTTTTCGTTCCCCAAAAAGCTGTCTTAATAAAGCAAATGACCATTAGAAACCTGTTTGCCTTCCAGTGTCTGGACATCCTGAGGACTAGCGCCTTAAGAAGTTTACCTGACTTGCATCTTTCTGCACAATGAAGAACTACAGAAACTCTGTCCTGATGCTTTTGGGGATTCCCCCTCCTTTCTCCCTTTTCTACATAGGTATTTGAGAGCATTGAGCAAGGCACAACAGCAGGGCTGGGGAGGCCATACCCTGTAAGCACAAGATATAGACCTCAGAAGGGATCCAACATCTGAGCAGACCTTCTTTCTTCCTCTGATTTCATCAGGCATTGGCTATTCATGTCCAAGCCTTCCTCTGCCTTCATGAGGACTAGAAACTTGCATGTGACCAGGCAATACCAAGAAGTCTGTGATCCTCTTAATTCATTATGCTTTGGGGTTGGTTGGTTTGGTTGGCTGAATTGAAGGCAGCAAAGTAGTTTTGCCTTTGCATCTTTCCATTCTTTTTGAAGGAAAAAATGCTCATTGCTGCTGCCAGCAACACATTACTCCTTTTTTATTTCACAGCATACATTCCATTGGCATGACCAGTAACCATGCTCTCAACTTTCCGGAGAGCAAGAATCGGCATTGAATGGATTGATGGCATTTCTGCATTCATGTGTTGTCACCCTGGGCTCATTATCTGCTGCTTGATTGTTAAGATCTGAAACCCTCTCTCCTCAATCCTAGCCTGGCACACCATCCACAATAACACCTTGGCACCAGCGATATGCTTTTTTTTTTTTTTTTAAATCCCCCGTGCTGTACATAAGGCAAGTCCAAAGATAAGGACAGGCACTTGAAATATCTCTCATTGTCGGACGCGAAATGACGGCTGTCGCATGAGTCACCGGCATTGTCTAACCAGCAGGAGAGCCATCTGAAGCCTGTCTGCTCTCAGCAGTATGCTCTTTTGAAGCCTGCGCTTCCCAGACGAGGAATATAAGAAAAGTTCAGAACGGGTTTGTTTGTTTGTTTATTTATTTTATTTATTTATATACCGCCCGTCTTCCCAGGGAACTCCGAGCGGTCAACAACAAAGGTTGAAGCAACCAATTAAAACACAATACAACAGTACATCAAAGAATCAAGAAAGAATATAAGGTAAAATAGGTAAAAAACAAAATCATTGGCAATTGGCGTCAAAAAAAATGTATTTAGAAAAAAAAAAAGCAACCAGCTGAGGAATTCTGGGAATCGTAGTCCAAAAAGGAAAAGGGAAAGATAAAAGGAAGACAAGCCTGGATTAATTCTGACCTTCACTTCGATGACAACACAAAGTTGGCATGCTGGTTTGATTTGTGAAGCCAACTGCTGGGAGTGGTGCCAGAGGCTGGGAGTTTGATTTCCCCCAATGGGCCTCCTTGACAGGAGCTGGACTTGATGGTCTACAGCAGTGGTTCTCAACCTGTGGGTCCCCAGATGTTCCTGGACTGCAACTCCCAGAAATCCTGGCCAGCTCAGCTGGATTTGATGGTCTGGGGACCCACAGTTGAGTGGTTCTTCTCTCAACCTGTGGGTCCCCAGATGTTCCTGGACTGCAAGTCCCAGAAATCCTGGCCAGCTCAACTAGTGATGAAGACTTCTGGGAATTGCAGTCCAGGAACATCTGGAGACCCACCAGTTGAGAACCATTGATCATTCTACAGGGTCCCTTCTGCAGTTCCGTCAAGATGATGATGACGACTATGATGATGATAATATTTATTCTCTGAATCTGTGGTTCTTGTCCATTAGTCCATATAATACTAGTGGAGCATAATCCAGGTAGTAAATGGGTTTTCAAGAAGTTTATTAAAATTAACTTTTTGAATAACACTCCCATATGCATTTTCCTGTGAACTGTACCTGCCATGGACTCACACATTTCTGTGCTTTTTCAGCATGCTAAACAGTAACTTTGGACACTTCGGGATTCTTCTAAGAACCTTGTTTCCTCCCCTGTGAACTTCCCAAAATGCTACATATAGTGGCTAGAATCTTATGAACATGAATTGCAGTGGTGCACTGCTTATATGCTGGATCATGCCAAAGACCCATCTAGTCCAGCTTCCTGTATCTCACAGTGGCCCCACCAGATGCCTCTGGGAGTGCACGAGACTAGATCTCTGTCTCCTGATACCACTCCCTTGAATCTGGCCCTTGAAGTACCCCAGTTTTAAACCTGGAGATTACACATCTCCATCAAGGTTTGTAACCTGTGATGGACTTTTTCCTCCAGGAATCTGTCCAATCCCTTTTTGAAGGCATCCAGGCCAGATGCCATCATCGCCTCCTGTGGCAGATCCTCCTTCCAGCAAATTGCATTTTATTTTATTTTTTTGCACTGGGTGTCCAGAAGGGGAGGATTATCCCAAGAACTGTGAACAGAGATAGCTGTTGAATAGCTCCATGAGTTAGGGTTCTCGTTACGGAGCTAGAGGTTGGAAATTCGGATTCCCCACTGCTCCTCCCAGTCAGTCTGGATATCATAATCCATAGGGTTCCTTCCAGGTCTTGATGATGATGACGATGGTGGTGGTGGTGGTGGTGGTGGTGATGGTGATGGTGATGATTATGAGATCACCCCCTTTATTGAGATGCACTCTTCTGATGCTCAAATAAAACCCCACAGCACAAAAATTATCAACAAAAGAGACAGTAAACAAACTAGACGAGGCACCATTTCCAAACATAAAAGCAGAAAGACATCACCTTTTCCCACAAGTCATGATCACACACACAGTGGGGAATGCACATCACCTTCCACAATTTGCTGCTGAGCTTTATGTGGTTGGAATTGTGTGTGTTGTGTCGTTACAGTTGTGACTGACTCTACGTGACTCCATGTCCATGGAGTTTTCCTGGCAGGAGTACTGGAGTGGCTTGCCAGTTCCTACTCCAGGCGCCTACAGCACCTGGTATTCCCTGGTTGTCACCTATCCAAGTACTAACCAGGGCCGGCCCTGCTTAGCTTCTGAAATCAAGTGAGATCGGATGTGCTTAGGGCATCTAGGCAGCTCGTGGTTGGAATTAGACCAGTTTATTTGGATAAACAGGATTCTGGCCAAGAAGAGAACTCCAGCCAATCACAAGGAGACCTTTTCCACAAGGATCACACACTCACTCACTCCCAAACACACACACAACCTCCATGGTGGATGTCTTCCTAACCCACAAGGAGGAAGGAAGGAAGATTATGAATTGATATGATAGGAAGGAAGGAAGGAAGGATAGATGGAAGGAAGGAAGGAAGATTATGAATTGATAAGAAGGAAGGAAGGAAATTATGAATTGATAGGAAGGAAGGAAGATTATGAACTGATAGGATAGATAGGAAGGAAGGAAGGAAGGAAGGAAGGAAGATTATGAATTGATAGGATAGATAGGAAGGAAGGAAGATTATAAATTAGGATAGGAAGGAAGGGGAAGGAAGGAAGGAAGGAAGGAAGGAAGGAAGGAAGGAAGGAACTGATGATGGATGGAAGGAAGGAGCTGATGTCCTTCTCTGAAACGGGAGACTTTCTGCTTCTTGCTTTCTGTCATGGTGGGAGACAGGGTTATCGAAAGGGAGAGATGGATGCCAGATATGACAGAGGGATTGAACCCTTCCATGGGAGAATTTGATGGGAGAGTTGCTGGGCTCACGGTGCCTTCTTCCAACCTCTAGGTCAACAGCCATGGGTTCGGTCGGGGGAGATCACTTCAAGGACTTCAGCCCCGTGGTGACTCCTGAAGGGAATGTGGTGATGAGTTTCAGCTTTGACAGCTACCAGCTGGAAGACGAGGAGCTCCAGGCAAAGGGGTGTCAGGCCAAAGGCATTCTCACCTTCATGGAGCCAGGTGAGAGGGCCCGACCTGGGGCTTAGAAATGTTTCCATAGCTCTCCCACTAAGCTTGTGCTATTTAGAGGTGACCCATAAGAACATAAGAACATAAGAAGAGCCCTGCTGGATCAGGCCAAAGGCCCATCTAGTCCAGCTTCCTGTCTCTCACAGTGGTCCCAACAAATGCCTCTGGGAGCACACAAGATGAGATCTCTGTCTCCTGATACCACTCCCCTGCATCTGGTCCTTGAAGTGCCCTGGTTTTAAGCCTGGAGATGACACATCTCCATCATGGTTTGTCACCTGTGATGGACTTCTCCTCCAGGAAACTGTCCAATCCCCTTTTGAAGGCATCCAGGCCAGATGCCATCAACACACCTTGTGGCAGGGAGTTCCAAAGACTAACAACGCACTGGGTAAAATATATATATTTTCTTTTGTCTGTTCTCACTCTCCCAACTCACAGTTACCTTGAACCACTGGTTCCCAAGCTAGGGGTAAATGCACTGCCAGTGAAGTGCAGAAGTAGTCCAGATGGAACACAGAGTTTCCCCAGCAATTGCAAAACATTAGACCTAGGTCAATTCCCCGTATGTCCTTCTACAAGTTAATTAGTTAAGGAGCCTCATGGCACAATGGTTAAACTGCAGTACTGCAGTTAAGACTCTGCTCATGGCCTGGGTTCAATCCTGATGTGTTCAGGTAGCTGGCTTGAGGTTGACGCTTCAGCTAGGGTAGATGCTCCTCTGTGACAACAGTTAACACCCATTTTGTCCCTCTGTTTCCCAAGAGATAGCTTAATTCGTCTGTTTGAGGCATATCTCGCAAAATGAAAACAAAGTGAAGCCAAAAATAATGAGATTCCTTTCTGATTGATGCCTTATTAGATTTGGGTCCTACGATTTATTAGCACGATCGGGGTTCTTCAGTGCCCATTTGGTCAAGCATACAGCTTTGGAGTAGCAATGATATGTATTGTGCAGACATGCCAGTTGCACAGCCAGACTCTGCTATCCTTCCACTGGATGACAGTTTCTCTGGAGCTGCCTTCCCCGAATGCAAAAATCTTGTGTTTCCATCTTTTTTTTTTATGAGGCCACTATCGGCTCCCTCTGCCCCATGACCTCACAGTGTACTTGTCAGTATTTCCTTCCTCTGTATCGTGTTATTTGACTTCTGTGTTGCGCAGCTAAGACCTGGTATTTCAGTACCTCCTGGGTATCCTCTAAAAGCCTACAATTTACAGGAGGGAATTTAATCAAGCCGGTTATTTATTCTGTGACATGCGTTGTCCCTGCAGGCCGCTGCCTTCCATTTGTGAACATTAATGCCAGCGTTTTTAAAATTAAAGCTTTAAAGGGTGGTTAAATCACCCCTTTGCAAGCAGGAATTGGAAAACAGCGGTTAGTGGCTCCTTATCATTCCCCAGTTCCAACCCTCACATCAGAAAAACCTCCTTTCTGGGCCCACAACTCTCTGTGTTTCCTAGCCAGGGGGTGTTGAGACTTCTTGGTCTGAGAAATGAGCTATTCCAAGCTCTGTTTTTTTGGGGGATCTTCTTTCATGTGGTCTGCTATGGTTATATCAACCTTGTCTACAACCCTGAAATGGGGGTGGGGTAGGTAACTTGCAAGAGCATCCATTGAACAGAGTGGGAGCAGGGCAGTAATTCCTCCATTTCAGGCCCATTGATTAACCAGATAACTCATTGATTACTTAATAACCTCTTAATTGGGTTGGCTGGCTGGCTGGTGGTTGGTAGCTTGGATGGTTACAGTTCCATGCCACTCCAATTAGTGCTAGGCACTGTTCCAGGTGGTTTACATCTGAAGTAACATCAACATAAAATAAACCACAAATAATATATTCCTATGCTCAGACAGATAAACTGCAGAATTGTAGGAATTATATGGTTGCTTCAACTGAGGTCAGTAGAAAGTAGATCTCCTGGCAGAGCTCTAAGCGATCTGCACTAGATCGCCAGCGAGTTTCTTCCTAACACTGGTTTATCTCTGTTGGACTGCTGAGATGGGCTAGAGCTTGTCCAAAGGCCAGGGAAGCCCTAAGTAAGTAGTATTTTATGCATCTGAATCAGAAGGGTCTGGAGAACCCTTAAGTCTGGAGGGCAGCAAATTGGCTCCAGGGTTTAGCATTACTCTTACAGGAGCTATCTATGGTGCTGAAACCTGTATCTTCTCTAGGGACCAGATTGGGATTGTAAACAAAACACTGAAATCTTGTGTTGCTAAGCAAAACAAATGATGTTTTGCTTAGATTAAGAAATATCTGTATGGCTGATCTGTTCCACTCCGTAAGCAACAGGAAATGCCTGCAAAGATTTCTTAACTTGAGACAGTTGGCCTCAAAAATTTACGCCTTTTGCTCAGTAGCACAAGAGGATTTAGCCACTGCATAGTAAATACAGGACAGCTACGGTTCAGCTAGTGGTACCTAAAAATTATTTATGTAAGCACGAGATAGCTCAGTTTCTTTTGCTGATGCCTGCAAATACATGACCCATAGTGAGCCATTTCTACCGCTCATTGAGAGAGGCCTTATAAATATTAAGCCAGTTCTGAGTAAAGGACATTTCACTCCTCACTGGCTTTATATTTAAACACTTGTACAATAATAGCAACAAGAAGTTCTTGATCTGCTCTGAAGCAATGTAACCCTTGGATCAATGCCTCTCCTTCACCCTTCTACATGTAACCTGCTCTTTCTTTCTTTCGGCCTGCAGTCTGTGAAGACCCCAAACCCCAAGACCGCTACCATGGCATTTATTTTGCTATGTTGCTAGCAGGAGTCGGTTTTCTCTTGCCTTATAACAGCTTCATCACTGATGTGGATTATCTTCACCACAAGTATCCAGGTAGAATGTCTCAACATCCTTTAAAACTCCAGAGATGTAAATCTCAGCTGGATTGCCTTGCATCCGGTGCCCGTTATCCATCATATTACAGTTAGGCCTTGTCTGCCCACAAGGGGTAAAAGCAATCCGAAAGCAGGGATGAATCAAAGGGGAGGATTTTTAAGGCTGCCAATGCTTTCATGGGAGTGGGCTTGAAAGTTCTAAGCTGAGAACAAGCCAGTGGTGTGTTGCATCGGCTGAAAAAGCCAACACACAGTCTAGTCTAACCATAATTTGCAAGTCTAACTCCTTTGCTGGAGCAATCATATGCTTTCTGCTGTTGAGGAATTTCCTGTTCTAATGACTGGTTGTCTGCAATGTGTACTTTGGCAGCCCTTGTTCTGGTTAACAGGCATTGTGTTATGTTGTTTCAAAAAAACCCTTGGCTGGAGAAAAGTACACAAATGAAACATAGGGTATACAAAGCCTTCCCACATCACATCTTCAGTGCCAGCACTCATTCTTCTTTGCTCTGTTTTCCTGCAGGAACTTCTATTGTCTTTGATATGAGCCTTACCTACATCTTGGTAGCCTTGGTGGCTGTCATCCTGAACAACGCCCTGGTAGAAATGCTTAGCCTCCACACCAGAATCACGGCGGGTAAGCCCAAGATTGTTCCATCTCCCTTTGCCCTGCATCCTACCATGTCTGTTCTGTTTTGTTTGTCTATTACATTTGCACACTTCCTTCCTCTAATGAACGCACAGGGGCATACATGTCCCTCCACCTCCCCACATCCTTCCCGCAACAACCCTATAAGGTAGAGCGCCCTGAGACAGGCGTGCAATCTAAGACCACCCAGCAAGCCTTGGGGCAGAGCAGGGATTTGCAAGCAGGTTTTCTGCACCTTCGGCCAACATTCAGTGAGTTAGGTCACTAACATCTTCTTCTTCTTCTTCTTCTTCTTCTTCTTCTTCTTCTTCTTCTTCTTCTTCTTCTTCTTCTTCTTCTTCTTCTTTCTTCTTTCTTCTTCTTCTTCTCTTCTCTCTCCTTCTCCTCCTCCTCCTCCTCCTCCGTCTTCGTCTCCTTCTCCTTCTCCTCCTCCTTCTCCTTCTCCTCCTTTCTATTCCTATTCCTATTCCTATTCCTATTCTTATTATTAACGCTGCCTAGATGCCCTGGCTTAAGTACATCCAATTTCACCTGATTTTGGAAGCTAAGCAGGGTCGGCCCTGGCTAGTACTTGGATGGGAGACCACCACAGAATTCCAGATGTTGTAGGCACCTGGAGTAGGAACTGGCAAACCACTCCAGTATTCCTGCCAAGAAAACTCCATGGATGTGGAGTCACAAAGAGTCGGTCACAACTGTAATGACACAACTCAACACACATTCCTATTATTACTACTACGCTTGGAACAGACTACATTTGAATCGCACCTTCCAGAATCCCGTATCACACAGAGCCAATGTTAGACCCAAAGACCTGCTTAATTACAGCTACAACAGTTGCTATTTGTCATAAATAAATTCATCTTCTAGGAGTTCCTTTAAAATGTGGGATATTTACAAGGCTTCCCCCTAGACCGGAACGTAGTGGCAGAATCTTACACATGCCAAAATAACATCTTTGATGTTTTACTCTTCCCTGCCCCACTTTTTATATTTGTTATATATTAGTTTGAACTGTCCTTGTTGACTGTTGCTTAATTTTGATTGGTTTGTTGTGATTTACTATTTATTGTATTATTGTACTAAGCACTCTCATGGCACAGTGGTTTAATGCCTTAACTGCAGCTATAACTGTGCTCACGACCTGGGGTTCAATTCCAGGTAGCAGGCTCAAGGTTGACTCAGCCTTCCATTCTTCCGAGGTCAGTAAAATGAGTACCCAGCTTGCTGGGGGAGGTGCAACGTGTAGCCTGCATACTGTAATTAAACTGTAAACTGCCCAGAGACTACTTGAAGTGGTATGGGGCAGTATATAAGCAGAACACTTTGATGCAGCATTCTTATAAAATGCCCAGAGTAGTCTTGCTGCCAGGTGGGCAGTATTAAAAGTCCAAGAAATAAATAAATTATAAATGGAAACACAAGAGGAGATCGTGATGGGTATAGGGGAGTTTGTAACTTTTAACAACAGCATCTGAAATCAAATACTTGCAGAGTTTCATATCCAATATGTGTGTTAGCCTATGATCCCTAAAACAGATTCTCATTCTTAAAAAGGACTTTATCTCTCTGGTCTCTCCTTAAACCCAGGGTATCTCTTTGCTCTCGGTCCTCTTCTTTTCGTCAGCATCTGTGACATCTGGTTGGACCTTTTCACCCAGCGGCAATCTTATGCCATCAACCTCATTGCAGTGGGCGTCGTGGCTTTTGGTTGCACAGGTATGTGTGGGAATGACTGCACTGTCAATTTAGATGTGGAGATTGGCCTTTGCCTGGAGTAGAGACATATCTCCTAAGGGCCATTATAGACAACCTGTTATTGGAAGGCGGGACCCCTTATGAGCTGAAAGTATCTGATTGTCACAGTGGAAATGTTTCCTGCAGTGTGCTTGTGATTGGACCTTTGGATGCTCGTAGCTTGCCCTATCGTAGACTGGGGTGGAATCTTGATGATTCTGGCATAATAAGTGGCCCTGTTTGCTTTCTTCTCTCTGTCTCCCCTTTGAAGTGCAGCAATCCAGTTTCTACGGCTATACCGGGATGTTGCCTAAGCGGTATACCCAGGGAGTGATGACTGGCGAGAGTGAGTATTAGCCAAAGCTTAGAAGCTAAAAAAAAGAATTTGTCATGTGTACCAAATAATTCAGAGCCAAAGTAGTCTGATTTTTTTTTTTTACAAGATGCAGTTTTATGATCAGATCCAGTTCTGGCATGAGGTGAACCAAACTTACAAATAAATCTGAATTGATGGCATAAATCAAAATGGACTGCTTTAGCCTGTCACATTGTTGATCCTGGTGCACAACCCCTAGATTAAGCTAGTTATGTGAAACTCAAGACCTTCACTCCTCACCTTCGCATCTAGGATGGCAAGAAATTTGTAGTAAGTAGTAATAATTAGAAATTGGCATGCCAGAAGGATCAAGTCTCACGTTCCAAACTCCAAGTGAGGATGGGAAGAAAATGCTAGATTTATAGAAATGCAACCAGATAAGAAGAGAGAGGTACCCACTTCCCTGATGGTACAGCTGAGGATGATCAGAAGGTCATACAGCTCCCTTTTAACCTCCCCCTTCTTCTGGCTTTGCTTCCAGGCACGGCTGGCGTCATCATCTCCCTGAGCCGTATCTTCACCAAACTGCTGCTGTCGGACGAGAAGGAAAACACCCTCATTTTTTTCTTCATCTCCATCAGTCTTGAGCTCACCTGCTTCGTCCTCCACCTCCTGGTGAAGCGGACACACTTTGTGAAGTATTACACCGCTCGCTCCAGGGATGGGGGCCCTGACTTCAAAGGGACCCTGGACCACGGCACCGGCTACCGCGTCCATCACGATGTCACCGCAGAGGACATCCGATTCGTAAGTTGGGTTTCAGAGGTCCAAAGCCAGCCAGCTTTGGTGGATGACGGGCAAAAGAAGATTTTTTTTTTTAAAAAAGCTTCTTTTAAATGCATTCTCGAAGGCGTTCATGGCTGGGATCTGATGGTTGCTGTGAGTTTTCCAGGCTGTTTGGCTGTGTTCTGGAGGTTTTTCTTCCTAATGTTCCGCGGGTCTCTGTGGCTGGCATCTTCAGAGGGCAAGGAGCGCAGGGAGTTAGAAAGTGTTCTGCTTATATATACCGCCCCATACCACTTCAAGTAGTCTCTGGGCGGTTTACAATTTTAATTACAGTAATGCAGGCTACACATTGCTCCCCCAGCAAGCTGGGTACTCATTTTACTGACCTCAGAAGAATGGAAGGCTGAGTCAACCATAAGCCTGGTACCTGGGATTGAACCCCAGGTCGTGAGCACAGTTTTACCTGCAGGGCAGGCATTTTAACCACTGCGCCATGGGGCTCCTGGCAAATCTAACAGCCTGGAAAACCCGCAACGACAACCTTCTCTTTAATGTTTCAAAACTGTAGTTTTAAAAAAAATGCAAAAAATAAATAAATAACAAGAAAGTTGAAAAGCTCATGGAGAATATTCCAGTCTTGTGGGTTTTGGAGGCAAAGGTGAGTTATGAAGCCCTGTGTCCAATTAAGAACAGACACATGTCAAGAGCTTGTGAACTCCTGGGTGGTTCTGTGGTTGCGGTCTCTGTCAGCAGAGCTGGAGGTCAGGAGTTCGATTCCCCATGCTGCCTCCCTTGATAAGGTCTGGACTGGGTGATCCATATAGTCCTTTCCTGCTCTGTCATTCTAATAATCCGGAGGGGCAAACCATCACTTGGGTCAATCCTGTTGACTCCGTGAGCCTGCTCTAGTTGAAAGCAAGCCATGGGCTCTGTTCTTTGGGGAGGGAGACGGCGCTCTCTGCTGGTCCATGCTGGCAATGGAAACGGAGCTGAACTTGATGGATCAGGGAAGGATTTCCAAGTGGCATGGGAAACACCCAGGATAGGGGAAACTGGAGATGGGAATTTCTTCTTTCCAGGCGGGAAGTCTCAGAATCCTCTCCCGAGAGATGCAGTCAGAGAAGAACAAAAAGCAAGATTGTTCTTCTCTGATCTAGGCATGCCTATCATAAGAACAGCCCTGCTGAACAGGTCACAGCTCATCCAGTCCAGCATTCTGTCTCACACAGTGGCTCACCATTTTCTTCAGGGTGTTCCCAAGCAGATGTCCTCACCTGCTTACGATTCCCCGCAAATGGCATTGAGAGATAGCCTGCCTCTCTCTCCAACCCAGAGGTTGTCCTTAGGCATCCATCATGATAGCCATGGATGCCCTTGTTCTCCATGAACTTGTCCAATCCTTCCTTAAAGCTGTCAAGTCTGATAGGTGTCATCACTTCTTCTGACAGGGATTTCCACAGACCATTGATGCTCTGGGTGGTAAGGAAGTTGTTCCAGTCCCTTAATCATTCTGGTTGCCCTCCTCTGCACTTTTCCCATCTCCATAATATCCTTCTGGAGGGATGGTGACCAGAATTGTACACAGTCCTCCAGATGGGACCTCACCATAGATTTATAAAGAGACAAAAGGACACTTGCTGACTTATTTTCTACACCCTTCCTAATGACCCCTAGCATTGAGCATCGTTGGAGTGATGAGACTAGCACACAGCTCCTCAGTTCCTTTTTTTCCTTCCCTCCCAGGAGAATCGGACCCAAGGGCACGAGGGGTCTCCTCCCGACCCTTCTGGGCAGGAAGGCGAACTGTCCGGCAGTGGCACCTACGTGCGCTTTGATGTCCCACGGTCCAAAGTCAAGCACAGCTGGCCCAGCTTCAGAGGTAAGGGCAAGAGGAGACTTGTCTTGGGAAACACATTTATTTATTTATTTATTTATTTATTTATTTATTTATTTATTTATTTATTTATTTATTTATGGACCGCCTGGCTCTCCAGAGGAACTCTGGGCGGTTTACAACATGGAAGACAAACAAACGATAGGTCCATCGTGCCAATATATAAAACATAAAACATAAAACCGAGACATCCAAAGTGATAATAGAAATTAGAGATGGGCACGACTAAAAAAAAATGGTGTTTCGTTTGTCATTTGGTCCTTTAGGGGTCCGTTTCGGTTCGTTTTCATTTTTGTGATGTTTTTTGCAAACAAATTGTTTTCGTTTCATTAGGTAACGAAATGAAAAAATGAAAACAAAAACGAAAAATTGCTGTTTCGTTAGCATTCTTTTTAGTTCAATGCATCTGCTGCAACGAAAACAAAAACCATGGCAAATTTGGTCATTTCGTTTTCGTTTTCGTTTTGTTTTTTAAAAAATTTCATTTCGTTTTCGTTGAGTAACGAAACAAAAAAACGAAAACAAAATGAAAAATCGCTCGTTTCGTGCCCATCTCTAATAGAAATATAAGAGCCAATATATAAAACATAAAACATAAAACCTAGACATCCAAACTGATAATAGAAATATAAGACGGTGGTAAGTAAAAGATGGCTAGACAAAAACAAAAAAACAACAACACAAGGGACCTCTGTTAGTCACCAAAAGCAGCTTGGGAAAGTCAAGTTTTTAACCATTTCCAGAAGACAGAGAGGGGGTTCACAGTCTTAATATCACTAGGGAGCTGGTTCCACCAGATAGGACTGGTAACTGAGAAAGCCCGGTTCCGGGTGGAGGTCTTATGACTTTCCCTAGGGGTGGCAGTTCTCAACAATAGGGCCTGATATGTTCTGGAGGACTGGGCCAAAGTTGATCTTCGGATTATGCGCTCTGTCAGATAGGCTGGTCCCAAGCCATGGAGGGTTTTGTAAATCAAAACCAATACCTTGAACCTTATTCAGGAGGCAACAGGTAAACCAATGCAGGCGAGCCAGAATGGGGGTGATGGATCTTCCCGAACCTACCACCAGTCTGGCCGCTGCATTCTGCACCTGTTGCAGTCGCCGAACAAGGGTCAAAGGAAGCCCCATGTAGCCTTTGTTACAGTAATCTATCCTCAAGATAACCAGGGCTTGCACAACCATCCTTAGGAGGTCACCGTCAAGAATCTGGGTGAGAGTCCTAAGATGCTAAAAGGCTGCCCTGGAGACGGCTGCCATCTGGGCTTCCAGGGATATCGCCGGATCCAGGGTCATGCCCACACTCTTCACTCTGTCTGCCTGCTGGAGGGAGATCTCCTCCAGGCTGCGGAGAGGGCCACAGTATCCGTTCATTCCCCACCCCCAAGGAACAGTACCTTGGTCTTCTCGGGGTTGAGTTTGAGCCTGTTGGTCCTGGTCCAGTCCAAAAAGGCATCCAGGCAGTGATCAAGGGTCTGCACAGCCTCCCTTGCAGAGGTGGAGAAGGAGAGATAGAGCTGCATGCCATCAGCGTACTAATGACAGCAGACCCCAAGACTCTGAATGACCTCAGCCAGTGGCCTGACATAGATATTAAACAGCACGGGAGAGAGCGCTGACTCCTGGGGAACCCCCACATGAGAGGGGCCAAGGAGCTGAGAGAACTCCACCCAGCTGTCCTCTCTGGGCATAGCCACTGAGGAAGGAGTAGAGCCAGCGCAAGTAGAGCCATCATGACCTCCATAAGCCTGCCCAGGAGGATACTGTGGTCGACAGTATCAAAGGCCATGGACAGGACCAGCAGGGCAGAGCGACGCTTGTCCGCCCCCCTCAACAGGTCATCTTACAACGCAACCAGGGCTCCATTCAGCCCCATGATGTGGCCTAAATCTGGATTGGAATGGACCCAGGATGTGGGCCTTCTCCAGGAACGACTGGCGCCCCACAGCAGCCACCCGCTCCACCACTTTGCCCAAGAAGGGAGCGTTGGCTATTGGGCCATTGTTGTTCATATCATCCTCAGCAAGGCTGGTTTTTTTTTTTTTAAAGAATGGATCTTATTACCCTCTCCCTCAGATGATTGGGGAACAATCCCGTCCCTGAAGGAGATGGAGGCAATAAGGGAAACCCATTCTGGAAGGCTCCCCCCTGCATCTTAAATAACCAGGAAGGGCAGGGGTCAAGCTGGGAAGGTGCCATGCACCAGCGCCCTGGAGGCATCCGCAGTTGTTACAGGCCCAAATTCAACAAAATGAGGAGAGCGATGGGGTGAAGCACTGGCAGCACGAGGGGACAGGACATCCCAAGACAAGGCCAAATTCTTGGTTGGTTTGGTCTTAGTAAGTCAGGTGACCACTGCCCTATGTAGGAGGTTGGTGGTTCTCATCCCTTGTATTGTCTTAGACTTTGGCAGCTGGTTCCGAACAACATTTCCTGGTCCACATCAGATAGGGCGATGCCGGCCATGCCCGATGGGTGTCACAGTCCCCACAGCATCTGGAATTGGCAAAAGTTGTCCAACCCTGTTGCAATACTAGGAAGTATTTAGCTTTCTAGATTTCTGGTGAGAGTCTATGGTTTTGCTGTGCAGTAGAAGCACTGAGACTCGCAGAGGAGAAGAGCGAGAAGAGGAGAAGAACTTTCTTAGGGAGTCCGCCCCGTTCTCCTTAACTGGCCCGGGCTAACATTTCCCACCGCTGTGCAGTAGGAGCATCCCAGTGCACCAGTGGCTTTGAACATCCAAGGGTAGAACCAGGCAGAGAGAACTGATTTCCCTCCTTATCCCTGGACAGATATGATGCTGCATCGCTACGTCGTGTCCCGAGTGATCTGGGCCTACATGTTGTCCATCGCAGTCAGCTACTTCATCACCCTGTGCCTCTTCCCTGGACTGGAATCAGAGATCCGGAACTGTACCCTTGGGGAGTGGCTCCCGATTCTGGCCATGGCCATCTTCAACCTCTCCGACTTTGTGGGCAAGGTAGGAAGAGGAAGAGGAACCCCACCGATGGCCCCAGGCAGCTCCATTGAGAAAGGTGTTGCTTTTCCTTTGGGAAACCGGTGGGCTTGACTTTATAATCCTGAAATGCCATCAGTCCCAAGGGGGGTCTTCCATTAGGATGGGGCCCACTAAAACTCAGGAAGAGGAAGAGGAAACTGGAACCACAAATGACATTAACGCAAATGGAACTGTTTCCCCTGGTTTGGTTCTGTTTTCTTCTTTGTTTTTTTTAATTAATGGACAAATATTTTTATGGCATCTAATTCTGACAATACACTTGGGCAGCTACACTTTCTTTAGACAGACAGACAGAAGGAAGGAAGGAAGGAAGGAAGGAAGGAAGGAAGGAAGGAAGGAAGGATGGATGGATGGATGGATGGATGGATGGATGGATGGATGGATAGATAGATAGATAGATAGATAGATAGATAGATAGATAGATAGATAGATAGATAGATAGATAGATAGAGGGATGGATGGATGGAGAGAGAGAGAGTGTGTGTGTGGTGTTAAATAGGCAACATATACTTTACACTTGAAAATGCAACAAGCTCAAGTGTACCTATCTTTCACATATCTCCATCATTTGTCTAGTCAGCAGAAACATCTTGGTTTTATATACCAGGAAATAATGGGTTTGAGCCCTACCAATAAATCAGAATTGCTAAGGAAGATATGTTAAAGGTAGTTTTTCTTTATTCTTTCTTTTTCTTTCTTTCTTTCTTTTTCTTGGTTCAGAGGTTATGGGCAATAAAGTTTATATAACTCTCCAAGAGAGTTTAGAATATCCAGGTCCTTTTTTTTTAAATCAAAGAGGAAGAAGCTCCTTTAACCCAAGTTCTGGATTCAGTGCAAGAGTAACACTCAGGGATCCCATACTACAGTTGGACAGAACTAAAAATACCAGATTATTTGAGCTGGGAGCTCTTACTCAGCCTTTTCAAAAGTATCTTTTGACAAGTGAGGAAAAACCGAAGAGAATTTAGAACCCACCAAATGCTCCCATTGCAGAGAAGAGCAGATGGTGTGCTTGGCAAGAACGTTTGACTGGGTCTCTAGAAGAGACAGATTCAGCCCTGGGCTCTGTTCTTCATTTATACGATTGAAGCAGTGCTGGCTGGCAATGACTCCAGTTTCAGGTGCACTACGAATCCATGCCAGGTTTTTGTTTCTGCTTTTAAGGAGCTATCCAAGGTGCTGACCTCCATAGTCAAACTGGGATGAGCACCTCTGGATGACACCTATAAAGAGCACAGTAAGATTGGGAGTGGATTCACAGAACCCCTGAACATGGAGCCACCAGCTGCCACTGGATTGAAGACATTCAGCACCAAACTGGTTCGGTGAAGTAATTAGGTCCTGCTTTCTCACTGTGTCTCTCTCTCAACAGATCTTAGCTGCCTTGCCTTATGACTGGAGGGGGACACACCTTCTCATTTACTCTTGCCTAAGAGTAGTTTTCATCCCTCTGTTTATCATGTGTGTCTACCCCAACGGAAAGCCCACCTTCAGCCACCCGGCCTGGCCCTGCGTCTTTTCACTCCTCATGGGCATCACCAACGGGTACTTCGGCAGTGTCCCCATGATCTTGGCAGCTGGTAAAGTGAGCCCGGAGCAGCGAGAACTGGCAGGTAAGCAGATTGTCCAAGAGAGAGGGCTGCAGGAAGAGGGCACCTTTGGGGCATGGAAAGAGACTGGCAAAGTAGCTGCAGGAAAGGAACCTACATGGCCAGAATGGCCAGCTCAGAAGGGAGCAAAGAGGTCCTCTAGTCTAGCCACAATGGGCACCCTGCATAATTACTAACCACCCAGAGAATGCTTCATACAGAGCCCCATGGCACAGTGGTTAAATGCCTGTACTGCAGGTAAAGCTGTACTCATGACCTGGGGTTCAATCCCAGGTAGCAGCCTCATGGTTGACTCAGCCTTCCTTCTTTCTGAGGCCAGTAAAATGAGTACTCAGCTTGCTGGGATGGTTGGGTGGGAGCAATGTGTAGCCTGGATACTGTAATTAAAAACTGCAAACTGCCCAGAGACTACTTGAAGTGGTATAAGCAGAACACTTTGCTTTGAGTGCTATGGGGTGGTGCAGTAATCCCCCCCTCTATCGCCAGGGTTAGGGACTCAACCCAACTCGTGATAATGGAAAATATGCAATATGTGGATGCTGGATCAGATCGGAACTGGGGGGCCTGTCTGGTGCCTCCGACACTTACCTGAGGCTTGGCACTGCCCTGAATGGGCCTCCAACAGGCTTCCCAGGCCTGTCAGAGGCCCCAAAAGTGGTTTCTGATGATCCAGAAGTCACTTTTGGTTTTCCAGAAGTCACTTCCGGTTCTCTGGAAACCATGTCTGGGGCCTCCGACAGGCCCGGAAGGCACTTCTGGTTTTCTGGAAGTCACTTCTGGTTTTCCGGAAGTCACTTCTGGTTTGCCAGAAGCCACGTCTGGGTCCTCCAACAGGCCCGGGAAGCCCATTGGAGGCCCATGTGGGGTAATTTAATAATAATAATAATTTAATAATAATAATAATTTATTGTCATTGTGTGTATATACACAGTATACACATACAACGGAATTCAGATACCCAGAGACCAGATTCAACACACACACACACACACACACACACACACACACACACACACACACACACACACACACACACACACACACACACAAATCTCCAAACACTCACACACATTAAAAAAAACCCTTCAACACACACACATAAAAATCCCCAAACACTTCCCCCCCACCAACCCCCCCACTCCCCTAAAAACACAAGCATCTACACAACAGGCTAGGTAATCCTGTCCAAGTGCTCACTGCTGGTGGTTCTTGAGTTCATTATTAAGTGCAATTATAGCTCTGGGATAAAAACTGTTCCGAAGACGTGTGGTCCGAGTTTTAATTGTTCTGTATCTTCTGCCAGAAGGCAACAGTTTAAAGAAATTGTGAGCAGGATGAGTAGAGTCCCTCAGAATGTTGTGTGACTTCCTCAAAGAGCGTGATGTGAAGATGTCATCCAGGGTTGGTAGCTGGAGCCCTGTAACATTCTGGGCAATTTTAATTATTCTCTGTAGAGCTTTTTTGTCCGCTACAGAGCTGCTCCCATACCATGATAGCATGCCATAAGTTAGGACACTCTCAATGGTGCTGTGATAGTAAGACAGAAGTAGATGCTGAGATAAATTCATCTTCCTGGGCATTCTTAGGAAATACAGCCTCTTCTGTGCCTTCTTCACAACCATATTGGTGTTTGCAGTCCATGAGAGGTCCTCTGAGATGTAAGTGCCCAGATATTTAAAGGTACCAACCCTCTCCACCTCCTCACCATTTATGTACAATGGTAAATGTACATCTTTCTTCCTCCTAAAATCAATTATAAGTTCTTTAGTTTTTTTTTTTGGTGTTAAGTATAAGATTGTTTTCTTTACACCACTGAGTCAACCCTTGTACTTCTTTCCTATAAGCAGACTCATCGTTCTTACTAATGAGCCCCACCACTGTTGTATCGTCTGCAGATTTGATGATTGTGTTGGAGTTATACAGTGGGGTGCAATCATGTGTGTACAAGGAGTAGAGGAAGGGGCTTAGCACACAACCCTGAGGAGCTCCTGTACTTAATACAAGAGTAGAAGAATGGTGGGATCCCATCCTTACTGACTGTGGCCTATCAGTCAGAAAATTCCTTACCCACAAACAAATCTTCTGATGTATACCCAAATTGGCCATTTTGAAAAACAACCTATTAGGTAGAATTGTATTAAAAGCAGAGCTATAATCCACAAATAACAGCCTTGCATATGTTCCCTGTTGTTCTAAATGGCTCAATACAGTATGGACAACAATGGATATAGCATCATCAGTGGATCTGTTACTCCTGTGTGCAAACTGAAACGGGTCCAGAATAGATGGAAGTCTAGCCTTAATATAATCTAGCACCAATCTCTCAAAACATTTCATAATAACAGATGTTAAAGCTATTGGTCTATAGTCATTGAGATATGCCACTACTGACTGCTTAGGGACTGGCACTATAATAGATGTCTTCAGGCAAGTAGGGACAGAGCACTGCAACAAAGATAGATTAAAAATGTCTGTAAATACTCCAGCTAATTCTGCAGCACAGTCCCTAACAACTCGTCCCATGATTCCATCCGGTCCAGCTGCCTTCCTAGCATTAATATTCTGGAAAGCGCGTTGCACATCAGAAATCTGCAGTAGAAGTGGTTGTCTATCAGTAGTAGATTCTATTGGTGTTCTACTGATGGTCGATGCTGTAGTGATAGTGGTTCCAGTTTCCACCTCAAAACGACTGAAGAACTGATTCAGCTGCTCAGCCAAAGACTCACTGCTGCTAGACAGTAAGTGAGTCTCAAATGAGCCCATACAGCTTGCCCCAGGAGCCCTTTGTTTCGTATACTGTAGTCCCACGATATATCGGGACCGCAATATATGAAAGAAACGGCGGGGGACAACTGTATATAAGCAGCACACTTCGCTTTAGCCCTCTGCCATGTAAAACGTTCATAGCTGACCCTAACCCTAACCCTAACCCTAACCCTAACCCAATCAGAAGCTGCACCCAGAGGAGGCGGAGCAGGGAAGCCAAGGCACTGACTCTGAGGGGGCACCCAGAGGAAGAGGAGGGGCTAAGAAGCAGCAAACAGGTATTCAGCCAAAAACAACAACAACAACAACAAACCAGCACAAATCACCAAACCAGCAGTTCATCCCATTCTTTAGCAGGAGTCCAGATTTTTTTCGTATATACAGGCAAACAAAAACTCCCGGGCTTCCTGCATCCCTACGCCCGTCCGTTTGATACCTTTTCTTTTCGTTGCATGTATTTTTGGAAATCTGTGCCGGCCGAAAAGCGGGTTCTAATTGGTATCGGTGACAAAAGTGGCAGAGGTGGCGGTGAGATCTTTAACCCTCCGTGTGTTTTGGTGGAAAAGCCACCATCTCCCCACTTGGTATGGCCAACATTAGGGGAAGGGGGTGCGCAGTAGTCCTGGAGGGCAGAAGATCCCCATCTTGGTTCAAAGGTAGCAGCGCCGGTGATGGCAATGCTGTTTGACAGCTAAGGCTTGAGTCTCGAGAGAGGACACACAAGACTGAATGGACCTTCTGTCTCCTCCTGTGTTTTCCCCAGGGAACACCATGACGGTGTCCTACATGACAGGCCTGACCCTGGGCTCTGCCGTGGCCTATTTTGCCTACAGTCTCACCAGCACTTCCCACAGCACCTGCTTCCACACCGAAACCTACAACAGCACTATCACGGCCGGCTACTGAAAGGGGCGTTCCCGGAGGGAGGACGGCGGTGTCCCATCCGTAGGAGAAGCGGAAGCAAGAGGGCACAAGGAGGGGCACCTCTCCCGTGGACCCATCCGTGGCCAGGAGCAACCCTATCCCCGGAGACATTTTGGGGGGAAAGTTGAAAAAAGAAAACACCACCTCACTCGCTTCCGTGCTCAGCTATCCCATAAGCCACCATTCACGAGGGAAGCTCTCCTTCACGATGGAGGGGCCTGTTCATGCCCGCCGGGCTTATGTAGGCCCTCATTTCCCAATGATGCCACCCCATGGGCCATCTCTGGCCGTCAGCCCCACACTGCCCCCCCCAAGTACCCCAACGCTGCTGTCGTGATGGGCGACAAGCCCGCCATCTTGAGACAGCCCAGTTTCCCACAGGATGGGTTGCTTTTGCTGCATTCAGAGTCTTTTTTTGGGGTGGGTGGGTGGCTGCCTCATGTTGTCAGTTGGGGGGGGACCCACAAAATGTTAATGCTCTTTCCCCCCTCCTCCATGATGATGTCAATTTCACCACCACCACATCATCTCCTCTAGGAGAGCGACCACAAAACACAGCGCCGGGTGGATTGGCGTTTGCAGACACATTAGGTTGTGTGTTCCTTAAGAAGGGACAGAGATGGAAATGAGCACCTCAGAAGCATCAGTCGAGGGCCGTCTCCTTTTCTTTGAATCCACTCCCGAGTTCTGAAGATGGTTTTGGTGGGGAGGGATGTGACGTGAGACAGGATGCATTCAACAGCTCTGTTAATAAAATGCAATTTCCCCCTGAAGCTGTCTCTTGACTTGATTGGCCTTGTTGCTTCCTTGTCACGTTTCCATGACACCTGAGAGTTGTTGAATTAAAATTAACACATAAATGGGCCTCTTTTCCATTCATGATGTGAGTCAGCCTTGCCTGGCTGGTACCGCTCACAGTTTCAGGCTGGGATTTTTTATTATTTTTCTCCTCTGAATGTTGCTCAGTGCTTCTGGGTTCATGGAAAGCTTGCTTTTAAGGACTGTGGGGTCCCATCTCCCACTTGGCCTGCTAGTTGTCTGGCAATGCTGGAGTTATTTGATGATGGAAGGCTTAGACATAAGTTTGTTTTCTCTCCCTCCCTTTGGAAATTTGCAACTGCTGCAGTCCAGAGTGTGGTCAAATTACTTCTTTGGACTACAAAGCCTTGAGTGTGAGCTGGATGGCTCTGGGTGTTGCAGTCTGCAACTAACTAGTCTTTCTGATAATGAGGAAAAATGGGATTGCATGTCTAGAGGAAAAGGAAAAGGAAAAAAGAAATACATTGAGGTCCACTGTGATCAAATCCTTCTCTATATTTATCCTCAGCACCTGATAATCCCAAGTTGCTGAAGATGGGGGTAAAAAAATCCAGGGACTGTTTGTACATGGATGCAATTTGGAGGGGAAAGGAGGTGCTTAATCCCTCACCAATAGGTGTTTCCTTGAGGAAAAGGTTTAGGGAACAAGTAGAAGTCAGGCAAACCAGCTAAGCACCACGGAGAGCGATAAGGATTTTCCCAAGTGCATAGCGATGTAACAGCACAATTCACAAAAGATGAAGATACTGGCCAGGGCCCATTAACCAAATTCCTGTTCCATGGTAGTGCAAACAGCATAGCCTTTAGATGAAAATGACAGGCAGTTAAGAAAATGCTGTAGTCACTACTTGTCTTACACCAATTTGTATGCCTCTATCTTCAACCTATGTCCGCAGTGATTTCTTAACTTACGGCTGTTTGCTTCCAAAAGTTACATCGTTAGAGGAACTCTGCAGTGGGGATCCAGCCAGTGCGCCTGGCTGAAATCCCAGTGTGTTAAAATCATGACTAAACAGAGGGCACCTGAGGCTAAGCTCTGCTTCCTCCAGCTTTTGGCACCCCGATCTGAAAGATGCATCCCTCTTTGGTGCACCAGTCCCAGTGGGATGCTCAGTATTCGTTCCACTGCTTCCCATCTTCATGACCTCTGCTGAATCTCTCTTTTCCTCTCTTTCTTACTCCTGGCAACCACCGCCACCCAATTCTGAGCACCTCCGGCCCACTCGCTGTGCTCTTATTTCCTGGTCCGCGATGACTGATCCATCCTTGTTCTCCTCTGCAGAGCACCCAGCACCATTGGCTGTGGTCTGGATTGAGGGTGAGCCTTATGGGATACAGCCAGGATCTCCCACACCTCTTTCCGCTGTGGATTCTTTTTGTGTGGTTGTGGTTGTGGAGAAACCAATTATGTGGCAGTCACTCCCCTCCCCCCCCCCCCCAGCTGAAGATGCTGCCAGTGTATAAATTGCAAAGTGAACGGTAAACCGTGGATGATGGGCAATGCAAGGGATTCAAATCAGGGCTCAGGATCTTCAGGCCAGTGCAGAATCAGGCTCACTTGGGACTTCTGGATGCCATTTCCGTTCCCATCATTTGGAAATGCCCCACTTTGTGTGTTGCCGTTCTGATCTCAAAAAAGCCTTTCCCGAGGCTTCCTTGCTTAGCTTGCAGTAAAATAATATTTCATTATTAGACAGCCCGGCTCTCTGGAACAAATTACCGAGCGAGATACAACAGGCTCCTTCCCTGGCATCGTTCAAAAAAGCTGTTAAAACCTGGCTGTTTAGGGATGCCTTCGGCAATCGTTAGGGTGTGTATTATTCTTCCCTGTTTCAAGGTTTGCGCCTGTTATCAGTTGTCTTATGCCTTTTGCCAATTACTGGTTTGTTGTTGCGTATTTTCCCTCCCTTTAATTTTACTATTATTATTATTTTATTTATCATGATTATTTTTTTGGATTTCTTGTGTCTTTTATGTGAACCGCCCAGAGTTCCCTCTTGGGAAATCGGCGCAGTATACAAATATAAAATAAATAAATAAATAAATAAATAAATTGTGCTTAGTATATAATCTGCCAGTATTTTTTGTCCCAGGCTTTCTGCCTTTGGTCACTATGTTTGATTTAAATCATTTTGATTTCAACAGTGCTACAGCTTCTTTCAACACCTAAAGAGTGGTTTTACCAGGGCCACACAAACATATACCAGTGAATTTCCTTGGGTGAGTGGGGATTTGAGGCCAGACCCCCCACCCCGCAAGTCCTCCTTTGTCACACTGTGCTTTAGACCACACAGAGGAATAAGAGTCAGGACTGGGTTCAAATCCCCATTCCTCTATGGAAACTCACAGGGTGTGTGGATGTGTTAAAACCACTCCTTAAACATCACACTTACCTTCAAAACCCTATTTGGGCTGATCTAAGTCCGTTCCAACTGGACAGTGCGTGACAGCAAGACACCACCTCGGTGAAGATTCTCAGCCATCCGGGTGAGTTTATCTGGAACCTGAATCATGACAAGTCCAGTTGCCATGACTTAACTTCCAAACAAGACACACCACCAACGGTTGACAGCAGTTGAAACCAGATGAAGTCTCAACTTGGATTATGGACTCAATGGACTCAGACAGGAAGGAAGGAAGGAAGGAAGGAAGGAAGGAAGGAAGGAAGGAAGGAAGCTGATGATGATGATGGATGAATGGAAGAACGGAGGAAGTTGACAATGGATGAATTGAATGGAAGGAAGGAAGGATTGGTGGATGGATGAATGGAAGGAAGGAAGGAACAAATGAACGAACGAAGGAAGGAAGGAAGCTGATGATGATGGATGAATGGAAGGATGGAGGAAGTTGACAATGGAAGAATGAACGGAAGGAAGGAAGGAAGGAAGCTGATGATGATGGATGAATGGAAGAACGGAGGAAGTTGACAATGGATGAATTGAATGGAAGGAAGGAAGGATTGGTGGATGGATGAATGGAAGGAAGGAAGGAACAAACGAACAAACGAAGGAAGGAAGGAGGGAAGGAAGGAAGCTGATGATGATGGATGAATGGAAGGATGGAGGAAGTTGACAATGGAAGAATGAACGGAAGGAAGGAAGGAAGGAAGGAGGGAAGGAAGGAAGGAAGGAAGGAAGGAAGGAAGGAAGGAAGGAAGCTGATGATGATGGATGAATGGAAGGATGGAGGAAGTTGACAATGGATGAACTGAATGGAAGGAAGGAAGGAAGGAAGGAAGGAGCTAGTATAAGTTGAGGATTGCCGCCTTGGAAACCTCAGGGATTTTGGACATCAGCTATACCGTTCCAAGACCTTGCGGGTTTAAAGTTGAGACCACAATGGTGGGCAGGCCAGACTTAACAATTAAAAAAAAATAACAACCAAGACAAAGAAAGGCAGAGTTTGGGTTGTTTGCTTTTCAATCAGTTTTTTTTATGAAACGGGATCACACATAATTCAGCAACAAACAGAATGCAAAAAAGAGGGGAAGGAACTGAAAACATTTTAAAAAAAGAAAAGGAATGGAACGGAACATAACAACGGTGGGTTGGGGGACAGGGATACATAACCTGGCTCCTCTCCTCTCGATTGTCTCCAAAAAATCCTTGTGTTCCATAGAAGGCAATGGGCAGTTAAGTGCTTTCTATTTAACATTCACATAAATTTCTCTCTCTCGCTCTCTCGCTCTTTTTTTCTCTTCCTCTCGCTCTCTTCCTTGCTGTATCTTTTAAAAACATTTGTTTGCTCCGGTTGCTTCTATCTGTCGAGTACACCGTCGGCAGGCAAGCAACGCTCGGCTCTTCTCTGGCTCCCCCGTGTTCTCTCTTTTACAGTCCTCGGAATTCAACAGGAAAATAAAAAATAAAGACTCTAAATGTCAGACCGTGTTTGCTTTTATAATTTCATAATTTTTTCACATTTTTTTAAAAAAAGTTTATATATTTATATATATTTATATATTTATATTTTATATTTATAATTAAAAAGTTTGAATCCATTTTGCTTTCCCCTCCCTCATCTCTCTCTCTCTTTTTTTTTTCCCCGTTCTTTCCTCTTGTTTGTTTTGTTTTATCAGTTTGTTTGTATGTTTTCTGTTTCCTTAAAGAAGGTTATAATACAGAGGTGGCGGGATGGGTGGAAAGGAAGGATGAATGAGTCTTTTGGTTCGTGAAAACTGTACAGAGTTGTGGCACCAGAGTTTGGGGTGGGCAGGTGAAAAGCTCCAGAAACAGCGGCCCGGGATTCAAGAAGGCGGGAAGTATAAAGCAGCACCGTTAACAGTTTTTTAAAAAGTTGGTTGTAAAAAAGAGAGAGGGAAGGGCCCTTCTCCCACACTGTCTGTTTCTAGGACTCTGTTAGAACCGCGAGCAGAAAAGTCACATCTGTCCATAGGAAGTAAAAAGATCTCCTTGCGGTAGTGCTGAAATGGTACAGCCCTCTTCTGGGCTAAAACAATCCTGTTGTCGTGGCTTCGTAGTGTACGAATTTGTTAGCTAAGTGCAAAATACAGTATCTTCCTAGTCTCAACGTCCTTGGCCCTGCCTCTACCCCGTCCCTGAAACCCCGCCTGCCCAACCCCAAAGGCCCTCCCCACTCTCCAACGCAACATCCACCCCTGGCCAGTCTGGCCCACATTTCAACTCCCACCATCCCCTGCGAGGGGGCAAAGTCCGGAGCGATGGGTCCCCAGAGGTCGTGGGGGACACCGAGGATGGGAGGAGGATCAAGCATCCGGGAAAGTGGAAAGCGGCTGATCGGGGAAAGTGTTCATCAAGTGTCGTGAGAGCTTCTAGGCCCAAAACCCCCACGAAAGGGGGATAACTCAGAGTTCCTACAAGTGTGATCTCCTTAATCGATTTAAACATGATGCTGGTGAGGAGGAAGGGCATGTGAAATATGAGTTTCAATAGTCCATTCTCTCTGAATATCCAGGAGTTTTCTCAAAGGGGCTAAAAATAAAGTTCTGGGCATATATATATATAAAAGTGTTTCTGGAGTTCCTGAAGTGGGAGCAGCAAAGGACACACAGCCAGCTCCCCGGACATGTTTCGTTTTCCCGTAAACCATGTCAGAGACGTAGGGAATTAGGGAATGGAACATAATCTCTCCGGCTTCTAAGCAGGGCCTTACATTCAACTCATGGGAGGAAGGAAACGTTGATGTTCCACCTTCAACATTCTTCACAACCCCAGACGCTAAGGTTTGGCAAAGTGAGGCATCTGTCGCGAACGCGGTCCAGCGCTGGATCGCCCTGGTCCTTTCGCTCAGCTTTGGGGAACCCGATGGGGGGTGTAGGTGGAGCAGCTCCCAGAAGGAGTGTGGCCCTTCTTGGCTCGGCGTGTCTCCTCACCTTCAAGAGAGCAGGCCTTGGAGGCAGGGAGGTGGCCACACCTTGAGTGCTGGACCACACTGAGCCTCCCTGACTCTCACGTCCTCTGACAGGTGACGTCTGCAGTTGGCAGAGAAGGATTCCTGAGTAGTCCTGAAGATTTAAGAACCGAATCCAGAAAAACGTTGGCAGCCTGGAAAAATCCTATGGAAACGTCTTGACACACCACCACCACCACCACCACCACCCAAAAAGCCGGGATGGGGCCAAGAAGTGCCTGGTGTTCAGCAGTCTTTGGGCAGTGTGACACTCCACCCCAAACAGTTCCCAGTTGGCAGCGGCAGGAAGCAAACCTAACAGCCCCTGCCTGGTGGTTTCTGTTGTGTGTTTTTTTTTAACCATTCCTTTCTCCATTAAAAGATAAGCAGCTGGATCTATTGCTTCTGACTTCTGATTGTTATAAATTTTTTTGGAACGCCCTTGGCGAAACCAAAAAAGGAAAAAGAAAAAAAAAGGTGTGTGTGTGTGCGTGCGGAAAGAACTCCTGCTTTCCTCGTAAAACGGTGTGGCTGAGCATCAAACAATCATGCTGTCGTTGAAACAGGCACATACATGTGTTTCTTCTCATTCCTTTGTCGACCGCTGCCTCCACGCCCTGGAGAGGTGGGCGTGCGGGCGAATCCGCGTGCTTCGGAAGGCAAGGGAGGGCCTCTCCCCAACTCCCCAACCCCGTTTCCCTTTCCCAGAGGCTGTTAACAGATGACAGGGACCCCATCTGTATTGAAGATCATGCCTGTGGTGGGCTCATAGGTCCCCGCTAGGTAGTAGAGGTCTTCACTGTCCTGATACTTCTTGGTTTTCAGCATCTGCTCGTATTGTTCCAAGTCAACCACCAAGCACTTGTGCGAGATCGTCTGGACATCGTTTTCATCCACGTGGGAGGACTGGTACAGCGCCCGCTGGTGGACAAAAGAGGAGAAGGAGAGACAAGAGGGAAAGACCAAATGACAAAAAAGGGGAGTCAAACTATGGAATCAGCCTCTCTCCGTGGTGGCACCTACTCACACCCACCCAGGAAATACAACAAATATTTTTTGTCCCGTCATCCCCCCCCATTTATGAAGTCTCCGCCTTTGCTTTCGCACCACGTTTCAACTTCCTAGTCCTCAAGAGATCCGAACGTTGCTGCAAAGGCAGCACCTCTCCACTCTTGAACGACGGCGCCTAAGAGGTGACCTGACTGACGTTTATAAAATCATACACGGTGTGGACAAAACTGTTTTCCCTATAGGCACAAACAAACATAAAATAAAGTACTTTTTCACCCAGAGGATCACTGGTCTGTGGAACTCCCTGCCAGAAGAAGTGGTGGCAGCTGTCAGCCTTGACAAATTTAAGAAAGGATTGGACAAGTTCCTGGAGAACAAGGGTATCAATGGCGATCATGATGGATGCCTCAGGACAACCTCCGGGTTGGAGAGATAGGCAGGATATCTCTCAATGCCATTTGCGGGGAATCTTGAGCAGGCGAAGACATCTGCTTGGGAATACCCTGAAGCAAATGGTGAGCCACTGTGTGAGACAGAACGCTGGACTGGATGGGCTGTGGCCTGTTCCTGCAAGGCTGTTCTTATGTAAATGCCCTCTTACATCCCCTCACCATCCCCTGGACCCTTTGCTTCCTTCTCGCATGCTTAGGGCCCAAGTACACCTTACGGGAGAAGGAGAATCAGGTGGGTCGCACCCCTTTGGCGATACTAATAAATAATCAAATCAAAACCTTTGGGTGTGTTTGGCAATGGACTCCAACCACTGGCAATTGGTCCTCCTCAATGGAGCCACACCATTTGGACTGAGGGTGACCAGAGAGCCATCCCGAGGGTCTCTCCCCCACCCAGCCACCTCTGTTGCTCAAACCCACCTCCATGAAATCTTTCCTCTGGCTGGAAGCCTGAAGAGCTGAGGAGAGGCTGCGCCCAGACTTCTGATCCCAGCGCTGAAATCCAGAACATAAGCCAGGTCCAGGAGAAGCCATCATAAAAGAGAGAATAATTGTTTTTAAGCCAAAGCCAGCAACGCCCAGAGATTTCTGCTCAAAAACAGCCACCCTCTTTGATGACTTCTCTCTCGATCACCACTTCCCCACTTGGGGGTCCCCAAATATTCCTGGACTACAACTTGCAGAAATCCTGGCCAGCACCATTGGTGGTGAAGTCTAGTGGCCATGCAAGAACATCTGAAGACCCGAGAGTGGAAACCACTGCTCTAGATCCTAGCTGTCTAATGGTACTGACTCAGTAGCAAAAACAAAGGCACTCTGTCCATGCTCAGAAGTAGTCAAGGAGTAAACGATCCATCAGTGATGTTTCCACCGATTTGTTGACCCTTCCTTTCTAGGTCTGAAACAAAGCCTTTGGCATACAAAGCAATCCTAATCAAGAAGGGCCAGGCTTAGGGCTCCCACCTTGCCTTCGTTGAGTTTCTTGCCCGGATTGGTTTCTTCGGGGTGATAAAACCATTTCACCCGGACTACCATGTTGTTCCCCCAGGACTCCCACATGCTCTGGATCCGGCCAATGTAAGGCAGGTTAGGCCGGCCGGCCGACAAGAAGACGGCACAGTCTCCGATACGGATGATCTCCTTCCCACGGACAATGGCCTTGTAGAACAGCTTCCGGGCCTTTCCCTTCATGCCGCGCCTCTGTGGAATGAAACGGGAGGGTCAGGATGAGGTTGGAAGTCCGTTTGAACCCATCGGGTTGGCGCCAGAGGTACTTAAAGCAAAAGCGAAGTGTTCTGCTTATATACCGGCCCATCCCACTTCAAATAGTCTTTGGGCGGTTTACAGTTTTTAATTACAGTCTGCAGGCTACATATTGCCCCCCCCCCCCGGCAAGCTGGGTACTCATTTTACCGATCTCAGAAGGATGGAAGGCTGAGTGAACCTCGAGCCTCCTACCTGGGATTGAACCCCAGGTCATGAGCACAGTTTTACCTGCAGGACAGGCATTTAACCATTGCGCCACGGGGCTCCACAGCATGGCTGCAGACCTCGTGAGATTACCAGCACCAGCCAATCCTGCTAGGAAAAGGCAGACTTTCAAGAGGAAGACCAAACGGGAGACAGACACACTCCACAAAGGAAGACCCGGCCTCAACTTTGCAAGACTCTAGCAACTTTTGGAGGTTACCAATCCAAAGATTTGTTGCGAGTCAAAATTGAATTGGGCAGGAGGCTCTGCTGGGCGGCAGAGATGTTGGGCTGGCCTTTGTCTACCTTGTCATCATAAGGTCTCGTTTTGTCCAATTGTGGACACTTTAAGGAGAGGGGAAGAGAAGGTCACCTAATTCTACGGTGATCTGGAGGTAAGGTGCCCGGAATAATCAAGACAGGTTAAACCAGGCATGTCCAAACTTCGGCCCTCCAGATGTTTTGCACCACAACTCCCACAGCCCTTTGTCACTGGCAAGCTAAGCTTAAAATTCTGGGAGTTGTGGTCCAAAGCATCAGGAGGGCTGAAGTTTGGACATGCCTGGCGTTAAACTGACAAAAATGAAGAGGCTCTCAAGTACCCTTTACGCCTATACCGCAGTCATGCAACTGACCACAAATGCTGGGAGGGATCAAGTAATCATCGTTTTAGGTTATCCTCCCAGCTCTGCAGTTGTAAGATCTTGAAGATGATGACGATTTCTGGTTTACCCTGTGGTTCATCCTCTCCAACCCATTTAAGGAGACACAGCCGGGAATTGAACTCCCAACTTCGGGCTCTGTAGCCAGACCACCTCAATCACCGAGCTCTCCAGCAGTTCCTATCTTTCGCCTGCACGACCCTACAGTCCCGGAACCCTTATGCCAGGAACACCCTATCATTTTAAGGATGCCTCCAAGCTCCTTGTCATTTCTGCTGTGAGAGACCAAAAACACCTGGGAGATCTCACCTGGGTCGGCTTGCCAAACCACTTCCAAAGCTGCCGGGCCGGCAAGAAGGCAGCAATCTTTGGCCGGTTCTCCACCGAGGGCAGCCTCTGCCGTTTGGCCAACTCCTTGGTGGTGGGTAGGTGGATCCCCTCCCGTTTCTTCGGCCGGTTCTTGTTCCCACTCGCTTGCTGATTGGCTCCCCCTTGTGGCGGCTGTTGTTGTTGCTGCTGCTGCTGCTTCTGCTTGGAACCCTGCGGGTGGGAGGCCGAGCGGGACTTGCCCGCCTGCTTGGCGGGCTTGGGCGGGAGGCTCTGCAGGGCGGCGGAGGTATTGGGCTGGGCTTCGGCTGCCTCGTCGTCAGAACTGCAGGAGGAGTCTTCGTCGGTGGTGGAAGAAGAGGAGGATGAGGACGAGGATGAGGAGCTGGAACTGGAGGAGGAGGAGGAGGAGGAGGTGGTGGTGGAGGAAGACGAGGAGGAGGAGGAGGAGGAGGAAGAGGAAGAGCTGCTACTGCTGGAGGAAGAGGAGGAGGAGGAGTTTGACGAAGACATCGGAGTGGAGGCCCTGGAGCTGGCGGAGCTGCCGTCCTGGGCTCCCCCTCCGTTCTTCTCTGCTTCCTCCTCTCCTTCAGATTCCGAACTGCTGCCGCTGCTGTTGCTTTCCGACTCGTCACCCTCCGGCTTGGCCTGGCCTTTCTCTCCTTGGTCCTTGGAGGAAGCCGGGCTCTCTCCGGAGTTGCCAAACTTGCCTCCGAAGTTGGAGCCGGAGGCTTCCCCGCTGGCCGCCTTGCTCCTCAAAGCCTTGTGCTTGACCTCTGCTTGGCTTGCAGCGGGGCTGTAGTTCACCCCCAAGACATGTTTGGCCTCCCTCCGGGCCACCAGGTTGGACTCCCCCAGCATCCTCATCGCCTCCTTGGTCTTCTTTGTCTTCGGGGACATGACACCCTCGTGATCGAGCTTGATCAAGAGCTCGCTGTCCGGGACTTTCCTCTGCGCTTTGGCGCTCGAGCCAAACTCGGCCGACTCTTCGGCCGATTTCCCTTTCTTGGATTTGACCTTTCCGGAGGAGCCGTCGGAAGGACCGAAGGCCCCCAGAAGGCCAGGCATCTCCGCGTAGGTCTCGCTGCCCCGGGCGTTGCTGAACGGCGGAGGCTGGAAGGATGACGGGCCTGTGCCATGAAGCTTGTTGGAGATCTTCACCTTGCCGCTTTTCCCGTGGTGTTTCTCTTCTACGGGAGCTGGGGAGGTCCTGGTGGGGCCTGCTGGGTCTTCTTTGAGCCTTTCACTGCTGGCTTGCAGACCGGCTTCTCGGCCACAAGGGCAGGGCTACTCGGTGCCTCCACCTGGCTTGTCTGTTCTGCTAGGACCACTTCTTCTTCTGGAAGGCAGAAGACCATCAACGTAAAATCACAGTGGCACGCATGTCGGTCTGGAGGGCTACTAGGGGTGGGGGTCTCCGTGTCTCATGGACTCCCACCTCCAGAAACCACCACCCCAGGGCAGGCAGAATTTTGGGGAGCAACTGATGGGTTCCTTGTCCCTATTCCACTCCACTTCACCAGTTTCAGGTGTGGACAAGAGGGAGGTAGACCTGGTGCTCCTTGGCAGTACAGGAAGGTTGCATGAAGTTGCTGCAAGGCTATAGGGGTAAGAGGCTTCCCCAAGTGGCTTCCTGTTTAGGTCCTATAGGGGAGAAGGCTAAACGTCCCATGTAGCCTTGCAGCAGCTCCCAGAAATTCTGCCTAGGAGATTCCAGCTGCATTCTTGCAGGCGGGAGTCTTTCAAACGTGAACATGCCGTTCCTAGGTGCTGCTCCTCTAAGATCCCAGAAAGCTACACTCAACAGGTCAACAATCTATTTGCCAATATTCTGAAGGCCCAACTGTCTTCCTGAGGGAGGTGGAGGCAAAAGGGCTTCCATCATCCTTCCTTACCTTAGTGTCCAAGGACTACAACTCCCATCCACCCCAGCTAGCATCTCGAAGTGGGGAAGGCTGGTTTAGTTAAGCAGTCCTAAATCTCAATCTCTCTCTCTCTCTCTCTCTCCTCATTTCCATAACATTTCGCCCATCCTTCTGTTCTGAATAATTCACACTAAAAACATGTTGCCTGGCATTTTGAAGGCACCTTTTCAAGCCAGCCCCAAATGCACATATTGACAGGCCTTAAAAATCAAATGCTTTGCAATATCATTCCACATCCCGGGAACAACTTGCCTGCTGATCTGTTTAGTGCCCCTTTTTATACAGGAACAGGCAGGAAGACATGCAGATTGTTGGAAGAAACTCCAGGATGATTGGAGGAGTTGTCCTTGATTAATTCACTTGTTTAATCTGCATACATTATGCAGGAAGAAATGATTTAAAAAGAGGAGAGCAGACTCCATGGGCCCTGTGTTTATCACAGCAGGTGCCATGGGAGAAGGAGCTTTCCTTCCTAATCAAGAATAAAAAATTGTGTGCCATCAAGTTGACTCTGATTTATGGCAACCCTTTCTCAGGGTTTTCAAGGTGGTAGGGGTTCAAGAGTGGTTTCCCTTTCCCTTTTCCAGGGGTGCCCTGGGACTGTGCAGCTGTCCCAAGGCCACCCAGGCTGGCTGTTCTCCCAGGAGGCCCAGCGGGGATTTGAACTCATAACCCAGATATCTAAACTGAAGATGGGCATGAACCAGAAAACCCATGGTTTGGGTTCGTCTGGTTTGGGCCCACCCTTGGTTCTGTTCGGGTTTGACTTGGTTCTGTTCGGGTTCTCCCAGGTCCCGCCTCCACGTGCAGAGGTGAGAATGGTGCTCTCTCTAGACAGTCCTCCCTGTGGGTGATGACAGCCGAGTTGTCATCGCCAGTGGGGAAGAACGAAACAACCCTCACCGAACCATTTTTTCCGGTTCATTTCGTTTCGTTCTTAAATTACTTTTAGGCTCGTTATTTGTTTCGTTACCTAACGAAATGAATAATGAATAATGGAATGGAAAAAAAGATTTCGTGCCCATCTCTAATCAAAACCACTGAGCTTTCCACCTAGTGGTTGTTTCGTTCCTCCATGAGACTGAAGGCACCAAGTCTCTTTTATGCCAGCCCTGCCCTCGACGGATGTCAGAAGTAAAGTATAATTCAAATTAAAATGTATCACCTGATATTTTGGAGAGGACTCTTTTAAGGGGCAGCCCAAGTTTTCCAAGAAAAGTAAAAAAAAAAGACAGTACATTTGTTTATCACATTTAGATTCTGTCCATCCGTCAAAGCGAGTTATTCCTTGGCAAATCTAAGGAAAATTGGTGGTGCCTGCAAAGGCCCCCAGTTCGTAATCTTCATCACCCCTAAAGATATGGAAGTGGATACTATGGGATGGGAAAGATAACCATTGTCCCAGAGTCAGATGGTAATCCTGGGGTGGAGTGCAGGGAAATAATTCATAAGAACATAAGAACATAAGAAGAGCCGTGCTGGATCAGGCCAAAGGCCCATCTAGTCCAGCTTCCTGTATCTCACAGTGGCCCCACCAAATGTATCCGGGAGCGCACGAGACTAGATATCTGTCTCTTCCTACCACTCCCCTGCATCTGGCCCTCGAAGTACCCTGGTTTTAAGCCTGGAGATGACCCATCTCCATCATGGTTTGTCACCTGGGATGGATTTTTCCTACAGGAATCTGTCCAATCCCCTTTTGAAGGAGGCATCCAGGCCAGATGCCATCGCCACCTCCTGTGGCAGTGAGTTCCACAGACTAACAACTTGCTGGGTAAAAAAAATATTTTCGTTTGTCTGTTCTCACTCTCCCAACCCTCAGTTTGAGCAGATGTCCCTTCGTTCTGGTGTTTTGTGAGAGGAAGAAGAAGTCAACCTAGTACCAGGCAGACGAGTGCTTCCCCTTCCATCAGGTGCCGTACCTGCTTTCTGCTTGTTGCTGGGCTTCCTTCCACGCCCTTTGCCTTTGGGGGCAGGCTCCTCCGACACGACCCGCTTCCTTCTTTCCCTTCTCCGGTGTCCTTGCTGGATTTGCGGCTGCGACGTTTGGTGCTGGGCACCAGGAGGGCAGGAGAGGGCTCGGCACCTGGAAAAGTCCATGGTCATTCTTGAGATGGGCCACAATGATTTCCCCCCCAAAGCCAACAACAGCTTCGGTTGGACTGGAATGATGTGAAGGAACTGAACATCCCAGGCATTCTGCTCAGAGCAGACCTCGCTCATTACCATTCTCTCTCTCTCTCTCTACTGCCCCCTGAAAAAAAAATGGATAGGGCCCGGACCAGAAGGAGGGAACCTCTATGCAAAGGGTTAAATTATCCCCTCCTGATTACTCCTCCATCCCTCTGGCATCCCCCAGGTAGCTAAGCCCCTTCTTCATGATACGAATTCCAATGTATACATAGTTGTTCTCCTCTCCTATGGCTCAAATAACTGGCAGTGGGAACGTTGCATTCAAATATACTGCCATTTCTGGTCTCGCCCTTTTCTTTACCCTTTGGCCCTACCCACCACTAAAATGAATTTTCTAAGACAGTGGTGGCGAACCTTTGGCACACCAGATGTTTTGGGCCACAGCTCCCACAGTCCTTTGTCTTTGGCAATACAGGATCGGAATTCTGGGAGTTGTGGTCCAAAGCATCTGGAGTGCCGAAGGTTCACCACCACTGTCCTAAGAGCTTCTAGGACAGTAGCTCCCCAACCTTAGAGTCCCCAGATGTTTGCCGACTCAAATTCCCAGAAGTCTTGACCAGCAAGGATTTCTGGGAGTTGTAGTTCAGGAACACCAGGGGACCAAAAGTGTTCTAGACACTTAATTCAGCCCTCAAGCTGGAAGATGTTCCATGCAATTGGCTCAGAACTGCCGTTCCCCACTTTTGTGTCCTCCAGATGTTTCAGATATCAGCTTCCAGATCTCTTGAGAACTGATCATGTTGGGTGATGCCTTCGGGCATTGGAATCTGGACCGTATGGAGGGCACAAAGATTGGCCTAAAAAAACACCTGAAGGCCACTCCAAAGGTGAGATCTTCCTAGGGCCTTCAGAAGTGCCTGGTCATTCTTCCGCAGGACCATGTCTACTCCAAGAAAAGAAAAGACTAAGGTAAGAAGGAAGACGAACAGGGTTCCCATCCCCTTGATACTTAGGAAGATACCCAGTCCAAGCCTTCCCTTAGATGCATAAGAACCTGCCCTACAGGATTGTAGGAGAAAGTCAGACTCACATTGGATCTTATAATCTGGTGGAAGGAACCGAATGTGAGATAAGGGGATTCGTCCGGTGTCGCCATCATCAAATTCTACAGTGATCAAGTCCCGGTCTTCTTCCTGATCATGTGCTCCTGAAGCCAGAAGATGGAAGATTTATAGGAAGAAGACACGGGGCAACCAGAGGAGAACAAGTCTATGATCTCACCGGTGGCCTAGATAGAGGGCAAAATTACTCTGTACAAAATCTCTCCCCAACCCCCTGCTCAATTCCACATTAGACACTGCATGGACAGGAACACACACAGAATCAAGCCTGTGCAGATTCCTTCCTCCTAACTAACCCAGCACCTGTCTCTGGAGAACTTTGCCATGGCCTCACCTTGGACGACCGTTCCTGGGTAGAGACAGCGATACTGTTGGCTCCAGTAAGCAGCGATCCTCGTCCCTTCTGGAAGAAAGCGCACTGAAGGGGGTTTCACATCAATGATCTGCAGAGGGTCGGGGAGAAGCATCATAGCTGGTTGAGCCCTATGGCACCTTCTCTGTTGACCGTGCCAAAGAGAGCTTGCTCTTCCTTTGGTAGGGACAATAGCTTCCTATAGGAGAGGTCCATGTTGTGGTCTACCCAGGGCCGGTGCTAGGTTTTTTTCACCCTAGGGGGGTGGGGCGGGGTGGGCGGCGGGTGGGGGTTGGGGTGGGTGGCAGGGGTGGCGGCGGGGGGTGGCGGCGGGGGGTGGCAGGCGGGGCATGGTGGTGGTGGGTGGCAGGGTGGCGGCAGATGGCATGGGACAGTGACGGGCACAGGGGGTGGGTGGCAATGGGCGTAGGGGGCGGGGGGCGGACGGCGACAGGCAGCAATGGGTGGACAGCGACGGACAGCTGGCGGGTGGTGGGGGGATGGCCGGCGGTGGCCAGCGGTGGGGGGGGGGGCAGGCTGGCCAGCACCCTCTCTCCATTTTGGCGCCCTAGGCAACTGCCTAGTTCACCTTAATGGAAGCGCCGGCCCTGGATCTACCTCTCATGCAGGAGAAGAAGCTAGAGAGTCCAGAATGGGCACTAAGGAGATATAGTTCTCAGCTTACATCCAGACCCCGTTACTCAATGGTAGAGCAACTTGTGTTGTACGCATTATGATGCCTCCTCCAGGAGCCCTCAGCTGGCATAGCCAATGGCAAGGAATTCAGGGACTTGGCCTCTAAAACATCTGAAGGGTTAAGGATCCCCAGAATCTGATTCAGATTATACTGAGATAGAACTCCTTCACTAGCGGAACCTTGTCAGTTGTTGACACTAGAGATGGGCACGAATTAAAAAAATGGTGATTTGTTTTGATTTGTGACTCAACAAAGCTGACGAATCACAAATAACAATTTTGTTTATTATTATTATTATTATTATTATTATTATTATTATTATTATTATTATTATTATTATTATTATTATTATTATTATAAAATCAATTTGTAAATTCATTGAAGCCCTATTAAATGGACCCCAAAGCACCTAGAGAACCAAAATTTCAGAGAAGCTTTCCCTAACTCTATAAGCCCTCCAAGTTGATGTTTGGGTTTGGGATATCTGATCTATAAACTGACAAAGATGGCCTTCCAGGAAAGTTCTCTGCAGGTTTGATGCCTCTTGATGCCTGGGTGTACTTTCTTTGTGGATAAATACCTCAGACATCTTCACCAAACCTGGAGGGACTGCAGAGGAGAGTCAGAGAAAGGAATTTTCATGTCTCTAAGTGACTTGTGGGGCATTTTATAACCCAATGACTCAGTGAATCAAAAATTGCTAAAATCCATTGATTCATAATCATCAGGGCATTGATTGGTATGAATACGAATCAATGAATCAGCAAATTTTTGATAATTTTTCAATTCTTTTTTTAATTTATGCCCACCTCCAGTTGTCACCCTGGTTAGGGAAGCCCTCAAGTTGAGGCCTGCTATGGGGATCTTATCAGCAGCAACCCAGTAGCATTTCATTCTTTGGAGCTCCTTTAATGTTTGGTCTCCAAAATTCATTGGGTTCCATTACAGACAGCTGCCCAATTGTAGTTTTTTAGGGACTAGAAAAATCTTGCAGTTGTTTCTTATTGGTTTTAACACTGGCCCTGTGTCTCATCAAATTGGGGTATTTTAGAGGTACTCATAAATCATTTGTATATCATCCAGAAAGCTTTCTGGGAAGGCATACTAAAACAAACAGGGAAATTTTTGCTTCCATTCATGTTTAACTTACAGAGTGTCCAAGGACATTCGTATGTGTGCCAACATTTAGATCTCCCCCATCCCGCCCCGAAACCAGAGACCTCAAGAGTGAAATGAGGTGAACAAGAGAGATTTGAGGGGAAAGGGGGACTCTGGTGGAAAATCGGGGTCGCCTTTTCCTATTTTCTGCACAAAGAGAAATATTTTCCATTCTGGGGATTCCAGCTACTTGACCGGGCCCCCCCAAGTGTGTCTCACCTGGGAGACCATGCCTAAGCTGGAAGTCTTTGAGGCATAGCTAAGACCAGTTTTGCTCAAACTTCCTGTTCCTGCCCCAGTGCTAGCTGGCAACTTTCTTTCTGGACAACTTTGACCCTGGCTTTCTTCTTTCATTTTCAGAAGTACGAATGGAATGGCATTCCCCGAGAGTTAGGGACTTACCGCCTCCTGCAGCAGCTGTTCCAAGCAATAAATATGAGGCCGATTCCGCGTTCTCCTTCCACAACCACTCGGTATCTGAAATGTACAGACCCAAAACGCAACAGTGAAGTAGGAAGAGAAGAAGGAGGAAGCTGAGAGACATCAAGATGTAAAAAAAGAAAAGAAAAGAAAACCCATCAGAGAGACTTTCCAGGCCTTCGAATGCTTTCTTAAATTAGAATGTTGTTAGCAAACAATTTCTCCAATTATTTTCAAAAATTATCGACATCTATGGCCTGTATCTGCATCCATATTTATATCTGCCACTATATCTATCACTGTATTCTCATGTCTGCATTTGTAACCATATTTATATATATTTTAATATTTATATCCATGTATCATCCTATGAGCTTGCTGCACAGGTCCATGGTTTAGAGATGTGGCGGTGGATCCAGAAGTTGGGAGTAACTCAAGATGAAAACAAGAATTGGAAATTCTGTATTGCAGAGGGGACCAGGACGGAAAATAAGGATGAATTCTGCTTAGTGCTGAGTGAAAAAACCCCACTGTGTTCTGCCCATCGGTGTCTATAATACTGAGGAAGCTACTAGTTTACTCAGTTCATAGTTTTTAAAAGTCTCTTAGCTGGTCTGACCATGACAAGCGTCAAATGCAGCCTGGAAATGTAATCATGCAATCAGAATCACAAAAGATCTGTTTCCTAGGACCAAGTTTGGAAAAGTGGGTGATGACACATAGAATCTTCCCTCTAGCACAGAGACTCATTCGCTATCCATTTAGATGGAACGTTTTAATAAATAATTTCAATTCATCCAGTTATCAGCAAGAAATCGAGGGAGAGCCTTAGTCGGGGCCACCCTTTTTTTGTCTGGGAAACCTCCACTGCCCACCCCAAGTATTTCGTTAAAAATAATTTTACACAAAACAAGAATTGGAAAATTCTCAAAACCCTGGCACTTGGGTGTACCGCACTGGCCTGGCATGTCCATTTGCTTACATGTCTGGAGAGTGGACAGTTTTGACGTGTCCTGCGTACAGCAGTTTGTCATCCATGGGGATCAGTACCCGTAGGCCATCCTTCAGCTCATCTTTGTCAATGATGCATGAACGGGGGGCTGTGGGAGATCAGAGAAGGAGAGACAGAGCATCGGCCTTAGCAGCACGGTCAAATGCAATGGCCACACCCATCCATAGGGTGACCTCAATCCTTTATTGACATGCACAATTCATCTAATGTTGATATAAAAAGCCCTAAACCAGGAGTCCTCAAACTATGGGCTGCGGGCCGCCAGAGTCCTGAATCTGCCCCGTGTGGCCAATTGCAGACCCACCCACCCTGGTTGGAGTGCTGTGCGGTGTTGTTGGCACCAGCGCCAGCCTAGAAGGAGCTCTGGAGGGAATGCCCACGGGCCCGGCCTCCTCTCCTCTCCTTCCTTCCCTCCCTCCATCCCATGAGCACCGAGGTGGGACAGGCCAGATGCGGAGATAACCCCACAGTCTCCATAATGTGGAGAGGATGCAAGGGAAGCGGCTGTAAGAGGAGGAAGAGGAGGAAGAGGAGGGAGCCAGAGCCGCTGCCGCTACCATCGGCCACCCGGGCAGCCGCCGAGCCCCTGCCGAGAGGCACTGTAGTCAACCCCTGCAGCTTTAAGCAACCCGCCTACCTGCTGGGGTGCAGGCAGGGCAGTCGCGGCAGCATTCCATCTGGCCAGCCAAGGTGCCGTGCTGGTGGTGGCAAATGCAGCCCGGGAGGAGCAATTTATGTCCTCAGCCGGGTGCCCCCTCTTCCTCCTGCCCGCCATCAGTGGCGCGGAGGCGCTGGGCCAAGTACCCACCCAGCCCACCGCTTATCCCACTGGGAACATGCCTCTCGAGGGGTGGAGGGCACGCTCACCTCCAGAACTTCTCCTGGAGCCACCGCAGGGGAGTCTGCCCACCTTGTTGAGAGCCGGGGGTTGGCGGGGGGGGGGGACTCGGGGTGGCTCCTGAAGCAGCGAGGGCTGGAGTCCGAGCCCTCATTGGCTTGCCAGCCCTGAGCGGAGGTAGTCGGTTGTTTTTCTTCCCAGCTTCTTGCCGTCTATCTCCCCCCCCCCCTGCCTGCCTGCTCACTGCTTCTCCAGCCCCTAATAGATTTTGGGGCATTTGCAGAATGAGCCATCACACACACACACACACACACACACACACACACACACACACACACACACACACACACACACACACACAGAGGACCACTTCTCACCTGGAGTCAGCGGCCTCTCCATAAGCACGCTCAGAGGCACATTCTCATCCTCGGAGAAGCTGCTGTCCTGGTTCGGCTCAAAGTCTTCCTCCGCGGCCATGCTCTCCATCAGCTTGCTGACCGCTCCCCCTTTCCCCCGATTCTGGATGGGAAACCACAGAAGCAGAGATTTGCCCAAACCTTTTCCGCCGTGGGCCCAATGAAAGACTGCCTTTGCCCCTTTCCCAATTCCCTGGGCTCTCTGAACGAGAGAGAGATCAAGAGACACCCTCGCTGGTCTTGGTCTTCAGGAAGAGGAGGCTGGGGTTTTTATGTCCCACCCCTCGCCCTTTTGCCCGCAATGTATTTCCTGGTGCTCTTGGAAAAGTTCTCACATTTCCAAAAGGAATTTTTTTTCCCCTTTGCCCAAGTGGCACCAAACTGCAAGAGCCGTCACAGCGATGTCCCAAATTAGGAACCTGATACAGGCAGGTTGCAGCTTTTTGAGCAGATCGCAAGTCCTTTTGCATGCTTGGCTTCACCAAAGGCAACGGTGGTGGGGATATAGTCTCATACAGAAAGGCATTTTGTGCAAACGGTAAGATCCCCAACCAGCGTCACCAGGAAATAAAAAGGCTCCTTATGATGTTCATGGGCTAAAGAAGAGAAATATCCACAAAGATTCTCACTTTCTTGACCGGTGGTCTTAACACATCAAGACAGCCTGTTTTATCAAGGATAAGTGTTTGTGCATAGGCAATTCTGTTAAGAAAATTTCCCCTATCTCCAGAATATTTATGTTGTACAAATTTTATGTTATACAAACTGTTTGTTATACAAGGGTCCACTGTATTTATTATTATTATTATTATTATTATTATTATTATTATTATTATTATTATTATTATTATTATTATTATTATTATTATTATTATTATTAAAAGGGTTCATCAGCAGTAGCTGATCAAGGAGCTCAAAATTACAGACATGAAAGCAAGGAGAACCAGATGAATATTCAGATAGTACAGAGATCAGAAAAAGAAGAGAATGCTGCCATGGCCTCTGAATCTTCTAAAGAACCCTCACTTTCATCCTGTCTTTGTTTTAAAAGCACGTTTCTATCCTTCATGGGTCCCTCGAAGCATAAGGGCACAACCTGCCAAAATCTCAGAAGCCAGAAGGGAGGCTGGCTCCAGTTTCTAGGGGGTGACAGCTACCTGGACAAAGCCGGTGGCTATTAAAACCAGCATCCTTCATGCAAAGCAGTGAAAGCGTTAGAATAAATTATGCAAAGCGGGGCAGGGGGGCAGAGACACACACATTTTCCTGGTTCATGCAGTTCAGAATAAATCATGCAAAACTCTGGAGTCTGTTATCAAAAATGATATTTTTTAAAAAAAAGAATTAAGGAAATCTGGCTGGTTTGTTACATTCGGAGCTGAGCCACCCACACAGCAAAAAATGGTAGCGAATTGAACTATGCCATTTCAGACTGCTGGTGGGTGATGTCCCCTTTTCTCAACACTGTGTCATTCTAAGCAAGTCTCTGGATTGATACAACCCCAAATGTGCCTGCTGTAGCTGGAAATGAGATTCCACGCCTGAGATGGGAGCATGTATCCTCCATTACTTGCTAGTCTCCTATCTAGGCATAGGCCAGGGTGGCTACAGGTATTCTTTTTTTCTTATCCCAAATTCAGAGGAGGGCGACGAGGATGATCAGGGGGCTAGAAGCCAAACCCTAAGCAGAAAGAATGAAAGAACTGGGCGTGTTTAGCCTGGAGAAAAGAGGACTGAGGGTGAACTGATAGCACTTTTCCCAACATTTGAAGGTCTGCCGTGCAGCGGAGGCAGGGCTGGCGCTTCCATTAAGGCGAACTAGGCAGTTGCCTAGGGCGCCAAAATGGAGAGAGGGCCCTGGACAGCCTGCCACCCCCTCGCCGCTGGCCACCGCCATCTGTCCCCCCACTGCCCGCCAGCCGCCCATCGCTGCCCGCCACCGCCTGCCACCGCCCATCACCGCCCACCCCCACACCCGTTGATGTCCCCCGCCATCCGCCCACCACCACCCTGCCCATCCACCGCCCCGCCCCACCCCTGCCCTGCCACCCCACTGCCCCCACCACCTGCCCACCACCACCCCTTCCCCTGCCCCACCCACCCGCTCCCACCCCACCACCCACCCCTCACTTAGGGAGCAAAAAAACCTAGCACCAGCCCTGAGCGGAGGGGCAGGGTCTGCTCTCAATCATCCCAGAGTGCAGGAATCACAGCAGTGGGCTCCAAATTAAGAGAACCCAGCTTTTGTCTGAAAATCAGGAAAAACGTCCTAACTATTGGAGCAAGACGGCAATGGAATCAACGACCGTGAGGGGTGGCAAGTGCTCCGGTACTGGAGGCATTCAAGAGAAATTTAGACAACCACCTGGCAGATCTCCGTTGTTTTGTATTCCTGCCTAGTAGCTCCCTTCCAACTTCACTGTTCTATGATTCTGTGATTCTAACATCAATATATTACAATAATCCCCCGTTTATCACTGGGGTTGGGGACCCAACCTGACCTGTGATAAAGGAAAATCCACGACATGCGGATCCTGGTTTGGGTTGGGGAGGTCTGTTTGGGGCCTCCTATACTTACTTGGCGCTGTCCCAAACAGGCCTCCAATGGGCTTCCTGGGCCTGTCGGAGGCCCTGGAAGTGATTTCGGGCAACCTGGAAGGCACATCTGTTTTTCCGGACGCCACTTCCGGTTCCCCGGAAACCACTTCTGGGGCCTCCGACAGGCCCGGGAAGCCCATCGGAGGCCTGCTCGGGGCAGTTTCTCAAGAGTAAAAGTCTGCAGAGCTTCAGAAGCCAGGGCTTCCATCAGCTTCCCTTCCCCCGCCGCTGTGCCCCCACCATGGTTTCCCTCTTACAACCAAACACTCCCCACCCACCCCTCCAAGCAGCGTCAGCCCTTACCTCTTTCTTCACCTCTTTGGGTTTTGTCTTGGCTTTGCTTTTCTTGCTGGAGCCCAGGGTGTTGGCCAAGGTGACTCGTAGGTCAGGCAGAGAGCTGGCCATCCCCGTAGGGGAGAGAGAGAGGAGGAGGAGGAGGAGGAGGAGGAAGAAGAAGAGCAGAATGGGCCATCTTTGCTTTTCTTCTTCTGCACAACAAAAACAAGGGAGGCAACAGGAAAATCCACAATGAGCAGAACCCAAGAGCATATCAGAGCAGGAAGAGAGGCAGGCGTGCGCGAGATCAGCAGGCGAAACCCGTCGGAGTTAGGGAGTTGGGTGCGAAACCCAACAGCAACCCTTGCCTTGCACCTTTGATGCCCCGTACCTTAGCGAGTTCCTTCCTCTCCTTCCCTTTGCTGCCTTCCTTTTTTGGACTCAGGGGCATCCCTTTGACACAGCGGACTGTTTTGGAAGCCGGGGTACTCGTCACGGGGGACAGCACAACCGAGGACATGGTGGCGTCGTGGAGGAAGATCCGCTCACTCCTCCGGCGGTTCCAGCGGTCATCGTCACTCATTTCCGGGCCAAACTCAAAGGCCAGGTCCTTGGGGGACTTGAACTTCTTCATCTTCCGGTTCTTCTCGGGGGGCATCTTGGACTTATCTGAGCTTCCTCCTGGGGTGAAATCGATGGCCATCCCTGGCTGGGCAGAGGGGGCATTGCTTGGTTCCAGTAAACTCTTCATTCCCCGCAGCAGCCCCGTGGGCGATTTCTTTCTGATCTTCACCTCGCTCTCTGAATCTGTGTATTCAAACTCTGTCCCTAAATGAGGGATGGAGAGAGAAGTGGTGGGCCAAGTTCAAGAGGATCAACCATCTGGAAGAAGTTGACCCAAGCAGGCTACAAGGGCAGAGCCAGAGTCTAACCCCCGCTGTGGTCCACAGCTTCCAAAAGAACACACACCACCCATTTGAATCCAGGATGGGAACACTGGGAAGTTTAAGAATCTGATTGTGAATGACTTTTGGGTGTGCAGACCAAGCATGTAAAACAAAGGCAGGGTGCTCATCTTTTCCAAGAAGGCTTTTAGCCATCACCCCGACTGAATCCCTGAATGATTTCTTGGAGGTAAGATCATTGTTGAGGCTTACCTACCTTTAATGATTATGTTGTATGTTAATTAGCATACAGTTCAATGGGTTTTAAATGCTTAGCTCATTATATGTTCGATTCTAGAGATGGACAGCAAATGAGAGACGAATTGCTGTTTTGTTGTTTCGTTATGTAATGAATTGTTTTGTTACAAAATGAAATGATAGAAACCATTTCATGACGAACCAAACTAAACTGCCTTTTTTTTTGTTCAGGAAACAATATGAGGGAGCTTCCTCATGCTCTGCCCTGTCTCCATGGGGACAGTCTAGGAAGCTGGCAACCAGTTCCATATTCTGGCTAGTAAATCTCTCCAGTATTCTTTTATTGGTGTTCAAGAGATGGCTCCATTGCTTTTCAATGTAAACTGTTCAGAGTGCCAGTTCTCAGGAAAAGCTGCTCATAAACTGAAACAGAACAAGCAGCCTCTGGAGCAGTGGTCCTCAACATTGGGTCACTCCGATGTTCTCGAACTACAACTCCCAGAAACCCCAGCCTGCACAGCGAGTGGCAAAGGCTTCTGGGAGCTGGAGTGCAAGAGTTAAAACACTTGTCTCTCCCTTGCTTCTCCAAACCGCTGAGGGGAAAGATGCTTAAACCCCAGCCATTCGGTGGAGACCCCAGGGCAGGTTCCTTGCTTCTCTGTCCTCCTGGCAGGGTCTTAGTTTTAAACCCACAAACGTCTGCCCCTCGCCTCCCTGCAGCAATCCTTGGGGGCCATGCCGCCCTTTACACTTTGGCGGAAGGCACATTTCAGCAAAGGAGCTCTCGGAATTCCCCAGCAAGTGCCGTTGCGCCACCAGAAAAGGACCACACCCTCGTTCCATTTCGGAGGTAGCTCTCCAAGACTTGGCTGACATCTGCGACTCAGGCACTGGAAATTCCCTTTGGCTCTAACAGTGGGGGTGGCTCTTTCGCTCATCCTTAAACATGCAGGCTCGCGAAGCTTTCTATCAAAACAATACTGGTCCTTTCAACCTTAATGCTGACTTCCGGAGGGTCAGAACTGAGCCCCATAACTGAGGAATATGACGTTTAAAAAGTTCTGCGTTTCTAACTGGCGGCAAGCATTCTTAACCCTGAAGCAGCACACATTTCTGAGAACACAGAAAGCAGCCTCCCCTCATCTGAAGGCTCCCAGACGTGCCTTTGCATGTTATGAAAACTGATATCCAGCCTGGGGTCTCTAGAATTATATAGTGGTACAGTACTCCTGATCATGGAAGCTTTGGGGCGTGATTACCGTTAAGGACCCTGGAGGGACCTTTCCTCTTCTTCCTTCTCCATGGATTTTAATCTATCTAAGCTCTCTTGGATTGACCGTTAGCCGCCCAGAATGACTGTTTTGCCCGATGGGTGGGATAAAAATGTAATAAATAAATAAATAGTTGGTCCCTTCTGACTCCATACGGTTCTTCTCGGACAGACACCAGTTGTCTGAGATCTCTGACAAAGTTCGTTCCTTGCCCCTGCCGCTGCTTTACTGGGTTCTTTTTAAGAAGAGACATGGGATAAAGCTATTTTAAATAAATAAATAAATAAATAAATAAATAAATAAATAAATAAATAAATAATAACCGATGGAGGAAAATCCACTCTAGCTAGAGATCTTGCTCTTGAACTGGAGCTGGGCAAGGCTCGTTTCCGAGGCTTAACGACCCCCACCTCGGTCAATGTTTCCCAACCTTAGGTCCCCAGACATTCTGGGGTGTCGATGTAGGGAACCATTCTCCCGGGAGCCTGTTTCCCAGCTCCGTCCACCACACTGGGGCTTGAGCACCGAGACAGGTGGGATTAGGCTTTGGGGTTGACATGACTGTGGCCATATTCTACTATACCAGAAGCAACAGCTTTTGATGCAAACAAGCCTGAGTTCTTTGCAACAGCAGACCAAGTTGTGCCAGCCCCTTAGCCCCCTCCCTCTATCTTCCTTAGTTAAGCTAGATTCCTTTGTCTTCGCATGTTACCAGTAAAGCATGCCAACAAGTGATCGCATTGACTTACTGCTTAAGTTTGCCAATTAGAGAACTGCCTCTTATCTGAAGCTTACCAATTAGAGCAATGCACATAGGTACCAGTTCACGTAGTAATGCATAATAATTTAGACCTCTCATATAACACCTTTCACTATACAGTGGTACCTTGTATAAAGGAATTAATTCGTTCCAAATGAAATTCTGTTAATCAAATTTTCCTTTATACAAATTTCCCATAGGAATGCATTGAAAACGGAGTAATCCCATTTTTTATGTTGTACGGATTCTCCCCATAGGCGATTATGTTAAGCAAATTTCCCTTATCTCTGGAAATTTTTATGTTATACAGATATTATGTTATACAAACTGCAAGGGTCCACTGTATTTGGGGATTTACTACTGTGACACAAAGAGGTGATGTAATCGGCTATGCTAATTACCTAGGGTAGAAGGTTAATAAAAGGAGACCTTCCCTGAAGGGGGTGGTGGTGTTCCTCCGCTGGTTCAGATTCGTGTCTGTCTATGTGTTAGAGCAGGGGTCCTCAACCTAAGGCCCGGGGCTGGATGCGGCCCCCCCTAGGGTCCTGAATCCGGCCCCCAGAACCAATTGCAGACCCCCACACACACACACACACCTACCCCCTGGTTCACGAGCAAGCCAGCCACCGCAGCTGCTTCTATTGCTGAGGCAATTGGTGGGCTATGTCGCTTCCCCTACCCCCTCCATCCACCACCTGGATGACTGGCACACTGGCTAGTGGGGCAGTTCAAAGTGGGAGGGCCATGGCAAGGTCCCCTGCCCCCCACCTGCCCCTCCCCCTTTTTTCCATGTTGGCCTATTTTTTTTTGGGGGGGAGAACTGTGTTCCAGCCCCGGTGGTGTCTGGGTGGTGGTGGATCGGCCCGCTGTTTGAAAACTTTGAGGACCCCTGTGTTAAAGTGTGTATGTTCAAAGCGCTTTCCCGGTACTCCAGTACCCATCTGCCCCTGCTGTCCAAAGTTATTGCCCCAGAGACATAGCAAGACCTACCCATCAGGCTTTGCCTCTCTTCCTTCTTCTTTGCTTTCTGCTTGGCTTCCAGCTGGACAATGGAAAGAGACGGGGGGATCACCGGGCTGGGCATGGCGCTGGCCGCAAACCTGGCGAGGAGACCCAAGCCGCTCTCCTCTAACGCTGGGGATGAAAGCCAGTCATCGGCCCCCATGCCACAGTATCCCACCACCTCCTCTTCTTCCTCCTCCTCTTCTTCCGAGCTCGAATCTGCCGTGCACAAGACAGGAGAACCCGTTATAGAACCCAACCACGTTTCAGAGGGATCACCGCTCCATCCCCTTTGCATGAGACCAATGCACTACCCAGCCTCCCAGCCACCACAGCCATCTGGCGTTGGTGGCACCCAACCTCCTTGAAAGGACAGGCTCTCAACAAAGAGGTTTCCAAGGAGGAGGAGAACCACGCCCAGACGCTGGTCGCAAGAAGAATCTTGAGGACTGTAGCGAGTTTTATTCGGCCCATGCTTTAGAAGAAGAGTGAAGCCTGCTTTATGGAAGACACCGGCTTCCATCCGCAAAAGTGGACACCAAATAAAGCCCGCTAGCAAAGCTGCAAGACTCATGGAGGAGAGAAGACTTGCATGGCATTGTGGGTAAAGAAAAGAAAGACAGCTTCAGACTGGCCCCACACAGTGGATGCATTATGGGCATAAAAAAAAAAAAACGGGCACATGGACCCTTGTAATTAAAATGAAGTAATGACACAGAGATGTGGCAGAGCTCAGAGCAACAAACTCTGACAGTCCTTTGGTCCCACCCTGTTTAAACATGTTAAGGGCAGACAGACACATCGCTCAAAGTGTTGGGTGCTGTTGGTGCAAATATCTGCAAGAGGGGACTCCTAGCCTCAGAAAGATGGGAGAGTCTCATCTACAAGACATGCTCTTGGCTCTCACCATAGCAAAAAAATGAGCTGGTTTGTACTGGACAATGCTGCATTTTTTTAAAAAAAAAAAAGCTGTTACTATAAGAAGGGACCCCCGGGAGGTTTTCTCATAGCCAGGATTGAGTGCTGGCTGGTAAATAACGAGTTTTTGTTTGTTTTACATGGCAACCGACTAGCAAAGAGAAAGGAGAACAAGGAAACAGGAGTCAAGCGACAATAAATACAAGACTCCATGTTTGTTTGTTTCCTGATGCAGAAGATGGACGGACATACAGAACCCAGCATCTTCCTTTCTAGCACATTGTGTGTGTGTGTGTGTGTGTGTGTGTGTGTGTGTGTGTGTGTGTGTGTGTGTGTGTGTGTGTGTGTGTTGTTGTCCTTACAGTCGTTACTCATTACTCCACATCCATGGGGTTTTCTTGGCAGGAATACTGGAGTGGTTTGCCAGTTCCTACTCCAGGTGCCTACAGCACCTGGTATTCCCTGGTGGGTCTCCCATCCAAGTACTAACCAGGGCCGACCCTGCTTAGCTTCCAAAATCAGGTGAGATCAGATGTGCTTAGGGCATCTAGGCAGCCCAGCACATTGTATCTCTCCTCTAATTCTAGTCATGTACCAACTGCGGCTTTGCAGCAGCTGGGACAAAGAATGTGTGAAAAGGGTGACAATTGGCCCTGATTATTAATTGTCTCCAATGAAAGATGTGCAATTGTACCCACCCTCCAAAAAAAAAAAAAAAGTTCCAATAAATTATGGAAAAAGTTCTACCTGTCAAATTAAACTCAACCAAAAATGTCTGCTGCATATTGGCAACAGCTTCTGCATCTAAGCTTTAGTTTGCTGTCATCCAAACAGTGATGCTAAATACATTGGGGGTGGAGGGGGGGCAATTTTGTTGCTTTCCGTTGACGTGACTTTTGTCTCCAACAACAAACCCGGAGTTGGAAATTCAGAGATAACCCAAATAATCTCCCCCCCAATGCCACCATATTATTCTATAGATATATACGTTGGTTTCTCCTCCTATTTAACACAAAGGTAACTATCACTGACTATTTTTGATATGATTGAAGCTGACAAAGATTTGCGCATCTGTTTAATATATTTCAAGAATGAGTCCTAACTCTGATTATGGAAGCCAGTTATTTTGCTTTATCTTTGTCTTCCATCTGCATGCATCCAAAAACTTTGCTTCCTACAGTGGAGTGGAGTTTGCTGATACGAATACTGAAATCTACAACCCAATTGGGCCTACTTAGCAAGCTAGATAATCAAGTTCTTGGCTTGCTTAGCCCAAATTTGATATTTGAATTGGTTTAGAGAAGGGTTGTGCAGAATCCTAAAAATGAATATTTACAGGACTTTATTGGAAGAAGTAGTATTGGATTTGCTTTTTTTAAAAAAATCTCAATTCTTCAGTATTTTTGAATATTTGGTGACAAAGTAAGTGGTCCAGCGTTCCTGGGAAAATCCTCTATGCCTGTCTTCTCATGCTAAGGACTCCCAAAGCACTTAACGACATAACAGCAGGAACACTCATAAACGTGCAGAGGAATTGCTGATTGTCATCAGTTCGAACACTAGGGGAATCGGCACGAATTAAGTAAACAAAAACTCTTTCAGAGGCAAATGAATCAACCTCTTGCTCATCCCTGAACCATGAGGGCTAAGTTACTTATCAGGTTTTTAAAAAAAAAAAAAAAGAAGAAGAAAGCCAGTCATTTTATCAAGATCTGAGTTCAAATTCCGTGCCTGCACCCAAACCCATTGTGTGCAACCAGCTGATATATATCTAAAGACAACTCATGGTATTGCCAATTCAGTACCAAGTCGGTTGAGCTCAGCGCTCCGCCCCACTTTACCCCCCTAGGAAGGAAGGAAAAAGCAACAGAAACAATAGCTTGGTTAAACAACAGACAAGACATTTGTTAAGTTGCCACGGAAATGCAACATGATGACTGCGAAAAGCATGGGCAAGGGAATGGGAACAGAGGCAAAAGGGGCAGCAGTGCACATTTAAGGTTCATTTTGAACTGTTAAATGTATATATATATAGAATGCTTATATATACTGTAGCCAATGCGACAAGCTTTCATGTTGCCAAGATGCAGATTTAACAGCGTACAAAGCTGGCTAAGTGCAGGCAGACCTTCAGCAGCAACTGAGTCCTTCAAATCTCATTTAGGGTTCAGATTCCAGCCCTGTTTGGTGTGTCCATTCCACAGTTTTCGCAAAAATTGCAAAAACCCGTACAGTTGCGCCAGGATGGGGGTTTGTCCGTGTTTCATGCTGCTGACTCCAAAAACAGGCACGGCGTGATTTATTTTATTTTTCAAAAAATCCCTTTAAAAGCCTGAAAGGATTCCCAGGATTGGCACTGGGTTGCTAGAGAAAAGATATGGGGGAGGGGAGAGACATACGTTCTCTATCTAATTAAGGAGAATACATCTGGTTTTTGTAGGTGAACATGTTGAACATATTTTTTTAAGGCAGGGCCATGCTAGTGGAGAACGCCTTCTGTGGATGCTGAAAATGAGGTTGGTTTTAGAACTCCAGAGCTGGGATGTTCAGAGGGTCCTGTCCCTGCCAAGGAGGCACAGTAAGACACTGAACTCTCGACCTCTGGCTTCAAGATTTAAACCACAGAGCAATCAAACTTGCTAAAAGTAATAGTACACCCCTTCCCACTATTTCTCTTTATACAATGTACATCTGTGTTGACAGATTATGCTCAGCAGAACATGAACCTGATAATCTAACTTCTCCAAAAATCAGACTAAGGTTAGGAGACCTGATGTCGCCCCAGGGCTGCACATTGCAATACCCACAATCCCTTGCAGTTGATATTTTGACTGAAGAGGGCAAGAGTTCTGATGCCAAGGATGGCACTTAGGCGGTTACTTCATGTCCGTTTTGTCTCTGTAGTTGTTGAGTTTAGGAGCGGTACAAAAATGTTACATCTTGCAACAACTGAAATTTGTCTTGACCACACCCCCGGAATGAGTGCTAAGCAAGACAAATCTATAACTAGTGCTAGGGTTGGGTTTTCCCTTGTCGCTGTTTGTTCCCGCTTTCTGTTCTGAGACAAGGGACCGTGGAGTAAAGACTGTCACGCAACAAAACATTCATTTCTCTCAGAAAACTGTCTGTTTTTTTTTTTACTTTTCAGAAGCAAAATATCGAAAAAGAATTTTTAAGCCCCCCCTCCCAAAAGTAAAAACGAAGCTAGACAAATTCAGTGTTTGTCATGGCACAAGACCGTGAGGTAACACTTGTCCCAAGACAAATTATCACGACCATGGGAACACTGAAACAGGGTCAAAACCATATGATCGCGACCAACGCTGTCACAGTACAAAACTAGTCACAGAACAAAGAAGGACGTGAAGTAACCGCCATAGTCATCTACCGCTAAGCTAGACATTACTGGTGAAATCATGCCTGCTGATGTCACTAGTGCTGGTTATTATTGTAATTTGCAGGGTCCCTAGAGAGCAAATTACAGGATATTTTCATGGTTGCCACACTGGAGAAAAGCCTAATGGAAGCCAGTGGTTGCCCTCCATGAGAACTCACCAGGGTTGCAATTCCTCTGCTAAGACACGTTTAAGCAAATTCACTGGAAAACGGATGGTTTAAAATAGTTTGCCAGTTTAAAGGTTTTTTTAAATGGCACTGCCTCTTATGGATAGCTCAGTTTCAAAACAAGAACTGAACCCCGATGGTTTCACAGTCTTCAGTCCAGTTAACCAAAGTGTCTATAACACAAATCAAGATGGGCACGAACCAACAAACCGGCAGTTCGTGACGGTTCGTTTCTTGGCCAAACAGGCGTTTTGTGCTTCCCAGGACCCCATCCTCCAGCAGGTGTCCACTCACCTGGCAGAAAACCAGGTTCTATTCCAGAAGCATCCTCTGAGTTGGCACTGGCTGGAGGAGGTGGGGCTGAGAAGTACGAAACACCTGTTCAACGGCCACCACCCACCAGTTCAGGTGTTTGTACCCATCTCTGAATAGAAGCATTTATTTTATTTTTAAAACCTACAGATGGACAGATTTTAACGCAGGGAAGGCATTTCCCCCTTATCTCTCATACAATCTAACACTATCTTGGCTACCACATGCAGCCAAAAATCCTCTTGTGTCACGTTTTTGGGTCTGTCCCTCCCAGGTAAATAAAGACGCCCATGTCCATGTTTTTTTGGGCTGTGCATGCGTGCAAGCCAATGTGTGCTTTCCTCCTCTGAAGAATTGCAGCAAGAGATCTTTATTTACCAGAGAGAAATGGAGTGATCCTTTCCCTCTTGTATCCTCATGTTAAACAAAACCCCAGAGGTACAGGATCACTGTGATAATATTCACACACCATTTAGTTCAATGGAGGTTTGTGTTGGCACAGGCTGCGAATAAAACCTCCTGATATACTGACTCTCCTGCATGAAAAATAAGTTTTCATCTTTGTAGCTATTAACCTACTTATCCAGCAAGCTTCCCTTCATAGTTGGAAGTTGTTTTTTTTAAGGACTGTGTCCTACTTCTTCAAATTCTTTCACTTCAATGTGTGTGTTCCAAAAGGACCCACACAAACTCATCTAAGACATGAGGACTTGAAGGGAGAGGCCAGGGTGCCTTCCTGAAGCAGGGTTGGTTTTCTTTTTTATGTTCCTAAAAAGTCTCCTGTGACATTTTCCTCAGGAAGTTTAACATTGGCTTCAGAGAACACCACCCTCTGAGAACGCCAAAACCTTTTCTGGAGTCGTCAGCAAAACACGCTTCTTTAATTAAATCTTGTCCGGGCACCACCAGATTGTAACTGCAGATTCTGGGTAGCAGAGGGGACGCAGAAGTGTACCTCCACTTATGAGCCAACCTGGAGGGTTTGAAGGGCAGCTGAAATCGTGTTCACATGAACATTGTTCTGCTTACAGTTCCCTGGGTAGTGAGGAATCTCATGAACACCAGCAACTTTCCATCTGAGCAGAAGGTCATGAACTACGTTTGCCTTCCATCCCTTTTTTTTGGGGGGGGGAGGGGATGGAGGTGGGAGCAAGGCAGGACAGAAATAATAGTCAATAGATCCATGTGTGCAAACACTGTTCCAGCTTGTCTTTAGACCTTCCAGGTGAACACATGGAGACTTTCAAAAAGTAGAGGAAACATGGTGTGTGCCCTCCGTCCTTGCAATTTTGGGATGCTTTCGTCAAATCGCGCTGCAGAGATTCGACTCAAGACCAGCATAGAATTGGCATTCTCATCTCGGGGAAAGGGGGAGTCAGGTTGTTACCCAAATCACCATCATCACACCACCACCATCATCATAATTTCAGTGTCACCATTGAATGGAGGAAAAGGGGGTCAACTCAAGAAAAACAGCACCACCCCAAAACCCACAAAAACTGTTTAGATTGAAAAGAGGATAGAAAGGGACGGCGGGGAAGGTGTGTGTGTAGATTTATTTATTTTTTTGCCTACCTACATAATAAGGTTCGGGTTCATGCTTAAGGACCTTGCGCTGAGCAGTGTCTGCCCTGCCCCCAGCCAATCGCTTTGCTTCTTTTGTGGCGTACGAGAGCAAATGAGAGGGGCCGATACAGAGACGCAAAACATCTGGGGAAGGGTCAAAGGGTTCAAGGGACAGGCCAAGCAGCTGCAAAGAAAAAAGGCCAGCAGGAACACACTAGAAAAGCGGAGGTTATTAATGGGTTTAGTAAGCCGAGGAAAAGACATCAGAAAGGCTATTACACAAATATCCCTTAAAATGAAACTCCAGAAGAAATATGTAGATATTTCTACGTATGTAGTAGACAAATACATTTAAACCTTAATTTAGATTTTCCCCCTCCCCCTCCCTCAACAAAAATTTACTTATGAAGTTAATTAAGCGACACACAACATTCAAAGCTGTTTATCCTGGCATCTTCTGCTCCTCAACACTCTGATTTGTGTGAAGAACGCAGTGGGCTTTCAAAGAAAAAAAATTGTTTTGGTTTTGGTTTTGGTTTTCATTTTGGTTTTGGTTTTGGTTTTGGTTTTGGTTCGGTCTGCGTGAAACTTTGGAGATTACAATTAAAATTTGTATTTGATTGGTCGGGAGTAAAAAGTGTTGTTTTTTTTTAAAGAAAACAAAACACCAAGAAAGCGGGAACAATGCCCTCAGTGTTTAACATTTCAAAAAAAAAATCCTCAATAAAAATGCAAAAAGCAGTCAAGAAGCCTTTAAAACTGGTTGGAACTGAAGCAAAGTAAATAGCGGGCTCTTACATTTCTACCACAAGCAATTGTGCATTTACTAGGAAATTCACCCACATTTCAGCTGCTGCCCTTCCTTCCAGAGAGTGTACAGAGAAATGCTGTCATATATAAGTCTCCTTAGGCCCTCTTTTCTGGAAAATTCTCCCCAATCTCTGTTTTTTGTAAAAATAAATAAATAAATAAATAAATAAATAAAGCTTCTTCTAGTACTTCTGCACTACTATTTATATTAAGACTATCCTTTGGTCGGGAAAATTGCACAATCACCCCCGCTCTCGCTCTCTTACTGTACAGTTTTTGTTCTATATATTTTTGATTCTTGGAACTCCCTTCTGAAAAGGGAAAGGAGGTGCCCGTTTAGTTGAAAATAAATTAAAAAGAAGATTGACCGGGCGCTTCTGAAATTCAGCTCATGAGACATACTCATGTTGGCCTATTACATCTCTCCCTTCCCTCTTGCTGAACATCCAGTTAAGACAACCTGGCCTCTCCCGGGAACGTCTGAGGGCTCATTCAAATGACCTTTGGCTAGTATGATTATTTAATGAATGTGTTCTAAATGGGGCAGAAGGGTGGGGGGAGAGACCTTGCGGTCTACCAGCCCAATCCCCTTTCCCCTGCCCCCCCATTTCCTTTGCCAAGAGAGAAAAGGAGCAAACGAGAAACTGATTTCTAAAACCTTGCTGCATTCAGCTCTCTTTGCCTCTACGCTGCATCGTATGTTTAGTTCAATTTTTCTTTGCTCCTGTGCATTCGCTGCAAGGTTTGAAATATTCATAACCTGCTTGATTAAATTTATACAAAAAGGGAAGGAAAGGAAGCACCATCATGTGGGGGGGGGGAATTAAAATTAATCTACAGCCAATTGTTACTGGGGGGCAGGGGGGGTGACATTTTTTTTAACACGATGCCATTTTTAGGAGCCAATTAAAAAGAAAGGAAGAAATCAAGGAATAACTTGTTTTTCATTATTGTTCCGTGGAGTGCATCTTTTTAAAAAACAAATAATTACATTTTCACGATGGGGGAAAATGTTGCCCACTGCGTAATAATCTCTGTGCAATGTAAGAAGATGGACTTGGGTTAAAAAGAAAGGCAGAGATGATGGGTTTTTCCTCCTGGGAAAAAAAAGGAAGCACTTCAGAGGAATGCAAACGAGGGATATTTGAATAATAGAGAGAGAGAGGAGGGCAATTTGTTTTCATGGCTTCAACATCCACCACCACCCAGCCCCTGCCTGCCCCTTCCGGGCCCCGAAATTCGAAATTCGTTGGGAGTGGTGAGGAACAGCAGAATGGAGTGAAGCAGCCAACTAGCCACCTAGGGAAAGACATAGCAAGAGACACAAGGCAGACAGGTTTAGTTAAAAACAAACTGGATACTTTTAATAAAACGTTTGGTACCAAATTGCAATACAAACATCAAGGAGGCACTCCCACAAAACAAAGAGGTGAATGTACAAAAAATTCCTCCCTGCACCTCTAAGACAAGCCAGGATGAAATTGGGGGGGGGGGGAGGAAGCGAGGAGGAGGAGGAGGAGGAGGAGGAGGAGGAGGAAGCCACATATAACAACAGTGAAGGGTGGTAGGAAGGGTGCTAGTTTATAACGGGAGTGTGTCTCGCACAGGGAAAGGAAGCATGGTGGAGACTAAAGTTCTGGTGGATATATAAGCTCTTCAAGGAGCCCATGGATCATAAAAGAATAATTAATTAGTGACATAAGGTGATCAATTTTTGTATAAAATGGACATTTGACAAAGCAGGGCATGCTGCCCAAGTGGATGTTGTCCAAGGCAGTCAACTGGAGGACCATCCAAGATGGCCGACCAACCTCCCTGCACCTGTATCCAATGCTCTCTCATTCACTCAAAACATTTAAAACATTTTTAAATAAAAAAAGCATTTTTTTTGTTTTGTGTTATAATCTAGTAACCTTGATTGAACGAGTCCTCCGAAGAGTCACTGAACGAAGATCCAGCTTCGGCGTCTCGGGGCAGCAAACAGAACGGCTGCTTCCTGCTGGAAGCCAGTTTAGATCTGAGAGTCCTAGCAGCAGAAAGGCCTTTCTTGGTTGCCTTGAGGCCTCCGGCAATCCGGCTGCCTTTTGGGGCCACTACGCTGTAGAGGCTGGGGGGTCTCATTCTGGAACTGGTCAGAGAATGGGAAGGCCACTCGTCCTTCAGGGATTCCTTATCGTCCTCAGAGTCTGTATCTGCAGTCAACGTAGTCTTTTATTATTTGGAGATTAGTGGGTTTTTATAATAATAATAATAATAATAATAATAATAATAATAATAATAATAATAATAATAATAATAATAATAATAATAATAATAATAATAATAATAATAATAACAATAACAATAACAATAACAATAACAACAGCACAATTTTGTTGTAATATGCAATTGTACCTGCCACACTGAGAAATAACATCACCTACATGGTTAAAGTAAATGCCCTCCCTATAAAACCCTACAATTCTAATATGTTTATCTCTCTTGTACTGTATACAGTGGTACCTTATATAAAGGAATTAATTCATTAATTTGTAATTCTGTTAAGCAAGTTTTCCTTTATACAAATTTTCCATAGGAATGCATTGAAAACAAAGTGATCCCTAATCGCGACTATTTTTATGTTGTACGGATTCGCCCCATAGACTATTCTGTTAAGCAAATGTTCCCTATCTCCGAATGTTTTATGTTGTGCAGATGTTATGTTATATAAACCGTTTGTTATACAAGGGTCCACTGTATATGGAAGCTAGACATCACTCAGGGGAACACTGCTGGATACCCTAAGTCAGGTCCCTAGATTTTATAGTACTCACACCTGCTAGAGTTGTGAAGTAAGATAGTTGTGAGTACCCATCCAGTATAATGCTCAGGTCACACAGCTGTGCTACACTGCAGTTGCTGCTCCTTCCTGGTGGGATCCTAACCATTCTGACGGCCTTCTGCAGACAACTACCCAATAGCTCAAGGACGCAATGCAGTTGTTTCTGCTTGTTGGTGATGCTGACGTGAGGAGGCGCCATGTCATACCCATGGCCTTCTCTTGACAGATGTTGCTAAAACAATGTAGGGAGTTGTCAAACGAGGCAACTCCAGTATTGGGAGAAATCAGGCCTACGGAAGGGGAAGTGTACTGGGTTTCTCCTTCTGCACTACTGGAGAACAGCCAAGAGATGTCAGTAGGGAACTAATATCATGAGAAAAACCCTACAGGATCAAACCATCCAGTCTAGTATGTCACCACAGATATAATCAAGCGCCTTTCCCAAGACTGAACTTGATAGTCCGTGGCACACGTAAGCCACTGAAACTGTATGCTTTTATAATTTCTTGATTTACTACCGGTGGCAATCCCATAGCTTGGAAATAAATGGTCGCCAATGACCTGTTACAAATAATCAGCTATTTGTCACTAACTCTTTTCCTCGATACTTAAGCTTTACTAAGCAGGATCACACGTGCAATGCAGCTGAGGACCCTCTATGGCACAACTGTAAATTTTTTGTCCCTTGCATCTCACCAGCCATAGTCTTCCAAAACATCCCACAGTTCAAGGGATGGGGGCCTGTATCATGCCTTGTCCTCCGTTTTGAGAGCTGAAGCCATGACATGGTAGATAGTAGTAGGCTATGTTTTCTACCACAGACCAGTGGTTGCCATATCTGGAGATTTTAGGAAGCAGTTTGAAGGTATTTAATGGCATTTAAGAAAAGCAAGTACTTGGGTTTGTTTGTTTTTTAAATTGCATGTGTAACTTCATCAGGCCAGGAACTAATTAATTTGCAAAGCTCCTCCATAGCAAACACATTCTTTGCTCATTGGAAGTCCCTTCTCTGTTTTCTGTCATCTCAGAAGTCTTGATGATTCCTACATGTCCCGAATGGAGAGTGGTTTTCTTTCAACCCTGTTGAGTTCCCACAACGCGGCCCTATAAAGACTAACCTTCCCTTCTTACTTAGGAAAGAACCTCTCTCCACTCCCCTTCAAAAAAGTCACTTACTGTAGGAATAGCTGCTAACTTCAGAGATGGCAGGTGAACTGGAAAACTTCAGGTGGCCCTTGACTTTCAGCCCCATCTCCATCTTCTTCAGTTTGGTGGCCATCTTGTTCTTGCCTTCCTTGGAGGCTTTCAAGGAGAAACTGAAGGCTTTGGCGAAGCTCTTCTTCTCATCCTTGCCAAGGAAGGTCTCGTGGTGGGACAGGTATCGGCTGCTGCTGCTGTAGCACCTGCCATTTTGGGGCCTCCCCACGGAGCTGTCCGCAAACTTGAAATGGGATTTCAGCTTGTGGTGCCTGGAAAGGGACAGGGCTTTATCGAGCTTGCTCACCAGTTGCTCCGGATCGGACGCCAGCTTCTTCTTCTTAATCTTTAACTGCAAGAGAAGGAATGGCGAGGGGTGCTGGTTAAGTACCAATGGCCAGCTTCTGCAGCGACCATTACGCCTGAAGTCACTTGCCTTGTTCTGTGGTTTTCAACCAGGCCCACCAAGTAAAGGTAAGGGTCTCCCCCACCACCACGCTTGCATGCTAGTCGTGTCTGACTCTAGGGGCAGTGCTCATCTCCATTTCCAAGCCAAATAGCCTGTGTTGTGCAATCCGTGGCCATGTGGCCAACATGGCTGAATGCATTTCTAAATATGGAACACTGTTTACCTTCCTGCTTTTTATACCGGTACCTATTTTTATCTACTTGCATTAACTTGCTTTCGAACTGCTAGATTGGCAGGAACTGGGGTGAATAGCGGGAGCTCGCTCCGCTGCATGGCACCCGGGATTTGAACCGCTGAGCTGCTGGCTTTGCAACTGACATTACAGCGCTCTAGCGCACTGAGACATCAGGACATGCATCATCCCGCCTCCTCATCTGATTGGCCAGTGCCAGGGAGAGGGAAAGATAACGCATCAGAGTCTGCTTCCTGGTTGGAATTTCACCCAGCACGAACTACAGCAAGGTAAGACAGTAGTTGATTTTGTTCTGGAGGGCGGGAACTGAGTTCCAAGGGCCAGCTGTGCTGGTGTGTTTCATTTCAAAACCAGTCCCCTTCCAAAATGAAACACCTATCTCTACTTGCCATGTTATCTGGTCACCACTAAGTGTGCAAACTCAAGTCTAAGCTCAGAGCAGAAAAGCAACGCATGGATGCTTCTACCTCAGTTCTGTCACTGCATGGAAAGAAGCACCAACCTCGCTGGAGAAGTTTGCCAACATGTGGTGTTCTTCCCAACCATGGTTCCTGCCTTTCACCTTCCCGCTGGTGCTCTCCATCTCCTCATCCTCATCAAGGAGCAAGCCTCGGTGTCTCTTTCTTGTCCCTTCTCCAGTTTCCGAGTCTTCGGAGAGCAGGAAGGACTTGCCCAGTCTTCAAGAGACAGAGAGAGAAACAGAGAGAGAATGAAGAAGAATTTGTAAACCAAGCTTGCCTTTGTTTTTACTCAGGATAAGAAAAGAAGAGAATCAGAAGATCAGCAAAGCTGTGCTGCGGTCGTAATCCAATGCCTGGGAATGATGATCAGTGCAAGGAATGAGGACTACAACAGCCTTGCCTAATTTGAACCCCCAAACAGACAAAGGTTATGGTGGTCGGAGTGTCTCGGTATTGCCAACAGGTGGATAAATGGCACTGAATCACCCGTGATTTCCTCAGTACTGCAAAGAATGAATATGAGGCAATGTACAGTAGGACCCCTGTATCTACCGATTCATTAGCCACCGATTCAGTGATCCATGGTTGGCAGAGGGGAAAATTAAATAAATAATTCAGCCGCCGCAAAGCAAGCTACTGTCACAAGAACAGCAGCTGCAAAGTAAGCTACCGTCACAAAACAACAGGTTATTTGGGGGGGGGGGCGGCATTGTGCTCGATCCATGGTTTTCGTTATCCACAGGAAGGCCTGGAACCAATCCCCAGCAGATACCGGGGTCCTGCTGTACTTCAACAACAAACAGAAGGGCTGAGCATACTGGTTTCCAGACCGAGAAACACTGGAGACATCCCAAATTGGCATGCATTCTTCATGATAAAAACAGATTCTTAATCAACCTTAAATCCATATGCACAGGGGTATTTTTTTACTAGCAAAAAGAACTATTTCTAATTTGAAATCAATGTTTCATATGTCTTTGGGTTGGCCTTTGCTTTTGTGATACCGATAGTTTCTTTTTCTTTTTCTTAAAACGGGGTATAGACAGCAGCCCAGGGCAGCTGAGAAGGGTTTCTCAAAAATAGAAAAGAGTGGAGTGATGCCAAAAGGTTCCTGAAAGATTTGGGAATTGCTGTCTCGGTGCTTTTGGAAACCAAAATCCTGAGCAGAGATCAGTTTAATTCAACCAGCTGTACCTCATGTAAATCCAATTCTTAAGGGGGGAAAACTGTACACATCAGTTACTGAAGCCTTGCCCAGCTATGATGAATTCGGAAGAAAAAGCAAGTGATTCCACACAGACTTACCTGCATATAAATTTAGCAATGCTTTAGAAACAATTACAGCTCTGGGAAGAAACCATTGTTGAGATGAGCACGAACTGCCAGTTTTGTGGTTCGTGCCAATCCGTTTAGCAGCCAAACAGGTGTTAACCAGCCCTGTCTCCTCTGGTGGACCTCCACTCAGTGGCAGCAGCTCCATTTCCACAATCAGCTTCCTCTGGGCACTGCCTCTGAATGGGCAGCCACCGGAGTCAGGACAGAGAAGCACCAAACACCTGTTTGGCCATTAGACCAGTGTTGGCCAACCTATGGCACAGGTGCCAACTCGGAGCTCTTTCTGAGGTCAACCGACATCACCCCCTTCACAGCCGCCTGTATAGAGGTTAAATAAGATAGATTGTGTATTTGTGGGAAAGCTAAAGTGGAAGATATGGCACACTATGTTCTGCATTGCCACTTGTATACCGATATTAGAAAATTATATTTAAGCCCCTATCCTAGATGCTGGGGGGATTGGGATGATAATAGGAAACTTGCCTATTTGTTGGAGAATAGAGAATGGAGAAATCACCATTTAACACATAAAGTTGGAATTTTGCAGTAAAAGCAGCATTTCTGAGGAAGCAGGTGGTTGGTAAGGGTGTGATCTAGTTGGATCAAGATATATATTAAATGGGAATATGTCCCTTGTAGCTCTTGAGCAAGAACTATGTAATATTACTGTTATTAATATTATTATTAATATTATTAATATATTATGTCATTAATATTATTAATATATTAATGAATTATATTTGTGTGTTTTTATCTTGTGGCTTTGAAATGGTCTAATCGACTTATTCAATAAAGATTGATTTGATAAGTTCAGGTGGTTCCTCAAAAATTGCCATGCTGAGAGTTAGTTATATAGCAAGGGTTTTATTAGACATTCACAGGAATACAGAAATATAGAAAGTATTCAGCAAGCCAGCAGTACACAAAACACAGATATGGTTAGTATGAATTCTTAAGCCTTTGCTTAAGGGTTCAGAGCTGCCTAGGGTTGAACCATTGCACGGATCACGCCCTGCTGGTCTGGACAAAGCCCAAATGGTTTCCCATGATGGTTATATACCCTTCTGTATGGTCTGTATGATCTCAGACTGACGTTATCTTGTACACCCCTACACGTGCCCACACATACCTACATGTGCCTGTTCATTAGCTCATAGCCAGTTGGCCATCAAAGCCAGAATGACCTGACCCTATTACCCAGTTTGTTTGATAGTTCAAGTTGGTTCCTTGTTCCTGGCTAACCGCCAAATGTTGTTCTCAGCAAAATGACACCCCCACAATGTAAGATCATGCCAAATCTTAGCTGGGTCACCGAGACCTTATGTTTTGTTAGCACATTTGGGTCTGCTTATAATATTTTAATGCTTATAATAATTTTGACTTTTCTCATGCTTACAAATTCATATCAGATTGATTGATTGATTGATGGCATTCAGGTTAAATTGCTGTATTGGCTCTTTGCGGGGGGGAAATTAGTGGGTTTTGAATTGCAGTTTGGGCACTCGGTCTCTAAAAGTTTCACCACCACTGCACTAGACAAACTGGCACAAGCTGCTGAATTGGTACATTTTGCTCATTTCTAGACACAGTCGTCCACCCAAAACCATATGGAATTTCATAATCTGGAAACAAGGGGAAACCAAACATTTTGTGTTGTGTTTGTTCAATTGGCATAGTTTATTCGGTTTTTCGGAATAACAGGCAGCAGCCAGAAGCCAACCTGAGAAGCTCTGTGTCCCCAAATAACTTGAAACTGGAAGTTAGGGGAGGCAAGTATTGTAGCCAATAAACATTACAATTAAATAAAGAACATGTAGTTCCTACTCAAGCATCAGAGCTCCAATCAGGCATTTACATACTTTCAAGTCAGAAGGCTTAAGAATGAGAACTTTAAAAAGGTGATTTTTTTAAAACTTCTTAAAAATCTGGAATTCTTGATGCCACAGTCAATTTTTGCATTCACTATAGAACACATTCTGGCTTCTGCGCTCCTTTATAAATTGAACTACACGTGGAATACCAGAGGAAGAGGAAAAAACAGCACATTTGCAATTTTTGGAGAAGCGAACTTCTGCAACATATAACTGAATCTGAATGATGGAAATTGGGATTAAGAGTACTTAAGAAAGCACAGAATGTCATATCCACTGGATGGGGGCATTGTTTGTTTACAGTACTCAAGACACTTACAGGATACCATCACATACACACATGTAAACACATGCTTTCCAGCTACCTGTGATATTTCAAAGCCTTCCAAACTAGCAAAGCAAATAAACAGAACATAGGAGCGAAATTTGTCAACCCACTAGAGAGACAGCCAAAAAAAAATGACAGGAAGACATGAGGGGCTAGGCACCAAATCCATCCTACGGACTGCCACAGGAAAGCTCCCCGGAAAACCAAAATCAACACCACCACCAACCAAGTCCATCACATCGAGCCAAAAGAGCATCCTTATGCCCCGTGCTTATGAAAAGGGGCCTGAGAAGAGCAGAATCCAATTGAGGCACCCAGATGGAAGAGAAGCAAAGTTCTAGGTTCATCTAATCATGAAGCAAAGGCAGAGAGAAAGCAGATGGAGCAAGCTTCACAGACAGGACATGACAGGACATCTCCGATGGAGATCCACACAGCCTTGTGGGCTTTTTGATTGAAATCAACAAGGAAGCCCAGCAACCAGCTTCAGGGTGAAGATGAACCCACCCTCTCCAGCTGTGCGGGCCTCTTCCTCCGCCACAACCACATCTGGTACATCCAATCAACGCCTGCCCTGTGCTACAAGCGGTTGCCCCATGCCACCGATCCAGGGGCCCCTTTAAGCGACAAGCACTGACCCGCATCCGCATGACGCATGCAACGGCTACCTTGCTGCTATACATAAAAAGAGGAGAGTGTGTCCTTGTGTGTGAGAGACCAGGGCAGAGACCGTGCCGTGTCCCCTTCACCCGCACCTTCCAACCTTACTTTCCACTTGTGCAGTCCCTCTTCCCTCTCTCCTTAGGGGGCGACAGAGCACTTGATCCATGCTTCCTCTTCTTGGGCCTGCCTGGGCCGCCTCGTCTTGTCAAGTTTTCCTCGACATGTTTTCCCCTTGAAAGAAAACCACACGCTTGACTGTTAACCCAAAGCAACTCAAAGCCGGAGTTTAGAAAGAAGAACCCAAGGAAGGGAAGGGGAGAAAAGAAGGGGGTCTGGGGGAGGGGGAGGGGAGAGAAAGAAACTCAAAGAGACCCAACACAACTCAACAGCCTTGATCTACCACCAAGCGTCTGCACTGACCGACTCAAAGCCAACATCCGCCAGGAAGGCCACTGTGAGTAGGACGCCTACAAAGCCAAACCCTGGCACACACAGGCCCCCTTTATGAGCCGCAAGGTGGCCGCGCCGTTCTCAACATTTTTGCAAAGGTTGGTTCCAACGTCCTGATGCACCGAGAGACTGGGACGAAGGAGGTCAAGTGTGAAGGTAGAAAGGACACCTAAGCCAGCCAGCCAGCCAGTCAGACGACCACAGAAGGTTTGGCCAGCTGGTGACCGGATCACTTACTCTGAGTCTCTCCGCCGCTGTAGTCTGACCAGCTCTCTCTGCTTCTCCTTGTACTTCCTCTGCAGTTCGGCCAGCCTCATCCGGTAATCAAGCTCCAAGGCATCCATGTTCTCAATGGCCGACTTGATGGAGTACATCTGAGAGGAAAGGGAGCCAGAAGGACAACAAGGATTTAGGAGAGGTGTGAGGTACATAAATGAAAGCGGCCGTGCAACTCACCCTGCAGTCCGCCTTTAAAAGAAACACTGGGGTTCCAAACAGGCTTGGCAAGATGATATGGGGACGAGATCAACGGTACCAGTTCTGGTGTCAATCCCAGATTAGTTCTACTGGTTCCAATTATGGCTTCTGGTTGATAAATTTGTAAGGCCTTTAAAGTGCCCCAGAACTGGGCTGTCACTAGACCCAGCTTTGCCAGTACTAACCCATGCATTGTGGAGCCCTGAGATCATACAAGTCAGGGCTTAAGAACATAGCTCCATGCTGGAACACATGCTTCCATCTTTTGCATTGCTTTTGTGTGTGTGTGTGTGTGTGTGTGTGTGTGTGTGTGTGTGTGTGTGTGTGTGTGTGTGTGTGTGTCCTTGTTTTTGGGCTCTTGTTTCCGGGCTCTCGGGTTCTGCTCCGTAAATTACATGTAAAACAGGGAGAGGTGGGAGGAGAGGCTTCAGAGGGGCTTTACACACACACACACACACACACACACACACACACACACACACACACACACACACACACACACACACACACACACACACACACTGCATTTCCTTCAAGTCAGAGCAAACTATCAGTAAACCCGGGCATGTAAAACCTAATTAGATCCCTCAGGATGTCTGCAGAATAAAGCCACTGTGAAGATGAATCCTGTTTCCCCCGTTAGGATTAGAGATGGGCACGACCAGGAAAAATGACGTTTCGAGTTGTCGTGTGTTGGAGCCGGCCCGTTTCAGCTCATTTCCGTTTGTCGCGAAATTTTTCAAAAATTTGTCGTTTCGTTTGTCGTCTGTCGCTAGTACTGGTTTGGGGGGGTAGGGTAGCGGGCTCCTAGAGGCACCTCTCTGGGGTGGGTGCCTCCTCTTGCCCGCTACGAAGGGAAGGCATTTAGCAGGCTCCTGGAGGCACCTCTCTGGGGTGGATGCCTCCTCTGGCCCCCTACAAAGGGAAAAGGAAGGGTACATGACCGTGTAGCCATTGCATACCAAGTGGCACTGGCAGAGGCACCTCTCTTTTGGGTGCCTCTAGCTCACTAAGAAGGACAGCATACTGGCGTACAGAGCTTTTTTGGAACTTTGGACTGGTGAGCGAGGTGAGAGAAGAATGCCTCTGCTGGGCGCCCTCTGACTCACTAAGAAGGACAGTGTACTTGCGTGTAGTGCAATGCGAGTACAGATCTGGCTTAGGGTTGGGGTTAGGGCAAGGGCTAGGCTTAGGGTTATTACGGGTAAGGTTAGGGTGAGTTAGTGGGCTGCACCTCTGGGTGCCTCTGACCCACTAAGAAGGACAGTGTACTGGCGTATGGGTTAGGGTTAGGGTTAGGGTTAGGGCTAGAGTTATAGTGGGCTTTTTATGCCCGACTGGCACATCCCAGAAGTCTCAGTCAAAACCTGGCCAAGTGGCCATGCGATTGGTGGAATGGCTCCAAAAATTTGCATGGTCCCATCCCATGGCCAGACCATCATTGCGCAGGTGTAAAAAAATAAAAATAAAAATAAAATAAAATAAAATAAATGGGATTGGAGACAGACGTTTATTGCAAGAAAAACCCACTGCTGCTACTGTAAAAATTCAGGCAGTTAAAATACCTAATTTTCGCATGTTTCTGTGTGGTGCTTTGGTGGGTTTTTGGACCACGATTTCAAAAAAAATATTGCGGTCGCCATTTTGGATCCCCCCCCCGCACCACATGGCATGGCGAGACGACGAGGATGCCCCCCACCAGAGCAGCCCAGGACAGGAGGGGGGGAGGCCGGGGACCCCCCACCAGAAACCACCCCTCTGGTAGGTGCCCTCACTCAGGCCCTCACTCAGGCAGGCATATTTTCGCCTGCTTTTTTGGCCAGGAATCTGGTTTTCTTTTTTTAAACTTTTTTTCTGTGCTGCTTGGCATCGCCGATCGCCACAATGCAATGAACGACAACGACAAATCAGACCCAATTTTTCTATTATCGGTTCGAGTTCGAGTTCTGACGGCTTAATTGTCGTTACCGTTTCCGTTGCATAATGGAAACGAGGAACGGAAACGGAAACGAGAATTTCACCAAGTCGTGCCCATGTCTAGTTAGGATTGATGCAAGAACACTGGTTGGGCTCCCGGAGAATGTTTGTGCTTGATAGATGAAACCTCAGCTTCCTTATTACTATTTCTTTGCACTTCGACTCTCTCTCTCTCTCTCTCTCTCTCTCTCTCTCTCACACACACACACACACTTTCTCTCTCTCTCTCTCTCTCTCTCTCTCTCTCTCTCACACACACACACACACACACACACTTGCTGGCTGACTTGTCTGGCTCCCCCCCCCCCCCACCGCCAACCTCTGCTGTCTTCTCACTATCTCCCTCCCTTTTCTGCTCTCGCTCTCACTCTCCAGGCAAACACGGCCAATTACCCCACCGGTCACATTGTTGGAAAGCGGATATCAGGGACATGAGAGAACATCGGCTACTATTCTGCCCACTGCAAAAGAAAGCAGCCACAGTGAGTTGAGCCCCCTCCCGCCCCCGTGCAAATGTCTGATACCCATCCACGCATTGATCAGAAGGAGACCCATCTAGCTTTGCCTGGGTCATCTACCGTCAGCCCTCCCCCCCTGAGAAAGGCCACTCACCGGCTCGTCTTTCTTCTGCATCCAGCTGTACTTTTTGTTGGGGTTCAGTTCACGAGGCAGGCGGATGTTTTTCAGGCTGTCCATAAAGGGGGTGGAGAGGACCTCCATCAGCATGTGGGTGCTGGCAGCTAAGAGGCTCTCGAGGGTTGGACGCATCGGGAAGTTCTCCTGACCTGCTTGAGAGAGAGAGAGAGAAAGAGAGATCATTTAGGGCTTCGGTTACTCCCAAACGGATGGGTTCCCCTCAAAAGAGGCAGCCAGAGGGACCTCTTGGGCACATACCACTCGCACCTCTACAAAGGTCTGCTTGAGAGGTAGCAACCAACCAATTTCTATAGGAGATCTCAGCCTCAGGCTGGTACCCAGAAGACCTCCCAGGGCCTGCTTCCATCTTTTGCATTGCTTGTGTGTGTGTGTGTGTGTGTGTGTGTGTGTGTGTGTGTGTGTGTGTGTGTGTGTGTGTGTGTGTGTGTGTGTGTGTGTGTGTGTGTGTGTGTGTGTGCTTCCACGGAGGGTGGTGGAGTCTTTCTTTGGAGGTTTGCAACAGAGGCTGGATGGCCATCTGTCAGAAATACTGTGATGGGGGTTCCTGCATGGCAGGGGGTTGGGCTGGATGGCCCTTGAGGTCTCTTCCAACTCTATGATCCTATGATTATATCCATCAATATGACACAAAGGTGGACTTTCAGTCTGATCAATCAGGAAAGTCTTACAACAGGACACTTTCTCCCATGTTAGGTATGGTAGTGTGACCCCTTATGTCTAATTTAGTGGGGGAAGGGGGTTACACTCCTGCCACATAGTGGTGTCTTTGACATTGCTTTCCACCTTTCAGTTTTAAGTTACATTCCCCAACTATTTATGTTATATTCTCCAACTTGATTTGTTGAATAACCTAGAACAGCAGTTCTAGGTCATGGGCCTCCAGATGTTCTTGGACTAAAACTCCCAGAAGCTTTCTGGGAGTTGTTGTCCAAGAATATCTGGGGACCCAAGGGTTAGAAACCACTGACCTAGTCACACTGGTGTAGTACAGGGGTGTACAAAGAGTGACAGATTTTAGGCACACCTAGGCTGGGAAGAGAAAAGGTGTGTGTGCATGGGAAGAGAATATCCCTTCTAGTTCCCTAAGCTGACCCAGACCTCCCCATCCCTGAATTAGGTCTCTGTGGGGTGGATAACTTGCTTTACACCCAGCAGGTTTAGCTGCTGATGCCTGCATTTGAAAAGGATCTTGCAGAAAAGGTGATGAGGAAGACCGAGATTCTGAAGCCACTTCACATCAACAGCTCAATGGGACCCTTGAATTCCCAAACTTGGTTAGCCCAAGTGTTCTGGGACTGCAATTCCCAGAAAACCTGGGCAGCCCAGCTAGCAGTGAGGACTACTGGGAATTGCAGTCCAGGAATTCTTGGGTTACTTAAAGTTTGGAACCACTGATCTAAGGCCATGACTGTGGATCAATGACACCGCAAGTACTGCCATAAACATGGGAAGTGGTCACAACTACAGATGGGCTTTTTGTTTCAGAAGTGGTCAGCTTCCGAAATGAAATGCGGGAGCCCAGCTGACGTTCAGAACCAGAGGAACAAAATCAACCAATCCCTTACCTTGCACTGTGTTTGCGCAGGGCTGAACTCCAAGGAGGAAGAAGCTGATGTGTCATCTTTCCTTCTCCCTGGTGCCGTCCAATCAGGAGCTGTGCAGGGAAATGCATCATCCCGCCTCCCTGTTTGATTGGCCAGTGCCAAGGAGAAGGAAAGATGACACATCAGAGGCTTCTTCCTCATTGGAGATGAGCTCCGTGCAAGCCCAGTGAATGGTAAGGGATTGGTTGATTTTGTTCCTCTGGTTCTGAACGTCAGCTGGGTTCCTGCATTTTGTTTCAGAAGCTGACCACTTCTGAAATGAAAAGCCCATCTCTAGTCACAACAGTCCAGTCTGGCCAAGTCAACGTTATGCATGAGGGCTCAACTCCCGAGCATGTGAAGGTAACCCTTAACCTGCTATCTCACCTTGAGTCTCCTGCTTCCTCTTCTCCAGCTCCATCTCGGCAATTTCACTTAAGAGGGTGATCCCCTGCAGGAAGGTGTGCTCTGGGGACAGGCTGGAGGACACTTCCAGATTGACCACCGCCTCTTGCGTGATGCCATCACTCGGCAGCAAGGAAGAGGCCTGTGGCAATTCAGCCGCTGCCGCCAAGACATTCATGCCAGCCAGAGGGTCATCTGGTTTGATCTCCAGAGGTGGGAGGTGGCAGGTGGCCACCTCCTCTCCATGGGAAGGTGTGTCCCTCCTTGGCTCCTCCTCTTCCTGGAGCACGGTGGGAAACCCCTTTACCTGGGGGGACCTAATGTGGGGCATTTCTAGGGACAGAGAGGTTTCCTCCGGCTGGGGCATGAAGTCCATTTCGGTCTGCTGCATGTTGCCACGCAACAAAGTCCCATCATAATCAACGTGGACAGGACATGCCTCGGTGTCACTCGTTGCTTCCGTCTGAGTCTCCATCTCCACAGCACAAGGCATCACTTGATATGAAGGCAGGCACTCCTGGGCAGCAGCTTCTTCTCCTCCTCCTCCTCCTCCTTCTCCACCTCCTTCTCGTTCTTCTTCTTCTTCTTCTTCTACTTCCTCACGCTGCAGTGCTTTGCCATGATGCAGCAGAAGGTTGCAAGCATTCACCTCCTGGACCGGCAGCGCCCCCGAGGTCACCCTATTCAACGCCTCCATGGTTGACTCGCAGAGGCTGTCCCCTCCTTGGTTTTCATCCATCTCCACCTCCGTCTTCACCTGTTCTTCCAAGGGCTCCTCTTCTTCCTCCTCTTCGGCCTGGATGGGCTTGACGATCTTGGAGGGGGACAGGTGGAGGGGCTTGACTTCAGGAGAAAGGGCCAAGCGCTCGGGGTCCTCGGCAGGCAGGGGGACGTCAGGGGCCAAGCCATCCGCATCGGAGGCCGCCGTCGGTTGAAGGAGGTACGGGTAGTGTCTTCGGAAGGAGGCCGGGAGGGACTGGAATGGGTATCCTGGAGGGATTTCTGCAAGAAGGGAAAGGAGCTACTATGACAAAGGGCAGCTGAGAAGCAGGGAAGGAGGAGCCCTGTTTCCCCTCCTCCAAAGTAGCACTGCATTTCTCCACAACTGCAGCAGAGAGAGAAAAACTATTAGAAATCAGCATGCATTTTTGTAAAAAAATTGCATTCCCCAAATTGTCCCCGATTAACCACTATTAGTCAAAGAAGGAAGGAAGGAAGGAAGAAAGGAAGGGTTTAAAGATGAAGGAAGGAAGGAAGGGAGGAAGGAAGGATGCAAGGATGCAAGGAAGGAATGATTTACAGAAAAAGGAAGGAAGGAAGGAAGGAAGGAAGGAAGGAAGGAAGGAAGGAAGGAAGGAAGGAAGGAAGGAAGGAATGGTTTACAGAGGAAGGAAGGAAGGAAGGAAGGAAGGATGCAAGGATGCAAGGACGCAAGGACGGAAGGAAGGAAGGAAGGAAGGAAGGAAGGAAGGAAGGAAGGAAGGAAGGAAGGAAGGAATGGCTTACAGAGGAAGGAAGGAAGGATGCAAGGATGCAAGGACGCAAGGACGGAAGGAAGGAAGGAAGGAAGGAGGGAAGGAATGGTTTACAGAGGAAGGAAGGATGCAAGGAAGGAAGGAAGGAAGGAAGGAAGGAAGGAAGGAAGGAAGGAAGGAAGGAAGGAAGGAAGGAAGGAAGGCGTGAATGAGAGTGAGTGAGTGCACGAATGAATGACTCTATCATCATCATCATCATCATCATCATCATCAAGAAAAACAAATGCTGCTATCCCTTTCACATGAGACTTCAGAAATGCCCTATCCTTGGGATGGATTCGCCCCTTTGGGAATGTGGCAACAGCCTTCACACCGCTTGGGGAACTTTGCACTGCAACTCCCAGAATCGCCAAGCCACCAACCTGCAGCAAAAGCTTTAGAAGTGCCCTTTGCCTCATCTTTCCAACTCAAACAGCACTCATTCTGCTTATCGCTCTGTTCATCAACATGAAATGAAATGAAGGGGGTAAAAGGTATTTGGGGGCAGGGAGAGAAGAATACTTCCAAAAACAGACACAGAAACTGAGACTTGGAGCAGGGGAGGGCACAATGTTGGGGAAAAGACCTGAACCAGAGGAAAACATTTTTCCTCCTCAAAAACACACGTATTTTGTACATCTAGGCAGGCAGGCAGGCACAGAAAACACAACTGTTTAGTAGGCATGTCGGCTGGTCTTGGGATCCAGGTCCCATGTCCGGGTCTTGGATGCCAGGTTTTAAGTCCGACTCTTTGGTCCCAAGCCTAAATCCTAAGGTCAAGTCCCTATTAAAAATAAGCTCCCCCCTCCAAAAAAAAAAAAAAACCTTGGGTGTGTGGATACCAAGTCACGAGTTGATTCCAGGTCACTGAAGATAAAACCTGAGTTGAGCCCAAGTCAAGTCACCAATGCAACTTAAGTCTGACTTGACAGCGAGTCCCATGACTCAGGTCTCTTGTCCCTGATATTTTGATGATGGAAGGGCATTTTCCAGAGACCGTCTAGACTTGGGAGGGCTTCTTGCCCTCTCAGGGAAAAACACTGAGGCCATGCAGAATTACAGAAGAGTAATTCTAAAAACTACAAAAATCATGGGGTTTTTTTTTTTTTTTTTGTTTTTTTTTTTTTTTTTTTTTGCTTCACCCGCTCATGGAGCTTCCCACAGAAGAGTGGGTGTCCTCATTTTGGGCAGGAACAAGAGAGAAGAAATTCTGCATGGACGAGAAATGAACCAAGAGGTGGCCAGGGAGACCCTAAGGTTTCTCCACCTCTTACCTGGAAACAAAGTTTGGTAGGGATTGGACACCTCTTTCTCCACCATCTCCATTTCCTTCTTCTCCATGTTCTCAGGTTCTTCCTCTTCCTTTGGGGGAACAGCGGGGGCTGGGGGCGGAGAAGCGGGGGGCGGGCTGGAAGGGTGGGAGATGGGGGTCGCGGGGTAGGAATAAGCGGGCTGCGTTGGCGGCTCCTCCATCTTTTGGATCACCTCCGCTTTGAGCACAGAGACGGGCGAGGCCCTGGGAGACAGGAGAGGCGGGCTCACCGCCTTGCTATAGGAGGTAGACGTGCTCGGGGACAGGACAGGAGGCTTCCGGTGCAAGACCCCTGAGCTGGAGGTGGCGAGCGCCGACTTGGCGCTGTCCAGGGTTCGCTTGGACATCTTCTCCTCCATCTCCACCCGCTGCTCACTCGCTTTGAGCCTCTCCTGGGGAGAAAGCGGAGGCAAGATGAGTGGCCCCATATTGACTTCACAACCGAACCTGGTGGAAATTACTTCTGAACCAACAGGGCTGTAAATAACTCCTCCATGGTTCATAATTCACACATTTTTATTTATTTATTTATTTAGTATACCACTCCATCTAGCTTACATGGCTACTCTGGGCAGTTTATTAAGTCAACTCACTGACTGAATTCTGGTTCAGCTATTTCAGAAAAACCTCTTCCTATCCTGCCCCCTCTCCTGGTTCCCCCACCATGAAAGGGATCTTTTTGGGGGTGGGGTGGGGTGTTAATAATATTTAAATTTCCCATGACCTATTCTGTCATAAATTCTGCTGCTCTATGTTACCATTTATTTAGTTGCTTTTTCAAAAGAAAATACTCATAGAAATATAAGAGCAGCCAACCCTTAAACTTTCCCTGCTTTCTTTCTTTCTTTCTTTCTTTCTTTCTTTCTTTCTTTCTTTCTTTCTTTCTTTCTTTCTTTCTTTCTTTCTTTCTTTCTTTCTTTCTTTCTTTCTTTCTTTCTTTCATCCATCCATCCATCCATCCATGGATTGTGCCTGCGCTTTAATAGGAGCGGCATAGAAATTGAATGCATGAATATTTATTTTATTTTATTTGTATGCTGCCCATCGAGCTGAAAGCCACTCTGTAGAGTTCATCATCAAACAGTGAAACATGACAACAAATATAGAATAAAATAAAATTCAGCGTATGAAATATCATAAAGTGTGGCAACAATTAAACAAATCCACATTGAAAGCATTAAATATTTAAATAAAGAATGTTTTAGGCATAATAAGTAATCCCCCTCTCTATTGCAGTCCATATATCGCTGTCCCGCTGTATCGTGGTATCTACTGCCGCCGCCACCACTGTTGCTGCCACCCTCCAAAGCGACTTTGGCAAGGGGGGTGATGACATCCATGTATCACAGTGTTTCATTTATCACGGGTGATTTGGAAATGTAACCCCCACGATAAATGAGGGACTACTGTACTTGGTACACTACCAAACCATGAAAAGAATTGATGTTATCAGTCACTATGTGACTTCTCAAGAACAACCTCACCAATCCCTCATTTCCCCATCCTGAATAATGTGATATGGTTAACATGATACATTTAACGTGCACTAATTCCAAATTCTGAAAATTATCCACACCACTGTATATTAGGTATGGCTAGATCTCCATGAATCTCTTTCAGAGCACATTAAAAAGAGACTATTTAATCCAGGATTTAACTCACTGCAGTCAAGATGTGTCTAGATAAATTTCAGAAACAGCCAAAGATGTTAACTGTGACCAAGTTGCCTAAACAGAAGCTGGAACCTATCACAGAAGTGGAAAATACAGGGACCAGTACTGAGTGAGAAAGATCAAAATTAGAGATGGGCACTTACCACGGTTCGGTGTAGTTCGTCAGATCAACACCAGAGGTGTTGCGCAGGTGACCTTGATTCCATGCCCTTCCTCCTCCCACGGGTGCCCTATCAGAAATAGCTCTATGGGCTTCCCTGCCCTACCTCCTCGCCTGATTGGGTGCCCAAGAGAGGAGGAAGGATGCAGAAGGCAGGGTGCCTGCACACCTCATGAAGGCCAATGCTGTCAACTATGCCAAGCCACCCATGTCTAATCAGATGCCACTGATGCCTTCAAATGAACACAGATCTATTGACACAGTTTTGGAAGGAACACACACAGAGAGGAATTTGGGTCTCAGAACATTGCTGTGGGACTTGAGGGAAATTCATGGAGGACCAGATGCACATGTGCCGATTCTTGGGAACCTACCACCAGTTGGGTGCTTCTGTGCAGTTCCATGGCATGCGCAGCCTGCTGCTGAAGAATGTACAGCTCGTGCTGACGGATCAGCTGCTGGTGGGACAGGAGTTGCAGCTGGTGCGCATGCTGGAGGGAGCTCCTCGTAGGGGGGTACATGGTGGGCCACAGCGGTGGAGCACGATCCATCAGCTCTGCTAAAATCACGGGAGAGAAAGAGGTTGAGAAGCCCCTTCTCATAACATCATGTGCAGAGAAGGGATGGGAGGAGGTACCTCCCATTCCCCAGAACACACACACACCCAGCTCCCACTCTCAAGGAGATGTTTAAGCAACAAACCAGAGGAGATACATTCGGAGGGAAAGAATGGAGCATGGTGGTAGCTTGGATCTGCCTCTCCTTGGACGCCTTATCCAACATACAAAGGCTGATCCAACCTCTGGAAATGGCCCCAGCCCCAGAAAGGAGGGTGAGAGAGGCACACCTTCCGCCTCCCTTGTTGAGGTACTCACCAAAGTGTGGGAGGTGCTCACTGGGAATGACTATGAGCTGGCCAGACTGGGGGTCCCTGGCAAACTGGTATGCCGAAGGCAGCGCTCCTGCAATACTCGGCGGGAAGCTCGGAGTCATCCCTTGATGCAACGAAGGGTGCCCAAGGCCTAGAAGGAAGAAGGGTAGTCAGAAGAGAAACCCAGCAGGCCAGATGTAGCTGCTACTGGGGCCCATTAAGGCAACGTGGACAGTCAGCAGAAGTCAACATCTCTGGGTCATCAACTACACACACCCAGAGCTCCACAGGCAGTGGTCACATGGCTTGTACAACTTCAACAGGGTTGATAGGCCAGCAAGGTCTTGATGGTGTTTTTAATTGCACACACTGCTTACGCCAGCAGTTGACAACCTTGGGTCCTCAAATGTTCTTTGAATACAAGTCCCAAAAATCTGGCCAGCACAGCTAGGGGCAAAGGCTTCTGGGAGTTTGAGTCCAAGAATGTCTGCAGAACCAAGATTGGCAACCACTGGCTTAAGACAATAGTTCTGTGACCCGGTAGGTCAGAGGCACGGTCCTCTCTGAATTGACCAGAAAAATATTTTAGGAACTAGCCAATCAGGAGCTGTGCAAAGGTATGCATTAACCCACCTCCATGTCTGATTGACCAGCACCAGGGAGAGGGAAAAATGATGCATAGAAGGCTGCTTGCTGGTTGGAATTTTGCCCAGCATGAACTACAGCAAGGTAAGACAGTTGATTTTGTTCCGGAGGGTGGGACTGGGTTCTGAGGGCCAGCTGTGCTGCATCCTACTCCTTCATCTTCTCCATCTTACACCTACCATAGGGATGGCCTGCTAGCCACATGGAAGAGGTGCCGGTCCTAGGTAGCCAAGGGTGAGCAGCCAAGTGCGACGCTGGGTCTGTAGACCAACGGCCTGAGCCCGTCAGGGGAGGCCCTCCAGTCACCATGAGGTTGGAATTTAAGCCATTGGCAGCGCAGCCTGTGGGGTGGAGCCGAGCAAAATCAGCCAGATCTTTGCTTTCTCTGTGGAGAAACAAAAAGATTAAGAACGAGAGTCCTCGCTGGGGATGGAAAGCTGAAGGTCTCCAACATGGCGCACCAAGACTGAATTCCCAGGCAGGTGAAGAGCAGACAGCCCTCCACAGCCTGTCGGACTCCAGATCCCATCAGACCATACTCTGTAAGAATGATGGGGCCTGTAGTCCAACATTAACCGGAGAACAACACTTGATCCACCCAACTTTCAATGCAGGAAACACTTGTTAACTGGGTTCCATACGGATGTAAAGCATTGTCTAAAAACACCCGGAACCATGGTTAAAAATTTGAATGACCAAAGAATGCAAATTCCATCCTGATCTTCCTTTCCTTTCCCTCCCTCCCTCCCTCCCTCCCTCCCTCCCTCCCTTCCTTCCTTCCTTCCTTCCTTCCTTCCTTCCTTCGGTTATAGAGATGGGCACGAAACAAAAAAAATGGCATTTTGTTTGTCTTTTGTCGTTTGGAGGGTCCATTTCAGTTCGTTTCCGTTTTTCGTGAATTTTTGCAAAAAAAAATCATTTTCGTTTTCGTTCATTTCGTTACCATTTCATTACCATTTATTTCAATTTTTGTGATTTTTTTTAGGATTTTAATCAATTCACTCATATTGCAGTAACGGAAATGAAACGTACGACAAAATTTCCGGTGTTTCTGTTCGTTTCGTTTCATTTTAGAGATAAAATTCGTTTGTCATTTCGTTACGTAACGAAACGAAAAAACGAAAATGGAAACGAAAAATTGTTCGTTTCATGCCCATCTCTATTCGGTTATATTCTTACTCTTGCAAGTAAAATGCCAGCCAGCAGAGGGAGCTGGGGAGTAACTCTATCTCCATCGACTCTTCTGAAATAACTTTTCGTCTTGAAGTTTCCCTCTTCTGCCTGCTCGTCATAAGAAGTGCTCTATACTTTCCCAAATCATCTGCTTTAGCATCTCCTGAACCTCCCCTACCTCTTTCCTGGCCATACGTACATACACACGCTAGGCTGGAAGGCTCTTGAGCAGGAGAAGCCAGGGGGGGAAAGATGCTTTAAACAAACTCCTATAAATAATAAAACATTGAAGGAAATCACAAGATGCCCCCCCACACCCCTTACCCCACCCAGAGAAACATCACCTCAGGAGCTTCTCCTGGTCTCGTTCCAGACGACCAGCCAAGAGGTGGCTTTCTCGGTGGCGTGGCCGGTCGTCCTCACAGTCCTCCTCGGGGCGTCCGTGTCCTGTGGCACAACCAGAGAGCACTTGAAGCGAGAGAACGGAAAGCACTTTTCAAATGCTGGGGAACTTTAGTGATGATTTTAGTATAAGGTTTTGCTGTTGTTTTAATTATTTATTGATATTTGATGTCTTAACTGTTTTAATTCCTTGTTGTAAGCCGCCCAGAGACCTTTGGGTAGTGGGCGGCATATAAGCTGTAAAAATAAATAAATAAAAATAAATAAAAAAGTATTTCAACAGAACAGGAGGCGGATCTGTCCTCAGTCATCCCAGACCCGTTCAAACTCCCATTCTCAGCAGTTCCAAGGTGCAAAATGCCACCATGCCCTTCACGTTTATTTACTTATGTCAGGCCTTCCCAACAGGTAGCCCGTGAAGGGTTCAAAAGTAGCCCACCGGCCATCAATAATAAAAAAAAAGTGAGGGGATATGTCTGTGAAGATTCTCAGTCATCCAGGTGAGTTTATCTGGAAGTTGAGTCATGGCTACTGGACTTCTTTTTTTTGAGAGAGAGAGATAGAAACGTTTCGCTGTTCATCCAGACCGATGAAGCTGTTTGGATGAACAGCTAAACGTTTCTATCTCTCTCTCTCTCTCTCAAAAAAGAAGAAGTCCAGTAGCCATGACTCAACTTCCAAGTGAGGGGATAAGTATTCCACCCCTCCCTCCCTGATCCCAAGGACCACCACTGCCCCAGCAAAGTTCTGGGTCAGCCAGCCCACTGTCTCAGCTGAGTGGGGCAGTTCAAGACCATGGCACAGTCCTCTGCTCCCCCCACCAGCCAGATGATGGGTGTGCCACTGTCTTGTGACCAGCTGAGTCGCTGGTGCGGAGTGGAGGGAGGAGGGGAGAGAGGTGGGGGTTGCTGGTGTGCCCATCTCCTTTGTGCAGTGACATCTCCCTTCTTCTCCCCCCCCCCGGACAATCCCCTCCATAACGGATTAATTGATTTTCAATACATTCCTATGGGAAACCGCTGCTCTACTTACAATTTTCTTACTTATGACCATGTGCTCGGAAGGAATGGATAAAATTCGTAAGTAGAGGTTTTAGCATAGTAGCCCTCAGGCACTTTGGGCTGGAAAAAGTAGACCTCGGCCTGTTCAAAGTTGGAAAACCCTGGCTTATGTTATTTCTTTAGCATCATTTGACTGGCTAGCTTTCTCCTGGTGATGGTACTCCCAGTGGCTCATGCACACACTCTGATCTATCCCAGCAATAGGGAGAAGATACACCTGCTTCCTTTTCTGAAATTTAACTCTTAGTGTAAAGGGCGGAGGAGAAGGACGACCTTTACCATTCCTGCTTACAAATTTTTAACAAAGCATCAAAGGAAAACAAAGGATCAAAACAGCAGCTGCCCGTGAAATGTAATAACGCACCAGTGCCTCCTTTACAAATTAGCAGAATTCATCTAGAGGACTTCATCCTTTAATTACCTATTTGTGGAAGATTACAGAAATAAGGACCCCCACCTCCAGTTACTTAAATGAGTGTCAAACTTCAGCAAGGCTTTCTAGGTGCAACATAACCTAAAAAGATTTGGAAATCCATCCTAGAATGATGTTATGATGCATATAACACAGATATCTACATATCTACCTCTCTACCTATCTATCTATCTATCTCAAACTAACAAAGATTTCAGAATATAAAATCATACTAAGAATGTTGTCAGAATATATACAGATATGCGTGCACATGTCTGTTTGTCTCTGTCTATATCTGTAAATATTTTAATGACACTTAAGGTAAGGCAGTCTTGCAATGATCTCTTTTAAAGCAGGGGTCCTCAAACTTTTTAAACAGGGAGCCGGTTCCACTGTCCCTCAGACACTGTTGTGGGCCGGACCCTGCAGCTCCCTGAGCGCATCCTCCAAGGGCGGAGAGGGAAGGCCCATCTTGCTCACACACACCCCAGACACAACGGGCTACAGTGGACTTTCCTCTTGCATTGGTGGCTGAGGCAGCTGCTGCTGCTGCTGCTACTGCACGGCAAGTTTTCAGCTCAAGTGGGGAGTGGGGGCTTCTGCAGTGGCCAGTGGGCCAGATTCAGGGACCTTGTGGGCCCACATATGGCCCATGGGCCATAGTTTGAGGACCCCTGTTTTCAAGACTTCACTGTAGAAAGTTGACCACTGAAAAAGAAGCATTATGATTTATTCAGAAGGGGAGGAAAAAATTATTTATTTATTTATTTTTACATTTCTATACCGCTCCCATTTCCCGGAGGGAACTCTGGGCGGTTCACACAAAAAAATTAAAAACATGTACATCAGTAAAAATAGAGGTATTAGGCAAGAGGCGTAAAATTGACAATCTGCTCTCTGTTTGGGCTCCATCCCACGCTTTCAGTACCGCCTGTCAGGCTGACCATTTTTAAAACACACAAGGCTGTCCTTCACAGCAGCTGAAATGGGTTGTTGTAGATCTCACTCCATACGGCCAACAGACAACCTTCATCAGCCTATCTCTGTTTCTTCCATCCATGAATGGTTCCTTCTTTATTTAAGGAAACACCTGGCTAGACACCTGGATTTGGGGTCGATCTGGAATCCATTTCCCCACTTCCACCACTGTCCCTCTCCACTTTTGATGTGCCCAAATCTCTTGGAAACCTTAATGTCTTTAATGCTTTTAAAAAGGTTGTTAAGGACTCTATTCGACGCATTTTGGAAGGTAACTTGTTCCACATGTTGTAGGTTTTACACACACACACACACACACACACACACACACACACACACACACACACACACACACACACACACACACACACACACACACACACACACCTAATTTTTATGTTTATTTTACCACTGACATGACATTCCAAGCCAGATCTCATCTCTCCCGCCATATCTCATCTTAGAAACTGACAATGGCCTCTCTGAAGCCAACGGCGTTGGGTCTTGTCTCTATAAATGTACCAACGTGGTGCATGAAGCGCATACAAAATTCAATTTGTTATAGCGACGGCGAATGGGGAAAGGGCAGGCATGGGGAGGGGGAAAGGCCTAGGCCCCGTTTCCTTGGCGACCGAGGCCGTGCATCAAATACGTGGAAGCTTTAACTTGCCGAATGCGACAAGATTAGGCCGGCAAAAACCTTTGCTTCGCTCTTTCTTCAAAGGTTTTAAACATTCAAGCAAACTCGTGTTATTCGCAAAATGTCTGTTGGCGCACAAGGACGGGAATGGGGTGGAGGGCGCAGGGAATGGAGAGAAGAGGGGAGCAGAAGAATTAAAAAAGGAAGGCCTTGTCTTGCTCATGAAAGCCAACTCCATCACTTAGCAACCGGCCCCCTGACAGAATGCAACCCTTGTTTTCGGGCTCTCGGGTTCTGCTCAGTAAACTACATTTAAAACAGGGAGAGGTGGGAGGAGAGGCTTCAAAGGGGCTTTGTACACACACACACACACACACACACACACACACACACACACATCTCCTCCATGGGCTGCTAGACTCCATCTCTGGGCACCCGCCAAAGCGAGGCGGACAAGAGGGGGCCCCCGAGGCTGTGGGAACAGTGGAGCCCTCGGCCAAGGCCAGACAAAAGAGCCTGGGCCGAGTGTCTGCAGCCCTGGGCGATTGATAACTGTCCAAACATCTGGCTTTTCTAAAACAGAAAGGAAGGAGAGGCTTCTCAGTGCCAGAAGGGAGGCATCGGCCTCACCCGTGTATGTTCAAAGGCAGTCGGGCTGTCATAAGTTCCTCCCTTCACTACCACCGTGGCCACGTAGCCGTCCAAGGATAGCTTGCGTAGCGAGCTTTGGGAGAGGCAAGCAGCAGGAAGATAGAGCCAAGTGGGCAGCGCGCGTGGAAAAGTGCATGGCTGGAGAGCTGGCAGCAACTTAGAGGGCGCTTCCTCTCCAAAAAGCAGCTGGCCAACTTCTCCATGCAAACCCTGTTCGTGCATGGCACGAGCACCTCTGCAACCTGTATAATGCATGTGTCTTTATTCTTTTGGGGCAACACACATCACCAGCATTTTCTCAGCCTCACGCACACATTCTGCGTAACCATCCCATTGCTCTTCTAGGTTTTCCCCCAGCTTCTCCCTTTCCATCTTTTAAGCAAAACTTAGTAAGACAGTTATGCCAGACAGTGTGGTGTGACCTCTGTGTGCTGAATTTCCAAAGCAGCAAACAGGCAATAAATAATGATTCCCAAGGAGTGGGGTGGGGAAAGAACCCACATGGACATTCTCTGCATGTAATTGTTTGTTTAAATTGAAAAGAAAACATCATTTCACAAAAACCGTGGCCTGCACAGTTTACAGTACATAGACTGTCCACTTTGATATGCTGATAAGGCACACTGTACCACATAACATTGCATAGAAGATGTTTATTTCACTTGGAAAATGTAAAGCTGCTTGAAACCAACTCACAGACAACTGTCCCATTCAGTCTTTAAGTTCGTTTGTACTCATTCTGGTTCACTCCAACTCATTTTCCCAGCAAGAGATGCTGTGATTTCTTCACTTCGAGGGGCTCTGTCTCTAAAATGTACACCATCCGTTTTATGTCTGTGTAACAAATGCAAGAAAACTTTGGTCACGGTCCTAAGGCTGAGCCTGGCAGCTTTCACTCTTCACACATTCAAGTTCGAGGACGGCAGAATTATTTAAAGCTAGCTATTATTAAAGCATTGATATCTCATCTTATCACCGGTGATCTTAGGATGGGGAGAGATAAGATTAGAAACAGGCACAAACTGAACTGGGAAGCGGAAAAACTGACAAAGAGAGGTGGTCAGCTGTATGGTTTGTGTCCTAGTTTGGCAATACTATTTTGCCGAAGCAAGACAAAGTGTGATATTTTGTCTTTCCACTGGATGTTTTGTTTTGCTTCAGGAAAATGGAATGGCCCACCCCAGCCCCTTCTTTGCAGCCCCCTGATGGTATCGGACGTGCAACTGGAGCAGATAGTTCCCCACACAACCCAAAACTGAACTGGGAACCAGTTCAGTTTTCTGGTTGGGTCAAGATGGGTGTTGGGCAACCACGAACCGTGAGCCACCATTTTTGCAAGTTTGTGCCCATCTCCAGATAAGACGAACAACTGAAAAGAATGATAAACCAATGCAGAGCAATCCAACAGAAATGGAACAAAGCCCCCCCCCTCCAAAAAGGTGTACAATTTAGAAGTCAACTTCCAGCAATGAGTGGGGCAGAGTCAAACTCCTGGTCACTCAGAGCAGGTAACACTGATATTTACACAAAGAAGCAGCCTTCTTCTGCTGAGTCTTTAGTTTGTTGGATTTATTTTCTCCAAACAAAATTTCTTCTCACTGGTGTTGGCTTTGCTAGCAGCAGTCATGCGTATGTTCCAGGATGTCCTCCAAACGATAGGGGTGCTATCTGGAGTACTGTATCCTATTTCCACAGTTCAGCACCTTGGAGAGTTCAAACTAAAACCCACTCACACCTCAGCAAAGAGTTTTCCAGCTATTGGCGGAAAGAGGGTCTCCAGGTGCCAACAGAAGCAGGTGGCAATGGTCCCGTGGCCAATACACAAAAAAGTCAGAATCAGTTATTAAGCCCATGGGGCAATGGAACAGTTCATTTCGAGCATACAATGGAAGCCAATGTACATCAATGTTTGGAGTCAAAACTAGGTTGGTAGACCTTCTTGATCACAGGCAATCTATGGCTACTGTGGGGTTTTGATACCAACCCATTTGGGTGCTCCTGTCAAAAACACATGCAGACAAGCTTTGTGTGCAACTGCTATGGCCACTGCATGCACATGCCCACATCTCCATCTCTGTTCCCAGTGGTCCCCAACCTCGTATCCCCCAATGTCTTTGGACTGCAACTCCCAGAAGCCTTTGCCACTAGTTGTTGCTGGCCAGGATTTCTGGGAGCTGTGGCCCAAGAGCCCCTGGGGACACAAGGCTGGGAGCCACTGCTCTAACTGCATAAGCTAACCTCATGTGATCCAAGCATCCACAACACAGCAGAGAAGCTTCAAGAGTTCAGATACGGTTCTGTAAACAACTGCCTTAGGGCATAACAGACTGCTTATCCTTCAAGCCCAGTAAAGGCCATTCACAGGTTTTCAGGAAGAAAAGAGATCTTCCCATGTTGGGCTCATTGGGTCCTTTTAACTTAGGAAGCCACTGGTTAAAGTGGTTAAAGTGATTCTGCATACAAAACTGTCGATTCACCGCAAAGCCCAAAGCTCCTGAATTATATCTTCCCAGCATTTTGTAACACTGGCCTTCCAACGTATAGTCCATTGACTGACAGGTACCCCTACATGGCTGGGAGATGATTAAATTAAGCAACATCCAAAGGCCAGATGCCAGGGGGCACCATCATTCATGGGACTAGCTGGCCTTTTAGTAACCAAGGTGTTCGTGGCCATCACCCAAGTTAGAAAACAACTTAACATCATCCCACCCGCAGCAATGTGCGGCAATTAAGTCTCCCTGCCTGACCCACATTCTGTGGCCTCAACTTTCCCCCAAGACTAAATGGATCCCAAAGGGATCTTCAGGTCCTTTGGGTGGGATCAGAACTTTTTAATTTCCAAAAGACAGACAGACAGAGAGAGAGAGAGAGAGAGAGAGAGAGAGAGAGAGAGAGAGAGAGAGTTGCCGATATCAACAGCCTCATTGGGCATCACTTTCAGAAATAGTATTTCAGCCCCCGTGTCTCACTGTGCTTTTAAAAAGCAGCTCCAATTTCTGCATGAAACAATCTTAACACCCTGCACCAGAACCAGCTGGAATCTCCTAGTCTGGAAATGAGGGAGAATTCTGCTAATTGATTTCATTATCTGTTTATTTCTTTCACTATCTTCTTTCTTTCCGCTTTCATTTTTGCCTAATTTGTTCCATTTCCGCAGCACACAATGTGAAATTGGAAGCAGGCAATATTGCAAAAAGGAAGCCTATAAATATTCCAAATAAATAAGCATGGTTTCCTATGCTGCCTCTTGAGTAGGCAGCTTCTTTCTACCTTGGAAGCCCTGACAAGGGTCATTATAACTGACTCGATGGTGCATGATTATTGTTTATTAAAATAATAACCCACATCCATGCACCTACACCTTGCTTTCCAAACTTAACTTCCAGGAGACGTTCTGGATGGATGGCAGCCTGTACGAATCACAACCCTGGTGACTCATGCTCACAAAATGTTCTCCACTGATCTCCCCCAAGGCCCAACTAAGCGGAGATTTTCCCCAACACCAGGGCCAGAAATGAGGGATTGTTCCCAGTCAAGGCAGCCAGCTCTTTTAGAAGCCAGAATAAGGGACGTGAACAGATTCACACCGAGGGACACACCGAGGGCAAACCAACCAAGGTGGTTCACACGAAAGCCAAATAAATAGAAGACCATGAAGAAAAAAAACGAAACAACAAACAGTCAGGACATAACACCAAACACACAGTGGAATAAAAAGCTGGGCAACAGGCAAAACTAAAGGGTGGCGAGAAAGGCACAACAAAACAGGGCAACACAATGTTACATTACCAATTGCCAAATGCTTCCCTAAAAAGCAAGGTATTTAATGCTTTTTAAAAGGCTGTTAGGGACTCTATTTGGTGCATTTTGGAAGGTAACTTGTTCAACATGTTGTAGGTTGCACACACGCGCACACACACACACACACACACACACACACACACACACACACACACACACACACACACACACACACACACACACACACACACACACCTTGAAGATGCCTCTTGTGTCCCAATGGTCTGGACTCAATCGGGGTACACCCCACAGGATCAAAATCGCTTCCAAAGCAAATTTGGACACAGCACACAGTCACAACATTATGTCTCAACAACCAAACCTGCTCAAGATCATGCTGGATCATGGAAAATAGGACTAAGCACCAGGTTTGTGTGTCTGTCTGCTTTAAAAGATGGTAGCCTTCAAAAAAATGAAAAGAACCACCCTCATTGTGTGCCTTCAGCTGGAACCAAGCTCAAATGAGGCTACTGCAATCCTAGGTAGGCTTAGTTGGAAATAAAGGGTACAGAACGCCCTAGGATTTCAAGTTTGAGAAGAGGTAGCTTTGTTGGTATGGGCAAGCATTACAGCCAAAAATAGAGATGGGCACGAACAAAAAAATGCTGATTCATTTTGGTTCGGTTTGTCTTAGGGTTCGGTTCAGTTTGGTTCATTTCTAATAAATTTTTAGAAAAAAATCATTTCGTTGAGTTTGTTGATTCGTTATTCATTTTTCCTGCTTTGCACAATTTAATCAATTTGACAGCGCACAGGCAGGACAAAACATTCAAAAAAAAAAATTAAAAAAAGACGTTGCAACGTCACAAACTGGACTGGCAGCATCCTCATCCTCATCATCCACATCATCATCATCATCTTACTGGGTGGCAGCAGTGGTGGCGGCAGGGCGATCCTTTTATTTTATTTTATTTTATTTTATTTTATTTTATTTTTTTACTTCTGGGTTCCTGGCCAGCTGTAGTGCGGGACTTTTATTTTTTTCCTTCAAGCGCCAACCATGTGGCCCCTGGGGCCGGCTCGGCGCTGGTTTTATTTTTAATATTTTTTGTTGTTGATTTTTGGGTGCCAACCTGGCCACCTCTGGAGCCGGGCCGGCACTCTTTATTTTATTTTATTTTATTTTATTTTATATCATTTTATTTTTTTAACTTCCGACGTGGCCACGCTACAGCTGTAGCGCGGGCCGGTGGGATTCTCCCTGCAGCCAGGAAGGCCAAAGACCAGCACCAGGTAGGAGACATCACCACCATTAATGAACCGAACTGAACTTTTTTTGTTGTTGTTGTTCAGTTCGGTTCATTCTAAATTCACTCTGGGGTTCATTATTCATTTTGTTAGGTAACAAAATGAATAACGAATAATTAAATGAATTAAAAGTTTGGTTCATGCCCATCTCTAGGGAAAAAGAAAGGGAAAAAAGAAACAAATGATCAACAATTTAAAATGGCAAAAATGCTGGGACAACTTAAAGATAAGCCATTCTATTTTAATGTGAGCTTTTCTGAATAAAATCCACTTCCTCAGACATATGAGAGAGATAACGTGGCAATTTTTAAAAATGCACTTATATACAGGATCAACATTAACAGATCCTGGTTAGTTGGTTAGAAAGTTACAAAATCATGCATGGGGAAAGTGGATTTTATCCACAACTGCTCATATCAAAACTTAACAATCCTGAAGGTGCAACAGCATTTTTATATTATTATTATTATTATTATTATTATTATTATTATTATTATTATTATTATTATTATTATTATTATTATTAATCAACCACATAGCTAACTACACTGGATTTAGTATTGCCAATCACTAGTTGAATGCTTCCCAAGCGTTTAGGACTCAGTGATGTATCGGCGAATTATTTGAGCAGATCCCAGTAAGGCGGCTTTCTGCAGCTGACTGATGGTGACTTTGTCAACTCCAATTTCTTCTAAATACTTGCTTAGCTCTTTAGGATTATTATTATTGTTGTTATTGTTATCATCATCATCATCATCATTCATTTGTTTGTTTGTTTGTTCGTTCATCCATTCATTCTCTCTTTCTCTCTTTGTTTGTTTGTTCATTCATTTCATTTCATTTCACTTCATTTCATTTCTCTCTGTTTTTGCCCAGCATGCCTGGCATTTACGCATGAGTAAAACTCAACAGGTTCAGCCCATCTGCTGCGCATCCACCCACACGTCCCAACACACACGTGCGTCTGTACACCTCTTCCTCTAGATGCCAGACTTCAGACCTCGGCAAGCTGGAACCCACAGAGACGGAAGCAGCTAGATTGCTTGCGGTGAGACAAAAACTTTCCTCTCCTCAGAAAGACAGCCAGGATAAGCTTCCCCGTTTCTTTTAACTCTTTAACTACAGTTTCTCCCGTTCAGAGATATCTGGGGAAATAGTTTTATGTCAAGGTTGCTTGGGAGGACGGGACCCACTGAGTGGGAATGCAAGGAAGGCAATTTCAGCTCCATGGGAAGCCAAACTCCCACCTCAGGAAAACACCTCTGGCGGAGGGACATCGCTTGCCAATTTTTTTCTTCCTTTCTTAAGACAATAGTGACATCCCACGGCCAACTTAATTCACTGCAAGGTGGGCTGTTCTGTTCAGGCATTCTGCACACCACTGGAGGCAATGTTACAGAATCATTGGCCAAAATCCTGTTGGCAAGGTCAGGAAAACAGACTAGAATAAACCCACTGGAACAATGTGGATTTGGTGACTCAGCTTCTCCACAATATCTCTCTCTCCCCCCTCTCATCAAAAATGTCCCTGGCATCTGTTGAAGCATTCTTGTTTCCAAGACTGTAGGACAGGACATAATCTTTGCTTGCATTCATTCATTCATTCATTCATTCATTCATTCATTCATTCAAAATGTTTTTAACCCAGCCTTTCTCCTTAAAAAGGACCCAACACGGCTTACACAAAATAATATTTGAAGCTAAAAAAAGTCGATATACAAATACTGGCAAGGGTCGAGTGCCACACTGCAACATACTACACAAACACAACTTCTCCCTCAGTGGTCCCCAAACTTTGGGTCCCCAGATGTTCTTGGACTACAACTCCCAGAAGTCCTGGGCAGCACCGCTAGTGGTGAAGGCTTCTGGGAGTTGTAGTCCACAAACATCTGGGGACCCAAAGCCGAGAACCTCTGAGCTAGATAGACCTCAAGGAACACAGCGGAGGGGCTCCCTGTGCTCCAAAGGAAGAGAGCCACAGTAAGTGTGGACAAAACTTTGGAAACATAACCTTCCAAATGACAGGGCCCTGGATTCTCCAACTTGCACAGCCAACAGCATTTGCAGCTTCTAGAAGATCTAGGACAGTGGTGGTGAACCTTTGGCACTCTAGATGTTTTGGACCACAACTCCCACAGTCCTTTGTCATTGGCTACCTAGGCTCGGAATTCTGGGAGTTGTGGTCCAAAGCGTCTGGAGTGCTAAGGTTTGCCACCTCTGATCTAGGAAATCTTATCTGCTCTTTCCTAATTCTAGCTTGAACAGCGGGGTTTAACCCATCACCTTAAACACTTTAAAATACCTAATATACGTATATGTATACATACAATCGAATCCCCGTATCTGCATATGAAGTATCTGCAAGGGAACCCATCCCCTGTGGGTGTGGGGGTCCTCCTGTAGTCCAAAGAACAAGCTTTTCCACCTGAACCTTCCAAGGGACATCTGCTCAGGTCCATTAATTCACTACTTGCATGGTCAAGGTTTGCCAGAAGGCCACCAATCCCTATGACCCGGCCAACGTCCAACCAGGTGGCCTCCCATTCCACCCCACACAGAGTGACCAAGTTCCTACCTTTGACACTGCTCAGGGAAAGAGGGCGCTCCCGGTCCGCCAGGCCTTGTCCCATCTTCGTGCCTCCGCTGTTGTCCTTCTGTCGAGCCACCGCCACGGCGATGCCCACCGGAAGGTGCCTCACCTCGACCTCCCCCTGAGACCCAATGCTCTCGCGCCCAAATGACTTGGCGCTCTCGGGCCTCTCGGGCTCCTTCTTCAGCTGCTTGCTGGCTTGGTGGGGGAGGAGCTGGTGGAGCTTCGAAGAGCCCGGTTGGGCTGTGTCAAGTTTCATGTTGCCCAGGCCCCCAAAGGGGCTCTTTTTGCCGTTGCCCTGGCGGGCCGACGCCTCCTTGGCAAAGCTGCCGCTGTACTTGATGAGGCTTTGCATGGCGGAGCCTTCGCCGTGAGCGGTCGGGCGGAGGCCTTCAGCGGCGCCCCGGGGCCCCACCACGGAGGCCCTCGGCAAGCCGCTGGGGTCGAGGTACACCTTCTTGGCTTCTTCCTCCACCCGGTTGTGCTGGGCGGCCAAGACCGCCATCTGGGTGGTGGCAAAGTTGCCCATTTCAAAAGGTTTCCATTTTTGTTCGGGAGGAGGCTTCGCCAGTTGACCGGGATCTAGGTGCTGCCGAGAAGAAGAGGAGAAGGAGGAGGTGGTGGTGGTGACGATAGAAGAGGAGGAAGAGGAGGAAGAAGAAGAAGAACAATCCAAAGTGCTGTATATCTTGGCTGCTTCCTTGCAGCCGGACCGTGGGAACCGCTCGCGTTCACAGGGGCGGTGTTCTGTCTCCAGGCCTGACCGGCGGAGGTCTTTGGAGGCAAGGAACTCCCGACTATCTGGAGAGCCCAGCCTTGGCTGGTTCAAGAAGGTTTCCGAAGTCCCCTGTTTCTTCAAGGCCATTGAGGTGGTTCGGATGACGGATCCTTTCTCCCGCATGAGTTCCATCCGTTTGGCATCTCCGTGGATGGGGAAATCGAGCGAGGTACCGCTGTTGCGGGCGGCCTCGCCGAGGCACCGATCCGGCAATGCCTGCAAGACCCCAACTCTGGCAGCAGCAGGGGCAGACCCCTCCTTCTCTTTCCCCCGGCTGTTGTCCCGGGCCTGAGAAGCAATCTGGATGGGGCCCTTCCTCTCATCGTAAGCCTCGACAGAAGGCACAAAGGTGGGGGCGATGACTTTGTGCTCCCTCCCGGGCTCCTTGGTCAACGGGAAGATGGTGTACATGTTGGAATGGACCGGCTGGGGAGGGAAGGCGGAGGAAGGGGCCAGCTTGCCCGGTGGTTGGGCTGGGGAAGGGCAGTTACAAGCCACGTGCAAGGTGGCCACCGAACCCATACCCGCCTCGCCTCTTTTCAGCCGGTCACCGTGAGCGTGGACAGAAGGCCTCATGTTCTCATCATGCCGGTTGGGATCCTTGGGGCACCGATCCTGTTCAGAGCCCAGGGCTTTCCCCAAGGGGTCTCCTCCGCCGTTGCAGTTGTTAAGGGAAGACATCTGGAGTGGGTTCTTGGACTTTGGTTCTCCACTCAGGGCCTCCCGGTTTGGCGTGGGTTCGGCAAAGAACGGGGAGAGCCGCTCGCCGACCTTGGTGGCCTTCTCGGGGACGCCCACTTTCCGGTCGCTGTCGGGTTTCGTGTCCTGGGTGAGATCGACGACGCTGTGAGGCCGGGGCTCCTCGCGGAACTTGGCCTCCTTTTTGGACGCGGGCAGGGAGAGGTCACTTCGGCCCACCCGCTCCTTTGCGGCAGGGTCTTTGGCACCTTCCTTCGAGGTCCGATGCAAGTGCCCGAGGTCTTTATCCCGCAGCAAGGTGCTCGACGTGTGGTTGCCTGAAGCCCTCGTAGGAGGGCCTTGGTGGTGCAAGGTGGACTGCCCTGCGTGGCCAGCAAGGTAAAACCCATCTGTCAAGCAAGGGGAGGAGGAAACAAAGAAGGTTTGGAGTCAGTTCTTTTTTTTGGGGGGGGGGGGGATGGACGCAGAGGCAAGAGTCCTATGCTGCCACATGCCCTTGGACCATCAAGCCTCATAAAACACGTGCAAGGCCTTCGTAAGAGTCCCCCCCCCAGGTTTGAGCCTTCCATCAGTTGACCTCTGAGGTCCATTCTCAACCTTACTTGGTCCATCAGAGCAGGGCCATTGCTGCTTTGTTTGGAGAACTGGAGGGTGGCATGTGTGTGTGTGTGTGTGTGTGTGTGTGTGTGTGTGTGTGTGTGTGTGTGTGTGTGTGTGTGTGTGTGTGTGTGTGTGTGAGAGAGAGAGAGAGAGAGAGAGAGAGAGACTCCATCCATAGCTGCCTTGGTGGCAACCACAAAAGAGCAACCACACCATTTCCCAACCTATGTCTAAGAGAGAGATGCCTGGCCAATTCCATCTTGCCAAGAACTTTTGGACTTGACATCTAACTTGACATTCCCAGTAAAATCCATTCTCGCCATGAGGACGTCTAAAGCTGATGAAGTGGATCTTGCCATTCACAAAAGCTCATGTACGGTATGATGATTTTTCTAGTGGTCTATAAAGGCATCACCTATTTCTCCATTTGTATAGAACTTTTGTTTTGTTAGCCTCCTGTGCCTGTTCTTCAGTGTACACCTTGCATCCCACAACTCTTCTCTGCCATTCTAAATCCCACCCTCCAGCCTATTTTGAACCCTCCAGCTCCATCCCTTTTTCTGTCCCACTCTGGCCAACAGCCAGCTCTTCTTTTTTTCTCAGCCAAGCCCCAGAAACTGCTTTCCAGGGCCAGAATTTCCACTTGGGACACCAAGTGACGCCATTAGACCACTGAGCCATCTCGTCATGCCTAATCTTACCCATAGGGTTCTAGCAAGAGGTCAATGGGGTCTTAGGGACAATAACCTGATGTGAAGCTAAAAAGAGATTTGGGGGCAAAACAAGTAAAACTTTGACATTCAGGTGCTACAGCACCCGTGTCCAAAGGGGCAGATGCATTCATGTCCTTCTGATGGGCTTCTATTAGAGGCTGGTTGCCTGCTTGTAGAACACTAAACTAAATAACCAAGCCTAATCCAGGAGAACTCCTCTTATGGTCTCATTCAACCTTGCAAAGGTAGTTTTTGGGAGCACTTCTCTTCCACCCCACTATCCTAAAAACTCACCGTGGGAGGTTGAAAGGATTCAAAGCCCACTGCCTGCCCCCACCCCCAGGACCGAAGCATGTAGCTCTCTCCATGGTGCAATCTACTGGAGTGATCTTTGGGTGGGTGGATCTGCAAGCAGCAAGAGGCTGTGATCTACAGCAAAATATTGTGGGTGGCTTGCTGTATTACTGGCAAGGGTGGCAGGCTCCCAGTTGCTTAACAGCACCAGCAGCCAAATGGTGACAGGGTACAGCACCTGGTATTCCCTGGTGGTCTCCCATCCAAAGAAATGAAGACAGATTAGTGTAACTAGGACTGGATTTTAGTGGCATGTATTCTCTGCTCAAAAGTAACCTCCAGGGCTTGGCATTCTTTATTTTTACCTCTTGTACACCACGCTCCCATTTGTGGATCAGGAGCGTCCCGTTTAAAAAAAAAAATTAAAACTCTTCCTGCAGGCCTGCCCCATGATCTAGGGCAGTGGTTCTCATCCTGTGGGTCCCCAGATGTTCCTGGACTGCAACTCCCAGAAACCCCTTCCAGCACAGCGAGTGGTGGAGGCGTCTGGGAGTTGCAGTCCAGGAACATCTGGGGACCCACAGGTTGAGAACCACTGGTCTAGGGCAGTAGTGGCGAACCTTTGGTACTCCAGATGTTTTGGACCACAACTCCCAGAATTCCAAGCCTAGGTTGCTAGCGACAAAGGATTATGAGAGTTGTGGTCCAAAACATCTAGAGTGCTGAAGGTTCGCCACCACTGATCAAGGGTGTCAGCTTGCACTGGGACATATCAAGCCATCCTGTTGCTTCAGACCATTTACTCTTTCCTCTGTTCTGAAACGCCGGGGATTTTTCACCCCCATCAAGCATGCATTCAAACTAGAAATGTAAAAGGTCAAAGAGAAAATATATCAGAAAATGTATGGGGAAAAGACACCTATAGAGAAAGATGGGCTTTCTCCCATTCCTGCTGATCCCAACTTTTGCAGTTTCAGTGGTTCATGTGGACCTCTGTGGTCAACGGTCAGAAACTATGGGATCTGTAATCCCAAAACATCTGGATAGTCCTGGACCATGGAAAGCGGATCTAGACTGCCTTCAGAGATGTTCGCCCTCGTAGGGCTTTCAAAGTATGGGAGATATTTAATGAGCATTTCTTAGCAGTGCCGTCTGCCCCAGTGAGTTTCCATGCCCAAACAGAGTTTTGAACCCAGGCCTCCTGAGTCTTAAATTAGCACTCTACCTGCTACACTTCACAAAGGACTTCCAGATGTTGTTGGCCTTTACGTTTCAGCATGCCTTGCCCTTGCCTACCCTGGCTATGACAAGTGGGAGATACATTCCAACAACATCTGAGAGGACCCAGACCTTTCGTGTCTATCCGTGGTCTCCAAACCTCAAGTCCCCAGATGTTCTTATACTACAAGTCGCAGGAATCCTGGACACCACAACTAGGGTGAAAGTTTCTGGGAGTATTAATCTGAGAACATCTGGGGATACTAGGTTTGGAGACCCTCAATCTAGATCAGTGGTGGTGAACCTTTGGCACTCCAGATGTCATGGACCACAACTCCCAGAATTCCAAGCCTAGAAGATTGCCAATGACAAAGGCCTGCGGGAGTTGTGGTCCAAAACATCTGGAGTGCCGAAGGTTCACCACCACAGATCTAGATGGATCCTGTCTCGTCTTCCAAGGCATTAAGGATGGAACCACTTCAAGACATCAAGCCCAAAGTCCTTTTGAACTGAAGATGGGGCATTGGGTCTCAAAGAGGAGGAGCCATGCAGCCACAGGACAGGAGACCCAAAGAAGCCCTGAGCACCAACCAAGAGATGGACTTACCTTTCGGCGACTCAAAGAGGCTGTGCTGACTCAGTTGAGCGAGCAAGGGGCTCCCACTGTTATTGGGTTCCAGGTGACTCAAGGGAATGTACGATGGATACAGACCGTTTGGCAGGTGAGAGAAGCCTAAAGCAAAAAAGGGGAAAGAAGGGAATTGAATAAGCCCTTCTGTGGAGGCGTACGCTACTACAAAACTACTAATCCTTAAGACACCATAAGAGTATTTGTTCCACGTATCTATACATTTCTGCCCTATATATGGCTTTGCTTTAGAATTTACTGACACGCCTGTCAACATAGCTTACAACTTTGAATGCACTACACTAAACAATTATATCAGCTTGGTCCATCTTGTGGGACACTAAGACCTGTCATTTGAAAAGGGACTTAACATTTCTTCCCCAGAGACCTTGGGAACCCCACTGAGAAGTACGGCACAATAATCTTCAATAATAAATTCAGCAATAAATCATGCCCCAAAAAATAAAGCCTGGATAAAAGTTAGCCGTTAGACCAATTTCCCCGAAAAGTGAGTTCCTCTAAATGGCCAACAGGCAACATCTGTGCATGACAAGCAACGCTTGCTCAACTTTCTTGCGCAACCGCCGCGGCCATGGGGATGGGCCTGTGGTTGCCGAAGGGAAGCAAGCCCTGCTGCGTGCAACAGAAGTCTCCTTCCACAGCCCTGCGTTGGCTGCGCACTGCAGCTGACTTGGCCCTTTTGCAATGGCGGAAATAGTTTGAGGACTGCTGCGTCACCCGCTCACCCTGACTCCCCACAAGAGTTGGGTTTGAAAAGCTCCCAATCTGAGCAGGCTTTCAAATGGTGGGGGGTTTTGTGGTCCCGGGGGCTGCGTAAGGAAGCGGTCCAACGAGAAGCACCCTCGGTCAGAATTTGGCCATGATAATCAGGGGAGTGCGGGGGAAAGGAACGGAAGAATTCCCGGGGCTAAGATCTTGCAACAGAGCACGGCGGCGGATGTGGACAGACACAGATAAGAGTTACGCAATCCTGAGCATGGGTCATGGGTCTGTAGGGCTTCAATGTTGCAAGGAAAAGCAAGGGTGAAGGAGAGGTGCTGGGAAACCGGTTCTGAAAAACACACAGAGAACACAAGGAATAGAGCAGGATTTTCCATCGGCCTGGAAAACACGCCACCTGCGCACACTTCCCTTGTCATGCTAGGCAAGGAACAAGCCCGCCACTTGTTGGACTCCCTGGGGAGCACCGAAGCTCAGCTGCCCCAAAAGCTAAAACGCCAACTACCCCATTGAGCATGCAAGACTTGAAAAACATGTTATCAAAGGCGGGTTGAATATCCGATGGTTGGGTTGGCCTGGGTGAGGATCCCAAATGCCCTTTTTACTCTTCTCCATGACTACCAGGAAGAAACTGAAGACAAGTCTAAATCAGTGGTTCTCAACCTGAGGGTCCCCAGATGTTCCTGGACTGCATCTCCCAGATGTTATACAGTTTCATGCAGAGGGGAGAGAGAGAGAGAGAGAGAAAGGTGTATCATCCTCACTAGTATTTTCTGAAATAGTCTATGATGTCCAGTTGTGTTTTATGAGCAAATGAACTAGCCCTACTTGCGAGGATGTCAGTTTTCCTGGAAGGCAACTCTTCTATGGCAAGCTTGGGATTAGAGATGGGCACGAAACGAGCAATTTTTCATTTTCATTTTCATTTTTTCGTTTCGTTACGTAACAAAACGAAAAACGAATTTTGTCTCCAAAATGAAATGAAACGAAACGAAACAACATAAATTTTGTCGTACATTTCGTTTTCCTTGCGGCAAATACATTGAACTGTAATGAATGCTAACGAAACAGCAATTTTTCGTTTTCGTTTTCATTTTTCGTTTTGTTACGTAACGAAACGAAAACAAATTTTTTGCAAAAAAATTCACAAAAAACGAAAACGAACCGAAACGGACCCCCTAAACGACAAACGACAAATGAAACACCATTTTTTTGAGTCGTGCCCATCTCTACTTGGGATTCCTTGGAAACATCACGCAAAATGGCCATTTAACCCTGAGGGCATTTTCAAGGTTGGGGTGATGCTACACTTCTGGGGTGTTTGGAAGCCTTACCCTAATTTCTAATCAAAAAATGGGAAAACCAGGCATTGGCCCAAAGAGAGTATCCTAGAAGGAAAGAAGGGAGCCTTGAGTGGCAGATTCTGACCATGGGAAGTAAAAGCAAAGGTTGTCATTTAGAGTAAGGAAAGAAAAGAAAAACTTCAGAAAACTTTCTGAGTTGACCTCCATCCAGGTTGTGAGAAGAGGTAGGAAGGGAAGAGGTCCAGGACAGGTGTCATCTTTCAGATTTAGGTGCCAGAAAAAAACAAGGGGGTGATGTCTTCCCACCAGAAGCATTGCACTGCAGAGCATTGGATGTCATTGCACCATGAAGCAGCTTGAGTTAGCATGCTGAATCCTCTATAACATTCTTCTACCAACGTTATGCTCTCAACAGCCCTGCAAGAGCTGGACCCATCAGGGAGGAAGGAAGGAAGGAAGGATGTTCAGATGAAGGAAGGAAGGAAGGAAGGAAGGAAGGAAGGAAGGAAGGAAGGAAGGAAGGAAGGAAGGAGTCAGATGAAGGAAGGAAGGAAGGAAGATAGATAGATAGATAGATTTACAGATGAAGGAAAGAAGGATGGAAGGACAGGAAGGGTTTGCAGAGGGAGGGAGGGAGGAAGGAAGGAATGGTTCACAGATGAAGGAAGGAAGGAAGGAAGGGTTTACAGATGAAGGAAAGAAGGATGGAAGGACAGACGGAAGGAAGGAAGCATGCAAGCAAGGAAGCAAGGATTGAGTGAACACCGATCCCCCTGCATAAGTTTGTACATAGTTCTATGGTTGATCTGCCACAGACCATTATATGTGTCTGGCTCTCAGGTGGCTAAGAGTTATAAAAGATTCCCTGTCCTTATTAGATCAGGTCCACTTAAAAAGAGCATTTGGAGGGTGGGGGAGAGGAACTAGGAGTGGGTTTTCATGTGAAACAATTTGCATGTACAAATTCCTTGGCTGAACCTTTGCTCAGAGGGGCCTTGTCCCTTACTTTAATTCTCATGCCCACCTGCAAGAACCACGATTTTTCAACTGTATTTCACGCACACACACACACACACACACACACACACACACACACACACACACACACACACACACACACACACACACACACACACACCAATTGATCTCACAAAAATCAATGAAATCTCACAAGTCCTTACAAGAAAGATCAGACATCATTAACATGTGAACATTTACCAAATGATAGGATATACGTACGCAAGTGAGAAAGATATTTGGAACAATCCCCGCTTTAAAAAAAACAGCTTCTGCCATCACTAGCTTTGCATGGTTCACCCATTTGGATCTTTAAATGAATGTTATCTAATTGTATGTTTTGAGTGTGCTGGAGCGATGGAGGAGAAAGATATGAAGCTGACAAAGGCAATGCAAAAGTTAGTGGCACCCAGCCTTCGGTCCCCACTCCCCAGATGTTCTTGGGACTGAAATTCCCAGAAGCCTTTGCCATCTGCTGTGCTGGCCAGGATTTCTGGGAGGATTTCTGGGATCTGTGGTCTAAGAACATCTGGGGACCCCAAGGCTGGGGACCACTGGCATAAGTACACAAACAAGCATGTGCATTTGTGTGTTAAACTGGCCTGTCAAGAAACAACACTGCACTAGGCTCATGGAATGGCTTTAGATATGGCGAAACAGGGATATCCTAAAAGGGGGCTTAGATGTTTGGGGAGCTAGCTTGGTCAGGAGGCGGGGGGAAAGGTAGGAAGGAAGGAAGGAAGGAAGGAAGGAAGGAAGGAAGGAAGGAAGGAAGGAAGGAAGGAAGGAAGGAAGGAAGGAAGGAAGGAAGGAAGGAAGGAAGGAAGGAAGGAAGGGAAGTACTCCTATTCCAGAAGATACCGGCTTGACCTATCCCCTACTGGGGAATCTGGCTTAAAAACATCCCCAAGCCAGGTCTAGGCTAAGGGGCCAAAGGTTTCTGACCAACGTTAAGAAAGAAGTGACCGTCCTTCCCCTCAAACCATGAAACAGAGAAATGTTACATAAAGATGAATTTCAAAACCTCCCAGAAGTTACACAATGGAAAACAACCACAAACATTCAGTGGGACTCGCCAACTGAGACACAAAAGTCCAGCCACTTTCTGGCTTCTGGAAGGAAACAGGAAATAGATTCTGTGCTAGGATTCACGCACAATTCCACACCTACCCTTGATGGATCTAATCGTGTGGCATAGCATGGGAACATTTTGGCGGTTGGGTTAATAACCATACATTTATTCTTCTCCTTTAGTTTTGGAACAAAACACAGCCTCCGATTACTCCGCCTCCCTTCTTTCATGCACCTTGTGGTTTCTGCAACTGGCTTAGGCCTATCTCATGGTGGGGCCCTTCTCTCTTTTTTTTTCTTGCTTAATTTTTCTTCGGTGGTGTGTGGGGGAGACCACCCGTCCTCTACTTGCTTGGAAAGCAGAACAAAGATTAAGACGTTTCCCTAGGGCTGAGACAGAGGAGTCTGCCAAGTCCTTGCAATCAACCCTCCTTGTACACACAGACTTGGAAATGCGTCTCCTCCCCAGTTCTGATTGCAGTGGGTCAAGTTCATTAACCCCATTTGAGAGAAGAGGCCACCGAGGAACAGGGATGGTTATGAGTCAACTCTGAAGAAGCTGAGCCATCAGGCGCCCAGGCCTCCAACACCCTTGTCCCTCTTAAATAACATAATGAGGTGGGAACAGACACGCCGGTTCAAACACAGAGCTTGGATTTCCAACCCTGAGGGGTGGGGGAAAGAGGTGTAAAAGAGCCTCGTGGCACAGTGGTTAAATGCCTGTACTGCAGGTAAAACTGTGCTCACGCCCTAGGGGTTCAATCCCCAGTAGCTGGCTCAGGGTTGACTCAGCCTTCCATCCTTCCGAGGTCAGTAAAATGAGTACCCAGCTTGCGTGGGGGGGGGCAATGTGTAGCCTGCATAATTAAACTGTAAACCGCCCAGAGATGACTTGAAATGGTATGAGGCGGTATATAAGCAGAACACTTTGCTTTGCTTTAAAAGAATCTGCAGGCTATGGTCCTTCCTCTGACCACTCCGTCCCCACATGACCATGCACACACACACACACACACACACACACACACACACACACACACACCAAAGGTCTTTTTCAGGAGGGGGGAGTGTGCATGGCTAAGACAAGAATGTGGAAGGGGGGAATGGGTGGCATCATCACCCATGCCCATCTGCCATCTTGTATTGAACAAACAACATGTCAAACAACATGTCAAACATGTCAAACTTTCCTGGACAGGCAGCAGTAACTCTTTGAATAGATCCAACCTGTGCAAAGGCTGATGGACTGACCTTGTTAGGTCACAGAGGGCTGCATCGTTTGCTTCTCGCCGAACCTTGCGGCATTTGAAAAACGAAGACATTTCATTTAACCTATGATAAAGAATGCACCTTTTTCAGGTGCATAGTCTACAAACATTTGTGCCCAAAGCAAAAAAAAAGTGTTTTGCTTATATACCACCCCATACCACTTCAAGTAGTCTTTTTAGTTACAGTATGCAGGCTACACATTGCCCCCTCCCTCCCTAGCAAACGGGGTACTCATTTTACTGACCTCGGAAGGATGGAAGGATGAGTCAACCTTGAGCCTGCTCCCTGGGATTGAACCCCAGGTCGTGAGCACAGTTTTACCTGCAGGACAGGCATCTAACCACTGTGCCGTTCGTGCCCATCCTTCCCAAGACCCTTGCTTTTTTCTTCTGCGTCACTGCCAGCTCTCCAACACGAGCCTCACCGAATCTCCTACAAGCCTTCAAAGCCGCTTCTGCTGGTGGCCTTTCGGCAGTGGAATAAAAGAATTGCCAGCGCCGTCCCTATGACTTGCTACCTCTTCACATCAGAGGTTCCACGTGGGACCTTCTTCACACCCAACACAAGTGTTACTATGGCGCAACCGGGCATTCCTGGCCGAGAAGAGAGAACCAGCATGATTCCTATCACTGAGGACACAGAAGCACAGGCAGTGCACGAATTAGGACAACACCGACGGTACATTTTCCCTTGCAGATCTTTCAAAGGCTGAGAAATGGCTCAGCAGGCTGCCTCTCCCCCTTCCAAACCTCCTCCAGTGCAAATCAACACAAAGAGTAGAGGTTGTTTATTTTGCTCAGTGTCTCCCCAATTTTATCTTCTCCCTGCCGCTGCCGCTGCTGCCTCCTCCTCCTCAGAGTTAGGAACTCCACCTTCCTCTGCTTTTGACACCAATGTCAATTTCATCTCGCTCCTTTCAACAAGAATATCTGGTCCTGCCCTTCAAAATATGGACAGGTGAGCAGCTGGGGGTTGGGGGGGTTAGGGGTGAAGAGCAAATATGTTGGCCAGTGGAGACAGGCTCCACTTAGGACAGGAATGCAGTTACACAGGCCGACTGGAATCCAGCCGCCTTCAAGGCAGGCTTGTCGAGGCACACAGAGGCCAGTTTGTGGGTCTCCTGAAAGTAAAAAAAAATCTCTGCAACGTTCCGCTCCCTACCCCCAAGGCAACAGGTCAACACAGCATGCCTCGGCCAATGATCCGGAAGCTGGGGGTGGGAGTGGGGATGGCAAATGGCAAAATCCCTCTGTTAAAAACTGTGTCTTTTGGGGTTCAATCACACACACACACACACTCACACCATCACAAGAGGAGGTAAAATGAGTCCCAGCTTGCTTATGTATTATATTGGATTTTGTTGAACTCTGCTATAGCAGAACACTTTGTTTTGCTTTTTGCTTTAAAAACTAGTTGGAGATACACACACATACAAACACACAACAATAAATAAATAAATAAATAAATCCCAAGCCACAAGTGAAGTCTGGATCACTGAAAAAGCAACACCACCTCGATTTGAATCAAGTCCAATCTGAGTTGGCTGGTGTGTCTTAAGGTCTGAACTGCCATCTAATCCTGCTCTTTGAGCCCCCAATCCCTGTCCGGAGGGGGTGTGGTGGCTCAGTGGACTAAGGCTTCCAAAAACTGTCTGCTGCAAAGTCGGCAGCTCGGCGGTTCGAGTCCCGGGTGCCACGCAACGGAGCGAGCTCCCGCTGATCACCCCAGCTCCTGCCAACCTAGCCGTTCGAAAGCATGGACATGCAAGTAGATAAATAGGTACTGCTGTAAAAGTGGAAAAGGTAAAACAGTGTTTTCTTGCAGCCATGCCAGCTACGTGGCCATGGACTTGCACAACACTGGCTCTTCAGCTTAAATGTGGAGATGAGTACTGCCCCTAGAGTCAGACATGACTAGCACGCATATGCAGGTGGAACTTTTTTTTTTACCCTGCCCAGAAGCTACAGTGGGTGCTGGATTGATATCTATTATTACCTCTCTTCAACTTGCAGCCTTCCTTGCCTCAAAAATGGGACTCATCAGGAACTCCAAATACAGTTTGGAATCCAAGCCAACCCAGACACCCAGGAAGAAAGCCCAAAGGAGGAACACCACCTAAAAGATCCCAATTTCCAGATTCCGCTGCTGGAAAGCAGGGTTAGCCTGCTCCCTTGCCGAAAAACCAACTAAGAAATGTGCCAAAACAAAACACACCAAGTGACGCCTTTGACAACGTTGATTTCCACACACTCTTGGGTGGATTAATGTCCCTGTCATAATCCTTCAAGTCTGTGCTGAAATCAGTGTGTGAGTCTTAAAGGTGCTGCATAACAATCTGAGTCCTTCCCCCCACACACACACACACACTCTGCTTGCCAGAGAACCACTCTATTGTCCAAACACATGCTGGGGGTCCTGGATAACTGGGTGGAGGTCTCTAGCTGCGGAGCCAGAGGTCAGAAGTTTGGTTCCCACACTGGGCATCTTTGACAGGGGCTGGACACCATGATCCAAAGCAGTGGTTCTCAACCTGTGGTTCCCCAGATGTTCCTGGACTGCAACTCCCAGCAACCCCTTCCAGCACTGCAAGTGGTGGAGGCTTCTGGGAGTTGCAGTCCAGGAACATCTGGGGACACACAGGTTGAGACCCACTGATCCAAAGGGTTCTTTCCACCTCTGCACCTCTACGATTTGAATCACCCAGCCAGTTTTCTTTTGGTCCTTTCACGCCTTCGTCTAAGGGCAGCAGCTGGTGGTTTTATCAGATCTGGCTGAGCAGAGCAACTGCCACTGCTGTGTTAATAATAAGAACTAATAGTCATCCCTCCACCGCCAAGATCTTAATTTTCACCCCTGCCTAGCTCCTGAGCCAATTTTCACATGGGGGACTTTCATTTACACAGCCTTCTGCCTGATTTCCCATGAGGATCCGGCCGGGATCAGCTGTATCGCTATCCGGCTGCCACGGAGCCTGGCAGTGCCAAGAAGGGGTTGAACCCACAAGATACTCCCCTTCTGCGGAAGGGCGCTGAGCCTCTGGCACAGGTGGTTAAACAGTCTTAACGCCTTTGCTGTCTCAAGCGTGGCATGCCACTTCCAACTGCCTACAGATTCCACACACACACCAGTCTCAAAAGGGACCGTCAAAAGCCCATGCGCCCTGCAGCCTCAACTCCCTTCTGTGGCAACCGTGGCCCAGAGCAAGAAGCTTTATCCTAGCGATCGCTCCTGAATTCACAAAGCCACCACTCCAACCTGCAGCCGAGGGCAAGCAAGAAGCAATGGTTTAAAAACCATAGCAGAGTTTGGAGTACTGTAGTCCTTTTTTTTGGGGGGGGGGGATGGCAAATCCCAAAGTTCTTCAGAAGTAACTTTTCCAAGTGCTGCACGGCCATCCCTTTTCCTCCACGCCAGCAGCAGGTCTGGGGAACCTTAAAACCCCTGCTTGCTCAGGAGTTGCGATCCCCTTTTGAAAATATTCAAGCTAGCTGCAACACCAACGTTTGGGTGAAAAAGCATTTTTAATGGGGTCGGACCCTCCCTTTTCAGAAAGTAGCAGGGCCTTTCTACCCAAACGGGCCTGTTTCTCATGCAGACAAACACACACGAACTTTCATATCCTCCTCTGAAAGATCGAGGAAAAAATTGTTTCACAACGACTACCGCACATATAAAGTGACCAGTGACAAACGCCCACCCCCGGGTTGGAAGACACTGCCTTCAACCCATGATTCCCTGATTTGTAAAAAATGGCCGCTACCCACGCTTAGTTAAGAGGACTCTCAGGGTGACTCGCAGTGCAGTTTGAACCCAGTAAAACCAACCAGAGGACTGTGAGCCAGTAAGCAGCTGAGCAGACTTTGGACATGGGTGTGGGGTTTTTCACAGAGGGGAAACAAGCCAGTTTGGAAAACAGAGGACAGACATATCTAAGCTAACTGGAAGGTGTAAAGAATAGGAAAATGCAATATTTTGGACACATAATGTGCAAGGAGAAATACCATCCGCTGCAGACTATCCTTCAAGTAAAAATAAATGGGAAGCGTGGCCTGGGACATAGAAGAACATCTGGCTGAAAGGATGGGGTGTTTTCAGGTCCCACGTCATTCTGAGTTTCAAAAAGTTGGAAATGCCACCCAGAATGGACCAGGACAAAATGCTGCTCTTTTAAACCAGCTTGATACATTCTATGTGCCACCCTAATCTAGCCACTCCATGTTTGTATCAAAAAGACTGTTCCCAAACAGTCTTCAAAGGACACCCCACACACAATGCATTGCAGTAGCTCAGCAAGGATGCCATCAGAGCATGGGTAACAGTGGTTGCTCAGCAGCTTTGTGGAGGCGGGAAATGTTTCCCATAACCTACAACATCCATTCTGGGGTGATTAGAATGACGAATACTGTAATTAGCTACCGCAAAGATCGAATCTCACAGTATGAACCGGCTCGGTTGCTAAGGTCATCAGGAGAGGCCTCTCTCTCTCCATCCCCCACCCTCACAGGTACGTCTCGGGGGAACCCATGCAATGGCATTCTCAGCTGCTGCACACAGAATCTGGAACTCCCTCCCACTAGAGGCCAGGACTGCCCCATGTCTGCTGTCTTTCCAGAAGCAGGCAAAGACCTTCGTCTTCAGGTAAGCTTTCCCTGAATAATGGACAACCTGTTGTGTGACTTCTTAGATGGATTACCATATATGATTGCATTGACTGACTTCATAAATACACCCGTGTTTTCCATGTTAGTTTCCATCCCTCATTATGGAGTTCTTTTTCTTTTAACTGTTTGTGTGCTCTGTTTAGTTTAATGTTGCCTTTTTAATGTTGCAAGATGCCTTTTCTAATTCCCTGTTCTTAAGCTTGAATATGCCTTAAATGTTCTGGGCTGTATATTGTCCCTCATTATTGTAAACCACCTTGGGTCCTTTTCCAAGGAGAAAGGTGGGATAAAAATATTCAAAATAAATAAATTTTAGGGCTGTACAAATTATTAGTTGCATTTATTAATTGCATTGTAAGCTGGTTCTTCCCCCTTCACTTTTCTGCTTGTTGGGATTTTAAAGTTCAGTGGTCATTGGTTTTCCAATGCCGTGTTTTAATTTTACTTGCTTCAAATCCGCGAGCCACCCTTGAATCCTCGTATGAAGAGAAGATAGCTGATAGATCAGATTAAATGCTTAAAATGATCCAACAACACAGGAAGAGCGTCAGTATTGAATATTAAACATTTGATGGTTTTTGGCATCTCCGGCTGGCCGGCCACCAACTACCTTTCTGAGGATGTAGTACAGTAGGACCCCCGTATTCACTGATTCATTATCCATGGTTGGTAGAGGAAAAAAATTAAATAATTTTGCAGCCACAAAGCAAGCTGTAAAGCAAGCTACTGTCTCAAAACAACAGTCGTAAAGCAAGCTGCTGTCCGGAAACAGCAGTTGGGGGGGGAGGTGTTCTCTCTTATCCACAGTTCTCATTATCCACAGGAAGGCCTGGAACCAATCCCCAGTGGATACCGGGGTCCTACTGTAATCGGACGTGATGCTCTGCCCACCTTGAGTCTCCTTCCAAAGCCATTTCTTCAGCAGAGGGTTAAAAAAAGCTGGCTTGGGAGCCACATTTCAGTGCCTGGCTGAGTAGACTCCAGACCCCTCCGAGACAGAACAGATCCATTGGCAGCCCTCTCTGTGGAGCCATCCAGGTCCTTCCAAGTAAGACAGGCCAAACCTTCATGCCAACTATCACTCACATCATCTACCCAAAGGCTCCGGGAGCTTTGCCAACTGGCCGGTGCCATTGGCTTAAATCGTCGGTGCTTGGCACTGCCCCTCTTCAGAAAAGCTTCCCTCTCACCGTGGCAAAAGGTCAGACAGAAACAGAAGCAGCCAAGCTGGGTCCAGTTTGCTTGCAAAGCCATGCCTCTTATCTACCGGGAGGGTGTTCCTGGGACCACATATTCATGGCCTAAGGGAGCCACATAATGCCGTGTCTGGATCAGTGGCACAGGGATGCACTTTGAAGTCCAAGTCTGCAGCACAACAAAAATTGCAGGTGGCTCCATATCAAGAAGCCGCTTTGAGCAGGTCTTTTGCACAGCCAATGGGGCTAAATTGCCCACTCAAAGATCAGGCCACCCATCAATACACGGATGACAACAAACCATTGCACATTACATCCATTCCTCACACCTACTTTATGTGCAAAAGCTAAATGCAGAAGGAATTGAGGAATATCAGTCTGTGTGAGAGAGACAGAGAGAATTTAAATCATCATATTTTTGAATAATAAAGTCTGAAGATTTTAGACAGAAGCCAAAATAATAATAATTTCACCAAATTAGGCATTAATACTTGCTTTTCACACACACACACACACACACACACACACACACACACACACACACACACTTACTTTGCCAATGCTATTAAGTTTTTATCTGTGACTCTAAAGTTTCTTTTCCATTTTGACAAGGTTTTATCTTTGAGAAAAAAACTGCACACACCAAAAAACAAAAACAAAAGGGCTCCATTGCTTGACTTCTTTAGAAAGTGACCCTGCTAGGACTAATTTGACTTGAATGGTAACTATTTATAATCCCTTCTTCAATTGTTATAGATACTGTTTTCAAATGTTTTAAATTGCTTTATTAGTGAAAATAAACAAAAAGAGGATGATACAGTATTTTGTAAAAGTAATGTTGTTAAGTTCTCCCTCTGTAACAAAATAACTTTGGAGTTAACATTGTTACATATGTATCTGTAAGAAAAAAATCTAACTGTGTAGAGTAACAATATTGCAGTCTCACAACTTCCAAGTTCTAGATTCAGCCTAGTGACCTCTGGCTCCAATCTGCACCAATTTGATGTATTCCAGGAGCCAAAGACACCCGTCTCTGGACCTTAGGAGAGCCATGGGGCCAAAGTGTCTTCCCCTATCTCTTCCCCTGTCTCAAAACAGAACAGAACTTTTTAAAAAGAGTGTTTGCTTTTAACGGGAAACAGACCTTAATCCAGCAGATTGCAACCATGGGTCCCCAGGTCTGCTTGGACCGACATCCCTAAAAGCCATCACCATTGGTTGGGCTGCCCAGGACTTAGAATCATAGAATCATAGAGTTGGAAGAGACCTCAAGGGCCATCTAGTCCAACCCCCTGCCATGCAGGAACCCCCCATCACAGTATTTCCAACAGATGGCCATCCAGCCTCTGCCTAAAAACCTCCAAGGAAGGACTTCTGGGAGATGTCATCCAAGAACATCTAAGGAGCCAAGCTTAGCAGTCAGTGCTGTAAACCCTGTGGCCGCAACCTGATTTTGTTGGTGGTGGTGGAGGTGGTGGGGTGATGAGAGACCCTCAAAGCAAATTCTCCTCCCATGCCACTAAGGGATTCTTCAGCCATTTTGCACCGGGTGCAGAAATTGGATCCAGAGGACATCCCAGGGAGCATTGGCCTGAACTGTCGATCTCAAAAGCAGTTAACAGCGCTAGTGCGACGTGAGCGGAGCACTCAAGTCCTGCTGGGTCTCTCGAGTTCTAAGTACTACCCATGTCCGGCAGAACAGGGTTGGTGCAGAGAAGTCAAGAAAAGGGAGAAAGGCTTATTATAGAATCATTCTGGCAACTGGCCATCATCAGGCGTTGTACAGTGGACCCTCGTATAACAGTTTGTATAACATAAAATCTGTACAACATAAATTCCAGAGATAGGGGAAATTTACATAACAGAATCATCTATGGGGTGAATCTGTACAACATAAAAATAGTCGCAATTAGGGGTTACTCTGTTTTCAATGCATTCCTATTAAAAATTTGTATAAAGGAAAATTTGCTTAACATTATTTATTTATTATTTATTTGTTTGTTTGTTTCATTTCTATACTGCCCATCTTCCAATAGGAACTATAGGCGATTTAAAGTGAAATTAAAATCAACAATAAATAACAGACAACAATACGAGCAGAAAAAGAGGGGGGAAACCCTCAGCAAGAGGCATTGTGGGCAAAGAAAATAAATAAATTAAAAGGTCGCCAAATACCTCCCTAAAAAGCAGGGTTTTGAGTGCTTTTTTGAAGGCATGCAGGGACTGTGCTAGGCGCAGCTCACTAGGAAGATGGTTCCACAATGTGGGGCCCACCACGGAGAAGGCGCGGTTGCGCGTGAGCGACTTCCATGCCTCCCTGGGTGTGGCCACCCTAAGTGAGCGCGCCTGCGACATTCTAGTAGGCCTGGCCTCAGTTTCATTTGGAATGAATTAATTCCTTTATACAAGCTACCAGTGTATTAAATTTTTCAATGGGAGAGGAGGCCCCGGCATACCCCACAAGGCAGCTCTACCTGCCAGTGACCTGGTCTTAAGTCACAGTGACTGAAAAGATATTATTTTGTGTTGTCCCCTCCCCCCACTCCAGAGCAAGGCTAATGAGCCTGGGGAAAAGAAGGGAAGGAATTCATGCCAGCAGGTTCAGGTGTGCACTGCCAGAAGCTAGAGATGAGGACATCATGCCCTTGAGCCGTCCCACTGTCCTCATGCATCGGAGGATGTGGGCATGTTTTGCTCTGAGCTTTGAGGAAAGGGTGGATTCTCCATTCCCTAGATAGCATGTTGAGTTGCAAAGCTCTGAGTTCAAATCCCGGCAACTCTTTTTAAGATGGCCTTAACAATAGTCACACATTTCTCAGGCACCTACTAGGATATATGATCTAGATCAGTGGTTCTCAACCTGTGGGTCCCCAGATGTTCCTGGACTGCAACTCCCAGAAGCCTCCACCCCTCGCTGTGCTGGAAGGGGTCTCTGGGAGTTGCAGTCCAGGAACATCTGGGGACCCACAGGTTGAGACCCACTGGTCTATATAATACATCCGGATGATTAAAACACCCAGACCAGCCTTGTTTCAACAGGAATAGCCAAATGATTCTGTTAGGCAAAAGAGCAACATGACACAGGACAGCTTTGAGACCAACAGATTTATTAAAGCATATGCTTTTTCCAGGACCAAATACAAATACACCCTGAGAGATGTGACCATAAAAACTCAAAACTGTAATAAATCTGACACTCTGGAAGGTGCTGGGTGATTCATAGCTGTTTTCTCTCCTCAACCCCTCTTCCTTGACTGCCCAAGGAAACCAAGACTGTACTACCTTTCAAGGCCGTTGTTCAAGTTAGCAAAAATATATCTATCCAAAAGATGCACAGGAAACTACCCTACGTGGAGTTATAGATCACTCAACCAAGTGAAGGCATCAGCCTTCACCAGCATGGAGCCTTCCAGACACATGGAACTACAAGTTCCATCAGGCCCAGCTAAAGCACAGACTACACCTCCCACCATCCTCTGGTCTATCCTGGGGCAGGGGGGGGCAGCCGTTCTTCATCGCCCTCCTCTCTCTCCAGCATTTTCAGATGTTTTTCAAACTTTATCTGGCATTGCCATCGACTGGACAGAAAATGTGAACTATGTTTCGCCTCATCAGATGACTGGTACGGGTCCTTCCCTTTGAGAGATAGACGTCATAGAATCACAGAATATATGCAGAATTACAGAAGATAAGGAAGGCTATTGACAGTAGAGCTAGGAAATGCATACAAGTACAGCCTAAAGGTAAGAGGTAAAGGTTCCACTTGCACATGCATGCTCATCGTGTCCGACTCCAGGGGCGGTGCTCATCTCCAAGCTGAAGAGCCAGTGTTGTGCCAGTCCATGGCCACGTGGCTGGCATGGCTGCAAGGAAACCCTGTTTTACCTTCCCGCTTTTTTACAGTGGTACCTATTTATCTACTTGCATTTACATGCTTTCAAACTGCTAGGTTGGCAGGAGCTGGGGTTATCACAGCAGGAGCTCACTCTGCTGTGAGGCACCCGGGATTCGAACCACCGAGTTGCCGAGTTTGCAGCTGACAGTTTTCGGAAGCCTTAGTCCACTGAGCCACCATGTACAGCCTATGACAGCTCAATAAATCATCATCATCATCATCATCATCATCATCATCATCATCATCTTTATTTTTATGCTGCCTTTTCTTGTGTTACCTCCTCTTAACGGCCATTGTGAATATTTATAAACAAGTTCAAGTTCAGTCCTGCTGTAACCACTCAGCCATGGCCTCACTGCCCTGTGGCTTCAACCTGAGTCCTGCGAGGTTGGCAAAAGGAAGAGGGAAGACGTTCTACCTGCAAGGCACCTTACGGGTGTGTAAATGTGGCCCATCTAGGGGAATGGCCTAAATCAGAAGGTCTTGAAGACTAGCTTCTTGTTTCTGCTCCAGTTTAAACTGGAAGCTTTTCTTTAGAACAGGGAGCTTGAGTGGAACTAGTGGTGTCCAAACTTCGGCCCTCCAGATGTGTTGGACCACAACTCCCACAGTTCATTGTCATTGGCAACACAAGGCTTGGAATTCTGGGAGTTGTGGTCCAAAACATCTGGAGGGCCAAAGCTTGGACACCCCTGATACTAGACCTAACTAGGCCTCAAAGCTAACCTTACTTCATTGTATTACAGACACCCCCACAAGACATATAGAAGGACAATGTGACATCAGAGTTAAGGTGTCCAGCTAGGAGTTAGGAACGACCTTGCTGAATTGTTCAGAAGATCATGTAGAACAGAAGAGAAGGAGCCTCCTTGGAAGTAAAGTGCAACAGAAAGGAAACAAAAGGAAAATAAGTTATATGACCCATGATCGGATGGACATCTCAACCAGCCAAGCTAAACAGCCGACTTCACTCGCTCTCCCTTGAAGGGCTTGTCGTGACAATAATAAAAAAAATGAGGCAACCACCATGGGTGCTGCTGTCATTCGGAGCCTTGAAGGAAGGGTGGATTGCAAACACAAGGAACATAATTACTTAATTGCTTAATCATTTTAAAGCCAGAAGAGCTAATCGGCTAAAAAAAAAACTCTAAGCCAAAAAGGAGATGTGAGGGGGGGAGAGATCAGCAAACAAGGGAGGGAAGCCTGCATAATATCAGCCGCTGGTCTTGCTTAGTGTGGCTGCAGCACTGTAGCGCTATGCCTGGGCAAGAAAATGTAGTGTGAGAGCAAGACACAACGACAAAGCCAAGTGACCCTGCAGTGCAGAATAATGGGAAGGCAGAGGGGACAGGAGACGGCACTTTCTGAATCACTGTCTTATGCCAACAATCAAAAATCAGATCTGTAGGTAATTGTCAAGAGATCCACCGAAAGATTTCAGATCCCTGACTGCCTGAAAATCACATGACTTCCTCCATTGCTTTTGACTTCAAGAATGCAAAAATCTCCATCCGAGAGCTGTTCATAGCAAGGTCTATAATTGCATAGGCATGAACATCTGTGATGACCTCAGTGGAACAGAACGGGGGAATGCTACAGACTTGAATGTGGATGCCGGCACATCCACCCTCTTGTTAGGCCAGGATGGGACCTTTGGAATGCATACACGCATGTGCTTTTGTCCATGCTATGGAAATCAACAAAGTTGGGCCATGCCAATGTCAAATTTCCAGCTACACGGGCTGCTTAGGGCAGCCCCTTCTGTTGCTTCCCTTGCTCCTTCTTCTTCAAGAAATACAAATCCACCCATCCAGGAATTATCTATTTCAAACAAGGGCCCACAGTTCACTCTCTTGTAAAAGTAAGGTGGGGTAAAAATACTCTAAAATAAAATAAAATAAAATAAAATAAATCTATATCTATCTATCTATCTATCTATCTATCTATCTATCTATCATCTTCTAGAAAATCTTCCTGACCATGTCTACCAGTCCTAACAGCTTATGTCATGACTGTTGAAAACTAGCTGTGGAAAGATGCAACATCAATATCTAATTGGGTTCCCACCTTTAAGTAAAGAACAAAAAGATGTATACCAAGCACTAAGATTCCTAAATAAATAAATAAATAAATAAATAAATAAATAAATAAATAAATAAATAAATAAAAACAGCTTATGTCACACAGAGACCTTCCCAAGGCAGAATCGGGTGGGAAGGGGGACAACCCTGTTCTAATTGAGAAAAACGCCACCTCCTGATTGTCTGGAAATTGTGCACATTTGCCCCAGGCAACCGGGCAAACCACTGTATTCATAGGTTCCCATGAGGCACCTTTGGCTCTTTGGACAATTTTGACTGAAGCAGATCCGACTGATTTTTGCCTTTTTCATGCACTCACACTTGGAGGAGCGATCCAGCTATGGAAGCTCCCCTGATCCAAATGTGTCCCTAAAACACCCTAGTCCAGTGGTGGCGAACCTTTGGCATTCCAGAGGTTTTGGGCCACAACTCCCAGAATTCTGAGCCTGCATTGCCAATGACAAAGGACTGTGGGAGTTGTGGTCCAAAACATCTGGAGTGCCGAAGGTTCGTCGCCACCACTGCCCTAGTCCCTCAGCATAACCTTCCACACATATGTTGGTGCAACACGTCTCTGTAAACACATGCTCCTTAAGGTTGCTGGTATGGGATTTTAGATTCTGGACTTCACACGCATCTGTGGGCCCTTCTGTTGACAGTGGCGTGGGGAAACTGTGTGACTTGACTTAACTAAATTAATACACAACAACAGTGGTGCACCTCAGCGGGTTGGAGCTCATAAGGTTGGTGAGCCAGGCACCCTCCCATCCATCTCATCCTCACAGGTAGAAAATTTAGACCTCCAGGGAAAATGGCTCCAGTTAAGCTCCTCATGGACAAAATAGTTTGCTGAGATCTGAGGAGCCCTTTTGTTATAGTGGAGGCTCAGCCAGCTGGTTTGGTAACTGCCTGGTCATTTTATGGCCCATTCACTCCTTGTTTTGCCCTGCCCACTTGTCCACACACCCACACACCAAAAAAAAAAAAGGAGGGTTCACTAAATCAGAAGCAGACCTCAAGCCACTGGTTGAAGGATTTTGGCTTGCAGAAATCTGCCCTCAAATCCAGTTGTCAATGAGGACTAGTAACTTCCATTATCTTGCTGGAAAGGCTGCTTTAGCAGTGGGGATCTCTCTCTCTCTCTCTCTCTCTCTCTCTCTCTCTCTCTCTCTCTCTCTCTCTCTCTCTCTGCGTGTGGGTGTGGGTGTGGGTGTGTGTGGGTGTACTTCTAGATACACAAAGTGTAACTTTTTTCCACACCCCTTATCATTTACTGATCAGTGTTCATGGAAAGTTAACAGCAGCAATATACCCCAAACAAGACAGGTCAGAAGAAGGGCAAAACATCTTCCAAAGCCAGCCTTTAAAGTGAAGAGCATCGGAACAGTGGCGTCATTCCGCTCTTTTTTAAAGGGAATGTTTATTCCGGCTGGACACCACTGATTTATCAAGCCGGACTGTACAGACAGCAAGTACATTAAGGAGCATTAATTCATCCCCCTCCCCCAGGTATTTCAGAGGAAAGTGTTCAATCCACTGCTTTTGGGGGAGGGGGTGTTTAAAAAATCCTTGCTTCTCGGCTATAATGCAAGTTTAAATTGCCAGGCGCAATGAAAACCAAGATCTTGTTTAGATGGCCTACAAATTGTCACACGGCAGCCCAATCTTGATTGGAAAAAGGTGCACTAATAGCCCTCCCTGATCAGCAGTAAATATGGAAGACACATTATAGGAAAGGAATTTGGTGGTCGCACAAGGCCGAGTGATGAACAACCCAAAGCTCAAAGCATAATATCCAAGGTTAAGGTTGTTGCAGTCGCTGGAATGTCTGCAAGGGCACAGAATCATTTTTTTAAACACACCCATGCACAAAAAGAGAGAAGAATAATTGTACAGTATCACAATTCTATCCTGCCTTTTCTCATACCTCCCTATTTTATTCCACATGAAGGGGGGAAGCTGAAGAGAGAACATAGAATCATCAAAGGGACCTTGAAGATCTTCTAGTCCAGCGGTTCTCAACCTGTGGGGTCCCCAGATGTTCCTGGACTGCAACTCCCAGAAATCCTAGCCAGCTCAGCTAGTGATGAAGACTTCTGGGAGTTGCAGTCCAGGATCATCCAGGGACCCACTGGTTGAGAACCACTGTTCTTGTCCAACCCCCTGCCCGAAGCAGGAGACTTCGTACCACCCTGGACAGATGGCTGTCCCAACATGATTATTGGTCCAAGGCCATCCAGTGGATTTCCAAGCTGATTCAACGTTCGAACGCAATACCCCTGAGTCCTTGTGCAAGCGTCTGGCCTTTACCCCACCCTGGGTCTCAAAGCCACAATGAAAACTGTTGTGGCCCCATCCGATGTACAATATTTGCATGTAGGCAGATAGACACACCTATATCCATGCACAGAGAGAAGGGTTTGATCCTTGCCTTTCTTTAAAATTCTGCAGTAGATTGATGTAGTGATGAATAATATTCCATAGTTGCCTGTTAACCCAAGGCAGGCAGGCAGGCAGGCAGGCAGGCAGGCAGGCAGGCAGGCAGGCAGGCAGGCAGGCAGGAAGGAAGGAAGGAAGGAAGGAAGGAAGGAAGGAAGGAAGAAAGAAAGAAAGAAAGAAAGAAAGAAAGAAAGAAAGAAGAAGAAGAAGAGAAAGAAAAAGGAAGGAAGGAAGGAAGGAAGGAAGAGAACATGATGGAAGGGAGGAAAGGAAGGAAGGAAGGAAGGAAGGAAGGAAGGAAGGAAGATTGTGCCCAACAGGTAAGAAAATTAAGCAATGCTTCGTTTTTGAGAGTGAGAATGAAATGAGCGGCGATTTACATTCCTCCCCAAACGAACACGGTGCAAAAAGAAACACACCAATGTTTCTGGCACTGAAAGCAAAAAGGATGCCTTGACACTTGGGAAAAGAATAGCCAACTGCTACGTCTGCGTTTCTTGTTTTGTTTTGCTTGCTGTTATTTGCTGCCATGTATAAAGGGGAAGAATAGCACTTGTCTGGGGTCTTTGCTCACATTTGCATACAAAACCCACAAGGTTTTGAATTAAACTTTGAATTTTGCATAAAAGCCCTTGTGTTTTGCATGCAAGAGCCCACATTCTGTACACACTGCACAATTTTTATGCACAGTGCAAGGCTCTCTCGCTCGCTCGCTCTTGCACCAACTAGCGATTCTTTATACAAAAACATTTGTCTGCCATTTCCCCCCCTCACACAAGAATAGTGCAATGTTCTCATGCAGAAATCTCAACCAGCGAGCAGGAAAGAAAACATTGCTGTGCACAGAGTGCACCAAGATTTACATTGCAAAGGCAAAGAATGGTGTGTGCAAAGCAATTATCCTTTCTAGAATGCAACACAAATTCAGGGTGGGTGTGGGTGCGGGAGTCTCAAAGGCAGGTTGAGTTGCAATGGTCTTTCCAAAGCCACTGAGTTTGTGCTTGGGCGTAGGTTGCTTAGTGGTTCACTGGCTGCTACAGTGGTACCTTGTATAAAGGAATTAATTCATTCCAAATAAAATTCTGCTAAGCAATTTTTCCTTTGTACAAATTTCCCATAGGAATGCATTGAAAATGGATTAATCCCTAACTGCAACCATTTTTCTGTTGTATGGATTCGCCCCATAGGCGATTCTGTTAAGCAAATTTCCCCATCTCCATATTTTTTTCCTTTAAGCAGATTTTCTGTTAAACAAACTGCTTGTTGTACGAGGGTCCACTGTATTTGGAATAGGGTGGGGGTGTTCAGAAATAGATCCCTGTAAGCCTGAGACCTGTCTTCCACCCTCGCAGGAACATTCAAGAGAAAGCAAGGGAGACCTCTGGGAAGAGAACCAGGTCTCAGACCTCGGGGTACCCCTCCCCCCCCAGCTTCCCCCTCTGCTTGATTAAATTCCCAAGCATCCCTGACAGCTGGTTATGGTCCGGGAAAACTGAAGTTCAACGCCATCGGAAACCTCAAAAAGAGAGTCTAGCAGGAACCAATCCAGGGCTGGATTTGTGACTCTTCTCCACAGCAGAAATGAGGGATGTTCCACCCCTGGTGACACGAAATGGCCCGACCTTTCACACACACACACACACACACACACACACACACACACACACACACACAAAGAGAGAGAGAGAGAGAGAGAGAGAGAGAAACAGAGAGAACGAACTTTGCCACCTCTACATGCAAAGCAGAGAGAGAGAGAGAGAGAGACGCCGCAGCTCTTCACAACATGCATGCCAGGTTCTCGGACACACCCAACCCAATTTCGCCCAGGAGTTGTTCTTACTCATTGTGTAAACCAAACCCAAGCCTCTACCAGTTCAGGAGGGAGGCGAAGAAAGGAAGACATGAATCATCTCTGAGCCGGGGCCAGCAACAAAGACTTCCCATGGTGCCCCTGCGGGCACTCTGCCCCAAAACCCATATGCTCAGTGGTTTGTTTATTTGTGTGTTGGCTCCTTTCTAAACCTCCCACCCGCCCACCTCCTGGGAAATACACAAATTCCAAGACAACAGCTCTCAAGAATACCTTTCGGCCTCAAGCCATGAACCACAATGTCGCAACAAGGAAGATCGCAACCCACAGTGTTCTGCTTTTCCAATAAATAGCTCTTCCTTGCTTTTTTAAAAGTCTCAAACTGTGCCGGGCATCTGATAATGCGGAGGTCAGGCATGGAAGGAAGAATTAGCATGGACTGGGGCGCTACCCCAGACAAGGCTCTGCACCTTGTGGACGCCCGTCTACGCTCCACAGGGAGGGGACCGAAATCTAAGGCCCTAATTATAGCTCTAAATATAGGGCAAGTTTAGACAGGAGCAGATGGGTGAGTTTAGGCGCATCATTGCCCTTTTGAGGCTGAATGGCCCAGGCAGGAGGATCGGGTACACCCTTGATTGTGTAAAAACAGAATGCCATATATATTTTAAAGGACAGAACTGCTGGTGACAAACATATGGTTCCCCACTGAAATATCTACATATGATGAACTTCAACGGCATGTCTGCTTTCCAGATTCAGTCCCCTGGGTGTCTGTTTGTATCTGCGTCTGCCAGATTCCTCTGGTGCACGCCTTTCTTAATCATCTCTAGAGTATTATTATTATTATTTTAAATCATTGGCACACCAACCTTCAGCTTGCCTAGAAAGCCAGGCACACTCACCAATGGTGACTAGCAAAATGCCTTTTGGCTAGAAAAGGGTGCAGCAGGAGGGGGGGGGGGAGAGAGAGAGAGAGAGAGAGAGAGAGAGAGAGAGAGAGAGAACTTAACAACAGCCATGGGTAAACAGCCGATCAAGAAGGCAAAAATATATAAGCAAGATGCCTCCCGAAGGGAAAGGGAGCAAAAATATGCCGTGTTAAAATGATGCAGTGGGTCCACTTTTGCAAAAGGTTTGGGTTTACCCGAGGAGGTGGCAGAGGGGAGCGAGGTTGCTGGGGTTGGGGTTGGGGTTGGGGGATAACACTGTTAAATAGAAAGGCGTTTGCTCTTGTGCTTAGCTTTATTGCTTTTCATTCTACACCTCTTGTTTTAGCACCTGGGAAATTGAAGGTGCCACCTATTTGAAAAAGGCAATAAATCTTCCCGCTCAGTCTCCCCTCCCCTCCCCTCCCCTCCCCCAGTGCTTCCTTCTTTGCAGATGTTGGCAAATGAGGTTTGCAAAATTTCAAAGCCCTCTGGGCTGGCAAGCCAAAGGAGGAGAGGAGAAGTCGACAACACAGGCCCCCAGACTGCAAACCTCGTCACTCTCCCAGCCGTGTGTCAAGTAAATTCAGCCTCACCTTCCCGATTCCTTCATCCCCGGTTGGTTTTAGGGAGGAAAATCTACCTTCAGCTTATGACAGACTCCGCCGTGGCCTTCTACAGGACGGGGAAGCAGTGGTTAAAAAATAAAAACAAAAACAAAAACCCTGACCCCCTTTTCTCATTCCGGGGTAGAACACATCTGCTTAGAGTTGATGGCTGCTTTAAAACTGAATCCATGCTCGGGGCAGGAATGTCCCAGGTAGGAATTTTATTTTTATTTTTTTTTAAAAAAAAATCTAATTTGGAAAGGAAGCTGCCTCCTTCCAAGCACCATGGTGGGTCTTAATGGAGGGAACGGATTCTTATACATTGGGGGGGGGGGGGGAATAAATATTTACAGTGCCCATGTAATGCAGATGTTTCCTGTCTGTGGGTCTAAATAGACAGATATAGATCCATAGGCAGGCAGGCAGGCATATGTACATACATGTATGTATGCATGTATGTGCGTGCGTGTGTGTGTGTGTGTGTGTGTGTATGTATGTATGTATGTATGTGTGCATGCATGCATGCATACATACATACATACATATATACATACATACATACATACATACATACATACATACATACATACATACATACATACATACATACATACATACATACATAGGAATGATTGCATCTGACCCTGGAATTCTACAAAGGCTTACTGCAAAAAAAAATCCATTCACCACTGTTATGAAACACAGTTTTACCAATGGTTTAAAAGGTGCTTCTGTGCATCCATGGATTCGCACTCGGTACCATTCTCAATACCACGCCCCTCAGCTATGTGTTGCCAGTGGCTGCCCCCCCCCAAGGGTCCACGAATAAAGTCTGGGGAACAAGACACTTCAGGGAACTTTGCATCTGTTCCGAATTACAGACAGAGAGACACCCAAACCAGTGCTATTTTAATTTTACTGCAGGCTCATCCTCTCGTCCTAATGAATTACAGCTTGATGGAGTGGCGGGTGAGGTAGACTGGAATGGGGATCTTTATTAAAAAAATAAATACATACATACGAGGCCCAGCCCTTTGTGTGTTTATTCTTCCTTTGTTCCCCCATTAATGAGAGGGCAATTAAATTATTATTATTAAAAAACAAGCTATGATGTTTGATATAAAATATATCCTGTCTAGATACTTAGCAAAACTTTGGTACACTTTGACTGCCTTATAAATCATTCTTTCAGCAGAAAATGAAACAAACAAACAAAAATCCTGACATCATCTTTTTAAAGGGTTTTATGATTTGTTTGTTTTTAACAAACCGAAACACAGACGATGACCTAACAATCCAACAGTGGAAAACAAACGAGGCTGGCTGTTTCTCTGCCATCGACTTTAGCTCAAGACTTTGCCCAGGAAGATAAGAACACAGTCTAGGGCTCTTTTCAAAGCCATCTCCAGAAAAGGCGTAGGTAGACCTTCACCCGAACTTTCAGTGGCCTTCCATGTTTCTATGGTTTCATCCAACACCAAGCTTCCCATCCGTGGACATCATCAGCAATAACAGCAAAGCCAACTTGTAAAACATATTCTGATAAATGGTGGTGGTGGTGGTGGTCAAAAACATGTATTAATTATAGCAAGAAATTGGAAATCTAAATTAGATCTCAAGATGGAAGATTGGTACGATGAGCTTTGGGATATAGCCATAAACGATAAACTGCCTTGGAGTTTAAAAGTTAAATGAGGAGAAATGAAAAAAAGACATTTTTTACGACATTTGGGGGAAATTTATAGACTTTGTATTGGTAGAAGGGAAGGGGGAAGAGCCGACAAATACTTCAAGACAGTTCTGGAGAAGAGGACTTTAAGAAGAATACTAGAACAACAGATGATGGAGTAACAAAGAAGAACTCATGGAAGAACAGGATGGTGGGGGGGGATGCACTTGTATTGTTATTTGTTTGTATGTTTTTAAATTTCAAAAAATCAATAAAATAATTTTTTTTTAAAAAAGAAAATATATATATTAAAACATGGTCTCCTTGTGTTTTTATTTTTAAGTGACGCCGTTGAAGAAGCAAGAAACGGTTTTAAAAAAATAAAACAGAAATATCTGCCTTTGAGGGGTGCCTTAAAAAGTTAGAAGAGAGGCCGGAAGATTTCTGCTGAACCTCCCTGCTTTTCATCAACACAACTGCCACGACCACAACCACAGAAAAAAGAAACCTCTCCTGCACAGCTCTTAGGCCACCTTGAAAAGATGTAAGGAAAATGCCATCCATCAGTCCTAAGGACTAGAAACATTTGCACAACTGCCGCACCTCCCAAAAAGAGAAGGGGGGCGGTCATCCCACAAAACACAAACACTTGTGGGGCATGAACGCAAGGCATACGACAGCAATCCGAAAACGACTTCCAGAATGAATCAACCCAACACCAGGCGCGGCTGATATTTGACCATGAGAGGCGTCATTTCCCAAGTCAACCTGGACCTCCCTTCCAGACGCCTGCTGCTCGCTCACTAAGCACAAAAATATATTTAGACTCTTTCTCCCTGGCCAGGTCTTAAAAAGGAAATGGTTTATTTCAACACCAGCAGAAAAGGTGGCCTTTCCTCCCCCCCCCTCTGTGTTCAGAGAGCAAACCTTAAGCAAGAATGTTTACAAAGGAAGATTAAAAAAACACGGCCAGCTTCTTTTTAAGGGATGGATGGAATCAGGTTAAGTCCCCCAAATTCTAGGGCCTTCTAGAAAATGGGTGGGTTTTGAGACATGGAAGGAGGAAGGGATGGATCCGGGCTCCCGAAAGCAGCCACGGAAGCCAGCCTAGACAGATCACAAGGTGCAAGGGTTTTTTTTTAAATGGCCCTGCCATTCACAGAAATGGTCTGTGCAATTCTAGGCTATAAGGGATGCCTGTGGGGAGGGGGAGGGGGGGTGTCAGATGGGACTTCCATAAAGCCATCTATGGCATTACAGAGTAGGCTTCCTTGCAGGGAGAGGACAATAAAGCCTGGGATTTCCCCCACATTCAGGAATGAATGAATGAATGAATGAAGGAATGAATGAATGAATGAATGAATGAATAAATAAATAAATAAATAAATAAATAAATAACATGGCGCTTGGGGTAGGGGTAGGGGGGGGCAACCTCCCTGATGACACTTTGGTGAAAACAGAGAAATAGAAAATAGTGGAGGGGGGGAGGGGGTGCATGGAGATCCGTATGCACCCACCCTTCCACAAGGGTAAATCCTGAACTGGTGGACATATATAGGAGATGCATCATCTATTTCGGAACCGGAGGGTTTGGTTTGGCCAAGCAGAGGCAAAACCGGCTGAGTATTGGTGAATCCAACCGGGGATAAACTTCTTTCTCTGGTCTTTCTCTCCCCCCCCCCCCCCCCCCCCCACCACCCCAAGTCCCAAAGAAGAAAAATTATCCTGAGCTCCGTGAAGCCCTTTTGTAGGGTGAGTGGAAATCTGTTCCTGCAGAGGTAAAGCTTCAGGACCCCACTTTTTTGGTGGTGGGGGGGGGGAGGAGGCTGATTTCAGATAGAGTGCCATGTCAAGCGGAGGCTCAAGCGGATGAAAATGTGCAAGGTAGAGTAAAGAGACGGGGCGGCGGGGAACCTTCGCCCACCCACCCCAAGCCCGGTCGGGTGCATCTCGTGGTTTCTCCGCAGCTGGCAGGAGAACCGTCCGCCCGTCCGCCTGGACTTACCCGGGTGCGAATGGAGGTTGAGGCCGGAGGCGAGGTATTTCCCGGGGGGCAGCGGCCCGGGGGGCGCCAGCCCGGCCGCCAAAGGGGCAAGGCGGGCCGCGGCGGCTCCGGCGGCCGCCACGCGGTGGTGACTCTCCATGGCCAAGCCGGAGAGAAGCGGCGGGGGGACGTGGACGGCGCGGGGGGGTCCCAGGTCTCTTCCATCCATCATCCGCCGACACTGCCGCCGCCGCCGCCGCCGCCCTCCTCCTCCTCCTCCTCCTCCTCCTCCTCCTCCTCCTCCTCCTGCTCGCGGATCCTCAAAGGTTCGGGGAGCCCCCCAAAGGCTTGGGCTCCCTTTCCATCATCCTGCCCTCGGGGGGTGCGCCTTCCTTCCAGGGCAAAGCTCCAGGGACGCCGCGCCGGCAGGATCGGGTCCTTCGTGTTTCTTTTCTTTTCTTTTTTTTCTGTTTTCCTCCAATTTTATTTTGGCGAGGTTTTTTTTGCCTAAGGGAGGGGCGGAAAGCAGATAAAATTGGAAACGAAGGACAGAAATTGGGGGGTTACACCCTAAAGGGGGGATTGTGGCGGGGTAGGTGGGTGGGTCTCTTTAAAAAAAAAATTGGGAGGGGGGGTCAAACCCGGAGAGGAAAAGGCGTCTGGCTGGCTACCTTCTCCTGCGCCCCCTCCCCAAGCCAAGCTCCCCACCCCCACCTCAAAAAAAGACGATAGGAAAGAGGGAACCGGAGGAAAATGTGAGATTGCGGCCGCTTTTCTTTGGTTTTCCAAAGATAAAATGCAAATTTGGGAGGGGGGTGTTGCAAATGGCCAGACTCGCTCTGAAGTCAGTCTTAAGAGTTGAATGAGGCTTACTCGCAAGTAGGAGCGCGTCTCGCAGCGCGGGAAAGCCTTTCCACCCACCCTGAAAAATACCTACTTTTGCCTTTTCCCGACTAGGCAAATATGGGTTTTTAAAAGGAAAATGCACAGATAACAGAGGGGTGTTTTTTTTTCCTAGAAAGACGTGGTTCCAAGAGGAGGGTCCCCTTTTAAAAGGGGGGGTTCTAAAAGGGTCGTATACTTTGACTCGTAAGTAAAGCTCGCTTCGCTTTAGCAATCCCGAGCCGACCTTTCTGGAAGGCTGTTTGAGCCGGAGAGGCCGGCGGGCGGATCTGGGACCGCGGATCTCTCCCGAGATTTCCTCCCGTGGAAACGGAGAAGGAAAAAAGGAGGATCGGGCCCACATGTTTGCCGTTGCAACCCCTCAACTCGATCCTACCCACGCTAACCCAGGAGGGAAGGCGGTTTGCTCGTTTTCAACTGGGTTTTACTTCTGAAAAGACCTACGCAGGATTTGTCTCTTTCTTTAACCCTCAATAGAGGAGCCGTGTGTGTGTGTGTTTGGGGGTGGAGGGGTGGAATGTCGTTACTCTTGCAGGAATTTAATTTTTTTAAAAGAGGCAAAATCTTACATAAGGCTCCAGTCCGGCGTTAGAGACCTAATGCTTCCCCCTCTGCCTGTATTTTGACCGGGTATTCCAAAACGTACATTTTTTTTCGCCCCCCCCCCAAAAAAATTCTAGCTTTTTAAAAAAGTCTGGTTGGCCAGACCTCAACATTTTAAAAATATATATGAAACGGACAGTTTCCTGGCAGCCTAAAGATGAAAATAAATGTGCATAGCTATAGATATATTTAAATCATGTTAACCCCCCCCCAAAGTGGGTGATGTTTAGCCGTTGACGCCCAGTCTGTAATCTGGCACAGAAAGCGTTACAGTATTTGCAATCTTAGCTTTAGAAGAAAACTGAGTTTTTTTATTTTTACCGTACATTAAGATCTTGATAGGTTTCATCTGAGGTACGCTCTATATTTAGAAGTGAGCCCGGCTGAGTTAAGGGAGAGTTACTCCCAGGTCAGAACTGCCCCAGAAGGATTTGCAGCTGGATACGGGTTTCCCCCCATGCAAAGCATGGAAATGGATCAGAAAAAGAAGGAAATGGACCAGACCTTTCGAGTCCTTTTTCGCCTGGATGCGAAATTGACGAGACGCAGAAGGGTTGGGGAAGCCGGGGGTTCAAAAGGGGACGAAGGGTCATCCCTTTTTATTCATCCCAGATTCACGGTCCTGGATAGGTCTACTCACAAAAGTGAGAGGGGCACTTACTCCCGTGTAAGGGTGAGCAAGGCTGGGCACCATAAAGTCCCCGGTTGGGTTTAGGGGAACACGGCTTCAGAGAAACGACCCGATTAAATATCAGCAGTGAATGTTTTCCGAAGCAAAATTCCTTGAAAATACCTACAAGTCCAGATGTTTTGGGCAAGGATTTCGAGTTTCTCTTTCCCCCTCTCCCTCCTCAATATATATATCTCCCTCCAAAATCTTTCTAGTTGACTCACTAAAAGGAACGCAGGGGAGACAAATAATCACAAGAGGGGGAAAAATCCTGGTCAAAACGGACAGAACTGTATTTCTGTCTTTTTCCGGTCGCCCCTCATTCGCCAGCCGCCTTAAAAGCCAATTTGATCCAAAGAGATATTCCCTCCGAGTTGGTGTTTTATAAATGTCAAAAAAGAAAAATACAGTACAACGGGCTTTCCTTTAAAGCCCTTTCCATGCCCCCCAAACCGATCAAAATCCCTCTTAGGACCTTGAGTAGGTTTAATTAAGAGTTTCTTACTTTAATCTAGATTTAGCTAAAACTATAGCGGGGGGTTTATTGGGCGATAACATCTCCCCCACACACACACACACCTCCCTTCTCAATCTTTCACTCGGGGTGCAAAATACAGCATTTAGTTTTATTTTCTGCTTTGAAAAGTAAGGCATTGATTACATTCAGGGCTGGTCGGCTTATCTATTTAAACTGTCTTTGCATCTATTTGGGGTCCCCCTCTTGTAAAATGGTAATCTAAACCAAGGTGGTGGTGGGAGGGACGAGGGAGTCTTGTTTTCCATAAGATTTTTATATGATCTTAAAAAGAGCAGCAACCGGGGGGTGGAAAAAGACACACCTTTTTTAAAATAAACCCAAAGTTTAAGGTTCCAGTTTTAGAGAGAATGGGAGTACATATGGGGGTTTACAGAATTTAATCCAGTGCTTCACTTTTCTCGCTCTTTTTAACTTTCCCTTCCTTTGGAAATCTCAGCTGCCGCCCCCCACCGCCCACGGCTTCACGCCACCCCACCGCCAACTATGGCTGAATTCCGGAGTTTTAATTAAAAACAGCTTCCCCGAAAGTGTCTGGGTTTGGTTTTGGTTTTTTTGCTTTGCTTTCTGCAGCTCAACAGAGGCAAATGGGGGGGGGGTGTTAGGGTGGGTAGGGGAGTTGCTGATCTTTTTTTGGGAGGGGGGTTGTTAATCGGAATTATTTGGGTGGGGGTGAGGAGCCAAGAGGATCGGATAGGGTAACTAATCTACTTTGGGGGTGGATTATTTTTTTGGGGGGTTGCCTTTTTCCCCCTCTTTTTTTTAAAAAAAGTCCCTAACTTCTCAAGTGTAAAGAGAGTTGAGCTTACCTTTGCTGAAGGGATTCTAGCCAGCCGTCTTCTTTGGCATGTCTTCAGGTTAAATCTTCTTTTTGGGGGCGGCACGTCTATCTGCCTCTCCCCCTCCCTCCCCGCTCCCCAAAAACACCCCCGACACACACACACACACACCACTCTTTCCAAAAAAATTAGATCCAAATCGACGGGTTCGGGTTTTTCTCCCCTTTTTTTCCTCCTTCTTTCTTCTCTTTCTTCCCCTCTGCCCCCCTCCTTGGGACCCAGCCCCGATTCTTCACTGTGGCGTCCTGGGTCTCTGTCTGGACCTTTCCCTTCCTCCCCCCCACCCCACCCCACCCCGCAAAGAAAAGCCCGGTCCAAGATTTCTTCCTCGCTGCCTTTTTCTCGATCCAAGCTTTCCCGGTCCTTTTTCCGAGTCGCCTTTTTTAATAAACTCCCGATCGTAGCGTGGCGGGTCGCGTGAGACTTCCAAATCTCCATATACAGTCCAAGGAGAGGGAAAGGTACATTACACAAACCCCCCCTTTCAAGTTTCTCTCCCTGGATCTTAAAAAAAAAAAAGGAGGAAAAAAGGGGGGGAGAGAGAGAGGCGGGGGGGGGGAGAAAGTTTTTTTTTTTTTTTAAAAAAAATCTCTTTAGCAATGAAATAAGCATTGTTCCTGGCGTCCCGCCCCTCCTTCCTACTGGCCGGGCAAACTTTCCTATCCCGCTTTCTCATTGGCCCCCGCGGCCGCCACTCACTGACATGTAAACACTTTGGCTAGGAGCCATCCTTCTAAAACCAATTATGGAACGGCTGGGACGGGGGGGGGGAGTCAGGAGAAGTTTCAAGGCTCCCCGCCGGGAGGGGCTCCCCGCTCGAGACGGGCGGTGGGAATTTTTAGAGGCGGTTTCAAGGCGGCCCTTTTCCCTCCACTCTAGGATTTTTGGGAGGGGGGAGGACGCACCCCCTCGTCTTTTTTTTTTACCTCCTCGGCACCACTTTCTCTCCACCCACTCCGCTTTTTCTCCTCTTTCAGACGGAGCTGGGTTGATCAAAACAGAAAAAGATGGTTTCTGCCGCGCCTCGAGGTTCCTCCTTCCTCCCCCACCCCACCCCCCAAAAATCCATTTTTCATTTTCATTTGTTTTTCTCCCTTTTTTTCTATTTTGTGGAAGGGAGGGGAGGCGTTAAAATATTTAGATTCATGGAAAGGTTCGCTACACCCAATTTAGGGAAGCAAAGGCGGGCGGAGGGGGGGAGTTGTTTAAAATTTGCTTTTGGGGGGTAAAAGGGGCGCAGGGTTCCCCCCCTTTCTCTCCTGTTATGCTTCTTCCTTGGATGTAATTCTCGAGGCGTTCCGTGGGGCAGGTAAGAGAGCCTTCCCTTCCCCCCCGGGGGGCCCCGATCCTCTGGGCGTGCTTATGGGGGGGGGGGAAATGCACCGCGCCAAAAGTCCACGGAGACTTCTTGGAGGAGGGGGATTGGGCGTAGGATCAGCCGAAGGCTCCTTGCGGCTTCCTCGCGAGCAGGAGAGGCAGGATCGAGAGGTGTAGACGGGAAGCCCTGCGTGGATCGGGCCTCCGGGTCGCTTCTGATCTCATCAGCCCCCCCCCATACACCCCCCACCCCACCCCACCCCTTCCTCTCGAGGAGAAACACACAACTTGTTTGGGAACGGGGCCGGGGAGCTGGTCGATTATCCTCCTCTCCCCACCGCAAGTCCCCGAGCAGGGACTTCAACGCCCATTTCGGTTGGGGATGATGCCCTCTCAGCAGCCAGAAGCACCCGGCGAGGAGGGAAATAGTTAACATTTCCCCTCTTCACCGAGAAAAAAATCCGGAGCCCAGGTCTTGTTGAATTAAGGAAGGGAAAGGCGTATTTCGCGACCACCACCACCCCGGTGGCGCATGGATGTCAGGCCTCCTTTTGCGCAGAAAATAAAAAGGGGATTAAGTCCAGCAGATTCAGAAGGGGGGAGGAGGAGGAATCGGGCACTGCACCCAAGAAAATCCCACCCTCCCCTCCTTTTAAAAAAACATCACTCCTTCGAGGGGCTGCCCCCCGTTTTCTTCCCCTCGATCCGAATCCGAAACCTCGCCTGCCTTTCTCGAGAAACGTCCGCCGGCGTTTTGCGCAAAAGCGCCCGGCCGGCAGCTCCGCCGAGGAAGAGACGGCGGCCCGCGTCGAAGAAGGGGCGATTTCACACGGCCGCCGCCTTTTTTCGCGTGTTTGCTGACTTGGTCCCTCCCCCGTGGAATCCGGTTTCACACCGGAGAAGCCTTTCTGGATCCGATTCCAGCTGGTTTACACGCCAGGTCGGAGAGTCCGCCCCAAATTGCGGGAAAAGGAATCTGTGCCGCAGTTGGGGGAGAGAAAATACACTCACAGCAATATATAATGCATACTGCATATATACCGTATCCTCTTTTAAAGCAGCCTCGCACCCCCCCAACCCACCCGGGTTTTATAAGGAGGACGCGCCCTTTGACTCTCCAGGGCTCCCTCCGGAGTCAAATCGCTTCGAAATCCGGCGCAGTACACCCTGCTTCGGAACACAGTCTCTCGACTGCTGTCTTCTGTTCACCAAGGATTCTTTTAGCTCCTGGCTGCCTTTCTTTTTATCAAGAAAGAAATTCAGCCTCAAATTTCACGTGGAAGCATATTTTAGCTTGGGGGGCGGGTGGGGGGAGCAGTTCGCCGGGACTCAAGGAAATCGTGAATCTATAGATCTATATTTTCATCGTCGCCCATTTGGGGGATAATACCACTCTTTTTTAAGACGCATTCCTAACCCGCACGCAGGCCTGGAGCAAAGATTAAAATCACTTCTCTTCTCCCCCCCCCCACACACTTATTTCAATTGCAACAAATTGGCTACATAGTTATTTACTTAAAGAAGCGGGGGAACATTTATTTCCTGTCCTCGTCGGTCCGACGCAACCGACCGCAAAATAAATAAAAATAAAGAAATAAATACTAATACACTTCAACAGATACATACAAAAATCTGCTGTACTGTACTTTTTTGTTGTTGTTCCTCTGTCGTGGAGGGGGAAGAGAGAGAGAGATTTTATATGGGTCAACAAAACGGGTGTTGCTTTTTTGGAAACGCTTCCTCGCCGGAGAGGGAGGGAAAAGCGGCCTTCGTTTAATTCCGACGTAAATGTTTGGGGGTGGGGGGGGAGGGAGGGGAAAAAAAGAAAAAAGAAAATCGAGCGGTTTCAAACTGCCCCTCCAGCTCTCCCGAGGCGGTTTCAAGGCTCCCCCTTTTTGGGAAGCAGAAAAGGAGGGGAGGGGGGGGAGAGGCCGAAAATAGCCATGTAGTAAAAACCGGGCGAAGAAGGGGGGGAGGGGATTTTTTTTGGTCGAGGCGGGATGGGGGGGGGGAGAGGAAGGAGTGGAAGCCATGCAATATAAAGAAAACAGCCTGGACTCGCTGGCAGTTGACTTCGCCAGCCCGGCTCCCCCCCCATCCACACACACACACACACACACGCCACCGCCTCCTTTCTCAAACACCCCCCCCCGCCGCCGCCGCGGAAAGGTGACGATTTGGCCGCGAGACTTTTTAATGGAAGGCCTCCAAATTAACCAAAGATCAACAAGGAGACTTTTATTTTTAAAGGAAAGGGGGGGGGGTTAAAAGAGGGCAGGGCGCCTCGATCGGCTGGCCCGAGATCCCCGGGGGTGGGGGTGGGGGTGGGGGGGGGGGAGGCGATCTCGGATCCCGGGGAGCAGCGACGCGCTCCCTTTCTCGCCCACCTACCTCTCCACTTTTCTTATTTATTGTTCCCGAGTTTGCTTTTATTTTATTTTTCAAGGCCGCCTGCTCGCCTACGTGTCTGCACTGCAGATCCTGGACTCCGATTCTCTCTTCCCCCCCCTTGCCCGGGACCGCTGCAAAATGGGGGTCCGCCGAGAGGATATTGCAAGGGGGAGAGAGACGGGAGGGATAGATGGGGTGCTGCGCGCCCTAGGGCGCGATCCTGGGCAGCTTGACCCCAAAAGAAGCGGCGGCCGCGGCGACGGGGGCTCTTCCCCCTGCGTCGCCGATGGCCGCGGCAAGATCGGCCCTTGTCACTCGCCAGTGAAATCGACCACGCAAAGCGCGCGGAGGGGGGGCTAAAGCGGCAGGAGAAACCCCCCCCGCGCGCGCGATCGCCCCTTTTCCTGCCGATTCCTGCTTCTCTCCCCACCGCTCCCCTTTTATTTCTTCTTTTTTTTCTTCCTCTTCTTTCAATTAAGCTTGAATCGTCGCGGTCCCACCCGGAAAAAGATCCGATCGAGAGCTTCTCTAACGGGGATGGTGGGGGTACGTACAACACCCGAGGATCTCCTTGTGAAATCGAGATGTTGGCATATATAGTATTTCTGTCTTTCTAGCTGCTTTTCCCTCCCTCCCCCCCCCCTTCGCTGGTTTAATGGCACCTTTGTGTGCCTTTTTCGAGCGAGGAGCCTCGACCAAGCCAGAGAAGGCGGCCTGGGGTGGGAATCGGCATTTTCCCCCCTTTCTTTGAGCTCCTGCCCTTGGGCTGGAGATCGACCCGACCCTCGCGCCTTCTCGCCGGCTACCCCGCCTTCTCTCTCCAGGCCACCCCTCAAACCCCATGCCTCTCCCTCTTCCCCCCGACCCCTTTTTCTTCAACCCGATGGGTTTACTTGGTGCCTCGGAAACCTTGGTCTCCGGGAGACCCCCCGGAAATGACCGGAGGGGGGGGGAGAGAAAATAGACAGAGGAGATGGAAGAAGGAAGGGCAAAAATCTTTCCCTTCTTGTCAAATATCTCATCTCGCTCTTGAGGATCCCTTTCCCTGCAGTCTGCAACCCTCTCGTCCAAAAACCCTCTTTTCCATTTACAAGTGGTGCCTGCTATAAAGGAACTAATGCGTTCCAAATGAAATTCTGTTCAGCAAATTTTCCTTTATACAAATTTCCCATAGGAATGCGTTGAAAACGGAGTCATCCCTCATCGCGACCCTTTTTATGTTGTACGGATTCGCCCCCATAGGCGATTCTCCGGAATTTTTTAGGTTGTACAGATTTTACGTTCTACAAACCATTGGTTATACCAGGGTCCACTGTATATGGAAAATAGCCGAACGGGTCTGATTTCTTGCAAAGGGGGAAGGTGGAAAACCCGAATAAGATCATAAAACTCGCCTCGCCCTTCCTGGAAGGCTTCTAGGTGATTTGATTTGCCCTCCCGTCCCTTCGTGATTTAGAGAACCCTTAAAATAGTGCGTGAGGGGGTTGCATATGAGGGTGTTTTTCCTTTCCCTTGAAATAATAATACAAGTGGAACCTTGTATAAAGGAATTAATTTGTTCCAAAATGAAATTATGTTAAGCAATTTTTCCTTTATACAAATTCCCGTAGGAATGCATTGAAAACAGAGTGATCCCATTTTTATGTTGTACGGATTTTCCCCACAGGTGATTATGTTAAGCAAATTTCTCCTATCTCCAGAATTTTTTATGTTGTACAAATTGTATGTTATACAAGCTGTTTGTTATACAAGGGTCCACTGTAATAAAAATATCAGATTCCCCTCCCGATTTTTGGTGCAGTCTGATCCGCCGCAGCTGGGAGCCATCTTGCAAACTGGGTGGAGCGGCGGAGCGAAGTGGGGCGGAGGGAGGATGGATGGTGGGGGGGAATTTGGAGTTGTTTTTCCCCTGAAGGAGATCCGCTTTCTCCCTTCCCCCATTATTCTTCTTTTAGGGCATCTCTTGGGGCGCCTTCGCCACCGACTGGCTTCCTGGGGACCCGCCAGGCAGCGGTGGGAGATCTTCAGCCTGGAGGTTTTGATGTCCGCTTGGGTGGGTTTTTTCTACGCCCCCTCCCCGTTTGATTTGAGACAAGCCCTATCTCCCCACTTTAAATTCTTTTTTAAAAAAATTAAAAGAGAGAGAGAAGCTCCTCCGTCATCCGATTTTGCCAAGTTTACTCGGACCCGAGCTGCTAAGAAGCAAAGAAAATTATTTTTAAAGAAGATGGCCACTCTGTGCCGGTTTACTCGGGAGTAGCCCTGTGGAAGGGAGAGATCTGAGCCGATGGAAGGGGGGGTAGGGATCTGCTGCAAGGATCGCACCCCTCGCTGGCGCTTTGAAGTGGGAGGGTTGGTTTTAGGGCAAAGGACAAGCGTTGATGCTTAAAAAAAAGATTAATTCTCCTGGACCAAGGATCCCCGATCTGGGTTGAGCTCATCCTGAATTTAGACTTGAGATTGTCCAAGGCTTGACCGGGAAGCAAGGGCAGGCTAACACAAAAAGCAGACCTTCCCCTGCTCCAGAATTAATATTATTTATTTATTATTTATTATGGAGCTTATATACCGCCCGTCTTCCTGGAGGGGAACTCCGGGCGGTTTACAACAAATGAAGAAGACAGCAAATTACAATAACAGCCAATAAATTAAATTAATAAAATAAGCAGACAAAACAGCAATACCAGGAGATGCAGATGGGGGAGGGTATCACCCAAACACCTCCCGGAAGAGAAAGGTTTTCAATGCCTTCCGGAAGGCAGGCAGGGACTCTGCTAGGCGCACTTCTGCTGGGAGATGATTCCACAACGTCGGGCCAGCCACAGAGAAGGCTCGGGTACGGGTGGAAGTTCTCCGAGCCTCTCTGGGCGTGGCCACGCGCAGCATGTGCGCCTGCGACAACCTAGTCGGACGGGCCGAAGTTGACCGCTGGTCGATCCGTTCTGTCAGGTAGCCAGGTCCTAGACCATGGAGGGTTTTGTAAACCAAAACCAGGACCTTGAATCTAATTTGGGCTGCAACAGGTAGCCAATGCAGGCGGGCCAGAACTGGGGTGATGTGCTCAAATCGGCGCACCAGTTTGGCTGCCGCATTTTGGACCCGCTGCAGTCGCCGAATGAGAGTCAAGGGCAACCCCATGTAGAGCGCGTTACAATAGTCCAGTCTCGAGATCACCAGCGCCTGGACCACTGCTCTGAGGGAGTCCCCATCCAGGTACGGGCGAATCTGGGTGATTCGGCGAAGGTGGAAAAAGGCAGCCCTGGACACCGTGGACACCTGGTGAGCGCCGGGTCCAGGACTACTCCCAGATTCCGGACAAAGTCCGATGGCCTGAGGGAAACGCCCTCCAAGGTGGGAAATGGGCCACAGTAGCTGGATGGGGAAGCCCCAAAGAACATGACCTCGGTCTTATCGGGGTTGAGTCTGAGCCTGTTAGCCCTGGTCCACTCCATGACTGCGCCCAGGCATCGATCGAGGGTCCGGACAGCCTCATCTGCAGCGGTAGAAAAGGAGACATAGAGCTGCGTGTCATCAGCGTACTGATGACAGCAGACTCCATGTCCCCTAATGACCTCAGCCAGCGGCCTGATGTAGATGTTGAACAGCATGGGAGAGAGAGATGACCCCTGTGGAACCCCACAAGGGAGTGTCCAAGGGGCTGACAACTCGCCCCCATGCTGAACCTGCTGGGGACGGTCCCTGAGGAAGGACTGGAACCAACTGTGAACAGTGCCTCCGATCCCAACCCCGGAGAGCCGACCCAGCAGGATACCGTGGTCGACGGTATCAAAGACCGCTGACAGATCCAGGAGGACCGACAGGGAGGAACACCCCCTGTTGGCCCACCGGAGGAGGTCATCTTGCAGAGCGACCAAGACTGTCTCGGTCCCCCGACCGGGCCTGAACCCAGACTGGAATGGACCCAGGATATGCTCGCCCTCCAGATATGATTGAAGCCGGATCGCGGCCACCCTCTCGATCACCTTGCCCATAAAGGGAACAATACCCTTTAAGAATTCAGGGGGGGGGGGGATACCCTTTAAGGATTCAGTGGGATCAGACGTGTCTATGAGGGTGGATTGGTGGCCCCTTTCCTACAAGTCTAGGCAGAAACAGCCCGGTTGAGTTCAATGGGATATTCTTTTCCACAAGTAGGTTTGGGGTGCAGTCTGAATCCAAGTCCCTTAAATCTGGCCTGCCCCCCCTCCAGCTGGGTGTTGGCTGGTGTTGTGGACAAACCCCTGTCTTTCTGCTCTCCGGAGATCATTCAAACCTTCTTAATTTAAGGACACCTTAAATTGTAAATGAAATAAAGAATTTTCCCTGTCAACGTGCATTCCTGATTTTTGCTTTCTTGGGCCTGCTTTGCTGTGGAGGAGGCTTCCCTGTGGTCCTAATTAGATGATCTTAAATTAATTTTGCAACACCCTTTAGGGGATTGCGGGAATCAGCCCCAAAACAGACACTTAAATCTGTTTTTCTTTTCAGGAAAGAAAACAAAAATTAAGCAAATTGATTGTCATTTACAATACAGTAACTTTGTAGCACCTTCCTCTTGTAAATTTATTTTTTTTTTAAAAAACCAAGGAGACACCATCACCAACCCCTAATATTCTAAGAAGATTACTGGTGCCAGTTGGTTTTCATTTACTCTCAAGAAAATCTTGGTAGGGCCAATGAACTAGCAAGGTGCTTGCTCAATTTTTGATTAATTTTATTTATTTTTTGTAGCACCTCCTTGCTGTGAGAAAAGGATTTAACAGTATCAGAAGGGGGTAAGCATGATAAATTTGCCCTTCTGCCCCACCCCATGTGCTTTTTTTAAAAAATGTAATAAACCTTTCATGTGTAAGGTCAAAGGCTTTTGCTCACATGCTTTCCAGGTTTATAAGGCTGGCTGGGTTGGACCCTGTAACCCGTTACAAAGCCAGTGCAGTCTCTCACCTGCCAACCCCACCCTATAACATTCCTCACCCGCTCACCCTCTGGTTCCTTTCAAATACAAATCCTGTTAATGTTTGTTTCCCCCATTTAGGGAAAGAACTCTAAATTGTTTTTGGTTTGAGGGATATTTTCTCTTATTCTTTTTCCCCTCCTTCCGGTGTGTGTGTGGTGGTGGTGGGGGGGAATAACCTGAGTTTCAAAGATTTCAACTAGAGGAAGCATAGAGGAAAGATTGTCGGTTTTGCTGTGAGGTGATGGTCTCTCTCCAAACACAGACTTAATAAATAAATAAAATTATTTATTTTATCTAGTGCTCTATAGTGTTCGACAGAAGAGAACATTCCAGCCAATGGGTCCCTTGGCAACGCAGAATAACTGGGAGGATGCATTCTGTTTTTTTGTCCCATATAGATACAAGAAATACCGTAGCTTGATCCACATAAAAACCTTGTTTAGGCTTGTTTAGGCTCAGCTTTAAATAACTCTGGAGGCCAGAATGGATTTATTCTCCAGGGTCACCCATGCTGACAATACAAATATGCACCCCTGTTAGGTGGGAGCAGACACTTAACACACATCCCTTACCTCTGAAACCAAGTATAAACTGGTCTTGTGTGGGTTTTGTTTTCCCAGGAAGGTTTAGCTTTTAGAACTTGTTAATTAACAGGCTGGAGCCACTTTCATTGCTGGACTGGAACTGGGGTGGTGGTGGAATTTTTCCTGTTGCCTGCACCCTCTGAAACACCCCCCCCCTCTTGAGAAAGGTACACTTGGAACCTCTCCGGTGAATCTCCGGACACAGTGCATCTCTGAAATCAAAAACCTAGCAGCAACATCCTGAGAGATGACCTCAGTGGTTTTGGGGTTGGGGAGTACTGCTGTAGTTGGAGATCGCTCTCAAAATCTTGGGATTGAGAGCGGCAGCCACCTATGTAAAAAAATGGGGGGGGGGTGTCCCACAAGACTTCACAGAACTCAGAAGCAAGGAACAAGATGCCACTCTTCCAACCTGAGGTAAGACCGAGTCCTTCAAAGCCTCTAACCTAGTGGTGGTGAACCTTCAGCACGCCAGATGTTTTGGACCACAACTCCCAGAATTCCGAGCCTAGATTACCAATGGCAAAGGACTGTGGGAGTTGTGGCCCAAAACATCTGGAGTGCCAGAGGTTTGCCACCACTGGTCTTCAGCCAACAATTCCCAACCTTGTGTTCTTGGACTGCAACTCCCAGATGCCTTCACCCCTCGCTGTGCAGGTCAGGATTTCTGGGAGTTGTAGTCCAAGAACATCTGGGGACCCCCACGGCAGTGTCAGTTTTGCATTCCAGATCCAGCCGGACCTTGTGCTTAGAATGTTGAGATGAGTCTCACATGGTCCAGATTCAAATCCCTGTTAAACTAAGGAACCCACTGGGTACTCTTGGTCCGGTGATCCTTTTGCTCGACCTCACGGGGTTCTTGTAAGGATCAAGGAAGGCAAGGAAGGATTGTGCGTGCCACTTAGAGCCCAGGGGACAAAATATAGGCTGTAGTCATCATCGTTATGTCCCGTCAACCCCATTCTGATTTATGGCGATCCTTTTTTAGGGTTTTCCAGAGGGCATGCAGAAATGGTTTCCCTTTCTTCTGGGGATGCCCTGGGACTGAGCAGCTCACCCAGGGCTACCCAGGCTGGCTGTACTCACAAGCATCATTCTGCTGATACTTTAAACACACACACAAAACCCAGAATCCACAGCTGGGCGGCATCTTGATTAGAACCAACTCCAGTCACTGAAGAGAAGTGGACGCCACTGCCGTTATTGACCAAAGCTAGCCGTCACTTGGAAACAACTCCATGTGCAGGTGAAAAAAAGCAATTGCAAATGCAGACCTGCTGCTGAATATCAAGAAGAAAACGTCCTGTCTGCAGAAGGATAACATAACTTGAATGAAAAAAAAATTAAAGTTTTTTTTGTACCATAGTTTAATCATTAACCCAAATTGGGGGTCTTCTTTCTTTCTTTCTTTCTTTCTTTCTTTCTTTCTTTCTTTCTTTCTTTCTTTCTTTCTTTCTTTCTTTCTTTCTTGTGACTGCCAGAATTCTGTAAGAAGTTCCCAGACAGAATTGTGGGAGCCAGGGCCCAGAAACCCAGGTATTTACTCCTGTGTCTTTATTGGCTTATGGCTTTTTTCAACAACAAGAAAGCTGCCCCCTGATACTCCTATGTCTTCTTGGGAGGTGTAGTCTTACTGCCCATAGACTCTACAGTAGGTGGCTCTGAAATGAGCATACCTCCCAAGAAAACTAACACTCCTGGGGAAACACTGGGGTAGCTTCCCTTTTGGACAGGGCTAGGCTGTGCCTTCTCAGAGACAAGGTGAGCAACAGAGGGGTCCATTTATAAGCTGCTATCTTGCCTAGATGCCCTAAGCACATCTAATCTCACCTGATTTCCGAAGTTAAGCAGGGTCGGCCCTGGAGTAGGAACTGGCAAACCACTCCAGTATTCCTGCCAAGAACAACTCCATGGACATGGGGCCATGAGGAGTTGATCACGACTGTAACAATGCAACACAGAGACACAGACACAGACACAGACAGACAGACAGACAGACAGACAGACACACACACACACACACACACATATCCTGCCCATCTAGTGAAAAAGTTGCCACCCTGGGCAGCTTCTGGGAGAATAACATAAATATACAAACAAAACTGAAATAATAAGCATCTAAAAGTAGGAAGCTATCCTAAAATCCCCACAGAGAGAAGCAAGTACAGTGGTCCCTTCTATAAAGGAATTAATTTGTTCCAAATGAAATTCTGTTAAGCAAATTTTCCTTTATACAAATTTCCCATAGGAATGCATTGAAAACAGAGTAATCCCTAATCCCAACCATTTTTATGTTGTACGGATTCGCCCCACAGGCGATTCTGTTAAGCAAATTTCCCCTATCTCCGGAATGTTTTATGCTGTACAGATTTTATGTTTTACAAACCGTTTGTTATACAAGAGTCCATCTAGCTACTGTGGTACCTTGTATAAAGGAATTAATTCGTTCCAAATGAAATTATGTTAAGCAAACTTTCCTTTGTACATATTTCCCATAGGAATGCCTTGAAAATGGAGTCATCCCTAATTGCAACCATTTTTATGTTGTATGGATTCGCCCCGTAGGCGATTCTGTTAAGCAAATTTCCCCTATTTCCGGAATTTTTTATTTATTTTATTTATTTATTTATTTTATGTTTTACAAACCATTATCAATAAATAATTAAAACATCAGTTATACTAAAATCATCACTAAAATTGCCATCAAAGGACCATCTATGTTGTATCAATTAAAAAACTCTGGAACAGGAAGGTTTTTACCTTGTCATCAATGTTGAGGCGGATCTCATTTGTTCCAAATGAAATTTTGTTAAAGCCATCCCTTTCCTTTGGCTCTTTCACATATCTTAATTGCCGGGTAGGTTCATATGGAATGCCTTGGTAAAATTTAGGAGTCATCAAGCACTTTGAATTGGGCTCGGGCAGCAACTGGTAACCATTTTTATGTTGAATCGGCGTGATGTGATCTCTGGCGGCCCCACCACTCACCAGGCGAGTTGCAATTCTGGACCGTCTTCAAAGGCAGCAAATTTAATCCCCTTACCAGCGCATGCGTAACTGTCATGAGGCATGTTATACAGATTTTATGCTATACAAACCGTTTGTTATACGAGGGTCCACTGTATAAGGAATTGTCACTAGACATCAAGGCCAACACCATCAATACTCGGGTGTTTCCAATTTCTATGTGAGGATGGGAAAGCTAGACAGTGGAGAAAAAAGGTGGACAGAGGGGAAAATACTGATTCATTTGAAAGGTGGAGGTGCCGAAGAAGTGCTTTATAGACCCCAAGGACTGCCAGAGAGACAAATAAAGAGGATGTGAGATCAGGTCAGGATGGAATTCATCCTAGAAGCAATAAATGACTGTTTAACTTTGGGCATATCATGGAGCAGCCCAATAATTCAAAGAGAAGTGATTTTATGATTTTAAAACTAAAGAGTTGATTACAAATTTGTTGACTGCGGCTAGATTAATAATTGCTAGAAATTGGACATCTAAATATGAGCAATGCTTAGATAAATGGTACAATGAAATATGGAATATTGCTTTAAATGATAAATTGACATGTATTTTAAAGATTAAAAAGGGAGAGTTAAAAAGGGATATTTTCTATGATATATGGGGTAGATTTATAGAATATGTGCTTGTACGAGATAAGGGTAAGGCTTCCGCGCAACAATCGATTTTTTAAAAAAGAAAGTAAGCCACAGCCTTGGAGTTGGCCAGAGCTGACCAAGGCCTTTTGGGAGGTTCTTAAGAACAAGAGGGTCAACGGAAGTCAGACGTGATTTGATGACCTGTAACGACAGCGGACAAGGCTGCCAGAGCGCATCAAGTTCTGAGCTCTCCCAAACTCGTCATCGGGATGAAATGCTTTGAAAAGGGCCAGGGAACAATGAACAGACTTGACAACGCCACCGTTGTGGCAGGTTAATTGCAGGAACGAGGCGTTTCTTTGCAAAGGCGCAAGGCCGACGTCCTTTTAAGGGGCTCCCCTGCTGCAGGATTGCTGCTGCAGTTTCAGAGCGGTCTTCTTGAGCTAAATCCTGTTGCGTACCTAGGCAGGCCTAATTCGGCACCGAAAACCGCTGCCTGGGAAACACTTCCCACGGGCGGACGAAATGGGAACCGTGCCACGGGTTGCGCAGTCAACTGATGCAGCAATTTTTTTTGGCTTGGGTGAGACGCCTTTACAACAACAGAGCTTCCTTTTTATGCCTTGATGGACAGGATTCTGGCCACAGTGTGCTAATGACTCCCCTTGCTTGTTATGGCCTTGCTCTTGGTTCTTCCTCTTCTTCCCACGGTTGATATCTCAGCGTTGAAAGGCCGTCGGCGGGGTCTTACTTGCAACTGTCTTTTCCCGCATCTGATGGTGGATGCTTGTTTGCTTCTGCTTCTGCTTATATACTGCCCCATACTGCTTCAAGTAGTCTCTGGGCAGTTTCCATTTAATTACAGTATGCAGGCTACACATTGCCCCCGCCCAGCCCCCAGCAAGCTGGGTACTCATTTTACCAACCTCAGAAGGATGGAAGGCTGAGTGAACCTTGAGCCTCCTACCTGGGATTGAACCCCAGGTCGTGAGCACAGTTTTACCTGCAGTGCAGGCATTTAACCACTGCGCCACGTGGCTCGTGCAAAACCCAATGGCTGTTTTGCTCAGCCCCTTATCCGGAGATGCAGACCCAAATTCAAGTTTGTAAGGCTCTGTTCCCCCCACCCCAAACACCCAATCATTGTTGTCAAGGGGGATCTCCTAGGAAAAAAACGGGTTAATGCTGATATTGTTAATTAGGCGCCATTTCTTATCAGCATTGGGAGGGAGGGTAGAGCAGGCCTTTTTGTGTGCACACTCTCTGACTATAACATTCCACATTGTGTGTGTGTGTGTGTGTCATGTCATTACAGTCATGACTGACTCTTTGTGACAACATGTCCCTGGAGTTTTCTTGGCAGGAATACTGGAGTGTTTTGCCAGTTCCTACTCCAGGCTCCTACAGCCCCTGGTATTCCCTGGTGGTCTCCTAACCAAGTACTAACCAGGGCTGACCCTGCTTAGCTTCTGAAATCAGGCAAGATCAGATGTGCTTAGGGCATCTAGGCAACATTCCACATTAGAGGTAAACAAAAGTCCTAATGAGCCTCTGGTACTTTGGTTCTTTGGGCATATCCTCTGATGGCAATTTTAGTGTAATGATTTTAGTGTAAGGGTTTTTTTATTATTGTTTTAATTATTTATTGATATTTGATGTTTTAACTGTTTTAATTCTTTGACTGTAAGCCGCCCAGAGACCTTTGGGTAGTGGGCGGCATATAAATTGTAAAAATAAATACAATACATAAAAATAAATATTTATTTCCTGCACGTCTTCGCCGCAAATCGGTTTTGCAGTGGTGTAAAAAGTCAAGGTAAAGGCCCCAGGTTTCTCCTGGCAGTCACATCTTCACTTCTCATTAACAAACATTGCTGCCGAGCCACTGAAGTGCGTGGAAGGTTTGGTGGTTCTCGGCTCTTCTACGAGAGAAGAGCGCTTATTGTTTCAGAACATATTCGAGGCGTGAGTAGCTCCCACATCACCTCCGCAGCCCTACGAAGGCATGAGCTTCAGAATGTCCTGTCAACAGCCCTGCACTGCTCTCGAAAATTCAATGCCACGGCTTCCTTCAGGGAGTCGATCCATCTCACATGTCGTTATCCTCTTTTCCTGTGTGGCCTTTGACTTTTCCCAGCACGATTGCCTTTTCCGACGAATCCTATTTTCTCACGGTCTACCCAAAGGATGACAGCTTTTGTTTCATCCAATGATGTGCCTACTGTATTTCATCCAGCAAACTGGAACGGCATTATAACCATTCAGAATCTTTGAGGATGCTTTTAGGGTTTTTTGTTTAAAACCATTGCCCCGAGTCCTAGTATCTGAAGCCATGGAGAACAGGTTTGTTTTCCATGGCTTCAGAGACTAGGACTCGGGGCAATGGTTTCAAACTACAGGAAAAGAGATTCCATTTGAACATTAGAAACGGTTAGAGCTGTTCAGTAGTAGAATATGCTGCCGGGGAGGGTGGTGGAATCTCCTTCTTTGGAGGTTTTTAAGCAGAGGCTGGATGGTCATCTGTCGAAAATATTGTGATGGGGGTTTCTGCATGGCAGGGGGTTGGACTGGATGGACCTTGAGGTCTCTTCCAACTCTATGATTCTATGATTCTATCAACATTTGGGTTGGGATTTTTTCCTATCCTATTTACAAAGAGAAGGGCTTGGTGTAAGGTATAAAATCATTTCATGAGTATTAAAACACACCAATCCAACGCGTGCTTGAAACACACCATATGTCTCCCTAAGAAGGACCTAACACAGACCCCAGTGCCTTAATGGGGAACTCACTTACATCTCCTCTCATTGGTCAAGTTCTCTCTGTGACATAAATTGAGCACTCCTGGTGGACCTAAGCGCATTTACTGTATACACTCGAATATAAGCCTACTTTTTCAGCCCTAATTTTGGGCTGAAAAAGGGGGTCCTCGGCTTATATTCGGGTCAATACTTTTAGCCACTGAGGCAAGTTTGGATTGGTGGCTAAAAGTCATTTTAAACATTGTGTGCCGCTTCTCATGACCCCCTCCCCTTCTTTAAAATGACTTTTTAAAAAGTCATTTTAAAACAATGTTTAAAATGACTTTTAGCCACCAACTCAAGCACTTGCCTCGGTGGCTAAAAGTCATTTTAAACATCGCACACACACCCAGCTCACAAAGGAGGAGTTGCCAGGCCCTGCTGCATTTCCCATCCTAGGCTTATACTTGAGTCAATAAATTTTCCCAGTTTTTTGGGGGGTGGTGGTGGTTAAATTAGGGGCCCCGACTTATACTCGGGTTGAATTGTACTCGAGTATATACGGGTACTTAAAAATAAATCCTACCTCGGGTAATATAATTTACACCCACATTTATTAGCACACATGAAATAGGAGGCCAAACATGGTAAAATGAACTTTCCCATTAACCTAACCCATAAAGTTGTGCAGACTTCCCAGGAGTCTCTAAACCTGTGACCACTATTAATAATAGCTGTGAGCTGTGTGTCAAGTCAGTAGTGACTTACACCGGGTCCTTTCAGGGCTTCTAGGTCAAAAGTACTTGGGTGGTTTATTTATTATTTATTTATTTATTTAAATCAGGGGTCCTCAAAGTTTTCAAACAGCGGGCCGGTCCACCACCACCCAGACACCACTGGGGGCCGGATTACAGTCCAAAAGCAGCTGCGGAGGCTGGCTTGCTCACAAAACAGGGGGTAGGTGGGGGTGGGTTGCAATATTCGGGACCCTGGGGGCCGTGATCCGGCCCCGGGCCTTAGGTTGAGGACCCTGATTTAAATATTTATATCCCGCTCCATCTTCCCAACGGGAACTCTGTAACAACACAAAAAGCTAAAAGCAAAAAGGCTAAAAAGCTGAAAATAACCAGGCCACCAAGCAAGGGCGGCGGAGGACAAGATGGCGGCAAACGATGAGGCAAAAACAAAACAAAACAAAAGCAAAACAAAACAAAACAAAAAAAACACTAACTAATAAGGTCACCATATGCTTCCTTGAAGAGGAAGGTCTTCTAAGCCCTCTCAGGGACTCCAGCAGGTGCAGCTCAGGAGGGAGATGGTTCCAGAGCGAGGGCCCCATTCCCTTCTTCTGGGTGTGGCCACTCTCAAGGAGCGCGCCTGCGATGATCTCGTGGGTCTGGATCCGGATGCCCTCAGGGAGATGCGCTCTGCATTCCCTTCTTCCGGAAGTGCCCTGGGACGGTGCAGATTGCCCAAGGCCACCCAGGCTGGTTCAGTTCCCCTTGTAGATGGTGGGGAACGGAACAAAAGCCACCGGCAGGCCCCCTCCCAAGAATTAACAGCCAGAAGTGTCTTTTTTTTTTTTTAAAGAGAGACAGCAGACAGCTAGGTGATTACTAATTAATCAAACAATTTTGTTTCTGTCCCTTTTTTAGCTTAAAAGCTCAGATAACGAACCTGGTTGCTTAGCATTCTAATTGGATAGAGAGTGACATGAGAGGGATGGTGTGTTGGGGGGGATTAATATATTCATTAGCCCGAAAGACTGGCGATGCACTGAGGGAGCTGGGGGCAGCTGGCATTTTCTAGATTATTACTTTTAAAAAAATGTTTTCCAGAGGCTGTGTTTAGTAAAAGAGAAAAGGAAGAGAGACATGTATTTTAGCCCATGGCTGGGCTGCAATGCACTGCGATTCGTCAGAGCCTCCATTTGACCGTTGTATCAACTATGAAGTCACGTTAAAGTGGAAATGACTAAAACGATGTCATTGTCTAGATCAGCGGTTCTCAACCTTTGGGTCCTCAGATATTCCTGGACTACAACTCCCAGAAATCCCTTCCAGGATGAGTGGTGGAGGCTTCTGGGAGTTGTAGTCCAGGAACATCTGGGGACCCACAGGTTGAGAACCACTGGTCTAGATGGATGCCAAGAAGGCAAGACTCATTGAAGAGGGTAAGAATATAGGGAAAAGTGGGAGGCAGTAGGAAAGGAGGACGGCCTAATGTGAAATGGATCCACTCTATACAAGAAACCAGAAGCTTTAGTGCAGGCATGTTCAAAGTCAGGCCCGAGGGCCAAATGCAGCCCATTACTTTTATTTCTACTTTATTATGTTACAGTATTTTATGTTTTTATTGTAAGACTTACTTGAATGTATTAATTGTTGTAAACCGCCCAGTGACCTCGCTGCCAGATGGGCAGTATAAAAATCCAATAAATAAATAAATAAATAAATAAATATTCAAATTTCGAGCAGCCCATGGCCTCTTCTCCCGACCTGCTCAGCCTGTGATTCAACCCCGCCAGCTTCCCCCCCCCCATACTGGTTGGAGACATCAGCTTACAGTTTTACAATTTGCCTGCCCTCCCTGCCTCTGTCCAACCCTCCAGCCACCTGCCTAAACTATCTGCCCCTGGCTCTGTTGCTGCAGAGTCCTCCCTGCCTCCTTGCATGTTATAAAGACTTATCCAAAGACTGGCCCGGGGTGCAAATGCAGCTGAATCGTCGGCCCCCACACATTTTCACCTAACCAAATCTGGCCCTCCTTGCAAAAAAGTTTGGACACCCTTGCTTTAGTGTGCAAGAAAGGTAGTTAGTTATAAGACTTTCTCCGGGGCATTAATTCATGCTGTCACCATACACTGGGAAGGGGAGTTGATGGCGAATAACACCAGCTCACATACCAAAAAGTAGCTTTACCGGCCTTTCTCCTCCATACTAACTACAGGCAAAATCAAGAGGTGGGGGGCGGGGAGATGGAATAAATGGGAACACTCACCCGCCTAAGCTCAGGGTTTCAATTCCAATAAGATCTCTTGATGGCTCAGCATGCAAAATATTAGCTCGCATTACTCTGGATCTCCTCCATTTATCCATGGGAAGTTGCAACCTCAGTGGAGCATATATATATATTTATTTAAATTAAATATATCTGAAAACTTCAAACAGCTAATTTAAAAAAAAAACAACAACCACACATTTCCCCGTTGTGCCTACCAGAAATAGCAGGCTATCATCATATCAGGCTTTGGCTTTTCTTTCTGCTTCTTTATATTTTTACCACCGCCGTGCACCTGGAACGAGCGTTTATCATCCTCCTAATAAGTATTTTCACAGAGAGAACAAGTGCTTGCCTGTCAATATTCGGAGGTTACGGAGCAGCTGACTTTCTTAAGCAAACCACTTGTTGAACTGGTCCCAAATTCCACCGGCCTATTTCTTTTTTCGGGGAGGGAATAACCGTTTTAAACATTTTGTGCATGTGTGGCTGGGCAGCACCTATTCTTATTCCTGGACTATAATCCAAGTCAGAAATTCTGCTCTTCCCCCCCCCGAAGGATTCGCACTCGCAGCTCGCATCCATGCCGTCTCTTCCAACCCCACAGATCCGAATTCCCCTGTTGAGAAGGAGAAGTAGTGTTTAAAAATGCAAATGATCAACACAGCAGAGGGGTATTTTTTTAAGGACTCCACAAAGACGCAGGAGGAGGAGAAAAAGGAGAAAGCTGGTAAATATTCAAGGGTCTTTTTCTCTGTGTTCTGCTGCTTTACTGTGCTGTGATCTTCCAAACTTTTACACCTTGCATCGCCCTGTTCCTGAGTCTCCCCCACCCCATTAAATAGCAAGTGGAAGAATGAGTGTTTTTCAGGGTTTGGGGGTGGGGAGCGAAATCCGTTTTGAATGCAGATGAAGAGAGGTGCTACTGTCGTGAGACAAATAGTCTCAGGAGGTAGCTGCCCAAGTAATAAGAACATAAGAACATAAGAAGAACCATGCTGGATCAGGCCAAAGGCCCATCTAGTCCAGCTTCCTGCATCTCACAGTGGCCCCACCAAAAGTGTCTGGGAGCGCATGAGACTAGATCTCTGTCTCCTGATACCACTTCCCTGCATTTGGTCCTTGAAGTACCCCAGTTTTAAGCCTGGAGATTACACATCTCCATCATGGTTTGTAACCTGTGATGGACTTTTCCTCCAGGAGTCTGTCCAATCCCCTTTTGAAGGCATCCAGGCCAGATGCCATCACCACCTCCTGTGCCAGGGAGTTCCACAGATTAACAACATGCTGGGTAAAAGAAATATTTTCTTTTGTCTGTTCTCACTCTCCGAACCCACAGTTTGAGTGGATGTCCCCTAGTTGGCACCCAAAACCTCTCCCTTCCCTGTCATTCTCCTCTAGGACTTGTCTCCTTGGCGTTTAAGGCTGAATATCTCAAGGCAAACAGGCATCCTTTCTAACGCCTCTAGGCTGGCATCTGGCCCGTAGGAGGATTACAGAGAGCAGAATATCCTGGCGACACCATACCAAAGTTCCCTTGCTAGGTCAAGGGAGCACGCAGCAAAATTTTGTTGCAGGCTTCACATCTGTTTCATGGCAGGGTTTTAAGGAGACAAAAGCTCAAGCCTCTTCCAGAGGAGAAGAGTGATCTCAGAGTTGTTGGGAGCGCTCTCAACCGGACGGCATTGCCCTGTCACACCATTCTCTTGCCCAGAATCCAGAAGGACCTCTCTCTCTCTCTCTCTCTCTCTTTCTCCAGACTTCCAAAACACGTCAAGGGAATCTACCCAGCCCTATTTTAGTAGCTGGATGCCACCACACCAGCCGCTGTCACTCTGCCTTCTGGAGTTCTGGGATCTGTAGTAGGATGAGGTACTTCAGACCAGATTTGCAGTTCGGATCGGTCTCTTCGGATGTTGTGCTAAAGAGGTCTGGGCTGGGGCGATCCCTTAAATTACAGTGCTACGACTTTTTAAGTACAGTCTCAGAACCGACATACCCCAAGTTTCCATCGGCTCTTGAGGGTTAAGGTGGGATGCGCTGGGGCAGTTATGCTCTTAAAGTTGGACAAGCAGCCGCATACCTTGAAACAGTTCAACCCCCTTTCCCAAGAGGGTGGAACTAGCCCCAGTCCAAAGCATGCTGGCCTACCTAAGGTCTTGGCTTCCTGCTAGGACAACAATCCTCCTCTTGCTCTCCCAGCAGGGAGAATCGGAGACACTAAGGTTGGCCTGGAGCTCTCCGTGGTCCTGTTCTCTGCTCCCTGCATAAGACAGCTCCTGTCTTGACCTTGCCTGGACCCCATGCGATCTTGGATCCCTTTTATTGGCCTGCTTCCCTCACGTTGAGCTTTCCTCCCTCTGCAACCTTCAAAAATCACTAGGCCAGGCTCTCTGTGGGGTTTTGAGTTTGGGGATTACCTTTGAGGCTCCCTGGTGGGACGCATCCGTTGACCATGCGCTGCAGCAAAACCAACTTAGCAGCAGGCATAGCCTTTTGGGTGGTTTAAGGGTAGCCTATTGAACCCCATGAAGGGATCTGTGTTATGACCAAATTTGCACCGAGTACAACTGGTAGTCTTTAAGGCAGTGCAAGGTTCTATGTGGCTTTGCCACAACCTCCTGAATCTTGAAACGCTGGGTGGCCCAAATAGACCTTCCTTACACTCTGGTTTGCATTAATACCCCAAGCCACAGCTGTATTCCTCTGTGCACCATATTACGATTTGTCTATTGTTGCTCCCTGTTTTGTTTGCTTTTCAACTTGGGATGGGAGGCCTCAGCCACAGCAACCTTCACAAAAATAAAGCCACGGGCAGGATTTCTGCTCTCCCTCCATGTCAACATCAGGATAAAAGGCTCCTCGGATTCTGACTTCACGGCTGACCTTTTCCCGTATTGGAGGACCAGCAAGGATGGAGTTGTCATGGGTTGCCGTCCTCTTTGCTGCTCTGTTGATCAAGAGATCTGCTTTCACTTCCCCTCCTTCCTCCCCCCACCACCCCACTCCCTGGTCCTTTCTTTTTAATCTAGGTTGCCTGTAGGGATCTAATTAGGAGCCACCAAAACACTGCAGTGCAGGGGAAAAGCGAAATATGCAAAGCCTTCTGAGTAGGCAAAGATCTATTTATTTATCCCAAGCTCACAGGACAGCGCGTGCACACACATGCACACGGACACACACACAGACACACAGACAGACAGACAGACACACACACACACACGGCTCTCCTCCTTCCCACTTGATCTTGCAACAGTCTTGTGAGGCAAGCCTGGCTTGGGTGATGGTGGAACTGACTGACCCAAGGTCCCCTAGGCTGTCGCAGTGGGTGTTGGAACACACATATCCTGGCATTACATCCCACACCCCGAGTGTTATGCAGCACTGGCTTCCTACTACACCTTACTACTGAGATCAGCATCAGGTGAAGCCACCAGATTGAACCTGGATTCTGATCTGAATTCACCAGAGAACAGCTTTGTTCAGATCGCCTGCCACTTGGGTTTTTTGTTTGTTTGTTTGTTTTCTGCTCTGGAAATGAGCCCAATGAAGACTCGGGCTTCCAAAATCCCTGCACCTGCTACCTTCAGACTTCTTTTCCTGCTGGAGCATTCAAGAAAAAGATGTGGGAGGGAGGGATGGACGGGCGGACAGATAGATGGATGGATGGATGGATGGACGGGCGGACAGATAGATGGATGGATGGATGGATGGATGGATGGATGGATGGATGGATGGACAGACGGACGGATGGACGGACAGATGAATGGATGGATGAATGGGCGGATGGATGGACGGAAGGATGGATGGATGGACGGATGGACGGATGGACGGACAGACAGACGGACAGATGAATGGATGGATGGATGGACAGGCAGATGGATGGACGGGCAGATGGATGGATGGATGATGGATGGATGGATGGATGGACAGACAGGTGGGTGGGTGGGTGGGTGGGTGGGTGGGAGGATGGATGGATGGATGGATGGACAGACAGGTGGGTGGGTGGACGGATGGATGGATTTGCATAGGAGGCCTTCAAACATTTGATGACTTTCCACATTTCCATTTCATCATCTCTTCCCCTCAACTAATTAACAAAAAGCAAAGTTTGGCAACTAGACCAAGAACCTCCTCCTCCTCTCCCCCCCACCCTCCTCCTCCTCATCTGGACTAGCTGTTTCTTTCTCCCTTGGTCAGTTGGCAACCTTGATCTTTTCCCCTCCCATTCCAACTGGCTTCTTGTCATTTCCCCCCTCTTTTAAATCAAGCACCGGGCAGAAAAGCTTTTGAGTTGTCACCCTCGGCCGTTCCATTATCATTACCTTGACAACTGGGCAAGGCAGCCGCACACGAACAACCTGGAATTGGATGTCATAACAACTGTGCTCTACCCCCCCCAAACCACCTTCCACTCTGCCCACCTACCCCTCCTGTGTGTTTCAAAAGGAGACGAACGCTGCAGGAGAGTAAATGGAGAGTTTAATTATAGAGCTGCATTTGTGATCTTGTGTGTGTGTGTGTGTGTGTGTGTGTGTGTGTGTGAGTGAGTGCGTGCGTGCTCTCTGCAGGCTGCTATAATCAGGTTACAAGTACGCAGCTGACAGAAGAGTACACACACACACACACACACACACACACACACACAAGGTAGGGGAAGCAGAGTGGGAAATGGGCTACTTACTTATGTTTGAGTGCTTCCAGGACAACCTGTTATTTTGATTTCTGCCAACGGCAGAGAAAGCCTTCAAGTAGCCTTGTGAGAGATGAGGGGGCAACAACGGAGCGTCCCTCTTATTGAGTGTAAACCCCAGCCAACATCCTGGGGAAACATCAGAGCCATCTACCTGCCAATCATGAGATCCTAGATGCCCTAAGCACATCCGATCTCGCCCTGTACTGCAGGTAAAACTGTGCAGTGGTTAAATGCCTGGTTCACTGCATCCTTCCGGTAAAAGTGCTTGCTCAGCCTGACCTGGTCAATCCCCCAGGTAGCAGGCTCAGAACACTTTGCTTTGCAGCCTTCCATCCTTCCGAGGTCCTTGTAAACATGGGAAGACCAGGTGCTGTAGGCGCCTGGAGTAGGAAATGGCAAGCCACTAGTATTCCCCAGAAAACTTGCTGGGGTCATGAAAGTCAGTCACAACTGTAATGCCTGCAATACTGGAGGGGGAGGCAGAGCCCTGGGGAGGGCAGTAGCACCACCCCCACTGAAGGTCTTTTGCACCGGGGGTTAGGCAAACCACCACCATGTCCAGCTCCCAAACCTCACCTCTCAAGACAGAGGTTATTCAAATGGCCAGCCAAGTAGCAATGCAACCAGATGTGGCCAGCCTGAGTTCAAGCTCCTGTTGTCCTCCCCCTGCCTCATGGACCCCTATGCCTCGAAGTTAGAAAACATCTGTGATGTCACAGAGTCAGGGCAGGCAAGAGAATGGTAGTGCCTGGACATTTGGGATGTGTCTGTGTGTCTGTGTGTGTCTGTGTGTGGATCAGGAGCCTCGTGGCACAGTGGTTAAATGCCTGCACTGCAGCTAAAACTGTGCTCACGACCTGGGGTTCAATCCCAGGTAGCCGGCTCAAGGTTGACTCAGGGGGTAAATTAGTACCCAGCTTGCTGGGGGTCAATGTGTAGCCTGCATACTCAGGGCAGGGGCGGTTCTTTTGCACTTTGCACCCTAGGCAAAGGGCAGGGGGTGGGGCGGGCGGCGGGCGGGCAGGGCAGGGGGCGGTGGGCGGGCAGGGGGTGGGCAGGGAGGTGGCAGGTGGTGGTGGGGTGGCGGAGGATGGCGACAGGCGTGGGGGTGGGCAGCAATGGGCGCAGGGGCGGCGGGGGGCAGCGACGGGCAGTGATGGGTGGACAGCGACGGGTGGCTGGCAGACGGTGGGGGGACGGATGGCGGTGGCCAGCGACCGGGGGGTGGCGGGGGGCAGCAAGCTGTCCAGTGCCCTCTCTCCATTTTGGCGCCCTAGGCAACTGCCTAGTTCGCCTTAATGGAAGCGCCGGCCCTGTGCAAACTGTAATTAAAACTGTAAACCGCCCAGACACTACTTGAAGTGGTATGGGATGGTATATAAGCGGAACACTTTGCTGTGTGTGTGTGTGTGTTTAAAAATCTTCAAATAATAGGATGTGAAAATGGAAAAGGGAAGTGAGATTACCAGTTTGAAATGTTAATCTGTTAGAGCTTTTAGAGGAATATATTAGGCAAGAATAGAAACTTTTATATGCATTATGAAACCGAGAGACCAATATACAACTCCTTTTCTCTAATAGCCCATTAAGTATTAGTCTCACCTATATCGGTATAGTATTTGAAATTTGATAGAATTTAGGTGAATAGACAAAATATATATGGTTGATGATGTTTATTATTTACTAAATCTTGTAGATCAGATAGGATATCTTAAAACTCAAGTTTGCTATCTTCACTCTTTGTATTAGGTTTAAACAGATATAAATGTATGCTTATCATACACTGAGGTAGGCAAAGATTTATTTATTGTTACATTAATATACCACCCAGTCTTCTGAAGCAGAAATAGATTTTAAGGTGCTTAATAAAATGAAGAATTATCAATAACATGGTTAAGATTAAATAGGCTAGCCCAGTGATGGCCAACCTTTTAGAGACCAAGTGCCCAAACTGCAATTCAAAACCCACTAATTTTTTGCAAAGTGCCAATACAGTAATTGAACCTGTATACAGGTAACTATGAAGGGGTGATGTCGAGTGCCCACAGAAAGGGCTCCGAGTGCCACCTTGGGCACCCGTGCCATAGGTTTGTCATCACTGGGCTAGCTTAATATTGTACTTTGTTATTTTTACTCTTTGTACTAGATGGAGATAGAGATAAGTAAGGATGAATATAATGATGGAAATGAACCATGTAAATTTGGAACTATCAAACGCTTGGGCCGAAATACTGGGGAAATACTTGTATTTGAGCTATGTAACATGGCAACACTAAGCAATGTATTCGCTCTAACTTGTTAGGTCTAGAAAATTCAATAAAATATTTTAAAAACTCCAAATCCCAGAATTCGGCATGAATTCGCTGGAAGGAACTCCAGAAATTCTACCCGCGAACTGCAGATTCGCAGACCAGTTTCTTTAACTCCCTTAGACAGCACCAAGGATTCCTGCCGGACCTTTTCCGGCTCCCTCGATGCTGCCTCGAAGGACGTTGCCCCTTTGTTTCCCAGGACCGGGTTTGCTAGCTCTTCAGGGGACTCTTCAATGGAGCAACCACTAGACTACTAGCGCCCCAAGGAAGCATTGCAGCAGGAGATGAAGTCTTATATAAGCCGGCCTCAGCCCTGTCCAGGTGAGTGAAAGGAAGGTATCTGGAGGCATGTGTTAGTGGGCTGAAACTCCCAGCATTCTGCTCGGGGGATGTTGGGATCCGGAGTCCAAAAGAAAACACACAAACTCCTTCTGGAAATTCTTTGCTATCTGCTATACCCTGTTTCCCCGAAAATAAGACATCCCCCGAAAATAAGACCTACTTGCAGTTTTGCCTCTCGCTGAAATATAAGGCATCCCCTGAAAATAACGCCTCCCCGATAATAAGATAATAAATGTGTACCATATTCTTCTTCATGGAAAAATAAGACATCCCCTGAAAATAAGACCTAGCACATTTTGGGGAGCAAAAATTAATATAAGACACTGTCTTATTTTCAGGGAAACAGGGGTAGGTTTGAGTCCATTATATATATTGAGTTCACAACCCAGAAGATCATTGGTCACCCTCTCCCATCTCTGGAAGAACTATACAGTTCCCGTTGCCTTAAAAAGGCAAATAGCATCTTAGAGGATTCATCTCATCCTGGACATAGTCTGTTTGTACGGCAAGAGATACAGAGTAACACAAGCAAGAACAAATAGATTAAAAACAGTTTCTATCTGAGAGCCATAACCATCTTAGGGCGCTTTTACACGACCCCTAAGATCCGCTGGCCACTTTTAAATTTGGACCAGAGATCTTAGGGGCTTGTCGCTCTTCCTGTGTCCCCACCCTGGCTGCTGGCTGCGTGAAGGGAGGGAGAAAAAAAAGGAAGAAAAGATCGTGGCTCACCTCCGTTCTGCCTCCCTTCTTGCCGCGGCAACATTCCTGTCTCTGTAAAGTAGCTCTTAAAGGGGCGGGAGCCAAAAAAACAACAAACAGAAACGAGGAGAGCCCCGCACTCACTATCGTTATACCGCATCAAGCAATTTTCACCCCGGGGAAGAGCAGGTACTTGAAAGGTGCGCTGGGATGCGCTAAAGTGGGCATGGCCGCACTTAATTTCCTGTAAACTCCGGAGCTGGTGGGGAAACATTTTTAAGCTCCGGAGCTGGGAGCCATTTGCCCCGGAGTTTAGGGGTCGTGTATAAACGCCCTTAAATGCTGTGACCAAATAGTGTGACCTTGGGGAGCTGTGATGGTTGTGTATGAGTGCTGTTAATTCTCTTTCCCTTTTAATTTCTTTCTTTTTAATTGCACCAGGGATAGTTTTCAATTTTGTTGTACTATGTACAATGACAATAAAGTATCTATCTATCATTATTTGCTCTTCTAATTTTTTTTCAATTAAAATTTATTTTTTTAAATAATCTGGTTTTTTCTTCTTCCATATAGTTTTTTTAAAAAAACAACAACAAGAAATGTGCTGATTTGTGTTCTTTGCTGCCTGGGGAATCCTGGGCATTGTAGTCTAAATCTCTGCACATCTAATCTTTAAGAACAGGAGAGTCTTCAGGCAAGCTTTCTAAAGGAGGGGGGGGACCCTCGGTGGATTGGGATCCATATTTTCTGCTTCTATGAGGCCCATACCTGCTGCATCCCATGGAAACTCTTTTTTAGTGACAGTTCAGACAGGGAGATTATTCCCCGCAGGGGGAATATCCCATCCTTTGAATGCAAGAAGGGGAATAAATTACTTGACTGAGAACTCGGGGGATTCCTGTGGACTTTGAAAGCATCACAGCTTGCAAGATGTTAAATAGGGCCTGGTATTGACAAATGGAATTCTCTTCGTAAAATAATTTTTGTGTCTTAATTAAATTTGCCGGGGGGGGGATAGAAATAAAATAAAATTCAGACAGGCAAGAGGGAGATTCTAGCTGGGTTGTTTGCAAATCCTTGCTCAGAGAGAGAGAGAGAGAGAGAGAGAGAGAGAGAGAATTATTCCTAATAATTGCATTTAATTTGTTACATTTTTATCTCACTCTTTCCCTAGTGCAGGCCTGCTCAAACTTCGGCCCTCCAGATGTTTTGGACTACAACTCCCACAGTTCTTTGTCATTGGCAATACAGGTTTGGAATTCCGGGAGCAGGTCCAAAGTTTGGACATGCCTGCCCTGGGACATTCAAGGTAGCGTAGGGACAGTAGCTCTTTTCTTATCCCCTTTGTTCTCCCCACTCCCCTGTGGGGAGGTCAGGCCCTAGAAGGCGATTGACCAGGAGGGGTTCCTAGCAGAATCAGGACTTGAGCCCAAATCACTTGAGTCGTCACTCTAACCACTGCACGGCTCTTGTTTTCTGCTCCTCTGGTCTGAGAAGAGAAGACCATCGTGGCCGCACTTTCCAAAGGGACCCGTTCATTGAAGGGGTTGTATTTTTTCGATTCGGTGCCAAGCTGGCCCAGTTATTGGGCAGAGTAAGGCAGTGGCCTCATGTCTCAGATGGTGGAGGTGTAGATGGAGCTTGCAACCCCACATGAGAGAGAAGAGCTGCAAGTCGGACACTGGATGTTTTATCAGAACAAAAAAAGAAAGAAGTAGAAAAGGAGAGCTAACAGAAGTATTAGGCTCATCGGACACAAAACTGTGTGACTTTGAAGACAAAAGGAAACCACGCATGTGCGAAAACCCAACTGGTGTCCCCGAACTGGGCTTGGCCTTGGTCAAAGCACCCCAAGTCCCAGCCTAGAGATTGATCTGAGTCTCCACACTGGGGTCTGAACTTTTTCAGAGCGACACAGCAAGGAATAGGAGGAGAGTGATGCTTTGAGGTGCTTCTCCACTGAATTTGGACGCATTGGCTTCTCATTATTTATTTATTTTATTTATTTATTGAACTTATAGACCGTGCCATCTAGCAACATGGCTACTCTGGCCAGTTTCAAGCAAGAAGAGAACCTAAAACCCTCTCTCCTAGCAGTGCCATTATTTTCCAGGCCCTAACCAGGGCATGTGAGCAAGCTCCTTCTTGTTTTGGCTGACATTTCCCATCATCCCCTGGCCAGCATGTGCCCCCAACTATGGTGTCTGGGACATTCATGATGGCTCAAGGTGGAGGGTGGGAGTGTCTAGCGGTCATAATCTGGAAGGAAGGAAAGAACGAACAAACAAACGAACGAACGAATGAACAAATGAACGAACAAACGAAGGAAGGAACAAACGAATGAACGAACGAACAAACAAACAAACAAGAACGAACGAAGGAGCTGTTGATGGATGAATGCATGGGTGGAAGGAAGGGAGGGAGGGAGGGAGGGAGGAAGATGAAGGAAGGAAGGAGATGGATGAACTTTCTCTAGGCTGCCCTTGAGAACACATCTGATTTTAGTTGTGACTTTTCTCACTTAGAACGCCAGTGCCACAGGAGGGAGAGCAACAACACTGGCTTTCATTCCACACCTCTGTCTTGCCTCCTCTTCCACCTTGCCTTCCCCCTTGCATCCATCACCATCATCTCTCACCTTGCTTCCGTTTTAAGAGATTAAAAATATGAAGGACAAGTGGTCCCTCTGAGTAGCTCTCCAGTACCACCATCTTCTCTTGTTTGGCTCCCCCACTTCCTGCAACCTCTTTGAAAGCTCTTTGGGTGATCCTCTTTGTCCAAACCCCCATTTTTCATCCCATGAGCCCTGTCATCATCTCTTCCTTCCCCTTTCCCCCTTTTTCTTTCTCCCACCTCTTCTCCATCCTTCATCCTACTTCCACCTCCTTTTTTTTCCTGCCCCACTGCCTGTAAAGTCTAAGGGCCCATCAAGGCATGCAACCTGGGCTCCAGGTGGTGGAGGCAGGGTCGGGTGCAAGACGTCCCCAATAACGATTCCTATCCACCCCGCTCTCCCTCGTCATGCAACGCAACCAGGGCTTGTCGGATCAAACCATTGAGGATTTGGGATTTCCAGGCAGGGTTACCTGGAGTCTACATTTTGGGCCAGTGTTGCGCCCCAGTTTTCCAGGTTCCTTCCTTCCTTCCTTCCTTCCTTCCTTCCTTCCTTCCTTCCTTCCTTCCTTCCTTCCTTCCTTCCTTCCTCGGCCTCCCATCTTTCCAGTGAAATTATCTGAGGCAGCTCAGTAATAGCCCAGTGGTTCTATTAATAGCACTTTTGGCACTGAACTGCTGCCAAGTCAATTTATTATCGTATGCAAACATAAAAATGCTTTCCCTTCCCAGCATTCACTACGTCCAGTATTTGCTTTCCTCCCCAAAAGATCTTCAGTCCATTTCCTTGTTTACCTTGACTGGGCAAACACAATTACATCATCAAATGCTTCAACCACAAAAGAGAGAGAGAGAGAGAGAGAGAGGTTCGACTATTCGGCTATACGGAACTATCGCAGCAGCACAAAGGTATTCATAGTTGGAGGAACAAGGGCAGAGCATGGACTGCTCCCTTTGAAAATGCCTTAGGGCAGCGATGGCAAACCTTTTAGGGACTGAGTGCCAAAACTGCCATTCAAAACCCACTTATTTTTGGCAACATGCCAATATTGCAATTTAACCTGAATACAGTGGTATCTCGGGTTCCAAATGCTTCGGTTGCTTGTTGTGGTTCGGTCGTTCAGTCGTGTCCGGCTCTTCGTGACCCCATCATGGACCAGAGCTCGCCAGGCCTTCCTGTCTTCCACTGCCTCCTGGCGTTTGGTCAAATCCGTATTGGTTGCCTCGATGACACCGTCCAACCATCTCATTCTCTGCCGTCCTCTTTTCCTTTCGCCTTCCATCTTTCCCAACATCAGGGATTTTTCCAAGGACTCCTCTCTCTCTCATGAGGTGGCCAAAGGACTGGAGCCTCAGCTTCAAAATCAGGTGCTACCCTTCGGGAAAGCGAGGATCAAAGAGCAGGTTTTATAATTTCCCACGGCCACGCACCCTTACATTTCAGCAGTCTCCACCTCCGTGCAGTGAGCCAGGCAAAGGGGGGGGCAGAGGTTTGTGGGTTTCTTCATAGCCCCAGTTTACTCTCCAGCCACGCTGCTTTTTGGATGCCCAGGGTTGTGTGGTTGGAGAGAAAAATTGGGGCTACAAATGAGCCCACAAGCTGCTGCCTCCCTTTTGCCAGCTCTTTGCACGGAACACAGGGGTGTGCTCCGAGCGGAGGGGGAAGTGCCGTGGCTGTGAATGGGGCAATGTCGCTGTGACGTGCCCCTTACACACACTGGGTTTTCACTCACTGCCACCACCAGATTAACTGGACACTTGTATTTATTTGAGAGAGAGTCACACCAGGAACTGGCAAGCCACTCCAATACTCCTACGTGGAGTCATGTAGAGTCGGTCACGACTGTAACGACACAACACACACACACACACACACACACACACACACACACACACACACACACACACACACACACACACACACACACACACACACCAGGTTATATAGTTTTAAAACCAAACATGAAGTGTTTATTAGGTTACAATTAGATGATCAGTATTATGATAGCTTTAGCCGATGTTATTGTATTGCATACATGATTTCTTATAATAATGTGTTTCCTTCATAAACCAGACCCTTTTCAGTGGCAGGATCTCCCACTTGACCAACTGACAATCTAACTGACTCTCAGCTCTCTTAACTGAACTCCTCTGATCTCTAACCCAAACTGGACCCAACTCAACTCAACTTAAACTGAACTGAACATCCCATTAGGTTCCAATATATAACATTCTTAACCACTCCCACCAGCTTGGTGATTGGCTATTCAAAACAGAGTCATGAATATTCATACTCGTAGTAACCCTTTTCGCCACAGTCGCGGGCCGAAAGAAAGGGCTCTGTGTGCCACCTCTGGCACTCGTACCATAGTTTGCCAACACTGCCATAGGGTGTCTGACCCAAACAACTTTAACAACCTTAGGGTGTTTATACACGACCCCTAAACTCCGGGGCAAATGGCTCCCAGCTCCAGAGATTAAAAATGTTTACCCACCAGCTCCGGAGTTAAGAGGAAATTAAGTGCAACCCCGCCCACTTTAGCGCGTCCCAATGCAGCTTTCAGGTACCTGCTTTTTGGATGTGACAAATATTTGATCCGGTGTAAAGATAGTGAGTGCGGGGCTCTCTTGGCTTCTGTTTGTTCTTTTTTTGCGCCCCACCCCTTTAAGATATCTGAATGCTGCCGGGAACAAAAGGAGGTAAAACGGCATTCTTTTCTTTCTTTTTTCTCCCTCCCTCAGGCAGCCAGCAACCAGGAAGTGCGGACGGGGGTGGGGACAGAGGAAGAGGGACAAACCCCTGAGATCTCTGATCCGAATGTAAGTGGCCAGCGGATCTTAGGGGTCATGTAAAAAGGCCCTTAGAGATGCAGAGATGAAAGGGTCCTTATGGATCATCCAGTCTTAGCGCCGGTCAAGGAGGCCCAGCAGGGAATCGAACCTCCAGCCCCTGGATCTGTAGCCAGAGACCTGAACCACTGATCTGTCCAGCAGCTCATTGTTAGCAAATGACAGCACGCTGAACATCACAGCGTCGCCTGCAGGGGTGTGTGTGTGTGGGGGGGGTCCTTAAATGTCACTGTGGGAAATGACGGATTTATCGTTTGCTGACTGCGCTTGGAATTCTTGGCTAGGAGACTTGGATGCAAGCCCCTGAATTACAACAGAGAACAATAAGCGCCTAACCAAGCAACTGAGCCCAGGCTTCTATAGGGTGGAAGCTGCAACCCTTAACACAGTATCAGAGCGGAGCCACCTCATGTGTCTTTTTAAGGAGAAAAGCAGGATAACAATATTTTAAAGAAATGAATAAAATATAAAAAATATCCACCCACCTTTTCCATTCCCAACATCCAGGGCTGCTACTGGAGCAGGGCTCTTGTGTTTGGTCCCGGGCACCACATTTAGGGTGTCCCAAAATCTATTGGTGAGTAATGGGGAAATTGGCCAGGGGTGTGGTGGCTCAGTGGACTAAGGCTCCGAAAACTGTCGGCTGCAAGGTCGGCAGCTTGGCGGTTCGAATCCCGGGTGCCATGCAGCGGAGTCAGCTCCCGCTGGTAACCCCAGCTCCGGCCAACCTAGCTGTTCGAAAGCATGTCAATGCAAGTAGATAAATAGGTACCACCATAAAAAAGCAGGAAGGTAAAAGAGTGTTTCCTTGCAGCCATGCCGGCCATATGGCCATGGACTTGCACAACACTGGCTCTTTGGCTTGAATATGGAGATGAACACCTCCCCTAGAGTCAGACATGACAAGCATTCGTGTGCGGGGGGTTACCTTTTTTAATGGGGAAATTAATACCAATGCCTCCCATCGGTTTTCATTTTTCGGAAGAGAAGTGGTATTTGGTCCCATCCCACGCGAGGGACCCAAAAATAAAAGCAGCCTTTCCTCCACCCCACCCCAAACACCCGCCTACGATCCATCGTCCACCTCTGAACAGGAATTGGGGATACAGCACCCTCAAGGACACAGGCTGACGTCCCCTTTAAGGTAATCTCCGCACATCTGTACATTCCGTTGTCTGGCAGATTGATGCTAATGGAAATGCGCAGTTATGTTATGTAATAGAAAGCCTGTCGAAAGACAGTGATGGATGGGTTATGTGTAAGCAGAGCATTAACATAACTTACATTATTGTCGTCATCCCCCCCCCATAATCTTGGGCAGGACAGGAACAGACCACACAGTGAGCGAGATTAAGAGGGTGGGTGGGGTGAGAAGGAAGTGCCTCTCAGAGAGAGGTGCATCCGTGCTGGGTCTCAAAGTATGTGTTGCTTAATCCACTACGGAACAAGGATGGGGGGCAGCTTGTGTTGGAGGCCCACCGTGCAGCTTCAAACAGCCTGGACCAATCCAGAATGCTTATAACTGGTTGGTTGGTTGAAATATTTGTGTATATGTTGATTGGTCCCATTCATTTAACCTCCCAGGTTCACCCCAAAGATTTTCCAGAGCAGGCCACAAATACAGACAATGGGACAATCCCTGCTAATAATTTAAAAGGCATTAACACAAAAGGAAAAGTCACCAGGAGGAAAGAGGGAAAACTCAGGCACTGAGTTCTCTTTTTTACAGAATACATTTGATCAGGTCATCGGGTCGCCTTTCAGGAATAAGTTGAGTTGAGTTGAACTGAGCGGAGCTGAGCGGAGCGGAGCTGAGATGAGGTGGGCTTGGCTTGGCTTGGGAAAAATGGAATTTTGTATACCTCAGTGGTTTAAGCAGAGGTTGGGTGTTCATGTTCGATTCTCCCCTGTGCCTCCAGAGAGGAGAGCCATCCTGTGTGGCCCTGGGCCAGCTGCACAGTCCCAAAGTACCCCAGAAGAAAAGAATGGTAAAACATATCTGTAACTTCTCCAATCCCTGAAAAAAGGATCACCAGAGGTCAGAATTGACTTGATTTGTTGTTGTTGTTTGTTGTTGTTGTTGTTGTTGTTGTTGTTCAGTCATTCAGTCGTTCAGTCGTGTCCTACTCTTCGTGACCCAATGGACCAGAGCTCGCCAGGCCTTCCTGTCTTCCACTGCCTCCTGGAGTTTGGTCAAATCCATATTGGTTGCATCGATGACACCGTCCAACCATCTCATTCTCTGCTGTCCTCTTTTCCTTTTGCCTTCAATCTTTCCCAACCAACATCAGGGACTTTTCCAAGGACTCCTCTCTCCTCATGAGGTGGCCAAAGTCCTGGAGCCTTAGCTTCAAAATCTGTTCTTCCAGTGAACATTCAGGGTTGATTTCTTTCAGGATGGACAGGTTTGATCTCCTTGCAGTCCAGGGGACTCTCAAGACTCTCCTCCAGCACCACAGCTCAAAAGCATCGATTCTGCGGCGATCAGCCTTCTTTATAGTCCAGCTCTCACTTCCATACATCACTACTGGGAAAACCATAGCTTTGACTATCCTGACCTTTTAGTTGGCAAAGTGATGTCTCTGCTCTTTAGGATGCTACTAGGTTTGCCATTGCATTCCTCCCAAGAAGCAGGTGTCTTTTAATTTCGTTGCTGCAGTCGCCATCTGCAGTGATCAAGGAGCCCAAGAAAATAAACTCTGTCATTGCCTCCATTGATAGCACATGTTTTTTTATGAAGGACCCAGAAGGTAAGAAGATTGGTCCCAGCTTCAGGAAACTTTTGGGTTTTGTTTACATATTTAGGACATTGATGTGGGTTTGCAGCCAATCCATGACAGCTGTTTCTGATCCATTTCAGAAACCTGGGAATCTGAGCCAAAGGATCTATCTGTCCTGCCAGATCAGACTGTTTAGGAAAGAAGGGACGATCTCCTTTATATCTCATACCATGCCGCTGGGAAAGCATTGCTGTTCCATGAAATATACAACCTGAAGTGAGACGTTATCATATTTATTTTAAAGCTGTTAATTAAGAGAAGTTTAAAAGCAAGACAGTTAATCATTTTTTTCTTTAAAAAACGCACCTTGGTTGAGAGTCCCAATTAACTGAAGAGAGACATAAACACTGCTCAAATTACAGCCCTGCTAAAAACAGGGCTGTCGGATCTTGCTATAACCACTGTGAATAGTGGTTTGGGTTTTTTTTTTTAATTTATTTAAATTTTCCATTTCCCCAAAGATCCTTAAGAAAAGCAGCCCATGACATATAGGTCAGAAAAATGCGGAAGCGGCATGATTTGTGTGTTCTATAACACACTCTGAGTGACTCCAGAAGGAGGATGGAGGGGGGGCGATGAGTACCAATCTACATGCAGAGCTAGAGAAGATAACCATTGGAGAAAAGTCTGCAAACATTAAACACATTAAACACACAAGGCCAAGCATTAAAGAACAATGTAACCCTGGAGCACCTTTCCAGCCCAGGAATATCTGGATCTCTCTTGCATCCAAGCTGCTAGTCCGTTCCTCCACGCACACATTATTTCAGCAACTAGGTTAAAAGAGAAAAGACCCTTGTTTGCCATTTACCATATTATTGCCCTACTTTCCTTTCACAGCAACCCTATAAGGTAGGACAGGGTGAGAGAGAAAGACCAGTCCATGGTCACTCGGTGAGTTCCACGACTTGACCCAGTGTATCTCAAGTGCCAGAAGCACACACTACCTGTCCTAAGCCAGCCCTGTGGTTCTCGCTGTTGGGAAGACCCTTCGGAATCAGAAGCTTTTCCCTGACTTCATCATAGAATCATAGAGTTGGAAGAGACCTCAAGGGCCATCCAGTCCAACTCCCTGCCACACAGGAACCCCATCACAATATTTCCGACAAATGGCCATCCAGCCTCTGCTTAAAAACCTCCAAAGAAGGAGACTCCACCACCCTTTTTGTGGCAACATATTTCACTGCCGAACTGTCATGAAGTTCTTCCAAATGTTCAAGTGGAATCTCTTTTCCTGTAGTTTGAAACCATTGCCCCTGAGTCCTAGTCTCTGAAGCCATGGAAGACAAACCTGTTCCCTCTAAACACGCGGAAGTCCACAGGACTGCCATCTGCTGCCCACTTTTGACCTGAAGGACTGCTCCGAGGATAAACCGGGCATAGAACGAAGGCCAGCAGCAGCCTTGACTTGTAACGGGAGATGGTCTTTCTAAGCTAAGCTTCTCCACCTTGGGAACTTCACAGAGGTGTGACACGCAGTGCATGAGAACTATGAAAAGCCGAAAGGGGTTGCTCCTGGCGGGGGCTCAACCTGCGCCCATATTTATCCTTGTGACATTTTGGGTCTCTCTCATGTTCACCGTAAATCAAATCTGCTGTGCGTTCAGAATTCAGTGTCTGATTTCAAGCCGAGGCGCCATTCCGTCAACCCCGGGGTTATGACTTTGCAGAAAGGGTCAACTTCCAATATCCCTCTTTGATTAAATGGCTACATGTTATTTCTCAAAATCACCTGTCACTCTGGGGGAGGGGTGTACTGAACATCATAGGTCACCATAAGGGATGGGCACGAACCAGTTCGTCTCAGTTTGTAAAGACAGCAATACTCCTCACTTCTCTCCAGCTGATCTCGCCACTCACCAGGCCCAGTTTGCTAGCATCTGGCAGTTAATTAACTGATTTTTCCACTCCTGGCTAAAGCGCAGACTTCTCTGCCCAGGGAAATGGGCCAGGTGGGTGGCTAAATTAGCAGAGGATGGGCAACAACCAAAACTGCCCATCTCTAGTCACCATCTAGGAAAAATGGATGCAATATGTGAAAATTAAGCCACTTGCAGTGGTTGGTGGGAAAGACAATGACCTATAGTTGAACTGCTACCAAACCTGGCTAACCAGAGGTTGCCATCTTTTCAACTGGCCCCTGCAGTTCCATCCTTTTGGAAGTAGGAATGAAGGAAGTCAAGTATTTGAGTATTAGAGTAGAGTTTTCAAGGACAGTATTGGCAGGGGATCAGTGCCAAGCTGCCACTACCCAGATGCAGTAAAGCACAGCTATGGAAACCCATAAGACAGTCTCTGGTGCCATCCAGTGGCAAGTTCTGACATTACCCCTTGGAAAACGTAGTTCTGGGGGGTTTTATTTAATATTTTCAGGCAGTCGATACGTGAAACCGCAGGGACAGATCGCACCGTCCTACTGTCATCCTAAAAATAAACAAACAAATAAATAAAATGTTTACCTCCAACTCATACAATGTGCTTGTCAGCCTATTATCAGCTTGTTTAATTAAAACAAGCTGCATACAGGGGCAGCTCAGAACATTTTCTTTCATCCATTTGCCAACTTAGCCTAGCTCGTTGTAGGGGTGCTGAAGAGCAGAAACAAAGCCACCTTTTCTCCTCTGCCACAGCTAGGAGGAATTCTACCACCCTCTAAGACAGCCTTTATATTGCATGCCACAGGCCCCACCTCCTTCTGGATGGTCAGGTGACATCAAGGTATATCCCCCCAGGTCCCAATGCTCTACCTTTTCTGTAGTTTCTCCCAACTTTTCCATACTGTACCATCTTTTTTCCCTTTATATATACAGAGTCTAAAGTAGAGAAATTCCACATAGGGATTTCAAGAAGAAGAAGAAGAAGAAGAAGAAGAAGAAGAAGAAGAAGAAGAAGAAGAAGAAGAAGAAGAAGAAGAAGAAGAAGAAGAAGAAGAAGAAGAAGAAGAAGAAGAAGAAGAAGAAGAAGAAGAAGCTAGAGTTAAGCAATGTGTCTTGATTTCTTGCTCACTCTTTCTCATTGTGTGTTTAAGAAGAAGTTGGTGCCACAGGGTAAATAAAAGTATGAATTCACCCATTGGAGAGAAAGAGGGAGTGGTGTGCTAAGTGTGTGTGTGGGGGGGAGGATTAGTTTCCTCAACAAATAATGTTTTCTTCTGTGTTTAACCCCACAAGCTTGGGCATGTTCTGTTGGCAACCCTCAACAGAGCAGCTTTTAAGACTTAAATCCACTGCTCAACCCATACTGCTTGGGCGGTGGAATCCAACAGGGAAATAAATTAAAGGGCTTTTTCATACAAAACACCAAGCTGGGGAAACCGGAGGACATTTGCTCCTTTGCTGGTTTCATATTATGAAACCTGTTTTTCTGACAAAGACCTACATCGACTGGATGCAGGGAAAGGCCTCTCCCTGGGAATGTCTAGGTGTTGCAGACTACAAGTACCATCAGCCCCCAGCTATCTTGACCAGTTGGTCCACAGAGATTCTGGGCATTGACCAAATAGCCCAGGAAGCGATGCCACTCAATCTCTTGCCTGCTTTACATCTCAACCCATTTCTGCTCAGAACCAGTCTCACTGAAATGGTTAGGATTTTATTTGAGCGAAAACATGAAAAAAAAAATCAGAGCATGGAAAGTTATTGTTTGAAGAGTAATGCACGTCCCCATGACACATTAATTTTTGAAATGGAATCCTTATCATGATGAATCGCAAGGACCAAAAAAGTATTTTTGTTACATTTTGTGTTACTATACTTGTAATTTTTTTCAGTGCTTTCCTTCTTTTTTCTTCAGGAAAGGCAGAAAAGCCCCTTAAGATTCATAAGCAAGTGACCCAAAAGGCTTGGGGGGGGGGACTTAAAATGTCTCTTAAAAGGCTTTAGAATAGCTTTTAAAAGTAACTTTTGAAAGCATCTGAAATGATACCATTATACCAATAAATTAATCTTGCTCATTATATTGATTTTGACATGCAACTTAGTTACTTCCAGAGTTACTAGTTAGACCCAGACAAGACTAAGTAGTAATTACACAACTTATTGTGACCCTTTCCATTGCTTTCTTCTGGAGGGCCCATCACAGGACTGTGCAACTTACCCAAGGCTACACAGGCTCTAAAATTGCTCACAATAATAATAATTATATGCTATCAAAGTCCATTTGGACTTATGGTGTGCTTTTCCAATGGTTGCCCAGGTAGACGATGTTCAGAAGTGGTTTTCCCTTCCCTTCCTTTGGGATGCCTTGGGACAATGCAGCTTGCCCAAGGCCACCCAGGCTGGCTCTTCTCCTGGGAGGCACAGTGGGAGAACGGAACGCCCCACCTCTGAACATGCAGCCAGAGAACCACACCAATGAGCTTCCCAACCAGCTAGAAAAATTGCTCTTAACATGTTTTTTTTTTTTAAAATCCCTACCTAAAACACCACTTGTTACAACCCCTGTTTACCGTGAGGTTTAGGGACGTGACCTGACCAGCGATCATTGAGATCCACAATATGCGGATGCAGATTGGGTCAGGGCTGGGTGTGTGTGTGAGATGTTTAAAATGTCTTTAAGCAATGGAGCAAAGCGCTTAGCTCCGTTGCTTAAAGTCATTTTAAACATTGCACACCACTTCTCCTGACCCACACCCCCTCCAGGGTGCAGGGGAGTGGTGCATGATGCCTCCATGGAGGCAAGCCCTGGGCTCCAGCTGATTGGCGCTGGGGTGGGGGAGAAAAACCTTTTGTTTCCCCACCCCAGCGCCAATCAGCTGGAGCCCAGGGCTTGGGGAACGGGAGGGGGAGGTTTAAAAAGCTCAGGCTTTTAAAACCTCCCCCCCTCCCTCAAGCCCTTTTGTGGTACCACTGTATGTATTGCAGTCCTGCAATATAGCGGGACCGCAGAATATGAACCGCGAAAGGGCGGGGGACCACTTTACAAATACACAAGGGCCAAAGCCTAGCTTTCTTCCCACCTCCTAAGTTACTTTTGAACTGTATCTCTCTTATAGAATGGTTACAAAAAGACAGCGGGGAAAGCCCTCCCCCCCCCTAAAAAAACAACACCCCCAAAAAAAACAGTAATTCATTACAGGACACTACATTGTTTGTACAGTGCCCCCCACCACCATTTCGCAGTTCATAATCTGTGGTCCTGGGATATTGCGGGACCGCAGCATATGAAAGGTAAGGGCCCCTGGGGTCAGCTGCTTGGGCCTGTTTGAGGCCTACTGCACTTAACCCAGGCCTGACAGGCTGCCCCAAATGGGCCTCCGACGGGCTTCCTGGGCCTGTCAAAGGCCCCAGAAGTGGTTTCCGACAAACCGGAAGTGACTTCCGGATGGCAAGAAACCACTTTTGGGGCCCGGGAAGCCTGTTGGAGGCCCGTTCAGGGCAGTGCCATGCCCCCATTCCAGACCTGACTCAACATTCCCCACCTATCATGGATCAGGTCGGGTCGAGTCCCTAACACCCGCAATAGTTGGGAGATTGCTATAACTAGTTGCATTTATTCTCCAGTGGCTGTTTCACATTTGATGCATGGTAACATCCATTTCCCTCCTCGTCTGGCTTCCTTGATAACCACCATGTTCGGTCTGAATGGCAATCAAGTTAAGACTGTGCAGGACCAGGACGGCAGGGCCAGGCAGTGGTGAGAAGCCACTGAGAGAGGAGCGCCCTGGCATTTTTCTATTTGGGCTCCCTACGGGTTCTGAGTGCTGGATCAATACCCGATCTTTCCCTGCCAGCTCTGGCATCCTTCATCTTGTCTCAAGCCGAGTTAATCTTCTCCCATCAGATCGATGTCGGTGAGCCAGGAGGAAGGGTTTGGCGGGCTTCCGTCACTTGCCAGCTGCATCGCCCATGTCTTTTGTCCTTCAAACACGGCCCACCGCCATCCCAGGCACAACCAATGCGTTATCTGCACCCTGCAGGTGGCAGGCACGGAGGTAGGAAGAAAGGTAAAAAGGACAGCCGCTGTCAAACAATGAAAGAATTGTTAGTTGATTAACCGCCTGCCCTTTAACCGGTGGAGCTAATTGATGTGTCCCATGTGTTTACACACTCCTGACACCTCCACTCAGGTGTCCTTTCGGCGGTCCATAACTTATAGTAACAGGAAGTGTAGATTTCCACAGAAAGAAGGGACTGGTTGGATTGGCAGTCCTATCTTGGCCGAACAGGCGTGGCCTCCGTTTCCTAGAGGCTGCTCACATCTGAACTAGACTACCTCCAAAAAACCAGATGAGATTGCATAGGGCTGCCCTTGAAGACTGTCCAGTCACTTCAACCGGTGCAAAGTTCTGGCACTGCAATGTTTACTGAGGTTGCAAGATTCAGTCACATCACATGATTTGCACGGGTTGTCTTTTTTGTTTCCAACCATAATGTAAACAGTTGATATTACATGTTAAGACTTGGTTACTGCAAGAACTTAAACAAGTTTTCCCTGCGCTTACATGAACCTGACATGAGAGAGAGAGAGAGAGAGAGAGAGAGAGAGAGAGAGAGAGAGAGAGAGAGAGAGAGTCTTTTGATTAAAACTGTGAACTTGAGTGATTGCACAAGTAAGGATGGGCAAACCCATGCCAATAGCTATCCTGTTGAGGGATTATGGGAATTGTAGTACACCCCCCACACACTCCACAACTTTGTGGTGGTGTTGGTTTGGCAACCAGACAAGTGTGAGCACTCCCCAGGCAATGTGTGGTCTGAAAGCTAGATAAGATGTTGTGTGGCTCTTCTTGAAGAATTAATCTGGGGGTGTTTTTAATTTCTTCCTAGCGGAGAGAGGGATAAAAGGTGGGTGGCAGGGGGGGGTCATTAGTAGGTGGAACTCCCTGCCACAGGAGGTGGTGATGGCACCTGGCCTGGATGCCTTCAAAAGGGGATTGGACAGATTCCTGGAGGAAAAGTCCATCACAGGTGACAAACCATGATGAAGATGTGTCATCTCCAGGCGTAAAACCAGGGTACTTCAAGGACCAGATGCAGGGGAGTGGGATCAGGAGACAGAGATCTAGTATCGTGCGCTCCCAGATGCATTTGGTGGGGCCACTGTGAGATGCAGGAAACTGGACTAGACAGACCTTTGGCCTGATCCAGCAGGGCTCTTCTTATGTTCTTAAGGGTTGCAGGAATTAAAAAGGAGGCAGCAAAGGGGGGGGGAGAAGAGTGATTGATAAGGGTTTCCTTTTGGTCCTGATCCTACTCAGCATCGCATCTGAGGTCACCTCAAAGAGGATCTGGTCCTTGATAGCAAAACCAAAGCAGTAATGTAGGTGGCGGTGTAGTTTGGACACAGGAGCTAACTTAAGGCCACCCAGCAAGCCCTCCGCCTGGGATCTGAACCCGGTTCCCACCGGACCTGCATTCAAGTCTCCAGCCATGAAAACCCAGCAACTCACACTGTACCTGATTGCGCCTTGTGACATTTTAATGATTCCAGCTGCCTCATTGATCAGACTTTTGGTGTCAAAGCCAAACCAAATAAAAAAGTAGAGAACCCAGCCACCAGTGGAGCTGCTGCATGATCTGGAACAAACCAAATGGCCAAGTCAGGTGTGGGATCTGCAAAAGCATGAGATCACAGAGTCCACAATAAGACAGCATGGCAAGTAAGGTGGCACCAGAAGCGTCAATAGGCAGCATCCTGGGCCCGAGCGGGCCAAAACAACAGGGAATGTGTGAAAGGGCTGGGGTTGTAAGAGAGACGGATCACCCCATGAGATACACTCCGTCCAGAATTTCTCTCTTGCAGGAACATGGGTGTGGATGTCAGTGGGGAACCTTGTACGGAGGGGGAGGCAAATTACACCCAGCGTGACCAGGTACAGCCTTTTTATTATTATTTTTTATTATTTTGAGGCCTCGCTCTTCAACCACGCTTGTGGGAACCAACCTCTTTTCTTACTGCCTCCTGCCTTGTGGCCAATGCCAAGCTAGATTCTCCCTGGGCCCATCATGGCAAACCCGACAGCCACCAAGAGAAAGGCAACCGCCGTTAAAACAACAACGGCCTTCCGGAAGGCGTTAAAGACCTACCTTTTCTGGGAGGCCTTTGGCGATCTTTAACTGTTTTTTTTTTTCCTCCGCCATCGTAAACTATTTTATCTATCATTGTCAGTCACTGAGGTGCCATTAGGTTTTAACTTTGCTTAGTGTTATTTTTATTGGTTTTTTTTTTGGTTTTTTGTTTTTTTTTTTGTAATTTATGGCTATTGAGGCCCGATGTTTTGTAAGCCGCTTAGAGTATATATTGTAGATAAGCGGGGTATAAATGCAATAAATAAATAAATAAATAAATAAATAAATAAATAAATAAATAAATAAATAAACGCCCTGCATTGTTTTAATTTATGGTCCTTGTGAGGAATGAAGAGCAGGCGGAAAGAAAGGCCTGTGGATAATTAATCTTGCTAGAGGAACAGATAAAGAAAACACATGTGCACTCTTTGAGGGAGGTGGTGGAGGGGGGGCCCTCGTGTTTTTCAAAGGAGTGGACAACCCTGGTGACATTTTTGTGGGCCCTGGATTCTTTGTCGAGGCAGATGCTTGCGGCTTAACTTCCTGTCAGCTGGATGTTGGGCTGCCCTATCTTTCAACTGGGGAAAAACACTTGTTTCTAAGCGACCTTCCGGTGGTTTTCAAACCAAGCCATTTGATCTGCCGGAGAACGTCACCTAAGACTGGAACAATTTGTTGCAGATAATTTTAGGGGACGTGATCGGGAGGCGTGGTGCCTTCCCGATGCCTGGGGAACCACCAGCCCCATCGTTCCCGAGCCTTTCATCAGGTTGGCTGAGTTCTTACCCCCCCGCACATGCATGCTAGTTGTGTCCGACTCTAGGGGCGGTGCTCATCTCCGTTTTCAAGCCAAAGAGCCAGTGTTGTGCAGGTCCGTGGCCATGTGGCCGGCATGGCTGCAAGGAAACACTGTTTTACCTTACGGTAGTACCTATTTATCTACTTGCACTTACATGCTTTCGAATTGCTAGGCTGGCAGGAGCTGGGGTTAACAGTGGAAGCTCACTCTGCTGCGCGGCACCCGGTGTTCAAACCGCTGAGCTGCCAACTTTGCAGTCAACCATTTCTGCACTCTGGTCTGCTGAGCCACCATGCCAACTAGGTACTAGGCTAACTTCAAATTTAAACATTTTAAAGTTGTTCCTATCTGCTGTATGTGGAGTGGTTCACTGAGGAACTTGCAATAATTTGGATTTTTTTAAAAAAAAATCCTTCTGGTCCTGCTGTTCCGCATCTGAGTTCTGCAGCCAAAAGTGAAACCTCTCTGGGACTGTACATTTTTATTTTAGGTTCATCGTGTCCCATGAATGTCTCTTTGGAAGTTACCACATGGCTTATTTTTGGTAAGCCTACCTGGTTGCAAATTTTGCTGATTCCTTACAAAGGTCTGCCTTCCTACTGTTATTTCTCCTCCACAAAAATGCTCATCTATCAGCTTTCTGACTATATATGAGGGTTCCCCGCCTCCTATTACACGTTTTGTGACTTACTACAAGCTTTTTTTAAAGAGCCTCCAGCCCTGAAGTACTTTTTCAAAAAAGCTGCTATTTCCATCTAAGAAACTAAACCTGGCCTCTACACCAGCAATGAGAATCTTGGATTTTAATAAAAAGATATAATGTTTGGAGTGCTTGCAAGAATTTGGTGCACAGACTAGGGACGATGTACTCACATCAAAGGCTCACTTTATTTTATTTTGTTTGTTTTTCTTAATGGTCCAATAAATGTATCACCGTGGTTAAGCTGCAGCACTGCAGTGAAGACTCTGCTCATGGACCTGAGTTTGAACCTGGGCTTGGTAGAAGGCTCAGGGCGGATGGTACCTTCCATCCCTCCACGGTCAGCAAATAGAGAGCCAAGCTGACAGGTGGAGGGAACAAAGTGTTGCTTGCGTAACTGTTATATTTTCCCGTCTATAAGACGCTCCCATGTATAAGACAACCCCCATTATTCCAACTCAAAATTAGAGTGGTGGCGGGTGGCAGGGCAGCGGGCGGGTGGGGTGGGCGGGCGGCGATGGGGGCGGGCGACGGCGGCAGCGATGAGCGGATGGCGACGGGCGGCTGGCGGGCGGTGGGGATGGAGGGTGGTGGCCAGCGGCGGTGTGGGGGGGCGGCAGGCTGTCCAGCGCCCTCTCTCCATTTTGGCGCCCTAGGCAACTGCCTAGTTCGCCTTAATGGAAGCGCCGGCCCTGGGTCCATGGAGTCACGAAGAGTCAGATACGACGGAACAACTGAACAACAACAACTGCTCTAGTTATAAACCCTGGGGCTTTGATCCACAGCAGCCTCTATTTTCCACCTCCAGTCTTCTGCTCGGATCGAAAGCGTTCCAACGAAGCACCGCGTCCAGACAGGTTTGGGGAGCGGACAAAAGATGATCCCAAATGAGCGTCCCCGCATCTCATCAAAGGTCTAAACATCATGATCGGGGGTGGGGGGGTGGGGGGGGGTAGATGAAAGCCCAGCTTAGAGAAAAGAAGACACTGCGCAGAAATCGCACCAAGAACGGGGGGCTGGTTTATGAATGATTTTAAACCTCTTACTCCCCGGGTTATGTCCATTTTTCTGGCCCGAGCCTCGTCCAAGCCACCCCCACCCCCCCGCTCAACAGAGCCCTGATTGTGCTTGTCGTAACAACCCCCAAGACAACCTCACAATCAATAGTGCAAATATTAAAAACCATAAATCCCGCCAACCTTTGACACCCCGGCTGCGGTTTGCTGGCCTAACTAGGCCAAGGCGATTTTTCATCCCCGGAGCATCTAGAGATTAAAGGGTCGATTTGTGTGTGTTTTTTTTTAAAAATGTTGTTCTTTCCCCAATAACCGGCTTTTTGCACATGCCTCGTACACATGTGCGCCCCCTCCCCGTCGCCTGCCCGCCCACCCCTAACCCTTCATTTCAGAAGGGGAAATCGAACGGGGTGGGGGGGAGATGGAAGTGGGACTGATTGGTTTGTTTTAAGGAGAAGAAGAGGCGGAGGGAAATATCTCAGCCAGGCTCCGAAGAAGGAAGCACACAAAATGATGCAAGATACCATGTGATAAGAAAAAAAAGAGCTTGAAAACTTGAAACAAACCTGCATATCTGAGAATGCATTAGCTAGGGGATTCTTGGAAATAGCATTGGGGGGGGGAAACATCCCACCGATTCACACATGCCTATGCCACGTTTCGAAAAGAACACGGTCTGCCATGGTGACAAACTGGACCCCATCTTGGCCTCTGGAACCCATCTTTAAACCAGGACAGATCTATCCCAATCAGGCGGAACTGCTGCAACCTAACAGATGTAATAGGCATCAGATCCAAATCCTGTATTTTTTTTCATGTATAAGACTATTTCTAAACAATCAAACTGTTCGACTAAACCATGAGGGCCGTCTTATACACGGAAGTAAGCCAATGAGAGAACCACACCATAGAGAAACTGTTATTTCAAGCTGGAAAATGGAAGGGCATTTTATATAGGAGGGTGTCTTATAGATGGGAAAATACATTATCGGAAGAAGTCCAGAATTGCCTTGAGGAGGGGTCATTGCAACCCGTCCTGTCATTTTTCATCAGTCTTGCACTGGCAATGAATCTCATCTTTCGTATCTATGCTATCAAATGTTCCGTTCCTACGAACCGGTCCACAGCGGGCAGTGAACAGCAATGAGGTGGACGTGAAATATCGGCCTCTGAGGAGGAGGAGGAGGGGGGCTGCAGCCACCACGCTTGCCTGCCTGCCTGCTTGCTTTGCTGCTTGACTGGCATGCAGTGGTAGGAGGATGCAGGGCTTCCTCCTCCTCCACATCCTCCTCCTCCTCCTCCTCCTCCTCCACCACCACCACCACCACCACCACCACCATCACCACCACCAGGCACCCCCAGATTTCTGCATCACGAGCAAATGTACCCTCCCACCCTCCCGCCCGATATGCCCCTGAAAGGACCTTGCGGTTTGTTGAGTCCAGACCCTGTCAAGGCGAGACAGAACCAAACTCCCCAACTCTGGCTCTGCCGCCACAGACTTTAATCACGGAGCTACCCAGCCGTTCGCTAAGATACCTCGTCTTAATTTTGCATTGGTGTACATGATATCTGGAGACGCCATCCACTTTAAACAAGAAGAGTACACCTATCACAAGGCAGACAGCTTGAGGGGAATGTGAATTTTGAATTATCATTGTATGTCAGATGATCAGTTCTGACTTATGGAGATCCTCTTCCAGAGTTTTCTAGGCAAAAATCTACAACGGTGCCTCTTAAAACACATTTAATTTGTCCTACGAGTCAATTTGTTGCAAGAAAAATTTGGTTTTTAAGAAACACGGTTTCCCATAGGAACGCATTGGAAACGGATTAATCCATTCCAGAGACAAGAATAAAGACAAAAATAACCGTGTTTTGTCATCCGTCCGTTCCCCCCCCCCCCGGTACATGCAGAACCATTTTTCATCTTGCAAATTCTATTCCCATAATTTTTTTTCTTCCTAAGAGTTTTTTTGTCCTACGAGGCATTTGTCTTAAGAAGTACTCAAAAAGTGGTTTCCCATTCTCTTTTTTTTTGGGGGGGGGGTGTCCCTGGGACTGTGCAGCTTGCCCAAGGTCACCCAGGCTGGCTCTCTTCCCAGGAGGCACAGTGGGGATTTGAACCCCTAACCTAAACCACTCAGCAATCCAAGGCTACCTAGGCTGGCTTTTCTCCTCAGTGGCCCACTACGGAACTGAACTCCCAGCCTCTGGTCCCACACTCAGATATTTAACACCCTGCGCTGTGTGCAGGAAACACATTTACAAGTCGCTTTGCCCCTCCCAGAAAAGGCTGAGATTCGTCAATTTTGGCTCCCTTCATCCAGGAACTAAATCTGGCTGTTCTTCCAGAACTTACTCCAATAGATCTGAAGCAAGATAGTGAATAAAGGGTGTTTGGTCCAAAGCTGGTTGACAGAGTTACTGCTCTGCACCCCTTCTTCCTGCCAACTCTGACAAAACCTCCCACCCACCTCCTATTAAAACACCTCACCTGGTTGCTTTCATACCAAGAGAGGCTTCCCTGGAGTCATCAGGAAATGAATTAGCAAGAAACATTGGCTCCAGGGGGTTCCTTTAAATTTGCAGAGAGGGAGAAAGCACTCAGCATTGCCAAAATCTCTATTTATCAACATTAATGATAGCAAAAAATTCTTCTTCTTCTTCTTCTTCTTCTTCTTCTTCTTCTTCTTCTTCTTCTTCTTCTTCTTCTTCTTCTTCTTCTTCTTCTTCTTCTTCTTCTTCATTATCAATTTTAAAAAATCAAAAGAGAAGAAGCACAACACACAAAGTGTATGATATTTCCCCTCCTTTGTTCTTCCTTGTTTTGCTGTAACTGGTTCTATTTCTATATATATATATGTACTTTGGATTTGGTCATTGACAGCAATAAAGTATTCATTCATTCATTCATTCGCACAAGATTATGTTTCAGTGGGCAGCTTTTGGGCAGCTGTGCTGCGGGTCTAGACGTCAGCAAGCAAATCTGTTTTGCACAACCACCAGGGTGTTAAAACTGCCAAAGAAAGAGGGGCAGTTGGATGCTCTGGGATTAGAGCCGGATTAACATTTGGTGTCCAAAACCAGAACCGCAGAGATCCTCAGCCCCAGGAGGCCTGTTCGTTCATGCTGGGGTAAATTCTTTGCACCCGGAGGAGCGTCAGCCTCTCCTTCAATCATCACAGTTCCTCTATTGACAACCGCAGGAAGAAAAATTGATAGTCCGGTCAGCGTGCATTGCAGTAGGTTTTAGGGCGAGAAGCGCAGGGAGCGGAAGATTCTCGCAGCGGTATAGCTCATAAGTGTCATGCGGAAGCTTCTTAGTTTGGTCGCCAGTGAAACACATACGCCACCCCAAGTAGCCTGCAAAAGGGCTGGGGAGTTTTGTTAAAAAGCAAGAAAATAATCATAATGTATTCTTCCATCTATAAGACACCTCCATGTATAAGGCGTCTCTCCACTTTCCCAATCCAAAATTACAGTTTTGCAACTGCGTGGGTGTCGCCTCAGCTTACTTCCATGTATGAGACCGCCGTCAATTTTTAGTCTAAGAATTTTAAACAAAAATATAGTCTTATACATGGAAAAATGCTGTAATCTCTCATTGCATCACGAGACGATTCAACTCATCTATTTTCCTTTTTTAAAGGAAAGGCTGCTTAGATGCCCTAAACACATCCGATCTCGCCTGATTTCGGAAGCTAAGCAGGGTCGGCCCTGGCTAATACTTGGATGGGGGAGACCACCAGGGAATACCAGGTGCTGTAGGCGCCTGGAGTAGCAACTGGCAAACCACTCCAGTATTCCTGCCAAGAAAAACTCCATGGGCATGGAGTCACGGAGAGTCTGTCACGACTGTAACGCCACAACACACATACATCAGAAGAGGGGGAAAGAACTCCTGAATAGCCCAGGCCATGCGTGCAAAATGTCCCTGAGTCTTCCTGTTCTCCCAGGATGAATACAGAAGCCATGAACGAGGGCAAGGAACTGAAGAGAAGCCACCAGTCAGCGGCTGGGGTGCAATGCTTATCATCACGATCCCCCTCATCTTGGCTTAGAAGGACCGGATGGCAGAGGACAGCAAAAAACCCTCCTCTTCCCCCCCCCCTCTCTGGAGATGAGCTGCCACCCAAGTAGACAATTATCAGACTCAATATCATCCGGCGACAAAGAATGAAGAGGTCTCCAGGGGCTCCGCAGAAATTCTTCCAGAGAGAGTATTGACAAACGATACAGCAGCCCATTACCATGATTCATGCACCTAGCAGAAGCCATTAGAGTATAGCTATGAACATTAAAATGGTGCATAAAATTAGAATTCTAGGGGACCTGAGTCTCCCTCCGTGATCACCTATATTAAAAGAAGGGCCAGACTTAAAAATAGTGGAAATAAAAAGATCAGTTCAAAAGAACCATTAGAGCCGACCCTACCATAAGGCAAATGTTCTTCCTCCTGTACCAAAGTACATGGTTTTTGCACCAAAACTCCAGGCTTCCTCCACCTAATACAATTACATCATTTTGGGCTATCAAGTCAGAGCTGTCTTTTGGTCACGCAATAAGAGTTGTGAGTTTTTTGGGGGAAGGGGTTTTAATCCGTTCTACCAACCCCCTGAGATTTTCCATAGCTGTGCGAAGATTTGAACCCAGATGTCTTGAGTCCTAGTCTGACAGTCTACTCGTTATACCACCCTGGCTCTCACAGAATCACAGAAAAAGGGAACTGGCAACCCGTGTTCAGTGCAGAATCTGACATACAATTGTCCTGTTTTGGTTTGAAAGCCTCCAGCATTGTTGTATTCGCCACCTCCTGAGGTGGGTGCTTTGCTATACTGCTCAAAGCATTAAGATGTTGTTGTCCCCCCCCCCCGATAGTCAGCCCAAAGCTGGCTCCCAGTAGCTTGAGCCCATTATCACCCGTTCTGCGCTCTGGGTGGGCCGAGAAGAGATTTTGGCCCTTCTCTTTCAAATATTGACAAGTGCTCTCTTATCTCCCCTCAGTCTTCATTCCTCAAGGCCAGGGGTCCCCAAACTTTTTAAACAGGGAGTCGGTTCACTGTCCCTCAGACACTGTTAGGGGCTGGACTATAGAAACGATTGGTGCGCATGCGCCGCGAGGCTCCCCCACCCAAAGCCGAGGCCATTTCCTCCCCACCCCAACTCCCCACTTGTACAGTAGTTATTCTAGGAGTTGGCGTGCAGGCACACAAGGCCAACTTCCTGGCTCCAGTTCAAGAGTTTTGGCGCCTGCGTGCTTCTCTCCCATTGCTTTTGGCCTCGCCGCTGACACTGTGCGTGACAACCTCTGGAATCGCCGAGCGGCGCACACGTTTTGGTAGCAGCGAGGGGGCAGTCCCGCTGGGCTGCAGCCACTAGATTCCTGTTTGGCTCAAGTGGGTGGGGCAAGCGGGGGCAGGTTCTGCAATGGCTGGTGGGCTGGATTCAAGATTCTAACGGGGCCATTTCCAGCCCGCAGGCCTTATAGTTGATGATGCCTGCTTAAGGCTAAACACTTGCGGCCCATCCAGTTTTTTCTGTTGTTCGTTTTATCACACTGTGGCAAGCATAGACACTAGGCAGCCCTTTGAGCACCAACCTGGTTGCGGGAAGGAGTGGCAGAAATGTAAATAAATAAATAAATAAATAAATAAATAAATAAATAAATAAATAAATAAAAACACCCTTTGACTCAGGTGAGGGGTACAGTGTTATTTGGCATTCCGTCTTCAAGGGGAATCAAGTGTGTCCGTCTCAAATAACTTCCCCCTCGGCTATACTGTGCGGGTAAACCGATTTGCCCTGGCCTTGCCTAGAGAACCGAGGACCAATTCAGCAAGGCTCCTTTGTCCCTCTGTGGTGTCTGCCTCCAGAAAAGGCACTTGTGCCACCGTCCTCCTCGGGTGGAGCAGCCAGAGAACCACCTCAAGAGAGAGAAAAACTGGGCCCCTTGGAGATGCTCAGCTCTCTGCAGTGGTACGTGCATCTCTGCCTCTTTATCCCGTTACTAAGCAAGGCTAGCAACAGACAGGAGCTGCTGGGCAGCTAGTTAAAACACTGGCCACCCAGAAGCAGTGGAGTTATCTATAGAGAAGCGGTATTCTCAATTTCACTGTGTTTCCCTCATCCTCCCTCTCTCCGTTTTCAATCTTGGCTTCAGGTCTGCGAGAAAGACTTCTCCCTTCCAGAAATGGGTTTTCAGCATCTTTCTCCCCCACTCCCCACCCCAGAAATGTTGATGTGTCTACCTTTGGCTGTAGGTTCTCCACTGACTTTAAAAAAAATCTGAGCAGTTCCACCCCCACCCCCAAAATGCCATGTGTTTCTAAGCTGTTCACATTTTGAAAAATTATGCATACCTCTCCAAAACTCACCAAACATTTTGCTGGCCTGCAGATGACCCAAATAAGGGAGCTTTGCCTGGCAGCAAATCCTGGATGAAGTAACGTGGATTGTTTTGGTGAGATTTCCAAAGCAGATCGGGTAGTACCCCCCGTATCCGCTGATTCAGTTATCAGTGGTTGGCTGCCAAATTTTTTAAAAACAATTCGCTGTCCTAAATAGGTGCCACAAAGCAAGTTACTGTCACAATTAGGTGCTGTGGGGGTGCTGAGAGGGTGTTTGCTCTTATCCACAGATTTCAGTATCTCCAAGGAGGCCCAGAACAATCCCCCATGGATATGGGGGTACTACTGTACATGTCCATTCCATGCTTGGCTCTCAGACGCATAAGGCTTCCAATGAAATGAGGCCCAGCCTGGAGATGTTTCTGGGTTTTGGACCACAACGTCTGGAAGCGACAAGTAAAAATAAACCTTCCCATTAGAGATGAGCAAAATCTTGGTGCTTCAAAAAGAGCTGCCTTGACCTTTACGTGCTCAGGTGAAAACGCCTTCTGCTTGACCCTGACACCTTCACAGGTGCATTTTGTGGGGACACAGGAGAGGGCCTGCTCTGTTGCTGCTCCCAGACTGTGGAACTCCCTCCCACTGGTGGCCCACCTGGCCCCATCTCTGCAGTTCTTCCACATGCAGGAGAACACCATTTTCTTCAGGTTGGTGTTCCCTTGGTGTCTATCCCTTGACGGCTTTGAATGTGTTTTTGGTGTTGCTTTTGTTTATCTTTTTTTAGCATAGTCTTTGTTTGATCATTTTAATATTGCAGGCTTAACTGTCACTATAGGTTTACATACTGCCTTTAATGATGTAAGCTGCCCGGGGCCCCTTTTTTAAAGAGGAGAAATCTGATAAAAACAATGAGCAGGGGGTCATTGCAGGCCCCTTCCAACTTCATGAGCCTATGATTCTATGAACCACACCAGCAAACAGCTTTCTCAATTAGAACCTGCCCTGCCCCTCCAAGGAAGTTTTGGCAGGCTTTCTGAAGAAAAGACGTTATGGCAAAGACGGGGATGTATTAAAACCAGAACAACAAGAAGAAAAGGACGGTGACTCTCTTTGGCTCCAAGAACAATGATTTCTATCTCACTTTTAAAAACTTAAATTAAGGATGCAATAAAAGTAAAGCACTAGTTTCCCCCCCTTCTTCTGCATATCTGCTGATTATGGCATGAGATCACACAATTTAATTAACGTATCTGGAGGGGTAAACAACCAGGGCTCCAAATGGATGCCAAAAGGGGGGGTGAAAGGGAGGGGGTAGCCCCAAGCTGAAGACTCCCTTACTAAAAAAAAAAAAAAGCCTCGTGGTGCTGTGGTTAAACAGCTGTGCTGCAGCAATAACTGTGCTCACGAGCTGGGGTTCAATCCCAGGTAGCCGCTCAAGGCTCACTCAGCCTTCCCTCCTTCCGAGGTCGGTAAAATGAGTAGCCAGCTCGGTACGGGAGGGAGGGGAATGTGTAACCTGCATAAATAAATTACAAACTACCCAGAAATTGCTTTAAGCACTATGGGGTACTATACAAGCAGAACACTTTGCTTTGCTTTCAAAAAGCTTCCATTTGTAAGTAGCTGTTTTGGACCAAGCCTTGGACAAAAGGAGATTTTGGCAAAGGGTTGTTGTTGTTGTTGTTGTTGTTGTTGTTGTTGATGATGATGATGATGATGATGATGATGATGATGATGATGATGATGATGATGATGATGATGATGTTTTGGGTGCTATTGGGTTTGTTTGTTTTTTTTACCACTGCTCCTAGAACAGTGACACTCAGCAAACTGTCAGCAGGCCAGAAGGGGGAAATGTAGAGGCCAAATGAGACAGGAGGGAAACTGGTGGCTCCACTTTTGCAGGAGCAGTTTATTCTGTTTTGGATTTCAAAGGCACTGTCCAAGGTGCTGAAGCTATTTGTGGATCTTGCATTTGGAACCTCGAGTGGCTCCTGTGGAGTTTGGATAAAAACCCGGAGCAGATCTACCACTTTCGTCCCATGAAGCCCCATACCTTCCACCAGTTTAGACAATGATTCCCTTTCCCACTTTTAGATGATCTGTGGGGTGTAGACATGACTATTGCATCACCGCGGACACAAGGGCTACTTCTTCCAATTTATACCTCGGGTGGTCTATAAATATAAAAATAAATAATAAATAAATACTGTGATGAAAAACACCTAGCTCCTATACGACATTTGAAACAAGTCTGTCCTGCCATGAATTCCACCCCAGCTGCTCACCCCATCAGTTTTCCTCACTCCCTGCCTGGACCGATCTGGAGTCATTTGTGACACATCCGAGGTTGTGATGTGATCCTGACACTTCGCCCCTCACCTTCCCCCAATACATGCAGAGGAACATATCAACACTAAGTAGCTGCGCTCATCAGCTTGCGATTTTATGCTCTCTGGCTGTCGGCATATAAGAAAATTGATGGGCATTTTTGCTTTAGCACACTTATTTATATTTGCACTCCTGCTGACACAAGAAACAAAAGATGTAGTGCGATGAGAAGTTCAGCTCTGGCAGATTCAACCACCACCACCCAATTCAATTTTTCTGTTTATCCAGGACACTTACGAGGCTGAATATCATCTATAGCCATGATACTCTGTGCAAGCTGAACAGGGTTGATTTGTGTTCTCGAAATCAGATGATCCACAGGGGTCCCTTCCAGCGCTGCTTTTCCTAGGCGATGATGGCAATGATATGCCGTGGGCCCAGCAACATTGAGAGATGCATCCCGAGATTTGTGCATGACTCAGAATTGGGATGTGCCTCTTTCTGGACATGGCAGGCGCCACATCATTAACTGCTACCCAATGGCCTTTCCTAGTCTAAAGTGTTTTGCACATGTCCGACTAGCTCCTGAAAGCAACACCTCATCAGGAAGGTGGAATTAACTCCCTGGGGTTTAGGGAATCCTTGTAAATTCAGCTCCGAACAAGAACAGCATTAAACACACTACACACACACACACACACACACACACACACACACACACACACACACACACACACACACACACACCAATAAATCCAGAAACCTTCGACAAAAGGAAAACCAGGCATCTTTCAATGTTCAGATCGACACCACTCCCCCTTACACACACACACACACACACACACACACACACACACACACACACACACACACACACACACACACACACACATTTGTAAGCTGGTCCAGGTTCTCATGCATTTAAAGGTGCTAATTTATCAGTGCAATAAGAGTGATCCTAACCCTGGTGGCTGTGATTATACAACATATGGGTCAAAACAGCCTGGCCACCCCCTCCCCAGCCCCCAAGATTGCAGCTTCACTGGAGTTCAGCTGTGATTAGTATATTATTCCAGCTGATCCAAGGGCATTTTTAAAATACCCTTTATGTCACCAGCTCCCCGTGCCCTTCCTTCTCGCTTTTTTGCTTTCCTTTTTTCCCCTCCCCCTATCCGTTCGCACTGTCACATTTGTACCACAAAATCTTTTCACATTTGCACCTTGCTTTATGTTCAGTGCCTGACCTTCAGGTTGGAAGGGCATGATGGCACCGAGGTGGCATCCACAACCCCTACCACACCACCACCACCCTAGTAAAATGGGCATCTTGATTTTCACACTGGTCAGCTGCTTCTCAGTTGGGTCCGTGTGGGTGCCTGGATTCCAATCCACAACGTTTTCCTCGGGGTGGGGTGGGCAACCGGTATCCACCAGATATTTCATCTCATCCCACCCCCTCTGTCTCCTCCCCCTCTGCCCTTGTGCGATTTGTGCATCTATTCAAATTAATTCTGCTAATGGAGTCGCTCCTCGCGTGCTGCGCATTTCAATGAAACGGTTTGTAATATTTTATTTTGCGGAAGGGGAAAAATGAAAGAAAGCTCTCTCTCTCTCTCTCTCTGTGTGTGTGTGTGTGTGTGTGTGTGTGTGTGTGTGTGTGCATGTTCGAGACAGAGAGACAAGAAGTTAAAGGTGTTGTGTTTTTAAATAAGAAAGGAAAAGGGAGGGAGAGAGAAACCACGTCTCCTAGAAAATTAATAATGCAAACGTGTGTACAGAGCATCATCTCCATGCAAGTGACGAAGGCACAATTAAGCAGGAGTACAAGAGGTTTCATTTCAAGGCATGAGCCCTACAAATGGTGACGATTGTCTTTGAACTGCAGAGCTGAATGGTCCCTCAGGATCACCCAGTTCAATTCATAGAATCATAGAATCATGGAATCGTAGAATCGTAGAATCATAGAGTTGGAAGAGACCTCAAGGGCCATCTAGTCCAACCCCCTGCCATGCAGGAATCCCCATCACAGTATTCCCGACAGATGGCCATCCACATTCAGCTCTGTGAGTTTCTGAAGTTCTGCTGAACAGCCAGAGGGATTTAACGGAAATGTATAACTCTGCAACAACAACAAAAACACCCTTGGCCGCATACATAGAAAAGCAGGTTCAAACTCCTGACTCCTCGTTCAAGAAACACATTGACCCTGGCATTTCCCTGTTCTCTCCCTCCTGAACCAACATTGCTTTCAATATTTAGTCTTGCTGCCCCCCACTTGTTGCTGACTCGTTTGATAAATTCCTTTTCCACTTGGTTTGTGAAATTCTATAAACTCCGGCCACTGCAGGCTCAATCTGCTTCTAATGTCTACTTTCTTAAATAGCAGAGACCTGATTCTAGGAGAAAGTATGCCAGGACCCTGCCTGTCACAGAACCTGACTCTGAGGGGTTAAATGGTGAAGAGCTGCTGGAGGAGCCTTGCAGCTCAAGTTAGCAGGCAGCTGGGTCCGATGACTCAGCTGAAAACATATCTTCTCCCCCTAGAAGGGCTATGAGCAGGATTCTGCAAAGACGTGCTACCAGGAAAGCTAGGGAAAGGGTCTTTGATGCTAGATGGGGAATCAGGTCAGGAAGCCCTGAGTACTAGCAGGAGCCTTTCCAGAAGTAAGGGTGTGTTCCCTGTTTTGAGATAAAGCTGGTAAGCTCACCTTGAGCTCTCTGTGGGAGCAACGGGTCATTTGAACTTGCAACCATGTTCCTGTCTGGGACCTTGGCTCTGTTTCCTGATTTTGGACTGGCTTCCTGGACAATGGCTTAATCTGTTCCCTTGGGTTTGGCATCTGGTTTCCGTGAGATAGTCTGGTTTTGACTTGGACTGTTAATTGCTGGGAGTTGGATTCTGTTATTTATCTGGCACTTGATTGTTGCAAAGGACTTGAACTTTCCTGGCTTTCCACTAAAGATCTTGGCAAAGAACTGAACCCTGTTTGTGTGTGTGCTCTGTGTGTGGGGGGCTTGACAAAGTATTACATAGACTTAAAAAAAAAACCACCTTCTGCTTCTTTTCCTAGGCTGTGGACTCATGTCCAACAAAAGCTTTAATCCCCCTGCTATCTGCTCTGGGGTTCCAGGTACTGTTTGGGGACCTGATAATCCTCCATAATTACAGAAACTCGGCGAAGAGAAAACCGCTTGCACTTTGGATCAGCAGCTGGAAGACTGCATTGCCATAGCTGTCTTTTCCCCTTTCCAAATTCTCCATCCTGTGGCCTATTTTTCTGGAGCTTAGCATCACCAAGGTTGCAGGGCCCGGTTGCAGCTTTGGCTGGCATTTCAAATTAAGCTCTAGTGTCTCTTAGGTTGACAACTGACAACGCTGTGGCTTCCAACACCGCTCCCCCCCACCCCCATCTGGCTTCCTTACATCCACCACTGCCCTTCTTTCTCTCCATCTAACACACACATACACACCCAGCAAACTGGCTAAACTATTTCCAAGTACGTGCTCTCTGTTTCAGGTTTGTGAAATGGACTTTTGAAGACTGCAGCTCCCAGAAGTCTCCCAGATAGCTTATGGGTGGGACTCTCCCACATAGCCTAACTGTGCCTAACCCTAACCCTAACCCTAACCCTAACCCTAACCCTAGCCCTAGCCCTATGACCATTTTCAGACTGAGAGACTGACTGCCCGTCTATGTCTTTTCCTCAAATATATAAGCCAGCTCCAGACCAATTTCAGTCTTAAAAACATATTCTGGCAGCATGAAAATGAGCACGATGACAAACTGATGGGTTTTATTTATTTACTCAGTCTTTTTGTCTCTCATCAACTCATCTTTGAAATATATACATATGTATATAACTGGAAAAAGAAAGAAAGAAAGGGTATTTGTACATGACCCCTAAACTCCGCAGCAAATGGCTGCCAGCTCCAGAGCTTACAATTGTTTCCCCACCAGCTCCGGAGCTTGCAGGAAATTAAGTGTGACCACACCCACCTAAGCGCGTCTCAGCGCACTTTTCTTGTACCTACTCTAGGAGGGTGAAAATCCCCAGGTCCGGATTTAATCTGGTGAGTACGGGGCTCTCCTCGCTTCTGTTGGGTTTTTTTTTTTGCCTCCCGCCCCTTTAAGAGAAGGGGCGGGAGGCAAAAAAAAAAAAACAAGCAGAAGAGAAGGAATCAGGACAACGAGGGGGCTCCTGGCAGCTTCGAGGTGAGCCTGCATTTTTCCTCTCTTTTTTCCTCCCTCCCCTCACGCAGACAGGAGCAAGGAAGTGCTGAGGGTTGGGGACGCAGAAAGAGCAACGAACCCCCAAGATCCCTGGTCTGAATTTAAGTGGCCAGCAGATCTTAGGGGTCATGTGAAAAGACCCAAAGAAAAAGCTGCTTTTCCCAATCTCTAGCTAAATTGTCTTCTTGCGCCCTCGCCTTGATTTTTGAGAACTTGTCACCCAAGAGAAAAGCAAACAGACCCCTTCCTCCTGTTTCACCTCCTTTTACCATTCCCTGAGGGCCTAGAAACCAGTGGAACTTGTTTAGGCCAGTCACACATTCCAAACAGACATGCCTGTTGGGGGGGAAAATGTGTCTTGAGGAACTTGTCTTTACAAAACCCCATTGTGTAAAAACTATGTTGGGTTGGGTAGAGTTTCTCCACAGTCCTTTCCCCCCTCCTTCCCTCCCCCTTCATTCTTTTCTTCTTCTTCTTCTTCTTCTTCTTCTTCTTCTTCTTCATGAGGAAAAAGAAGAGATGTATCAGGTGCTGCCCTGTCCCTTCAGGGCTAGGAGCGAACGGAGCAAACAAATTCCACTGGAGCCTGAGGCTGACCCAAGACTGCTGCCTGAGGCACAGCGGCCTTACGTCTTGGCACCTGAGCCTGAAAACCCCACCATGACCTCTCCTCTCTCCTTCAGAAAAAAAAAATCCAGCTTTTAAAAATTAAATGAGAATTTGCTGCATGTTCTTGGCGTGGCACCTGAGAACAGCTGGGTCAGAATTAGGAAATGGTCACATTAACCCAGGAGATCCCAAAGGGAATGATGGTTTACAAATATAATAAATATAATACAAATATATAAAATATAGTGGTGCTTTGTAAGATGAATTTAATTCGTTCTACGAAAAAAAATCATCCTACGAAACACAGTTTAATGCGTTTTCCCATAGGAATGCACTGAAAACCGATTGATTCGTCTTGTGAGGCATCCTATGTGTGTTGAGTGTGTTGTGTCGTTACAGTTGTGACGTCCATGGAATTTTCTTGGCAGGTATACTGGAGTGGTTTGCCAGTTCCTACTCCAGGTGCCTACAGCACCTGGTATTCCCTGGTGGTCTCCCATCCAAGTACTAACCAGGGCTGACCCTGCTTAGCTTCCGAAATCAGGCAAGATCGGATGTGCTTACGGCATCTAGGCAACGAGGCATCCTAGAGGCAAAATTTATCTTCGGAAGCGCGCCTATTGCTGGAAATTTCATTCATCTTGCAAAGAACTCATCTTACAGGGCATTCGTCTTAAGAGGTACAACTGTACATTATTTGATTGTGACCTACTTTGATTTATATGCTGCCTAGCAAAAATAAGAGGAAGGACAGGAAAAGAAGCATCTGAAGAAATGTATAATCTTTCTGTGCTGTGTCCACCCATTTCAGAATGAAAAGGTGGGATGTTCCTGATCTTTTTAAAAAAATATGTACAGCTTTTCTTTAAGCATTTATTAGTTGCAGTACTTCAGAGATGTAATGAGCAACGTTTTCTAGTCACTTTCTTGGTTTAACAGGTCAAGAGGATTTTTGGTGGGTTTTTTTGAACTTCTCTTCCGCAGCCTCTGATGAGTTTCTGGAGGGTTTTGCCAGTGCAAAGTAGCAAAAAAAATTACAAGCAAGTAATGTACCAAGTGACTGTAACAAGTAACAACAAATGGTTACTTTGCAAACACCCTAATAAAGTAGCAAGAATAAATTACTTTGTGAAAGTAACATCCTGTTGTTTTCCTCCCCCACCCCCACCATCTCATCCTCAAGTGGACTGTTCTGTAGTTGGTGGCTGTGTTTTAAGCAATTTTTAATTTCACTTGTAAGCTTTAATTTGGCTTAATTTATAGATCAATCAACTTAAGACTGAGTTGATTAATCAGGCTGAAGGCAGAATGAATCACATAGCAATTTTAATTCTTGCGCCTCCAAGTTTGGGGACCTTGTTTATTTTAAGAACTCTCTTTCGGTTTCCCCATGTTACTGTCATCGTGAAATAATGAAGAAAGTATTATTAAAAATGACCTTTGCTTTCAACAGTGAGCGATAGCTTTGCTTATTAAGCTGTAAGTAATCTCACATTTCTTTCCATATCTTGAACGGACCCCCAAACGGAGGGAGCCTCTGGTAATAAAGAAAATTTATTTGAGTTTAATTGATCGGTTGAAAGACAGGTGATTAATCTGCTAAAAAAAGCTTTAATTGATTGGCAGCCCTAATTTTAATTTGTTTTATGGTGCATGAACATAATCATAGCTGGCTTTGTGAGGATCTTTCTCTGAAGATGAAAGATTAAGGTACAGTCTATATTTAAACAAATGCAAACTTGGTTTTCAGAAACAGGGGCCTCAGTGAAACACTATATGAATAAAAAAACAAACCATAGGAAAAATAATGCTTAGTTTTAAAGGCACATTTTCTAGAATGTCCACATTAGCTCATCTACTAGCTTCCATGAGCCAAAACATGTCTACCAAGATAAAAAAAACCAAAAACCTTAAATAATGTTTAAATGCTTGAAAACAAACTTGAGAAAAAGCAATGAATGGTGCTAAGTATTCTTGTTTCTACCCATTTCATAGAATCATGCAATTCACCACTGTTTTAAAAGAATGAAATCCTTGGACAATGGATTTACTACAGACAGCTAAGAATGATTTATTTATTTGGGGAGTGGGTGGAACCAAGGGGGCAACCAACAAAGAGGCACTATGATGAATGAATAGAAGGGGCAGGGTGACTCAATGGACTAAGGCTTCCAAAAAGCTGTTGGCTCCAAAGTCGGCAGCTCGGCGGTTCGAATCCCGGGTGACACGCAGCAGAGCGAGCTCCCGCTAATAACCCCAGATCCTGCCAACCTAGCAGTTTGAAAGCACGTAAATGCAAGTACATAAATAGGTACCGCCATAAAAAGCAGGAAGGTAAAACAGCCATGCCGGCCAGGTGGCCATGGACTTCCACAACACTGGCTCTTCAGCTTGAATACAGAGATGAGCACCGCCCCCTAGAGTCAGGCACGACTAACACGTATGTGTGGCGAGGGGGAAGGGAACCTTTACCTTTTTATGATGAATGAATAAAAACTAAGAAAACATGGTGATGGAGGCTAGGAGTATAATTTGGTCACCCAATTTAAGCAGAACTAGAAGCCAATCCATTTTAGAAAAGGAGGCATGCAGATTTTAACAGCTGATTATTCGAGGTAACAGAGGAGAAAAAGAAAGAAAAAGGCCAGGAAAAACTTATCAGCTGAATAAAAGGGGGGGGGGGACATGCAATGTTTTCAGAGCTGACATGGACCAAAAACAGTTTAGACATGATTATCTCAAGCTTACAAGAGAAATAATAAAAATAACCATGTGCTGGCCGGTCAATTCTACCAGGGTTTTCCAGGTAGAGAATACTCAGAAGCGGTATCCCCTTCCCTTCCACTGGGGGGAGCCCTGGGGACTGTGCAGCTTGCCCAAGGCCACCCAGGCTGGCTCTTCTTTCAAGAGGCACAGTGGGGATTCAAAACTACCAATGTAAACAACAGAGTAATTCTTCATAATAATAATAATAATAATAATAACAACAACAACAACAACAACAACAACAACCAACTTTATTTTTATGCCGTCTTTCTCCCCAAAGGGACCCAAGATGGCTTACAACAAATTCAAAAAAGTACAATAAAAGCAATACAATGTAAAAACAACACAATACTATAAAATACTATAAAAATACTATACAATATAATATAATAAGAAACAAGATTAAAAACAATAGCTGCAGCAGAGTTTAAAAAGCTCCCCAGCCAATAAGACTAAAAAAGGACTGCATTTCAGGTAAACACGTGTACAGTACACCCTCAGGAGAGGGGGAACCATACGTCCTGACTTGCATCATGAGATGAGAAAGCAGTCCCATCCTCCCTGGGCAGACCCATTAGGTGTCACAGCAACCCCCCCATGACTCCCCAGTTGAAAAACACACCTGTCATGATCTTAATCCATCCCCTGGGCAATACGGTACTCATTCCCAGTCAGACAGTGATTAGGGACTCATTCGCTGCTGAGTTTTTGTTTTGTTTTGAAGACGGTGAAGAAATTGATCTATTAAGAAAGCCCCAGAGCGGCGGAGATGGGAGCTGTGACTGCGTCCCTTCATTGGGTCACAAGATACATGGTCCCCTTGCCAGCCTGTTTGTAATTTAATTTAATTTAATTTAATTTAATTTAATTTAATTTAATTTATTTATTGTCATTGTGTGTAATAAGCAATACACATAAAAACAACACAACAAATAAAACACTATAAAATTAAAAACAAAAACAAAAAACCCTTCAACAATAAAAATCCCTAATATAAAAACACAAGCATCTAAGGCTAAACAAGATTTCTTGAAAAACAATATAGCTCTGGGATAAAAACTGTTCAGAAGACGTGTGGTCCGAGTTTTAATTGTTCTGTATCTTCTGCCAGAAGGCAACAGTTCAAAGAAATTGTGAGCAGGATGCTCTTCCTCAAACAGCCAGATGTCAAGGGTTGGTACTGGAAGCATTCTGGGCAATTTTAATTATTCTCTGTCAGAGCTTTTGTCCAAACAGAGCTGCTCCCATACCATGATAACATGCCATAAGTTAGGACACTCTCAATGGTGCTGTGATAGTAAGACAGAAGTAGATGCTGAGATAAATTCATCTTCCTGAGCATTCTCAGGAAATACAGCCTCTTCTGTGCCTTCTTCACAACCATGACTTGCATCATGAGAGGTCCTCTGAGATGTAAGTGCCCAGATATTTAAAGCTACCAACCCTCCCACCATTTATGTACAATGGTAAAGACCCATCTTTCTTCCTCCTGAAATCAATTATAAGTTCTTTAGTTTTTTTGGTGTTAAGTACAATTGTTTTCTTTACCCATGAGTCAACCCAGTTGAAAAACACACATCTGTCATGATCTTAAGAGGAAGGGGCTCCACACAACCCTGAGGAGCTCCTGTACGTAATACAAGAGTAGAAGAATGGTGGGATCCCATCCATGACTCCCAGTCAGACACAAACAAATCTTCTGATGTATACCCAAATTGGCCATTTTGAAAAACAACCTATTAGGTAGAATTGTATTAAAAGCAGAGCTATAATCCACAAATAACAGCCTTGCATATGTTTTTGTTTTGTTGGCTCAATACAGTATGGACAAGACAGTGGATCTATTACTCCTGTATGCAAACTGAAATTAGATGGAAGTCTAGCCTCTAGCACCAATCTCTCAAAACACTTCATAATAACAGATGTTAAAGCTAGGTCTATAGTCATTGAGCCACTAGACTGCTTAGGGACTGGCACTATAATAGATGTCTTCAGGCAAGTAGGGACAGAGACTGCAACAAAGATAGATTAAAAATGTCTGTAAATGCTCCAGCTAATTCTGCATTGGGTCCCTAACAAGCCCATGATTCCATCCGGTCCTGCCTTCCTAGCATTAATATTCTGGAGCCTGTTTGTCTATCAAGATTCATTGGTTGCTATTGATGGTCGATGCTGTAGTCATAGTGGGTCAGTTTCCACCTCCGGCTGAAGAACTGATTCAGCTGATCAGGGCTAGACAGAGATTCTGCCCGTGATTTGTTGCACCTTGCCATACCCGACGAGGATCAGCTCCAAAATGATGTTCAATCCTCCGACAGTACAATGCCCTTTTTCAATTTAGCTCTGGCCTCTCTGTACTGTAGTGCATCACCAGAGTGAGAGCATTTCTGGCCTTTAAAGAAGGCGCACATCTCTGTTTAGCCAGGGCAGGAAACACCCGTATTGTCTGATGGTAGTGACACATCAATGCAGCTTTTGATATAAAACAGTACTGTCGAGGTATACGTATCAACATTGTTCTCCTCAACAGTGCCCATTCAGTGCTCCTAAAGCAGTCTTGAAGTTGCTCAGATGCACCTGCTCCACACTCGTCTCTGGTTGATGGTCTGATTCTATTGCAAATGGAATCATGAACAGAGATATATGATCTGACTGTCCTAGATTGGGCAAAGGCTTAGTCTTGTATCCATGCATGATGTTACTATATACTTGGTCTATTTTTCCCTCTGGTGGGACATTCTGATGTAATCTTTAGGCATTAAAATCACCTGCAACCACAGAGCTCCGTCTGGGTATGTCCTAATCAAAGAAGCTGTAGTAGTGTTTGCATCAGGAGGTATGTAGCAGTTATTATAACAACATTAAACTCACGTGGCAAATAAAAGGGGCGGCATTTCACTGCTAGATACTCCAAATCAGGAGAACAATAAATATCCATTATTTTAACATCTGTGCTCCAGTTGTTATTTATGTAAACACAAATCCCTCCACCTCTGCTCTTCCCGGATTCAATAGTTCTATCTGCTCTAATTGCTGAGCGTCCCTGTAGATGTAAAAGCTCCTGTGGAAAGGCAGGACCCAGCCACGTCTCCAAAGGACCATAGCACAGCAATCCCGGATATTTTTCTGCAGAGAGATAGTAAGTTCCAACTCCTCGATCTTATTGGGAAGAGATCTCACATTTGAAACAAAAAGACTTGGCAATGCAGGCTTGTAAGGATTTTTACTTAGCCTCCCATCTTTCTTTTCTTTCTGGCAGGGAAAGCCAGGGAGTAGCCCTGGATTTGCAGGCCCTCTGATAAGCTCAGCTGGAATGTTGTAAGTTGTAACCTCCTGGCTGCAGCCTTCTCTGCCGATAGTTAAAAGCTCTTGTCGACTGTAAATTACTTGCGCCTGAATGTGCAGAGTCCGTAGTAAAACATACACAAATAAAACATTAATTAAAAGATACCGATCTCTGGAGTGCCAAGCCGCTGCAAGTGCTTGCGCCGCCATCTTGGGTTTGTAAACATGGTTGCAGACGCTTTTCAGCCCTCCCTTCAAGTGTGGGGAGATCTCATCACCTTGGCAGCTCCCCAATCAACTGCAGTTCGCAGCGAGGAGATAAATCTTACACAGGAATATTTATTTGCTTACTTACTTTCCATACTTACTTACTTACTGTCCATCTGGCAGCAAAGGACACAATAAGTAGGATTCCTGTCTTAATTCGTGTAATAGCATGCACAACTATGTCCTCCATCTCCAGCATTGACAAATAATATACGAGCATAAGAACATAAGAACATAAGAAGAGCCCTGCTGGATCAGGCCAAAGGCCCATCTAGTCCAGCTTCTGTATCTCACAGTGACCCCACTAGATGCGTCTGGGAGCGCACAAGACTAGATTTCTGTCTCTTGATACCATTTCCCTGCATCTGGTCCTTGAAGTACCCCGGTTTTAAGCCTGGAGATGACATATCTCCATCCTGGTTTGTAACCTGTGATGGACTTTTCCTCCAGGAATCTGTCCAGCCCCCTTTTGGAGGCATCTGCTACCTTCTACCTCATGGTAGGGCTGGGTTAGGGTGCCTTCGGCCTTCAAGGAAATGCGTAGAAGCATTGAAATGCTAAGCCACCCACTGCTAGCCAGGTTGTGCTAGCCAGCTGTGGCAGCCTGTCACTCCCAACAGACAGCACTGACTGAAACTGGACCCTGAAAGGGTCCCAAGGGAGAACAGCTTCCAGAATCCAGGATGGAATTGACACCTCCTTCGTTGCTGGCTGAGAAACCTGTTGTGGACCCACTTGGCTCTCTTTTCTCTCAGGGGGGGTAAGTCCGAGGGTGGGGCAAAATATTCCCCGTGGGTCAAAATTCCTGGAACCAGCACTTTTCCCCCCCTGCAAGGGCAGTGAAGTGTACAATATTTCGACACTGTTGCACAAGGGCCACCGGAGGAAGGGGTGGCCTCATCCGTGTCATCTGGAGCCGAGTCTCTGTAGAGGAATTCAGAAGCCATGTTTATGAGAGGTGCCTGTTACCTGTAAACTAATGCCAAATGCTACTTTGGCTTATGCTCCGTGCAGCCTTCTAACCCCTAGCAGCAGAAAGGGGCACGGTTTCATCTCCGGGGGCGCCAAATGGGGGGCACCAAACCTGCCCTCTGGTTCAGGGGCACCCACCTAGAGGACAGGGCCACCCACCCCCCTCCGAGAGGACAGGGCCATAAGAACAGAACAGGGGGCCTCCCTCTCCAAAAGGAATCGTGAACCAGCCCACCCCTGCTCCATGCCCAAGTGGGAGCCCTCTTTCACACTCTCTCTCTCCTAAGCCCAGGGCTGGACTCCCCTGGTCAAAAAAGGGCTGTTTTTAAGAACAGAACAGATGGCCATCCATTGGGGAGCGAGCCTTGTATTTCCTCTCCAAAAAAGAAAGAGAAAGTCTGTGCTTTCGAAAGAAAGAAAGAAAGAAAGAAAGAAAGAAAGAAAGAAAGAAAGAAAGAAAGAAAGAAAGAAAGAAAGAAAGAAAGAAAGAAAGAAAGAAAGAAAGAAAGAAAGAAAGGGAATTATAAGAGTGCGAGGAAGGAGTTCTGTAAATTTACCTCTAATTCATGGTTTCTATATTTTGGTGCCTGGGGGCAAAGACCTAGTTACAGCCTTGCCAGGCGGAAATCTCAAACCAGAGGGGCAGATAATCACACAACAGAGTGATCTGGGTGTCATAGATAGAATAACGGATGAGAACTCAAATGGTAGGGGTTCAAATCCCTGCATGGCTGTGGAAACTCCACATGGCTTCCTGTTTGGGGGGGGGCTAGTTAGCATTCAAGATCTTCCTTTCATAAACTGCATACCTGTATATATAGCTGAAGATCAAGAAAAGTGAAAAACAGACCTCTATTGTCTGCTTCATCTCATTCCTGCTCTCTCTCTCTCTCTCTCTCTTTGGACTTTGTTATGTTATTTCCAGATCAAAGTGTTTCATTTATCAATAGAACAATATTTCATTGCTTCCTGCAACCTGGAGCAGACTTATCTAAGTCAAATTCCTTTTGGTAGACCTTTAAACTTTTGCCTCTGAGGGCTGACCTTCCCCCTTATCACCCTGGGACCTTATCTCTCACCAGGCAATTTTTTAACCTGGCTGTCAGGAAGAGTTTCATATAATCAGACACGGCAAATGCTCCATCTTTGGGGGGCATGGTCATAGGGGGACAGAATGGCTTGGGGATTCTGGATCTTGTAGTCCAAAAGTGTGCCCCCCATAAAAAAACCCTACTAAGTAAAATGTCTTGCAAGATTTGAGCAATCAAAATCAAATTCCGAGGTGCCTTGCTGCCATTCATTTGCAAATCAAGGTTACAATCAGAAGCATTGTTCTGTTTTATCTGCTTCTAATGGCTATTTTCCTCATCTTCTTCCTTTATTACACTCTTCCACATTTCAAAGGATCTGTTTTATCTTCCTTTCCTAGAATTTTTTTATCTAATTTATAGAAGGTAGCATACGATTGCTTATCCTGTTTTGTTGTTTGTTGCTATTCCTAGTTGCCTTAAGCAATTAAGTCAGTAAAAGTAAGATAGAAGGTGAACCAAAACATTCTGCCTGGGACTGAATTGAGGTTAAGGTTATCGGCAGCCCTGGAGGAACCCTGGAGGAGGTCAAAGTTAATCACAAAACAAGAAAGCTCTCAATGGGAATTCACCAGTTTCCCAAATGGAAAACAGAACAAGAGGAAATGGAGGAAGGGAGACAGTTCTTCTTTGAAAGGACAGCTGGGTGGAACATGAACTATAAAGCCCCTAATCCCCCAAACAATGAGCCAGTCTGGGTGTTAATATCATCAGGGGAGGCCTTTATCTCAGTCCCACTTCCCTCACAGGCGGAGACACAGGAGAGAGCCTTCTCTGCTGCTGCTCCCAGACTCTGGAACTCCCTCCCACTGCAGGTCAGCCTGGCCCCATCTTTGCTGTCCTAAACTCAAGAAAGCAAAGATTTAGGCAGGCTTTTCCCAAGTGACAGGCTGCCCGAGTGGGATTTTTAAATGCCTTGTTATACCTAACTGCTTTGAATGTGATTTTGGTGTTCCTTTTGTTTGTTTGTTTTTTGTTTGTTTTTTTGTTTATTTATATAGCTTGTATGCCGCCCACTATCCAAAGGTCTCTGGGCGGCTCACAATCAAAGTAAACAATTTAATTTAGACAATTAAAACATCAAATTGCAATAAAATTAAAACAATAAAACATTTAAATACAATAAATACAATATATTAAAACACTGCACTAAAATTGCCATCAGGACCCACAATAATCTGTTAAAAAGACTTCTTGAACAGGAATATTTTTACCTGGCGCCGGAATGACATGAATGTTGGCGCCAGGCGGGTCTCGCTTGGGAGGGCATTCCATAATCTGGGGGCAACTGCCGAAAAGGCCCTGTTCCTACAAGCCATCCCTTTCACATCCTTGAAGGATGGCTCTTCCAGGAGAGCCCTCTGGCTAGATCTTAATTGTCGGGTAGGTTCATATGGAAGGAGACGGTCCTTCAGGTATCTAGGACCTAAGCCGTTTAGGGCTTTATATGTCAAAACAAGCACTTTGAATTGGGCTCAGGCAGCAACTGGTAACCAATGAAGGTTATAAAGAATCGGCGTGATGTGTTCCCTGGTGGCCCCACCACTCACCAGCTACGCAGTGCGATTCTGAACCAGTTGCAATCGCTGGACCGTCTTCAAAGGCAGCCCCACATAAAGCACATTGCAGTCATCAATGTGGGATGTTACCAGTGCATGCGTAACTGTCATGAGGCTCCATTCATCCACCTTTCTTAGCGTGTCTGGAAGTTGAGTCATGGCTACTGGACTTCTTTTCATCAGACTGATGAAGCTGTTTGGATGAGCAGCGAAACGTTTCTATCTCTCAAGAAAAAAGAAGTCCAGTAGCCATGACTCAACGTCTAGATAAATTCACCTGAATGACTGAGAATCTTCACAGACATATTGCTTTCTTAGCGTGGTATTTATTTGACCCTTTATTAATATTATGAATACACCGGTTTTAGCTTTAAATGTTGTCTTTGACTGATGTAAGCCACCTCAGGTCCTTTTTAAGGAGAAAGGGAGGGTAAAAAAAGTTTTAAATAAATCAAATAAATAAATAAATACAGAAGGCAGTGGTTATTTTGGCTAGGAATTCTAACAAAGCAAATTTCCCTAGCTTTGGCTGGACGTCTGAACCAAAACACACATCCTCTGAGCTTTGAAAGGTGACTCTCTTTCTTTCTTTTTCCATCCACCATTCCAGAAATCCTTCTGCCGTGCGGTCACAAGAAGAATGATTGCCGAAAAACACCCTGCTATGCCACTTAAAGCTAAAAATATAGGGGGAAAGGTTGCATCAGTCATTCCATCTCTCGTTTTATTCTGAACATACGTTCAGGAACCGGAGCCAAGAGCAGTCTTACAGTCTAAACTGTGTTGTGAATACAGCCACCGTGATCCCATTCGACATTGCCGCCGCCCCCCGAAGTGTGGTTGAAATAGCGCTACCTCTGATGCAGCGCTAGACCGGAAAAGCCCCCTGGCATCCAAATGGAGAATATTTCAGACACACCCTGCCTGTCCTGCTGGAAGCTAGAACTTGGCTGCATCTTCACAGTGAGGTTTTCAAGGAATGTGAGATATTTAAGGAGTCGTTATTATTTCCAGTGCCATCCCAACTCTTGTGAGTTTCCGCAGCCAAGCAGGGATTCAGCCTCATGCCTCGTGAACCCCAGTGCATTCCACCAGACTGATTTTCCACGATATTTTCTTTCGTGGGCCAATAATGGCATTCATTACCCAACCAGGCTGCAAATCTTCTTCCTAGACTACACGCCAGTGTGCTCTTTTTAAATTTAGAGTTCAGCGTATTTGGGAAAGGCTTGCAAACCATGGAGTTTATTCAGTGTAGATTTTCAAGTGCCACGTTTGTGGTTGGACTTAGGATCGCTTCTTCTTGAGACAAATCAAACTGCCAGGATTCCATTAGGAAGCATGTAAAAAAATTAAAGCTCTATTTTTTAAAAGATGTCTTGTGACCCCTCCCACACTTTTAAGGACCTCAAATAAAAGCCAAGACATCCTGTTTGAGCTGAGTCCTGTCCAAGTGTAAGGCACCCGCTTGATCCCATAGCCTCTAGTGACATCTGCTGGATTTTCTCAGGGCTAAATCTCCAATACTCAGTGTGGAATGTGGATAGAGTGATGGGCTAGGACTCAAGAGAACAAGGTTCAAATCCCCGTTCAGCCACTAAAGGAGCGAAGCTGGTAAAACCATTCAAATGCCTTAGGAGGGTCCATATAACACTTTATGGAACATACAACAACAACAACAACAAATTCCTAGTCCCTGTGACAAGTGTGTAGGCAGGCCTAGAGGGGCTCCTAGGGGGCCTAGAGGGTCCAGGAGGGGCTCCCAGCAAAGTCAGCAGCTCGGCAGTTCGAATCCCGGGTGCCACCCAGCGGAGTGAGCTCCCAACTGTTAACCCCAGCTTCTGCCAACCTAGCAGTTCGAAAGCATGTCAATGCAAGTAGATAAATAGGTACTGCTGTAAAAAGCAGGAAGGTAAACCGTGTTCCGTGCACAGAAATAAATTCAGCTATGCCGGCCACATGGCCACAGACTTGCACAACACGGCTCTTTGGCTTGGAAATGAAGATGAGCATCACCCCTAGAGTCAGGAACCTTTAGCTTTTACCTTTAGGCCCCCCCCCCGTTTTCCTCCTCATATTTTCCCATCCTTTCTAGTGCCACTGCAATAGTAAGGAAAGGGGAGGGGAAAGCATAGTCTTCCTGCCATACTTGAGTGAGCTTATTCCTAAAAAATCAGTCTGTTGAAATTCTCCAACATAGTAGAATAAATTCTCCATTGAACAAAATCAGCAGCCTCTGAATTCCATGGCCTGGAGGTACACAGATACATGCTATGTACATATTAAAAGGCGTCGAAGTTTTTGCAAACTCGCATGCTTCCTTTAGTTAGGTTTGGCTGGGTGGGACCTTACTAGGCTGGGGTGACTGTCAATCCATCCAGCACTAGCCAATGGTTCCTTCCCTCCCCGTGATTTACATGGAGCCCTGTATCTCTGCAGAGTGCTTTCCCTCTCTCTAGATTCTGTTCAAGTCGCTGATTGAAAGCAGCTGTGCTTGTCAGTTTGCTGTCTGATCTGCTCAGTTGCAGGTAGTGAAACCTTTCCTTCTTTCTCCTCCTCCTGTTTCCGAGTGAGTTATTGAGTCTGTAAGTGCCAGTTGATGATGAACAGGGTGGACTCTAGGCAACATGAAGCTATTCTGCTCTGCGTGCCCCTACATTTCTGCTATACAGCTAGAGGAATTTAAACCCAAAATTCAAAGCTCTGCGACAAAATGTTCCGGTCCTTTTCTTTTGATCCCCAGAACTGACAAGGCAACAACATTTTATATCTATTACAAAAATGAAAGAACGAGAACCAAAGAGATCACTAATATCTTGCTAGCCAGCCAGTGAGAGCCAGTCTATCAACTAGGACATCTGTAAAGCTTAGTCCTCAAAGGCTCGTTATTTTTGGTAACATATTCCTCAAAGCCTAAACCAAAGCCCTCCCAAAATCTTGTAGCTTAAATAACAAGCATCTGCAAGTCTTCAAATAAAGCAAAAAAAAAAAAAAAGAGGCTTGATGTGACCCTCAGTGAGGAAAGGTTCCAGGAACATGTTGATGCTGCTACCAAGAAAACTTTGCCCTACACCGTAGGTGTCCTTTTGGATTGAATCCTTTACTTGGTCAGACTCAGCAGACTCAAACCCCAAGCCGCTCTGTCCTGCTATGACCATGGCCCCCAAAGATGGAGCATTTGCCGTCTTTGATTATAGAAAACACTAAGCCCAGGTGCTCAGCTGGAAATCCTAACCACAATTCAGCTCCATTTCTACTTGAGATGCTGATGGAACATCACCACCACCTGTCAGATGAGCTGGTGTGGCACAGCAGAGGTGAGAATGCAATTATCCCAGCATCCTGTGTCCACACAGTATCCAACTCGTACATTGCAGGGGCCCTGGGAAATGAATTGGATGCCTACGGAGGCATTGAAAAGGACTGGCGTAATATATGCCATGTGTGCTCAATCTGATGATACCAAAGCAACTGAACTCGGCACCATGAAGGGGGCCAGGGTCTCACAGTTGGATCCCCCATGGACCCTCCTGGGAGAAAAGCCAGCCTGGGTAACCTTGGGAAGTCTGCACAGTCCCAGGACACATGCCAGGAAAAGGGAGAAAAATCAACCGGTCCTGCATACTCTGCCACAGCAGGGGTAATGAACCTTTGGCCCTGCAGATGTTTTGGACCACAACTCCTACAGTCCTGGCTCAGAATTCTGGGCGTTGCAGTCCAAAACATCTGGGAGGCCGAAGGCTTCCCACCCCTGCTATACAGCTAAGCCTGTATGTTGGTTGGGTGCTTTCTTCTCCAACACCTCTTTCTCCACCTCTGAGATTGAATAGGATGCAGGGAGCGCTGTTTCCCCCCAAGTAACACAACACAGAAGTTGAGCAGAGCCGGCCCTACCATTAGGCACTGAGGGAAACATCTCTAGCATCCGGTGGTGAGAGGAAGACTGTCAGATTCATCCTGGACTCTATACCTCCTCTCCTCGGTGAGAGGTTGTGTCCTGAGAACCTTTTTAGCTCAGCAGACTAAGGCTCCAAAACTGTTGGCTGCAAAGTCAGCAGCTCGGCGGTTCGAATCCTGGGTGCCATGTAACCCCAGCTCCTGTCAACCTAGCAGTTCAAAAGCATGTAAATGCAAGTAGATAAATAGGTACTGCCATAAAAGGGGGGAAGGTAAAACAGTGTTTCCTTGCAGCCATGCCGGCCATTTGGCCATGGACTTACACAACACTGGCTCTTTGGCTTGAATATGGAGATGAGCACTGCCCCTAGAGTCAGACATGACTAGCACGCATGTGTGGGGGGAACCTTTACCTAAGGCAACTGAAGGATCCTACATGCATACATTGTGCATTTTCCAGGCAACTTTCTGCACAAACAGGATCATCAACCTCCAAAGGTAACACGTGCTTTTTGTCCACCCATTGAAGATGGAAGAGGTTGTCTCCATGTCAGGGATTAAACCAGAAGCCCAGGCTTTAAGAATGGGCACATCCAGATGATGGAGCTGTCCATGGTGCTGAAGCTATTTGGAAGGGCTTCCATCCTGTTTTGGTCCTCTCCTGTAAAGTTCCAGCTAAAACTAGGAACAGATGCACTACCCACGTGAAACTGAGTCACCAGCTCTCCCTAACACTTCTGAGCTGCTGCATGAGACCCAAAGGCGAGCACTTGCGATGTCTCCGGTGTAACAAGGTCAAAATAATGCATGTGTCTATCCAACAAAGGATGGGAGCCCCTTCCCTGCCTTGCCTTAAAAAGGTCCAAAGTGGTCCAAATCCACCTGTTCTCCCCACGGTCCTCTCTGCTTGCTCTTGGGTTATTCAATGCAATGATTCTGCATGAGGGCAATGCCCAGGGGGGGAAAAAAACACATTATCATGCATCAAGAGAGCGCTGGCATGAGGAGATCATATATGGCAGATGGGTACCCATTCTTTGGAGCCACCTCTCGCTCTCTTCCACACACCCGCAGAAAAATGAGATTTTTCTCTTCCCCACAGGGACTGCCCCTAAGATACGATCCGCATCAAGAAACCCAGAATATCCATTGCAATTCCCCAAGACCTTGGCCAATGCCTTGAGAGCTGACAATCTGATTCACAGCTAGCACAGCCAAATTAAGAGGATGGGGAGGACGAGAGGGAGGACGGGTTGTTTACTAAGAGCAGATTCTTATTTCAAGACCCCCCACAGGTTTCTCAGCCCAGCGTCATTATGCAGATCAGAAGCAATTAGGAGCCTCCCTCTGTCCTTCTTGAGTCTCACCGCACAGTTTGTGGTTTGCAGCTCTCTCCAACAGTTCTTTAATTCCTTCGGATGCATGAGGAGAATAAGAAGGCAGTTTATGGGGCCGGCTCTACTCCTTCCCTCCCCTGGGCGACTTAACGCAGCAGCGTTGGCACACAATGTGCCGTTAGGGAGCAGAAACCATCTCTAGCAACAAGATCCGCATCCGGATCCGAGCTTTTCAACCACCATATTTAGGGAGGCGAATTCTAGGTTCTAGGTTTAAGTTGCAAAAGAGCATGGTCCATAAAGGAGGAAGCAGGATGATGATGATGATGATGATGATGACGACGACGACGACGACGATGATGATGATGATGATGATGACTGAGGGAGCAGCCAAGAGGGAAAAGAAATTTAGATTTAGCCATTGAAGCTGTAGAAGGGGTAGCCATGCTCGTCTGTGCAAGCACTATAGGTGCCCTTGGGGACCATGGCATGGGGAGGGCAGTCTATAATTTCCTAAAATCAGTGATTTTTATACTAGAAACAATGATTTCCTAAAAGTTAAACTGTCTTCCCCATCGCATAATTCCCCAGAGGCTTCCCCGAGACAAAAAGGACCCCAAGGAAGCCATGGGACCTTCAGGCGGAGAGAATCAGGGGTCTTGAATTTAGAAAAACCCACCCACAACCTAAGGCTGTTGCCATCATTTGCCTTAGGTGGTGTCAGCTCCCCTGCAGGGTTTCAGGTAATAACTTGAAGTTCCCCTGCTGGGTTTCAGGTAATTAGGAGATCATTTCTCATGAATAGAACAGGTCTGGGTTTGCAGTGATCACACGGACATTCCTTATGCCACATCTTGGAGTGATGGGTCCAGATTTTAGACTCTTCGCCCTGTATCCCTATAGCTGAGAGAGCCACATTTGCATGCAACACACATTTTATTTATGCAGAGGTGTGTGTGTGTGTGCGTGTGTTAGAAGTGCACTGGAGAAAAGACGAAAGGAAGCTGGAGAATCAACAGCTGCACCCAGAAACTGCAGAAGCTGCTATTTTAACAGGCTCAATGCAGATGGACGTCAACCTAACAGAGATGAGCTGTAGCAGGGGTGGGGAACCTTCAGCCCTCCAGATGTTTTGGACTGCAACTCCCACAGTCCTGGCTCATTGGCAGTGTGGGCTCGGAATTCTGGGAGTTGCAGTCCAAAACAACCGGATGGCCGAAGTTTCCCCACCCCTGCTACAGCTCATCTCTGTTAGGTTGACGTCCATCTGCATCGAGCCTGTTAAAACAGCGGCTTCTGCAGCTTTTGGATGCAGCCGTTGATTCTCTGGCTTCTTTTCATCTTTTCTCCAGTGCATTTTCAACAAACACACACAAATACATACAACTGCATAAATAAAATGTGTGGTGCATGCAAATGAGGCTCTCACACACACACACCTTCCCATCTCGATGGCTCTCCTGAGCCTCCTTTTAACACAACTCCAAGAACTGCCATGCCAAGGAACCTGTACTGGCCATAAGAAGAGTTTGGGGAAGATCTTTACATCACCTCCGAGAGCCATTAACTCATTTGCATTTTTGGAGAGCATAAAAAGGAGCCGACCTGTTGGGGGGCCTGAGCAAGCAAACTAAATCTATGCAGTTTAGAAATTGGCAGTCATATTCCCACGCAGGAAAAGACGAGTAATCAGAGAGCCCAGGTCTCAGCTTGAACCCAAGATCCAAGATCTACAGCCCATGCTGGAATGGATATCTACTACGGAACATCAGTTCCATATGACCACCTCTGTTCTATCTGACCTCTTGCGATCTCATGAACCAAATAAGGATGCCCCTGTCCATGACATCATCAGTTTCAGACACAGCAGAACAGGGCTGCAACTAATAATCATGTGCCAACAAGTCAGTTTGGGCTTAGGGCAGGGGTGGTGAACCTACTTTTAGATAGTGCTACTGTTAGGTGGATTTGTAATTGGTTGACTGATCACACCCAAAGGGTGATCATAAAAGGCCTCTCTTCAGCTTGGAGAGACGTGACCAGTGGGGTGCCCCAGGGTTCTGTTCTGGGTCCAGTGCTGTTCAATATCTTTATTAATGACTTGGAGGGAGGAATAGAGAGTATGCTAATTAAATTTGCAGATGATACCAAATTGGGAGGGGTTACTAATTCCCTAGAGGATAGGATGAAAATCCAAAAGGAGCTTGACAGATTAGAATGCTGGGCCAAAGCTAACGGAATGGATTTCAACAGAGGGAAATGTAGGGTGCTACATCTAGGTAAAAAGAATGAATTGCACAGATATAGGATCGGGGACACTTTGCTGGAGAATAGTACCTGTGAAAGGGATCTGGGAATCTTGGTGGACCACAAATTGAACATGAATCAGCAGTGTGATGCGGCGGCCAGGAAAGCCAATGTGATTCTTAGTTGCATCAACAGAACCATAGTGTCTAGATCAAGGGAAGTGATAGTACCACTCTATTCTGCTCTAGTCAGACCCCACCTGGAGTACTGTATCCAGTTCTGTGTGTTTCAGTTTAAAAGGGATGTTGACAACCTCGAGCGGGTGCAGAGGAGGGCGACCAGGATGGTTGAGGGTCTGGAGGAAATGTCTTATGATGAACGGCTTAGGGAACTGGGAATGTTTAGCCTCTCTAAAAGAAGGCTGAGGGGGGATATGATAGCTATGTTTAAATATTTGAAAGGATATCATATTGAAGAGGGAACAGGTTTGTTTTCCATGGCTTCAGAGACTAGGACTCGGGGCAATGGTTTCAAACTACAGGAAAAGAGATTCCATTTGAACATTAGGAAGAACTTCATTACAGTTAGAGCTGTTCGGCAGTGGAATATGCTGCCACAGAGGGGTGGTGGAGTCTCCTTCTTTGGAGGTTTTTAAGCAGAGGCTGGATGGCCATCTGTTGAAAATATTGTGATGGGGTTCCTGCATGGCAGGGGGTTGGACTAGATGGCCCTTGAGGTCTCTTCCAACTCTATGATTCTATGATTCTATGAGATGTTTTGGGCCACAGCTCCCACAGCCCTTTGTCAATGGCAATACAGGCTTGGAATTCTGGGAGTGGTGGTCCAAAACAGGGCTATTGGAATTAATGGGACTTGCAGAGGGATCGACTCACCAAATCCCCACTTCTTCTAATGGGTTTTACTCTAGTGCAACTTCACATGCGAAGTTGCACTGGTGAGGTTATCTGGAAGTTGACTCATGGACTTCTAGTTCAGTTGCAGTGACTCAACTTCCACTTAACACAATAAGCAACGGAAATTCATTTAATTTGTTGCTGCCAATGAATTATGCTAACACATCATGATGTAAACACACAGCCAAAAGGGAGTCCTGTGTATCCTTTGTGGATGTACATAAATATGTTTACATGTATGTGCAAATAACACATACAAACCTAGGGGTGGGAGGCATACGGTATATTCCAAATGTATACAAATATATATCAGACAGATGATAATCAGGTGCCTTGAAGTCAATTCTGACTTTTATCAGCTGTTTCCAGGGGGTTTCAAGTGGAGAAGACTCAGAATTAGTTTCCACTTCTCTTCTTCTGGGGACATCCCTGGGATGGTCCAGCTTGCCCAAGGCCACCCAGGCTGGCTCTTCTCCCAGGAGACGCCACAAAGAATCGAACTTCTGACCTCTGGCTCTGCAGCCAGAGATCTAAACTGCAGAGCTATCCAAGCAGCTTACAACAAACATTGGTGGTCACTTCACGTCCGTTTTGTCTCTGCTAGTGTTGCCCTACTTCACGTCCGTCGCGCACCTACTGAAATTTGTCTCGACCACGCCCCCAGAACGGGTGCTAAGCATGACAAATCTGTGCCTGGCGCTGGGGTTGGGGTTTCCCTTGTCACTCTTTGTTCCTGCTTTCTGATCCGAGACAAGACACTGTGTAGTCACGACTGTCACGCAACAAAACATTTGTTTCTCTCAGAAAACTGTGTCTGTTTCTTGTTTTTTTTTTTTTTTGACTTTTCAGAAGCAAAATATCGAAAAAGAATTTTAAGCCTCCCCCCCCAAAGGAAAAAAGACAAGTTCACTGTTTGTCACGGCACAAGATCGTGAGGTAACACTTGTCACGAGACAAGTTATCACGACCATGGGAACACGGAAACAGGGACAAAACCACGTGATTGCGACCAATGATGTCACGGTACAAAACTAGTCGTGGAACAAAGAAGGATGTGAAGTAACTGCCTTTGTTCCCGCTTTCTGATCCAAGACAAGAAACCATATAGTAACGACTGTCATGCAAAAAAAAAAACATGTTTCTCTCAGAAAACTTTGTCCGGTTTTTTGTTTTTGTCTTTTGACTTTTCAGAAGCGAAATATAGAAAAAGATTTTTAAGCCCCCCCCCCCCCAAAAAAAAGAGGGAAAAGGAAGCTAGACAAGTTCAGTGTTTGTCACGGCACAAGACCGTGAGGTAACACTTGTCACAAGACAAGTTATCACGACCATGGGAACGGGGACATGATCACGACCAATGCTGTCACGGTTCAAAACTAGTCGTGGAACAAAGAAGGATGTAAGCCGCTTAGAGTTCGCAAAGAAGATAAGCGGGGTATAAATGCAAAAATAAAATAAAAATAAATAAATAAATAAATACTTCTATGTGTCTATGTACTATATATTGTATATGCATATACATATACATAAACCCTTGAGGATCAGGGGTCCCCAACCCCCGGGATGCTGCATGCTACCAGGACACAAAGTGTGTCACAAACCGGACCACACCAGATCTCAGGAAACAGCCAGGTTTCTTATAAGATGTGCGTCTGAGAAGGCATGCATCCTACTCCGCCCTCTGTGTGTTTGCCCCCAATGCTCCAGTCGAGTGACCAAACAATCATGACAGAACATTGTGCAGGGGTGGGGGCTGGTGCATGCACATGGGGAGGTGTTGCATGCATGGAGGGCCACCCTGCGTGCTTGTGCACAGAAAGACCCAATACCAGTCCCGGAGAGAAACAAGGTTGGGGACCACTGCTTTCGGCAATAAATGTGGCGTGAGTGGTTGTGTAAAGCTTTGATCCATGGACTAGTTGTGCATAGGCACATCCCACTCTCTTGCCCCAGGGTAAAATTGCTTGCCACCACAAGCATCCAGAGCTGCAGAATCTTGGGAGCCATTTAGCCACTGGGCCCTCTTCTGAAATGATGTCCAAGGAGAGGGATTTCCCCACTCCGATAACAGTAAACAGATGTTGCCCCTGAACCCAGCTGCCATAAATTATCCGGATAGGAAAATTGGGGTGCCGCTCTCGGCCTGTCTCTGGAACAATAAATCACAAGGGGCTCAAACTGGAGATGCCTGTTGTTATGGGTCCCTCCCCCCCACCCACAAAATAATTTGTTTTACAGTCATAAATTTCACCTTTGCAACACCCCTCCCCACTTGAGGCAAGCTCTTGCACTGCCAGCATGCCGGAAGAGGAGCCCCAAGCGGGATTTGCCCTGGCCTGATCAAGCCAGATTCCACAACTGTTTAACACATGGGTTTCTGTCTAAAAAGACAGAGGGGGAGAGAGAGAAAGAGGGGAATGTCGCTTCGCATCAGCCTCCCCCAATTGCTTGGACTGGAATGCCCCTCAGCATCTAAGGAACAGTAGGCAGCCCTTACACCTGTTCAGCAATACCTGCCCAGGGGAATCCTTGGATTTGAGGCTGAGTTAGCAACACAGGAGTGGACCTTTCCAAAGTCCCCTGGAATCTGAGCCCCTAGGGTAGTGGTGTCGAACCTTCGGCTCTCCAGATGTTTTGGACCACAACTCCCACAGTCCTTTGTCATTGGCAACCTAGGCTCGGAATTCTGGGAGTTGTAGTCCAAAACATTTGGAGAGCCGAAGGTTCGCCATAGGATCCCAAAGCATGTGCCTCCATTGATGAATTTTCAAAAATCGCCCAGTTGGGCATCGTTTCTGCATTCTTCCTTCTCTAAGGCAGTAAAGGTGTCTCCTTTTTGTGCCTCTCCCCTCTCTGATAAGGAAAATAAACCTGCTTGGTATAAAGGGAAGGGACAATCTAGAAGGGTTGATCAATGAAGGTGGAACCACTCCTCCCCCACCCCTGCTTTTGTGAAATCCTATATGGGAGATTGGGCTGAGGCACAATAAATGCTGTGGCCCTGTTTCAAACATTGACTCCTCCGGGGATGGAGAGGAATGCAAGGAAGGAGACTCAGTTGCTTTCCTCCACTTACAGATGCAGCAAAGTGTGCTGCATGTTGCAAAGTGTTCTGCTTATATACTGCCCCATACCACTTCAAATAGTCTCTGGGCAGTTTACAGTTTTTAATTACTGTAAGCAGGCTACACATTACCCCCCAACAACAACAACAACAACCTGGGTGCTCATTTTACCGACCTCGGAAGGATGGAAGGCTGAGTGAACCTTGAGCCTGCTTCCTGGGATCAAACCCCTGGTCGTGAAAACAGTTTTACCTGCAGTGCAGGCATTTAACCACTGTGTCACGAGGCACTGAGCATTGTTTTTGTTTGTTTTTTGTTTGTTTGTTTGTTGGCCCCTGCGCCAAAGAAAGGGTACCTTTCCTTCACAAGAATGACCATGGGTGGCTCTCAGCATCTGCTCCGTTTCCCACCCCTTTACATCTTTCTCGGATAATATCACTTTGGGTAATGGAAGCCTTAATAAAGTCTGCCATGGAATATCCCCCTCCTCCACCACCACCGCCACCTCTGCATGGCTTCCTACACATTGATCGGCAGCTTTATTCAATAACAATATTAACAACTTTTTTTTTTTAGAAGGATGGTGATGTTTTATAAGGCGGCCTGTTCTAAACATTTTTCTTCTAGGTTTATGAAGAACCCCACTGGTGGCTTTCAAGGATGAAACCAAGGCTGCTGTGTGTCTTGGACTCGTCAAAAGGCAATAAAGCTGGCAAAGGTTGATGGAAGCAGGAAAAGAGGAAGACACAATAGTAGATCGTTTCACTCCATGAAAGAAGCCAGGGGCTTGAATTGGCAAGAGTAATATTAGGACTATCTGGTGCTCACCGTTACCCACCCCTGATGTGGACTGCAACTATTTCACCCGTCATCTTTATATTCGCTGTGGCTGAGCTAAATCCTCAGCTAGTTTCCAGCCTTCTCGGATTCAAGTTTTTTAAAAGACGATTGAAGACCTGGTTGTACAGAATGGCCTTTCCTGATTTCTCAAACATCCAGTAAGACACCATTCATTTTACTGCTTATCTTCTCTCTCCCCCCACCCCATTTTATCAAACTCCTGCTCTTTTTATCTTCATTTTAGCTTAATTTTAGTTTATTGTTGTTGATTTATGTATATTTTGTTTTATTATGCTCCTTGTATTTTGCTTTGTTTTTAATGCATTCCTTGTTATGTGATTCCATGTCGTAAACTGCCCAGAGTGGCCCTAGGGCTAGATGGGTAGTAAAAAATTCAAATATATCTATCTATCTATCTATCTATCTATCTATCTATCTATCTATCTATCTATCTATCTATCTATCTATCTATCTATCTATCTATCTATCCATCCACTGCGGACATCAGTTTTTCTTGTCGGATTTGACCTTGACTTTGATTTTGTCTTGGTCAGTGGTGCCATGTTTATTTTACTTGATATTTTTCTGTTAGTATTTTTATATGGTATTTGTATACCATATATTATGTTAGGTCTTTATTGTCTACTATCATTGGGGTTTGTTTTGTAGTTGGGTAGCCGCTGTTTGGGTGACGTTTGTACACCGCCCAGAGTTCCCTATGGGAATATCGGGTGGTTAATAAGTATAATAAACAAACAAACAAACAAACAAACAAGGGCCAAGAGGTAGTTCCATCCTCCTCTGTTCTCCACAGAGTAACAGAAAGGCCCTCTGTGCACACATAAAGAAATGGGTGCATTGAGCCCTCTCTAGAATTTTGCTTCTGCCATCTACTTGGGGCGGGGGGAGGCTACCCACGGTTTTAGAACAGTGCCAGATTTCTTAAGAGTTAAATCAGGTAGAACTAAAACGGAGCTCTTCTCCTCGGTGCCTCCAGGATCCAGCTGAGTTTGGCTCAGTTGGAAACGGCATTTATGAAGTCGAATGTTCCAATGAAATGCATCCAGAAGCTGAAGTCAAGCTGAGCTATGAAAACCCGGCGTGCACATGCACACACACGTGGGCCCTAAAAGAAGGGGTTCCACTTTTGTTTTACACCATTGGAACCATGTCCGTTGTGCATACTTCTTTTTTAGAGGCACCCTGTACTTGCTGAGGCTGGAAAGGAGGTTATGAAGGGCATCGCTGTCTTTGCAACCGGTGAGGCCAACAGAAAAAGAGAACCTCATTTTAGGTTGCAATCGGAAAGCAATCTCGGATTGCATTTGAATCTGCTGGCAAGGCTTGCACAGATGGGAGGAATCTCCCTTAAAGCAACTCAGGAATCGTTCCAGGCTGATCATCCTGGACCAAGATGGTCTGGATTTTTCTCCACTGCCTTTTCTTCTCTTTGTGGAAGGCTTTCCAGGTCAACCGGAATTTGTCACAGGTTTTCATCTTTCCTCCCTCCCCCTCCCCTCTCTCATTTAAGGAGAGGTCATAAAAAGGGGGCATGGTGGCTCAGTGGGCTAGAGCACTGAAATGGACGGCTGCAAAGTCGGCAGCTTGGGCGTCCGAATCCCGGGTGCCACACAGCAGAGTGAGCTCCTGCTGTTAACCCCCAGCTCCTGCCAACCTAGCAGTTCGAAAGCATGTACATGCAAGTAGATAAATAGCTGAGAGACAAATGCTGAGAGCACGGGCAGTGGGATAGCTATTGGGGGGGGACAAGGGGGGACATATGTCCCAAGGTGCAGCATCTGGAGGCACCAAATTAGGTGCCAACCAGCTCCCCACCCAGGGAAGGCATGCCGTGGGTGACCTGCCGGGACCGGCATGGAGGACTCCCCAGCCACTGCTGCAACCTTCTACGTGGCACGTTAGCCCCTCACCATCACTTGCGGGGACACGAAAAATGACTTTGTCCCCCGGGTGCTGAAAACCCTAGCTACGCCTCTGAGCACGGGTCAGCCACCGACGTTGCAGTCCCACAGCCCGGAAGCTCTTCTTTGCCACGGTTGGGATTGAAAGCATCGCTTATAATCCATCAGAAACCTTTAATGGCATAAATAAAACACATAAACAAAATACATTCAGCAGCACCTAATTTAGGTTTTCTAGCAATAACCAAGGCAATAATTGCAACTGACAGTCAAACATAGCTCAGAGTGGGAGTGTTGATGCAGGCTGTGGTGTTTCCGCATGGTTCACTAGGTATGCCATAAAACCCACTACTTTCTTCACCCTGTCTTCCATTAGGTCATTTAACATGAATCACAATATTTCTACATTTCTACACCAGCATCACTTCTTAAATATCAGTTTCCAGATCCCCATTTGGTTTTGGCTGCCCCGTCCGTCCCCCTCTCTGTTGCTTTAACAGCTCTTCAAAACCCAAACCCTGTTTTTCTGCATCTAAAGCCTTTGCTCTCTCTCTCTCTCTCTCTCTCTCTCTCTCTCTCTTCTCTTGTGAAGCCTTCATTCAAAAGGCTGCTCCAATGGATTAGCTGCAGTCAATCTATATGTACATTTGCACGGGTACATTTAAAGCAGAACCGTAAAATAGCTTGTATTTATGCTTCAAAGCTTGTTTGTCTAATTGCCAATTTCCCCCTACCCACCCAACCCATCCTTTTATTATACAATGGCTAATTAGCCTGGTTCCTGCTTAGTCCCCCTGTAAACAAAATATGTTTGTAACCAATTTGGAAACGCATTTTTGCAAAAGGGCCCCCAAACACTCAGGACTGTTTGATGCATTATGGCATTAATTTGATAATAGGGGCTTAACAAGGAATTTGGTCTCCCTCGCTATAAATGCATTGCTTCCCCCCTCCCCATCCCCAGCCTAAGCCCCCTCCGCTTCCTTTTATCTGTGCTGTGAAATAATGTTATTTTTCCCCCTGCTGTAATAACAACCGCTGAGCCCTTTTACAAATGGCCTTCATGTGCTCTTTCTATCTGTGTGGTTTTAAAAAAAAAACCTTTGTGCAGCAGATGGTAAAAATGGAACTTTTAAATGACTCTTTCTTTTCTTTCCCTTTTCTTTTCTTTTAAAAATCACATTAGCCAAAGCTTGACTGCATCAGGGCTAGCACAGAAGTGAACATTCCGGGCAGTTTGCTACCCTTGGAGAGACTTTGAAGCAGTCCAGGCCTAGCTGGTCTCCCTCTTTCAAAATTCGCTTCTCAACAATCCCCCGAGATAGGTCAATCGAGAAGCTGCTATTAGCCGAAGGTCACCGTGACAGTTTCATGGCCACATGAGGATTCGAACCCAGGGCTCTTGCACTGTAATGCAGCATTCATCCCATTACACCATCCATAGGTATCATCAGCCCTATAAGGGTCAAATCGTAATTGGAAAGCAATAAAGTGTTCTGCTTATATACCGCCCCATACCACTTCATTTGGTCTCTGGGCAGTTTACAGTTTAAGTACAGTATGCAGGCTACACATTGCCCCCCCCCAGCAAACTGGGTACTCATATTACCGACCTCGGAAGGATGGAAGGCTGAGTCAACCATGAGCCTGCTACCGGGGATTGAACCCCAGGTCGTGAGCACAGTGTTACCTGCAGTACAGGCATTTAACCACTGCGCCACGGGGCCTCTTTACAGCTCTAATGAGATATGCTGTCCAAGTATAGACTTCAAATCCCGTACAGCACTAATTCCCCTTTCCTGAGCACTGGTTAGGCATCGTCCAGGGTACTTTTCCAATATTGTACAGTGGACCCTCATATAACAAACGGTTTGTATAACATAAAATCTGTACATCATAAAAATTCCAGATATAGGGGAAATTTTTGCTTAAGAGAATCGCTTCTGGGGCAAATCCGTACAACATAAAAATGGTCGCGATCAGGGATTACTCTGTTTTCAATGTATTCCAATGGAAAATTTGTACAAAGGAAAATTTGCTTAACAGAATTCCATTTGGAACGAATTAATTCCTTTATACAAGGATCATCCCACAGTGCAGAACACTTAGGGTGCTTTTACACGACCCCTAAGATCCGCTGGCCACTTAAATTCGGACCAGAGATCTTGGGGGTTCGTCACTCTTCCTGTGTTCCCACCCCCTCCGCACTTCCTTGCTCCTGTCTGCGTGAGGGGAGGGAGAAAAAAAGGGAGAAAAAACGCAGGCTCACCTCCGTCTGCTGGTTGAAGAAGCCCCGAGCCCCGTCGTCGTCATGATTTCTGTCTCTTAAAGGGGCGGCGGGAACAAAAAAACAAACACAAGGCAAGGAGAGCCCGGCACTCACTACTTTACATCCGCATCAGAAATTTTTCAGCTCCAGAGAGCAGGTACTTGAAAAGTGTGCTGGGACGCGCTTAGGTGGGCGTGGTCGCACTTAATTTTTTGTAAACTCCAGAGCTGGTGGGGAGACAATTTTAAGCTCCGGATCTGGGAGCCATTTGCTGCGGATTTTAGGGGTCGTGTGAAAAGGCCCTTAGTGATGGTCTCAAGCTAGAGAAAGCCAGATTTAGGCTGCATATTAGGGTGGGGGGTGAGGCGGACTTGCTGACTGTTAGAGCAGTACATCAACGGAACGCATGACCTTAGGAGGTGATGAGCACTTTTAACACTGGAGGCGTTCAAGAGAAAAATGGGGCAACTTTCTGTCAACGCTGCTTTGATTTGGATTCCTAAATTCAATGGGAGGGGATGACCACTCATAGCTCCAGTATTTTATACTATTACAGTGTTACCTCTGATAACAAATTTAATTTGTTCCCCGAGGCAATTTGTTATCCGAAAAAAAAATTGTTATCTGAAACATAGTTTCCCATTGAAATGAATGGGGAACCGATTAATCTGTTCCAGAGGTCCGAAAAAAGGCTAAAAAGCTGTTTTTTCCCCAGACCTCTTTATAAAGTGCACTTTAAAGGCATTCAGTGCTGGAACACAATCCCCCAGAACTGGCTCCCTACCTTTCCAAGTTTGAAAGGTCCAAATTCATCAGCAAAAAAAAATGTCCAGAATGGCTCCAAAACACCATTAAGAAATGTTCTAAATCCTCCCACCCCTCTATAAACTGTGGGGGGTGCAATGCATCCTGGGTACACTTTTTTGCAAGGCATTTTGAAACATTTGTTATCCGAGGCAGCCCATAGGGAATAATTGTTATCTGAGGCAGCCCTATACCTGGAAATTTCCGTTTGTTATCCGAGGCATTTGTTATCCGAGGCATTTGTTACCCGAGGTAGGACTGTATTAGCATTATTCTATGACATTTCCTCCAACCACCACCCTGGAGCCGTAAAACTTGTAGATTAAGCCCATGGTTACTGTCCAACGGCCAGTTGCAAATGGAAAGCAAGGGACCCAGCTCCCTGCAAAAAAAATGTGGCCTTGTCCTTGCATAAAGGGATGTCTTTTTCTCTCTCAAAGGAGCTCTGCGTCTAATGACAGGCCAATTTCCTGGTCTGATTCCAGTCTTAATCCCCAGGGCCAAATTTATCGGTACCCACCAGGGACTCCTAAAGCAGAGTCCCTTGAAGCTATGCCATTTCGAGCGCAACACTGATGCTTTGGATTTGTGGGACTAGTAAATTCAAGCACGTTTCCCCAGTCTTGGCTGGCCTACCACGCCGGTAGGATGGAGAGCAAGGAGGAGGTCTGCAGAGTGACGGGGCGCTTGAGAGGGAACGTCTCACCAGCATTTCCGGAAGGACAGAAAAATAAGCGGGAGAAATTCAGCAATGGTTCACTCACTACCCATTCATAGCATCCGGAAACTGCTTCTCCCTGTGCCCGATGGTTTTGTGTCTAAAGATTCTTTCGTTTTGTGCCTAAAGAGTGCTTATACCTAGCTATCTCCCAGGATTTAGGAAGGCTGAATTACATTACATAACTGCTAAACTCATGATACTCTGATGCACAGATATGTATATGCATATTACGTATATATGCATAGATCAGCCAGATATATATGCCTGCAGGTTTATAGTACGCCAGGTATGCCCATTTCTTGAGAAACCTGCTGTGACACATGCTCTCGTGACCTCCTGGCTGGACTACTGTAATGCACTCTATGTGGGGCTACCAATGGAAAGTTTCAGGAAACTTCAATGGGTCCAGAACGCAGCGGCCAGATTGCTGACTGGGACGGGTTACAGAGATCACGTTATACCCCTACAAAAACAGCTCCACTGGCTGCCAATCAGCTATCAGGCACAATTCAAGGTGCTGAGCTTAACCTACCAAAGCACAAAACGGACTGGTTCCAAGCTACCTCAAAGATCGAATCTCACAGTATGAACCAGCTTGGGTGCTAAGGTCATCAGGAGAGGCCTTTCTCTCCATCCCACCACCTTCACAGGTATGTCTCAGAAGAACACATGAAAGGCCCTTCTCTGCTCCCAAACTTTGGAACTCCCCCCCCCCACTGGAGGCCAGGACTGCCCCGTCTCTGCTGTCTTTCCGGAAGCAGGCAAAGACCTTCCTCTTAGGCAAGCTTTCCCGGAATGAGGGACTTCCTACCATGTGACTTTTATATGGATTACCATGCATGATTGCATTGACTGGTTTCATAAGAACACCGGTGTTTTCCATGTTACTTTCCACCCCTCATAATGGATTTTTCTTTTCTTTTTGCATGCTGTTTGTAGCTCTACTGTTACCTTTTAAGGTTCTAAGATACCTCTTTTAATTCCCTGTTCTTAACTTGAATATGTCTTAAATGTTCCAGGCTGTATATTGCCCCTCATTATTGCAACCTACGTTGGGTCCTTTTCCAAGGAGAAAAGTGGGGTAAAATATTCTAAACAAACAAATAAATAAATAAATAAATAAATAAACAAACAAACAAACAAACAAACAAACATAGGTGTAGGTCAGTGGTGGCGAACCTTCAGTGCTCCAGATGTTTTGGACCACAACTCCCACACTCCTTTGTCACTGGCAATCTAGGCTTGGAATTCTGGGAGTTGTAGTCCAAAACATCTGGAGTGTTGAAGGTTCACCACCACTGGTGTAGGTATTTGGAAGTGGAGGTTGAGAGTTTGCCCAGCCACTAATGAAAAGAGCCAGCCTGGGTGGCCTTGGGCAAGCTGCACCGTCCCAGAAGAAAGGAAGGGGAAACCACTTATGAGTATTCCCTACCTAGAAAACCCTGAAAGAGGTCACTTGCACACACAACTATATTCAGTGGTACCTCTTAAGATGAATGCCTCATAAGATGAATGAAATTTCCGGGAATAGGTATGCTCCACAACTTTGCTTATGGGGTGCCTCGCAAGACAAATTAATCGGCTTTCAATGCATTCCTAGGGGAACACGCGTCAACCTGCGTTTCGTGGGGCAATTTTTTCCGTAAAATGAATTGACCCGTAGAACGAATTCAATTCATCTTATGAGGGACCATTGTACACACACACACACACACACACACACACACACACACACACACACCCCCACTGAATATAAAAAAGCCTTCCCATTGTACATCCTCGTTTTCAGCTTTTTAGCCTTGAATATAAAATTGCTCATTAAAAAAAAAACACATAGCAATTTTCAAAGTTTTCACAAGTTAAAAAAATAAAAAGGGAAAGAAAGCCTCCAACAGCCTTGGGGGTGAGCTGAGTAGAGATTTTACTTCAAAGGTTGGGTGGGAGACCTTCACAAATATATAAAGAAAGCAAACCTAAATTCAGTGTCCTAATGGGTTCGTGCTGTGTTACTTAATTGTCAAATGGCTAATTAGCAATGCCCAATTGAGCATTCTCGGTGCAGAGTCGGGGAGTTCAGAAGGGGTGGGAGGCTCTCTCTCTCTCTCTCTCTCTCTCTCTCTCTCTCTCTTTTAAGGCAAAGCGGATTAACTTAAATAAATAATTTAAGACAAAGGCAGAGAAAAGGCAAGCTTGCACAGCATTAACATTAAAAATAATGCTACACTCGAGCGTTTGAAAGCTGAAAGGGGGGGGGAGGAAACTCCACAGCAATTAAACAGATCTCCTAGCTGCAGTTCCAGCTGACTGTATCAAGTTTCCAACGGATGCTAAAATATGACTTGGGAGAGAGATGGCCGGGGAATTGACATTTTAGGCCTTGCAACAAAAGGTTCTGCGTTTTCTGCCAAACCAGCCTGCCCGGGGCCCCTTTTTAATTTTATTTAAGAAGGCCCAGAATCCTGGAAGGTTCTTTTGTTTTTGTTTTTTTGTTTATTTTTTAGATGAGCAACTTCCAGAATCCAAAAGACCCCTGTCTAAAGTAATCTTCCCAACTTTTAGGGACACCTCATTGGAAACTTCTTCTAAGCACTTGGGGGCTGTTGTTGTATTTTAGCAGAGTTTTATTTACAAAAGAATAACTAGGCAAAATAACAACAGCACATAAACAGCTTTCATCAGCATTCCATCTTCAGTCACAGAGTCCTTCAGCATCATCAGGAGGTTGGGATGAAGTGATCAAGTGTTACCCTCACTTGCTATCCAATATATACACAGTTAATTACTCATTACAGTCAGCTGCTCCCTGACTGGCTTACTACAGCTACAAACTCTTAAGCAACTTACATACAATTGTTAGTTGCTATAAGTTACTATACTGTTATACCCTAACAGGGGCAAATGGGAATAACAACCATGGCATGCTGTCAAGTCAATTCTGTTTGATGGCAACTAGATTTTTTTTATCTTTCCAGGTAGGAAATACACTGAAATGGTTCCCCCCTCCCTTCTGGGGTGCCCTGGGATGGTGCAGCTTGCCCAAGGCCACCCAGGCAGGCTGTCTTCCCAGGAAGTCCAGTGGGGAATCAAACTCCCAACCCTATGTCTCCACAACCAGAGACCTTCCTAAACCATGGAGCTACACTAGATGACAGATTAAATCAAGCACAATGAATCCCTGGCTCCCCAGATGGTTGGGGGCAATGTGTCCCCTCAGATTTAGCAAGCCAATAGCTACAAAAGCTGCATTCCCAAAATATATGGAGGAGACACAGCTAGCCACCCTTGTTACATCATAGAGAACACATGTGTTAATCTTCCAGATGTTGGACTTAAACTCCCATTATCCTTCACCAGCATAGGTAAAGGGTGATGGGAATTGCAAAGAGGGTTGTGTCCATTTCATGCCCTGTGATCCCTAGGTAAACAAATGCCGCCGCCCCACTGCTATTTGCATGGGAGTTGGGTAGTCTAGCTGCACCTAAGCAAGGAAATATAAGAAGGAAATATACCACCAAAGCAGAGGGCATAAAATGGCATCAACCATGCCTAAGCGGCTTTGCAAACACAGACGCTGTTGAGAGTTTTTTACAATCTCAGTAAGGTCTCGAGGGAAGGGAAAGATGGTGGTGGGCATGGCCAACGGAAGAGCTGGCCTCCCCGTTCGCAGAACTTCACGTTGCAACATTCTGCAGCAGGATGGACTTGGGTTTTCCTTTCTTTTATTCATATTGGAGCGTTGGGAGTTCAAAAATCACGGATGCACGTGAAACACAGGCAAAATCAAACAAACAATGAAAAGGGTGAGGCCGGCAGACTTGCTGATCAGAGTTTGTGAGGCGAGTCCCAACCAAGCATCTTCCAGGGGTTCGGCAACTATGAAGTGGGGAGTTTTGCGGCTGCTCCAGTGCAAACCCCTCTGGAACTGGAAGGATTTGCCGGCTGGACTCCAACACCCAGAAGCCACCTGAGGGGACTCACAGTGCTCTTTGGGAAGGCTCCTTCTACATCCTTGAGTTACACAAAGAACCATCATGATGGCACAGTCATGGACCTGATTAAATGGATTCACACATGCGCACATATGTGGGTAAGTGCACACCCAGCTTTCAAAGTACAGCAGGACCCCCATATCCACTGATTCATTAACCATTGATTCAGTTATTCACGGCTGGCAGAGGAAAAAGTTAAATAAATAATCCAGCAACCACAACGCAAGCTACTGGCAAAAAGAGCAGCCATAAAGCAAGCTACTGTCATAAAACAGCAGCCGCAAAGCAAGCTATTACAAAACAGCAGTTTTGGGGGAAAGAGTGGTGTTCTCTTATCCACGGTTTTCATTATCCACAGGAAGGCCTGGAACGGATCCCCAGTGGATACCGGAGTCTACTGTACTTTAATGTGTTATTTCACATTTTGATGGCAAGATGAGGGGCTCTTTATTCCCGTAACCAGACTTGAAGAGGGTTTCTGATTTTTGCTTTTCCTAGTGTGACTTTTCCGGTGCAAGAGAAAAGATTGGGACAGTAACGGAAACTGCTCTAAGGCTTGTGCTTTGAGCAGCCAGGAACCTGCCAGGCGTGCCTTGGGGTCTGATGAAAAAACACAGAGCAGAAACTGCAACTTCAAGCAAGTCTCTTGTTTTCATCTGTGCAATCTTGGTATGGGTGCAACCATATGAAGGAAGCTGCTGAAATGAGGTGGGAGCACGTTGGTGGTGTAGGTGACGGGTGTCAGAGGCGAGGGCACCTGAAATCCGGACGATATCAGCCCTCCATATTTCTCTCTGAATGCCAAAGGTTGGAATTCCTCCTGGTGAATTTATGACCGTGACCTCCATGTGGCTCACGGCCCTATTACCGAAACAGCACAGCCGTTCCTTGCCCTGTTCATGATTAATTTCCAACAGGGCAGCCAAGATCGGGGTGGAGACACCTCTTCGGAGGAAACGGGAGGTTTATACAAAGAAGACAAAAATGGCAAGTGAGAAAAGTTTTTTTAAAAAAAAGCAAAGCTGATCTGGGAAATAGCCAAACTGGCTTTCTTTAGGGGCCAGGTTCGGCCTTACCCCCCTATCAGACACACTCCTCCTTGCAAGTGATCTGTGATCTGCATTTCGCACTCCGCATGCCCTAAAAACAACCCCTTGGCTATTCATCACAGTTCTAGCACCCCAGCCCATTTCTATGGAAATAAAGCTTTTGCAGGAGAGCGGGGAGGGGTGTTGGTCCTCTCAGACATCCTATAGATCTGTGGTTTGCAATCTTTGGTGCCAAGTTGTTCTTGGACTGCATGGGAACGCAAGGTTGGGAGCGGCTAACACAGACCATCTCAAGGACTTCTGCAACATCCCATATAAGCCAGCTTTGGGGGAAAGGGGATGGCGGGGGGGGGTCTGCAGGTGAGAAGGGCTCACCACAAATCTGTAGCAGCAGCGGAACCAGGTCAACAGCACAGCAACATCTGAGCTTTCCCAAAACGATGAGTGGGGCTCCATGATGTCATACAGGTGGAATCCCATGATGTCATGCTGATGTGCCCTTGTGATGTCACTAGGAGGGGGCAGGCCAAGGTTGGGAAGACGGCAGCGCCACTTCTGGGACAGTGGATTAGGGATACAGTGGTCCCCCGCCCATTCGCGGTTCATATACTGCGGTCCCGCTATATTGCGAGACCACAGTATGTGAAAAAAGACCCCCTGGGGTAAGGGGGGAAAGGCCTGGGGTAACGGGGGAGGGCCTGTTGGAAAAATACCAGAACTAGCATACTGAGGGCTGGGAGAGTAAAAACTGGAAAATATTTTTCACCCAGCGCGTTGTAGGGCCTGTGTGGTGATGGTGTCCCTGGATGCCTTCAAAGAAATGACCATCACAGGATACAGACCAGTGTGTAATCTCCAGGCTTTAAACCAGGGTAGGCCAGGAGACAGAGATCTTTGAGGCCTCCCAAAATCTGGTGGGGCCCGATACAGGAAGCTGGAGATGGGCCTTTGGCCTGATCCAGCATGGCCTTCTTATGTTGTTATGTTCTTATGACTTCCAGTTCGCAGGGAGGCCCTTTTGGGGCCTCCAAAAGACCCGGAAAGTCCCTCGCAGGCCCACTCGGGGCAGCACCAGGCTGGGGGGGGGGTAAGAGCCCCCAGCTAGGTGCCCCAGGCCCAACCCGACTTGCATTCGCATTTCGCGGATTTTCAATGATCGTGGGTCAGGTTGGGTCCCTAACCTCCACGACAGGCAGGGTGTCCCTCTCTAGTCAAATCAGGGGAAATGGGCCCACGTTTGAGGTAGAATAATGTGGCCACTGGAGAGCTGGGGAAGGAGATGCCCTCCTTGCACAACCGACTGGTGGCCCTTTGCCAATCTTCTTCGTAACATGTTGCTAGCATCGTTCCCTGCAGCGCCTGTGACGAGCCTTTCAGAGGGTGGAAATCCGGACACCCATCCATAGCAACCTGTTGACAACCTTGCTGCTGAGAGGGCTCGCGCAACAGGAGGGCGTTGCGTGGCCACGCTGGGACTCCGCTCGGCTCTGCTGCCCAGCCACGCAAGGGCCCCACGGACGCCAACACCTCCACTGCGCGTCCCACGTCCCACGCCTTCAGGCTGGGGCCTTCGGTGGCCCAGTGTCGCTCTCCAAAAGTAGCAGCTTTGCTGCAGAAGGGGATCGAGAACCCCGCCCTTCTGAGCCTCCCCAAAGCCCATGATTAAACACACATAGACACACAGAGAAAACCAAAAGTGCTCACTTTAAACCTATTCTCCCCCCCCCCGCCACCCCCATTTTCAGGGACTATGCAGTCTCCTGGTGTGTCCTGGAGGGTGAAAATGGAGTTCCAAGGCCTTCCAAACTTGCCTGTCCTAGGAGAGCACCCACCAATTACTTCTTCTCCTGGGGTCATGCATAACAAAATAACCACCACCACCCAAAAGTTTAATCAATGAAAGTGGAATGCATTCAGGCATTCAGACGTGAACTAGATGGTGCCTGGATTAGTGGCACAACAGAGGTGGTGCTGCCTTGAACAAGGAGCAGCAGAGGAAGAAATCCCAGCTTCGACAGACACATGTATTCCTGCTCCCCCTCTCTCTCTCACACACACACAACGCTGACACCTCACTGCTGACTTGGCACCCCTTCCACTTCCCGGCACTCCAAACATATGGCGCTGTGCTTAACAACCTGCGCGCCGTCAATTGGGGACCATTAGGGTGGGTTCTCTTCCCAGCGTAAATGTTGCCGAATATAAATTGTAATTAACAGCGATGCCAAAATGGCACTTAGAGAAAATAAGCGCATTGCTAACATCTGCTGAATCCTGCCTGGAGTGCGGGGACGGCAGCCAAACCCTCTTTCCCGTTAAGAGAATTTGTGGTAGACGCTGAGCAGAGAAGGGGAGGGGGGCAATCACCCCCTGGCGTTGCACCTCCTCCTGAACACACAAAACACTCCCTTGCTCCTCCCTAGAACAGTCTCCTAGCTCACCCCGCATGCAAGGGTGGCACCTATAATAAATTCCAGCTAACAAGAGTTCTACTGTGTTTCCCCGAAAATAAGACAGCGTCTTATATTAATTTTTGCTCCCAAAGATGCCCTAGGTCTTATTTTCAGGCGATGCCTTATTTTTCCAATGAAGAAAATACGGTACACATTTATTGTTATCTTATTATGGGGAGGCCTTATTTTCAGGGGATGCCTTATATTTCAGTGTGGGACAAAACTGTAAGTAGGTCTTATTTTCGGGGGATGTCTTATTTTCGGGGAAACAGGGTAATCTCAAAAGCAAGGGCAACTTGTAGGCAAAGGGATTGTGCCCAGACAGCCTTGTTTCGCCCAAGGCATAATTCATGTAAGGCGCCCCTTTCCCCACCCCCAAGGAAGGAGGCATGACAGGAAGGGGGAATGCGTTTGCAGAGACAGAAAACATGTGTACAGAAATGTGTATTGATATCTATAGAGATATCTGCCTGATGGGGACATCTACTGCGAATCCAATTTATACAGAGAACCAGAATAACGTTTGAACAAACACAAGGTTACAGACATTCATGCCGGCTCGTGACTGCAAATACCAAATAGCAGAAGCAAACTTCCAAGGAAACGCCGTAAGGAAGAGGGCTGCTTCCCCTTCCGTCCCTTTGCAAAAGATGCACTTTAGAGACATCCCTCCGGCAAGGCTGAAACTGATGTCTTGAAAGGAGGGAGGCCCGCCGCGGCCCTGGGGCCGTGGCCCCACGGGCGAAACATGTGGCTTCCCGAGGGAGGTGGGAGGTACAAGGACCTGCTAGGGGACCACACGGACGCGAGTGGCAGGCACAGAAGGGGGCGCCGAGGAGGTGGGAGGAGAAGATGGGTCGTGGCTTATCCGCAGGGCAGACTTTTAAAATCACCTTTTGGAAGGGGTTCGGCAAAGGTGGCATTTGGAAAAGGCATGGATAAAGCGAGGGTTATTCCAAGACGCAACTGCTGTCATGACAGAGGAGTTCAGGAGTCTGCTTTCAAAAAATAAAAATAAAAAAGGGGGGAATGCAGGGAGAAAGGATAGAGGACTTGGAGAAGTGTAAACAGCAAGGTCTCCTGGTCGCTGCAATTATGTTCCCAGCTCCAGGTTGTCAGTAAATGGTCCAGGAGGCAGGGCAGGATGAGACCCGCCAGGAGAGGCTGAAACAAACAGTCATGAACCAAGCCTCCCGTAAAAGGAACAGATGCGGTGCTGGGCGCAAGAGCTGCTCTTTCATTTTGGGGTGGTTCCCGTGGAACGCGACAGACGCTAGACGCACTGGCGTTCAAAACACAACTGGAAAGAATATCCTTTGAACACCTCGAAATCCTGTTGCCGCTGCCTTTTAACCTTTGCACGCTTTTCTTCCACGCATTCTGTCTCGGGGTACCTTCTCGACTGGAGGGCCTGAACGCGGGCGGCATCAGAATGTCCTTGGGCGAGGCTGGCCGATGGGCTGATGACCACGCGGTGCCCACGGGGGTCTCTCCACATCCCAAATGCTCACAACAGCCCCAGGAGTCAAACGAACCGCCGAGTTTGCAAACGCCCCCACCACCACCACCACTACCACCAGTTTCACGCTTCCAAGCCCTGTAAGCTTTGAGACACGAGGAGATGGGCCCAGGTAGGCGAACCGGCGGGGGTCCACCAAAGCACATCAGAAACCCCGCAAATAAATAAAGGATTTGACACGGCCTCCCTCTGGAGTTACTTGTAAAGCTTCTTAAGACACTCGAGCAAAGAATTAAAATCATTGAAGCACCAAAAAAAAAACCCCTTAAAAATAAAAAATAAAAACAAGAAAAAGACCATGAGCAAGTGGCCGGGAAAGAGAAAGGGGGGGGTTACATTCTTTCAAGTTAAGTTCGTCTTACCTTTTAGTTACTTTTTCCAAGTTAAACAAGATTTTTTTATATTAAATAGCAAGGAAATAACCCAGAACAGAAGTCTCAGCTCCTCCCAAAAGGCCAGCCCCGCCCTGTGTTTTCTGGGGACAGGGACGGCCTAAGAATTAAAAATGAATAAATATTCGGATTTTTTTTTCCCAAAGGCGTATTTCTGTCCAAACAAGAACCTGCCATCCCAGCCAACGTTGTCCGGAGGAGGCGCTGGCATTGGAACGGCGTCGCATTCAAAGGTGGTGGCGGCCGGAGTCCAAGGGTGGCTGGTTGGGCACCTTCATGGCCCGGCTCGGTCGGCATCACCACCAGAGGTTGGGTGGCTCCTCGGCCACCCGGCTTTTGAACAAAGTGATCTCGTCCAGGTGCATCATGGGGACGTCCCGGATGACCTCGGTCAAGTCCTCGTGCAAGAGAGGAAACACGACGACGTTCAAGGCAGGGCGGTCGGCCTGAAAGCTGAAACCAGAAACACAACGTTTAAGGTCAGAGAGGAATGGTCAAAAACAAAGGGGAGGAAGGAAGCCCTGAGAGTTTAAGAGAGAGAGGTTCTCTACCTTCTAGTCCTCCGAATTCTCAGACTTTTAATATGCATAAAATAAGAGTGTGGCTTTTCTCTCTCACACACACACCCTTTGACTCGTGGCTTTCCCCCAAGACTCTGTCTTTTAAATGTGCTGCCAAATGTTAGGGCAACACCCAGGTCAGCAACTCAAACAGAGATGCAACAGAAAGCCTCGCGGGATGCGGAGACACTGTTGCCCTCTTCCCCTCTGGCTCCCATTCCCAGCTCCAAGGCCTCCTGGCCCAGATCTCTCCCCCACCCCAGGACGTAAATTTCCCCTTATTTTAAAAAGGGGGAAAGGGGATCGTGGCAAACCTCCCCCCCTTCCTTCCCCTGCCAAAGGTGGACGTGAATTTAATGGAAGAGGAAAAGGTCCTGCACCAGCAGGGCAGTAATTGCAGAGGCAGAAGAGAAGGGGGGCTGATGTTAAATCTATGCATGATATTTGCCAAAAGGGGGGGGGGGGGAGCTGTGGAAGGAGTTGGGAGGAGAGTAAGTGGAATAACACAAAGCTGGCATCGACAGCCAGCCCACACATAATGGTAGGCACGCAGGAAGGCAATAACAAACACAGCAGGAGGATAAGGCAGGCTCTGAAAAGAGAATGTGTGCATGTGCGCACACACACACACAGTGGGTTAAACTATTTGGTATTGATCACCAAAGGGAAGAGGTGTGGGGCACATCTGTTGCAAGGCAGGACTGGAGAGCCTCCAGAGCGGTCGAAACACACCCGATCAATGCCACCAGCAGGGGCGAAACAAACACCTGGGAGGTGCCCGTGAAGTTTCCCCTGTTATTCGGCGCTCGGTTTTTGGCATCACTCTGCCAACGAGGCCATGGTACCCGACATAGCTCTCCTCCTCCTCCTCTTCCTCCTCCTTGCTACTTTTTGGTCTTCGCGACAACCCTGGGAGGCGGAACAGACCGAGGGAGAATGGCTGGGCCCCATCCCACGCCCACCCCCCACCCCAGCAAGTCTCATGGCCAAGCGAAGCTTACAGCCCAGCATCCCTGAGTTCCCCTGGAACCCATCCTAGGGACACAGGAGTTTGCTTTTCTGCATCAGCTACTGCCCACAGAACAGGCACATTGGAATGCCGAAAGCAAAGCTTTGCAGAGAAATACTGGTTCTCAGAAATGGGACGATCCAATATCGTCTCCTGTGGGTAGAGTGTGTGCAGGACGACCTGCCTCCAGAGGGGCAACAGGCACCCTCTTCTACTGCATCCGAACCTCTGGTTATCTATTCTCTCTTAAAGTGTGTAGTTTTGGAAGATTTGCTTCAACGCGTGCAAACTTCTGCACTGTCTGATGGTGGTGATTTTACTGTGCACACAACACATCTGGTATGTTTGGGGAGAGCTTTTTTTCTACCCTAGAAGACTTCAGAACACTTCCTTAGCACGCTGCTACTGCCACTATAGAGAATATAGGCAATGCTCTCCGGATGACATGTTATGATCCTCCTGTTCCGAGAACAAAATAATGGATTCCGCACCCCGTCTCAGAAAGGGACCTCAGGGAAAAAAACCATTTTGGTTTATGCCAACTGAGTTACAGCCTGGAATACTCTTCTTTGCATCATACCAGGCAGAACAAGACTAGAGAACGTTCATAGCTTGAAAGAACCGTCTTATGGTTCTTGGGTCCATAATAGCACCGATCTTGGGTCTTCAAATGGGAACAAGGTGATTTTGTTGTCATTCAGTCGTTCAGTCGTGTCCGACTCTTCGTGACCCAATGGACCAGAGCTCGCCAGGCCCTCCTGTCTTCCACTGCCTCCTGGAGTTTGGTCAAATCCATGTTGGCTGCATCGATGAAACCGTCCAACCATCTCATTCTCCGCCATCCCCTTTTCCTTTTGCCTTCAATCTTTCCCAACATCAGGGATTTTTTCCAAGGACTCCTCTCTCCTCATGAGGTGGCCAAAGTACTGGAGCCTCAGCTTCAAAATCTGTCCTTCCAGTGAACATTCGGGGTTGATTTCTTTCAGAATGGACAGGTTTGATCTCCTTGCAGTCCAGGGGACTCTCAAGACTCTCCTCCAGCACCATAGCTCAAAAGCATCGATTCTGCAGCAATCAGCCTTCTTTATAGTCCAGCTCTCACTTCCATACATCCCTACTGGAAAAACCATAGCTTTAACCATCCTGACCTTAGTTGGCAAAGTGATGTCTCTGCTCTTTAGGATGCTACCTAGGTTTGCCATTGCTTTCCTCCCAAGAAGCAGGCGTCTTTTAATTTCGTTGCTGCAGTTGCCAACTGCAGTGATCAAGGAGCCCAAGAAAATAAACTCTGTCATTGCCTCCATTTCTTCCCCTTCTGTTTGCCAGGAGGTGATGGGACCGGGGGCCATGACCTTAGTTTTTTTGATGTTGAGCTTCAGCCCATTTTTTCCCGAAAAGGTGGTAGATGGGGAGAAAAACAGAGAGGTTCGTTCTCAAAAGAGAACACTCAAGACCGAACAGTAATTCTGGGAGGCTAATTCTGGAAATCACCCTCAAAGATTCACGGCTGGGTAGAGATGGGCACAAACTGAGAACCTGGTGGTTCGTGCTGGTTTGTGCCAGCTGAACAAGTAACTCAGTGCTTCCCACCAACACCAACACCATCATGGCCTCCTCTGGCAGGTGCCCACTGGGAAGTGCCAAACACCTGATTAGCCGAGAGACACCAGTGGTCCGTGCCCATCTTTATCGTTGGGTCCTTCATTCTGTGGAGCCCGAGGCAGAGGTCGGGAGCTCGATGCCCCACTGGCTTCCTGGGAGAAGAGCCAGCCTGGGTGGCCTTGGGCAAGCTGCACAGCCCCAGGTCACCCCTGGAAGAAGGGAATGAGAAACGACTTCTGATGGTTCTTGACCTAGAAAACCCTGAGAAGGGGTTGCCATAAGTCAGAATTGACTCAATGGCACACATTATTATTAATTCTAGAGATATCTTCTAGAGAGGAATCCATCATAGAACCAGTCAGCAATAAGCTAACATCAGCAAAAATATATATAATTTTTAAAAATGGCTTTAAGCTAAAATTTGGAAAGACTCCTATATCATTCAGTGAATGAGTGGATGGATGGTCCAACATGGGGACAATGTGCGTACTGGCCCAGCTAATGCATTTAATTTCAGCGAGAAAAGGGGAGTCATTCTTTTAAATAATTGCAGGAACTTCTTGGCCTTCTGGAACGTATTTAATATTCCTCAGCCTGTCTCCTTCGGAAGGGAAGGGAAACCTAGACAGCTTTATTATTCTTTTTATTTATTTATTTTTGGTCTTTGGCTTTGGGATTACATCAGAGCTGGCAGCCCTGGTGCCTGCAGAGAGATAAATTCCCAAGCCCTAGACGGGTGGTTTTGCACACACATCTCGATGTAGGCATCACGTGTGTACAAACAGGACAAGCAGGAAAGTACCCGGTTTCTTTGTGGACTAGAAACTTACAGGCTTAATTCCAAGGTTGGGGTTACCATTTGAAAGAACGAGGTGCGGATTATACACATCACCCTTTCTAACCATTGGAACCCACTGGTATTTTAGTTAAACTACAAACCCAATAAGGGGGCAGCAGCGTACAGCAGGCCTGGGACAAGAATGGATGGCTAGGTAACCCTTTCACAGCACAAACACATGGAGCAGGTATGCATCAATGGTGCTCTCTTTGGGGGGGGGGGAGGTCCCAGTAGCACTTACACAGATATTTCATACAGGATATTTCCAGGCTCTCTAGTTAACAAATCATAACATCCTACACTGCTTCAGTCTAGGCTGCCTGTATTCTTTCATATCACATCTTGAATGAGGAATTTGGGGGGGGGGGCACTTGCTTCTCAATCCTGACACCCTAAGACAGTGGAGTCCAAACTTTGGCCCTCCAGACGTTTCAGACCACAACTCCCACAGTCCTTTGTCATTGGCAATCTAGGCTTGGAATTCTGGGAGTTGTGGTCCAAAACATCTAGAGGGCCAAAGTTTGGACACCCCTGCCCTAAGACAAAGGTTTGGCGGGGGGCATGAAGGAATGCCTTCTTGACATCTGTGGAACTCCCTGCCAGAGGAGACTAAGCTGTCCCTCTCCTGGCAAACAATTCAAGTGGCTCTTGGGCTACTCAGTGGCAGCTAAGGACAAGCCTTTCCTTCAAGGGTGTCGTTTTCAAATTGCTTTTTCACTCAGGAATGCTTTAATACAATACAGTACTCTGTCGGGCCGTAGTGGGGCATTGCATCTTCTGGACTGTTGTGATCCACACCTGCTTTTCGTCCCGTTGTGAGCCCCTTTGGAGTCCCAGCCCTGCAAAAAAGGCAGGAGATGATGCAAAGAAATAAACAAGGCCGTGCAAGGGAGAAGGGGTTCTCTGGGCTGCCCTGCTGCAGCAGAAACAAGATCGATCTTCTCAAGTGAGGCCTCTGAGACGACCCGGTTTTGTTTCGCAAACGATGCTGTGAAAGTGCAACCACATTGACTGGACGGTGCCTGAAAAATACAGCTGCGAATATCGGCGCTTGACCTGTAATGTCTGGAAGTGGCTGTATGCAAGCATTGGTGGGACCATCGCAGGTAGATCTGCCCAACAGCGTGCCTGTTTAGGGAATCTTCTCACAATGATTTGTGCCAAGGCCCTTCCCTCCAGGATGTATGGGGCACGCACGTAGCAAAGGAGAGGCGTGCAGCAACAGGGGTGGATTATTTCCACCCAACTGCCGTGCCTGGCAGGGCGGGGAAGGCAGAGTCTCTTAATCCCTCTTACTGACGGCAAGGACCAGACCCAGCTGTGCCGTTATTTGGGATTAGTGCAGCGTGAACGATAATGTTCAAAATATACATTCAGCTCACCTCCAAATGCAGAACTGCGACCAAGGTGGTACGCCTACGGCTGGGCGATGGCAATTCAGAATACAGGTGGGGGGTTCATAAGGCAGATTGCTTTAAAACTGTGCCGTTATTATCTGTGCATTTGAATGTTGCTTTTTTGCATGACTGCATTCAAAGCAGCTTGCAGAGGGAGGAAAAAACTTTCAGAACACACAAAAAACCCTAATACGGTGGCCGCTTGTATAGCAAACGGTTTGTATAACATAAAATCTGTACAACATAAAAAATTCCGGACATAGGGGGAATTTGCTTAACAGAATCACCTATGGGGCAAATCCGTACAACATAAAAATGGTCACAATTAGGGATTACTCTGTTTTCAATGCATTCCTATGGGAAATTTGTATAAAGGAAAATTTGCTTAATAGAATTTCATTTGGAACAAATTAATTCCTTTATACAAGGGACCACTCTATACTAAAAATGTGAGAATCGGTAGTTCTTTGGCAAACCATACCATCCCTTTCCCTTACACACAAGCATGTAAGTGCCTCTGCTGAGTTTACACTTGCTCAGACATGACCTTGCAGGGGGAAAGGGGTGGATTCCCTTCGGTTTCCTTCAGTCCCGTGATTTGATTTGCCTGCTGAGGCCTCCGCTGTATCAACCCAATCTTTTAACCAGGTAATGGCACCAACAGCATTTCTTTCAAACGACTGAAAGGTGTTTTTAAAAAAACCACCAAGGACAAGCGACGTGCTCAACGACAGAGTACTTTATGGGCAGAGTCTGCAAAACCTGGCGCGCCGCAACCTGCCGATCCCGGCAATGGCGGAGCTGGTGTACAGTTCAGCGAGTTGGAGCCACCTGGTTTCACAGCGCAGCGGCTGGGAGTTCAGGTCCCCAGCGCTGGGTCCTGCAGTAGAGGAGACAGCCGAGACCACAGAGGCTACGCCTGACTGATGGCGTCCATGCCCTTCCACTGAGGAGGCCTCGGGCCAAGTTGCCGTCCCAAAGCGCCACCAGAAGGACAGCAGCGGAAAAACACAACTCCCAGAAGGGATCGCCAGGAGCCAGAATTTAACAACACTCAGGATATGGTATTAAATCATCTCTCAAGGCACACGGCCAAACACAAACTGAGCCAGTGCTCCTACAAGCCAAAAAAAGGACACGGGAATCTAAGAGTTGGCCCGGGTGGGGTGGGGTGGACCAGTGAGTTAAGGATCTGGCTGCAAAGCCAGAGGTTAGGAGTTTGATTCCCCACTGTGTCTCCTGGAAGAATAGCCAGCCTGGGTGACCTCAGGCCAGCTGCAGAGTCCTATGAAGCTCCCAAGAAGAAAGGAAGGGTCAACGACTTCTGTGCATTTTCTACCCGGGAAATCCTGAAATCAGTTGCCCTAAGTCAGGACTGACCTGACGGCATACAATGATGATTAATGAGCGCACAGGTACTGTGCCTTAAGCATGGGGACAGGAGTGCGCCATTTGGGCACCACAAGGTGCAGAAGAGAACAACTAAAATGATTCCTGGGCTGGGGCACCTCCCTTATGAGGAAAGGCTAAAACATTTGGGGCTGTTTAGCCTGGAAAAAAGGCACCGGAGGGCGGATATGACTGAGACGTACCAAATAATGCAGGGCATGAGTCAAGTGGATAGAGGGACGCTCCTCTCCCTCTCACAAAATACCAGAACTAGGGGACATCCACTCGAACTGAGGGCTGGGAGAGTGAGAACAGACAAAAGAAAATATTTTTTCACCCAGCGCGTTGTTAGTCTGTGGAACTCCCTGCCACAGGATGTGGTGATGGCATCTGGCCTGGATGCCTTCAAAAGGGGATTGGACAGATTCCTGGAGGAAAAGTCCATCACAGGTTACAAACCATGATGGAGATGTGTCATCTCCAGGCTTAAAACCGGGGTACTTCAAGGGCCAGATGCAGGGGAGTGGTATCAGGAGACAGATATCTAGTCTCGTGCGCTCCCAGACACATCTGGTGGGGCCACTGTGAGATACAGGAAGCTGGACTAGATGGGCCTTTGGTCTAATCCAGCATGGCTCTTCTTATGTTCATATATAGATAGCCAAACCCGCAGGCTATACTCTCCCTATCACCAACCAATGTTTCCTTTGCTCTACCTCCCCACCCCTTAGCTTAACGATCCACCCACGCCTAGCTATTGCCGCTGCTGTCAATTCCAACCTGCAGCAAGCACTGAGGGCACAACGAAATGGTGCTGGGCCGCTGCCAAGCGTGAAACCTGTGAAGCCGTACCCGACGGAGCCAAGCGGAAGCAAGCAAGGCTCGCAGGGAACAGGCCAAGCCAGCCGCCGCCGAGCCTCGAGGCTGGGTTTTTGCCACAACAAGCTCACCCGTATGGGAGGGAAGTTGTTTTCCAACATCTTCTGCAAATTAAGATGTTATTTCGATAATGGGCCAATTAAGCTTAATTCCGACTTAGGAAACATATTTACGGCAACGGCGGGTGCCTCCTGCTCTGCCCTGCCGCTTCCGAAAACAAGGTGGAGCACGTCGGCAGAAGAGAAGGCGGGCGCTCAAAGCGTCCAACGCCAAAGGAGCTGAGCTGACCTGAAATCTAGAGGCAGAAGGAGGGAGTGGGAGACGCACAGAGAGAGAGAGAGAGAGAGAGAGAGAGAGAGAGAGAGAGAGGGAAGGGGAAGGGGTTGAGGAACTGTTGGGCCATCCCCAGTGGTGCCCCATAGCCCTGGAACTAAAAGCCATTCCAAAATCCCTTTTCAAAAAGCCCGAGTGGGACAGAATGAAGGCCTCTGTACCCAAAGCGCCAACGCAATACCTGTGGTCCGTTACTCCCGATCGGGGAACGGGCACCCTCTCAACCATGACACCCCTAGCACCGGCGCTGCAAAGACTCACCAATTCTGATCTTCTCATGCTTGGCCCCCATGACTTGTAGCCACCGGCGGCTGCCTACAGCCCCGTGACTCTGCCCCATCCCTTTTTTTTAAGGCTGCCCCCCAAAGGGTGGCCACTGTGGCGAACCCACTGTTGGACTCTGCTATGTGGAGAAGCCCTTCTTTTTGTCTACACATGGAATCTCTCGCTGTTCTGCTTCAAAGACGGACCACCATCTTAGTATTACAAGGGGGGAACTGTGTGTGTGTGTGTGTGTGTGTGTGTGTGTGTGTGTGTGTGTGTGTGTGTGTGTGTGTGTGTGTGTGTGTGTGTGTGTGTGTGTGAGAGAGAGAGAGAGAGAGAGAGAGAGAGAGAGAGAGAGAGAGAGAGAGAGAGAGAGAGAGTTCTCCCCGTCCATGTCCTTCACTCCATGGTCCCCAATGTTCTTTTCAGAGAACTCCTATCATGCAATGGGCATCTGAAGGCTTGGGGGTGCTGATCACAGAAAAATAATCAGAACAACGAATGCCACAGCCCCTCCCTTTGTCCTAACTGCACAAGGTCTCCTGGACTATGTGCCTCTAAAGCAGTAGTTCTCAACCTGTGGGTCCCCAGATGTTCCCGGACTGCAACTTCCAGAAGTCTCTCTCACTAGCTGAGCTGGCCAGGATTTCTGGGAGTTGCAGTCCAGGAACATCTGGGGACCCACAGGCTGAGAACCACTGCTCTAAAAGGATGCAATGCAGACACCTGAGAAGCTCAACAAGTTGCTAGCTCTCATGAGGAAGGCTGTCAACCCGGTCTGCAGCCCTTTTATCATGTGCTTCACAATGCCAAAGCTGACCAAGCTTGTGCAAGTCCATGGCCATGTGGTCGGCACAGCTGCAAGGAAACACTGTTTTACCTTCCCGCTTTTTGCAGTGGTACCTATTTATCTGCTTGCATTTCCATGCTTTCGAACTGCTACGTTGGCAGGAGCTGGGGTGATCAGCGGGCCCTCGCTCCGCTGCGTGGCACCCGGGATTCGAACCGCCAAGCTGCCGACCTTGCAGTCGACAGTTTTGGAGCCTTCGTCCGCTGAGTCCGCAGTGACCCAAAGGGGGAGGAACTGCTAATCCAGGCAGCTTCCAGAGCTAATGCTTTTTCCTTACATGCTGAAGGAAAAGCATCATCTTAACAGAAACATAAAGGGCAAAAAGGAAGCTTTTTAGAAATCCCGAATCAAACATCCAGCCACCTCTGGTCTCCTTTTCTTGATTTTTACCCATTCAGAGGCAGTCGGTGTAGGCCGTGTCGGCCCCGATGAGGGGAAACGTGGCTCCCAGAGTTTGTTCACCCATCGGACATTTGGAGAACGGCTCAGAAACAGTGCAGAATAACGAAGGATCATTTAACTGTCCACAATCCCCTTTGCTGCAAGAGTTTGGCTTTAAAGACCGCAGGGTGAACATTCACCGGGAGAGCTCCAAACCCCCTGCAGGATCAGCCCTCTTTCCATTCCCCCCAGGACCCATCCCTGGCAAAGAACCCCTCGCCTTCTTTCCTGCCAGGGGGTGGGGTGGGGAACGGAACACACCCCGGAGGGAGTTGGATTTCAACGCGCTTGCCAACCTTCGAGTAACGTAAGCCAGGGAGGTGGCCCCAGCGCTTATGATTAATTCACACCGGCAGGCTGATTCGAGGGTTCGGCTGGGGGGCGGGGGGCGGAAGCCAACGAGATGAGGAAAGCTGGAACGAAATCTTAAATGATTCACTACACCGGCGGAGCGATACATTAAGCTCTCCGCCGTCGGAGGTGGGGACCCGGCCAGCAGACATGCTTAGGCTAGCAAAGTGAGAACAGCGGCTCCCGTGCCAACAGCAGGCAGGCAGCAAGCCTGAAATGGAGAACAGCGGCAGGAGCCTTTTCAAGGTCAGAAAGAAGTGATGGAGGAGGAGGAGGAGGAGGAGGAAGAGGAGGGGGCGGGAATTTAAAAAGGTGTTTGTGGGGGAGGGTGGTATGGAGAAGAAAGCCCCCTCTCTGCCTTTAAACCAAGCATATTTGCAAGCGTGTCTGCTCTTCATAACCGCACCGTGTTCTGTTGCTGCCAAGTGCCGCACTTGGGTCTCAAAGGGCATCGTTGAGACCCATCCATTTAGGCTTAGGTACAAAAGGAATCAACCCCAAATGTTCACTGGAAGGACAGATTTTGAAGCTGAGGCTCCAGTCCTTTGGCCACCTCATGAGGAGAGAGGAGTCCCTGGAAAATTCCCTGATGTTGGGAAAGATGGAAGGCAAAAGGAAAAGAGGATGGCAGAGAATGAGATGGTTGGACGGTGTCATCGATGCAACTAACATGGATTTGACCAAACTTGACCAAACTCCGGGAAGCAGTGGAAGACAGGAAGGCCTGGCGAGCTCTGGTCCATGGGGTCATGAAGAGTCGGACACGACTGAACGACTGACCAACAACAACAAAAAGAAACCGGCGCTCTTGGAGATGGCAGCTCCAGCCTAGAACCCAGAACCAACCTGGGCGTTCTTGATGCCGGGCTTCAAGGTGACCAGGAGACCCTCGGCCTGGTCGCTAAGCATCCCCATCTAGGAACGCAGAAGGAGATCATCCGACTCCAGCACTCGTATCCATCCACATGACTTCTATCTTAAGTTCTACCATAGGAAGGAAAGCATCCTTCAAGAGTGGCTTGGTGGTCAACACCAAAGACAGCCACGGCACAGAGAACAAGACACCCAGCCACAGGTCAGGGACATCCCACCGCGCCTTTCTTCCGTGGCTTTAGACGCTGACTTGAAGGAGGCTTGCTGCCACCCACAACAGACGCCCCGAAGGCAGCCGATGACAAGCCGAGACGGGTAACTGGGGCCTCCCAACCAAACTTGAACTCACCAGGCTCATAATTGATTTGGAAAGTAAAGTAGGATCAGGCCCGGCTGTTACTGAGGTGGGAAACTATCAGAGAATGGCATGATCTCTAGGCAAAATTGCGGGTGGGGTGGGGGCTGGGGGCTGCCAGAAACATAGGAAGCCCAACCACTGTTAACCCCGCTGGGCTAGAAAGATCCATGGTCTCAACTTCTCCCAAGGCAGCATCCTACGATTCACCTACTTCCAATGTACCTGTTCAAAGCGACAGATTCAACCTCTTGAACCTGTTACCGCATTGAACTTCAAGGTTTTAATGTGGACATACAAAGCCCCAAACCAGTGGTTCTCCACCTGTGGGTCCCCGGATGTTCCTGGACTGCAACTCCCAGAAGTCTTCATCACTAGGTGAGCTGGCCAGGATTTCTGGGAGTTGCAGTCCAGGAACACCTGGGGACCCACAGGGTGAGAACCACCGCCCTAAATGGTTTAGGACCTGCTTATCTGTCAGAACGGCTCCTACCCCAAAGTTCGGCCCATGTCACTCGTTCCGTCACAGGCGGGTCATCTGAGGGTACCAACACCGAGGGAGGCCTGCAAGACAACAACAAGGGATGGGGCCTTCTCGGTGGCGGCCCCCTACACGTCCCTCAGAGATCTGCCATGCCCCCATATTGCTGGCCTTCAAAAAACAAAAACAAAAGGTTTGAAGATGTGGTTGTTTAAATCTGCTTTCCCTGGTTATTAACTGTTTTCACTGGTCCACTGATTTTGTGATCTGTTTTGTCTGCCCTTAGGCCCATCTTATTCACTTTTGATTTTAGGAATGGTGTTGACTTAATTATGTTTTTACTGGCATTACTTTTAGTTCTATATTATGTTCTTGTATTGTTTTCTATCGCAACAGTTTGCTGCATGTTGTGAAATGCTCAGAGTGGCCTTGGGTTAGATGGGCAGTATAGAAATTAAATAAATTGACTAAACAAACAAACAAACAAACTCCCAGAACAACGAGGAGGCAGAAAGCTACTTCTGCAGCTTTCCACAAAAGTTGCAGTGGGTGGGCAGGGAACCCCCTAGTCCATAAAAGCTTTAAGTTCTCCGACAGAGCCCCAATCATCCAGAGGGACGCTCCACATGCCCTGAACATGAGTTCAAGGCTGCCCCCAGAGGAGTTAAGGGCATCTTAGTGGGGGTGGGGGGGGGGGGGACATTTGCTGAAGGCCATTTCAGAGAAGAGGAGCCAATGATGATTAATGAGTTGGAGGGACTAACTCAAAAGGAAAGGGGGAAAAGAGAGGGAGAGAGAAGAATTAAATATTTACAGCTCGACTAAACGACAACTAAAGGGAGTGGTGAGGGGGGAGGGAAGGACGATAAATATTTTAAGGGTATCATCACTACAGTTCGATGGTGGAGAGGAGACGATGGAAAGCATGGTTGAGGATGACTAAAAGAGAAGGAGCCAGCACAAACGACTAAAAACAAGTCTTTGCACTGACTCGGTCAGATGGGGGGGTTGCATTCCATGGTGGTCGCCGCCATCACCCCCCCAGTTAGGCATGAGCTCCGGCAGGGTGCAGCGGTAAAGGAAACCCACCCTGCGGCCACCTCAGAGGCTTTCTTGTTACATATTCCGTTTGGAACAAAACCCAGCATAACTAGCCAGCCCTGCCCAACCGGCTTTCCAGAGAGACCGGCGGGGGTGGCCACAGATGGAAATGGCAAAGCCACGATCTCCGTGCAGCTGACTGACACGGGAAGCTACCGTGGACAGAGACGGGTCCGGCTTCCCTTGGGAAGGGAAAGCGTTCTCCGGTCGTCCCAATGGATGGAAGCTGGGAGGCTTCCAAAGACTTTGCCACCCTTTTGGGAATAGCCTGGTTTCATAGGCATGGCCCACGGCTCACAGTCAGCACAGAAGACAGCTCAGTTTCCAAAAAGGCCCCCCCCCTCTCTCAATTTTAAGAGGGTGGATCATTCCTGAAGCAGAAGATTAGGAGATCCCATGTCGACAAGCAAACCGTTTGAGCAAAAGGCAAGGGCTCACGTTCAGGTGAGGATTTCGCCTGAGGAGGAAGACTCTTCCGGTGCTTCTCATTGGATTACCCCACCATCGGACGGTGGCTTTGCGTGTTGGTTCTTCAAGCGCTTGACTCCGATGGGATGGACCGCTGCTGGGGTTAGCGGGAACACGGGAGGGAAGAGGGGCCCGTGGCCGAGACCTTGAGGCCAGGGCACATGGAGGCCCCCAGGATAAAGAGGGCTGCATTGTACTTTGCAAATCCGTAACAATGGCATCGTCACCCTGCGTGTTGGTATCGCAAGCTGGGCTGCGGCAATGCTTCTTACTTCCTCCGCGGCAAGGCAAGCTTGTTTACTGACGGTGGGGAATAAATCCAGATGCCAAGATGGCTGTAGGCGGCCGATCCCACCAATCCTCGGGAGCCACGGATTCCATTTTGGGAAAAGAGCCGGCCCTTGACTCTCACAGTTCCAGGGAACGGCGGCTTCGCTTAGAGAGTTACTACTAGAGATGGGCACGAAACGAACAAATTTCCGTTTCCGTTTCCGTTTTTTCGTTGGGTTACATAACAAAACGACAAACGAATTTTGTCTCTAAAATGAAACGAAATGAACAGAAACACCGGAAATTTTGTCGTGCGTTTCGTTTCCGTTACTGCAATATGAGTGAATTGCTTAAAATCCTAAAAACAAATCACAAAAAATTGAAATAAATGGTAACGAAAAGGTAACGAAACGAACGAAAACGATTTTTTTGCAAAAATTCGCGAAAAACGGAAATGAACCAAAACGGACACTCCAAACGACAAATGACAAACGAAATGCCATTTTTTTGATTCGTGCCCATCTCTAGTTACTACCTTTTCACTTCTCTGCTGGCCTGCCCTCTTCACTCCCCTGTCTCTCCATCTCTGTATTAAAACCAGATTCTTAAAACAAAACAGAAAGTGGAGGCAGCCGGTCGTGCGGCTCTCTGTCACGGCATGGTCACTCTCTTGGCACCCTGCAGGAGGGACATACAGGAAGTCCGTAAGTGCTTACCTGTGGGAGTACTGGAGGTGCTCCAAAGGTCAGCAGCTCAAATGGTTTTAAAACAGGAATGGGAAAGGCAATGAGGAGGTACTCTTTTGTGTCTAGGGACTGCAACACGTAGAATTCTCCAAAACTTCTAGGAATTACAACCCACAAACCCAAAAACTGCACACCTGTACGCTTTGCCCATTAAGGAGCTTTTGAGTTTATCTACCCACATCATTTATTCCTCCGATCTTTACTTTTGGTTGCTGGATTTTAAAAAGGAAAACCAAGAAAGCTCTCAAGGTGCTTCCTGGAAGTTATGGTCTCATGGTTAAGCTCAACGGAGGGCACCTCCCAAGGAGCCACACCACCGACAAAGAAGTCCATGAAAGGCTACAGGAGCATCCAGGAGCTACAAGTCAATGGTGGGAAAACCTCTTTCAGCCCAAGGGTTCCGGTTCAGGTAGATTCGTGGGACAGTCAGGAAGAGCCGAAAAAAGAACAAAGGACCAAACCAATCAGCCTATTTCCACTCCAACTTCAGTACAGTCAACGTCCGGATAACCTCGCCTGGATGACTGAGAACCTTCACAGACACTCCAGAGAAGGCTTTCACCCTTTTAAGCATGTAAGAAAACAGTCCGTAAGCTGGAATGCCTCCATGAATCAATCACGGGGAAGGCAAAGCAGTCGTTCATGGAACCCTGGGGCAGAAGGAGCCACTTGGGACCTCAGGAGGGCCAAACGTAGACCCAGGGGAACAGTGCTGCCCAAGCATGGATCTCCAGATGTTTGGGGGCTACAACTCTTGGAAATCCTGGCCAGCACAGCTGGTGTTGAAACCTTCTGGGAGATGCAGTCGAGGAACACGTGGGGACCCAAAGCTGGAAACCATTAGGTGAGACTGAACGCCAGTGTGCAGAGTCTGGATACCTCTGGAAGTAGCTCCCAATGGTCAGGCCAGAGATGACCAACTTATCCGCCGGAGGGTTGCGGTGCCTTGCTGGACCAGGGGCAATCTGTGGTCTAAGCCTGTCCAGGCACCCTTCCCCTTGCCTTCTCACATATTCCCTCCTCCTCCCGCTTGCCAGGAAACATCCAAAACGTCCTCAGCCCTTTTGCATCCCAAAACACAACCCTGCATGAGAGACGCCTCCTCCGCCCACCCGCCAACACCCGCCAGCACCCACCCTTCCTGCAGAGGCTGAAGGAAGCTCAGCTCTAAATAATGCAAGCGGAGTGTTAAATCTAGCCGGGCGTGCTGGCGGAAGAGCCCATTCCACTCGGATTCGCAGCATGCTGCAGAAGGGGGCACACATTCTGACAGGCGGCGAACTGGAGTTCGCTCCAACCAGCCCCTCTCGCTCGGTCGCTCAGCGCCAGCTGCTGGAACGGGCTGGCTCTCGCTCTCTGTCCCTGACCTTGAAAAGATCCGCATGTGTGGATCAAGAACAACCGCTTAGAATTCGGGGAGGGGAGGCGGGGTGGAAAGAGAGGCGCCCTGGGGAGAGGGGAGAGCGCAAACATTTATTTTAACGCCCACCCTCCCCTCCCCACAGCACAGCCAGTCAAGGAGAAAAGGGTGGGCCCCTCTTTCGAAGCCTTTGCACTTGCAAAAGTGGGAGGAGGGGGGAACCCCCCCAACACCAACACCCTGCTGTGACACATGTCATTGCCATTCCTTGCTTGGCACAACCTCTGCAGTGGGGAGGGGGGGGGAAGAGTGACGGTGGGGGGGGGAGGTCTGCATGTGTGTGTGTTTGGTGGTGGGGGAACCACTTACCCTACAACGGGGCGGGGCGGTGGGCACAGAGCCCTGGCAGGGCTTTTAAGCCAGAAGCCACAGCGCCATCTAGGGGAGGCGGAAGGGAAAGTGCGGTCACAGACTTGCCAACTGCTCTGGGGAGAAAGAGGCTGATGGCCACAGGCTTGGGAGGGTTTTTGGGGGAGTTGAAGGGACAATTCTGCTAGAAGATCTCCTCCCTGCTGCAAAGCAGCAAAGGGACTGGGAGTGACAGCAAGGCGAGGGCTTCGGCTCAGGAGGGACACCCCCGGGCCCCTTCTGACTCCAACCAAAGGGCCTGTCGGGAAAAATCTGGCGATCAATGGTGGTGCAGCACCTTGGAGGGAACCCTGGCATCCTCTTCGAGGCAAATCAAGCTCGGGGAAAAGAGAAACCGCAGGTGGGTCGGTGGCGGAAAAGCTTCCTTTCAAATCAGTTGGATGCCGGCTTCTGCGACACACCCGAGAAGGCAGGCACCAGGCAATGGGAAGGACCCCTGCCTGTCCAAACCCCCGTGAATTGCTATCAATTACATCATCATCATCATCATCATCATCATCATCATCATCATCATCATCATCATCATCATCATCATCATCATCATCATCATCAGTCAATTCTGACGTAAGGAACCATTTCTGTAGGGTTTTTCCAGGGAGAAGCTCTTCAGAAGTGGTATACCCTTCCCTTTTTTGCAGCTGGCCTGGGGGCTACATGGGCTGGCCATAAACAGAGATGGCACCATAGGAATCAGGCTCCCACTTCTGGTTCCGGACCCAGATGCCTAACCCATGGAGCTATTCAGGATCAGTGCAATACAGTAGGACCCCAGTATTCGTTAGGGATCGGTTCCAAGCCTACCCGTGGATAATGAAAACCGTGGATAAGAGAGAACGTCAAAAATGTCCCCAAAACTGCTGTTTTGTGATAGTAACTTGCTTTACCGTTGCTGTTTCACAACAGTAGCTTGCTTTGCTGCTGCTGTTTTATGACAGTAGTTTGCTTTGCGGCTGCTGAATTATTTATTTTTTCCTCTGCCAACCGTGGATAACTGAATCAGTGGATAATGAATCAGTGGATACGGGGGTCCTACTGTACTGAGCCCCCCAACCCCACCCCAGAGCTGAACTCCCTTTTGATGTGGCCCCCTTTTCAAGGCTTCTATCCCACAGCACTACAGGTATGGAGGATCCCCGTATCCACAGGATCAGGATCCGCTAATTCGCTTCTCCACCATCTGAAAACATTACAAGAAAAATCCCTGAAACATATATGGCTAAAGGGGATGTTAGCAGAACTGGCCACTAGGAGAAGCCAGAGATGATGCTCAAATTGAGGGTTGGGGAAGTGAGAACAGACAAATAAACGAAAATGTTGTTTTCACCCAGGGTGGTGTTAGTCTGTGGAACTCCCTGCCACAGGAGGTGGAGATGGCATCTGGCCTGGATGCCTTCAAAAGGGGATTGGACAGATTCTTGGAGGAAAAGTCCATCACAGGTGACAAACCAGGATGGAGATGTGTCATCTCCAGGCTTAAAACAGGGGTACTTCAAGGACCAGATGCAGGGGAGTGCTATCAGGAAACAGATATCTAGTTTCGTGCACTCCCAGATGCATTTGGCAGGGCCACTGTGAGATACAGGAAGCTGGACTAGATGGGTCTCTGGCCTGATCCAGCAGGGCTCTTCATATGGTCGTATGTGTAGGGTTGGCCAGTGAAATGGCCTTCACTATACAGCAGGCATGCCCAAACTTTGGCCTCCTGATGTTTTGGACCACAACTCCCAGAATTCTAAGCTTAGATTGCTGATGACAGTGGGAGTTGTGGTCCAAAACATCTAGAGGGCCGAAGGTAGGGCATGCCTGCTATACAGTATTAATACATCTTTTTTAGCATCTGGCAGTTTGAGGGTGGGTGGGTTGGAGGCAAGCGAAGGCTGGAAGGGTGCTACATTGGTGGTGTATCCACACCAAACCTATTCACCACAAAAGGCAGATTATTCAGAGCGCAACCAATAAGCAAATGCATAATAAAAGGGCCGCCATAATTACATCCAGCGCATGAGGTTTCTAGGGACATTCGGCTAGCCAGCGGAGAAGCCGTCAGACAAAAAGGATTTCTCTGATCCCACAAAACCCTCATCGGGCTTCTTCCTTTCTCCCACAGCTCCACTTGGATTCCTGAGCTGGGGGCGGGGTGGACTTGATGGCCTTAGGGGGTCCCTTCCAGATCCTTTACTCGGTGGTTAAAATAGAATGAAGGGAAAGGAGATGGAGAACCGCTAAAGGCTAAAGAACACTGCCGTGTTTGAAGGGATGCTGTGAGAAAATGGCAACTTAACCACAGAACATTTGGCGGGATTGAGAACCAGAGGAAGGAGGCAGGCCAGGATGAAATGGGAGAAAACAGCTGGAACCGGGCTGATGGAGAGCGTAATCCCGCACAGGAAAAAAAAAAAGGATATTAAAGTTTCAATCAGCCCTGCTATGAGATATTGGACAGGCCAAGAAGGAGAAAACTGGGGAAGGAATGTCTGAGTCTGATGGGGAGAAGGAAATCCCCCGCTAGATGAATTCAATTAAGATCTAGGAGAGAACTGTGTTTTTTGAGGGGGTGGATATCCACAGACGTTATGAGGAGTTTTAACAGCACTTGTCTTGGCAAGGTTCCCAGCCCGCGCCCTGCCAAGCCCCACACAGGGCTGAGAGAGGCAGTTCTGCTGAGAAAAGTGGTTCCTAAACCTGATTGAGATGTCCCAAGATTCGCTGCAACCAAATCATAATGTTTCATACTTATGCAGCCACACACACACACACACACAAGTCAAGCCAGCTTCCCCTAAGCTGGTGTCCTCGGAACATCTCCAGAATTCCTTGAAAGACTATCTTTAAGCCCCAGTGAAATTCGTAGCGAAACTAGATCATCTTCCCCAAATGGACATACTGCAAAATACAGTGTATTCGGACAGGGGCTGCACCTCTGAATTGCTCAAGGTTTATTTTATTTTATTTATTTATTTATTTTTACAACTTATATGCCGCCCACTACCTAAAGGTCTCTTTTTATTCCCTCGGGGTATGCGGTTATCAAAGGACAGCGAGTGCGTTCCAAGGAAATATGCAAGAAACAAACAATAAGCATGCTAAGAGGTTTGTGAAATCGCCTGCATGTAGTTCCCCACGGCATCTGAGAAGTTTAGAGAAACACAGCCTTGTGCTGTAGCTCTACAAAGACAGAAGCAAGCTATTTGCGTAAGCCAAAAATAGGTGAAGTGCAGCCCACACGGGGCATTCCCCACCCCGCTGACACACACAGGTTGGTGGAGAACTTAAGCAACATTTGGAGTGGCCTGATCTGTGAAAAAAGGTCTTCTTCAGATCAAAAACAGGCCAGAGAGATCTTCCTAAATATATAGCTGTCTGTCTGTCTGTCTAGTGAAGAAGCCCATGTCCTCAGAGACCTGTAAATAATTTCACTACGTTTTTGGCCCTCTCTGGTCTGCTTTTGTTCCAGAGAAGACTTATATAAGAGCTTCCTATCTAGATATAAAATGCAGGTCAGATCTTCCAGGCCAGCAGACTTCATCTTGTGTTTTCAGATATCACCAGGAGACACTCGGGCTCAGTCAATTCATATGCAGCTTATCCCGACATTGGATTTCACTGCTGAATTTGCAACCACTTAGCCTGAGCAGGCAAAGTGGTAGTCGGGGCGTGTGTGTGTGTGTGGGGGGTAACCTTAGGCCAGTGGTGTCCAAACTTCAGCCCTCCATTTGTTTTGGACCACAGCTCCCACAGTCCTTTGTCACTGGCAATTCAGACTTGGAATTCTGGGAGTTGTGGTCTAAAACATCTGGAGAGCTGAAGTTTGGACACCCCTGCCTTAGGCCTAAAAGTTGGGAAGGCAAAAAAGAAGCAGAGCAAGATGTAGCTACCAAACCCTCCAAAAAGCACCCACACTGCATGATACCCTTTGGCAGTGTCTGGGCCTAATGCTGACACTGTGTTCCCCAGCATGTTTTCAAGCTCTGTGGCTCTCCTAAGGACTAGAAACTTTTCTCTCTTAAAAGAACGCAGTTCCAAGCATGAGCATGTAGGGCTCTGTTAAAAGCATCAGCCGACACACACTCAGTTTATTCTCCTCATTGTTTAGCCCAGAGCCATCCAGCCAGAACAGGCTTAGGAGTGACCATAACAAGGGAAGGGGGGTTATTTAAAAAGAGGCTGTAGAATCTACATCCCCCCCCAAAGTGTTTTGATGGCCACTCAGGGACTTGGACCCAGGTCTCCTGAGTCCTACTCTGTCCCTGGAGCCACCACACTTGGTACCTGTCTTCTTCTCCCTGCTTAATCATGAGGTCAGCAATTGTGACCATCTAATCAGGCATGTCCAAACTTTGGCCCTCCTGATGTTTTTGGACCACAACTCCCAGAATTCCAAGCCTGTATTGCCAATGGCAAAGGACTGTGGGAGTTGTGGTCCAAAACATCCGAAGGGCCAAAGTTTGGACATGCCAATTGAAAAGTAAAGCATCTTGGGACTCAAGAGTCCTTTGCTGACTTCCTGCCAGTTGCCCAGATCTTTCCAGCAGCAGATATTGAAAAATCTGGCCATCTTAGGACAAAGAATCATGAAGTTGGAAGAGGTCTGCAAGGCCATCAACTCCCTACTCTACGCAGGAACACAGATCAAAGGACACCTGCCAGGGATGGTACAAATACCTCTTGAATGCCTCCACCCGTGCTGGAGCACTCACTACCTTTTGAGGGAACGGATTCCGTTGCCATACTATTCTAACAGTAGATTCGAGCACATCACCCCAGTTCTGGCTCGGCTGCATTGGCTACCCGTTGTCCTCCAGATAAGGTTCAAGGTCCTGGTTTTGATTTTCAAAACCCTCCACAGTTTGGGATCAGAGTACCTCTCGGAGCGTATCTCCCAGAGGTCAACTGGGGTCAGGCCCACAAGAACGGCGCAGGCACGCTCACTTAGGGTGGCCACACCCAGGGAGGTGCAGAAATCGCTCACACATAACCGCGCCTTCTCAGTGGTGAGCCCCACGTTGTGGAATCATCTCCCTAGTGAGCTGCGCCTAGCACAGTCCCTGCCCGCCTTTAAAAAGGCCCTGAAAACTCGCCTTTTCAAAGAGGCAACCTTTTTACTTAATTTTTTTATTTTTATATTTATTTTTATTTTTGCCGCCCGCGTCATCTCATGTGGAGGGTATTGTCCTTCCTATTTCATTAGCACTTTCTCGCTTTTTGTATTTCTTGTTGTCCTGTTTTAATTGTAAACCGCCCAAAGTTCCGTCCGGAAGATGGGCGGTATAAAAATATAACAAACAAACAAATAAATAAATACATAAATTAGGAAGTTTTTCCTGATAGTCCACCAAAGGTTCAGAGCAGAGGGGACATTGTACGGCCACCTCGCCCATTCTGGCTGGGAGAAAGAATCCATGCCTTTGCCATCAACACCACCTCACTATCCCCTCTACTGGGCCAAGCCATGATGACACAGCCAAGATAGAAATCCTTAATGCCTATCTTACCTTTAAAAAAAAAACCCATTGCGCACATTAATGTTGTAAGAAGGAGAAAACATATGGGAGAACCGAGACGTTTGTCTGGCTTCCACTCACCTCCGTATCAGTGACTGCTGGAGGTTTCGGCAAACGGTGAGGGACTCCCCTGTAAACATGTGGCACATGATGACCTCGAGGCAGGCGGCCATGAAGGACATCACCGCCTCCGACTGCAGGGTCCCGCTCCGGGAGATGATGCAAAGACGCTGCAGGGAAGAGCAGTGGCTCAGGGCTTGGAAGAACTGCGTGTTGGCATTGAAGTACGGCTGCTCTAGCCTGCAAGGGAAGACACGGGGCAAGCGTGACGTTTGGGTCGGCTCTGCAAGGAAGACAGGGCAGTTTTTGGAGGTGGGATGAGATCCCGTTTTGAGGAGAAGCGGCCGGGATCACAGAAGTTCTGAGAAAATCCTGGTCTGCATTCAAGAGAAGTCTGAAAAGGATTCATTGCTGAGGAAGGGGGTAGAAAAACAGCTGAACGGGGGACTTTTATACAATACACAATCTCCTAGAAGGGAAATAGACCTCATACCATGGGGTACTTCACAGGAGAACATAGCTTTCCTCCTGGGTCCCCTTCTTTGTCACGATTTGGGATGGCACAAAAAAAAAGACGCAATCCCCTTTCTGCCCTCAAGACACTGTGTTCCCACACTGGGCGTGTTTAAAAGGGCAACCCGAGATGAGGCCAGACAACCTGGGATATGCTCTGCCACTCAGAAATGGCAGTGTTTAAAAGAGCCAAGCTTGGAAACATAACGTTCATGAACTGGTGGGATTCCCCAAATCCAGAAGAGATTGCTGGGAACTGTGGTTTATGGCAGTAAACCTACCCTAATAATAACTCTAATAACTACAGCATTTTCCTGGGTTGAGATTTTAAAAACTATACCAAACAAAACCAATCTCCTGGAAACCAAGCCCAAATCTACTAGAGATTCTCCTCCACCCCCACACGTGCAGATTAACTATAGGCCACATAAGAACCAGCACCTAAGTATATCGGTAACATTGGTGGATTCATATGCAATTTGGAACCATGTCTTAGATGGGCGCTTTTGAAATGATTACGTTCTGTGTGCTCTGCTGAGACCCCAGGAGAAGTAAGGGAAAGGAGGGTTTCCTCACTCAAGGAAAGAAAGGGACGGAGAACCTCACACACAAGCACAATATCACGGGAATGGAGAACAACCAAGAAGCAAAAGTGCAGGGGGGAATGGAGGACCTAGATCTGGGCTTGAGGGCTGCATGATACTCTCCTCCGTCTTACTGACGAGCCAGTTGGCACAGAGGAGCTTCATTCTTCTCCTTTAAGTGCCCTGTCCTCATAGAACATTGGCTATCTGGTTTTTTTTTATCTAAAGCTATTGTAAAAAGAGAAGCCGTGCCCACTGTAAACCGTTGGCTTCATACACAAAGCAACTCTTTCACCAAGAGGGGTTCGAAAGGCTGTTTTAAAAAACACATCAGCTTTTGCCGATTGGGCACGGACCATCCACAGCACTGGGATGGGAACAAACTGAGTCACTCAGTTGGCTGGCACATCAGGAAGATGCCAGGATGTTAAAAGCTGGCCAGTATAAGCAGGATGGGGGAATGGGGGACAGATATTTTGCAATGCACGGGCTTTACCACCAGGTGATGCTGCTGCTTTAGTATCCTGAAAACTTGTTTTTGTGAATGAGAGAGAGAAAGAGACAGAATTTTTCAAGGTGTTCCTTCTCCAACAGTAAGAAAAGCTTCCTTCTCAGACACTCAAGAGCGATCCCTAATTGCCCTCAAGGAATTGCCTTGAAGTCATCCTCCCCCACTCTTTTTTTTTCCTGCAAGGGGGTGTGGGGGAGGAGCTGTCCTGTTTCAGTAATGGAAATATCCATCTACAGACTAGCAGAGGAGGGGATGTTAATTACAACTCCCAGGATACCACAGACAACACTGGCCCTAACTTAACTGGTCTTCTTATGGGAATCCTCCTCCATCGCGAACAGTAACATCTCCCAAGGACTCCTGTAGCACCCGTGATGGAAAGTGGGGTCTTGGCTGTGATCATCTTGTGACCCACATTCTGACCAGAAGCGGCTTTCCAGAGGGTCGGGCAGAGGTCACTCACAACACAGCTTCCTGAGATCTTTTTCATTCAAGGGCCCTTCTCTGATGTTTGTGGAACATTCCATAAACTCTCCCCAGGGGTTATGTCGGCTGGGTCTTATGGGAGCCACAGGCCATGAGCAGCTGGGTATCTAGAGCTGCCCAGCCTGCTGTAAGGCAGAGCTCCAGAACTGAACTCAGAACCTTATACACTGCAGAGTAAGCGCTCCTTAACTATAAGCCGCAGGGCTATTTAGTTTTCACAGACAAAAGCCATGGTCGTGACCCCACTGTTAAGAGAGTGACCTACAGTACTTTGGATTAGGGCATGATCCACTTTGAGAGCTATGATGGGGGTGAGGGGAGAGGGAGGGGAGGGGGAAGGAAGGCAGGAAGAGAGAGAGAGAGAGAGAGAGAGAGAGAGAGAGAGAGAGAGAGAGAGAGAGAGGAGGTATTTGTTGTTAAAGTGGTCTGCTTATATACCGCCCCATACTACTTCAAGTAGTTTCTGGGCGGTTTACAGTTTAATTACAGTATGCAAGCTATACATTGCCCCCCCCCAAGCAATCTGGGTACTCATTTTTCTGACCTCAGAAGGATGGAAGGCTGAGTGAACCTTGAGCCCCCTAACTGGGATTGAACCCCAGGTTAAATGAGCACAGTTTTACCTGCAGGACAAGCATTTAACCACTGCGCCACGAGGTTCTGGAAAGACGAGAAATTCTGAATTTCTCCATCTGAGACAATCATGGTTGCTGGGAGACTCCGGAACTCATAAGCTCAAAAAAATAATAATCAAAACTTAGCTTTGCCCAACTCTATCAAAACCTGCCAGCTGAAAACCAAGAGCCACCAAGTGTGTTAAGAAGAAGTCCTATCTTTCGGAAACGCCTCCCTACTTCTGGAGGCTAGGAAGCTGCTCTTCAAGAGGAGTCAAAGAGGGGGCCCGTCTTTAGATCCAGAAGTTGGCCCCTACTCCTTCCCGGGACACCCAAACTGACGGCAGCAAAGACCAATCGGAGGCCGCCCTCACCTGAGATCCCGCAAGCATCGGCAGTGCTTCAGCATGTCCATCAAGGCCGACATGTACACGACGTGGCCCATGGCGCCCAGGTTGGCCAGCGAGAGAGTCTGCAGGCGTTGGCACTGGACGCCAATGCTCACCAGCCCTGAGCCGCTGAGGATATTGGGCAACTGGGCCAAGGTGAGACTCTGCAGGAAGGCCAGTTGCCCCACGGCGGCCACCTCCAGGTCCCCCACGTGCTGGGCCCGCCCGCAGGGGGGCAGGGAGTTCCGAATGGCCGGCTCGTTCCTCGGCATGGCCGAGGAGAAGCTGGACCCGATCAGCTCCAGCCTCTCCAAGAAGGGGAGGCTTTCCAGGAGCGTCCAAAACACAGAGCCGTGCGGTTTCGCGTTCCCCGGCTCGAGGCTGCTCCTCAAGCAAGTCTGGACTCCAATCCGGACTTTCTTCCCGAAGCCTTGGGAGCCCGCGCTCACCACGGGCCGCGCAGAGGGCTTGTCGGCCGTCAAGGCGGAAAGGTCAGCCACTGCACACACCGGCAAGGCCAGGGAGAGGAGGCGGCTCAGGCGGGCCAGGAGGAAGCACAAGTGCTGGCCCAGGCCTTCTGGGCTGTGGTGGTGGGCGCCCGAGAGGTTCAGGTGCCTCAGGTGGCGGCAGGAGGTCACCAGGGTCTCCGCAATGCCACTGTCGATCTCGTCCTCCGCCTTCCGCAGCAGGGCGTCCGGGGAGAGGCAGTGGATGCAGCCGCTCAGGTTCAGGCCGACCAGGCTGCGGAGGTCTCGGCCTCCGTTCAAGAACCGCTGGACCAGCTGGCCGCCCGACAAGCTGCAGCGGCTGAAGCTGAAGTAGACGGGGTTGCTGAACCGCAAGAGCTGGAGGAGGCTGGAGCCGTTCATCCACGAGCGCGGGAGCTGCAAGGCGTCGAGCGTCACGTTGCGGGCCATGGAGTCCAAGAGGTTCTTCACGGCACAGCTCTGGGCGAAGCCGCCGGGGGCGGAAATGAGGAAGGCATGGAGCTTCTCCGGTGTCCGGTCGCTCAGCACCGCTAAGTACAAGCGCACCACCTCTTGGTTGACCGGCCCGGGAGCCAGCCTGGCATAGAAAACCCGGAGGTTCTGGTAGTGGGGGACGTTGCTCTCGCCCACCATCAGCTGCCCAGAGATGATCAAGCCCTCGCGGGAGCGATCGAGAATCTCAAAGTACAGGAGGAGTTTTTCCAGGCTGGTGCAGCACGGCACCACGCCATAGGAAGGGGTGTAAAGGGTCTGCTTGAGCTCCAGCACCTGGCTCAGGGTGGCCTTGCATTCGCTGCTCAGGTGGGAGGCGTCGAAGCCTGGGTCGACGTCGATGGCCAGGGAGCGGAGGTGCTGCAAAGCGGAGAGCATCTTGGAGAGCCGGAGGGAGGTGAGGTGGCAGCCGGAGACGTTGAGTTTCACCAGGTTCTTGCAGCGGGTCACCTGGTCGACGGTGGCTCCAGGCAACCAATAGCAGCCGGTCATGTTCAGCTCATGAATCTCTTTGCCGATCTCCCTCAGGAGGTGCTTCGCTTTATCTTTGTCCACCTGTTGGAAAAGAATGGGGTGGGTGGGGGGGACAACTGCTGAAGGTCAATGAGAAACTGCTCAGCCTTTTAACAGACACTGGCAATTTCCCAGGATAAAAGACTCCACGTGCCATATCGTGTGTCACGGGGCGGGGACAGCTCATGTTGCCCCAGTGACTTACTATGACTCAATCTCCTTCAGAAAATACCGTTACCCCATATACAGTAACCCACTGCCCTTTCGCAGTTCATATCCTGCAGTCCCACTATATCGCGGGACCACAGTATATGAAAAAAGGGGCCCTGGGATAAGGGGGAAAGGCCTGTTTTGGGGCTCCTGCACTTACCCCAGGACTGGCGCTGCCCCAAACAGGCCTGCACATCTCCTATCAGAGTCAGGAGAACCTGCTCGGTACCTTAGAACCCACCCCTACAAACATGGCTGTTTGCCCAAGATGTGAGACCCAGAACTTCTTTGAAGGAAAAGAGGCAGGATGCTAGAGAAAAGGACCTTAAGAAGAATGTTAGAAGAAGAGAAGATGAAGAAGAAAAAGAAGCTAAAGGAACAACTGGATGGTCCCAGGGGGATTGGGGGGTGCACAATTATTATAATTAAAAAAAGAGGGAGGATGCCTCTGAGTTACCTCTTTTGAAACCCTCTCCTTTCATGTGGAGAGAAATGCCTTCCCACCTCTTCAGCCTGAGGTGTCGGTTTAGTCGGCTGAAAACAGGACAACCACGCGCATGCATTTGTAACAAGGCGAGCAGTGGGCTTCAGGTGGTCTCACCTGGGAGAAAGGCCAACACTCTCTGACCTAGCTAGGCCTCGCTCCATCTAGTTTCCTCTCAGGAAAGGGAGATCCCGGCTCGAGTCTGGTGAGTTCTCTTGATGGAAGACTAAGGACAACTCACCCCCCCAAAAAAGAATGGCCGACTACACACACCCTTTTCCACTCCCTCTCCAGCACCATGCCAGTACTAGAAAGTCATCCACTTGTCTCCAGTCCAGAATAAAAAAAATAAACCCCAGAGGCATTTTCACAGAGACAACAAGTTCTTGCTTCAAATGCCAGCTTTTTTTTCTTGCTCCCCTGCCCCAAAAGACACCCTGAAACACCTTAAAATGAACCCGCCAAACTCACCACTCCATCCCAATATGATTCACTCCCACCTTTTCCTCACCTGATAGTCCTTATGGAGAATCACCGCATGGGTGAGGCTTTTGTCGAGGCTGAGGATGGAAAGTTTCCGGCAAACCTTGCGGACGTTCAGGACAAGATCCGAGACAGGGGTGTACCTCAGGATGTGCAGGAGGATCTCATCCGAAAATTCCATTAAGTTCATGTCGTTGTTTTCCTCTGGGTTCTCCTCACTTGTCACTTCCTGAAAAGAGAGAGCGGAAGAGAGCTCGGAAGGGGGAAAGGAACATACCTGATCCTTTGGCCTTAATTTATTAAGAACTGGAAAATATGAAAATAAAGACGATAACGCAAGGAAAGAATCGGGTAAGAAAAAGAAAAGAGAAAAAGAGAAAGTGTATTGGAATGTTCCAAGGAAGCCACGTTAGACTGTTTCAGTATATACAACAAAACCAAGGGAGCAAAGAGGTCCTGTGTGTATACAATTGAAGGAGGTTTTTATAAGAGTTCTCTACGAAATATAATGCAGGAGACTCACAAGCTGGAAAAGAAGTCAGCGGATGATACAAAGCTAGGATCGGCAATGGAACAGGATGTGGGAAAGGTCCTTTGGGGCCTATTAATAATAATAGAATTACAAACTACCAAGTCAATTCTAACTTACAGCAAATTTGGGCATTTTGTCCAGTATCTGGGATGTGGAAGGGGAGGCAGAAGAGCAATGGGAGGGTGAAGGCATGAGCAGGGGATCATATGCATCATTCGTGATAAGCAAGAGAAAAGGGTAGAAATGGGGAGAAGAACACCAGCTCTGTTATGGCAATGAGAATGTGAGGCAGCATGTGATGGTTCCGTGGCACAGAGGTGGAGGGGCGCCCGCAGTGATCTCAAACAGCAGGATTTGACAACCTGGAGGAATGTTGTTCTTCAGAAGCCACAAACACAGAGAGGCAAGCTCCTCACCCCTGTCCTCATCCCTGCAACTGAAAGAGAGGGAGGCAACTTGCATGCATGGGTGGTGGGGGTGGGGGTGGGGGGCTCTGTGTAGTGCAATGACAATTGCCAGACTAGGACCCAAGAGAGAAAGAGATGGGTTCGATTCCATGTGGAAACTCACTGGGGGAACAGGGGACCTTGGCCAGGCCACGCCTTAAATATCTCCCATACCGTGGAACCCCTGATCTGCTCGCTATAACATGGATACTGCTGTTGCTGCTGTTGTGTCATTACAGTCGTGACCGACTCCCCGTGACCCCATGTCCATGGAGTTTTCTTGGCAGGAACACCAGAGTGGCTTGCCAGTAATCAAATACAGCAGGACCCCCGTATCCACTGATTCATTATCCACTGATTCCGTTATCCACGGCTGGCCAGGAAAAAAATTAAATAAATAATTCAGCAGCTGCAAAGCAAGCTCCTGTCACAAACAGCACCTATAAAGCAAGCTACTATCATAAAACAGCATCCATAAAGCAAGCTACTGTCACAAACAGCAGCTGTAAAGCAAGCTACTGTCACAAAACAGAAGTTTGGGGGCCCCGCTTTGGGATGTTCTCTCTTATCCGCGGTTTTCATTATCCACGGGAAGGCCTGGAACCAATCCCCAGTGGATACCGGGGTCCTATTGTACCACACAACAGGCAGGCCGCAATCTTTGGCGATGCCCGCCAGAGCTGAGGATCATCCAGCACGACCTTAGAACGAGCGAGAGCGGGATGGGACCCTTGGGATCCTGGGGTCCAGACCTTCTCAAGGAGGCCTAGGGTGGGGGTGGGGGGGGGGGGTCTCTCAGGGGGGCCCTAAAATTAAGCCCCGAGTGAAAGATGGTGAGGTTTCCCGCGGACCCTAGGCTCGGGAAACACGCGTGTTTCCTGCTGGCCCTGACTCGTGACAGAGCAGGTTCAGACGTTCAACGGGAGGAAACGGAAAGACGGCTGGGGAACCGTTGCCATGGGCACGAGAGGAGAGGTAGGAAAAGGAAAGCGGGGAAGGAGGATTTGATGGGGGTCGCGCAGTGGCGGGGGGGAGCAAGGGGGGGGTCCTGGTCGCCATGGCAACCAGAAAAAAAATAGCCCTTACCTCGCCGGGGGAGGCCATGGTCCGCAGGGAGCCCCCGGCAAACCTCTCCCTTTCCTGCCGCGAGAGGCTTCCCTCTCCTCTCCCACGGCGACTTCCCGGCCGGTTCAGGACCAGGCGCGTTACTTCCGGCGCCTTCCTGACGTCACTTCCGTCCTCTTCTCGCCCAGGCCCCTCCTCCTCTCCCCCTCCCCCTCCCTCGCCCGAGTCTTTCAAGTCTTTGCGCCTCCTTTCCTCCACCCGCCATTTTGGGAGAGGCTGTTGGCGGCGCCGGCGCCATCTTGGGAGTGACCCCTCTCGAGTACCTTAGCCTTTTTGGCCAGGTCACACGCCTTCCGCCATCTTGAGAGTGGCATCACTAAAGACCCTAGGGGTTGCTTTTATTTTACTCCCGCTTTTTTCCGTCCCATGCTACTAAGAATAACAAAAGCCCTTCCCGGCCGTTCTTAGGAGGTATCACTGTCGTCTTCTCATGGGCAGTTTCGTCGTCGTAGCAGCACCCGCTCTCCAGGCGCCATCTTAGGAGTGTCACCGACACAGTCTTCACACAATAAATCTGCAAAGCCTCTCAGAAGGGTGACAACTGTGCACGCTTTATTTTTCCCCATCCGGAGGAAAGATTAACTGTAGCCCCTGTGCCAACCTGTGCTCAATCACTGTCGTTGTGGGAGCCCCCAAAATTCATACCTCGGGCCAATCCGGTGCATTCCTTCGGGCAGCAAAAATTATTAGGCTGCTCTTGCCTCCCAAGTCCTGCCTGTGTGTGTTTTCCAGAGGCAGCTGGGTGGACAGACACCTTTTAGGAAACGGGTTGGTGGGACAAGTCCGAAAAGGGAGCCTGTCGTTCTGCAGGCATCAGGGGTTGTTGGGACTACAGTGCCCATCATCCCTGATAGTTCACTAAATTGAGGACCAAGGTTGAGCCCAACATCGGGAGAGTTACAGCTTCCCTATTTCTAGATTACATGGGCATCTGGGGTGCATCAGCAAAAGTATGTAGCTCCTACACCAGTGGTGGCAAACCTTCGGCACTCCAGATGTTTTAGACCTTAGCTCCCAGAATTCCAAGTCTGTATTGCCAGTGACAAAGGACTGTGGGATTTGTGGTCCAGAACATCTGGAGGGCTGAAGTTTGGACATGCCTGGCCTACACTGTGAGCAGGTACCTATTGGGAAACCTCTTCATGAACACCCCAGATCCCTTTTAATACCTTTTAAAGGTTTGCATCCATTAGATCTTGTCCCCTTTTCTACCCCTATCCATAACAAAACTGTGTTAATGTTCCACGTCAGATTGGGGAGCTTGGAGCCCTGGAGGTCTTGCAGAGGACTACAGGGTCCATCAGCCCTGACTAGGCTGGGGCCCAGGGTTGAGTCCAACATCTGGACTCATTCCTCAGGCTGAGGAAGCTGCTGCTTGGATGAGTAGTGAAAGGTTTAGATCTCACAAGAAGTCCAGTTGCCATGACTCAACTTCCAGATATCTAGAGGGATCTGAACAAATGCACAAACTCCATCCAACACCACCAGATTCAGGACCCACACCCCCCAGCAGAATGCTGTCTCCATTCCCATGTAGATCTTTCTTCTAGCCTTTCTATGAGCAAAACTGGTGCTTTGCTCCTGACCCATAGATCCCTTTTCCCCAATACACAGTCCCATTGTGTGTCAAGAGGGCAGATTCTAGCCAAAAGGAACTTCAGCATTTAAGAGTCCAAGAGAAGGGGTGGAGAAGGAAGAACCAATCGGTTCAGGCTATAAGCAGCTAAAATGGTTTGCAAAGCTGTCCGTCTGCTTTTGGGAAATACATCACCATGAGAAACACTTTAAGGCTGAACGTTTTAACAACACATTTCTTCCAAAATCTACCAGGGCATTGCCTTTATTAGTAACCTCACCCAAAACTGAATTACTTAATGAGTTTTAAGAATACCTCTCCACCTGAACCAGAAACCACTTTAAATGATCATCTCCAGTTTATAAGGACATTTTAAGAACCAAGCCTCCCAATGTGACCACCCAGAGGATTCCAGTAGTGGTGTGACTTCTTTTAAGGGATGTCTAAATATGGGCTTGTGATGTAAATAGCAGGTGAGCAAGTCCTTTTTTTACCTGTGCCATTTCAATTGACTTCTTGCCACAGCGTAGAATCTAGTGCCAAGTTCAATGTTTTGCTTAGGAGCAGGTGAGGTTCTGTCTCAAAATTAGTGGCGGTGAACCTTCAGCACTCCAGATGTTTCGGACCACAACTCCCAGTCCTTTGATCACTGGCAATCTATGCTCAGGAATTGTGGTCCGAAACATCTGGAGTGCCAAAGGTTTGCCACCAATGGGCTCTTAAGTCTTCACTTTTCCAACACCCAGCTATATACGGGATCTGGATCTGCTTCAGGGCCACTTTATTTAACCCAGGGACTTTTGTAGATGACAACGGGATGTCATCACAGAGGGTCGCACTGTAAAAGATGTCTGCCTGAGGTAATACTGTACAGTACTTTTGAATTTGGATTCGTTTTTCTGAGATCAAGTAATCCAGCTTCCAGAAACAATCCTTAGGCACCCAGATGCTGGCTTACTGCTCCGATCCCTCTTAACCACACCTTTACTGTTGATCAAGTAGCACCATCATTGGTGGTAACAGATTGTGCTAAGACTGAGAAAAAACACCCTTTGCAGTAAATGGTGGAGGGGGGGTGGAGCGGTGAATGTTTCTGTCTGTCCATGTTATTTGCAAAGTCTTGCCCAAAAACTGATAGTTTGGTAGACCTTTTAGGTCTAGGGAGTAAGATGGTTTTTAGATGGCTCATTTGGTCAGTCCTGGCATTATGTTCAGCAAAATGTTCTACTTATATACCGCCCCATACCATTTCAAGTAGCCTCTGGGTGGTTTACAGTTTAATTACACACTCCCCCCCTCGCCTAGCATTGTCCAATACTACACATTGCACCCCAACCCTCCCAGCAAGCTGGGTACTCATTTTATCAACCTCAGAAGGATGGAAGGCTGAGTCAACCATGAGCCTGCTACCTGGGATCGAACCCCAGGTCGTGAGCACAGTTTTTGCTGCAGTGCAGGCATTTAACCACTGTGCCACGGGGCTCAAAACAACCCTCAGCAGCAACCTGCCCCCCCGCCCCCCTTGGAATTCTGGGAGGCTTAAATCTCAGACCCAAACTCGTGTATCAAGACACGAAGGAACACAGAAAAAGCCAGACTTCTGATGTCTATGGCGTGCATCTTTATTTGAACCGAACTTTTAAGTCAGTGTACAGTTTTGCCCCCACTGTATCCCGGTATACATACTGGCACCAATTTTGGGTAAGGATTCCCCTAGGGCAGGGGAGGGGCAGACTGTAAGCCTTCACATCTAGATTGGGAAGAAGAGAAACATATACAGCCCATTATTATTACTTTTTGCTTGGCCAAAACAGGAAGGAAGGGATCAGAAAAAGGGACCAAGTGTATTTTTTTTAAGGCGCAAGATACAGAAAGACACTTGTCGGATCACGTGATTTACATGCAAGCAAATACTTTCCCAAAAGGCCAGAAAAGTATTTTCTGCTGCTTCTGAGCTGGGCTGTTGCCTTCACAGAGGCTGGTTTAACTTCCACCCAATTCACTGTACGGTTATTTGGAATGACTATTTTAAAAAAAAAAAAAGAAAGAAAAGAACACAAATGTACAATCAAAGTCCTCAGATGCATGGTAGAAGAACTTTTGGGGACGTTCACTCCAACACTCTTTTTTTAATTATTATTTTTAAGGACCGCTGCTGTCAACCTTTCACCGTTCCAGTTTTTATATCCTGAGTCAAGCGCCAAAAAACAAATAAAGCCATGCCAATCTCAACTCTTGTTTTACGCGCAGTTAAGGGGTAAAATTTTTTTGTCAAAAAAGAGAGAAAAAATGTTATTGTGGTAAATAGTCCTGTTTTAGAAGCATTTGCGGTGAACAATGGAAGGTCCGGATTCATCATACTCCTGCTTGCTGATCCACATTTGCTGGAAGGTGGACAGGGAAGCCAAGATGGAGCCACCAATCCAGACAGAGTATTTACGCTCAGGTGGGGCAATGATCTGCAGGAAAAAGATTGGACAGTGAGAACTCAAGACAGTAAGAGTAATAAGCCAGCATGTTGCAGGGTTTCCCATCTAGGGCGGTGGTGTCCAAACTTCAGCCCCCAAGATGTTTCAGACTACAACTCCTTCAAGTGCTGGCTGGCAGACTCTAGGCTTTGGAAGAAAAATAATAACATCTCTCCTAACTTCTGCCCATGGGCCTCTGGATTAGTGGCACCCAAACAGGGGGGGGGGGGAGATGTTCTTGGACTGCAGCTCCCAGAAGCCTTCATCACTCACTGTGCTGGCCAGGATTTCTGGGAGTTGTAGTCTAAGAACATTGGGGGAACCCCCAGGTTGGGGAACAATGATCTAGGTCAGTGGTGACGAATCATCGGCACTCCAGATGGTTTGGAACACAACTCCCACAGTCCTTTGTCACTGGTCTAGGGCTATGGAAAGAAAGCATTTTAGCTACTTGGACTCTCTCCGATAGTAAGACTAGGCTACTGGTGTCCGTCCCTAGATCTTCATGGACTACCAACTCCCAGAATTTCTGCCCAGCACAGCTGCTGCTCAAGGCTTTCTGGGAGTTTTAGTCCAAAGAACCTTTGGGGACTGAAAGGTGGGAACCCCTGGACCATCAAGAAGATTCTAAAACTTGCAATATCTATTTAAGGAAGCTGCAAGCCAGTGCTATCAAGGATTCTTGTGGCCACTGGAGCCAATTCTCAAGAGGTAGGCCTCATAATTTTTCCAAATGTACGGGGCAGCCTCTCTACAGGATGAACCCAATACCATCTCTCTCAAAACTCAGTGGTCTATTTGGCAGACGACTCATTACAAGCTTCAGATTATGGGACTCAAAAACCATTCCTTCACGCCAGTTGTAAAAAGATGACCCTTCAAAGAAGCAGACCAGAGAGAGAGAGAGAGAGAGAGAGAGAGAGAGAGAGATTACCTTGATTTTCATTGTGCTAGGTGCCAGAGCGGTGATCTCTTTCTGCATTCTGTCTGCAATGCCTGGGTACATGGTGGTACCACCAGACAGGACAGTGTTGGCATACAGGTCTTTACGGATGTCCACATCACACTTCATGATGGAGTTGAAGGTAGTTTCGTGGATGCCGCAGGATTCCATACCTGTTCATAAAACGTCAAGCAAAGACTTTCAAAGCCAGAAATAAGATCCCCTATCATGGAACCATTCACTCCCAAAAAGAAGCAGCCTTGGAGACCATTAGGAACATGGTCTATTGCAGGCATGTCCAAACTTTGGCCCTCCGGATGTTTTGGACCACAACTCCCAGAATTCTAAACTTAGATTGCCAATGGCAAAGGACTGTGGGAGTTGCGGTCCACAACATCTGGAGGGCCGAAGTTTGGACATGCCTGGTCTATTGCAAGTCTCCAGTTAGAATGGCCGAGACAAAAAAAAAATCTTACCCAAGAAAGATGGCTGGAAGAGGGCTTCCGGGCACCTGAACCTCTCGTTGCCAATGGTGATCACCTGACCATCCGGAAGTTCGTAACTCTTCTCCAGGGAGGAGCTGGAAGCGGCAGTGGCCATCTCCTGCTCGAAGTCCAGGGCGACGTAGCATAGCTTCTCCTTGATGTCTCTCACAATTTCTCTTTCGGCCGTGGTGGTGAAGCTGTAGCCTCTCTCGGTCAAGATCTTCATGAGGTAGTCGGTCAAGTCGCGGCCCGCCAGGTCAAGACGGAGGATGGCGTGGGGCAGGGCGTAACCTTCATAGATGGGCACCGTGTGGGTGACGCCATCCCCGGAGTCCATCACGATGCCAGTGGTACGGCCAGAGGCGTACAGGGACAGCACAGCCTGGATGGCAACGTACATGGCCGGGGTGTTGAAAGTTTCAAACATGATCTAGAAGGTCGGGGGAAAGAGAGAGAACCAAACGATGAAGAAACCCGTCAGGCTGTGGTCTGCTCAAGCCATGCTCAGGGTTCACCTTTGAGAAGACCAACTCATGCAGGTCAGATATGAGGCTATGCCACAGAGGTCCACGCTACATGTTAAGGTGGGCCTACCTGGGCTCGCTGCGTGAACCCATCCTCCACACACCCCTCGCCCCAGAAAACTACTCCACAAGGCAGAACATGTTATGGAAGGCACTCAAACGCAAGTCAAAGTTAGTCAAAAGAAGAACGTGGCCCCTTATGGGATGCTGGCCGGTATCAGAGAGACAAGACAGAGAAGGAAAAAGCCAATCTGGGAAAGAACAGATAAAAACCTTTCCAGATCCAGTAAGAGAGATTCAGACCAGAAAGGAAAACCCTGTAGAGAATGGGCAAAAAAAAAAGAAGAAAAAAAGGAAAGTGAACCAAAGGGAGAATGAGATACCCACAGGCATCCTTCTTCCAGCTTGGAGGGAGAACGGGCTTGTGTCCGGAGGCAGGCACATACCTGTGTCATCTTTTCTCTGTTAGCTTTGGGGTTCAGGGGCGCCTCCGTGAGCAGCACAGGGTGTTCTTCGGGCGCAACTCTCAGCTCGTTGTAGAAGGTGTGGTGCCAGATCTTCTCCATGTCATCCCAGTTGGTGACAATGCCGTGTTCAATGGGATACTTCAAGGTGAGGATGCCTCTTTTGCTCTGCGCCTCGTCCCCAACGTAGCTGTCTTTCTGGCCCATGCCTACCATCACGCCCTGCGGGGGGAAGGAGAAGAGGCAGGCATTAGGGACACCAGATAGAAGAGGATGCGAAACAGCCATGCAATTGCTCATGTAACCCAACATCTCTTAAAAACCCTTTTTAAAGCCATGCCTGGAAGTCCTAGGGCAGCGATGGCAAACCTTTTAGAGACCGAGTCCCCAAACTGCAATTCAAAACCCACTCATTTTTATTTTTGCAAAGTGCCAACACAGCCATTTAACCTGGATACAGGTGGCTGTGAAGGGGCGATGTCGGGGGCCCACAGAGAGGGCTCCGAGTGCCACCTTTGGCACCCGTGACACAGGTTCGCCAACACTGTCCTAGGGCCAGGCATTTTATCTGCCCACTGCTTTTCAAGATCAACAGGAACCTTGGGAGGTACTAAGGAAGAGGTGTGCCCCTGAGTTTTACTTGCTGACGCAAAGCACAGGTGTTCCCAAGAAAAGCACTTACCTGAAATAGATCTGGCCAGTGGCTTTTAAACTCCTCTTATTAGGCTGTTGGTTTACGCCAAGTATGTAAAGCAACCCTTGTTTGCGACAAGTTAATGCATCCTTTTTTAGAAACTAAAAGAAGGGTCTGTGAAGGTACAGGGTCCAAAGAAGGGAGCAGTCAAATATAGAGGGCATCCTTTCCTCCCCTCACATTTAAAGGCAGTGTGCGACCCTATTCAGAGGCCTTAAGGTGGAACCCTTTCGTTTCAGAGCAGACATCAGACCAACAAACGGTCGGATCCAAGCCTCTGTCAAGCCATTTCAAACAAAGCCTGGAAAAAGAGCCAGGGGTACGAAGGGAGGTCTCAGCTTGGCCCCTGTCTCATTTCCATCGCTGCTTTGGCAGAGAAACACAGTGGCCTCCCCATTCCTTTGCAAGGCACATCTTCCTAAAGGGACGCCTACCTGGTGTCTGGGGCGGCCAACGATGGAAGGGAATACAGCCCGAGGGGCATCGTCTCCGGCAAACCCAGCTTTGCACATTCCGGAGCCGTTGTCCACCACGAGCGCAGCAATATCATCGTCCATGGCGATCTAGAAGCGGGGGGAGAGGAAAACACAGAAGAGTGAGGGGGGAAAAATCACAATGTTTCGCCCGTTTGATCTTTTTTTTTTTTTTTTTTTTTGCAGCAGTGACAGAGCGCTGGATGGATGCTGCGCCAAGCCAGAGCCCACCCCACCCACTTCCCTCCCCGTGGCTTCCTGTTTTGTCATCTCACCCTTCCCGCTCTCCGCCGCTAGAGGGCGCCTCGCCTGCCTTCTTGCAGATTCTGGACAAAGGAAGCCCTCCCCGCCAGCCCCACGGTTATTACCATAAAAGGCAATGGTTTGAAGCCAGGGGCCGCCAGCTTTTGGAGAGCTGATGGGGGGAAAGCCACACCCTTCCTTGGTTCCCACCCACCCACCCACGGCCAGCCATCCTTCCTTCCTTCCTTCCCCCCTGCCATCCAAAGCCAACTCAAGAGAGGAATGTCTGTCTGCCTGCAACACCCTTTTGCGACAAGATCAGGCCCTAAACGGCAAAAAAAATAGTATTTTTTTAAAAAAATCCCCGAAACTAGGACAAGTAATCCACGCCCTTCTGATTATGACTTGATTTCAACAAGGACTTGCCTCCAAACCCCTCCCAACGCCAACCGGCTTGTCTCGTTCAGCCTCACTCAACCAGGTTTAGTAGGGGAAATGAATTAAAAATAAGGTTATAAAATCAGATGCCTCAACTGGACAGACAACTATTTTCAAGGCAGCCGTGAAATTATCTTTTTAACTTCCCCCTGCAGCAACGCCCTCCCTGCCCCTCGTTTGGGATTCAGAGGGCGCTCACAACAAGGCAAGAGAGAATCGAGGCTTCCAAATCTTGAAACTTAAGTCAAGAGATGTGCGGCTTGAGCCATCTAAGAGATTTCCTTGGGAAATAGAATGTTTCTCCCCCTGGCACTCTCTGGAAGCTGAATCAATGGAATCAACGTGTGGGAAAAAAACCAAGAGCCAGCCAGGGTTGGATTTTCCACCCAACGGGTTGAGGACTAGCTACATGAGATAGCTAAATGGGGAAAGCAAGCCTGGAGAGTTCCCCCTTGGGAGACAAGGGGGACCATGCTCATTTTAGGCCACCTGACACACACCCCAAGAGGCACCCAAGAAGCCCTTTAGGGTAGCCAGGACACCTTCGCCTATAACACACGGAGGGGCTCTCCATCCCCACCCCATGGAGTGAAGAAGACAAAGAGCCCCTCTGCCATGGGAGGGGCCAAGGACTCCTCCAGCAGATGATTGATCATCCTCCCCTCCCCAGCTGGCACCTCCCTCCCCTCTCCACCCACCCACCCACCCACCCATGTGCTCCGCTAATACAATGGAAGCGCTGGATTCAGCCATCACCGGAAACATTACCCCCCCTCCTCCCTTTTCTCTCCTTCTAGTCACACCCTGGCAGGTCTAGCTTCTACTCCCCCCCCCCTTTCACCTCCTAGGATGATTTCAAGACAGAAGCTTAAAAAAGCAAAGCAGAGGGAAAAAAATACCCATAACACCCACCCCACTGGATCCTAAAACGCCCCCCCAATGAAATCAGATTGCTACAAATTTGCTATTATTCTCTTCCCCCCTTTAAAAAAGGAAAAAAAGAGCCCGCCCTCGCCCCCTCCTTCCTGAAGATTTTCCAAATCCCCTTAAGGAAAGGACATCACCGAGTAAAACCAGATTAGCCGGTCCGGAAATCCTGCAAGGAACAAGTCACCATTGTGCGCCCGAATGAAACTGGCAAGCCTCCGGCGTCCCACCGCGCTCTGGGTTTTTTTTTTTAAGCGCATCCCTCCCCCAAACTCCTAAAGCATTGGATTTTTTTTCAACTTCTGGGCGCCTGGTTTCCTCCCACTAGGCCAGGCCACCCAAAAGAGTTTCACCATCACCCCCGCCCCGTCTCTGCCGCCAAAGCGATGGTAGCCTGCCTACACGGGATGAACCGCAATCCGCTTCTTTGCTCCACGGAGGGAGGGGATGCAGAAAAGTCCTTTAAAGCCCCGGAGGAAGCAGACTTCTCGCCCACCAACCCAACCAACCCTCCGATCCGTACGCGTGAAACCAGGCGCCCGAAAACGCGCAACCCGATCCTCACCCTGTATCGTTAGTTAAAATTGTTCCAAGACTACAAATCGCAGGGGAATGGGGGCCGCTGGCGACCAAGGCTGGGCAAGGCTTCCATTTAAAAACAGAAGCCCCCGCCCTCCCCCGGATCGGTTGAGATCCAGCTCTATGAATCCAATGGCTTTCCCTTCCCCCTCCCGCGCGGGCGCAGGGGAGCGATCCCCGGTCGAAACGGCATGCCGAACCACCCTCAAGTTCCCCCGCCCATCCACCCCTCGCTTCCTTTCGAGAAAACTTAATTTTCCTATCCGAGAAAAAGACCCGCTCTAAAAAGAGTTGAGAAACCCCGCATTTTACGATGCCACCTTGCACTTATTTTTTTTTTTCAGGCGACAAACACTTTGCACGAGTAGCCCTTGCGGTCCCTGAAACACTGGCTGGTCTTTTTTTTTTTTTTCCTATGACAAACCAGATTTCATCTCCTCTCCAGGAACCTTAAAACACGACTCCTGACTCTCTTCCAGGAATTCCAAAATGATCCCCCCCCAATAATAAAGCGATCCACCAACCCCGCCAGGATGCGATCCACATTTTAAAACCTCGGGCTAAAAGCAAACAAAAAATCCATTTAGGTGCGTAAAAAATGCTTACCTTTTAACGAAAGGCGAAGCTAGGGAGCGTTGGCTGTTGGTTGTTGGGTTTTTTCCACCCCCCCTGAAAAAAGAGCTTTTGTGTTGCTTTTAAAATTGTAACCCTTCGCGGTGGGGGAGGGAAAGGGCGACACACGGCGATCCACCCGAGAGCGCGCGAGAGAGACGTTCACCACTGACCGACAGCGCTACGCCGACTGCTTTCTCGCCCGCCGCGAGTCCCCGGGTTATATACGGGCAACGCGGCGGCGCTCGCGCCATAAAAGGCAACTTTCCGAACGGGCCCTCCTGATTGGCTGCGGCACTCTCACTCACTCCTTCTCGAGCAGCCCTCCGTTGCACATTGCAGCAGCAGGGGCTTTCCCCCCTTGCCTTTCTCTTTCTCTCTCTCTCTCTCTCTCTCTCTCTTTGCAAAAGAAGAAATAAAGAAACGGGGGAGGGGGGGTTGTTGCTTCGATTGCTTTCCTGTCGCAGCATCACTGATCCACACACACACCCCAACGCGTTCACACGGGCGCGCGGGCACGCACACACACACACACACTTTTCGCTTTGCTTCCCCAGTTGCAAAAGTGCAGGTTTTGGAATCTTATGCCTTCCAGAATCCGATAAATCATCTCCCTTGCAGTGGTTTCCTGGTTCTAAGGCGCACAGGCCAGGCTGGGAGAGGAATCCCCATCCAGGAAACAGGGTCCTCTGTAGATCAAGGAAAGGGTTTCATTGTTTCATGGTGTTGCATAGACAGGCAAGGCGGCAAAGCTGGCGTCCCTTCCTGGCAGTCCTTGAAAAATCAACAGGATTTCCGAGGGTGGAAGAGCCAAACAAGCCCCTTAAAGGCCTGATCCTGCTAGCAGGGGCTCCCTTCAGCTGGAACCCTGACCAGCCCTGCCTTTTTCATCCAGGCCAAGCTTTTTAGGACCATAGGTTCTTTCTTAGGTCCTTGGCTAGCTTGGCCAAGGGAACTGATTCCCCCATGGCTTGCCGCTGTGACGGGGATGCGAGAGGTCATCACCCCACCCCACCCCAATTCTGTGGCCAGTGTCTAAAACAGTGTTTTTCAACCACTGTTCCGAGATGTTGCCTGGTGTGCCGTTGGAAAAGCTGAAGAATATCAGCTTCGTGTTCAGCCAAACAGGCCCAGGTTGCGCACTGAATAAAGTATTTTATAATTTTTCATATTTCTGTTTACTATTTCCTTTATTTGTGTTTATTTGATTCCAAGAGAATTACCAATATAGGCACAGAGTTAAATTTTTTAATATTTTCTAATGGTGGTGTGCCTCGTGATTTTTTTCATGAAACAAGTGTGCCTTTGCCTAAAAAAGGTTGAAAAACACTGGTCTAAAAGCCAGGGGCAGCTCCTTGCTGAGAAAGGGCAAGGAGCAACCCATCTGAAGGGGTTGCGGTGACTTGGCCTAAAGTTTCTTCCAGAGGACCTGCTCTTAAATTTAAAAAAATTAAAAAGCTGCGGTCCTACACTCAGACCCCGAGCAGCACTGCCCACCTGAAATAGCCGTGTTTGAGGTTGCAGCATGTTAGCCCTCAGATCCTACGCAAGCCACGTGGCTTTGGGTGAACACTTGCCGATACGTCTGCCGCAGTGAAGTGGCTGAAAGGCAGTCTCCGAGGTAGAGGCGGTCACTATGGGTCAGCACAATGTGACCCCCGTCCCCTTGACATAACCTCATTCAATCATTCAATTCATTCATTCATTCATTCATTCATTCATTTTTTCAAGTCTGGTAAAAAAAAGGAAAGCATTGTCAAGCAATCCCATGACATAACCTTTCTACCTGCAAGCCCTGTAGGGATCAGGCGAGACCCAGCGCTGGAAACAAAAATGGAGTAAAACCTCGCTGGACTGCTTGGGTCCCAGTGTCAAAACCTTGAGGACCAGTGGAGAAAGGTATGATCAAGACAGGAGGCCTCAAACCTGCTGCCTGGGTGGGAGATAGGATAGAGAAGGCCATGATTTATTTGGAAGCCCTGCAGAAATGCAATATTTCCTGGCCTGGGCCGCGTCTAAGGGAGCAGCTATTGGCCGTGTCTTGGAGCTTCCAGGCACCTCGGAGGTGTGTGGTTGGCTGCTTTAAGAAGCGGGGCCGGCCATGATTTAGATGATGCTGTACAATGAATGGGGAGCAAACCATTCCCCCGTTATTAGAACCGTTTCCACGTGGCCAAACAGCCTGGCCAGCTTCTGATCTGAGTTTGGTGGGTTGGGTACCAGGGCTGGCGCCTCTGCCTCTGCCAGTGAAATATCCTAGACCGGCTCTTGGAGATGCCAGGCAAAGTCAGGCTGCAACCTGGCGTCTTTGGGAGGTGTCGGGGACTACCATTCCCATCCTCCCAAGCAGAAGGGGGATGATGGGTGTGGTGGCTCACGACCCTAATTTGGAAGAAGACGGTGATGGATCCCTGGCTGGAGCTGACAAACCTCTCTAAACCAGCTCCTTTTTTGAGAGCCGTTCGGAGATGCATGGTGCAAAACTTAAAAGAAACTAATTCTGAAGTTATTTTCCAGTTATTTGAAGTTTTTTTAAAAAAAAATTGCAGTCAGGTTAGCCAGATCCACAGGAAGGTGGGCTCCTGGCCAGCACTTGCCCAAAATAAAGAATAGTGCTGTTCTCAACAGGTTGACCGAGGAATAAACTAGATTGTGCATTGCACAGAACTTCCTTCCTGGCTGTTGAGTTTAAAACCGGCTCCCTGGGCATTATCGGGGGCACCTTTCAAGCCTGCCACTGTGCCTTCCTGCAGGAGATTTCCATCTTGGTTGCAGAGAACCCTGTCTTTCTTACGCAGCGTGATCGTACAAGGGGAGAGTTGAACAACCCTTGCTTAAGGCCACCTAATGGATTCATGACTGATCGGAGCAAGGGAACTTCCCCCACCTCACGGTTGACATTCTCTGGCCGTGCCCTGCTACTTTCTAAATCAATAAAGCCGTGGGCGGGGTGCGCTTGCTCTCCTCTAGAAAGAATTCACCAGGTCCCGGGGGACGGCGGCGGTGACTCGTGATAAGGTTGGACTTTTTACGCTGCTGGCCTGTTAAGTCTGTGCTAGCTAAGGGGATTCTGGGGGCTGTAGTAGTTGGGGGAGGTAACTTCTCCAAGCTCTAGTATGGATGTTGCCACCCAAGTTGGCTTGGAGATTACATAGGATCCCAGGACATACTGTTGCCTGCTTTTTAGGCTTAAGGCAGGCATGTCCAAACCTTTGGCCCTCCAGATGCTTTGGACCACAACTCCCACAGTCCTTTGTCATTGGCAATCTAAGCTTAGAATTCTGGGAGCTGTGGTCCAAAACATCAGGAGGGCCAAAGCTTGAACATGCCTGGCTTAAGGGCACCTGAAGACAATGCCCGCCACCAAAGGTTTAGATAATTTGGGTGGATGTTGGTATCAGCGACAGGATTGGGGGAGGGGTTATTCAAATGAGGTGAATACATGAAGGAAACTCTTTCTCCCCAATTCCTAGGGCCTTTCATGGCTTTACAATAAAAATATGAATGATTCTGGAATCCGAAATCAACGTTTCCAAAATCTACAGTTTTTTTCTCATGTTTTGGACTACCATTTTTTTGTCTTTTATTGTATAAAACAAAAATTCCTCTTCCCCCATCCTGTTTCCTGTATCATTGCCTGGAGCACATGCCTGCCTGCTCTTCACCATGTGAACTACTGCCTGCCCTGCTGGACTGAACCTACGGATGCTATCGAGACCCATCTCCCTAGTTGCCCAAATGTTGGGCTTTGAGGTTGATTATATTGTCCTTCTTGAATGTGCGCATGTTTTATTTTGACTAAAACTATGATGATGGTTTCTGTCTCATCTGCACTGTTTTTTCTGCTGATGAATTGATGAGGATGAGGATGTGATGACAAATGCAGCCTTTCAAGTACAGTACCTATTAGTGCTTGCATAGCTCTGTAGACAATTGATTTCTTTCTTTCTCATATACTGTTCTAACTGCCCATTTTTGAAGTGTCTGATTATTGTCCTTCCTTCCTTCCTTCTTTCCTTCTTTCCTTCTTTCTTTATCACCTTCTTCCTTCATCAGTTTCCTTCCTTCCTTCCTTCCTTCCTTCCTTCCTTCCTTCCTTCCTTCCTTCCTTCCTTCCTTCCTTCCTTCCTCAGTGTGGTCTATATCCCAGAGCACAGAGAGAACTCCTAGTTCCCTGAGCGCCATGCCCTCTGAAGATGCCGGCCACAGAGTCTGGCAAAACATCAGGAAGAAAAACTTCCAGAACACGGCCAAACAGCCCGAAAAACTCACAACAACTTTTGATTTTATTTCCTTCCTTCACTGCAAATCCTGGCTCTAAAAGCATAAGAACATAAGAACATAAGAAGAGCCATGCTGGATCAGGCCAAAGGCCCATCTAGTCCAGCTTCCTGTATCTCACAGTGGCCCCACCAGATGCATCTGGTAGCGCATGAGACTAGATCTCTGTCTTCTGATACCACTCCCCTGTATCTGGCCCTGGCAGTACCCCGGTTTTAAGCCTGGAGATTACACATCTCCATCATGGTTTGTAACCTGTGATGGACTTTTCCTCCAGGAATCTGTCCAATCCCCCTTTGAAGGCATCCAGGCCAGATGCCATCACCACATCCTGTGGCAGGGAGTTCCACAGACTAACAACGTGCTGGGTGAAAAAATATTTTCTTTTGTCTGTTCTTACTCTCCCAGCCCTCAATTTGAGTGTATGTCCCCTAGTTCTGGTATTTTGTGAGAGGGAGAAGAGTTTCCCTCTATCCACTTTACTCATGCCCTGCATTATTTTGTACGTCTCAATCATATCCCCCCTCAGGCACCTTTTTCCAGACTAAAGAGCCCCAAATGTTTTAGCCTTTCCTTATAGGTGCCCCAGCCCAGTAATCATTTTAGTCACTCTCTTCTGCACCTTTTCCAGTTCCACTATGTCTTTCTTGAGATGTGGTGACCAGAATTGTACACAAAACTCCAGGTGCAGCCTACTATTGTTTTGTATAATGGCATTATAATGTTGGCTGTTTTATTTTCAATCCCTTTTTTGATAATCCCTAGCATGGAATTGGCCTTCTTCACCGCTGCCACACATTGGGTAGACACCTTCATGGAGCTGTCCACCAACACACCAAGATCTCTTTCCTGATCTATCATGGATAACTCAGAGCCCATGAGTTGATAGATAAAGTTTTGATTTTTTTGCCCCAATATGCATTACTTTACATTTGGCTACATTAAAACTCATTTGCCATTTCGCAGCCCATTCCCCCAGTTTGGAGAGATCCTTCTGGAGCTCTTCACAATCTTCTCTGGTTTTTACCACACAAAAAGTTTTGTGTCATCTGCAAACTTGGCCACCTCACTGCTTATCACTGTCTCCAGGTCATTTATGAACAGATTGAAAAGCACCGGTCCCAGGACAGATCCCAGGGGCATACCGCTTTTCACTTCTCCCATTGTTTGAAAATTTCCCATTGACACATACTCTTTGTTTCCTGGATCAAAACCAGTTCTCAGTCCATAAGAGGACCTGCCCTCTTATCCCCTGACTGTGCAATTTTCTCAGCTGCCTTTGGTGAGGGACTGTGTCAAAAGCCTTTTGAAAACCCAGATAGACTATATCCTGATTAATAAACAGGGACATGTATGTCTGGAAGAGCCAAATGGAGAGGAAGAGTGGATGGGTGTGCATGACCCGTGTCCCTTTGATTGAAGGGCTTGGGGTGTGAAACCCAATCCTTGACTTCAGATGCAGCTTTCACAACAAATCTGCTGCTTCCTGCCCTGCCTCATCTAAAGACAGACATTGCTGGAGAAAATCATCTTGCAGAGAACTTGACATCTAAGAGCGATCTCCTGGCAAAACACATCTTTTGCCATGTTTGGACTGTTGGTGCTTTGAAAAAGAGGGTATTGCCTTCGAAAGCTTTGCAATTTTTTTGTTTGTTATTTTATAAGTGCCCTATAAAGGTATCACCTACAGCCTTGTCTTGCATTTGTATTTTGTAATGGCCAAAAGCTCCCCCCCTTTTTAAAAAAACCTTCAACTGATTAATAATATTAATTACATGCTATTAAATCAAATCCAACCTAGGGTGCCCTTTTTGAAGAGTTTCCAGGTCTGGAAGTGGTTTCCCATTCCTATCTTCTTGGGGGTGGAGGTGCTCTTGGAGGGTGCAGCTTGTCAAAGGTTCCCCAGGCTAGCACTTTTTGAAGCAGGCCCAGTGGGGGAATCAAACTCTTAACCTCTGGCTCCCAACTTTTAGCTAGATACCTAAACTGCTGAGATTTTCCAGTGCTTCCCATTGGTTTGAAATGCCTTAGACCAGTGGTTCTCAACCTGTGGGTCCCCAGATGTTCCTGGACTGCAACTCCCAGAAACCCCTTCCAGCACAGTGAGTGGTGGAGGCTTCTGGGAGTTGCAGTCCAGGAACATCTGGGGACCCACAGATTGAGAACCACTGCCTTAGACTTTGCACTGCTTCACTTGAGTTTAGTTCTGAGGACTGGGACCATGTTGCCCCTGTGATGAATTCTAGAAAATTCCTCTTTTGATATGTCCCATCATCTGTATAATCTGCTGATCCCTGGCTATGTCATGTCCTGGGAAAGGAAGACACTGACTTCCTTTGTAATTCACAGGTGGATGCCAAGTAGCAAATGTTATGTTTTCCTCATCCTCAAAATGTTTGTTGTGGTTGTAAAGAGCAAATGGAAGAGACCTTACATTGCCTCTCCTGAATATCAAAGCCTATCTTCACCAAATATGTTTATGAGGGAATAGCAAACGGATAAAAATGGTTTTTACAATGTATTTCCCTGTATATCAAACGGTCCCCGGGCTTCAAAGGGTTACAGCAGATGGCAACAGGTTGCTACTGTCAACTAAGGAATCTCCCTGTCAAATACACATCCTATCCAGGTGATTGAACACTTGAGATCAATAGGAATGCGTAGCCTTTTGTTCACTATCAAAGGAGAAAGTCTTTACTCCTAAGTATGCTAATTGATACACTGCCCTGAGCTTAATTTACATTTCTGAAGAACAAAGACAGATCCTAAAGATTTTAGGTCTATAAAAATGGTCTGCCCTAACAAGAGGGAGAGAGTTTCTCCACAGAACTACGCAGCCATGTGATCTCCGTATTGATGCTGGCTGAACACCAGATACGACAGCAGAATCCTTTTCTTTTCATAATGTGAGTATTAGATAGATCCGGTAGATTTATTGTTTTCCGCCTGGGTTGCCATATTTGACTCTATTTTCCTGAAATTGGTTTTTTTAAAGCTACTTTGCAAGTTTGTCTTAGAAACTTTGCCTTTGTTTTCTTAATGCTCCAAGAATCTATAACGCTTGCCAGAATGATGCTGACAAAGCGAGATTCCTGTTTTGATTTTTGTTTTAAATAAAGTTCTTTTCTTTACCTTTTTTAACTGGAATCTGTGTGTGCCTGAGAGGGAAGTCATTGCTAATTATCCAGAGCCTCAGCCAAGGCTGCCCGCTACTGACTTTTCCATGAGCAAGAAAGTTTCTCTTGATTGAGCTCTATGGGACTCGGAGTTCCGAGGCTTCCGGACTGAGGGTTTTCAGAGGAGACACTCCCCTTTTTAGCTGGGGCATGGCAGGAGTAAGTTCACCCTCCCAGAATAAGCTGTGTCGCTAGTTTAAACTGAGGGAACGTCTTGAATAATCCTGGGGCGTGACAGGTCCCCAATTGGTTTATGTTTGGTGGCAGCAAAAAAATGGCATGTGCAAATGCCCCAAAGGTGTCACAGCCCCAAGAAGGAACTGGATCTCTCCAGAATGGGAAAAAAACGGGCACCAATGTGTATTTATTTTACTTATTTATTTAAAATATATATTTTACCGCACCATTCTGCTTAAAAGGATGCAAGGGGGCATAAAATTTGCTCATGCCAGTCCCCAATGCCCGTCTTCATATTATTTTATTTAAAATTGTTTCTCACACACTTTGTATCCAGCAACACCTCAGTTGATAGAAATGAGTTTGGAACATTTAAATACACTGTAACATTCACTCAAAAAACAGCAAAACAAAAAGGAAAGCCATTCAGCGGAAGGAGGGGAAATCGAGCCATTATTTTCTCTAGGTTGGGCTCCACATTTAGAAATGAATAAACTTTTTAAAGGAATTAATTAAATGGTTACAATTTTAAAATAAGCATTTCAGCCTGTGCTGTGGGTCTGGATGAAGGGGAATGAGGCAACCCAATCAAGACTCAGGCTTGATTTGTTTATTTTTGTGTGTAACTTGTTTACATGTGTTCTGGTCGCAAAATAAACACCATCACAAGAAGTTCATGTTTGTCCAAGAGTCGGGCAGCTGATTTCCATGGGACACAACAAGATGTAACCGTGTGCTATTTTAGTATTAGAAAGATGACACGGAACGGCATGAAAACATGCAGATTTTTCCTTATATGATTAAATGGCTCTGGCGCAATTTATCGTCTCAAAAGAAATGGAGAATCCATAGCTAGAATCCTATTACTGAACCCTGCTCAAAGGTATATAAAGATAAATAAAGATAAATGAGATAAATTAAAATCTTCTTCAGACACTGTAGAGCAGTGGTGGCGAACCTTTGACACTCCAGATGTTTTGGACCACAACTCCCAGAATTCCAAGCCTGTATTGCCAATGACAAAGGACTGTGGGAGTTGTGGTCCAGAACATCTGGAGGGCTGAAGGTTTGCTGCCAATGGTATAGAGAATACAACAACACCCCCACAAAAAAGGCACAATAAATGTACCCCAGGGATCAAATAATGAGAAATCCTCAGGATCCTATACAGCAGTTGTAGTGAACCTTTGGCACTCCAGATGTTTTGGACCACAACTCCCAGAATTCCAAGCCTGGATTGCCAATGACAAAGGACTGTGGGAGTCGTGGTCCAAAACATCTGGAGGGCCGAAGGTTCGCCACCACTGCTATACAGTAAGAGGAGCGAGCACTGCTCTTTATGGCATCGCCTTCCCAGGAAGTCATCAGGAAAACCTCCAGTGTGTGCAGAACTAGGACTTTTATTTTCGAAAAACCCTAATAACAGGGGTAGCAAACAATTGGAGGGGCCCAAAGAAAAGTCATGGGTAGGCGTGTTGTGGCAGGTTCCATTTCCAGTCCCGAAACGTGTGGTCGAACCCAAGAAAGGGGAACGTATGGGTAATTTCAGAAAAGGGAACCCAACACGGTCCGTTCTGCAAACGCCTCTTCCTAGCAGAGCTGAAGACGCCAAAGAGAGCCCAGCTGTTCAGTGGTTTCCTATTCTCTGAAATGCCAGATGACGACCCCATCTCATTGGCCCGTTCTCAGTTACAACTTTCTTGTCCCCTTTTAAGGCCCATTTCCCCGCTCTAGTAGGAAGTGGGCTGTACTAAGGGGGGGGGGGAGAGGGAAGGCTGCTTTCTTAAATGCAAGCCTTGCTCGGTGGAGACATTGCCAAAAAAGTATACGGGCTCAGTCCAGATCAAGGTGGCCCTTTTCAGGTTTGTTATTTATAGGTAGAAATACAGTGGACCCTCCTATAACAAACAGTTTGTGTCACATAAAATCTATACAACATAAAAAATTCCAGAGATAGGGGAAGTTTGCTGAACAGAATCACCTATGGGGCGAATCAGTACAACATAAAAAGGGTCGCGATTAGGGATTACTCTGTTTTCAATGCATTCGTATGGGAAATTTGTATAGAGGAAAATGTGCTTAATAGAATTTCATTGGGAACGAATTAATTCCTTTATACAAGGTACCACTGTACGCAGAAGTATATTTCTACCTGTACACGTGCCATGTCCTTTTTCTTTTCTGGGGGTGCCCTGGGACTGTGCAGCTGGCCCAAGGCCACCCAGGCTGTCTCTTCTCTCTGGAGCCACGGCGTGGAATGGAACGCCCGACCTCTGACTCCGCCACCAGAGGCCTAAAACAGGTTACAGAGAAAAACCTCCCTCGGCCTCATATGGAGCAGCTTGGTTGTGTGGCCACGATGCCCAGCGACTGATCTCTAGCAGGGGTTGGCCATTTGTGGCCAACAGAGACTGTTGGGTTGTTGTGACTCCATCACAACAAGGTATTAAGGCCCATTGTGGTCTTGGACTACCAATAAGAAGAACGGGGAACTCAGAATTGCTAAATCTTACCTTTGGTGGCTCTGTAGTTTCCTGTAACTCCCTTTGCAAGGCTGAGCGAATTAAAACCATGGTGGTCCTAACCCAAGCATGTCCATACTTCGACCCTCCTGATGTTTTGGACCACAACTCCCAGAATTCCAAGCCTATATTCCCAATGGCAAAGGACAGTGGGAGTTGTGGTCCAAAACATCTGGTCTTTCTCTGCATTGTAATATCACTCTTGTAACCTGTTTCTCCTCTGCATCTAGCTAGCTAGCTGGTCGTAACATACAACAGGAGTAAAGCCTTGTTCCTCCCAGGACTTTTGACTTTTGCTTTCCCAAGGTTGATCAAAACATAAGGACCATCAGGGGAGTTCAGGAGCTGTCCAGCCTTCAGTACCAGGAGCACAGTTACTTCAGCAAAAGCCGGGCACTAAATGAAGAACATTTTTGGTGGGAGATGCTGTGACTCATTCTTTTGTCTTTGAAGCACGTCCCTCCTGCGCTGCTAGAGAGGTCTTTTGTCCCCAGTTTCTATCCTTGACACACAGGGATTGATCTCATGTGACCCCCCCCCCCAAATTATCCAAGACACAAAATTTTTTAAAAAGTAAGTCATTCCCATGACTCTTAAGATCAACTCGTTGTCATTTCTATCGGCAGTGGACAGAAGGCTGCTCGTGACATAACATGTTGTGTTGCTGACTGCTTTTCTGTTGCTGTCTGCATCATCATCATCATCATCATTTCTGCAACTATAGAGCATAATACGTCAATGCCCCATCCATTCGCCCAAAACGCTACACAGGGGGCAGCAGATTCAGTCTTCCTTAAAGAGCTTTAAAAATAAAATTAAAATTAATGGCCATGAATCACTTCATCTCTTCATCAGAAAGCCTTTCCTCGTGGTCTTATCGTGTTCAGCATCATTCATGCCGAGGACGTGCTGATGGAATGGCATGACAAAAAAAATTAAGAAACTACCTGCCAGGGGACACGAGATGTGAGGCACTCAATACCAAAAGCGTCAAATTAAACAATGATCAGAATTTTGCAATTGTGGATTTCGCAACCCACTTGTTGTGTAGTGGAGAGTCTCACAATAGGCTTAAGTTTCAACTAGTCAAGTCTGTTTTCCCAGCGCTGATTCAGCCTGGAACCCTTTTGTAAAGAAAAAAAGGGAGAGGAAACACATTTTTAAAAAAAAATATGAAATGCTATTCATATGTCTGGTCATGTGACTGACACACAACTGGGCATACAACTCTACTTTCTTGATTTGCTCCAGATCACTGCTGTAACTTATGTGATTACGTGATTTCATTCACTCCGGGATAAACTCCCTATCGCCTTCGGACCCATGTGATTTTATTTGCAGCTGCTTTTCAGCTTGTCGCGAATAGCACAAAGTCACATTTTGGAGCAAAAAAAGCGAAACAGAGACCAAAGAAAGTAAAACAACAACAACAACAACAACACCCAAACAGTTGTGATCTGAGCAGGAGGGAATTCCCAGCTTAAAATGTCAGAAGAGGCCCTCCATTTGCCCAGGCCAAGTTGATAATAGTACATGCCTTCCATAGAATTGCTCTTCTGAAATCCCTTGTTTAGAAGCAGTGTGGGTAGTGGCTAGAGCGCCAGGCTCAGGAAAAGTGAGTTCAAATCCCCGATGGATCCAAAAAAACTCACTGGGGAGGGTCAACGGTAAATCACTCCTTTGACATTCCTTTGAAAAACCCCTTAGGGTCACCATGGATCAGATGCAGCTTCACAGGACGAAACGAGGGCAACACACCAAAGTCACAAAAAGATTGTCCTCCTAACAGATTGCATCCCGGCTGGCAGACAAAAGGATCAGCCGGAGGGTCTAGATCAGTGGTTCTCAACCGGTAGGTCCCCAGATGTTCCTGGACTGCAACTCCCAGAAATCCCTTCCAGCACAGCGAGTGGTGGAGGCTTCTGGGAGTTGCAATCCAGGAACATCTGGGGACCCACAGGTTGAGAACCACTGGTCTAGACTGAAGCCCAAAGCTCTGTCTTTTTAGCTACAGGGTAATTTTTTTAATCAAGGGAAACAGGACAGAAAAGATGGGGAATAGCCATTCTTTCTTTCTTTTTGCCACATGGAGGCTATTGGGAATATAATATCCTTATGTAATTACAAGAAACTTTAAATGGTTTGTATAACATAAAATCTGTATAACATAAAAATTCCGGAGATAGGGGAAATTTGCTTAACAGAATCATTCTATGGGGTGAATCTGTACAAAATAAAAATGGTTGCGATTACAGATTACTCAGTTTTCAATGCATTCCTATGGGAAATTTGTAGAAAGGGAAATTTGCTTAACATAATTTCATTTGGAATGAAATTAATTCCTTTATACACGGTACCACTGTGCATCTATCTATCTATCTATCTATCTATCTATCTATCTATCTATCTATCTATCTATCTATCTATCTATCTAACTAACTAACTTCCTTCCTTCCTTCCTTCCTTCCTTCCTTCCTTCCTTCCTTCCTTCCTATCTATCTATCTATCTATCTATCTATCTATCTATCTATCTATCTATCTATCTATCTATCTATCATCTATCTGAGCTGCCTAGATGCCCTAAGCACATCCGATCTTGCCTGATTTCAGAAGCTAAGCAGGGTCGTCCCTGGTTAGTACTTGGATGGGAGACCACCAGGGAATACCAGGTGCTGTAGGCGCCTGGAGTAGGAACTGGCAAGCCACACCAGTATTCCCGCCAAGAATACTCCATGGACATGGGGTCACGAAGAGTCGGTCACAACTGTAACGACACAACACACACAACATCTATCTATCTATCTATCTATCTATCTAATCTCCTGTCCACTCCCAATGCGACTACAGCTTCTTCTGCAGGACTCCCTTACAATCTCTACCACACCCCTCATCTGCCTTGGCTCGCTTCCACCGATCTGCTCCCTGACCGCCACCACCCACCACCCATCCCTTCAGACAATCTACCCCTCCTGCATCTCAGGCCTCCCCTTTCTGGTTGGACAGCTGCTTCCCACTGACCAAAAGGGCGGGGACTCTTGACACCCACTCTCCCCTGCCTGCCTGCCTGCCTGGGGGAAGGATGGGCTTTGTAGTCCGACGCCTCTGGAGGGGGTTTGGGGAGAGGCTGTTTAAAGGGGCCACCCTTTTGCGGAAGCGGGGAAGGGGGACAGCACCCCTCATTCCCCCCGAGGGACCTTTCCCTCGCGGGCCTCCTCTCCGCGCCATAAATGGAGACAATGTTTGAACCCGTTCCCCAGCCCTAGAAAGCCAGCCGAGAATGGAAAGGAGAATGTCAGGAATGCGGGAGGAACAACATGAAACCAAGTAGCAGCAGCAGCAGCAGCAGCAGCAGTGCAATCTCACCGCCAGCTGGCTGGCCAGCCCCCCAGGAAGATGGGGAGGAGCTGCAACTAGAGGAGGGATGGGTGGGGGACAGGAGACAGCAGGGAGCCCCCCCTCCTCACCCCAGGCATCCTTTACTCCCCATCTGGCCCACAGGGAGAATTCTGCCGCTCAAATCAGAGCAGGGTTGAACCCAAGCGATGGGTCGGACGGACCCTGTGTGGCTCCCTTTCCTGACTTTCTCTCGGGGACTTTCCATCGCAAGAGCTTTCTCTTTCCTTCCTATTTTGTAACACCCTCCCTACCCCCCACCCCACCCCACCACCCTAACCCCACCCCACCCACGGCCAGCCCGGCACCCTCTGGCCCACAAGGAAAGCAGAAGCCTTGTCTCCTTCTGTCTTGACTCTCCCCTGCTTCCTCCCCCTCTCTCACTCACTCTCTCTCTCTCTCTCTCTCTCTCTCACACACACACACACATACACACACATTTTGGCATTAGGGGGGTGTCCTTGCTTTTTTTTATCCCAAACCCAAACAACAGAAAGTTATCCGAACACCCCAACACACTCTTGGGAAAGCTGTGGAGTGAAGATATAACACATATTGTTTGCTTTTAACTGTTCCCAATTCAGGTGAAAATCAAAGTCCTCGGTGGTTTTAGAAGGCACCTGAGCCCCCAACCCCCAACCCTATCCCTAAACCTAACCATTTTGCATGTCTGAATGTTGCAGCCATGAGGACTAGAAACCTCCACAAACACGTACGTGTTTTTAAAAAGAGAGAAGGAAAGCTGACCGATTCAAGGCCACTCCAGTTTTTAGTAGATTCTCAGTGTTGTTTTAAGTATATGACTTGTTGCATACTCTACTACAGTGCAGCCTCAGAAACACCATTTCTGAGAACATGAATGCTGAGGTCAAGACAGCCTGTGTGCACCAAACAGGACTCCCTTGTCATGTGCCCACATGATTTCCAAAGTTTGCACTTCCCTCCGGTAATGTGTAAAGCAACCACAAAAATATTGTGAAAGATACCGGCTCTTCTCTGTATGTATGCTTGCTTTTCTTTATAAATATATTTTACGCCATCTTTTAGACACACCCTGGATGCCAAAATCAAGAGTTGAGGCACACAAGGGAAGCAAAGAGGAGAGAGAACACAACACAACACAAAAGACACACACACACACACACACACACACACAGGACAAAATGGCCAGAGATTAAAGAGGCAGCTGTATCTTTTGGGGTCCAAGCTGGGAAACAACACAGCTACTCCATGATCCATGATCCCCTGGCAACTTCCTCATGCCTGTCAATTATGTACACCCTGTGGGCCCAGCCAAGGTCGCTGTCCTTATCCAATATGGAATTTATTTGGGCAAGACTCAGTGGCCCTTCCCTCAGCCAACTTAGAATAGCTGAACCAAGAGAAAGAAAGATAAATTGAGTTTATTGTGTTTCCTGTGTCCAGAATGGCCTTTGCTAGCCAGATGGGTGGTTGGTAGGCGAGTAGGTTAAGAAATAAATAAACTGTGGAGCCAGAGTTAGCTGTTTTACTATATTTGCCAAGAACAATACCTTGATACGCGGTTTTCCTCATTCCACACTGTTTGATTAGGAATCCGCGAGGAACAAAGTAGCAAACAGAGTTTGTCTTGCCTTCAGTGGTCAACAATGTTGCAATCGTTCTGTGGCATGTCTTTTTTTTCCCTTTCATTTCCCTCCCCCCCCCCTTTTGAGTGTCCAAAAAAGGAAGAAAAAGGAAAGGTTCTCAGGCAGAGACCTTGTGACACCTCAGTCCAAGATACAAACCTCTTGGGGGAAAGCACCCAGCCCCGGCAGCCTTGCCTACTCGTGTGAAAAGTCCTGTGCTTCCTGGCGGGAGGAATGCTGGGCACGGAGGGAAGCTGGTTCATGTGGCAGGGAGTTCCGCAGAGACGCAGCGGCGTTCAGAAGCATCGTATGCCCACTTCAACTACACGTGTGTGTGTGTGTGTGTGTGTGTGTGTGTGTGTGTGTGTGTGTGTGTATTTACCCTACAGAAGTAAAGGCGGTCTCCAGTACATGTTTATTAATTACACCTCAGCCCCATGTGAGTGCTTGCTGATCTATAGGGCTTCTCCCTTTGTCTCCAAGTTTGAACCCCATAGAAAGCTTTTGACCTTGATAGACGAGGCTAGAAAAAATGTCCACAGCCTTCCAGTGAGATTCAGGTCCCCGTGAGGACTTCAGCCTGAATCTTTGATTACCACATGGGCCCATTTGACTTGGGTGATGGGTCACTCTCTCTGGAACTGCTGGATAGATCAGTGGTTTTAGGTTTCAGACTGGAGAGCCAGAGGTCAGGAGTTCGAATGCCCGGTGGGCCCCCTTAAACAGAGAACATAAGAACATAAGAAGAGCCATGCTGGATCAGGCCAAAGGCCCATCTAGTCCAGCTTCCTGTATCTCACAGTGGCCCCACCAGATGTGTCTGGGAGTGCATGAGACTAGATATCTGTCTCCTGATACCACTCCCCTGCATCTGGCCCTTGAAGGACCCTGGTTGTAAGCCTGGAGATGACACATCTCCATCATGGTTTGTCACCCGTGATGGACTTTTCCTCCAGGAATCTGTCCAATCCTCTTTTGAAGGCATCCAGGCTAGATGCCATCACCACCTCTTGTGGCAGGGAGTTCCACAGACTAACAAAGGGTCCCTTCCTGCCCCTTCCTGCCCTGCAGTTCTATGATTCCAAGTTCCACATTCCTTCGCCTCCGTTTTCTGCCAGCCGTTGGAGGGTTGTGAAAAGTCTGCACACCACAATACCAATCTTTTCTTTTTTGTCAATGTCCAAATAATCTTGCTGTGCAGATCTTTTGCTCGTTTGCCTCAAAACCCGCATGGCTTCTCCAAGCCTTCCCTAATATTGGAAGGGCAGCCGTGCGGTGACCCCCCCCACCCTTTCCCTCCCCCCCCCCGGGCACAACCACGTTGAACTGCACAACCCCCCTGTAGGGTAGGGGACGGAGTGAGGTCACGACTCCTGGAGGAAGGACCCAGTGGCATTTGGTTGGAATGCCTCCTTTCAGACCTCAGACCCGTCCACCCAGCAGGATCGTTGTGAGGATAAGAGTTAGCCAGCTTCCTCTTTGGAGAAAAGCAAGGAGCCCTGTTACATCACACGTGCAATCATCCGGACCAGTGGCTGAAATCCTGCAAAGGAAAGACCCAGGAAATAAGAAACCCGGCACACAGCAGAGGCATGTGCAACAAAGGCAACTAACGTGGCTTCCTCCTATGCCCATGCATGCACGCAGGCCCACGGCTGGAAGGCGGGTTACCCACACTGTCTGTATGTGTGAGAGAGAAAGAGAAGGGGGGAGGGAGGGAGAGGTTAGCAAGGGCCCCTCCCTTCTTGGGAGGCTTCTGGCCAAACACCCACACCCCAGGCCCGTTCCTCTTGTTCCTCTTCTCTTCCCTTCCGATCCTCTTTCCACTGGGCCTCGCTCAAATCCACCATAAAAGGAAAAACAGTGGGCAGGTAGCCCTGCCAAACTTAGTCATTCGGAGGAGCCCGACCAGGGCTTCCCAGCTCACTGGGTAGCAATTTCCTCTTAGGACTTCCCCTTCGGAGCAGAGCGGAGGGGAGGGGAAGGGGTGCCTTGAGGGCCTCCCCATCCACCCCACCCCTGCCTCCAAAACCTTTCCTCCTTGTTTCTCAAAGAAAGCCACTTCCCCCCCACACACAAAAGGCATCAGTCACAACTTCCGGAACATTTACAAAGCCCTGCTTCCCTTAGCCCTTTTGTGGGGGAAGAAGAAGAAGAAGAAGAAGAAGAAGAAGAAGAAGAAGAAGAAGAAGAAGAAGAAGAAGAAGAAGAAGAAGAAGAAGAAGAAGAAGAAGAAAGAAAGAAAGAAAGAAAGAAAGAAAGAAAGAAAGAAAGAAAGAAAGAAGAAAGAAGAAAGAAGAAAGAAGAAAGAAAGAAGAAGAAGTCCACAGTCCTTTGCCATTGGAAACACAGACTTGGAATTCTGGGAGTTGTGATCCAAAACATCTGGAGGGTCATAGTTTGGTGCAGTGGCGCCAGTGGTTAAATGCCTGTCCTGCAGGTAAAACTGTGCTCACAACCTGGGTTCAATCCCTGGTAGCAGGCTCAAGGTTCACTCAGCCTTCCATCCTTCCGAGGTCGGTAAAATGAGTACCCAGCTGGCTGGGGGGGCAATGTGTAGCCTGCACACTGTAATTAAAAAAAATTGTAAACCGCCCAGAGACTACTTGTAGTGGGATGGGGCGGTATATAAGCAGAACACTTTATGTCTTGATGCTTGGGAAGCATTCGCCTAGTAATTTGTAGTACAAAATCCAGCATAGTTATCTTGTCTGCTGTGTGATTATTATTATTATTATTATTATTATTATTATTATTATTATTATTATTATTATTATTATTATTATTATTCTGATTTATGGTGACCCATTCCAGGGTTACCTCGGTAGAGAATACTCAGAATCCATTTCCTCTTCCCTTCTTCCGGGGTTGCCCTGGGACTACTGTGCAGCTTACCCAAGGCCACCCAGGCTGGTTCTTCTCCCAGGAGGCTCAGTGGGGAATCGAACTCTCAACCTCTGGCTCTGCTGCTAGAGATCTAAACCATTGAGTTATCCAGCCCACTTTTTTTGGACGACAGCTCCCAGAATCTTCCAGCTGGCGGGTCAAAAAAAAAAGGGGGGGGAGGACAAGTTTCTGAACTCGGCTCCGGCCTCAGATTCCAGAGAAGCTTGGGCTGTCCACAAGCCTCTTTCGCAGGTCCACTTGGAAGCCACCATCAGGGACACCGGATGTGAAGACGAGGTTTTAAAAAATGCACCTGGGTCAGCCCATGCCCCACAATTAGACCCCAAACTGTAATAAACATGGCCGTTTAGGGCCTCAACGGAGGGCTGGCATCAGCTGGCATCAGGGCATCGTTGCCCAGAAAAAGGAACTTTTCCTAAGCTTCTGTGTCTCAGTGAGAGGATACTTGGTAAACAAGGCCGGGTGCAGACTACAAATCCCAGAATTCTAGCCCAGGGGATGCTGGGGCTTGTAGTCTAAATATGTAACTTTCCGAGCTCGGAAGCAGATGACGAGCAAGGACCACCACCCCCTCATCCAAGCACATTTCAACACCAGTCTTGCTAATGGGCTAAAGGAACCGAAGGTGACTAAAAGAAGATACACCCAACGGCTTCCACCAGGGTCAGGCTGGCAGTGCTGGAGGGGGTGCGTGGGCGTGAGAAGGCTGCGCAGGCCAGCTCCCTGCTGGGCCCGTTTATCGCCTTATCTGGATCCTTGAACTGCCTAGCCTTGGCAGGACTCCTGTGGCAGACAAGAAGGCCCTTCTGAGGCTCAACAGCCGCATTGGGGGGAAGCGCCAAGTTTGGCCACTATAACTGCCAGCCGAGATCAAGCCGTTGGACTCGCTGCCGGCATTTAGAAGGGCATTGAAGACCTTGCTCTTTAGGGAATGTTTTGGGTAGTCTTTGGGGTTCCAGTGGCTTGTTTTTAGCTCTTCTGTCTGCTGTTTCTTGACTTGCCTTGCCTTGCCTGGATTTGTTTCTGTAGTTTGGCTGCTGATGCAGCTTGCATGTTTTTATTTTATCACATTTGTTTCTCATTATACTGTTACATTAATTATTATTTTATATTATTGTATTTGATTTGTTGATGTTTGATGTTGTATGTTTGAGCAAGTTGTTCTTACAACATGTTGTACACCGCCCTGAATTCCTTCGGGAAAATCTGGCAGTTAACAAATACAAAATTAAATAAATAAATAAATAAATAAATAAATAAATAAATAAATAAATAAATAAACAAACAAACAAACAAGACCCTTCCTGCCCCCAACCCCCAGCCCAAAGGCCTGAACAGTTTTCTTCTAGGATTTACTGGGGGCATGGTGAAAGCAAAGGGCATTTTCCCCCCACACACACTAATAAGACCCCATGCAAACAGCCAGAAGGCACCATCCGGACGCTGCGGGTGATCGTGCATTGATCCGGGATAACTCGGGACATTTTGTACAGCGCACCGCATCTGTCAGCAGGGCCCCCCGACAGCTAGAAAGTAATCGTGGGGTTGAAGCTCAGATGGATCTATTTCTATAGGATGTTTTAGAGAGGGTTAGGTTAGCCGTGTTAGTCTTTTCAAGAATTTCAGACAAAAAACAAAGAAAAACAAAACAAAACAAAACAAAAGACACAAAACCATGTGGCACCTTAAAGACTAACTTTCATGTTTTAATGTAACGTTTCGTGCACATGTGCACTTCTTCAGACATATAGCAGCAGAATGAGGTGTGAGATACTGTATAATATGAGATATACAGAGCCAAGTGACTCTCAACTTCATGGGGACCTTACGGAAGACGGGCAGGATCTCGTTTCATCCCAGAATGCAGGACACATTATGATTCTGTTTGTTTATTTATAATTGAAGCAAAACAAGTTGAGGAGCCCTGTAGCCATCACAAAAACCAAACACAAAAGTGGAACAGGTGATACCTTTAGGCTACTAGAAAAATAAAAACGTTGCTAATATTTCGAGGGTGAAACCCTCTTCCTCAGAGTAGTACCAATAGGTTAAAAAAAGGTAAAGGTAAAGGTCTCCCCCCCTGCACATGCGTGCTAGTCGTGTCCGACTCTAGGGGCGGTGCTCATCTCTGAATTCAAGCTGAAGACCCAGTGTTGTGCAAGTCCATGGCCACGTGGCCGGCGTGGCTGCAAGGAAACACTGTTTTACCTTCCTGCTTTTTACGGCAGTACCTGTTTATCTACTTGCATTGACATGCTTTCGAACTGCTAGGTTGGCAGGAGCTGGGGTTACCAGGGGGGCTGACTCCGCTGCGTGGCACCCGGGATTCCAACCACCGAGCTGCTGACTTTGCAGCTGACAGTTTTTGGAAGCTTTAGTCCCCTGAGCCACCACACCCCAAACCAATAGGTTATAACATGGCAAAAGATGGATTTGCCAGGAGTTATTTCTTAGCTGTAAGGGCCTTTATTTATACAACTTATCTGCCGCCCACTACCCAAAGGTCTCTGGGTGGCTTACAGTTAAAATGAACATTTCAAACCATTGAAACATTGAAATACCAACAAACAATTAGAAACAAACAACAAAAACATGTAGAATGGGCTCAAGTTACAGGAAGGCAGCTTGAGGCAGAGAAAACCTATTAATTGTTAGAGAGGTATGACAATGAACCAAAGACCTATAGAGGTCATGGCACGCCAACGCTGGAGGCATTCAAAAGACAACTGGCCTACCATCTGTCAGATCGACATTGGTTTGGAACTCAGCACTGAGCATGGGGGTTGGACTTGATGGCCTTCTGGGCTCCTTCCAATTCCGTGATTCTAGGATGGTATGAATGAGTGACACCCCTGCCCCAAATCTTTGCCAATTAACAGCCTGTCCTGTCCAGTCTTGCAAAATAAGATGCATGGCTTCTTTTACTGCCAGGGGCTAGGAGTTCAATTTCTTGCTGTGTCTCTTTGATAGGGACTGGATTTTTAACCATTAAAAGGTCCCTTCTGGCTCTGAAGGATGATGATGATGATGATGATGATGATGATGATGATGATGATGATGATGATGATGATGATGATGAACTCCTAGGAGGCAGCAGAGGCACAAGCAAGCAGCTTGGGTAGAGAGACCGTTGATAACCCATCTGAATCCACCTTAACAGGCGAGAGGAACCAATGGTTCCGTTCGTGATCTAAGCCACCAGATCTAACTTGATCTGCTTCCTGGACCAGTCCTGCTGCTGCTCTTGTGCAAATCTGCTGCATCATCCTCCCCTGCATTTCCCTGTTCTCAGCTAGAAGTGGCAAGTCCTACTTACCTACTTTTCACAGAACTGCTGAGAGCCAAAATTCCTAGAGAGAGAATCACACCACGTGTTAATCACCATCGTCCTTAATTATTTTTGCCTCCCATGCCATGACCTGGATTATTATTCCACAAGGAGACGCACATAGACTCTTTCCCGACTGGTTTAATGCCTCCAAAGATTACAAGAGCTTTTACTTTAGCCAGATTGAACGCTCTCCCTTCCAAGCTTTTGGATGGGAAATTTCAAAATACTCCCCTTTCAAATTGCTTGTGCCCATGAGAAATGAACCAAGTAGAAACAGTCACCCATGTCCTTCTTTATTGTTCCTTCTACCGTGACTTACGTAAGGAACTTATTCAACCTGTTATCGACAAATTTCCTCGGAGACCTGCCAAATTCTATGCAAAGTTACTTCTCTCTGACAGGTCCCAGCAGATTTCAAATTGTGTGGCCAGATTTTGCACTGCTGCAGTAGTTGTACGTAGGCTTATGACTGCCAGTAATTCTAGTTCCTGATCACCATATGGAGTGTGATCTCCACTCCGGGGTTTGATGTTGGCCTGATCTTTGAAATATTACATTATCTACCCTTCTGATATTGACTATTTTTATAACAATCCTGTTTCTATTTAGTGGCTTTTATCAAAAGTTTTACAATGTTTTTAAAATGTTTTTAAGGTGTTTTATTCTGGCAAATTTAATGTTTTATTCTGGCAAATCGTTTTATTGTGGCAAATTGATATTTGGTATTTCTTGTCTTGGTTAACAACCGTAAATAAAGATTCAATTCAGACTCTTTCTCGGAAATCAGTTCTTTAAAAACATAAACTTCGGGGCTAGAGGGAAGCAGGGTGAGAGAGGGGGCAGAGCTGCAGAGAGCGGGGGAGGGATGCTATTAAAAATATTGCTGCTCTCAGGGATTCAACCAGCCTCCAAAAATCCTTTATGGGGAAAAGGCATCCGTCAGCAGCATCCTACAGACCTGCAAGCCTTCATTGGTTGCTTGTTGATTTATAAGAGAATATAGATATAGATAAATAAAGATGGATGGGGCATGGTGGCTCAGTGGATGAAGGCTTCCAAAAACTGTCGGCTGCAAAGTCGGCCACTCGGCGGTTCGAATCCCGGGTGCCACGGACTTGCACAACACTGGCTCTTCAGCTTGAATACGGAGATGAGCACTGCCCCTAGAGTCGGACATCACTAGCACACATGTGCAGGAGGAACCTTTACCTTTTTTTACCTTTTATAAATATAGATATTATAATAAATATCATATTAAAATGGTAAACAAAATAAAATAGTAGATCCATAAGTGTCCGTGGCTTTTTTTCTTCTTCCTACGAGCCTGGAAAAGTTACTTGTTTGACACTACAAGGACATAGGGCCGAGCTAATTCAAGAACAGAGTCTCCCTTTATGAGTTGGCTCAGGCATTAAGATAATCAGGGGCGGCTTTTCTCTCCATCCCACCACCCTCGCAACTGCATTTGGTGGGGACTTGGGAGACGGCCTTCTCTGTTGCTGCCCCCCCTAGACTGTGGAACTCCCTCCCACTGGAGACCAGGCTGGCCCCTTCTTTGCTGTCCTTCCCACAAGCTGGCAAAGACTTTCCTCTTTAGGCAAACGTTTCCTGAGCTGACTGGCTGACTGGGCGTGGGTTTTTTTTAAATGGCTGTGTCTTCTCCCTTTGGATTTTTTTCAATTTACCATCTTTTCTTTTGATCCTTTTTCATTGTTGTATGCTTACTTAACTATTGTCTTTTAATGAGGGAAGCCACCTGGGGTCCTTTCGAAGGAGGAAGGCAGGAGTGGGGAAATAACATTTTTAAGTCAATCAATCAATCATTCATCCATGCAAATCACAGACTTGGCCACTGGGTTTCTCTGTCCATTGTAGAGTTCATCCCATCCTTGCAGCCTGTTGGCAGAATTAAGGATTGGGGGAGGAAACCGATGCTATCATTTTGCATCGACTGCTTCTCTCTAAAGGGCCTCAGTGGGTAAAAAATTAGCCTAGGAAAACCCAGGTGAGTTTATCTCTGTTTGTTCTTTGTTCAGTGAGGTTGCTTCCTCTTTTCCTGAACAATGCCAGAGCTTCTGACCTCCACTGTAAGAATCAACCCTTTGGAATAATCAGGTAGAAAGCCTTAAGCCACCCCCCACACCCCCAGCAGCAGATTGCCAGTGACAATAAGCCCTTAAAAGCAACAGCAGATGGGGTGTGGCTGACGCCTGCCATCTGCGGGTCTGGATACACTGTTAGGCAAGGTCTGTCCCTGACGCAATTAGCCATCAAGCCAGGGACACCCACGGTTGCTTTTTCTCTCCCCTCCCCATGTGTCCCTTTGAGGCCATTTGGCTGAGGCTGGTGCTAAAATTGCCATCCCCCATCTGCCCAGCCAGAGAGTGAGGCTGAGAAATCCAATCAGTTCTTTTTAAGAGTCCCCGAAATCTGTGCAGGGTGGAAAAAGGCCCTGAGGGGCTCCAGGTTTTAGAGGAAGGGAAGGTCAAACGAGCATCCTTGCTGTTGCGATTGGGGCACCAAAGTCCACAACCAGTTATCTGAATTGGAGAAGGGCAACAGATCAATAGCCAGCTGGATCCCAATATTTCTCCTCTTCATGTCTTTTTCAGAACGACAGGTAGACTGGTCCTCTTGGGTTGACTTCCTTCCTTCTCCTTCTAAGACAACTCTTTGTTTTTTCCTCTCAGCAGTTTCTTGAAGTTACTGGAAAAACCATAGCTTTGACTATCCAGACCTTTGTTGGCAAAGTGATGTCTCTGCTCTTTAAGATGCTGCCTAGGTTTGCCATCAATTTCTTCCCAAGTAGCAGGTGTTTAATTTCATTGCTGCAGTCGCCATCTGCAGTGAACAAGGAGCCCAAGAAAACAAACTCTGTTATTGCCTCCATTTCTTCCCCTTCTGTTTGCTATTTGCATCTTAGTTTTGTTGAAGTTGATCTTCAGCCCATTTTTTCACTCTCCTCTTTCACCCTCATTAAGAGGTTCTTTTAATTCCTCCTCACTTTCTGCTGTCAGAGTAGTATCATCTGCATATCTGAGGTTGTTGATATTTCTTCCTGCAGACTTAATTCTGGCTTGTGATTCATCCAGTCCTGCCTTTCTCATGGTGTGCTCTGCATTGTATTTCAAATTTATTAATGTGCTTCCCTCTAGTGACCAATTCTGATATCACCCTTATGGTCACTAAACCTTAAAAAGCAAAACCAACGAATGATTTTCTTGCCATTTGTTGTTGTTGTTGTGTCGTACAGTCATGACTGACTCTTCGTGACCCCATGTCCATGAGGTTTTCTTGGCAGGAATACTGGAGTGGTTTGCCAGTTCCTACTCCAGGCGCCTACAGCACCTGGTCTTCCCTGGTGGTCTCCCATGCAAGTACTAGCCAGGGCCGACCCTGCTTAGCTTCCAAATATCTGCACAGAGTGGAAGCTCAGATTCCAGGTTTCTGTTGTGTTGTGGGATTCAAGTTCCATTGCCTTTCCACACAGGTAAAGGTGAAGGTAACGGTTCCCCACACACATGCGTGCTAGTCATGTCCAACTCTAGGGGTGACGCTCATCTCCGTATTCAAGCCAAAGAGCCAGTGTTGTGCAAGTCCGTGGCCACGTGGCCGGCATGGCTGCAAGGAAACACTGCTTTTACCGTCTCACTTTTTACGGTGGTACCTATTTATAGTATCTACTTGCATTTTACATTCTTTCAAACTGCTAGGTTGGCAGGAGCTGGGGTGAACAGCAGGAGCTCACTCCACTGCGTAGCACCCGGGATCCGAACCGCCGAGCGGCCGACTTTGCAGCTGACAGTTTTCAGTACTCTAGCCTGCTGAGCCACCACAGAGAGGTGTAGAAATGAGCGACCGGTGGCCAGCCCTACGAAGGTGCAGCCCTCCCAGTCGTCGGAAGATGGGAGCTGAAGTCCCAGATGAGCGTTGGTTGGTTTGCAGCTGGCTGACCGCCCAGCCGACTCTTTGATGCAGCTGCAAAAACACTATGCATGCCGCTCAGCCGCCTCTGCGCAAGAGACAGCCTTCCCCCAGGCAACCCGCCAGCGAGCACCTCCTCTCACATAGCAACCGGAATGAGTCAGAAGGCGAGAGCCAAGGCCTGCTTCCTTGCCAAAGCCTGGAGGGGAGGAAGGGAATTTAAATAAACCAGGTCAGGTGCGAGTGCCTTGGCAACCCAGGGATGCAGAGAGGGTGGTGGCCTCGCCCTGTTGTGAACAGAAACCACCACAATGCCAGTAAACAACTGGGAAGCCGTCTGGGTGCACCGCTCGGGCGTCAGGCTTTGGCGGACGGTGGCCCTGCAGCTCAGCAGTCAAGTTCGTACCCAGAGGCGCAGTGGCTGCCTGAAGTAACTAGAGGCCGCTGTTCGTCTCCTGCCACCTCTGGACCGATGGACGTGTGAGTCACACACACACACACACACACACACACACACACACACACACACACACGTGTGTGTGTGTGTGTGTGTGTGTAGGCAAATTTCGCCTTCCCAGCCCCTTGAAAACACTTTCTTTTCAAAGTTGGTCTCCCTCTCCATAACGTTTGGATGGCCTACCCTGCATAATGACATGGAATTTTTATTCTCTCCTTAATGGCTCACATTCTCTTGTAGCTTGAATGTTGCCTTTTAATGCTATAAGATGCCCCTCAATTCCCTGTTCTCAAAACCAAATACAGTGGACCCTTGTAGAACAAACGGTTTGTATAACATAAAATTTGTACAACATAAAAATTTCCGGAGATAGGGGAAATTTGCTTAACATAATCGCCTATGGGGCAAATCCGTACAACATAAAAATGGGATTACTCTGTTTTCAATGAATTCCTATGGGAAATTTATATAAAGGAAAATTTGCTTAAGAGAATTTCATTGGGAACGAATTAATTCCTTTATACAAGGTACCACTGTATGTCTTAATTGTACTGGACTGTATATTGTCCCTCATTACTGTAAGCTGCCCTGGGTCCTTTTCCAAAGGAGATAAGGCGAGGTTAAAAAAATATTCTAAAATAAAATTAAATAAATAAATAAATAAGTGGAGAAACTGCCTCCAGAAATGAGGACGCAAACCTCCAGAGGCCAGAGGCCTCACTTGGAACCGGTGAGGCCTCCTTTGGACATCAGATTCCTCACCCTGCACAAGGCAACAAGCGTCACCTCTGGCAATAAGGACCACCGCCTTCAGAAACATCAGGGGCTTCCTTTCGAGGTCCTTTCATCATGCATTCAACCCAGCGCAAACTTAACTCCACTCCATGCCACTGCCCAGCTCAGCTCTTGTAAAACCAAGCCCGTGGCTTCTTTTAGGGAGTCGGTCCATCCGGTGCTTCATCTTCCTCTCTTCCTGCTGCCCCCTGCCTTTCCTAGCATTGTTGTATTTCCCGGAGGATTCTGCTTTCTTGTGGATGCCGCACGCTCACCTGCAGAGAGAACTCGGGTCTGCGTTGATCTAGGACAGTGGTGGCAAACCTTTGGTCCTCCAGATGTTTTGGACCACCACTCCCACAGTCCTTTGTCATTGGCAATCTAGGCTTGGAATTCTGGGAGTTGTGGTGCAAAACATCTGGAGTGCCGAAGGTTTGCCACCACTGCTCTAGGACCTGCCTGTTTGTCTTTCCGGCCGTTCAATATATCTGTAGAAACTTTAACAGGGTCTAGAGGCAGACACTGGTTTCCCTTAGGGCACCTTCCATGTGCGCTCATGAGTCCCTCTCATCCTATCTCTTTCGGCTGAGAGAGCGAGAGACTGACATGGGAAAACAGAATAATAACAGAAACCCTTTGGAGTGCCTCCCTCAGAGAGAACCATCATGATGCCCCCTTCCACTGTCCTTCTCTCTCTCTCTCTCTCTCTCTCTCTCTCTCTCTCTCTCTCTCTCTCTCTCTGTGTGTGTGTGTGTGTGTGTGTGTGTGTGTGTGTGTTGGGTTTCCTTGAAAAGCACCCAGACCCACGGCATTCCTAGCCATGACACCAAAAGCAGAGCAAAGGCTGCCCTTCAAATGTGGGCCAACTACTCATCCCATCGTTCCCCAGCTTGGGCTGCTGCAGATGGGATGGGGAGGCCAGTGGCGTTCAGAATATCAAGTGTGCTTCGCCATCACTTGGACGTGGATAGAGAAAAGAGGGTCCCAGCTCTTGCAGACAAGACCAGACCCCCGGCATCCTGGGGCCATTAGGTTCCAGATTATCCCATGAAAGGTTTCTTGTTGTTGTTCAATCGTGTCCGACTCTTCATGACCCCATCATGGACCAGAGCTCGCCAGGCCTTCCTATCTTCCACTGCCTCCCAGAGTTTGGTCAAATCCATATTGATTGCCTCGATGACACCATCCAACCATCTCATTCTCTGCCATCCTCTTTTCCTTTTGCCTTCCATCTTTCCCAACATCAGGGACTTTTCCAGAGACTCCTCTCTCCTCATGAGGTGGCCAAAGGACTGGAGCCTCAGCTTCAGAATTTGTCCTTCCAGTGAACATTCGGGGCTGATTGTGGACTCAGCCTGCTAGATGGCAGCATTGAGACGCCGACAGGCACACCACTGGATCTGCCTGTAAGCCTTACAGAAGCCAGGGAGCTTGACCCACTGCCCCAGAGAGCAAGGAAAAGGGGGTACGGGTTTCAAAGCGGGGCGCAGAGGCCCCATCTTCTGGCATGGAGTGATTCGCTGGTGGAAGAGGGGAGGGGTGGTTACAAGGGGCCTTCTCCCTCAAAAGTGGCAGAGCCTCAAAAAAACAGAGTGTGAATACTTATGAGTGGATAATGCTGTCAGTGGCTAATTAGTGCAACTCCCAGAAATCCCCTTCCATGCACAGGGGTGGTGGAGGCTTCTGGGAGTTGCATCCCAGGAACATCTGGGGACCCACAGGTGAAGAACCACTGGTTTAGAAGGTAGTGCAGGAAATCCATGCCTGCCCGAGCTCTCTCTCTTGCACACACGCCTGGAGACCTTTGCCGTTATCACACCAGAGGCCTCCTCCTGAGTCTTCCCAAGGCCCTCCTGTGTGGTTTCAGACCTTGGCCCTGGGACTGCTGGGCGGGGTGGCGTGGGGGGGTCCCCTATTGTCCTTGCTAGTCCTGATAAGGCTCCGGAGCCACTGGTAAGCCACTCTCTGATGTCGGGGAAAAGGGAAAGGTTTGATCTGGGGGCATGAGGTGCCTTTAAAGCAAGTGTGTCCAAAGTCAGGCCCGGGGGCCAAATACAGCCCGTTTTCAAATTCTGAGTGGCCCGCAGCCTCTTCTCCCTGCCCTGTCACGCATCCCCGCCAGCTGGCCCCTCCCCATACCAGCTGGAGGCGTTAGCTTGCAGTTTTAGGGTTTGCCTGCCCAGCCTACCCTCTCCCAGCTCCATTGCTGCAGCATCCTCCCCACCTCCTTGCATATTATAGAGGAGTGGTGTCCAAACTTTGGCCCTCCGGATATTTTGGACCACAACACCCACCACCCTTTGTCATTGGCAGTATGGGCTTGGAATTCTGGGAGTTGTGGTCCAAAACATTTGGAGAGCTAAAGTTTGGACACCCCTGTTATAGAGACTTCTCCAAAGTCCGGCCTGGGGTCCCAATGTGGCTGAATGGTTGGCCCCCACACATTTTCACCTCACCAAATCTGGCCCTCCTTGCAAAAAGTTTGGACACCCTGTCTATTCCTTGTAAGGCAGAGGGACCAAGAAAAGGAACTTCCTTGGTGCTCAGCAATTAGTGCTTGGAGAGAATAACATGGGTCCCCCTTATCCGCTGCTCTGTTTTCCAATATCTAGGGTCTCTACTAGACTTACATGCAAGGAATAAGAGGAATGGCCATTTCTACATCTTGGCCCACCTCACCACGATTCATTCCCCACCTTGTGGCTTGTGTCAGCAGAGCCTTTCATGGGCCTGCCCTGCATGGGTTTTTGGTGACTCCACCTTGGTTATCCGACCAGACCCCAGAAGACAGTCCCTGTTGTTCATTTAAAAACATTTATTTATTTATTTATTTATTTATGTCCTTTGCCCTTGGCAATCTGGTTTAAATTCTGGGAGTTGTGGTCCAAAACATCTGGAGAGCTAAAGTTTGGACACCCCTGTTATAGAGACTTCTCCAAAGTCCGCCCTGGGGTCCCAATGTGGCTGAATGGTCTGCCCCCACACATTTTCACCTCACCAAATCTGGCCCTGCTTGCAAAAAGTTTGGACACCCCTGCTTTAAAGCCTTGGCATCCTCTGTGACCTCACCAAGTGCCTTCACGCTGCCGTAATGTTCGGCTTGTAGATGCGGAAGGGACCCTCAATTTTCCCCTAACAATTTTATAAAACAAATGCTGTGGTGTGTTATAAACGGGAAAACACGGCAAACCCTCTAAAACGGGTGTGCTTTTTAAAAAAACATTTATTTATTTATTTATTTATGTACTTATTGACCCCTGGGAACTCTGGGCGGTGTACCACACATCACCAAACAGCAACTACCCAACTACAATCAACAGTACATAAGACAAACATTATGCAATACCAATCAATAGACAAAGTAGACAGGTCCCCAAAATAACCAATTAAAATAGACCAAACTCCATCCACCTACAGATCAGATCCGGCAAAAAATAATAATAATAAAGTGGTGCCAGCAGGTTAAAAAAAAAAAAAAACACCTCCCACCAAATTTCAAATTTCCCTAGCGTTCAACGACTACAGGGGTGTTTGCTTGTAAGGATGGGTAGCAAAGAGGGGGCAGAAGGGAAGGAAGACCGGTCTGTGCCTCTCCCGATTCTAGCCCAGAGAGAGAGAGAGAGAGAGAGAGAGAGAGAGACCATCACCCAGGTGTCTTGCCTACAAGTGGTGAAAGCTCACTGGTGGTGAAACACGACGGTGGTCAGTTTGTAAACACAACTCCCGTTTTGATCTGAGACCAGGCAGGACGCCCAAACACAAGGAAAAGACAACTTCCTTTTTTTTTTGGTGCTGTCATCCCCAGCTCCCAGCCTCGGTGCAGAAGGAACGCTCAAACCACCCGCCCTAAAAAAAAGTGTTGCACGTTCACCTCCCACCAAAAGCAGAGAAACAGCGACTTACCTCCGAAGAGGAAACCAAGCCCCCGCGCCCGGAGCGGATCAGATGGGCCCGGCCGTCCGTCCGGCTGTGTGGTTCGGTAACCAAAAGCAGCTGCTGGGGACGGAAGGAGGGGGGGAGAGGCCCCGAGAGGAGGAAACAATGGCGAGGAGGTGAAGAAACCCTAAACCGGCTTGGAAGCCCCCCCCCCCCGCGCGCACATGATGGCCCAGGTCGCTGCTGCACTGGAGTCGGGGGAGGGCGGCCGCGGAAACGAGAAGTGATTCTCATGTTCCTGGATAGAGCCTTTTTTAAACAATTTTTTTGTGGGGGGGAGGTAGCCCTGTGAGTTTGTGCAAGAATTCCAGGCAAAAAAATCAAAGAAAATGAAACAAAAGAAAAGACCTTAAGGGGCCACATGTTTTTTATTTGTCTTTTGTTTTGTTTTATTTTCCTTGATTTTTGCCTGGAATTTTTAAACAAGAGATAGCGAATGCAACAAGACTCTGGCCTATTCACCTTTCTCTCTCTCTCTCTCTCTCTCTCTCTCTCTCTCTCTCTCTGTTTCTCTTTGTTTTTCTCTCTCTCTCTCTTTGTTTCTCTCTCTCTCTCTTTCTTTCTTTCTTTCTTTCTTTCTTTCTTTCTTTCTTTCTTTCTTTCTTTCTTTCTTTCTTTCTTTCTTTCTTTCTTTCTTTCTTTCTTTCTTCCTTCCTTCCTTCCTTCCTTCCTTTCTTTCTTTCTTTCTTTCTTTCTTTCTTTCTTTCTTTCTTTCTTTCTTTCTTTCTTTCTGGAGAGAGAGCCAAATACAATGGCTCGCTCTCCAGCTCTGGTGGAAAAAGTTTCGGGCACCAATGGATGGCCATCTGGTGCATCACAATAGAAAGGGTCACTTCACTGCGTGTGGCCTTAAAAAACAGCCCTTTCAAGTGACCAGACCCAGGTCCGAGTACTCCAGCCCATCTCCAAAAGAGAGAGAAACCCTGACCCTGGGGCAAAAAGAGAGAGAGAGAGAGAGAGAGAGATCCCACTTGGGCATGGAGCAGAGGTGGGCTGGTTCACAATTCTCTGCGTTCTGTGCTATCACGGGGATCATAGCTGGAACCAGAGCAGGCTGGAGGGGCTCCAAAAAGCAAGCTCCATGGTCACCTGATGGCTGCTTTTAAAAACAAGTAACTTTCCAAACATTGTTTGGGTCCATGCCTCCCTCCTTGACCGCCCGGGTCCCGTTTCTCCCTTCCTACTCCCCGTGGGTTCTGTCGTGGGCTCTGAGCCGTTTCTGAGCATTTCCGTTTGTTCTCCAAAAACCGAAACTCACTTTGGAGGCTCCAGAGCCAAAGCCGGTGAACCTTAAAAGGCTGAAATTGTTGCCCGCATATTATCAAGTCACTTCAGGACACCACACCGCCATCGTTGCGTATAAAAGGCTTCTGTTGGGCGGCCTAAGCTGGGCTTTTGCTCTTTGTAGGCTTGTTCGCCCTAGGAAAGCCTTTCCTGATATTTAGCCCAACTTCTACAGAGAAAGACTGGATTCCCCTTCTCACAGTGCCAGCCAATCTATAGGTCTACTCTGATGGAGAGCCCCCTGTTCAACAACATTGTCTCGTGGGAACCCATGAAAGGGCCTTCTCCACTGCTGTGCCCAGACTCTGGAACTCCCTCCCACTAGAGGCCAGGACTGACCCATCTCTGTTGTCTTTCCGGAAGCAGGCAAAGACCTTTCTCTTCAGGCAAGCTTTCCCTGAATGATGGTCTACCTATTATGTGTCTTTTATATGAATCTATGGGTTCACACAGACTTTGTGTTTATGACTACTTATAATTGTGTTGCTTTAATGTAATATTTGTCTATTAATGCTGTAAGATGTCCCTCAATTCCTTGTTCTCAAATACAGTGGACCCTTGTATAACAAACAGTTTGTATAACATAAAATCTGTATAACATAAAAAATTCCAGAGATAGGGGAGATTTGATTAACAGAATCGCCTATGGGGCGAATCCATACAACATAAAAAATGGTCACGATTAGTGGTTACTCTGTTTTCAATGCATTCCTATGGGAAATTTGTATAAAGGAAAATGTGCTTAACAGAATTTCATTTGAAACAAATTAATTCCTTTATACAAGGTATCACTGTCCTTGAACATGTCTTCATTGTACTGAACTATATATTATCCCTCATTACTGTAAGCCGCCTTGGGTCCTTTTGCAAGGAGAAAGGCGGGGTAAAAAAATACTCTGAAATAAATAAATAAATAAACATTGGCCTGCAAGGGGAACTCGTGGGGACTTGCAACGCGAGAGGCAGTTCTGGAGTGTAAGAACCAAGCAGGTGATGGAGCAAACAAAGTTTGGATGACTAAGGAGATATACAGTTTGAGCCCCATGGCCTTCTTGATGGAACACCACTAGTTTGAGAACAGGTTTGGTCAAGCAAAGCCCAAACCGAACCGGGTATTAGATGGGGAATCCATGGTGAGAGTCCCTTGTATATTCAGTTTCATGGATGCCCTAGCGCGGCTTAGTGGGAGACGCAAAACTAGGCTTCCCCTACTGAATTTACAAAACCAGCTTGTCTAAGATAGCAGCTCGCCTCCCTGGGTCCCCAGGTGTTGTTGGCCTAAAACTCCCAGAAGGCTTCGCCACTAACGGTGCTGGCCTGGATGGATTCCTGGGAGTTGTAGTCCAAGAACATCTAGGGAAGTGGTTCTCAACCTGTGGGTCCCCAGATGCTCCTGGACTGCAACACCCAGAAATCCTGGCCAGCTCAGCTAGTGATTAAGACTTCTGGGAGTTGCAGTCCAGGAACATCTGGGGACCCACAGGTTGAGAATCACTGATCTAGGGAAATCTACTGCTCCCAGGGGGAGCTTGTCTTGTCAACGTGGTAGAAAAAGAGCTGGTGCCACTGGGCAGAGACGTGTTCCTCACACCCTAGAGGGTGTTAGCTGGCTATTGACTTCCATTGTTCCCTGCTTGTTTTGACATGAAGCTAGATTTTATGGTTGGCTTAGACCTGATAGCCTCTTGGCCTCAGGAGGAGGTCTGGACATCTGTCCAGAACCTGGTGTTATCCACAATACCTAGTTATAACTGCAAATTTGGGGGTGGGGGTCAGGAACAGCTTGTTCTGTAGTGGCAATGAAGATCTGTTGGCCTTGTAAAAGACCCCAATCCCACCGGAGAGGAAAACTGTTACAAATGGTTTGTTCAAGAGCTGCCTTCATTTCTGGATTGGAAATCTGGCTAGGGAGATTGATATGTCCAGCTCCAGTTTTGATGAGGTCTTGTGCTAGCAGTCACCAGAGGTGGTGATGGGGAGGAGGGGGAGGAGGAGGAGGAGGGTGTGTTGGTTCACAGACAAGGAAGGCCGTCTCCCAACTGACAAATGGCCCCCTTTCATCCTGGAGAACAAAGCTCAGCCCAGCTGGACCTGGAGATAAGCGAGAGAGAACAGGCCCAGCTCCGTTGTTACAGAACAGCTGGTCGCAAGGCGGGATTGTGTTCCTCCTTTCCTTTCAGCAGCAGCCTGAGTTTGGACAACAGTCCTCCAGTAAATCATGGAAATAGCCTTTGGATTGGTTCCACACCTGGGCAGATTTCATGAGATGTGGAATCAGCCAAACAGGAAGGCATAATGACATCTTCAGGTTCTTGGGATCAGTTTCCTGGAATCAGTGTTTGTGGGGGTTCATTTCCCTTTAAAATCTCCAAGGTCCCATCCACTGAATCAGGATGCAAAGACGGCCTTCAGATGGTGGGAGCTGGGACACTTAAAGCCGCCCATTAGAATCCCCTCAGCTGAACCATCTGCTTTCATAGAATCATAGAATCATAGAGTTGGAAGAGACCTCAAGGGCCATCTAGTCCAATCCCCTGCCATGCAGGAACCCCGTCACAGTATTTCTGACAGATGGCCATCCAGCCTCTGCTTAAAAACCTCCAAAGAAGGAGACTCCACCACCCTCCGTAGCAGCAGATTCCACTGCCGAACAGCTCTAACTGTCATGAAGTTCTTCCTAATGTTAAAATGGAATCTCTTTTCCTGTAGTTTGAAACCATTTTCCCGAGTCCTAGTCTCTGAAGGCATGTAAAACAAACCTTTTACCTCTTCAATATGACATCCTTTCAAAAATTTAAACATGGCTATCCTATCCCCTCTCAGCCTTCTTTTTGAAAGGCTAAACATTCCCAGTTCCCGAAGCTGTTTGTCATAAGACATTTCCTCCAGACCCTCAACCATCCTGGTCGCCCTCCTGTGCACCCGCTTGAGGTTGTCAACATCCTTTCCTCCAATGAATGATATAATGCAAAGCTGTTTCTCATGCCCTGTGAGACAGTAACTTGCACTTTTTTCTTTTGTGCTAGTCTCCGCAAAACTGGGCACATTTCAGGAAATGCACAAAAATTAACTGCAGTCAGATTGCAAGGAGTATGATGTAGAAGCATAGGATAGGGTGCTTGTGTCTTTGCCAGCCATCACCTCCTTTTGCTCATCACCTGCATGGGTGTGTATTGGGATTCAGCAAGAGACAGGGCACTTCAGAAAAGAGAAATCATGCTCCAAACATCCTGCCCCTATGAGATGGCAATTTAGGTTGTTTGTTCCTTTGTTCAGCGTTGTTCAGTCTCCAAGATAATTTGCTTATTTCCAAGAGAGATTTTTGCAGGCTTCTGAACATGCACAAAAAAATAACGACTCACCTTGCTGCATGGGTGGTGAACTGGAAGCATACAATGGGTTGCTTGTGTCTTTATTAGCAATCAACCTTTTGTTAGGCTTGTGTGTATTTGGGGAACAGGCATTTGGTGCCACACAAATCATGAAGAAGAGGACAGGGGGATCTCTTGGTATCTAACTTTCTCTCTCAGAAGGTGAGAAATCGTACTAGGGCCAGTGGTGTCGTGTGCGTTGGCAGCACCCCAGGCAAGGTAAAATTTGTACGCCCTAAACATTTTGTGCTTGGCGTGACCACCTCCGTGCCTCCAAATGCTATGCCATTGCTATAGCCTCCCCTGCCCACATCATCTCTCTACTTGGTCCTGTTTTCTGCTCTTCCTGTCATCTTGAAAGGCAGCCTGAACGTCCCTTCCAGGAGGGGATAGGTGGAGGATGGCACACAGACTGCAAACCCAGCTCTCAGGAGCGAAGCTAGGCCTGCTGTGTCTCAAGATGGCAGCCAAGGTGGAGGACAAAGAAGAAGAGGGAATAGATAGGGCAGTGAGGTGGGTGGGGCGGGGACAGGCAGTGGGTGGGTGAATTTTGCACCCCTTAAAAATCAGCACCCGGGCCGACTGCCCCAGCGGCACCCTCCACGCTACACCACTGACTAGGGCTGAAGGACTCTCAGCCGCGTGGCTTCCTTGGCATAGCCCGCCTCATCTGAGAAACTCTGGAAGTTGAGTCATGGCCACTGGACTTCATAGTCAGCAGACTATAAGATGGAGGACTCGCCCTAGCTGTATTCGGGCAAATGAAGCTGCTTGGATGAGCAGTGAAACGTTTCTATCTTTCAAGAAAAAGAAGTCCAGTAGCCATGACTCACCTTCACAGAATCTTCACAGACATCTGAGAAACTATACATTGATGGTAGTATTGTCTTCACATCCATAACACCGACCGGTGGGATTCTGTATGGGTTGAGTATCTCAAGTCACCCTCCAGAGATGAGAGACTATAGCAGTGTTGGCGAAGCTACGGCACAGGTGCCAAAGGGGGCACTCGGAGCCCTTTCTGTGGGCACCCGACATCGCCCCTTCACCTGCATTCAAGTTAAATTGCTGTATTGGCACTTTGCGAAAAATTAGTGGGTTTTGCATCGCTGTTTGGGCACTCAGTCTCTAAAACAGGGGTGTCCAAACTTTGGCCCTCCAGGTGTTTTGGACCACAACTCCCAAGATTCCAAGCCTGTATTGCCAATGAGAAAGGGCTGTGGGAGTTATGGTCCCAAACAACTGGAGGGCCAAAGTTTGGACACCACTGCTCTAAAAGGTTCGCCATCACTGGACTATAGTTCAGAGATGACCATTACATCAGCGGTCCTTCTGTTGACGCCTAGACCAGAGCTCTGCTCCGGACTGTACCAGCCCCTCTGCATCCCTCCTCTTCACCCAGTTGAAGGCTTGCTCTGTTCATTTCACACACACACACACACACACACATGGCCCAGATGAATGAAGCTTTGTTTGGGCAGCCCTCTGCCCTTCCTCACTGGTCACTTGCCTCCCAGCCCCACAGGGCACACGTATGTGAGGTTCTAACCAAACAGCTCTGTAGATGAAACCCAGCTTTCTCTGGAATGAGGAGACGCCACATCTGTGGAAGATGGGAACGGGATGCCAGAGTTAATCTGATCCCTCCCTGGGACAATGGCCAAGGATGATGGCAGGTGTGGTCTGAATCTCCTGGAGGCCACTGAAGAAAAGCCACAGGCTGGGCCAGGGACTCAACGGGGTGAGGCCATCTCCTCAGGCAGCAGAACAGGGGGCAATGCTCTGTTAACTACATCTGTAGTCCTGGGAACTGTAGTGCAACACACACACACACACACACACACACACACACACACACACAGAGAGAGAGAGAGAGAGAGAGAGAGAGAGAGAGAGAGAGAGAGCGTAACTACTCCAAATCCTAGAAATTTTGGAAAGTTCAATATCACAACCCCCTAAGATCCGCTGGTCCCTTAAATTCGGACCAGAGATCTTGGGGATTCGTTTTGTTCCTGCGTCCCCACCCCTCAGCACTTCCTGCTCCTGTCGGCGTGAGGGGGGGGAGGCAAAAAAAAGGACAAAAGAAGCCTTTACTAACCTGCCGGTGCCAGTCGAACTTGCCACGAGCCCCATTACTTCCTGCTTCCGTCTCAAGGAGCTCTTAAAGGGACGGGAGGCAAAAAAAAAAAACCAGACAAGCCAGGAGAGCCGGGCACTCTTATCCGCATCTAATTTTTTATCACCTCCAAAGAGAAGGTACAAGGAAAGTGTGCTGGGTCGCGGTAAAGTGGGCGGGGTCGCACTTAATTGTCTCCAAATTCCGGAGCTGGTGGGAAAACATTTCTAAGCTCCGGAGCTGGGAGCCATTTGCAGCGCAGCTTAGGGGTCGTGTATAAACGCCCTTAGTCACATCCTGAAGACTGATCCAGAACAGAGACAACCATGTTGGTCCATGTTTATTCATGTTCGTTCATTTCTGGTTATAGGAGCCTCATGGCGCAACAGTTAAAGGTCTCTAGTGCCGCTGTAACTGTGCTCACGACCCAAGGTTCAATCCCAGGTCGCCGGCCGGTGGTTGACTCAGCCTTCCATCCTTCCGAGGTTAGTAAAATGAGTCCCCAGCTTGCTGGGGGGGAATGTGTATATTGTAAACTGCCCAGAGAGTGCTGTAAGCACTATGGGCTGGTATATAAGCAGAACACTTCGCTTTTGCTTTGCTTTCATATTACTGTGTCTGAGTTACATCCTATGTTTCATATGAAATGTAGAGTTGGAGGACACCCGAGATTGTCAGAGGGACCAGATTTTTGTCTGGAACAAAAAAAAAAAAATGTTGCAGAGGAGGCTGTCCAGCTTTGAGCACATCCTGAGAAGGCAAGATTTTCTGGGAAAGGCAGTAATGGTGGGAAAAGGTGGGAGGCAACAGGAGAAGAGGAAGGCTGAATACGCAATGGACAGACTCCTGAAAGGAAGCCACAGGTTTGAGTCTGCAGGAACTGAGCTGGACGGCTGAGTACAGGCACTTCTGATGACTGTGGATTCATAAGCTGAAGGCAATTTGATGGCACATACCAAATGCCTGTAAGTGCTCTAGGCTCAAACAGATGTTATCTTCTCAATTTATATAAGCTATGAGCACATCCGATCTCGCCTGATTTCGGAAACTTAGCAGGGTCGGCCCTGGTTAGTACTTGGATGGGAGATCACCATGGAAGACCAGGTGCTGTAGGCGCCTGGAGTAGGTAACTGCCCAACTTTCCCTCTGGGGGGGTGTACAACACATGACAAGAACAATATGCCCAAACACAACTCCCCCCCCTCCCAAATAAACAAACAAGAATAAAAATATGAAAACAATAAACCACAAGGATAATACAACCAGATAAAATCCGTCAAAAAAAAAGGCTGGGACAAAATACAACCAATACACACCACACTCAGGCGTCACCAAAACTTTCTGTAAAGAGCTAGGTCTTTAAGGGTCTCCTAAAGGCCAGCAGAGCTGCCTAGATGCCCTAAGCACATCCAATCTCTCCTGATTTCGGAAGCTAAGCAGGGTTGGCCCTGGTTAGTACTTGGATAGGCGACCACCAGGGAATATCAGGTGCTGTAGGCGCCTGGAGTAGGAACTGGCAAACCACTCCAGTATTCCTGCCTAGAAAACTCCATGGACATGGGGTCATGAAGAGTAGGTCACGACTGTAATCACGCAACACACACACATGCATATTTCATAGATGCCACTTGCTCAGCCAGGCTGGTGGAGTGGAGGAGAATGCATAGTCTTCGGGTCTGAGTCATAAACGAGGTGAGATGGGGAGACCCAGCATTATGGGTCTTGTTGGCTTGGCCTGATGTGATCTGCGGTCCAGCAGTACCTCTGGGTCAAAATGGCCTAACCACGAAATCAGCACACGAGAGAGAGAGAGAGAGAGAGATCAAGATATAAGATGTCCTTTAATTCCCTGTTCTCAAACTTGAATATGTCATAATTATACTGGACTGTATATTGTCCCTCATTCCTGTAAGCCGCCTTGGGTCCTTTTTCAAGGGGAAAGGCAGGGTAAAAATACTCTAAATAAATATATATATATATATATATATCACTACTGCTGGTGAACTCTGAGGTTTACAGAAAAAGGAAGCAAGCAAGGAAGCCGCACGTAAGGAGCAATGGTGATGAAAGAATCAATTTCCAATTTCTTAACAGCCATGAGATTAATGATAGCAAAGAACTGGAAAGTTAAGCATGATTTCCAGTTAGGTAAATCATAGAAAGAAGTTTGGGATATAGCTATTAATGATAAATTAACATTTAATGTGATCTTGAACTAAAATAGGTGAAATCAAAAAGTATTGTACTGATATTTGGGGGATCAATTTTCTGTTAAGAGAACTTGATTTTGAAGACCTCCGCTTATCTCCTGTACTGTGAAAAAATGTCTCCCCCCCCATCAGCATAAACCAAGGAGGATGATTCTTCCAACCACCCCCACCCCTTGGCAGCTTTAACAGATAAAATGTCACCATTGAAACCCTTTCAGTCAGAAAAGATCCAGAAACTTTTGTGTTTGTTTCTCTCAGCAGCATCTCTGCTCCAATTCATAGGGTGTCCTTTGTTTGGGTTCTGTTTATCCTTTTCCCCAAAAAGAGAAGGGAAAACTTTGGATAATAAACTCTTAATTAGACCAGGCTGGCTGCCAAGGAGGCCGCAGAATGAAACTCAACAGAGAGATGCTGCGCAGATCTGGTCTTTTCCCCTGCCAGCATGGACTAGAACTTTCTGGATGGAGTCCCATCCTTTTTGCAAAGCAGTGGATCTTTGGGCCCTTCCCCCCTGGGACCTTAAGACTACAAACCCCATCATCTCTTGCCTCATCTGTCCAGATATGGGTGGGTGGGTGGGTGGGTGGCTCCTGGGAGCCTTTCTGCTACCAAGGAGGAGAGCATTGTATAAATATTCCGTGGGTCAGGATAGAGGTTTATGGTTTGGGGAGCTCAGATGTTGCCTTAGGCAGGGAGAGATTGCAAAACCATAGAGCTGCAAAGGGTCCTAAGAGTTACCTGGTCCAGCCCTCTGTCAAAGTTAAGAACCAGGCTTCCTCAGGTGGAAATAACACCCTAAATCTCACAAACAGCTCCTCTTTCCACAGCCAACAGAGGTGGGGGGGCCTCAGGCACAGTCTATCTGCTACTTATCAAACACATCAAAAAGCCTTCACCACCAAGGCCTTAGCTAACAACCCATACTTCATGGGTTTCAGCACCTTAGGTTAGGCCATTGTTCACCTGAAGGCTATGGATACTATTGTCTCCCTAACTAGCCTATTTAGGCTATTGTCCATCTTATGAGCCCATTTCAGACCAAGGTGACAAGAGGTCAAAGCGGGACTATAAGATGGAGGACTCGCACTGGCTGTTTTCAGACCGATGAAGCTGCTTGGATGAGCAGTGAAATGTTTCTATCTCTCTCTCTCTCAAAAAAAAATAGTCCAGTAGCCATGACTCAACGTCCAGATAAACTCACCTGGATGACTGAAAATCTTCACAGACATATTCCACAGCCATTGTTTCTTGGCTCAATTCTGATTTTTCTGGTGGTGGGGGGACCAAACCAAACTGACCTCCATCTTTAGCCTTGTGACTTGGGATTAATTATTGGTAATTAATCAGAAAAACAATGACCTGGTGAGCTCCCCTTATCTGACCCTAGCTTGGGCCAGCAGCTGAAATGCTTCACCACCTGGGGGGTGGGGTGGGGGGAAATAAGCCAGGAACACTTTGCCTGTGTTTGGAGATTAAAGTGACATTAAAGGCACAGGAGCAAAGAACAACGGAGTTATTTATTTATTTATATTTGGTCTTGGTAACTGCCCAACTTTCCCTCTGGGGGTGTACAACACATGACAAGAACAATATGCCCAAACACAACTCCCCCCTCCCAAATAAACAAACAAGAATAAAAATATGAAAACAATAAACCACAAGGATAATACAACCAGATAAAATCCGTAAAAAAAAAAAGGCTGGGACAAAATACAACCAACACACACCACACTCAGGCGTCACAAAAACTTTCTGTAAAGAGCTAGGTCTTTAAGGGTCTCCTAAAGGCCAGCAGAGCTGCCTAGATGCCCTAAGCACATCCAATCTCTCTTGATTTCGGAAGCTAAGCAGGGTTGGCCCTGGTTAGTACTTGGATGGGAGACCACCAGGGAATATCAGGTGCTGTAGGTGCCTGGAGTAGGAACTGGCAAACCACTCCAGTATTCCTGCCAAGAAAACTCCATGGACATTGAGTCACGAAGAGCTGGTCACAACTGTAATGACACAACACATACACACACACAAAGGCCAGCAGAGACTCTGACAGCCTAATCTCTGTGGGCAGTTTGTTCCTGGGGCGGCCACTGAGAAGGCCCAATGGTGGGTAGAAACCCTAAGGGCCTCCCTTGGAGTGGCCACCTGGAAAGAGAAAGTGAGCAAACCATTGGTCAGTTGGGACGACACTGACCTCTAGGAGATCCACTAACTTCAAATCACCCCCTGAGTCTACACTGTCCAATTCACCTTCTTCCTATCCTACACAGAGAGGTTGGAACTGTTGCGAAGGGTTGGTTTGGTTTTTCTTTTTTTTATAGTTTTTCTAAAGGAGTATTCAGAGGCATAGCCAGGATTTGGAGCGCCTGGGGACAAAGTTCATTTTTGCACCCTTCCTGCCTGTCCCCCCACATCACACCCACCTAGCAACAGGGGACCAAACCCAGTGGGCATGGAGTGGTTGCGCGCATGCCAACGGGCAAGAGGATGGGCATGTGTGTGTGTGTGTGTGTGCCTTACGTGTCCCCCACCAAAGCGAGAAAGAGGAGGAAGGTGGCGCGGCCACCACGCTCCTGCCTGCCTGCCTGGCTCTCCTCTTTCCCCCATCATCCTTCTCAACGGTTAGCGTGGTGGTGGGTGCAGATGGGCGCTGCCCTCTCGCAGCTTCGGCATGACCACAGTTGCAAAAGGATCGCGGTTGCTGACCATAGAAAAGAAAGGATCGCACCACGTGGGCCAGCATCAACCAAGTGCTGGGCTCGGATGGATCCACAGGCGGGTTTGTGAAAGGGCATCTTCCTCATCCAGCTGCACCAAGCACGGGCCGGCCCTACCGTTAGGCAGAATGGGGCAAGCGTGCCCTTGGAACAGTAGGGAGTGAAGCACCTCTGCCTGATTCTACCCAAGGGCAGGGTAGAAAAGGACCGTGCTCGCTCCCAAAGGGTGCCAGTTGGGTCTGAAAGGAAACTCAAGAAGAGCAGGGCGGGCTGGGGCCCTCTTTGGCCTCAGGTGGCCTAATGTCTTGGGACGGCCCACTGTTGGGCGGAAGGCCTTCTGTTTTGTAGAAAGCTGCCCTTTTGGTCCTAAGCATTTGCAAATTACAGGACCCCGGCAGGGGAAAATAGGATGTGGTGCACCCCCAAAAGCCATCCTTAGCCAAGTAAGAAAACCCTGCATGTGTCTGGGATAAACATCAAGAATTAATAGCTTTACAAACAAATACCCAAGAGAGTGGACATCAGGATAAGCCACAGACTAGTGGTATGACCGTGTCAAAAAGGCAGGGACTTTAAAAACATATATTTGACAAATTACGTTCCTTTGGGGGGAAATCACCTTTCTTTTCCTAGTCCGATGCTTTTGAATCCAGGCAGGGCTTAAACTCTGAATCAACACACTTAGGGTCACAATCTATGCCTGGAAATCTTGATCCTCCTTCCCCTTCTCTCTGTTTGCTTTCGATCTAGTTATCAGGACAGACTTCTCCCCCGGTCACACCTATGTTGTTTATGACATTTTTGCAAGAAACCACTTGCTGTCGGCTGAAATCCAGGCCGTCCTTCCCAGAATAAGTTTCATGGAAACCAAAGTGGCTTAGATCTTGGTAGATGCATATCAGCATTTGTGGCCCCTGGAAGATGAAGAGTGATGCTTTGATGGGAGCTTTCGTGGACAAGTCCACTTCCCCTGTTAGACCAGTGGTTCCCAACCTTGAGCAACCAGGTGTTCTTAGCCTACAACTCCCAGAAGCCTTTACCACCAGCTGTGCTGGCCAGGCATTCTGGGAGTTGCAGTCCAAGAACACCTGGGTTACCCCAAGTTGGGAACCACTGTGTTAGACCATGTCCACGAAAGCTCACCTTAAAATATAGTATGCACGTCTGTCTGTCTGTCTGTAAAATTTTTTTACCCTGCCTTTCTCCGTAAAAGGACCCACCCAAGGTGGCTTACATCATTCAAAAGAAAATATTTCAAAGCTAAAAGCCGTAAGATTCATCATTATTTTTGTTTAACATTGTATTTTATGTTATTGTGTTTTAATTATATTGTACACTGCCCAGAGTGGCCTTTGGGCCAGATGGTTTTGTGGCCTAGGAATAGGATAAATAAATAAATAAATAAATAAATAAATAAACAAACAAACAAATAAATAAATAAATAAATAAATAAATAAATAAATAAATAAATAAACAAGTATTTTATGGAAAAAATAGTAAATGAAATCAATTTTAAAGCAAAGCCCAACAATCCAATCTGATAAATTTCTCTCAGACAAGAAGTCACTAAGAAAGCTTGCCTGCTTGTGGGAAGGACAGCAAAGAAGGGGCCAGGCTGGCTTCCAGTGGGAGGGAGTTCCAGAGTTTGGGAGCAGCAGCAGAGAAGGCCCTCTCCTGTGTCTCCACCAAAAACACCCGTGAAGGTGGTAGGATTGAGAGAAAGGCCTCTTTGGGGCAGGCTCATAGCCTTCTTTCTTCCTTCCTTCCTTCCTTCCTTCCTTCCTTCCATCCTTCCTTTTTCTTTTTCTTTCTCCTCCCTCCCTCCCTTTTCTTTTTCTTCTCCTTCCTTCCTTCCTTCCTTCCTTCCTTCCTTCCTTCCTTCCTTCCTTTTTCTTTTCCCTCTTTTTCTTTTTCTTTCCTCCTCCCTTCCCTTCTTTCCTTTTCCTTCTGCCTTTTTCTTTCTCCTCCCTCCCTCCCTTTTCTTTTATCCTAGCACAGACTATCTCTTCCAAAACATGTATTGGCTTGACACCCTGTCGGTGTCCATGGCTCCATGGTTGAAATCCAGCCATTCGATTGCAACTCTGGCAGGCCGGCTGAATCAGTGGGGATTTGCTGAGTCACCACCTCCCCTGCCTTCTCCTCTGATTCAGTGGGATGGTTCTGACTTAGGACTGGATTTCAGCCACGTTGTGGGATCCCAGGATGCCACCACCAGGTGACAAGGCTGGCTTGGGTCAGATCTTTAGGGAGGTGGTCCCCTGCCAGGGACAGAGGATTCTGATAGGAAAGTGTTTCCTAAAGGATCTGAGTGGCAGAGCTGCTCTCTATAGGAATAAGACAAAGGCTGACCCAAGGTCTTTTGCTGCCTGAGGCCAAGCCAAATGGTTTTCTTCCTGCCATTTCAGAAGTTGCTTCCCCTTGCAGTGGGCAGATTTAAGAGGTACAGTGCATCCTAGGGCTTGGAGAAGTTCTTTCATTTCCCAGGAGTCCAGCCAGGGCAGCTTCTGGAGTCCACATTGATTGGGCAACTAAAATACAGTATATTTAAAAAGAGTTCTGAGGTTCTGCAGGGTTCTTGATCAGGCTGGGCTGGGCTTTGCAAAGAGACACACCCACCTCCACAAAGCGCCCTCCAGGCTCAGATGGATGCTCTCCTAAACGATCTACCATTGCCTACCTCGGGGTTTTGCAGACGGGTGGCAGGGGTGGGGTGCTTGTGTCCCCAGATGTTTAGGGACGAGAGGGGGGGAGGGGGAGGCACCCTGCCTAGAGCGCAGGATCGCGCCGGTCTGGGCAACCAAGCCCCCCCCCCAACCTCTCCAATCCATCCAAGCGCCCCAGCGCGCGCCTGGGAGACGGAGACGCGCCTGGGGAGGCGAGGGGGAGGGCGAAGCTTCCCAGCTTGGGAGTGGAGAAGGGGGGCGGTTGATCTAGTCATGGGGGAGGAGGAGGAGGAGGAGGCCCATGGGGGTGGTGTCTGCGCCCTCCCCCTCCATCCAAATTGGCCACCTCGCCCGTCTCGGGGGCGTCTCCGTCGGAGGCGGGCGCGCGGTCTCGCGAGCGCGTTCTCGGCCCGAACCTAAAAAAAAAAACCCCTCCCGGCTCGCTCGCATCCAGCAGGGATCGGGCTGACATCACTGCGCTGGCTATATAGGCTGCAGCTGGCTTTGTGAATCGGGCTTTGTGAGGCGGGCGGCTGGAGAAAGCGAGCGAGCGAGCAAGCGCTCAGGGGAGGGCGAGGCGAGGCGAGGCGAGGCGAGGCGTGAGGAGGAGGGGGGGCGGGCAGCGTGGTCCTCCGCCTCTTTCCAGCAGACAAAGGCGCCAAGCGGAGCGGAGGCTGAATCCGGAGCCGGAGCCGGAGCCGCGCGTCAAGAAGGGCCACCCGGAGCCGCTGATCCGAAGCGGTTCGAGCGCCGTTGGGTCTTTGGCCCTCGCCTTCCGAGGTCTCCCCGCATCCCCACCCGCCAGCCTCGCCCCCACCCCCCAGCCTCCTGCCTTCATCCCTCCCCCCTCCCTCCCTCCCTGCGCTCTCGTTCGCCCCTTCTTCATCTTCTTCTTCCTCCTCCTCCTCCTCGCCGCTCGGTCCCCTCCGTCGCCACCATGACGGCCAACGGGACGTCGGAGTCGCTCCAGATCCAGTTCGGCTTGATCAACTGCGGCAACAAATACCTGACGGCCGAAGCGTTCGGCTTCAAGCTCAACGCCTCGGCGCCGAGCCTGAAGAAGAAGCAGATCTGGACGCTGGAGCAGAACGGCGACGACTCGAGCGTGGTGTTCCTCAAGAGCCACCTGGGCCGCTACCTGGCCGCCGACAAGGACGGCAAGGTGACCTGCGAGGCCGAGGCGCCCACGGCCGACTGCCGCTTCGTCCTGGTGGCGCACGACGACGGCCGCTGGTCGCTGCAGTCGGAGCCGCACCGGCGCTTCTTCGGCGGCACCGAGGACCGCCTCTCGTGCTTCGCGCAAAGCGTCTCCGGGGCCGAGAAGTGGAGCGTCCACCTGGCCATGCACCCCCAGGTCCACCTCTTCAGCCTCACCCGCAAGCGTTACGCGCGCCTCAGCGCCCCCCCGGAGAGCCCCGCGGGAGCGGCCGGGCAGCCGCCGCCGCCGGCGCCGTCGGGGGGCGAGGTGGCCGTGGACCGCGACGTCCCTTGGGGCACCGACTCGCTCATCACCCTCTACTTCCAAGAGCAGCGCTACAGCCTCCAGACGGCCGACCACCGCTTCCTGCGCAGCGACGGGCAGCTGGTGGAGCGCCCCGAGGACCGCGCCGGCTACACCCTCGAGTTCCGAGCCGGCAAAGTGGCCTTCCGCGACGCCGAGGGCCGCTACCTGGCCCCATCCGGCCCCAGCGGCACCCTCAAGGCCGGCAAGAGCGCCAAGGTGGGCAAGGACGAGCTGTTTGTCCTGGAGCAGAGCTGCCCCCAGGTCGTCCTCCGAGCCGGCAACGAGCGAAACGTCTCCACCCGGCAAGGTAGGCGCGGCGGCATCGCCGTCTCTCTCCCAGAACGGCGACGGTGGTGGGGGGGTGTCATGCATTCCTACGTGCAGAGGCGACTCGTGTCCGGGCCTCGCCCAGGTCACACGGGCAGAAACCCGATGGGTGACCCGTGCGCTTTGGGGGCTGCGCCCCCACCAGGCCTTGCGCAACTCGCCTCCCGAGCCCGGGTTTTCTCCCCGAACCTCCTTCACACGTGCCGAAAGGGGTGGGAGGTTCTGCGTGGTGTTCTCCAGACTCGCTTTCTGCCCCTCAGGGCTTGAAGACGCGTGTCTGTGGAGGGATGCGTGCGAGAAGGCCCTGGCCTCCTTCCTTTCCCCCTGGGCCTGGAGTTGTGCTGTCCTCGGATTCACACGTGCGGAGTGCGTGGGAGCCATGGGGTGGTTTCCTTGAACCCCCTTTTCTGGGCTTCAGACGAGCTGCTGCCCCCCCCCCCCCAAAAAAAAAACTCGGCTAAGCTTCCCTCCTTGGTTTTCCGGAGACCCACATCTTTCTAGCTGCGGGGTCCGATGTTTGCAACCGTGATATCTTCACACGTGTAACGAGCAGGAAGCGGCGAAGTTGCACGTGGGGATCCGCCCTGTGGGGGATGGGGGAGGCGTGTCTCTCTAAAACCAGGCCAAAAAAAAAGAAAAACCTGGCTGCCATCTCCAGCCAGTTGCCTGTGCCTCCCGCTTGCTCCTCCTTCATCATCCTCATCATGGTCTTAGAACTGCAGAGCTGGAGGGGGCCCTGTCACTCATTTGCCTTCCCAAAGAAGGGGCTCCAAGGCCTGGCTCTCTCTCCCCACCCTTGTGTGTATTTGTCGATCTGCTGCTGGCTGCTGTGACCTCTAAATCCGTATTTTTAGCATTTTCTCTCAGTGCAACAGCCTCAGGGGGCTTCCTCCACCCCAGCCCCGTGGCCAGAATTCTGCCTCTACCTGGCATCTGTTGCTGTTTTTTTAAAACCCTCCCAAATAAAGATGCCCAACGGTGGAAGTTCTCCACCAGCAGGAGATGATGGGAGGGAGACAGAAGCAGTGGGGAGAAGCCAAGGGCCTAGGATTGAACCTGGTTTAAGGACCCCTCTGAAAATGGGGCCCAGCCAGAGAGAGGCAAAGACCTTTCTCAGTGGCCAGAGATGAACAAATGGTAGCAGCAAGAGCTACTGGTTGCTTGCTTTTATTTCCTGCAGGTCTGTGTTACTGTTGGTTTTATATTTAAAGACGCAGGGACCCTCTCCCCTCTCGGATAGGGCTGCTTCCTATACCTGTACTGCTGCTAAACCTGTGCTCACAACCTGGGGTTCAATCCCTGGTAGCAGGCTCAAAGTTCACTCAGCCTTCTATCCTTCCGAGGTCAGTAAAATGAGTATCCTGCTTGCTGGGGAGGGGGGGTGGGGAATGATGCAATGTGTAGCTTGCATAATTAAACTGTAAACCACCCAGAGAGTGCTTGAAGCTCTATGGGGCAGTATATACACAGAACACTTTGCTTGGCCTTCCCCGATCCTCACCCATTCAAGTTTTCTTGGCCTTTAAGTCAGGGATTTGAGTCCTTCTTGCAGCCTTTCCTTTGTCTTGCTGGGTTTCCTTTAGAAGCAAGCCAAAAGGGCAGCCCCCTCCTTCAAAATTCAGATTACTGTTGCCCTTGTCATACGAAGGTCTCCATGTGTGGACAAGGGGGGGAGGGGCAAGCAGCCCTCCTGCCGTGGCCTGGAGATGAAACACCCAGGCCTGCCACGGCTTTGACGGGGCTTTGCGTTCGCTGGGTCCATTTGCCTTTCCCCTTCTGCCCATCCCCGCCACTCATTGTGTGCAACCTCCCCCCCCCCAATAGCTTTCCTTGCTTCAATTTAGGGTGCCTGGGGTGGGGGTGGGGGTGGTCCCTTTTCTGGGAGAGGGAGCCGCCTCTCTGGTTTGAAAAGAAAAGGCCGTCTCTTGTTCCGTTGTGCAGTCTTCTGCCACTCAATCTGCCAAGGGCTGCCATGCAGGCACAGAGCAAACCTCAAGGCCCTGTAACACGACTCCTCAATAGGGATGACAGAGATCTTGAAAGGGGGGGGGAGTATTTCCCCATTTTGTAAGATAGATAGATAGATAGAAAGAAAGAAAGGAAAGAAGGAAGGAGTCCAAGGTAGATAGATAGATAGATAGATAGATAGATAGATAGATAGATAGATAGATAGATAGATAGATAGATAGAAAGAAAGAAAGAAGGAAGGAGTCCAAGGTAGGTAGGTAGGTAGGTAGATAGATAGATAGATAGGAAGGAAGGAAGGAGTCCAAGGTAGGTAGGTAGGTAGGTAGGTAGGTAGATAGATAGGAAAGAAGGAAGGAGTCCAAGGTAGGTAGGTAGGTAGATAGATAGATAGATAGATAGACAGACAGATAGATAGATAGAATGTGGATACCCTTTGTAATTAGGGGCCCCAAACAGCAGCATGTCATGGGTGAATCCAGCCAAGAGAAGAATCTAGCAGCTTTCCAGGGTGGGGTGAAGTAGATCTCTTATTTCAAGAGGAGGTGGCTTACCTGCCTTTGGTATCAACGGTGAGCACAGGGCTTTAGATATTCTCTTGCTCCCTACAGCATCTCTGCTCGGACCAGGCTGCAGCCATGCCTTTAACCCTCCCCGGCTTGGTTTTTTCCCTTCAGCTGCCGTCCCCCCCTCCCTCAACTACCTGCTGTGTGATTGTCTGTGTGGAGGGCGGGTGCATCCTTTCTGCCTTTCCCTCCCCCCTCCTAGGAACGGCCAGATCTCACCAGCTTGGCCTGTTGAGGGACAAATGGGAAATGGCGGGCCAAGCAGCCTACTTGGACTGGCCAGCCAAAGGCATTGGGGAGGGGGCAGTCAGATCCCGTAGCCTCAAAGGATTCCCAAAGCCCAGGTGTTTGAGCTCAGACACATCTGGAGAGAGCCAGTAGGGAAGTTTTCTCCTGATTTTTCCATCTCCCAGATGGTTTCCTCTGTTCTCATCTCCTTCCTCTTCTTGGTTTGCTCACTCTCTTCTCATCAACCCCCCCATCACATTCCTGCAGCTGTTCCCCCCCCGTGTGTCCCACTCCACCCACCCCCATCTCTTCCCTTCCCTTCCTGGGGGTAGAGAGAAGGGGGGGTCTCTTTGAATAAATGCCCCACCCTAATCCTGGTGGTCTCCTTTTTGTGTAGCTAGGGAGGTTCCTGGCAAAGGGAAACACCCTGTCCCCTGATTGAATCTTCCTTCTAAAGAGAAAATATTAAAATTAAAGGATTTTTCTTTTTAATTTTTAAGGGGGAACAAAGTTTGTCGCAGTGTGGCAGCTATGGGGTTGATGGTCTGTTTGTAAAACTCCGCAGTTCTTAATTTTAGATTCGTTGCACCAGCCCTGTTCCTTTCTAGTCTTTGTGTCAATTTAGAAACGCTGGGTGCGCTTTGAAAAAAAGAAAGCTGACTCATGCCGAGATCAGAGACAAAATTCTGCAAAGCAAACCCTTCTATCAACACTATTGCTGCCACTGCCTTTGTCATCTCAAAAAACGGTGCACTGTTGTTGTTTTTTAAAAGGCTGCAAATAAGTTTTTGGAGTCATCCTTGTGAAGGTTTGAAACAGGCTAGGAAGAGGGTCGGAGACCATCTCCAGTAGTCTCTGCATTGACTTTCCTCTCTCATCAGGGAATTACCTTTGCAGAATATAGTGCTCGCAGGACTGGGCTTTGGAGAGAGCATGCCAATTCTGTGATTAGGGAACTAGAATTCTGCAAGGTGTCAAAATCCTGCATAGCTATCTCAGAATGCTTTCTTTGCAGTAACACTGTATGAGAGGCCAGGAGCTACACCTTGTAGTAATGCTCTCTCTCTCTCTCTCTCTCTCTCTCTCTCTCTGTGTGTGTGTGTGTGCACGCGTTTGTGTCTGTCTGTCTGTCTGTCTGTCTGTCGAGAGAGAACATGTGCAGAGGAAGCCTTTTTTATTTTTATACCTTTGACTCCATGAGGGCTAGAAACTTGATTCCTTGAGTCCTCCCCTCCCTTCACATTCCCCCACTTCTTCGCTCCACTCTGCTTAAGTCCAGAGTTGTTGCCATTTTATAAATGGATCTGTACTAAATGGCCAGTTTTCTACCCCATGCAGAGAGAAGCAGAGCCTACATTTTAGAGGAAGACAAAGGGACTTTTACCACTCCTGGTTGCCCAATCCTGTCTTTGCTCTCCCCCCCCCGCCCTCAAATGGGCTTTGCAATAAGTACCGGTGGTGCTTAGACAAAACAGGATAGGGCCTCAGGAGACTGCTGACGTCACTGGCCGAAGGAAATGCAGCCGACATGCCCTGCAGAACTTGGAAGCTTCCACTGGTGGTCAGCATCCTAGTTGTTTTATTGACAGCAGAGATGATGCATTCCAGAGGTGATGGAGCACAATAAAAAGGGTTTCTTTAGTTATGTCCGCAGCAAAAGGAAAAATAAGGAAATGATAGGCTCTCTGCGTGGCGATAATAACCAGTTACTCACAGGAGACAAGGGAAAGGCAGAACTACTCAACACCTTCTTTGCCTCTGTTTTCTCCAAAAAGGAAGAAAAAGATCCACTGGGACAAAGACTAGATGAGGTAGGATGGGAATTACAACATAGAATAGGTAGAGAGCTGGTACAGGAACACCTGGAAACATTAAATGAATTTAAGTCTCCGGGGCCAGATGAATTACACCCAAGGATATTAAAAGAACTGGCGGAAGTAATTTCAGAACCATTGGCAATAATATTTGAGAAGTCCTGGAGAACAGGGGAAGTCCCCATCAACTGGAGGAGGGCTAATGTTGTCCCCATCTTCAAAAAGGGAAAAAAAGAGGACCCAAATAATTACCGCCCAGTCAGCTTGACTTCAATTCCTGGAAAGATCCTAGAGAAGATTATTAAACATGCAGTCTGCAAATATTTAACAAACAATGCTGTCATTACAAGAAGTCAACACGGGTTTCTTAAAAACAAGTCAAGCCAGACTAATTTGATCTTTTTCTTTGATAGAATTACAGGCCTAGTGGATGAGGGGAATGCTGTGGATATTGTTTATCTGGACTTTAGTAAGGCCTTTGATAAGGTTCCCCATGGTATTCTTGCTAAGACGTTAGTAGAAAGTGGGATAGATAGTGCTACTGTTAGGTGGATTTGTAATTGGTTGACTAATCGCACCCAAAGGGTGACCATAAATGGCCTCTCTTCAGCTTGGAGAGACGTGACCAGTGGGGTGCCCCAGGGTTCTGTTCTGGGTCCAGTGCTGTTCAATATCTTTATTAATGACTTGGAGGAAGGAATAGAGAGTATGCTAATTAAATTTGCAGATGATACCAAATTGGGAGGGGCTGCAAATTCCCTAGAGGATCAGATGAAAATCCAAAAAGACCTTGACAGACTAGAGTGCTGGGCCAAAGGTAACAAAATGGATTTCAATAGAGGGAAATGTAGGGTACTACATTTAGGTAAAAAAATGAATTGCACAAATATAAGATGGGGGATACTTGGCTGGAGGATAGTACCTGTGAAAGGGATCTGGGAGTCTTGGTGGACCACAAATTGAACATGAGTCAGCAGTGTGATGCGACGGCCAGGAAAGCCAATTCGATTCTTGGTTGTATCAACAGAACCATAGTGTCTAGATCAAGGGAAGTGATAGTACCACTCTATTCTGCTCTTGTCAGACCCCACCTGGAGTACTGTGTCCAGTTCTGTGTGCCTCAATTTAAAAAGGATGTTGACAACCTCGAGCGGGTGCAGAGGAAGGCTACCAGGATGGTTGAGGGTCTGGAGGAAATGTCTTATGATGAACGGCTTAGGGAACTGGGAATGTTTAGCCTCTCTAAAAGAAGACTGAGAGGGGATATGATAGCTATGTTTAAATATTTGAAAGGATGTCATATTGAAGAGGGAACAGGTTTGTTTTCCATGGCTTCAGAGACTAGGACTCGGGGCAATGGTTTCAAACTACAGTAGAACCTTGTATAACAAACAGTTTGTATAACATAAAATTTGTATAACATAAAATATTCTAGAGATATGGGAAATTTGCTTAACATAATTGCCTATGGGCCAAATCCGTACAACATAAAAATGGGATTACTCCATTTTCAATGCATTCCTATGGGTAATTTGTATAAAGGAAAATTTGCTTAACATAATTTCATTTGGAACTAATTAATTCCTTTATACAAGGTTCCACTGTACAGGAAAAGAGATTCCATCTGAACATTAGGAAGAACTTCATGACAGTTAGAGCTATTCGGCAGTGGAATATGCTGCCATGGAGGGTGGTGGAGTCTCCTTTTTGGAGGTTTTTAAGCAGAGGCTGGATGGCCATCTGTCGGAAATATTGTGATGGGGGTTCCTGCATGGCAGGGGGTTGGACTAGATGGCCCTTGAGGTCTCTTCCAATTCTATGATTCTATGATTCTATCTCAATGGCTGGTCTGGGGATGATGGTGGCTGCCTTCCAGCACCTCTGGACAGCCTTGGGTGTAGCTCAGCTGGAGGTGCCTAATTTATGGGATTTTTGCATCATTACGTTGTCAATGTGTCATCGATCCCCCTTGCCTTTTTCCTCCAGTGAGTGGAAGATAGCGCAGGATGGTCTGGTCCAGTGGTGGCAAACCTTTGGCCCTCCAGATCTTCTGGACCACAACTCCCATAGTCCTTTGTTGTTGGCCATGCAGACTTGGAATTCTGGGAGTTGTGGTCCAAAACATCTGGAGTACCGAAGGTTCGCCACCACTAGTCTGGTCTATCTTTCCAATGAGTGACCTTGTGGGAGGGAATGAGTGTCTCAAGGTCACCTGCAGGGCAGAGGACTCCAAGGCTCGAGGAGAACTAAAATTTGAATCTCCAACCCACTAACCATTGCACCATACTTCCCCGGGGTGCTGTGTTGGGGGTGGACAATCCCTGTAAGCCTTGTCCATTTTCTTGACAGAGGATATGCAGCGCCTCTGTTTGTGGGCTGCTAGATCTGAAGACTAAACAGCCAGTCCCAAGCAACCCATCTACGTGGATGTCCTAAATTAGTACACCCATTTCACATCTGAGAAACACTGAGGCTAAGAGCGGATTTCATTTAGCAAGAGGCCAGCCATGGGAGACCCCCTTGGACTCTTGGAAGCCTTAAACCCATCTAGATCCACTGCAGCCTGGCTGAGGGGTTTAGGCTGGGAGTTCAATTCCCGGCTGGGTCTCCTTGCCAAGGGCTGGACTCACTGACCCCTCTCCGTAGGGTCCCCATCCAAAGGCATCTGGGCACCATCCTGGTTGCTGCAAAGATGTGCCGTGTGTTTTCTCCAATGTGCACACAGCCCAGTTGTGTAACAGGGAGTGGGTGGGATTCTGTGGGTAGCGTACAGTGGCGCTCACCTCTTTCCACCAAGGAAATGTGCTCAGGGTTTTTTTTTCTGCACCAACAACAATTGCTGGCTGTGGAGCTTTTAAAATATATATTGAGTTTCTTTTGTACCGATTATCTCTGACTGCGTCCGCCTGACTGTGCGTGCACATTTCCCCTTGCCTGCATGACTTTCTCAGTCCGGGACTGTTGCCTTGACATCACCCACTCGGAGAGTTATGGAGTTGTAGGATTTTTCTTTCTGCTTTTGGCAGATTTTAAATATTTGTCAGATGGACGAAAGGGGGGCGGCAGGCAAGTGAGGCGAGCAAGGAGAACAAGGGCAGGATTGTGAGGGTGGGAAGGGGGGGGGAGGCACAGCCAGCTCTGGTTTCAGCTCTTTTGTCACTCTGGAAAACCAGATGTGAGGCCGGAGGGGGTGGGGTGGTGGGTGGTGGAATCGGTTGCCTTGCCTGCAGAAGGAAATGCACCCGTGTTCAGCCTTGCAAATATGTTTCCTGCAGAGCTTGCTGGCTGAATCCTGTTGCAGATTTGGGTGCAGGGAGCATGGCAGGAGGGTTCTGGTAACCTGGATGTTGGATCTGGGCTCTGGTTCCAGGCCCAGAGTTCTGAATTTGCAGAATTATCATCATATTGATCGGAAACAAAAGGAGTCCCATACTGTCAACAAAAGAAGTCCCACAGGATGTGGTGATGGCATCTGGCCTGGATGCCTTCAAAAGGGGATTGGACAGATTCCTGGAGGAAAAGTCCTTCACAGGTTACAAACCATAATGGAGATTTGTAATCTCCAGGCTTAAAACTGGGATACTTCAAGGACCAGATGCAGATGGGTGGTATCAGGAGACAGAGCTCTAGTCTTGTGCGCTCCCAGAGGCATCTGGTGGGGCCACTGTGAGGTACAGGAAGCTGGACTAGATGGGCCTTTGGTCTGATCCAGCATGGCTCTTCTTATGTTCTTATGTCCCTAAGATTATGGGTGCTAATTTAGCTCGAGGGTTTGTGGAATCCACAAAAGCTCTTAAAATTCATTTGGGAGGCTTAAACGTACCCTGGTACCCTCCCCCCCCCCGCTCTCTCTTTTGGAAACCTGAAACACATGACGGCTTCTTGGTGGGTCTCAGGACTGGTGCTAGAGAGAAGTCAAGAAGGAGCCAAGGTGCCCAGCCGGCGCTGAGCTCTTCTGTGGATCGTGGAGCTGTCTCCCCCCTCGGTGGGTTGGAAGATGGAGCAAAGCTCAGGACCAACCTCCGGATCCAGCCAGATGGCCCAGAAAGAGATGCCTCTACCATCTCAGCGGTAGAGTCCTCCACGGCACCATCTCATTCTGGCTGCTGCTTCCCCATCTCAGTTGTAAAAAGTGGGAAGGCTTGAAGGTTCTGTCTTCTCTGTCTCTCGCTTTTGTAGACTAGAGCTGTGCTTCCCAGTTGGGGGAAACCCAGGTGTTCTTGGACTACAGCTCCCAGAAACCCCCAGCCAGCCCAACTGGTGACAAAGGCTTCTGGGAACTGCTATCCAAGGGCACCCCGGGCGACCTAATTTTGGAAACCTTTGCTTGAAGCAGAAAAGGTCTGGCTACTTCTTTTCCAGATCTGCACAAGCTGTCTACCCCACTATAGTAGCTAACTAAGCACTCAAAAATGAGTCACTTCTTTCTGCAGTTTTTTTTCTTCAAATAAAGTGTTTGGGTTTTTTTTTTTTTTTTTTTTTGCTGAATGTAGAATCTGGCTTTCAGCCAGTGGTCCAGGTGTGTTTCATACCTTAGGTTGCCCTTCTGTGTGAGGGGTTTCCCCCCTCTTTTTCTCTTTTTGTGTTATTTAAAATAAAATTAGAAAAAATAATTAATGAACAATAATTGTGCACCCCACCCCCTGGGACCGTCCAAGTTCTTCCTTTTGCTTCTTTTGCTTCTCTTCTTCTAATTGCCTTCTTAAAGTCCTTTTCTCCAGAACTGTGTTGGATTCTAAGTTGGTTCTTTCCCTTTCCCTCTTAATAATACATAGTCAATACATTTTCCCCATATATCATAGAAAATGTCCTTCATTTCCCCTCTCTTTCTCTTAAGAGAAAAGTGGGGTAGCTGTGCAAATTCTAGGGAGGGAGGGGCAGAAACCACTATCTCCTTTCCTGCTCTGTCTTGGGTTTCGGCCTCAGAGACGTCAACTGTGCAAAGGTCAGAGACCTCTTATCTTCCTCCTCCTCGTCTGTATCTTCTGCAGAAGATTGGACAAGGAGCTGTGTCTCTTCCCCCTGGCCTTGAAAGCACCTGAGGTCCATAAATGGTGACCTTCTCCTTCCCTGCTCTGTTTCCCTGCCTCCTCTGGGTTCTAAACCAGAGGGAGTCTTGGGTCTCCAAGGAAGGAGAAAGTAATTGTCCCCCAGCCTCCTCCTTGGCCAAGAACTCTGACGAGACTCCTGTCTCCCCTCCTTCTGCCTGATTCTCCTCTTTGAGACATCTCTTCAGTGGCCTCCCACGTTGCTGCTTCCTAGCTCATGAAGCGTTACACCTAAGGGTATTTTTTTTGGTGGGGGGGACCCAAAAAACCTAGTGATGGGAAGAAAGACTTCTTGGTGGCCTGGACCACTTGTCTTCCTCTTTTGGTGGTATATGACTCATGTTTCTTTGAAGAACGGGGGTGTGACTTAAGAAACAGGCTTTTACAACTGCCCTTCTTGCCTCCAACAAGACTCCTGCCCTGGCTACAACATCACCTAGCCATGGATTTTAAGAACATCATCTAACTAAGGACTTTAAAAGTAACCTCCAGGTGAAGAACATCTTTCACCATGTCTGAACGTCTGGGACCTGCTTTGAAGAAGGGTGATTGACTGCACTCGAAAGCTTGCAATCTTATTTTTTTATTTTTAATAGTGGTCGATGAAGGTATTGCCTGTAACCTATTTTTGCAATTGTCTTTTGGGATCTGCAGCAATGAGTCCCTTTTGCCTAAAAAGCAGAAATCCAGAGACATTTCTTAAAAAGATCGTGGTCTGCGATGAGGGTGGTTCAAAAAGCTGTGAGCCCACGATAAAATACCTAAATCCTGTTAAGGGGGGTAGGTTCTCCTATTCTCCAAAGGGAAAAATGTGAGTGGGGGGAGTGTCCCCTGCCCCCCCCCCCCATGTCAGCTTGTAACAGGGAGCAAATTGCAGGCAATATGATTCCTCTCTTTCTCTCCAGCCAGGAAGTGGTTTCTGCTGGGTGATTCAGCCGCTCCAGCGTGCAGCTGCCATGCATTTGTTCTCCTGGATAGGTTTTTTTTTTAAATCCTTCCTTCCCTCCCTCTGCCTCCCCCTCCCCAAGAGGAAAAAGTGATTTCATTCCAAAAGTTAATTAGAGGCAAATCTGAAAAGCTCGCACAGCCCTCGGTCGCTGTGTGTGTGTGTGTGTGTGTGTGTGTGTGTGTGTGTGTGTGTGTGTGTGTGTGTGTGTGTGGTGGTTTGTTGTTGTTGTTGTTGTTTTGGCTGTTGCCACAAAGCTCCAGAGGTCCTGTTTGGTTTTTAAACCTAGTCCTGTGTACATGGAGTGGAGTTTTGGAGCACCCTTCATGCATCTGATGAGGCGGGGCTTGGAGGGGCCGTCGCCAATGTGTCCATCTTCCGGATACCACAGGGTTCTTTGCCTCGAACGTGAAATAGCCTTCAAAAGCCTTGATGATGAAAAAGAAGGTTTATTTTGGGAAATTAGGTGCAGTATATAAACTTTTAGATAGATAGATAGATAGATAGATAGATAGATAGATAGATAGATAGATAGATAGATAGATAGATAGATAGATAGAATGGTCTGATTTGTTCACTTGGAGATGGTTCCTCCTGGAGAACTATTTCACCCCCCCCAAAAAAAAAAACTCCCATGCCTCTATCAAAAACACATTTTTGTTTGCAGTGTTGGACCAGTCCATAATGGATTGTGTGGACCTCTGCAATAGAATGCCCAGTGAATTGACGGGTGGAATGATTTAATCTTAAAAGTCTGAATTTTTTTTTTAAAATGGCCAACAGCTCTAACTTCTTGCTTTTTTGTTACAATTTTAGGTTGTTTTTAGCAATGGTGTCTCTTACTGTGAGTGGCATGCACCCATTGGGAAAATGCAACTCTTTCCTGTATGTGTGTGTGGATAGGGGAGGAGAGATAATTTCCTATTTCGATTATTGCATCTATCTTTTTTTCTTATGGAGACTTAATCAATGGTGACAAGCGGATTAATCTGCTGAAACACAGTGATTAACCAGCTAAGTACTTCCTTAACTGGAGTGACAGCACTTGTTACACCATAAGGCTGGGGTTTTAAGTATGCCCCTTTCCAGATTTTTCTGAATAACAACTCCCATCATTCCTGACCACTGGATTTGCTGATTGGGGTAGCTAGAACCCCATAAAGCAAAATGTGCTGCTTAGATACAGCCCTCTTGTCCTTAAAGCACTCCTTGAGCTGTTTACAGTTTTTAATTGGGTTGGCTCGAGAACACTGTATACACACAAGCTGCTCCTCCAACAAAGCGATTTTCTAGCAGTTGACGGAAAGCTGTAGAATGACACCTTTCTGACGTACGTCCTTCCAACTTCATGGTGAATCCTGATTTCGCTAAGGGAGCAGGGTAGGATCTGCTCCGGGTTGTGGTCAGAACTAAAGCTTTAAGGCCAAAATCCAGTTGAGGAATGCAATGGGGATATCTCTTTGTGCCGTTTCCAAGTTTGCAGTTGCGCAACCTGGAAAGTGCTCTGTTGCAAAGAGCGGGGTCTTGACAATGGGGTGGTAGCGAACCCCTCCAACAGAAACAGCCAGAAAAAGGTGATGGGGTAGGAAATGAACTGTTATGCATGTGGTGAAAACAACAAGGATCTGGGCTTGATTTTTTGCTGATTTTCCTGCACATGGTGGCATGCAGGAAAATCAGTGAAGGGCCTCCTCGGAGGTATACTAAGATTGTGTTTTTCAGTAGGTGATACAGTTGCTCCTGACTACTGGGTGGAACACAAATACTGCCTGTTCCTTGATCGCAGGGTTTTCATAACAATAGCAACAATTTAGCAACAACATAGCCACAGTGTGGCACTCCTTCCCACTAGTCTAGTGGAAATAATGGCCCAAATCCTGTAGTATAAGGGCGTTTATACACGACCCCTAAGCTCCGCCGCAAATGGCTGCAAGGTCCGGTCCTTAAAAATGTTTACCCACCAGCTCCGGACTTTGCAGACAATTAAGTGCGACCCCGCCCACTTTAGCGCGACCCAGAGCAGTTTTCTTGTATCTGCTTTTTGGATGTGACAAATATTTGATCCGGTGTAAGGATAGTGAGTGCGGGGCTCTCCTGGCTTCTGTTTGTTGTTTTTCTGCCCCCCTGCCCCTTTAAGAGATCTGAATGCTGCCGGGAACAAAACGGAGGTAAACGGGCATTCTTTTCTTTCTTTTTTCTCCCTCCCTCAGGCAGCCAGCAACCAGGAAGTGCGGAGGGGGGTGGGGACAGAGGAAGAGCGAGGAACCCCTAAGATCTCTGGTCCGAATTTAAGTGGCCAGCGGATCTTAGGGGTCGTGTAAAAAGGCCCTAAGTTACTCCTATGGAAGGGTGATGACATTACTGACGAAGAGCGATGTTCATCAATAAAAGAACTCCTCCTCTTGTCCCAGAGCTCCCAGAAGATTTCAAGCCCTGGGACATAAGTAGGAACTCTTGAATTACCAAATTTTTTCCTCCTGCCAATGACATTCATTCATTCATTCACTCACTCACTCACTCACTCACTCACTCACTCACTCACTCACTCACTCACTCACTCTCATTCATTCATTCATTCATTAATTCATTCATTCATTCATTTATATACCACCCATCTTCTAACCAGAAATCCAGGTGGTTGGTCATAAAATAATTTGTGGCGCTCAAAGGTTATACTATAAACCTTGATTTTGGTATTCAAATAGGATTTGATTTAATTTCTGCTTAAGTTATCGCCCTTGCTCAAAAAGAATATTGGCTACTATTTGTTCCATCAACTGGTGTTGCCTTCATGCCTTCCAACAATATTGTAAGCGTTGCTGGTGGTGGCCTTAAAACGTACTCTGAAAAATAAGTCTTGAGCTCAGAGCACCGCCCTTCACTAGAGATGTGGAAGGGGGTTGGTTGGTGTGGTCCTACTGCCATCGCACTCGGGTTCTTTGATGGGACAACTGTTGGAATAGATGATATGGAAGATCAAGAGCCAAAGGGAAGGAGGGGGTCTATATTGGGTGAGTGGGCGGTAGTATCTTTTTGGAAAGGACACCAGCTTATGGATGCCAGGTTTTGCATCTTCATGATAGATACACTAGGGCAGTGGTGGCGAACCTTCGGCGCTCCAGGTGTTTTGGACCACAACTCCCAGAATTCCAAGCCTGTGTTGGCAAAGACAAAGGGCTGTGGGAGTTATAGTCCAAAACGTCTGGAGTCCCAAAGGTTCGCCACCACTGCACTAGGGCTTTGAAGAAGGCCTCAAGGATAGTCATAATTTTGCCACTATTAATTAATTAATTAATTAATTAATTCATTCATTCATTCATTCATTCATTCATTCATTCATTCATTCATATCCTACCAAACAGCCAACAGTAATATTTTTTTTTAAAAAAACCACTGGTAACACAAATCAATTCTGAACCCTAATGCCCCGTACGCAAATGAGCCCAGCAGGTTCAGACTAGTTAGGCCACGGATGCTGGTGACATCCATTTGGCACAGGGTCCTACATTACTGGCTTCCTACTGTGAATAAAACAATGGGCAAGAGGGAGGCTTGATTGGATCCGATGTGGCCACCCTAACCTATGTAGGGGCGCTGGCAGTCGGAGGCGTAGCCAGGATTTGGAGCGGCTGGGGACAAAGTTTGTTTTTGCGCCCTTCCTGCTGCCCCCACCACCACACACATTGCACCCACCTAGCAACGGTGGGCTGAACCCCTGTGGGTATGGCGTGGGTGCGTGTGCGTGTGCGGATAGACAGTATGTGTGTGCGTGTGTGTGCCTTTCACCTCTCCCACCAGGGGGAGGAGGGGGAGGAGGGCACTGTGGCTACCACGCTCCTGCCTGCCTGCTTCACTGCTGGCCTGGAGCACAGAGGTGGCAGAGGGGGTGCCATCGCCAAGCTTTAGGGAAAAGGAGGACTACCGGGCAGTGGGAGGGCTTCCTCCTCCTCCTCCTCTTTCCCCCTCCAGGCACCCCCAGATTGCTGCACCTGGGGCAGATGTACCCTTCTCTCCCCCCCCCCAGATACGCCTCTGCTGGCAGTGTGTAGAGGGGTGCAGAGAGGAGGCAAGTCCCTTCGGTGGCCCTTGGCTTTTAGAAAAAGCACCCTGTTCCCCATATTGTTTAGGGAATTCTGGCAGCCATCATTCCCCAAAAGGAGCTTTTCCAGATTGTGAGAGTACATTCAGAGGCTGGGATAAATGTAGTACTGTGTCCAGTTCTGTGCGCCTCAATTTAAAAAGGATGTTGACAACCTCGAGCGGGTGCAGAGGAGGGCGACCAGGATGGTTGAGGGTCTGGAGGAAATGTCTTATGAGGAACGGCTTAGGGAACTGGGAATGTTTAGCCTTTCAAAAAGAAGACTGAGAGGGGATATGATAGCTGTGTTTAAATATTTGAAAGGATGTCACATTGAAGAGGGAACAGGTTTGTTTTCCATTGCTTCAGAGAATAGGACTCGGGGCAATGGTTTCAAACTACAGGGAAAGAGATTCCATTTGAACATTAGGAAGACTTTCACGACAGTTAGAGCTGTTCTGCAGTGGAAGATGCTGCCCCAAAGGAGGGTGGTTGAGTCTCCTTCTCTGGAGGTTTTAAAGCAGAGGCTGGATGGCCATCTGTCAGGAATACTGTGATGGGGGTTCCTGCATGGCAGGGGGTTGGACTAGATGTCCCTTGAGGTCTCTTCCAACTCTATAATTCTATGATTCTATGATTCTATGTATATTTGAATATAGGCTTTTTTTGGGGGGGGGTCAATTACAGATTGCTTCTATCTTTCTCTTCCCCACCCTAGATTTCCTCAAAACAGGCACGCCTCCTCTTCTCCCCAGGAAATTTCCTCCCTGCTGCGTCTCTCTTTTGTTCCATATACTTGTGGCTTTCTGTAATATGGACGACACACATTTGCATGCTGGGGTTCCTGCCTCCAGCTGCCTTAGATTATCCTGCAGCGCTCCGTGGCTGTGGTTTAGATGTCGTGGCACGATGCCGTCATCCTTCTGTATCTCCAGGAGCGGCACTTTTTTTTAAAACCCGAAGACGCAAATCTGATTGGATTCAAGGCAGAAGCAATGGGATCGTCCCATTTTGGAAGAGCTGGCCAAGGGAAATCCCCTCCCCCCCCTCCACAATGTGGACATCCAAGTGCAGGCACAAATGTGTCCGTGTCCCCAGAGAGCACCACGGGGCTCCCCCAGGGAGGGTGCGGGAAGAGGACGGTGGGTGGTCTGGGTGGTTTGGCTTTTGTCTTGACCAAACTGGGTGAGGGTGTGTGGCTGCGCGCCTACTAATTAGTCTCGGAGCCTGGCAGATGGTGCCGAGCACCCCCCCCAGCATCTGCCCCTCATTATGGGGGAAGCCACCTTCCTTTTAATTGGGCCGCGTTTGGGATGGAAAAGAGAGCCGGCCAGGCCCTTGAGGAGGCCTCCTCGTAGGTCTCTCTGGGATGGCGCTGGCATTTCGCCTTCCTCCAGGGAGTGGCGGAGCCAATCTGCCATGCCCGGAGGGGAATCAGAGGGGAAGCAGGGACTGGTGGGCCCGTATAGGGTGGCAGAGCATGAGCTGCCTAGATGCCCTAAGCACATCCGATCTCTCCTGATTTTGGAAGCTAAGCAGGGTCAGCCCGGGTTAGTACTTGGATGGGAGCCCACCAGGAAATATCAGGTGCTGTAGGCACCTGGAGTAGGAACTGGCAAGCCACTCCAGGATTCCTGCCAAGAAGACTCCACGGATGTGGGGTCACGAAGAGTCAGTCACGACTGTAACGACACAACACACACACACATAGATTACATAGGGTGGCAGAATCATGGAGGAACAGTGATTTATTTATTCATTTTATTTTAGGGTATTTTTAAACCTACCTTTCTCCTTGGAAAAGGACCCAAGGCGGCTTGCAGTAATGAGGGAAAATATGCAGTCCAGTACAATTAAGACATAGTCAAGTCATGAGAACAGGACATTGAGGGACATCTTACAGCATTAGTAGACAACAGAATGCAAACCGTTAAAGAAAGAGTAAAAAATCCATGTAAAAGTTATGAGGGATGGAAACTAACATTGAAAAACATAGTGTCAGTGCAATCACACTAGGTTATAAGTGGTTATAAATACAAAGTCTAATGTGATCATGCATGGTAGATTCATATATTCAATACTGGTCGGCAATTGTTCAATATGAGGATGATGAAGAGCAAACACTGACTCAGCAAAAGTGGAGAGAAAGAGAGAGAGAGAGAGAGAGAGAGAGAGAGAGAGAGAGAGAAGCCCAGAAGCAAAATGGAGGGCCCCAGGCCCGTTCTCTCTTAGGCTGATCAACCTTACAGGGTGATTGTCTTGAGAATAAGGCATGGGATGGAGGAGAAGCAGCATGGAGGATGCCTTGAGGTCCATGAAGGAAAGGTGGTAAATGGAGCGGCATGAGTGGGAAAAACTCTTCTTTTTCTGAATGAGGGGGCAGGGTGTTTTAGCATATAGACCAGGGGTGTCCAAAGTTTTTACAAGGAGGGCCAGATTTGGTGAGGTGAAAATGTGTGGGGGCCGACCATTCAGCCTGAAGGGGGGAGAAAGGGTGTAGTCTGTGTGCATCTGCAACAGCCGCAAATGCTCCACGTTCAAGGTGCCCAAGGGCCCAGCGGCTGTTGTACGGCCCAGGAATCAACCCATGCACACCCAAGATGCACCACTGCTCGCATATGCTGCCCTCCCTCGCAAGGAGGTGGGGAAGATGCTGCAGCAACGGAGCCAGGAGTAGGTAGGCAGGGCGGGGGGCTGAGGGGGTGGACGGAGACAGGGAGGGCAGGCAAACCATAAAACCGCAAGCTGATGTCTCTAGCCAGCACGGGGAAGGGCCGGCCGGCGGGGATGAGTGACAGGCTGAGCTGGTGGGAGGAAGAGGCTGAGGGCCACTCAAAATTTTAAATTGGGCCGCATTTGGCCCCCAGGCCGGACTTTGGACATGCCTGATATAGACCTTTGCATTTGCCCATGGATCTGCGGGGCCCCATTTTTGTAAAGCCAGAAAGAAATGAAGTGGGCTTGATGTTAACCAGAAATTCAATTCTGCTTGCTTCCCTGCCAGAGGGTTTCTAACTTGGACCATCAGGATTTGTGATGAGTGGGAACGATTGCTTTCTCAGTTGTCCCTAAGGCTCAAAAGTTTGGCAACCACTCAGGGCGGAGACTTCCTTTCCAGATGTATTTTTCCCCTCCTCCCTCCACACCAGCCCTTCCTCTACTGCTCTTCCTCTGGTGCTGCACTCTCCCCAAGGTGGCTCCAGCTTCCCATATGGATTGGAGCAGCAGCTTCCGCTCTTGCAAACTCTCATCAGGGGAGCGATGGTTATTGTTATGTCTTTTCTCCTCTTCTAATATGTCTGTGGTTCAGCAACCCCCCTGGTTCCTTTCTGTCAGGCAGCTGGCCAGCTGTGGTCCCGTTTGCAGAAGTTACTTTACAGGAAAATGCTTCCCGGCAAGTTTTGGTCAAAGGACATTTCTTGTAAAGTTTTTTTTCTTATGCCCGGCTACAGATAGCTGGGGAGGATGGGAGTGGCAGTTCCCCAGTTCAGAAGGCACTGGATGATGGAAAGATGTCCTACCTAGAGCCAAACTCCAGGCAAGCATGATTGTAGAAAGGTTGCAAGGCGGTTTGCTAAATGCAGCAAAGAACAGTTGAGGGTGGGTTCCATGGAGAAGACAACGTTGATCCGGTTTCACGAGCAGTCTGGCTTGTCACCGGTGGACTCAGAAGACGGAAGCAGTGTTGCTGTGATGTCATGCCAAATTGCCTCCACCTCATGGTGACCCTGTGAATGCACGATCCCCAAAACGTCCTGTCCTCGACTGCCCAGTTCACTTCATTTAAACTCAAGCCCATGGCTTTCTTAAGTGTACCGGTTTATCGCATATTTTGGTCTTCCTCCTTTCCTGCTGCCTTCCACCCTCCCCACCCTTCTTGTTCTCTTGTTCTTTTCCTAAAGAATCTTGCCTTCTCTTGAGGTGCTCAAAGCAGGACACCCTCTGCTTCTACCTCTCTATTTTTGACTCCAGAGAGAGTTCAGGCTCGATTCGATTGGGGACCCATTTGTTTTGTCTTTCTGGGAGCCCAGAGTATCCACGAAGCTCTCCTCCTCCTGTCTTGATCGTCCTGCGTTCAACACTCGTAGGTGGTGGATGGAAATCCGATAATCCGGAAGTTCTTGGTCCTGCTCTCCAGGGACGCTTCCTTTCGCTTGAGGGCCTCTTGGTGCTTGAGGATGACAATGAGAAGCAGTGCTGGAAAATCGTAAAGATACAGTACATAGCCATTGGCATCTCATGTTTCTGCCCTGGCCGGGCAGAGGGAAACACCCAAGCAAAACAGCAAAGATGATAAACCTCCCCAGCTGCACTGCCCTTCGGGGTTCACCAAACCAAAGCATGACATATTTTACTCTTTTCGGGGGAGGGACTACAACTCCCAGCATCCGTCAGCCAGCAAGATTCTGGGCGCCATGGTCCAAGAAAGAGAGGAAATCTCCCCAGCTTTGCAGGACACCCAGAGCAGCTCATGGCTTCTCGTCCACCAGCACTCCATGAATCTGTCTAATTCTGTTGGTTTAGAGCAGGGGTCCTCAACCTAAGGCCCCAGGGCCAGATGCGCCCCCAAGGTCCTGAATCCAGCCCCTGGGATCAATTGCAACCCCCCCACCTACCCCCTGTTTTGTGAGCAAGCCAGCCTCCGCAGCTGCTTTTGGACTGTGATCCGGCCCCCAGTGGTGTCTGGGTGGTGGTGGACTGGCCCGCTGTTTGAAAACTTTGAGGACCCCTGGTTTAGAGCCTTCTAAGCTCCCAGCTGTCGATGTAATCTTGCCTTCGAGTTCCACAAACCGATGCATTGTTTCCTGCTTGTTGACGCTGGTTTGGAGGAGGGGGACGATCAATTTTTATTAACGGAAAAAAGAAGAAGAAAAGCAATGTCATCTTTGAATCTAAAAAACAAAACTGGAGCGGGGGTATCTTTGTGAAGAACATTGAAATCTTACGCACGGACATGGAACTAGCTTGGATTCTTTGATGTCTGGGCATTTCAAAGGGGGAAAGGGGAGAAGGACCCAAAAGTTCATTCATTTCTTCTCTTCCTATCCCTCCTGATTGTTCGCTTATTAATAGCCAACATGCTCCAGTGTTTTTTTTTTTTTTATAAAGCATGAATGAAGATACCTCCTGCCTGCCCTTAGAGGCCAACGACATCAGTTCTAAGAATGTTTTACTGCAGACCAAGACCATCCGCAGTAGTGCATTTCCACTCACCATGGATGGGCCTGAAAGCTGGGCATCAAAGACACATGGATCCATTTGACAGGTGGTGATTTACAAAGAGCCAGGACTTCCAGAAAGACGGACCAGTGGCTCCTCAATTCAGTCAAGCCTGAACTCTCTCTGGAGGCAAGAATGATGGAACGGAAGCTGTCCGACTTGGGGCACATCATGAGAAGGCAGGGTTATCCGGAAGAGACGATAAGACTGGCAAAGATGGAAGGCAGTAGGAAATGAGGAAGATGAAATAGGAGATGGACCAACCCCCTAAAAGAAGCCACAGGCTTGGGTTTGCAAAGACCAGGGCAGTTGAGGGCAAGTATTTTCTGGCTCATTCACGGGGTGCCAGAAGTCAGTCGCGACTCGTGACTCAATGGCATGTGACTCCTTTGTCCTACCACAATATACAAAGACAAATGGCTTGTACATCAGGTCTGCTCTGCTCATACAGATGACAGGCACAGACTCTGGGCTGCTCTAGCCGTGATGGAGGTGTCTTTGAAAGGCCCATCTTGAGCCAGCAGCCTTTGGGGTAGAAAGGACAGCTGTCTTTCAGCACAAACCATAATGGACGAAAATTTAGCAGAGGCTCATCCCATCGCCGCCGCCTCCTCGTCGTCTACTCTGGTTTTGGAGTTCTCACTGAGCTGTGGCTCTCTGGCTTCCTCACGAGCAACAGGTGGCAAGCAGACCCCTGGCTGAGGTCCAGTTAATTTCTGCTCCGGCTGTAAACCTGGGAATGAGCACCATGCATTATCACATTAACTGCATGAGCGGGCAGCTGGCTGGTCCTTGGCATCAGTCTGAATGCCAACCCGGTGGGAACGGTAGCACTCATGGGGCGGCAAAATGAACTGGAACACGAGGTTAACATAGAAAAGGTTAAGAACTGCAAGAGTGGGAAGGCAGAAGCGGGCTCCTTGATGGACTCTCGCACTCTTCAAACTGCCAGTCCTCTCCATGGAACTATTGACAAAAAAAAAAATCAAGACTTAACAGCCGGGCAGTCGATTAGGGAGTAGTTTACATGTAGCCAAAGGCTCTTCTAGAGCGCTTTTACACAACCCCTAAAATCTGAGGCAAAGGGCTCCCAGATGCGGAGCTTAAAATTGTTTTCCCACCAGCTCCGGACTTTAAAAAAAATTAAGTACGACCACGCCCACCTAAGCACGTCCCAGCGCATTTTCCAAGTACCTGGTCTCGGAAGGTGAAAAATTTCTGATGCGGATTGCAAAGCAGTGAGTGCCGGGCTCTCCTCCCTTCTGTTTGTTTTTTTCTTTTGCCCCCCCCGCCCCTTTAAGAGACGGTAATGCTTCCCGGGGCAGCTCCAGACGGCAGAACGGAGGTGAGCCTGCATTCTTTTCTCCCTTTTTTTCTCCCTCCCCTCACGCAGACAGGAGCAAGGGAGTGCAGAGGGGTGGGAACACAGCAAGAGGAGCAAACCTCCAAGATCTCTGGTCCGAATTTAAGTTCGGATCTTAGGGGTCGTGTAAAAGTGCCCCTACTTGTGCCAGGTGTTTGCGGAAGGGACAAACTCAGAATTAGTTTCCCCTTGTCCTGATCTTGGAAGTAATACATGAACAGTAAATACATTGCACGTATCATGTTGATTTTAGAGGTGACCAAGGGATAATAGCACTGCTTATTGCCAGATGACTTAGTGAGTGATAATGCCTTTGTTTTGAGGGTAAAATGCTTTGGGGCTTCTTTGTTGGGATGGGGGAGAGCAGTTTATTAAAACGTTTGAACTTGTCTTTTTCTTTAAAGGGGGCAGTAGCGACACAAGCAGCAATGAGTTATGAGTAGAAATGGGCACGAAAATGATTTTTTTTGTTTTGTCATTCGGTATTCGTTTCGTTGTGTAACGAAACGCATAACGACCCTAGGGGCAAATTTAACACAAAACGAACCGAGAAAAATTGGTTCGGTTAGGTTCGTTTCATTAATGGGGGGGTAGAGATGCCTCCTACCTGGTGCTGGTCCGGAGGTCCTTTCGCACCAAGCTGCACGGAGGGAGCACGACATGGTGGTCTCGAGCCTCAGCCCAGCCCCAGGAGGAGAGATAAGAAGCAGGCCACGTTCAGGCAGTCCGAGCAGCGCGGCTCCGACGCCGATCCCCCTCTTTATTCCTCCCACGCCCGTTCATAGGCACCCCCCAGCTCCGACCGGACCCCAGGGGCCGCTCAGTGAGCGGTGGAAAAAAGTGGGTAAAAATGAATAACGAATTAACAAAACAACAAAATGATTTTTTTTTTGCAAAAATTCGCGAAAAACAAAATGAAATGAAACGAACTCCGAAACAAAACACAATTTTTCCGATTCGTGTTCATCTCTAGTTATGAGTGGGTGGGGAAGTTGAAAGCAGTTCCAGAACACATTGCATTCCAGAAGTAACTTTTGCAAGCTCTGCTACCCAGCCGCGTGGACCATCTCCCAGGTGGCTTTGAGATCCCTTTTGCAGGCGGCCATTCATCCCAGTCTCGGGTGTATGTAAGCCTGGAGTGGCTTTTGGACCAGGAGTGGATTTAGAGCAGTGGTTCCCAACCATGTGTTCCTCAGATGTTCTTGGACTGCGGCCCCCAGAAGCCTTCACCATCACGAGTCGCACTAGCTAGGATTTCTGGGGGCTGTAGTCCAAGAATATCTGGGGGCTCGAGGTCGGGTGGCATAGCTGTAGAAGAACATGTGCTCATGACTTGGGGTTCAATCCCAGGTAGCAGACTCATGGTTGACTCAAGTTCAGTAAAATGAGTACCCAGCTTGCTGGGGGGGGGGGAATGTGTAGCCTGCATACTGTAATTAAACTGTAAACCACCCAGAGACTGCTTGAAGTGGTATGGGGCAGTATATAAGCAGGACACTCCGTTGGAGTGTCTGTGGCTTCACCCCACCCCTGCATTAAGGCGAGTGATGACCTGTGCTCTACCTTGGCATGAATCTTTCCAAAATGCAAGGTTGGTGCATCACTCTCGCACTTGTAACATTCAAGGTATCTTCTTTGCCAGCCCTCCCAAGTGAAGCCGAGGGTTCGCCTTCCGGTTGAACTCTGAACATCGTCAACAGCTCTGAGCCCCCCCCCCTCAGCAGATGCTCCACAGCCTATATTCTAGAGGGGCCCCCAGAGGACCATCCAATGTCTGCATTCCACCGGGAGCCATTAGAAGCACCGCTGAGGAGTCTGCCTATTAGCTCAAAGACAGATGCAGTGATGGAATAGTCCACAAGCGTTTGCTACCTCTCAAGTGGATCAGCCCAGTTTCAAGGACAACATCAGTGGTTTTATTTATTTATTTATTTAACCACGTCTTGTGTGAGAAAGCCACTGTTTGGCTAAGAGGGCAAGGCGTGGGAAGAGGCTACACCAAGGGCTTCCGCTCTGGACCCATTGATGGGCAAAGTTGTACTAACAACTAGAACAAGCATGTCCTTTGCCATTGGAACTACAGCCTTGGAATTCTGGGAGCTGTGGTCCAAAACATCAGGAGGGCTGAAGTTTGGACATGCCTGGACTAGAAGGCACTTGCTCTTTTCAGGAGGGCAGATGGAATGCTGTGACCGAGGATGCTTTAGGAAGACCTTGTGGCAAATGGTACGTGTGTTCCAGAACCCCTCAGATGCTGCCGATTCTCTCTCTCTCTCTCTCTGTCTCTCTCTCTGTCTCTCTCTCTGTCTCTCGCTCACACACACACACACACACACACACACACACACACACACACACACACACACACACACAGTGTTCTGCTAAGAGCACACCTGCAGTTCATAAGGCCCGATGTCAAGGCCCCTCATAGGTTTGGAACAGGGTTTTCTAGCTTTGGTGTTCCAGATATCCTTTGGGCAATGACCCTCAGAAGTCTTGGCGCTCTTGCTACAATCGAGAAGGCTTCTAAGAATCGCAGTGCAACCCCATTTGTGGCAACCATGTTTGAAAGCTGTCGTGCTGAACCCTGGAGCAAATCGGGTGAAAATTGGAGCGGCTGATCTTGATCTCATCCATTAAGTATCAGAGTTGGAGGAATCAAGAGCGGAAGGAAACAGGATGGAACGGTCATCCTTACATAGCCTGAACAGGTTCTGTGGGACTCCCTTAATTCCTGAGAAACCAGAGTGAAAAGTCCACTTGCCGTCCCTGTGGTTGCTGATGTGAAGCAGGTCAGTGGTAACCGGAGACACCAGTGTCCAACTTGGTCTTTTCCTTTGATTCCAGGTGCCAGCTTTTCTTTTGTTTTCTTGAAGTTTCTCTCCTCAATGCAAAAAAAACCTACAAAGTTGATTAGCGCTCCCCCTCCTTCCCAGTCTTATCACTCCTTTTAATTACCATCCCTGGGTGGATACCAGCTGGGAAATCATGCACTACCTCTGGAGGCTTTGCCTGGCCTTGACAATATTAGTAATTAAAAGTCTGCCCACGGAGGAGCTAAGCTGGAAGACACGTCTCAGAGGAACCAAGATACATCCACCCTACTCAGCTTCTTAGCTGACTGCTCAGTGGCGGAGCCCATACTTTGCTTGGAGATGGTTGCCGGTTCAATCCCCCAGTCTGCCTAAAAACCCCAAAAGTCACTGCCAGAATAGCTTACTGGGAGCTGGGTCGTTCTTCTGCTTTAGGGAGGCATGAACAGTCATAGGTGCCAACACCTCGCTTCGTTCGACTTGCTGAATTCAGAGGAGCCTCTGCTTCTTTCGACTTTCTGCCTTCTTTCCTGTAGGATTCTTGCCAACGGTTGATACCATAGCTCAGAGGTTCATGTCTCAAGTGGTTCAAGCCAGAGTTTGGGAGTTCAGTTCCCCAGTGGGCCTCCTGGGTGATCCAGCGGCCCTCCCCTCCAGCTCTGAAGTTCTAAGGTTATGATTATTATTACTGTTACTTTCTAAGGCAGGCCTGCACAATGCGTTGACCGCGGGCAACTGGTAGCCCACAGGGCCATTGGAAGTAGCTCGCCAGGTCTCTGCCAGCCTCCTGATCCGCCGGGAGGGGGGGGGATAACAAGTTTTTTTCACCCACCCACCTGCCCAGACATTCAGTCTGGATTTGTTCTCTGCCCTCCTAAATTGGAGTACTGGCAAAGCACGCCCTACTAATTTGGAGCACCGGCGAACCGTGCCCTCCTAATTCAGAGCATCGGAGAAGTGCACCCTCCTGATTCGGAGCACCAGCAAAGCGTGCCTGCACGCGCACACTTTTGCAAGTAAACCACGGGAACGTCTGGGAGTTTCAAGAGTAGATCGCTGGGACGTTTGTCAGGTAAAAGATATCGCAGGCTGTTCAAAGTTGAAAATCCCTGTTCTAAGGCACCCGTGGGTTTCCGTCTTGACCCACACTCAAAGAGCTGAAGCTTGTCAACTTAGGTGGAACGCTATTAGACTGACCCTTGGTTGTACACCTGAGCAGTCGCACATACCTTGGAGTCTTCTGTTTGTGTAGGGGTGTTCTGCTGCTGCACTTTCTGTCTCTTCCCATGAAGAAGATTCTGTCTCTCAAGAAAAAGAAGTCCAGTTGCCATGACTCAACTTCCAGAGAAGATCCCATCCTGTGGGCCAATCACGTTTCTGGTTCTTATGTGCGATCAAGTCAAACCCAACTTAAAGCCACCCTTGTAGGCCACTGAAGTGAGTTTTTTAAGGAGTAGCATTGCAAGTTCCAGGACCTCAGTGAGTTTCCATGGCTGAGTGGGAATTCAAACCCTGGTCTGCAGAGCTGTAGTTCGTCTCTCTGTCCGCAACGCCCCATTGGGTTCCCTTTCTGGTTGCTACACTGTCCTTAAATACCATAAGCCATGCTTGCTGAAATCTCGGAGGGCTGCCAAGCAGTATTTCCTTTGGTTGAGGCATGGCTTCCATTTTCTTCTCGTTAGCAAATAAAGAATCATTTTTTGCAAGTACAGTATCTACAAATTCAGGGGAGCCTTCACTTTTTTCGTGCGCAGGACTAAAAAAAAAGTGGTCTGTTCATACTGCATAGGCGCTTATTATATTTGCATCATTGTATTTTTTCAAAATGATCCTAGCCCTTTTTACTTTATGTCTGCTGAAACCGCCCCGCCTGCCAAAACCCATGCCTAATATATATTTTTCTCTCTCTAAAGGCCTTGATGGTTGTTTTCATGTGAGTCTGTTGGGCTTAATATGTGTTGGCAGGAAATGAGACGCCTGTTGCCATAAAGGCAAATGCACTGTAGATCCTGCAAAATATCTGATATACAAGATGAGATTTGGCTTGGGGGATGAAGGGAGGGAGGGATGCTGCATGGAGAGATTGTACGTCGTTGTGCAAGCAAGCAGAGTTTAAAGCTGAGAGATGGTAGTCCATGGATATTTTGAGTGAAGGAGTCGTCTCACCCTCACATGCAAGGGTGACAAACTGGATCCCCTTCCTCTTACCATGAAAGACTGTTGGGGAATATTCTGTCTCTCTCAATAGGGTTGACACATGGGTGAGAATAATGTTCTATGCCATTCCTTTTTTTTTTTTTTTTTGCACAAGACTCTGCTGTTTCCTGAAACTAGGATTGCTGCTACTTTCTTTGAGAACATGAAGCACAGGATGGGTTACTCATGTCTTTTTAAACAATCAGCCGTCCTTCTGTCCTTGGCCCTGTGCCTGTGCAGGCTTTGCTCCTCAAAGGGAAAGGAGTCTAGAGTTCTTATGTGCAAACGAGTGACTCACGGATGCTGGGCCGGATTAAGCATGAGCTGATGTACAGTAGAGCCTAGAGCAGGGGTCATGTTGTAATGTTCTTCTGTCAGGTCTGAATTATAATGGGTCATTTATTCTACAGTGGATTGGTCTGGACGGTCTGTGAGAGGAGAGCGACATGCTTGGCAGAGCACAGATATAGAGATGGAAGGAGGGGTCTGATGGCTTGGAACTGAAGTAGCCACTTGGAAGCAGGATGCCACAAAATGCCACGTGTGTCTTCTTAGGTGGGGCAGCAGAGCGACTGGGTCTCAGCCCAGCTTGTGTGCTTCCAGTGGCATCTGGTTGGCCTCAGTGTAAACTGTAATTTCTGAGAATAATTTTTGGCCTTAGAAAGCAGGGCTCTTCCCTGGGGCACAACTCACTGAAGCAGAGGTAATTTGCCGCTTATGCTGCTGAACACCCGCCTACATAAGCAAGTAGAAAGTGTACTGACGTACTGCATATGTGTGTGGTATGCCAGTTGCACGGTGGCTCAGAGGAAATCGCTCCAGAGGGTTATCAATATGGCACAGAAGATCATCGGATGCCCACTCCTCACACTGGAGGAATTACACAGCTCCCGCTGTCTTAAGAAAGCTCAGAATATTGTAGGAGATATTTCTTATCCTGGACACTCTCTGTTTGTACCATTACCATCAGGCAGAAGGTATAGATCTAATTAGAACAAGGACAGAAAGATTCAGAAATAGTTTTTACCCAATAGCAGTAACCATACTAAATTCTGTTAAAAATTAAGTTGACGGGTAATATTAGTGTTGAATGTGTAACAGATATATTGTATGGGGGATTGTGGATGGCTGTTGTTTTTTTTTAAATTGTAGTTTTTATGAATTCGGTATGAATGCTGTCAGGTGAAAGAGTGTAGAGCTGTGTGTGTATGTTTGGTTTTTATGTCAGTTTTAAATGAGTGTAAGTGATGTTTGGTGTGTGAATGCTGGATTATGTGTATGGATGGTTTGTTCTTAAATTGTAGATTTTACGTCTTCGATTTTTATGCTGGGGTGTGTGAATGACTGACTGGATGGCACTTTTAATCTCATTGTATTTATACAATGACAATAAATTCCATTCCAATTCCAATTCCAATTCCAATTCTGATAGAGCTCCAGCCTGCATGTTAGAGGGTGGTGACCACACTTAGGGGGTCGGGAAATCTGCATGATAATCGGTGGCCGGTGAGTGTTGCTCTTCAGATCAGAATCCCCATCACCCCTCACTATTGGCTGCGCTCACGAGGGCTGGTGGGAGCATATTTTCTGACATGCGCACAGGACTTGTGTCTTTTTTCCAAAGTGCCCCTTCTCCATCAATAGCCGTGTGTGCACCTTGGTGCATGCGCTCTTGCGTATGGGAGTCAAACAGATGGATATGCCTTCCCTGACCGTCGATGCATTTCAAGACGGGGTGTGTGGAAGTCTTAATTGAGTCTCCGCAGGTGTAGGACGTATTTTGCATTGAAAGACAAACTCAACGGATCCATCCCTAGGAGGCAGGGCTTTCCTTGGGCTCATGGAGTCGTGAAGTTAGAAGGGGCTGACAAGGCCACCAACTCCCAACTGGTTGCTCAAGGCAGGAATACAAATCATAGGAGATCTGCCCGGTGGTTGTCCAAATTCAGATGAGACCTAACCAGTGGTGAATTTGGGGGAGACACTTGAACCTAATGGGATACTAGACCTCTATTAATGGAGTCAAATTCCATCTGATGAGGTCTGTGAGAGGCTAGCCAGTGATGTGGATCCATTTTTGGCACGGTTGTCACCCCACCCCATACCTCTCATTCTCCTAATTCAGTCCCGTCAAAGGGACCAACTGGCCCAGATTCCTACCACATTCCTTACCAATGATTTCTTGTAACCCAATTCCCCAACTGGCTTTTTTTTTGGGGGGGGGAGGTGAAAAATATTTGGTGGGCTTTGGTTTCTCAGCCTTCCCCCCTCCTGGCTCTTGAGTCAGCGAGACCCTTAAGCTTGATTCCGTCCCCACCTCGAGCCTCTGCGGACAACTCAAGCGCCACTCGGTATGTTTGACCAAGTTGGGTCGCTCGGATGAATAACTCTGGATAAAGACACCAGACGGCTTTTAGTTGTCTTTGTTCACCAAGGCAGCTCCGTAAGCACAGCCGGCCCCCATCTCAGGAAGGCGGCTCTGGTCTACGAAAGTTTATGCCCAATAAAGATTATTCATCTTGAAGGTGTCCCAACGCTCTTGTTTTCTCTGCAGCGAGGCTTGAGAGAGCTCCTCCTGGAGATGTCTTGGTTGTGTTTTCTCTGATGTGGTTATAGACTTTCCAGCATGTGATGGAATGGAAAGGATTGTTGGAGAAAAAGCTGTGACTTCGTCTCTATGTAAAAGGAATTGAATGAGGGAAATGAGCTGAAGGAAGTAGCACAGACCTGAGATGTGTCCCCACCCCTCTCAAAGTCCCACCTGCCCTAGATAGAGATTTAAAATGTCCAGGAACTTTTTTTGGGGGGGGGAATGAGAAAAAAAATTGTAATCCCTCCCCCCAATTTTTCCATTTTGTTTCCAAAGTTCTTTCATCTGCATGGGGGCTTCAACATTTCTGGAAATGTCACACCTGTATTCCAGGATTGATTCTTTGTATATTTGCTCCCATTTCTATCCCAACAAGTTGGTGATGACCAACCTGGCTTTTCTGTCCCCCTCTTGTTTTCTTCACAACATGAAAGGGCCTTCTCGACTGCTGTGCCCAGACTCTGGAACTCCCTCCCACTAGAGGCCAGGACTGCCTCATCTCTGTTGTCCTTCCGGAAACAGGCAAAGACCTTTCTCTTCAGGCAAGCTTTCCCTGAATGATGGTCTACCTATTATGTGTCTTTTATATGAATCTATGGGTTCACACAGACTTTATGTTTATGACTACTTATAATTGTGTTGCTTTAATGTAATATTTGTCTATTAATGCTGTAAGATGTCCCTCAATTCCTTGTTCTCAAATACTTCAACGTGTCTTAATTGTACTGGACTGTATATTATCCCTCATTACTGTAAGCCACCTTGGGTCCTTTTCCAAGGAGAAAGGCAGGGTAAAAATACTCTTAAATAATAAAATAATAATAATAACCCTAGGAGGTGGGGCACAGGCTGTGCCTAAGAGTGGACCATAGCCCCTCAGTCTTAGTCTGGTGGGCTTACCTGTCATGGCGTGCCAGAGCCCTCGTCTGCTTCAGTTTTGCCACGGAACAGCCACCCTGTACCTCACCTTCTGAGATTAGGGAACCAGAAGCGTCTTGGACCATTCTGAGCCCAACCCTGCATTCCCCAGGGTAAGGCATGGATCCATCTGGCAGACAGGACCTCTCTTAAATTGACAGGGCCAGCTTGCTTGGCTCCTGTCTTGCCTGAGAAGTGAAGAAAAGCCTTCCATTCCTTCATGCCTCTTTGACCCGCTCTCATTCCCAAAAGAAACCAGCAGTTGTCTTCGGATGGCTGGAACTGTCCGTGGGAAGCTGCAAACTTTTTTTTCTGCAGCTGTTTGTTTGGGGGGGGGTGCTCAGCTTTCTTTTCCCCAAAGCTGCTGCTGGCTATTTTTTCCAAACCCCCTTTTTTGCATTCTGGATTCTTCCCATAACAGGCCTGTGTCTTAAAATAAAATGAAGCAACGTAAAATCCCTAGACTTGACACCTGGCAGGCCAACACTGATTTTAGTCATTTGCGTGTCCGTGGGGCAGAAAGAATAGAATATCAACGGGCTGATTAAGAGCCCTGGAGATCCGAGCAATACTTTAATTTTTAATAAGTGTTTAGAAAATGGGTCCCTGATGGTAATTGCAGTGCTTCTTTTTAGAGTCGTTATAGCGTCAGGCGTAAGACAACGAAAGCGTGATGCACAACATGACACCCTGAACAAGGTGCCTTTAAAGGAATAACTCTAAAGGATGCCATGCTCCTTTAGATTTTATTTTACATCTGGAAACAGGTTGTGACAGACCCACACGAAAACAGTGCTTTCCCCACAGTACAGACCTTACAAAGGGAGATCTCTGAATACAATTAAGCTTCTCAGATCAAATGTACGGAGTTCAACACAGGCAACAGAAGCATTTAAAAGGTTGGTTTCTCACATGACGTTACAAATGTCTTGGGCTGAGAAGGCAGCTGACGAAGAACCACAACTCCGAGTGAATAAAGATTGAGCAATCTGAAATCAGACCAAATGATAAGAACAGGGATGCACAGGTTGTTACAGGTGATCATTCGAGGCAAAAAAATTTTTTTTAGAAAAGAACCACACAAAAGACACACATGCCTAAGCTGAAAAACTTTGGAGGCTGTTTTGGATGAAACACACACAATGTTGTGTGGTACAGCTGCTATGACTCCGAAACGCCAACGACACTACAGCCTCCAGCCTTTGGGAGGAGTAAGGAGGGATGAACATTGTGGACAGGTAGAAGAAGGAAGACCAAAAGGAGGGGAGAAAAGTTAACAGTGTTCCAAAGATGTGTGTGTGGGGGGGTGTTGGTGGTTTTGGTGAGTTTTTGGAGGATGACTTTCATCGGATAGCTTCAGAATAGCTTTTGATTGCGCCATTTGAAGGAGCGCGGTTTAATCGTTTTGCATGGGAAAGCAGGCAGAATCTGTCCCCGGCACTCTCTCACACTCCTCCATCCACCCTCGAAAAGCTGCTGCACTTCTCTCTGTCCTCCAGCCCAAACTTATTGGTACAGAAATTCCAGAGTTCCAGGTGTTGAACGGTCTCCAGCTGGGGAGCTGAAACCTTCCAGCCGGTTTCCTGCTGGTGAAGGGGGGATGGAAGAGAGGATGAAAAAGCCCACAGAGGAGATCTTGGGCGTGGCAGATCGTGGGCAGCCATGGCATGGGGCAAGTGTTCAGGCATCTGCCTACAGAGACGTTGGTGATGCCTCCATCTCTTCTTTTGAGATCCTCCATTTTAAGTCCTACACATTGCTACTGAAGGCTGGGTTTCAAAAACAAGAACCAGAAGAAAGAAGAAGATTAGAAATCTTGGAAGTGTCCCTTTCCACAATAAGCGTCTGGACAGCCAGGCTCACAGGGTCACCTAGCCACTGCCTTTCCAGACAGGTGTCATTTTGGCTGAGTGATAGAATTGCTTCCTTTTGACTGTGCACACAATCCTACATAAATCAGCGTTCATCTCGGCCCTCCTGTTTTGATCGTCTGGACCTCACCACTGTCCTGGTGTTCCTGTTGTGAAGGGATGTTGGGTTCCAACCTTGCGCCCCCCCCCCCCGCCAGATGCTCTTGAAGTAGAACTCCCAGAAACCTTTACCACTGTGGAGATGAATTGTGAATTGTGCGCTCTCCGGAGGAGAAAGAGCTGACGCGGGGGCATCTCGGCAGCCCACCAAACTATGTCGCAGGCGAAGCTTGCCAAACGTGAGGGTTGGTGTGTGTGTGTGTGTGTGAGAGAGAGAGAGAGAGAGAGTGTGTGTGTGTGTGTTTTGGAGGCCGTATCTGCTGACAAAGTATTTTCCCTTCACGTCTAAGCTGGGGGAAGCACTGTTTGTTTTGTCTGGCGTTGCAACAAACAGCCTGTGCGCTGCTGGGGACTTCTCCGAAGATGCAGGGTCACGCTGGGGAGGAGGCGGCTTCTGTTTGGAGTGTGCTTTGTGTTCTTTTCTTGTCTTCTTAACCAGGAGAGGGGGTGGCGCAGTAGACAAGCCAAACTGGCTGGACTTAGCAGGGTGGAGGGGCTGGAAACCAAGTCTTACGAAGGCAGACGGGAAGAACTGAGCATGTTTTGACTTGAGACAAGGAGACAGCGGGACGGTCTGATAGCACTTTTTGGATATTTGGAAGGCTGTCACACAGAAGGAGGGGAAGGGTCTGTTCTCCATCCACCCAGAATGCAGGACATGCAACAACGGCCTTACATTACAGCCAGCCAGATTTCGAAAGAGTATTAGGGGCGGAAAAACTTCCTGTTGCAGCAGTAACGGAACCAATTGCTTTGTGAGGTGCTGAGTGCTCCAGCGCTGGAGGCATTCCTGAGAGACAACCACCTGGCAAGGTACAGTGGTACCTTGTATAAAGGAATTCATTTGTTCCACATGAAATTCTGTTAAGCAAATTTTCCTTTATGCAAAATTCCCATAGGAAGGCATTGAAGGCAGAGTAATTCCCTAATCGCAACCGTTTTTCTGTTGTACGGATTCGCCCCATATAGGCGATTCTCTCCCTTCTCATCAAATATAGTTACAGTGATTCTCCCGCCTAGTGATTCCCTGACCCGCCAGGTCGAGTCAGGCCTGGGGGAGCCTAGGGGGCTCTTGTACTTTCCGACCTGGAAATAATTTCTGAGGCCTCCAACAGGCCTTGAGGCCTCAAAATTATTTTCAGCGATCCGGAAGTCATTTCCGGTTTGCAGGGAAGCCCTTTTGGGGCCTCTAGAAGGCCCAGGTGGCCCACTGTCCAGTCCTGGGGTAAGTATGGGAGGCTTGAAACAGGACTTTAACTTGAGGGGGCCTTTTTTCATTCCGTGATTCAGCTTGCACCACTGTACTCTCGCTCTTGAGGTTCCCAAAACCCTCCTCCCAAAACCCTGTTTTCTATTTATATATGGAAAACAGCCCAGTGGGCCCGATTTCTTGCGAAGGGGAAAGGGAGAAAACCAGAATAAGAGCCTTCATAAAACTCGCCTCGCCATTCCTCTAGGTACAGTGGTACCTTGTATAAAGGAATTATTTCGTTCCAAATGAAATTATGTTAAGCAAATTTTCCTTTATACAAATTCCCATAGGAATGCATTGAAAACGGAGTAATCCCATTTTTATGTTGTACGGATTCGCCCCATATGCAATTCTGTTAAGCAAATTTCCCCTATCTCCAGAATTTTTTATGTTGTTTAATTTTTATGTTATACAAGTTGTTTGTTATACAAGGGTCCACTGTAGTTTGGTTTGCCCTCCTGTTGCTTCTTTATTTAGAGAACCCTAAAAATAGTGTGTGAGGGGGTTGCATATAAGGGTTTTTTCCCCCTTTCCCTTTAAAAAAAAGAAAATCAGATCCCCTCCCGGTGTTGGTACAGTCTGATCCGCCGCAGCTAGGAGCCATCTTGCAAACTGGGTGGAGAATTTCCCCTATCTCCAGAATTTTTTATGTTGTACAGACTTTATGTTATACAAACCGTTTGTTATACGAGGTCCCACTGGTATCCTATGATGTGCATTCCTGACTTGAACAGGGGGTTAGACTCAATGGCCTTTTATGCTCCTTCTAACAGCATGATTCTGGAACGTGGGATGTTTTGCCAGGTTCACCCAAAACCTGGTCTGTGACATTGGCCAAGTTGTTTGTGCCCACTTTGCTGTTCCGCTCCTGGGTAGTGAAAAATGGGCTCCTTCTCCCACAGCAGTGTTTGCAATAAATAAATAAATAAATAAATAAATAAAATACTTCATGCATTTTGAACCAGAATTTGCTAATCTTTTGATGGTGGTGGGAAGGGGCATGCTCTGAAGTGGCTTTCAATGTATGGTGGCTCTCAGAATTAATACCCCCAAAAAAAAATCTCCCTTCTTTAACTGCTCTTCTCAGGTCTGGCAAGTTCAAAGCGGTGGCTTCCTTTATTGAGTCCCACCATTTCAAGTTCCATCTTCCTCTTTTCCTACAACCTTCCGCTCCTCAGTGAGACTATTCCCCCCCCCCATCCCAAATCCAAAGCATGATAGCCATGGCTTAACCATTTTATCTTCTAAAAGAGAACCCAGGCTCGGTTTGCTGGTCTTTGGTCTTTTGGTGGGATCCTGTGCGCCCATGTGCTCCGGAAGTGAAATAGTGAAGCTCTTAAATAAGTAGGAGGCAGATTAAGATTCCCTTGCAGTTTTGAGGACTAGAGCCTTCTTAAGCCTTGGGTAGAAGTAACCAGGAATCTTGAGTAGGTACCTCGGGCTCTGCTGTGTATCTTCTGCATGAAAAGGAGTCAGTGGTGGAATATTCCAGACTGAGCACAGCATCATGGTTTGGATCGTTTGGCAAGAGTGATCTGGGAGGAGATATTTGATATTTAATTCCCCCTCCCCCATGTGTGTGTTTCTCTGTGTGTGTCTGTCTGTCTGTCTGTCTGGAGAGAGAATATGTGCAGAGGAAGCCTTTTTTATTTTTATACCTTTGACTCCATGAGGGCTAGAAACTTGATTCCCCAATTTTATTTTAATTTTAGCAAGATAGTTTCAGGAATGGATATCTTCTCCACACACAGGTGGAGTATTCTGGGCTAAGCACAGCATCATTGTTTGGATCTTTGCCAAGATTGATCTGGGAGAAGATATTTGATACTTAATCCTCCCCCCCCTTCTCTCTTTCCCATTTAGGAATGGATCTGTCTGCTAATCAGGACGAAGAGAGCGACCAAGAAACCTTTCAACTGGAAATCAACAAAGAAACGAAGAAATGCACCTTTAGGACCTTTACTGGGAAATACTGGACCCTCACCTCCAACGGCGGGGTACAATCCACTGCGTCCACCAAGTGAGTTACCCAGTTGACGATATCTGGCTTCTCTCTCCCTTCCCCTGTTATTATTCATCTTACAGGTCATTCGTTTAAAGAGGCACCACTGTATCAGTCATATATTGCCAGTATTTGTACAGTGTTGATTGGGTGTGGCTGTTATTTGATGGTGGTGGTGGTAATGGTGGTGGGCTTTGAGAATTATGTCAAAGACTTTTCCATAGTATTATAAACAGCCTCCAATTTCAGAAGTAATGTCAAGAGCCACAAAAAAAAAAGACAGTACTGAGGACAAGCATACTCACTGCGGTGATATTTAACAGATGTTTAGGTATTAGATTAAAACTTCTAACTAATATAATACCAACCAGTTGTTGTTTTTATAATTTTGATTGTCTGTGTTTGGGATTTTTGACTCATCATCATCACCATCATCATCATCTTAGAGCTGGAGAGCTCGGAGGGACTCTATGGATCATCAACTTCAACCCCTGTTAGAGAGGCACATTTGGGAATTGAACTCTGAACTCCTGTCTCTGCAGCCAGATGCCCAAACCACTGAGTTCCCCAGTCGTTCTCATAATAATCTGAGCAGTTCTGCTACTCCTCTGTCCTCTACTTTTGCGCAGCCGGTTCTGGGTGGGAAACATTGGTATGGATGCTGCAGGTTGGAGTCCATGCTTGTATCTATATCACATTGCTGCCTCTTCTGCTGGCTTGGTTTTTCATTCCCTCTCTCTCTTTCTCTGGCACGTCAGGAACGCCAATTGTTACTTTGACATCGAGTGGTGTGACCGGCGCATTACGCTGAAAGCGGCCAACGGCAAATACGTGACAGCCAAGAAGAACGGGCAGCTTGCAGCCACTGTGGAAACTGCCAGTAAGGGCCTGTGGTTGTTCCTGTGATGGTGGATGGGGTTGGGACAGGAAGTATGGAGTACCAGTTTTTTTAAAGTCATTGAAGCCATGGTGAAGCATCTAGTATCCTCTTTAGTTAAAAACAAAGAAGAAAAGGAGGCTGGGGTTTCCAAACTGAGAGGAGTTCTGACTCTGGATGGTGGTGCTGGAGGCAGGGTTCTGGGGAACACATGTAGGGTCATGCTGAAGTTCCCTGGAAGTACCTGTCTGGCCATTTGGAATCCAGGCCAGTCTGTCAGAGCTCCTTTTATGTTCTAACCTTCTCCTATTGCCATGACAAACCACAGCTAGTATCTGTTCATGGTGGCAGCGGTGGGATTGATTTCAGCCTTGCACAGTCTAATCTCTCTAATCTAATCTGTTTCTATTTCTGCTGTTCTGCTTTTCTAGTAAAGGGGGGGGGCACACCAGAAAAGCCATCCTTAGAGTCTTGCAATGAAGGGAGCTTTATTTATTTATTTATTTATTTATTTATTTATTTATTTATTTATTTATTTATTTATTTATAAAAAGTGTTCTGCTTATATACCACCCCATACCACTTTGAGTAGTCTCTCAGCGGTTTACAGGTTTTACTTACAGTATGCAGGCTATACATTGCCCCACATTTCTAAGGAAGGAAGGAAGGAAGGAAGGAAGGAAGGAAGGAAGGAAGGAAGGGGAAAAGGAAAAGGAAAAGGAAAAGGAAAAGGAAAAGCCACTTAGGGAAGCAAACACAAATAAAATTCAGATAAAAGCTGTCACGGCACTTCAGACTTTTAGGGCAATCCTATGAATAAACTCTAAAAACTCCTATAGTTAACGGTCCTGATCAAAAGCAAAAGCAGAGCAAAGTATGTTGCTTATGTATCACCCCATAGTGCTTGAAGCACTCTCTGGGCAGTTTACATTGTGTTTAAGCAGGTGACACATTGCTCCCCCCTCCCCCAAGCATAACGGATACTCATTTTACCGACCTCGGAAGGATGGAAGGCTGAGTCAACCACGAGCCTGCTGCTACCTGGGATTGAACCTCTGGCCGTGAGCACAGTTATAGGTGCAGGGCAGGCATTTAACCACTGCACCGTGAAGCTAAACTTTTCAAAACTCAGACCAGGGGATCCTATGGGGTCGATCCATCTCGTATTTGATCTGCCATTTCCCCCGATTCCTTCAACGTCCCCCCAGTGAGCCTTGTCTTCCTGTGATATAACTGGGTATCTTCCAGGTAGTTTATACACCTCCCTCGGAGCCCTGAGGGTTAATGGCAATAGCCCAGGCAGATGGGGCATGGAGTCCAAAACATCTGGAAGGCTACTGGATTTTAACATCTTGGCCATGCCTGTTTCTGCCAAGTTAAACTGAAACTATGCCGGCACCTTTCGAAGCCTGATCGATGGCATTCTTTTTGCTTTCCTTCATGGACAGGTGAGACAGAATACTTCCTCATGAAGCTGATTAACCGACCCATCATTGTCCTTCGAGGAGAGCATGGATTCATTGGTTGCCGGAAAGTGACTGGGACCCTGGATTCAAATCGCTCCTCTTATGATGTCTTTCAGCTGGAATTCAATGACGGGGCTTACAATATCAAAGGTGTGTGTGTGTGTGTGTGTGTGTGTGTGTGTGTGTGTGTGTGTGTGTGTGTGTGTGTGTGTGTGTAATGTATGACATTGACTGATTATGCAGCACCAACAGTCCTATGTAGAGATATGGACCCGTTTTTTTTAACAGAAAACACGGCGGCACCGTAAAGCTGCTGTTGCAGCTCAACAGTCACTTAGCTAAAATGCCGAATGTTGCATTGGTGGACCAAATATTCCAGTTCTGTCTAAGCCAAGAGATAACCCATCATTTAAAATTAAATATGTTACTAGAAAAACTCGATGTTTCCTCTGTCTCCGGCTTGCAGATTCCACTGGGAAATACTGGATGATGGGCAACGAGTCGTCTGTCGTGAGCAGCAGCGACACGCCGGTAGATTTCTTCTTTGAATTCTGTGACTACAACAAGGTGGCCATCAAAGTCAACGGCAAATACCTGAAGGGCGACCACGCTGGGGTCCTCAAAGCTGCCGCCGACGCGATCGATTCCTCCACCCTTTGGGAATATTAAATGCACTTTAGTTTCCTTTCCCCCTCGCTCTGTACGCTCTTTGTCTTCCCCTCCTTTCCCTTTTCAGTTGCCAATTCTTTTTTATTTTGTGAGTTTTTGGGGTTGTTGTGGTTTGGTTTGTTTTTTTTACCTTCTGGTGTGGTTTTTTTCCTTTAAAAAAAGAGCAGGGGTCTTTTAGGCTGACCTGCTGCTTGTCTCCTGACATATAACGTTTTGGGTTGATCTTTTCCCTTTGTTAGATGTGTTCCCACCCCCACCTTTCCTTTTCCTTTCTTCTAAATAACTGGAAAATGTAATTAACCTGCAAAAAAGCCACGCAGAAAGTCCTCTGCATAGACCTCTTGCAGGTTACCATGGCGAGCGAGTGGTAAAGATAGGATATTGAACCCCACCGCCTCTCGGGAGGTTGAGGCCTTCCGAATTTAAAAGGGAATAAATCTCAATTCTGCTTTCTCCCTGAAAGTAGAACCAGTCACCGTTCTCCTGTCAAGTGATCCTTTGGGGCATTGCAGGGTTTGCAGCTGACCTGAGTGACACACACCCCCCCCCCGTTGAACCCGATTTCTCAGGCTATTGGGTTGGCGGCAGCCCTTACGTAGGACGTGAGCGGTCTTCTCTCCTTGATATCTGGATCTTACCCATAATGATCTCCTGGCTCTAGTGAAGGCAGGGAAAAGGCAGCTGAGTGGGTCTTAAAACAACCCCATGAGGGGAGGGGAGGGTGATCGAGGAAGAGGACCTATTGAATAGCTGTCTTGAGCTAGCCAAGAAGTGCAGTTAAGAGGGGCCAGAAACTTGATACCTGCACGCAAACCAGCTGCCCAGGAGCTCCAGTGGTGCATCTCACAGGAGGCCAAACAATTCTTCTGATGCTTCTAAGTGCTTGGAGCTCCTCCTGATGCTTCCAAGTGCCCCTGGGGGCCACCCAAAGCTTCTCTTCCAAAAAGCCATGGCAACTGCGCTACAAGACGCTGCCTTACTGTCCTTTGATCCACCTCTGGAGGCTTGGTCGGTCGTTTCTTCTTTCTCTCTTTCTCAAACTGGAGAATTGCCATCTTTTGAGAGAGATCAGAAGGACCGGGGCTACCTGAACACATCAGCCCGTTGATGGCCATGTTGGAGAGAGGCCAAGCTGCACACCTCCATCTTCCTACTCCAGTCCCTTTTCTGGCTGGGGAGGGAGAATCGTGGCTTGTTTGACCTTATGTGCATTCTCTCCCCTGCGCTCCCCCCCCCCATGAGCCCAATCCCCTAACCCGCCAAACTGGGGTGCTGTCCCCCCTCTGTTCTCCAGCGCAGTAGCACCCCGTTAATTGCACAAGCTAGATTCCCATATAGATCCAAGACCTCCAGGCTCGCTCTCTTTCCCCCTCCTCATCCCAGTCCCCCCTCTCTCTTGGCCTATTACGTACCTCTCTTCATTCCAGCTGTGCTCAGAATTTAATTGTGCCTCAAGGACAGCTGAATCAAAGCAGCTTCGTGCAGGTGAAGAAGCCAAGATAGGTTTGGGGGAAGAGGGAGGTGAACCAGGATCAGGGCAAAGCAATGTAGAATGTGTGTGTGTGTGTGTGTGTGTGAATGCCTTGTGGCGATGCAATCCGGGAGGCACTCCAACTTTCCCGATACGCACTGGCTCGGAAGCGATTTGCTGATCTCACGTTTGCAGCCTGGAAAAGCTTTGGAAATGGCCAACCTTTTTTTGCACAGTACCTGTTCGGTTAACGTCTTAATCTCATCTCAAGCTGACTGGAATTTTCTGTCCTCCGTCCTCCTGTCTCCCCAAAATCATCCGTTTGAGGATCAAGTGTTAAGGCATCTGTTTCTGAATTGTGTGTTTGTGTGTATCTCCCTAGCACCCCCCCCCTAACCTGCTTACGTCTGCTACTGACCCATCTTCTCCAAGAGGGCCTGCCCCTTGTTTTTTAAGCATCTCAGACCCCGGCAGGCCATTTCACGATTCCACGCGCCCTGCTCGCTTAACGTTCCTCCAACGGAGCCATGACCAAAACCGTGTGTTGATGATCTATTTATGTACGCTCTCCATAGAGCTCATTCTTCTAATAGCTTTACAGTTTTGTATCACCTCGGCAAATCATTTGTAAACACGTTGCTTCACTGTTTGGGAGTTTGGAAATGTTCTGTGTCCATGCACACCTTGTCATTTATTCTTAAGTACCTTCCTGGGGGTTATCTCTGTTCCCTTAAGCCAACCCTGTCAACACTTTTGATTTTGACGATCCAGCCTTAATCGATGTGAAAGGAGCCCAGAAGCCACCCAAGCTACATGAACTCATCAGGACCCTTGTGGGTTACAGTATTATCATTGCTAACCTTCATGGGGCCAGTCCTTAAATGCCGAGCTGAAGGGGATGGAGTAGAGGGTTTCTGAGCCTTAAAAAAAGACAAAAACACACTGCCATCTTAAATAAGTTCTCTCGCCATTGATACTTGGTGCTAAATTCTCCAACAGCTGGACTTACTTGCCTTACAAGTAACATTCCAGGACAGTTGAGGAGCAAAAACTAGGGATTATCGCAGATTTTTCAGCCACCTTCGAGATGTTCTGTATGTTGATAAAAATTCAAGATGGGGAACAGATGGCTTGCCAAAAAGCTCAAATGTCAGGTCCCAATTTCTCAAACACTTGCTGGCCTTTGGTCTTTTCTAGTTACCTGTTTGAATCATGATGTAATCCCCACTGCCTTCCCTCCACGTGTAAAACAACTGAAGTCAATTAATTCCCCTTGCCTTTTTTCTTCTTGACTGTTGTGATTCTGAAAAAGCATCTCACATTCTGGTATATTTTGTTAAGTTTTTTTTCCCTTTTAAAAACACTTTTGTAAGTGCCATTTGTATAACAAGCTTCAAATGGAGAAGAAAAGTGACAAAATAAAAATCCTGCATTCAGATAAGAAAAGGTTGCCTTGTGATACTTGCCTTATCCCCCCACCTTCAAGCCAAACCCCTTAGGAGCATCTGGTGTGCATCACTAAAACCTATGGTCCACATCAGGGACTCCTAGGCTTGGGTGTTCTTGGACTACAACTCCCAGAAATCCTGACCAGCACAGCTGGTCATGAAGGGAGTTCATGGTCACTTAGCACTTTGCTAGGCCAACATGGTGCTTTGGTACCAAATGGCAGTGGGGTGTGAAGCTCTTCCCCTCTTGCCATCTTTTGTACAGCCATAAATCTGCTGTGGAGGACTGCCCATCTGTCCAGAGCAACTTTTCACGAAGTGTGAAGAAGTGCGGATTGCCAATTTGACCAGAAGTAGTAGGCAATCCCCCACCCAAACACCCCGGATCTTAAAGACCTCTTTTTTTTTTTGCCTCTGTATCTGCAATGTAGTGATGTCAAACTGCAAATCCGAATATTTCCTCTTGTTAGGTGGAGACCCTTTGCTTCTGGCATCTGGCAGCCCTAAAATGAGTTTGGATGTTCACGAGATGTTAAAGCAGTGTCTCCCCCTTGTCCATCCTCTACTGAGTCTCCATGGATGAGGATGGATTTGAACCCAGTTGACTGCAAATTGGGCAGCCTGGTGGTTCGAATCCCAGGTCCCACGCAGGGGAGCATGCTCCTGGAGATAACCCCAGCTCCTGCCAACCTAGCAGTTCAAAAGCATGTAAAAACAATTTTTACACACACACACACACACACACACACACACACACACACACACACACAGCCCTTATACGTGAAAAGGTGCTTCCAAGCACTTACATCAGAGCGGCTGACGAGGGTGCAGTGACCTTGAAGGAGTCAACAAAAGGGACCAACCAGGGTGGCATTCTGCGGTCCTGTTCCTTGCTGCAGAGATGGAGATAACAAGGAAAAGGCCCTGGACTTAAAAAGTGGGAAGGTAAAACAATGTTTCCTTGCAGCCATGCCGGCCATGGGGCTATGGACTTGCACAACACTGGCTCTTTGGCTTGAATATGAAGATGAGCACCACCCCTCGAGTCGGACACGACTAGCACATGTGCGGGAGGAACCTTTTACCTTTTTACCTTTCCACCTCCTAGACCCAACACGCAACTACACAGGGTTTTGAGGACCTTTGGAGAGAGACGTTAAATTGCTAAACCAATATACCAAGATAAGTGAGTTGCATAATTGGGACACCAACCTGTCCAGATGTTTCCTCTTCAAAAGGCAACCCAGTGGTGGTAGCAATGGTAAAACCAATGCTTCAGTATCTCACTTACCTTGAAAGCCTGCTATACATCCCGTGTGACTTGATGGAACTATCCTTAAGGGGCTTTGAGCATTCCCATGCAAATCAGCTAGCTTTCTCTTTGCACCAAACACCATATTTTGCCTAAAGATTGAACTGCTTGCCTCAGTTGCCTCCCCACTGGTATAACCCCCCCCCCACTTTTACAGTCTTCCTCTACCCTGTTTTTATGCTAAAGTCCTTCACCTCCTGAAATGTCCAGGGCTTTTTTTCCTTGTTATCTCCATCTCTGCAGCAAATGTCCACCCTGGGGTCCCTTTTGTTGACTTTCAAGGTCACTGCACCCTCGCCAGCAGCTCTGATGCAAGTGCTTGGAAGCACCTTTTCACATATAAGGGCTGTGTGTGTGTGTGTGTGTGTGTGTGTGTGAAATTGTTGTTTTTTAAGTGTGATTGCCACAGAAAGCAATGTAACTGCAGCAAAAAGCATGGACCGATTCCCCTCCCTCTCCTTGCTCTGGTTGTCTTGCCATGCTTTGTCTGCATCATTTCAGGCTGCAGCTGGCGTGGGAAGACGGTCAACCCAAGTCATCTTTTTACAAGTCATACACTGCCGTCTGGGTTGCCAATAGCAACTTGCTGGAGAGATTGTTTGGGTTTTCTTTTTTTTTTTTTTTTTTTTGGGTGGCCACTAAAAGCTCTGTGTCAGGCATTATCCTTGCTCTCCTAGAACAAAATCATGGATCCGTCAGGGACTTGACATGTGCATTTCTGACAAAGGGGGACAGCTCAAGTTCACAGAAAAACAACCGACAAATCCTGAGCTCAATGCCCCTTTCTGGCCTCCTGAGGAAAGCCCGAGTTACGGATTGAAACAGAAAACCAGACTAGAACTCAGGGGACTTGGGCTAACATCTCTGCTTGGCCAGGCAATCTTGGGGAGGTGCCCATCTAAACTCTTCCTTGAACCTCTCATATAAGTTAAAAACCTTACGAGGGACACTGTCAGTTGGAAACAACAGTGCTGAACAATAAGTGATAGTACCACTCTCTTCTGCTCTGGTCAGACCCCACCTGGAGTCCTGTATCCAGTTCTGTGCACCTCAATTTAAAAAGGGATGTTGACAACCTCAAGTGGGTACAGAGGAGGGCGACCAGGATGGTTGAGGGTCTGGAGGAAATGTCTTATGAGGAACGGCTTAGGGAACTGGGAATGTTTAGCCCTTCAAAAAGAAGGCTGAGAGGGGATATGATATGTTGCTATGTTTAAATATTTGAAAGGATGTCACATTGAAGAGGGAACAGGTTTGTTTTCCATGGCTTCAGAGACTAGGACTCGGGGCAATGGTTTCAAACGACAGGAAAACAGATTCCATTTGAACATTAGGAAGAACTTCATGATGGTTCAAGCTGTTCGGCAGTGGAATATGCTGCCACGGAGGGTGGTGGAGTCTCCTTCTGTGGAGGTTTTTAAGCAGAGGCTGGATGGCCATCTGTCAGAAATGCTGTGATGGCAGTTCCTGCATGGCAGGGTGTTGGACTGGATGGCCCTTGAGGTCTCTTCCAACTCTATGATTCTATAGTAGTTGTTCTGTGCAAGGCACGGCTGATTACCAAAGTCCAAACATGGCAAAATATGTTGAAGCAAATGGGTTTTCTGCATCAACCCTTTCTCCCCACTCTCTGCCGAACAGGGCCTAGTATGTCTCAAAGAGCCAAATGGAGATGAGGTGTGATTGGGAGTGTGCCTGACCTATGTCCCTTTGTTTGAAGAAGTGGGGCGTGAAACCCAACACTTGACTTCAGATGCAGTTTTATCAACAGCTCTGCTGCTTCCTGCCTCATCTAAGAAGACTGCCTGGCCAACATCATCTTGCCAAGAACTTTACATCTAAGAAGGATCTCCTGGCAAACCACATCTTTTGCCGTGTTTGGACTTTTGGTCCATGCTTTGAAAAAGAGGGTAATTCTTTTGAAAGCTTGCAATGATTTTTGTTATTTTATTAGTGGCCTATAAAGTTATAGCCTAGTCTCGTATTTGTCTTCTAGAATCTATACGACTCTTTGCTCAGACCCCATGCCATGGGGGTCCTATCAGTGGGGTGGTATCCCTCCCCCTTTTATGGAGTGGAGCTGTTCGGCCTATTGAGGCCTGAGCCCTTATGGATAAGGCCTTCCCCGTTGCCATGGTGATGAATGGTCCTGCTTGCCTGTGGGTTGAAAAAAGTAGAGGCTGGACAACCAGGGTAGCCACCCCCTCCCCTTAAAAGAAAACAGACTGGGGTCACCTAGCTGAGATGAAACCTGCTTGATTGAACCCCCTCCCCTTGCTTTTATTTTATTTTAGCTTTCTTCCCTCCTGCCTCAGAGTTTGCTCAAACAGCAGCTTGTAGAAACCAACAGAGAGAAGCAGGATATTTTGTTGGAAATGGAAATGAAGATTCCCTGGAAAGGTAGCCCCGGGCGCATTGCAATGGAGGCAGGAAATGCCCCCCTCACAAACCCCTAAAATTATCAAGTTATATGTGTTCATATACATTATTACGATTTAAACAAGAATACAGCACACAACACTATGGAGTGGGGAAACAGCACATACATAGTTGGAAGTGACTCAGAGCTACCCTAACAGGGCTGTCTGAAAGAGCTAGATAGCTCAGTGGTGAGAGCCAGAGGTTGGGAGTTTGATTCCCCAGTGCAGCTCCAAGAAAAAGCCAACCTGGGTAGCCTTGGCCAAGCTGTGTACACTCGCAGGATGGGCTCCAGAAGGAGGGAATGGGGGAAGCCACTTTGGATTATCCCCTACCTAGAAAACCCTGAACGTGGTCATCAGAAGTCAGAACTGACACCATAGGATGATTGATTGTATTATCAACAGTAGGGCTTTCAAGATAAGCAAGATATTGAAAGAGCTGCTTGATCAGTTGTTCCACATCCCAATGAGCTCAGTGGGGGATTTGAAGCCAGGCTTCCTGAGGCTTAATCTATATCACTCAATTCCCTACGGCTGTGCTGACACAATCCCTTATCTGGGGAGACTCAATCATAGACTCTCTCTCTCTCTTTTGATCCTCCTGTTTTATAACTTTTTGTTTTAGCACACAAGGCTTCCCTTGCTTAAAAGCTTGCGGTCCAGAGATTCAGGATCCTTTTGCAAAAATAGGTTACAGGCGATACCTTCAGAGGCCACTATTAGAAATAATAAAAAAGGAACATTGCAAGCTTTCGAGTGCAATCACCCTTCTTCAAAGCAGGTTTTTTTTTTTAAAAAAGATGGGAGTCAGAAGGGGCGAATGTCTCTATTCGGTGCTCCGTTTTCCAGGCAGGGCAGCTGCTTGGATAGTAGGGAGATATCCAGGAGATGGAACCTGGCCGGCTGGCCAGGGAACAAACAATTTCAGCACTGTCGAACTCTATAGAGAGCTGTGAAGGTAGAATAACATGGGCTGGGTGCTTCCCCATCTTTTCAGTTGAATTGATCTCCTGCACTTTTCACCTTGGCTCTTCTTCAGCACCCCTGCTGCCTCCCACTTTCTCCTCCAAAGCAGTCAAGCTGAAATCCACTGCAGGACTTTAAGGTGAAGAGGGGAAAAGGTTCCTGACCTCCAACTGCAAATGCGAGGCAGTCACCCCCCCCACTCCCAAGGCCTCGAAAGGGGCCAAGGGTGATGCTTTGATCGTAGGGGGAGGATTTGGGATCAGCTGAAGGTTCCTCTGAAGAACAGCTCCAATGACTGCAATTTCCACCCCCCCCCAAAAAAGTTCATCTCCCCTTACACTCCCAAGGTTTATTTGAACAGGTCAAGAAAAAAAGACCTTTTCCACATCAATCCCACCTCCCAGTGGACCCCCTGAAGCCAAATTCATGCTTTGAGGCCACTGGGCTCCAACGAACTGCTTCCCAGAGGCCCCTTTTTCCTGGCCTTCCACAAATCAAGACCCACAAAAAAGTTGTAGGGACAAAAGAAGTTCTCAATCCCTTCTATCTCTTCTTTCATATTAAAATATACCAAGAGCAGTCAACCTTCCAAACCCTGGCCATTTTACAAGACGTGGGGGATGCAGCTTCACAAAAGGCAGAAACGTATGTGTCTGGTCTGTGAGAAACTAAACAGAGTGGGCCCTCGTATAACAAGCGGTTTGTATGACATAAAAACTGTACAACATAAAAAAATTCTGGAGGTAGGGAAAATTTGCTTAACAGAATCGCCTGTGGGGCGAATCCGTACAACATAAAAATGGTCGCGATTAGGAATTACTCCGTTTTCAATGCATTCCTATGGGAAATTTGTATAAAAGAAAATTTGCTTAACAGAAATTCATTTGGAACACATTAATTCCTTTATACAAGGTACCACTGTAAATAGTTTTTTAAAAGGAAGGAAAACACTTTTTATCAGGACTGACTCAACATATCCTAAAATAGTAAGAAGCTTTTGAATTTCTCAGAACTCTGCACATGGCTTGATGGTCAGCAAAATGAGGGTGCAGAGGAAGGCACTGGGTGACACACAGGACTTGGGGGAGGGATTTTCCTTTATGCAAATTTCCCATAGGAATGCATTGAAAACAGAATAATCCCTAATTGCGACCATTTTTATCTTGTACGGATTTGCCCCACAGGCAATTCTGTTAAGCAAATTCCCCCTATCTCTGGAATTTTTTTATGCTGTACAGATTTTATGTTATACAAACTGCTTGTTATACCAGGGTCCACTGTATTGGAGCCTAAAAATTTGTCATTTTTCACAATATTTCCTGAAATCTTTCCGCTTGTCAACTTCCACGCAGGAAGCTGTGTTCATGACAGGGCAGAGGAAGGTTGCAGAGATGCCAAAATGTGTTATTCTCTAGGACAATGGAAGGTGCTGCATTGAATGGACTGCCCAAGAGATATTGGGGTCTGCTCTAGCCTTTTTAAGAAGAGCTGAGGGTTAGGGTGGGGAAGCTGTTAAGCATAATGGGTCTGTGTTCTTCACAAAGGTTCAGAGTACAAGCAGCCCCGGCTTTGCTCCTCACCTCTCTAGGCAATTACCTCCACGTCCTTCTTAAATAGTAATTATCAGCACCATCAGTCTTCTTGGAGGAGGGGGAGGAATTGTGAACCCCTGTCCAGCTGGTGCCATCTGGCGTGTCCAATTCTCTTAGGTCTCATTAAAGGGCTGCAGGAGAGAAAGAAAAGGCTTCTGGGCTGCCGAAGAGGGAAGGACAGAGCAGGGAGTCTTTGTTCGGCCCTTCTCTCTTTCCCTTGGGTTGCGTTCATCTTCCAAGTTTCAACACAAAGGTTACCTTCCTGCTCTCAAGATGTCAACATCCCTGCAATTCCATTCTGAGCAAGAACCGGGAGCCAGGCATGGCGTTTCCACATGCCGTTTAGCAGCAAATGTGTTTTAAAAGTTAACCATCAGCGGCAAAAGATTGTAAATGTTCTGTCAGCAAACAACAAATAGGCTTATCTGTTCGGTAGCTTATTGTCTCCCTTCCTACCTCAACTTGCTTTGCTGGGTTCTAGTTTAGCTTTTGATAACCCATCTAGTTAACTCTTGAAGGTGAGCACACTGAAATCCTTCTAATACGGTGGGAATAAAGGCCTCATCCCCTCAGGACAGAGCTGGGAAAAGTTACTTTTTAAAAAAAAACATCCCCCATCCTCCACCCCGCCTTGCTGACAAAGGAATTCTAGGAGTTTTCATTCATTTTTTTTCAAAACCTCTGACACTAGCACTTCAACCAGCCCAGGCGTCCTGGCATAAAGTGGGCGGTGGCGATGGATCTTGAATTCTCCTGGCATTTTGGATGTCATGACTGCCAGAAATCCCAGGATGCGAGGCCAAGGGATAGCTGGAATTAAGCCAAAATATCTGGAGGGTCACAAAGGGAAGTTTGACAAACTGGGTGGCAATGGACAAACATACCTGGCACCTCACAGTATGAACTGACTCGGGTGTTAAGGTCATCAGGAGAGGCCCTTCTCTCCATCCTGCCTACCTCACAGGTGCGCCTTGTGGGAACCCATGAAAGGGCCTTCTTGACTGCTGTGCCCAGACTCTGGAACTCCCTCCCACTGGAGGCCAAGACTGCCCCATCTCTGCTGTCTTTCCGGAAGCAGGCAAAGACCTTCCTCTTCAGGCAAGCTTTCCCTGAATGATGGACTACCCACAGTGTCTTTATACGAATCTACCATACATGGCTACACAGACTTTGTGTTTCTAACCACTTGTAACTTTGTGTTTGTATCTCTCTCCGTGTGACTGCATTGACATTATGTTATCAATGGTTAGTTTTTATGTTGCCTTCCAATGCTGCATGATCCCCCCTCAATTCCCCATTTTGTTTCTCAAACTGAATATGTCTTAATTGTAACGGATTGTATATTGTCTCTCCTTACGGGTAAGCCACCTTGGGTCCCTTTCCAAGGAGAAAGGCAGGGTAAAAATACCCCAAAATAAATAAATAAATAAATCTACCCCGTTCACCTCCAGCCCTCTGCTACTATCTCAGGTCAACAGTTTGAGACCCACTTGACAAAGCTGCAGACGACCAATCTGCCCAGTGCAACTTAAGGGGAGCAATTCTTTAAGTCACCGCAAGCCCCATAGCACAGTGGTTAAATGCCTGTCCTGCAGGTAAAACTGTGCTCACGACCTGGGGTTCAATCCCAGGTAGCAGGCTCATGGTTGACTCAGCCTTCCATCCTTCCGAGGTGGGTAAAATGAGTACCCAGATTGCTGGGGGGGGGGGAATGTGCAGCCTGCATACTGTAATTAAAAAACTGTAACCCACCCAGAGACTACTTGAAGTGGCATGGGGCGGTATATAAGCAGAACACTTTTGCTTTCTCTCTTTTTATTTTATTGCAAGATAGCTGGATCAGATCCGGAAGGCCGTAAAAGTGGAGGCAGAATCACGACGAGGCTGAGAGCAGAGGGGATGAAAAGGAGGAGCCCGTCTCCCCGGCCGTATTATGCAGAGGAACAGCCTGATGGGCCCCAAAGACTTGACAGCACTGCTGGGGCTGATGGGCAGGGGGGGAGGGGTCCCAGCCGAGGGGGAGATGATGAATATTGAACATGCCCATCCTTTGAAATGCTGAGCTAATCTTACTGGATGTGGCTGTCATCTATCCACACACACAGCTGCACATTCACTTAATAGGAAGGGATTTTCCTAGGAAGCGAAAATGTGTCACCTTTGTAGAGGCCCAACGCTACTGGCCACCCTGGGTTAATTAACGAAGAACTGCTAGCATGCTGACGCCCCACCCCCACCCCCATTCACACATTCTGGCTCATCTAATTTCCTTCTCCAAGGGAACCCCTGAGTGGACTTCTCATGGGATAGATAACCTTAGCAACACACTCCTGCCTTGTTTTTCACTATCCGCGGTTCGCTGGTCAAAAGACCTTATTATTTTAACTGACGCAACAATGTGTATTTTACAGACTGGTGGGGAGACATAGTTTGTTTCTAATTATACATACATCCCTTCTTTTTCTATTTATAAAGTAAAAATGAAATTTTAAAAACCCACTGATGCCTGATCGTGAGCTTCCACGAGTTGCACGGCATCCGATGACTGTTTCAACACGTAGGAGCCTTTTTTTAAGGGACAAGAGCCATAGAATTGAGTTGGAAGGGGTCCAATCCCTTGCTCACGGCTGGAATCTAAATCAAGGCAGATCTGACCCAATTCCACCTGTACGGAGGAGGGTCTACTGCCAAGCCAGGTAACTATAATAATCATCTCAGAACTGCAGAAGGGAAGGGACCACATGGAACAAGCCCTTAGCTTACCGGGGAGGCACAGGGGAGAATCAAAGTCCCACCCAATGCCTAAGCCAGTGGTTCTCCACCTGTGGGTCCCCAGATGTTCCTGGACTGCAACGCCCAGAAGTCTTCATCACTAGCTGAGCTGGCCAGGATTTCTGGGAGTTGCAGTCCAGGAACATCCGGGGACCCACAGGCGGAGAACCACTGCTTTAGAAGAACAACTAGAAGAGTAATGCTTGATCATCAGTTGGAGGGTCTGTGGTTTCTCTCCACCCCTGCATTAAGGTGAGTGATGACCTGTGCTCTACCTTGGCATGAATCTTTCCAAAATACAAGGCAGGTGCATCGGCCTTGCACTTGCAACATTCAAGGCATCTAGCACTCCCAAGTGGGTCCCCGGATGTTCCTGGACTGCAGCTCCCAGAAACCCCTTCCAGCACAGTGAGTGGTGGAGGCTTCTGGGAGTTGCAGTCCAGGAACATCTGGGGACCCACAGGTTGAGAACCACTGGCCTAAACCGCTGGCCTAGCCAACCTAGGCCCAAAGGGACCCCTCAATCATCTCGGGATAAGACAGCAAGGCAAGGGCTGAGACCCTGGCCGGGGTTCCTGCTAGATGGTGCAGCTGGGACCCCCGAGACGTTGCACGGCGGCTACATGTGTGGCTTCTCCCCCTTCTTGCATTTGGAACCCATTAAGTTTCCGCAGCAAGGCTCTCAGCTATTTTTGCCTAGAAGCATTTATGGTTTTGGACGACTGCAAAATGTAGAGACAACGAAACGGCGAGCCAATCTGCTGCTGTGTCTATCCATGAACAGCCCAAGGTCTCTGTATACTGAAACGCTGTGGGAAGCCAGAAAACGGAATGAAGGGAGGGAGGGAGAGAGAGAGAGAGAGAGAGAGAGAGAGAGAGAGAAACCGTGTGCACAACGGGGTTTTTAATTACAAAAATTTCAAATTACAATATAATACAGAAACTTTTTACACAATGAATATTAGAACAATTTCCTACCAGACGGTAAAGAAAAATATTCTTTTTTTAAAATGTTTTTCTTCTTCTTCTTTGATTTAATAAACCACATATTCATTTTCAGCTATTGTTACAGAAAGCTTTCCAGACATGCATACTTTCCCTTGTCAGGGTCTGCTTTTTCTTTTCTTTTTAAATTACATTTCTTTCTCTTTCTTTCTTTTTTGTTTCTTTTTCTAAGTGCAAATGCTAGAATTTCTCTCTCTCCACCTTTTAAGGCAAGTTAAATGTGACACTGCAAATTTCGTAATAGAAAGTACCTGTTAAAATGTCAAGCTTGGGGTGTGTACAAAACACGCACCTCCCCTTGTCTACCCGTAAAGAGAGATGGACTTAAAAAAAAAAGACCACACATACACACACACACACAAAGTCACAGAGAAGGAAAACCAAGATCCTCAGAACGATTAAAAAAAAAAAACCTTAACAAAAATACACGTTGTTTACAATATGCAGGATGTGCTGATTAAAGTGAAATGGGGAAGGGGGAGGGTTTCAACCTGATCAATGTTAGAAAGAGACAGAACATGGCTTTAAGTGCCCCCCCACCCACATACACACACAAGGAAGGCCGTGGGATCCACTCACATCACTGCCACTTTTTTCGACAGATTATTCAGTCATCCTGCCGTAACACTGACAGAGAGAAAGAGAGAGAGAGAGAGAGAGAGAGAGAGAGAGAGAGAGAGAGAGAGAGAGAGAAGCAGGGAGTTTAACGCAGCAAATGCTGACCATCGCAGGGGTAGGATCTTCTCATGTTCATGTTACTGGTATCTCATGTTTCTAAGGTCTAAACCAGTGGTTCTCAACCTGTGAGTCCCCAGAGGTTCCTGGACTGCAACTCCCAGAAGCCTCCACCACTCGCTGTGCTGGAGGGGGTTTCTGGGAGCTGCAGTCCAGGAACATCTGGGACCCACAGGTTGAGAACCACTGGTCTAAACCTTCCTGCGAAGAATCCCTGCGTAGAGAGAATAATTGCGGCAGGGAAAAAGAACCTAGACCGGAGCGCTCTGACTTGATGACGGTGTACCTGGAGGAATATTTGTTTAGTTTTATATTCAGATATAAACCAGGGTCAAGGATCTGTAGAGTTAACCCTTCCTTGGAAAAGATTATACAACAGCTTGCTTTAGTTGCAACCTTGATCAGGGTCAACTTGGGGAAATAAGGATGAGAAAGCCCATCCCAGAACAAACGTATAAAATTTTAGAGGGCTTTTGTATCTAAATAATAATTGCTGGCCCCAACTAAAATAAGTTCATTGAATCAACCGTGGAATGCTGAATCAACATTTAAGTATATCTTGCCAATTCAATGGGTCAACTAAATACCTAAATACCAAGTGGATTTAGGACATACAGAGTTCAAGATTTTGAAACCTGGATACAAGCATCTGGTCAGCTCTGAGTTTATTTGTATCTAGAGATGGGCACACATTCGGTGGTTTCTGCTGGTCCATTTACTGGCTGAACAGGTACTGAGAAGTTCCCAGCCCCTCCTCCTGTTCTGGCAGGCACCCAATCAGCGGCAGCACCCCGAAGAGGCGGGGTAAGGAAGCCAGGGCGCTGCCTCTGAATGGGCATCCGCCAGAGGTGGTGGGCGGGGAACCACTAAGCACCTTTTTGGCTGGGCGATGAATCAGCACAAACTGCTGGTTCGTGCCCATCCCTAACGACACCTTCCCCACTACTCAGCAGGAACCCTATCCACAAAAACCACACCGCACCCATTCTAACTTGGGATCGAACTAAGGTGAAATAGGAACATCTGGAGGCAAATACAAAACTTCACCATGGAACAGGCAAAACAATTCTTGCTGACCCTCAGTCTAATGGTGACTCCAGGCTAGAGGGCATCCTAGGTCAGCAGCCAAGGCAACTCTGTTTTAGCAGGAACACCTTTGCGGTTATCAGTGGCTCTGATGCCCTAGGTATTCACGGACTACAACACACATCAGTCCTGACTGCTGGCTGTGGTGGGGAAAGCTTCTGGGAGCTGCTGTCCACGAACGACCAGAGTTCCAGGTTCAGAAGCCCTTGTGCTACAATGCTACTTTGATCATTTATTGCTTGCAGCCCCAAGTAACACTTGGGGGGAGGGGGGGGCTCTGTACAGTGAAGATCTCTTGAGCTAGGGTGGCTGCCCTGTGCCACGGAGAGGTGTGAAATTCCAGAGAGCTGGTTTTTTAAGGCCATCTAAGCATGCAAGGCGGAGGAAGGGGCCTTTCCTTTATTACCAAATCAAACATTGGAGCCACGGGGTGGGAACGGGATCAACGTTACTTGGTTTCTGGATGAACAGACAGGCCAAGCTGTGCGGAGGGGTGCTGTCAAAAGGAAAAGGTGGGGGAAAGGAAACGGTCACATGATATTAGATTTAGTTTTTCTTTTGCAACGTTTATCTATCTTCAGGCTTCCTAAAGCAAAAGGATTCTGTTGCTTAAAAACTCTACAGGGTGATTCCTACCTCCCTGGTCCTTTTTTATCCCCTCCAAAGCAAACAAAAACAAAACTTAAACTTCCTTTTTGGAAAAGGTGGAAGGGAAGGAAGCTTGTTCTGGACTGTGCTTTCTCTACAGTCCACAGTGCCGGTATATTACGGCAGCCGTCGAGTGCCGGCGTAGGGAAGGATTTGTTTGGGGTAGGGGGGTGGGGCAACTCAGCATTCTCCTGAGTCCAAATGGCCCAACATACAAACTTCTGTTATATTGCTTCTAACAGGAAAAGAGGCCAAATATTTAATAAAGCAAGAACATTTTTGTATTATCACCCCCCCCCCAAATTAAAAAAGGAACGCGTGGGGATTCTTTCCCAATGGACTTAAATTCTGTACCACTGACGTCTGAAGTATTGGGGACATAACTGCAGAGTTTTGATCGTGACCCCCTGGCGGGACTGTGCCACCTGCCGTATGTGGGTGGGGTGGGTGGGTGGGCTTTCTGAGGGCAGTCAAGCAACCCACGGGGTCCCCAGAGTAGCTCTCAAGGAGCTCAACAAGTAGGGCTTCCATGGCGTGGGTGGGGTGGCCACAGTCAGATACACATGTGGGAGGCTCCCAGGAAGCCACTTCACAGGCCAAGGGGCAGAAGGCTGCTTCGGCATCTTGTGGCACCTCGCAGGTCACTGGGCCTCTTGGGTGCAGCCGTGGTCCTAAGGAGCCGTCCCCGTTCTCCTTCGGGAGCTGGGATGATGGTGGCCACGGAAGGAACGGCAGCCTCCCGTCCCCTCCCCAAGAGGTCGAGAGCAACTGGGGCAGAAAACCAAGCACTGCAACAGCCAAGAAGAGCCGAGGCTTGAGTGTGACGTTGACCCATCTGCCCAAGTCCGCTTCCCAAGGACGCCAAAGAAGTCAACCTCTTCATCAACAGAGCTCTCCAGGCAGTGACATCTCTTGGCCATCAGACATTCGTGCGCAATGCAAACCCCGGCCCGAAGAAGCCACGGGCCACCCACAGATCAATCGTGTCAAGACCGAGCCCGAGGTCCAACTCCAAACCCAAGCGTTAGGGAGAAAGGCCTGCTCGTAACGTTGAGGACACCCCTGGTTTCGAAAGAGATCTTCGCTCATGCTTTTCAGAAGCGCCCCTGATCTGTGACAGAGGAGGATCGGCAAGCTTCAGATTTAGATATACCAGGGCCTGCCCAAATCTCTTAGGGAAACCCTGGCCACCCAAGCAAACCCGCCTTGACCAGGAAGGTTATTTGATACAGCACAAGGGAGGAGGATGACAAGAGAGGATGGTTGGGTTAGGGGGCTGCTTCTCCAGGGAGAGGCTCGTTGAGATTTTCCTCCGACCCCTGAGGCTACGGAAGCAGCGGCGGTAAGGTCGCAAGCCTCTTAAAACGGGTACAAGCCTCTCCGAACTGCTGCTTCCAGTCAAGGCATCGGTGGTTCCATCCGGAACTGAGAAACGACATAACAAGGTCAGCCCGAGGAAGAGTCTCTAGTTCAAGATCTCCCACCAGGTAAGGACAAAACCTGGAACGCCACTCCCTCTTGGTGCCCTTTTGGCAGATGGGTGAACAAAGGGGGTTTGGCACTAGAGTTGCTTCTCCTTGACGGACGGAGCCACCCCCCTCCATCTTGGGGAGAGTTTGCTTCCTAAACCAGCCAGAGTCTCAAAAAAATAAAATAAAATAAAACAAAACAAACAGCACCAGCAAGACACCCCTCTTCACCCCACCCCACTGCTCTTCTCGCAGCTGAGATGGTAAGCCTCCGCAGAGATGGTGGGAAACAGCAGCTGATTTCAAGACAGGACAAGAGAGGTCCGGAGGGAAGACGGAAACTTGTGTCCAGTGCGAAGGGTTTTCTGCAAAGGACCCCGGGAGAGAACGCGGTCTGCCAGTGTGTGGACTTTCCCTGCAGTGACATCCCGAAAGTTTACAGGCGCCTCCTTGGACCACCGGCTCAGAACCGATGCCGAGGCTGTGGTCCAAAATGCATAGGCAGATTGTGCTCCAGCGGCAAGTTCATCTGGGGAAACTCATAGTTCACCCGCATGTTAGGAAGTGGGGGCACGTAGGGGGCGGGGATGGGCCCCAGGTTGATGGGGCCGATGTTGTTGTACAAGGGGCGGACGGGGGGCAAGGGAAAGGGCGGGTGCACGAAGGGGTAAGGGGGGATTTGGTGGTGGAGGTTTTGGGGCACCGGCCTGGGAATGGCTTCGATCCGTGGGATTTTCTCGGCAGGCTTCTCCAACGGGGGGCCGATCCGCTTGAAACTGTTTTCTGTAAGAAGGGAAGACAAGAAGAAAGGGAAAAATAGTGAGCAAGGTAGACCACACCGGTGTACAGGATGAGCTCCTTGGCCCGGGGAAAGCTATCACGTCACTTGGCCCACTCCCCCAAAAGTTGATCACGATTCCTCGAGCAACAGGTTTTATTTTCGGCGTCTGTGATTTTCCAAAAAGGTGCTTCTGTACAGAAAGCATGACAGATTAAAAGAGACTACAGTGGTACCTTCTATAAAGGAATTAATTCGTTCCAAATGAAATTCTGTTAAGCAAATTTTCCTTTATACAAATTTCCCATAGGAATGCATTGAAAACAGAATAATCCCATTTTTATGTTGTACGGATTCTCCCCATAGGCGATTATGTTAAGCAAGTTTCCCCTATCTCTGGAATTTTTTATGTTATACAGATTTTATGTTATACAAACTGTTTGTTATACAAGGGTCCACTGTATTCTACACAGAAAAACCCTACTTCATAAGAACGGACTGGGTATAAAACACATCTATGCGCTAATTTGTGGAAGTCACGTCACTGGCTTAGACAAGGACCTACATCAGGCATGCCCAAAGTCAGGCCCAGGGGCCAAATGCAGCCTGTTTTCAAATTCTGAGTGGCCCGCAGCTGCTTCTCCCCACCGGCTCAGCCTGTCACACATCCCCGCCAGCTGACCCCTCCCCATACCGCATGGAGGGGTTAGCTTGCAGTTTTACGGTTTGCCTGCCCTCCCTGCCTCCGTCCACCACCCCCCCCAGCCACCTGCCTGGCCTACCCACCCCCGGCTCCGTTGCTGCAGCGTCCTCCCTGCCTCCTTGCATGTCCCAGAGGCTTGTCCAAAGTCCGGCCCGGGGACCCAATGCAGCTGAATGGTCGGCCCTCACACATTTTCACTTCACCAAATCTGGCTCTTCTTGCAAAAAAGTTTGGGTGCCCATGAACTACATATGCATGGGAAGGGACTTTCTGTGGGGCCCTGAGCTTTCAACCCTCTTGCTCCACAAGTTCCTTGCAAAGTGAAACAGGTAACGGCGGTTCAAAACTCCTGTCCCTCGCCTCACCACCCCTTGGATCTCTCGGCAGTGGCCAGAGAACTCCTGTTTCGGCTGGGAAACCGGCCTCACGGGCAGCACACGTGCCTGCTGGCCCAGCGAAATCATTTCTCGGACGATCTCCTGGGAGCAGGGTCCTGGCGGGAAGCAAGCCTCACCCGTTCTTCTACTTGTGCCATGTTTCGCAACCGAGCTGTTGGGGTTTTTACAACGGCATTAAAAGCCTTGGCAGCTGGAACTGGGGGGTGGGTGGTGCATAAATTGCCCATCTCTGCCTTACAACCTTGGTAAGGGGAGGGGATGATATCTCAGTGACATGAAGACAATGAGACGCCTCCTGATTATACGGAGTTCACTACACAGGGCTACCTACAGGAAGAGCTGTGGCTAGGGCTCTCTGGATATCAATGTGGAGGGAAAACTCAGTGATAGGGTGGTGGGAATCAACCCCCTCCCCCGCCAACAGTGCCACTCTCTGTGACCCTGGGATTGCAAGAGACCTCCGACGGATGTCCAAGCGATTGTGTGTTGTGTCATGCAAGCCACCTGACCACAGAAGTATGTCAGTGGACAAACACAGACATGGCTTATAAGCGGAGATGAGCATCGGCCTCTTGAGTTGGAAACGCAAGGACTTAACTGTCAGGGGAAACTTGGTTGCCTTTTATTTTTAGATAATATGTGAAGAACAATGACATAACTCACCTCCGTTCTTCCTCTTTTGCTCTTCTTCAGCTTCCTTCTGAATCTCCTGGATGATCTTCTCATCATCCTCCTGCCAAGGACGAAAACCAAAAACATCAGCCGGAGATTCTACGGAGAAGTTCCTCTGAATTCAGCGACAAGCCCTTATTTTGTTTGTTTGTTTGTTTTGAATATATATATATTTACCCCACCTTCCTCCTTGGAAAAGGACCCAAGGCGGCTTAAAATAACGAGGGAGAATATACAGCCCAGCATATTTAAGACATATTCATGCTTAAGAAAAGGGAATTAGAAGAGGCATCTTTCAACATTCCAAGGTAACACATGAAAGCTACAAAGAGCAGATGAAAAGAAAGAAAAATCCATTATGAGGGATGGACGCATGGTGTTTATGCATGGTAATCCATCTAAACGTCACATAACAAATAGTCCATCATTCAGGGAAAGCTTGCCTGAAGAGGAAGGTCTTTGCCTGCTTCCAGAAAAGGCAGCAGAGAAGGGGCAGTCCTGGCTTCCAGTGGGAGGGAGTTCCAAAGTCTGGGAGCAGCAGCAGAGAAGGCCCTTTCATGTGTTCTTCTGAGACGCACCGGTGAAGGTGGCGGGATGGAGAGAAAGGCCTCTCCTGATGACCTTAGCACCCAAACCCTTCTGCACCCGTTACAGAAACATGCCAATTTATGGGACCTCGTTTGTTTTGCACAAATCCACCCTCCGCTATTCATTTTTTAAAATGTTGGGGTCCCTTGAATCCTTCCTTCTGAGTCACTGGAAATCTCATGAAGCGGTCCTGTGGGCTTTTTGATCTCCTGCCCACCCCAGTTTCTAAAGCACGGCTCGGCAGCCATCGCCGCCAGCGACAGAACGAGCTCAAGTCTTTCCTAGGGAATCCGAACGTGCTAACCATTCAAGACAAGGGGCTTCAGAAACGCAGCACGGCCCTGTTCTTGCCGCAAAGGGAACGACACGGGGTTTGTGCGCTTAAGGTTCTGCAGCCGAATGTTGTTTAAGCAACAACTCGGGTAGTGTGGGAAGGCACAGAACAGCGGATGGGAGGGCAAAACAGCAGGTGCGCAGCCATGTGGCTGACAACTTGCAGTGTTCTTCCAGGGAGGACTCGCTTGCATTGCGGGGCAGGACTAAGCTGCTTACAGGCTGGACCCTGTTCCTACTGCAAGCTTGATGGGCTCGCAAAGCAGATGTCAGCAAAGAAACTCTCCCCCTCCCCAACACACACACACACACACACACCAGTGACCCACAATCCACACACCCCTACCCCATTCTGTCCTTCCAAGGAGCAGCTGGAGTGTCGTTAATCTTTTAAATGGCATTGGCCCATTACATGCTTAGAGTAAAATGACAGCTCCGCCAATGTGAGGCTCAAGAACCTGACAGGACAGAAAGGGAAGGACGCAAACAAGGCTATTTGCCATGTTTTTAAAAACTGCACTCAAAAAGAAAAACTCAGCAGGAGCAACTCCTTGTGCTTTAAAAATCCCAGTTCCACTTAGGATTTAGGGAGGCCGAGAGAGAAAAAGGCAGCAGCCAAGGGTCAAATGGGTAGAGACAAGATGGCCGTAAAATGCTCCCAGCCACCCTCTCAATTCCACGCCCACCATTAACGTCTCCATCCCACTCGAGGTCAGGTGGCTAGCGTAGGGGCTCCAGGGTCGCCACGTGGCACTCTGGCTTCCCATCTCTGAACCCTTTCAGCCATTCCTTCCCTTTTCAGCCACGGTTTCAAAGAAGCCGCAGTGGAAGGCAATCCCCGTCTGGTCAGTAGCACCCGGCTTGGACTGTCTTGCGCCTCTGCCCATTTGGGATGTCAGGGGAGTTCCCCTGTGATGCTCCGGCTGTTTGGCATGCCTGCAGAAGGTACTGGGGCACGATTAAACAGTTGGGACAATATCAGGCTGGAAAGAAAGGTTGCTGCCAAAGAACTGACGGCAGGGCTTCCTGGCTAGTAAGCAGAGTCACTGAATGAGACCCCGAGGGCCATGGACTCCTCAATGCAAAGACCCATACCAACTGCATTTCCCCATAGGTGGCCATCCAACAACGGCTTAGAAATCTCCATCAAAGGAGAGTCGCCCAGCCTCGCAAGCGGTGGATTCCCTTGTCCAACGGCTCTTGCCACGAAGAGCCGCCATCTCCATTCTTGTAAGGGGAATCCGTCATTTCAGCCCATGACTTCTTTGAAGACGGCTCTCCTACAGCCTCTCAGCCTTCTCTCCTCTTCTCTCCAGGCTAAACATGTCACGTTCCCTCAACTTGTACTCAAAAGACTTGGTTTCCAAACCTGTTATGCCACTAGCTGCTGCCCTCTGGACCTTGTCCTGCCTTCTACGTCGTCTTCTTAATACTGTGGGGCCCAGAATTTGACATAAGCGTTCCAGGTGAACTCAGATCAATGCAGGGCAGAGTCATACTATTGCAGGGGTGTCCAACCTTTGGCCCTCCAGATGTTTTGGGCCACAACTCCCACAGTCCTTTGCCACTGGCAATACAGGCTCGGAATTCTGGGAGTTGTGGTCCAAAACATGTGGAGAGCCAAAGTCTGGACACCCCTGTACTATTGCTTCCCTTGAATGAGATATGGCCCTTCTGTTGACACACCCTAGGACAATGATGGCGAACCTTCAGCACTCCAGATGTTTTCGACCACAACTCCCACAGTCCTTTGCCATTGGCAATCTAGGCTTGGAATTCTGGGAGTTGTGGTCCAAAACATCTGGAGTGCCAAAGGTTCGCCACCACTGCCCTAGGAGATCATTCATTTTTTTTGCTACTGCAAGGTCATGCTTTTTTTTTTTTTGCTTGTGATCTACTAGGACCCCCTAGCTTGTTTTCGGATGTTTACCCCGGAACCCAGATTCGGCTTGCTTTTCTGTTCCTCGCTTTGAGAGCTTCCACTCTCCCTATACCTACAGCCTGAGGTGGCCATCAGCACCTGGTAGGGCCAATCATGTCCAAGAAGATGGTGCTCATGGAGATACATGCCCTTCCCTCAATGGTCTCAAGACCACCACTGGTGTCAGCAGAGAAATCTACATTTGCGGAGCTGGAATAAAAGCAGTTAACACAGTTTCCTTCGGCCTTGGGAACAGTCATCATCTGATGAACACGTGGGTCCCTCTACCTGTCCAAACCAATACATAGGAAGTACTTGGGGCTCAAACTGGCATCCTATATGGATGCTTCCAAGCCTTATGTTTGAAGGTGTGTTAACGTTTGAAAGCCTTAGGGACCACACATGACAAATCTGGTAATAAATGAAGGTTTTTGTCTGCAGATGGGGAGATTTGGAGCACAGTTCCATGCTGGGCAGAGTTGTGGACTGGGCCACCCAGCACAGATTCTACTGTTCCGCCTGCCTACCTCGATATACTCTCAAACCTGCTCGTTTTTCCATTCTTTTCCTTGGATTTTTCCACCCCCACCCCCCTTTCTAGCTCATCCCCCATTAGGTCTCAGAATGCCTCCTATTTTTGCAATTGTGTTTTGTGACGGCCACACGGCTCAACTCCTTTTTGCCTTGATTGGAATTGTGATGATACCTAGAAAGAGCCGGCATTCCCCAGAGACCAGGAATGAGGCATAAGAACTCTCAAGATCAAAGGGCAAGATGGCTTCCACTAGGTAATATAACTTTAATTCAATCCGGTTCCAATTGGCAAACCTAGTGGACTTACAAAAACTTTTTTTTACCCCAAACCCAGAATGAAGCACATGGGTCCTTTGTATCAACCCTCCCCCCTCCCCCACCCAGGCCAAAAGGGATCTGTATGTCTCGTAGTCCCAAATGGGGCTGGGTAAGGGAGGGGGGTGGTATATGACCCATGTTTCTTTGTTTGAAGAACGCGCGTGTGACTTAAGAAACAGCCTTTTACAACTGCCCTTCTTGCCTGTCCTGTCTACAACAACATCTAGCCATGGATTTTAAGAACATCATCTAACTAAGGACTTTTAAAAGTAACCTCCTGGTGAAGAACATCTTTCGCCATGTCTGAACTTCTGGGACCTGCTTTGAAGAAGGGTGATTGACATTGCACTTGGAAGCTTGCAATGTTCCTTTTTTATTTTTAATAGTGGCCGATGAAGGTATCGCCTGTAACCTATTTTTTCAATTGTCCTTCTTGGCAGCGAGGGACTGCCTCATGAATGCGTACTCAGTGAGGGACCAACTAGGTATAGAATAGGGCAAGATTTCTGGTTTGGGGAAGAGGAGGCCGATTGAAGCTGCAGAGTGGATGGAAACTGGGAGGCCATCTTCGAAACAGAGGAAGGAGGGGGAGAGGCATTGCACATCTTGTTTTCATTTCCCCAATTTAATGCCTTCCGGTAATATTTCCTCCCTCCCAGATGGAAAATGCTCTGGATTTGTAGCACGCCCTGGGAAACTCCAATGAAAAACGCCATCTCTTTGTTAAATGCACACGCAGATGGAAGAGACCTGCCAGACTCCCTGTTTGGATCTCTTCAAGCCCTGGGTGTGTAAGAAATTTCTCCATGCTCCCTCCTCCTCCTTCCTTCTCTTCTTCACCAAGAGAGCTGCTGAGTCACCTGCCCTGGGTGGGAAGAGGGACGTGCCCTTCATGACACCGGGCAGCCAAGCTGCGGCTGCCCCCCCCCCGTTCCTTCTTTCGAGTCAGCATTTTTCACTCAAAAGGCTTCCCAAAATGGCCTCCTGTTCTGAAAGGCTTCTGCCGCCAGCATGGCGAGCAAAAACGTGCACCCTCTTCACGCACCATCCTCTTGCCTTGAACCCTGCCTGGCCCCTGGACAGCCACGTCCGCCCTTCCAGGATGAAAGACATTTCCAAACCTTTCTTGAGTCGACACCGGCTGCCTTTGGTTTTCACTGCCTTGCTTTTCTTCTCATTTCTTACACCAGAGGTGCTCGTGGCCCTCAGTTTTCTCTTGCGCAAGGCTGAGGAAGCCTCCCCCATCTTTAACTTTTGACCAGCAGGAGAGGAGAATCTGAAGTGCCGGAAGGCCAACACTCACAAGGGTCTCTCTCTCTCTCTCTCTCTCTCAGTCATTGATTTCACCATTCAGGCTGCTTCACAAGAACATAAGAGAAGCCCTATTGGATCACACCAAAGGCCCATCTAGTCCAGCTTCCCGTATCTCACAGGGGCCCCAACCAGATGCATCTGGGAGTGCACAAGAGTAGATATCTATCTCCTGATACCACTCCCCTGCCTCTGGCCCTTGAAGTAGCCTAGTTTTAAGCCTGGAGATGAAACATCTCCACCATGGTTTGTCACCTATGATGGACTTTTCCTCCAGGAATCTGTCCAATCCCCTTTTGAAGGCATCCAGGCCAGACGCCGTCACCACCTCCTGTGGCAGGGAGTTCCACAGACTAACAACGTGCTGGGTTAAAAAATATTTTCTTTTGTCTGTTCTCACTCTCTCACCCTTCAGTTTGAGTGGCTGTCCCCTTGTTCTGGTATTTTGTGAGAGGGAGAAGGTCTTCCCTCTATCCACTTTACTCATGCCCATTTACATCCTGCCTTGTGTTCTTTTTATCCTCCTCAAAATCCAAGTCTTCACCTTAGAACACTGACAACTGTGGCTTCTGCCTTTGCATGACCAATGAAAGAACACATTGCTACATCCCTTGCTTTCGTAGGGTTACTGTTTTAATGGACACCGTGTTCTTCGGTTCCTACAACGGATCTTTCCTTTCAGTAGAATGGCTGGCCTCCCAAGGTATACTCCAGGCGATGTTCCAGAATGCTTCGGTTTCATTCAGATGTGTCCTTAGAGATGTTGCCATTACGGAAAAAGAAGTGGGTGGTGGTGCAGATAAGGACTCTTGTAGCTGTCTGGAAAAATCATCAATATTTGCCCTCTGACATCTGAGAACCTCCGCAAATTGTCCTAAACACGTTTTCTTAAAATTTCTCAACACACCAAGTCTAAACAAGCCACACTGCAAGCGTCTACTCATCTGCAGTATTTGCGCCAGCTCACACCAACGCCTCTGTCTAAATATATCTATAGGCTCTCTTCATCATAAACATTTCTGGCTTGAGGTGCACTAACCTCCCCACCTTTGCTCAACACGAGAGCCCACATTGTTTTGGGCTACGACTGGGCTTAGTGAGAGAGTAGCAGAGAACACTGACCAAGTTTCATCTATGACTCTCGCAAGAGATACATGCAGAGGCTATTTTTAGAGGAGCTAGGCAGTCAACGCTAGCATATCTGGCAAAACAAAAGAAAAATAAAGGAGACAAAAACACTCTCCCCAGACACCTATCTATAAATATTTGCCAGGACCTCCTGCTTAAATGTCTGAAGATATGGACTTGTCCAGTAAAGCTCACTTTAAAACACAGTACAGTACGTAGTCTTTAAGGGGCCACATTTCCCCCACTCATCCTTATTTATTTTTCCCTTTTGTTTTTGCCTAAACAGCAAGGATGCTGCATCAGCTTCCCCTTAGGGGCTTAAACATGCCTCAACCTTTTAGGAAGGGGCCATCTGAAGCAGGGATGTATTTTCCACACAAGAAGACACCTGGGGGCCTAGCTTGATGTTCCCCATGACAAAAGGACGGCAATTAAAGCAGCCCGCTCCCTATAAGGTAAAAAGGGGGCCTCTCTGGCAAGCAGGACCCCTTGAGAACCTCCCGGCCATTAAGGGCAGCTATTCATGTGGTCCTGCTCATCTCTGAAATGGTAAAAGGAGGAGGGGCTGCTGCTGCTAAGAACACAAGGCCTGCAAAGCGGAAAAGCAGAAGAGCGATCTGAAGAGGAGGCAGCTTTACATCCTGGGAAGGCACTCTAAAACTTTAAAAAGGAGGTCTGGAGACGTGGCGAAGCTTTACTGCTTGTTTGCACGAAGCTTTACTGCTTGTTTGCACGCTGGGCTACAACTTGTAAAACAGCACAAGGCCCGGCTACTGTTCTTGAAGATGCCTGCTCTGAATCCACTCGGTGATTTATTCATCAACACCCTGCCTTTTTGGCTAGCAAGATGCAAGGCACCTTTCACAAAGGCACGACGTTGCAAAAGAAAAGCAGGATAAAAATGCTGACTAAAGAACGACAAGGACGACACCCAGAAAGAAACAAGCCCACAGCTGACAGCTGAGCCTAAACAGCTGCAGAAAGACAGGACACACACTGTCCAATCACCTTCCAAGCCTCGGTCTATGGCAGGCACGTCCAAACGTCGGCCCTCCTGATGTTTTGGACCACAACTCCCAGAATTCCAAGCCTGTATTTCCAATGGCAAAGGACTGTGGGAGTTGTGGCCCAAAACATCTGGAGGGCCGAAGTTTGGACGTGCCTGGTCTATGGGAAAGATTTTCTCAATGCAAAACAGAGAAGAGTGTTCCTGATGGCAGGAAATTTTGAAAAACCACGGAGCTATGGATGCGCAACTTCACAGCCAGAAAGTGTGTAAACATTTCAGCTGGAATGGTAAATAAAGCACTTCCTGAGGACATACATGCACACAACTCAGAAATGCCTTTTCTTACTGCCATGAACAAAGAGGCAAAATTTGGCAACTCTACCGACCTGGTCCAACCACATGGTGCCAGACTCAATTCCTCCCTGGCCAGCCGGGCTCCTTGCCTTTAAATCAACTCAAGGTCGCTGAGTTGCAGGAGGAGGACATATGACGCCAGGAAGAGGCGACAGGTGGCCCTCTGGATGTTTCTGGATTACAATTCCCATCTATCCCCACGATTAGCTATGAGGATTAGGGCGGCTGGCAGGGCTCAAGGATCCGAACAGCCACAATCACCCTGTTCCAACACCTACAGATGCACAGATGCAAGGGAGGGTTTCAGCTTCCGGGCTTAAGCACATCCAGGCAGGCCACATATGCAGAGCTGGATCGGAAAAAAATGGAAGGAAACCAGCCCCCAACACACACACACACACACACACACACGCACAGACGAGAGAGAGACACACACACAGAGAGAGAGAGAGAGAGAGAAAACAGAAAAAAATGGAAGGAAAAGAGGCCCCAGAAAAAATGGAAGGAAACAGCCCCCACACACACACACACACACACACACACACACACACACACACACACACACACACAGACACAGGAAAGACACAAACAGACACACCTTAAACACAGAGTCAGGAAAGAGAAAAGAGACGACCTTAAAGTCCACTTCATGTAAATGCAAGATTTATTTATTTATTTATTTATTTATTTATTTATTTATTTATTTATTTATTTATTTATTTAGTACATTTCTATACCGCTCCTTTTTCCATAAAGGAACTCAGGGCGGTTCCCAATTAAAAACAGCTAAAAGCACAGATAAAACAACACAATCAATGGAAAAACAAAGGCAAGATAGAATAAGAAAGTGGCAAAGAGGGAAAACCCTCGGCGGAGAGCGGAGGACCAAAAAAAAAAAATATATATTAAACGGAAATGAGGTCACCATATGCCTCCTTGAAAAGCAAAGTTTTTAACGCCTTTCTGAAGGCGGGCAGGGACTCTGCAAGGCGCAGCTCACTCGGTGGTTGGTTCCATAGAGAGGGGCCAGCAACACGTATGTTGTTTGATACAAATATGCTAAGGCAGAATCTTCTTACTGCTCTCTCTCTCTTCTCTCTCTCTCTCTCTCTCTCTCTCTCTCTCTCATTATTTCAGCACAGAGAGATTCCTCTCATCCCTCTTTTTTGTCTTTCAGGGAGGGTTAAGAGAGGCTGGCTCCTTCGACTGTGTTGCAGGGAATGGGGGAGGGCAGGGGACAGGGAGGGAGTCTTCTTTTTTTCATGCCTGTGTGGGCGCAGCCTTTCCCAATAAGCTCCAGAAAAAAATTTCACAAGGCAGGGATGCTCAGGAGGAGGAGGAGGAGGAGGAGGGTTTGATTTAAATCATTTCCAGCTTCACGGGAAGAGTCTTTGTTGAACAACAGACAATGGGCGGAGTGCCTTCAATGCACCACCAAACTGAAAGAGAGGGCGCAGAGAGGGAACAGAGGCGGCAAGCCGAGGGAGACGGGAGACGGGGAATACACTGCAGAGGAAAAGGGGAGATCATACCGAGAGGCGGGCCTATTACCCACAGGGAAGGATGCACTGACACCTTGTTATTCACTGAGAGGCAGCCTGGAATGAACTGGGGACAAACAGACTGGAGCTAGACAGCTGTAGGCAAGCAGGCACTGGGGTGGGGTAGGAGGCCGATGGGTTTCAAAATCACGGAATGGCAGAATTCGGCTCCCTTTTAACAACTTCAAACGAAGCCGTCTTCATGGCCCAGAGGAAGGAAAACATCTCTTCTTCTCTTGATAAAACATCGGCCCCCTATACGGGCAGGAACCTCTTGTAGGAGAACTCTGCCGTGATAAACCTAGAGTCGCTCTGAGGCCCACGCCTGTACAGTGGTACCCCGACTTAAGAGCAGCTCGACTTCAGAGCAATTCGACTTAAGAACGGAAAACTGTTGGCATCTGAACTGCCACCTTACAAATTTTAGATATGGACTGCTCAACTTACATTTTTTTTCGTTTTATTAATTTTTTCAAACTTATTTTTTTTCAATTTTTTAGATAGGTACCCTGACTTAAGAGTAGCTTGACTTCAGAGCGTGCATTCAGAATGGATTAAATTCGTAGGCTGAGGTACCACTATAATTTGAAACATGCTCCTATGGGCTCTGCCCAACCCATCAGTGAGGAAGGAAAAGTCTTACCTAGAGATTAAAACCAAAACATCATTTTTACCTAGCAGTGGTTCCCAATTTTGGAGTACAGTTGCCAGAAACTCTGACCAGCTCAACGTGTGGCCCTCCACATGTTGGCACAGTTCCCATCGTCTCTCACCACGGGCTCCGGCACCTTCAGGGCGAGTGGTATTGCAGCCCAATCTCATCTGGAGGACCACCGATTAACCAGCCTTGTCTTATGCTCTACAGCAGTGGTGGCGAACCTTCGGCCCTCCAGACGTTTTGGACCCCAACTCCCACAGTCCTTTGTCAGGGGCCATCTAGGCTCGGAAATCCGGGAGTTGTGGCCCAAAACATCTGGAGGGCCGAAGGTTCGCCACCACTGCCCTAGAGAGATCCAAGATAAAGGCTACTTTAAGCACGTTTGCCAGACCCTTGGATTAATATTTTAAGACTGTGGATAAGCAAAAGTGTGTGTGTGTGTGTGTGTGTGTGTGTGTGTGTGTGTGTGTGTGTGTGTGTGTGTGTGTGTGTGTGTGTGTGTGTGTGTGTGTGTGTGTGTGTGTGTGTGTGAGAGAGAGAGAGAGAGAGAGAGAGACCGCGGTGGGAGCTCTTCCTGTATCACAGTGCTTCTTGTATTAACCTTGGCCAGAAAAGCAACATGGAAAGACACAGAAAGGTGAGTGATGGAGATACTTACCATGGGGTCTGTCCAAAGGGAACATTTTGCACAGTCTTGGCAAGGGGCTCCCGGGGATCGGGGATGCTGGCAGAAGTGGTCGTACCCGTTTATGGCCGCTCGGCAGAGGTAGCACATCTGGGCCCCACAGCGGCACGACATCCGGTTGCAGCCTTCTGATTTGATCAAGCCGGTTGCGCACTTGTGGCATTTCCTAATCCGAGCCGCCGTCATCTTCTCTTCTCTGCAACAAGAGGCAAACGGGTTTTTTTAAAAAAGAATGAATAAATAAATAAAAGGTAAGGTGCCTGCCTGCAGCAAGAGCTCACTGGGCAAAGGGCCCAGTCCCTGGCACCAGCAGCTTCCAAAGAACTCAGGAGGGTGGGAACGTGGAAGGGCCAGGCCACTTGTCAGAACAGGGCTGATTGGAGTAGCTAGTACCAAACAAAACTTAGGTTCATATGTTCATTGGTGTTTATTGTGATTAATAAAGTATTAAATGGCACCACGCCATCAGGTGTACTGCTGCTTCATACCATGGCTTCAGGGCCAGTGGTCTACCACCCTCTCCTTTGCAATGAGGCCTCTTCCTGGATTTTGGAGGAAAAATCGGAGGACTTCCAGATGATGCTAGATTACAGCTCCCATCAGTCTTTGCTACTCGCCATGCTTAGTTGTTGCTCATTGGGGTCTGGAGACCAAGATCATCTGGACAGCAACACACTCCCACCTGTGCACTCTAGACGAATGCCGGTGGCCATCATCAAGGTGGCCCAACCCACAACAACTATCTGATGGCTGGGGATGGCTATAGAGCGGGAGGACAGAAAGAAGGAGCTAGTGCCTTCAAGAGAATGGCAGGCTTGGCCTGTGGACCACGCAGGGGGAGAGTAGCCAAAGAAGCAAGCAATGGGAAGAAACTGGGTGGTGGTGGTGGTGGACTACAACCATGATGCATTTCAGGGTTGTTGCATTTAGATTCAAGTCAACCAACACATTCTCTCAGTGGCACTGACACATCATTTCAATCCTTCTTCTGACATAGCAGAGAAACCCCTTTCTAAGATCTGCTGCAGTCCGTTACACGCACCAGCCGAGGATGTCTGCAAGGATTACTCGTGGATCAAATGTACTACAAGTGCATCTTGTAGGCAAGTAAGTCCCAACGGACCCGATGGAGCTGACCTTGAGCAGAAATGTACAGAATCTAGACCGGTACTTGATTCAGATTACCTGAACAATTCTTTCAATGTGCTTATTATGTTATGTGTTATGGACTGTCTATACGCATTGCTATTAGATGCCAACACTATTTTAAGGAGCGGTTCCATTTCTTTATCTGTGTGCAGCCTGACTGACTATCAAGCAATAAAGTATTCACATGGCTCACATTTTAATTTACCAGCAAAAACGGGTGAAATTTGGCTCTGCGGGTAGGTGTTACAATTCACATCACAGTAATACGTTTACTGATGTGTTTGATTTGAAGAGGAGCAATGTTTACTGGACGCCCCTTTTCTTGGGCTGATGAATGGCCTTCAACCTCCTTATTCAACGTTGCCACATAGAGGAACTCTGCCCCCCCCACGCTCCCCCTCCAACATTCTTCTGCACGCCTATCAACACCATGGTGCCTTCTCAAGCATGGCCTTCCCAGGAACTCGGGATGGCTGGGAAGAATCCTCTTGTGCCCTCTAAATCCAACCAGGTTTCTAAGCAGGCCCTTGCTGCTGCCTATTTGGAATTAACGTATGATGAGTCGGAGACAAATGAAGTGAAAAAAGTCCCTTCGAGGCCAGCATTCTGCAGGCAGAGATCTGGTTTCCCAGACAGCCCCAGAAGCAGCCGAGGGAGGCTTTAACCTAGAAATAAACTGTCGCTCCTGAAGTCAAAAGGGCACAAGGATTCTTGCCTCTGATGGATGGGAAATGAAAGAAGCTAGGGACACCAGACTCAGGCACGGCCTCTCGACAATTCCTTAAAACCATGGCCTTGTTGCTACGATCCTCAGTAAACACTTGATGTTTAGAGCCTGACAAGAGTTTTCAGCTTTTCAACAGCCCCTTAGTTATTTCCCACTGGAAGAGGTAGTACAAGTGACAGGAACCCGGATTTTTGTTTACTTCTGTTTTATCAGTAAAATCTATTTCTCTTCCACCTCGTCTCCCCCTTGACACACCTCCCTCTTCATTCCTTTTGATACCAAGGCTGAGGAGAGATTCTGTGCAACTCAAAAAGGCAAAAGGGGATGGATGGAATTCCCCTGCAATACAGCTGTACTGCAACAGGAAGACTCCCTCCACCAGCACAAACAAGGCATAAAGCAGGCCGGTGTGCACATCTCTGCAGACGTTCCAGGGGTTTCAGGAAGGGGCTTTCCCCAGCCTTGACCTGGGATGCCAAGGTTGTGTTTGAGCCTGCTGTTCCAAATGCCTGGTCCCTTACCCTCAGCTGAAGGATATGAGCAGAGGAAGATATGGATGGATGGAGCAGGGTCTGGCCTGTGAAATTTTGGGGAACCGCCTGAGTTTGAGGAGGGTCCTTGGATCATTGGCTGCCTCTGATGCAACCGGTTTAATGTGGCTACCCACTCCTGAGAATGTTACTGGGCAGATTCAGGAAGTTCTTTGCATCCTGGGTTTGGTTATACAGTAGGACCACTGTAGCCACTGATTGATTAACCACTGATTCAGTCATCCACAGCTGGCAGAGGGGAAAAATAAATAAATAATTCAGCAGCCACAAAGCAAACTACTGTTACAAACAGCAGCCGTAAAGCAAGGTACTGTCGTAAAACAGCAGCCGCAAAGCAAGCTACTATCACAAAACAGCAGTTTTGGGGGGGGTTGTGTTCTCTCTTATCCACGGTCTTCATTAACCACGGGAAGGCCTGGAACCCGCCCCCAGTGGATACTGGGGTCCTACTGTACGCCCAGGGCAAGAGCTCCTGGGCTACAAAGTACATGGGCTGGGGGGATGACAACCACTGCACTTTGGCCCTTGGGAAACAGGAAGATTCGAGAACCTGTGAATGGTCTGGGAGTCCTGCTGAATCTGATCCTTTGAACAGCAGGGAACTCCCATCCACGAGAGGGGAAAAACATCCAAAATGGGGAAAAAGGAATTACAGTGGACCCTCATATAATAAACCGTTTGTATAACATAAAATCTGTATAACATAAATTAATCCCTTCCATATGAACCTACCCAGCAATTAAGATCGAGCCAGGGGGCCCTCTTGAAAGAGCCATCCCTCAAGGAGGTGAGAGGGATGGCTTGCAGACACAGGGCCTTCTCGGCAGCTGCCCCCAAGCTATGGAATGCCCTCCCGAGTGAGATCCACCTGGCGCCAACATTGATGACATTTAGATGCCAATTTTTTTTAATTGATACAATATACAGACTGTGGGTCCTCTGATGGCAATTTTAATGTAATGATTTTAGTGTAAGGTTTTTTTTATTATTGCTTTGATTATTTATGGATATTCTATTTTTAACTATTTTAAACTGTTTTAATTCTTTTGATTGTATATGCTGCCCAGAGACCTTTGGGTAGTGAGCGGCATATAAGTTGAAAAAATAAATTAAATTAAATAAATAAATAAATAAATAAAAATGCCCTTAGAACTGCAGAGCTGGAAGGGACATTACGGATCCCTGGAGTCCAAGCCCCTGTCTCGGAGGCACGCAGGGGAACTGAACTCCCAACCTCTGGCTCGGCAGCCTGAGACCGGAACCCCCGAGCTCTCCAGCGGTTCAGTTCCGTGCTGCTCAAAACCCTGCACATTGTTTCATGAACAATGGCTACAAGAGGGGTGCCCAACATATCTGTGACTTTTACGCCTGCAAAAGTTGGTGGCCAACGTCCTGGCACCTCTGATGAAGAGAGGCACGAGTGCCTTGTGTGCCTTCTGTCTACCAGCCACGTTGCCACGTTTCCTTGCTGTCTCCTTGTTCCAAACTCTTCCTGGGGCGCCGTGTTTCCACTTAAGGCCGGCAGTAAAAACAGGGTGCTACTGATCCTCTGCTCTCTCTCTCTCTCTTCCGCCCTGCTCCCTTCTCATCCTCCCAACAGGAAACTCTGCACAGAGCAGGAAACTGGTCTCTGAACTCCAGCTGTGCTTCCCGTTCCCTTGACTCAAACAGGAAGTTTTATTGTCTCAAAGAGTACAATTTCAGCTGCACACCAGCAGCTCCCCAAAGCAAATAAACTCTGTTACAATGATAACTGGAACAGCTTTCCCTTCCCTTCCCCTCTCCATTGAAGGCCATTCTGCCACAGAATGAAGCTAAAACCTTGCTATTTTGGGCCACATAGAACTGTTGTTGTTTTTTCTGGTCGAACCCAGATCCCTTTTTATTGCTGGGTGGGGGTGGGGGGTCTATAGACATAGGAAATACGAAAAACCACCCGCACAAAGACAGGTGACTATTCTCAGACACAGGAGGCTCTGGGGCTATGTGTGGATGGATGCATTTATTTAAAATACTATACATCAGCAACAAAGAGAACAGATATGGAGCAGAGGATTGGTGGAGATGACCAGTGCAGCATGGGGTCTGGAGAAATAAAGAGAGGGGGGGTCTCACTGGCTCAGAGGTTTCCAACCTGGGGTCCCCAGACGTCCTTGGGGCCTCCCAGAAGCCCCCACTGTGTTGAACACAATTTCTGGGAGCTTCAATCAAAAACCATCTTGGGACTCAAAGTTGGGAAGCAATGCGTAAGTGAGACCTTCACTCATCTCATGAAACCTCCCGAGGGATTTCTCTTCTCCCACAGGATCCTACCGGCTGTTTGCAGCTGGAAGGAGAGCCCTCTGGTATGTTACTCCGCTCACTCAATTTGCAGCCTGGGTGCAGAGAAACTGAGAGAGACTTCACAGCCACTGCAATTCCTATACCAGACCCCCCGGCTCTTGGCCTTTGGGTGTGGCATCAGATGTTTGCAGTCGAGAGGGTCTAGGGCAGTGGTGGCAAACCTTCGGCACTCCAGATGTTTTGGACCACAACTCCCAGAATTCCAAGCCTGTATTGCCAATGACAAAGAACTGTGGGAGTTGCAGTCCAAAACCATCTGGAGTGCCGAAGGTTCGCCACCACTGGTCTAGGGGGAAAGAGGCTTTATCTGTGGCCTTCTCTCCCTTCTGCCCTTTGTGCTACTTTTACCATTCCTCTATTGCACTGGCTATTGCCAAAGAGATCCTGACTCCTGTTAGAGATATTTTTCTAGCTGCTATATTGAGAAGAGCTGACTGTCATTTCACAGGCATCAATGGCGTCTTACCCTTTCTATTCATGGCGTGCCAGGATCTGTACCTCAAGTGAGGACGGGAGTACTCAAAGCATCCCTCTCTTTGCAGTTCTTGGCTCAAGGATGGACAGGTGCAACTTTAACATTGTGATAGCAGAGAATCACTTTGGCTTTTACTGACGCTGGCTAGAAGAGGGTCGCAGATTGCCTCCACTAATGCACCACCTGCCCCCCCCCTCCCAGCAGCCTCTAGGCCAATGATGGCAAACCTATAGCACGGGTGCCAAAGGTGGCACTCAGAGCCCTTTCAGTGGGCACCTGACATCATCTCTTCATTGCCACCTGTATTCAGGTTAAATTACTGTATTGGCACTTTGCAAAAAAACTTAGTGGGTTTTGAATTGCAGTTTGGGCACTCGGTCTCTCTAAAAGGTTCGCCATCACTGCTCTAGGCTCTTACGCAGACCGGCCAACTCAGATTGACAGGAGCCCAGGGATGCAGCTCTGTGGGATGACAAGGTGACGTTCCAGGTTCACTGCTTGGCTTCTCTAAGCAGGAAGAGGGAGAGAAGCACATCGCCGGGACGGCTTCCACGGCTGGACGGTGAAGTCTGGGAATAATCCAGCATTTAGGAACGGGAGCTTTTGGGGATTGAGGTTTTCCTCTTGCAAAAAAAAAAAAATATAAAATATAAAAATAAATAAATAAAGGAGGTCTCCAACTTTCTTCCCGCCCACCTTTGATTGAAAGTTACTTACACAGAGGTTCTGTATTTTATGTCATCCTTCTCGGCCAACTGTTCGCAGGTCAGGTTCATGTGTTCTTTCCAGAGGCCCTGGCATTTTCGACAGGTTTCCTGGGGACAAAGGCAAACCTCGTTACCCCTCAGGAACATTCGATGGATCCAGACGGTCAGCTTTTGCATGCATTTTGCAAGGAGATACAGAACATGAAGGCACACTCTGTGGTGACCGTAATTCTGCATGCCTCTGCAGAACCCTCTCTACATGGGGTTGCCCTTGACTCTCCTCCGGCGACTGCAGCGGGTGCAAAATGCGGCGGCCAGATTGGTGGCGGGTGCGCGTCGCTTTGACCGCATCACCCCGGTGCTGGCCCGGCTGCATTGGCTACCCGTTGCCTCCCGGATCAGATTCAAGGTCCTGGTTTTAGTTTATAAAACCCTCCATGGCCTGGGTCCGGACTACCTGGCGGAGCGGATCGCCCAGCGGTCAACATCGGCCCGACCGGTTCGGCAGTCGCGAGCGCACTCGCTGCAGGTTCCATCCCCCCGAGAAGCCAGGCGGTCCCTAACCCGGAACCGGGCTTTCTCGGTGGCCGCCCCATCCTTATGGAACTCCCTGCCTAGCGAAGTGCGCTCTGCAGAGTCCCTGCTGGCCTTTCGTAAAGCGGTGAAGACTATCCTATTCCGCGAGGCCTTTGGCGACCTAGCTTAGCCCCCCCTTTTTAATCCGCCATCGATAATTTGCTGAATTCTATAACAGCGGCGAGTTCAGAATTTAAGGGTGCGCCTTCGCCTCTGCTTTTTTAATATGTTTTATTTTAACTCCTGTTGACCTGTTGGTCTTGTCTCCTATTGCTCTGTTATGTATTTTCTGCCTGTATTTGCTGAATTGTTCAGCCATGTTCGCCGCCCAGAGTTCCCGTTGGGAAGATGGGCGGGATATAAATTCAACAATAAATAAATAAATAAATAAACCCTATTGTTTCCAAAGCTTTGTTCCTTCTAAGGACTGTGGCGTGTTTCAGCCAAGAGGAAAAAGGAACACAACAGATGCCCGCCCAGGTCATCATTGCTAACATCTGGCCTTCTATATTTGTCTTCTTCGACTGTCCCAGAACCTGCCCCACATGGGCTGTAGACTCTGGAGCAGCAGTAGCAACAGGAAACGTTCTGCAGACTTGCTAATGTTGGTGCAGGAACCAAACGGCGGGTTCCCCCCCTCACCCTGCCAAAAAAACTTCCCTTGCTTACCCAGATCATCAGCATTAAGCAGTTCTAAGTACAGATCACCACACTTGGGCAAAATGAAGAAAAGCAGGCGTTACTCTGGGCTTTTGATGTCATTTGCCAACCTGCTGGCTGAAAGATGGTTCCATTTGCCCATTGGCAACTTGGTTCTCAAAGTCAAAAGCCAAAGCTAAGCCATTTTAGGTGTCAGGTGGAGTGTTTGTGTGTGTGTATGTCTGTTTTTAAGAGTTATCCATCAACACCCAAAGAGAGAAAGAGACCCATTTGGGCTGAAAATCCTTTCAGCTGAGCGACTCCTAGCAGACAGTCCCCGCCCAATGCCTGAAAGAAACAACCCACAAGGTCAAGTAGGTTTCTAGGGCGAGTCTACGGAAGCCAAGATGGACCTGGTTCTTCTTCCTGCTCACCTCTGGACTCCTTTGTAAGGTATCTGAAAGATCTTCGCTTAGGAGCCTCGTGGCGCAGTGGTTAAAATGCCTGTACTCCAGGTAAAACTGTGCTCACGACCTGGGGTTCAATCCCAGGTAGCAGGCTCATGGTTGACTCAGCCTGCCATCCTTCCGAGGTCGGTAAAATGAGTACCCCGCTTGCTTGGGGGGGGGGCAATGTGTAGCCTGCATACTACAATTATAACTGTAAACCGCCCAGAGACTACTTGAAGTCGGATGGGGCGGTATATAAGCAGAACACTTTATCAGAGGTTTGAGTCAGAACCACATGAGCATCCTTTGTGAGCGAAACATCCATCAGTCCTCATTCTGCCTCTCACAATCCTAACAGAAGTGGTCCATCATGTAAATGGGGCAGACACAAAAACATCCCAGCTGCCTGTGTTTATCTGCTTTGCCATGCGAGCTTCACAGGTTCCTCACCTGTGAAAAAAAATGTTCAGCTCCCTGGCCCCACTGTTCTTTCAGCCATTTGTGTCAACAACACAGCTAGACGGAGTTCTGCAGGAGATGCTTGCATCAACCAAAGCTGGGCAGAAAAGGCGCTCTTAAATTAGGCAGAAGTGCTCAGATAGAAGATGCTAATTTCCTGACCAATGTGGTAGCTTAAACCACAAAGTTTCCATATATGGATGCAAGAGAAAGGAAATGGCAAGTAGACACCATGTACCCAAAAAAAGCCTATTAAAAGGTTCATTACCGACAAGCCTTCCTCCCCAGCTTGTGAGGACATTTCCTAGGGGAGGATAGAAGTAATTCACGCCATAAGTTTTAGCCATTTGCACCCATCGCTGTCCAGTCTTAAGGCCATTTAGAATGAATTCAATGATGGTGAAGAATTTGCATCAGCCATTTCCAGAAGGAATGTGGATGTTCAAAGGGACAGAGCCATGACAATGATGTCTGAGTGGAAAAATCCCAAAATGGTACCCTTCACACACATAAAGCAACACAGAGCCCCGCCGTGGGAAGTTCATCATCATCATCATCATCATCATCATCATCATCATCATCATCATCTACCACCAAGTCAATTCTGACGTTTCTTGTGGATTTCAACGGTACTTCTGCAGGACCAAGTCCTAGGGCAGGGCTGGTGGAACCTCTAACACTCTAGGTGTTTTGGATCACAACTCCCATGCTGTACTGCCAAGGATAAAGGGTGTTGGGAGTTGTAGTCCAAAATATCTAAGGACCAAAGGATGATCACCCCTGTCCTAGAGGACTGAGCTCTCGACGTTTACCATGTCGGCTTGAAATACACCTCTTTCCCTGATGGATATCAAATATAGCTACTGCTGATACAGGAAGGGTGGAGATCCCTTGCCTGCCCTCAAAACATGTAGACCTTCCTTCTGAAGGGCCTTCCTGACGCCTCAATTGTTCAGAAAATGTCAGGTTGGAATTCTGCTCAAGGAAGCCAGCCTGCATAAAGACGCGGGGCTCCATCTATATGTCAGGGGATGCCGCCATCTAGCGCTACAGGGTAGGAACGTCCAGGGTCCTTGTAGCCGACAGCTCTGGGGCCACGCACGACCCCACCTTAGCATCAAGGTGCTAAGAGGATGAATCCGTACAACTGGGGAGCGAAGGAAGATGGGAGCCAACCCTGTTTAGCATAGCTAAGTGCTTTGGGGAAACTCATATGTGTTGACATGGCTCAGGAAGCCGTCTGGGCTGGGTTCCAGTGCCCTGCAATCCAAGAGGATTATGTCAACTGAACCTCGCAGTGTCAAGGATATAGGGGGATTATCATGACTCTCACAGCAATTGGAAGCAGTACAAAGACTTTTATAGGGCTGGCGAGTCACAGAATACTTCATAAGACTTAGAAATGTGTGTGTGTGTGTGTGTGCGTGTGCGCGCACACACACATACTCATTTAGAAAGAGATAGATAGATAGATAGATAGATAGATAGATATAGATAGATAGATAGATAGATAGAAAGAAAGAAAGAAAGAAAGAAAGAAAGAAAGAAAGAAAGAAAGAAAGAAAGAAAGAAAGAAAGAAAGAAAGAAATGAGGCAAATGAAATGTAAATGAAATGTAAATGAAATGTAAATGATTTGTCCATCATCAGCTCAATGGCTGCAGAGACTCAGGTTTTCTGGTTCTTTAAACTAAAGGACACTACAGAGGCCATGTTGAATTATGCATCCTGTCTAGAGACATAAAATTTCCAGAAATGTTGAAGGGGGGTGGAGACTTTGGATAAAAATGAAAAAAAGTGGGAAAAAGCATGGTCCCAAGAATTCCCCCAAAGTTTCAAAATTTTTTACATATCTAACCCCGTTAAATCTCGCCTTGTAGAAATGAAGCTACTGGTAACATGATAAGCATCCTTTTTCACAGTCCTTAATCTTAGCCCTAATATTAAAATACAAATCAAAATAAACCAAAGAATAATCAATTACATTTACAGCTGCACTACACACATTGAACAAAGATACCCAAAACACAGAAATCTCTGAATCTACAGAAGTGGGAGTCATTCCGTGTAAAAATATGTCATTCATCAAAGTATGTCCTTTAAAATGTGAGTTCCTTTTAAAAAAAAAAGAATAAAGGGAATTCAGAAATATTAAAGCCAGGGGTTGCATTCAGAAAACAAGATGCAATCCTGTCCCAGGACTCCAACAATCACAAGCATATCATTGCAGACGTCAAGTCCCACTGTTCGTCACATCTGGGGAAAATGCGGATCGTAGGCAAAAATACTGTATACACAACCACATAGTATTTTATGAAAAACAGGCATGAAAAAGTAGATTAACTGCTGCTTGAGCTTAAAAGATTATTAGAAGCTGACACAGAAATGGGATAGAATTGAAGTGAGGATTGCAACCAGGAGAAACAAAGAAAATGAGACTGACAGATTTATTTGCCTCTCCTTAAAGCATCATCAAAACAATTGCTTGCATAAAAACTTAAGGACGACAACAAAAACTAGAAGGAGAAGCCAATTAAGAGAGGAAAAATGCTTAATAGTAACTCTACAAACCTGACAAGGAGGAAACTGCCCTTAAAATGGTAACATCCTGATATTTGCAAGAGAGGTGAAAGTTTGGGTGCTGCCACAGGAATATGTTCACTGCCAAATTTCCAAACCCCTTCTTGGGAATCTATCTTTGAGGTTGCAGACTTGCTAAACAACCCTGGTGGCTCAACAAGGACAGGCAAAACAGTCACTGGGCAGATTCTGTTCTTGGCGTTATCACAGGAACCAGGGTGGCCCCGTCGTCACAGAACACTCGTAAGTTCACAGGGTTATGTTTCAATATTTTGTTGCTATTGTTTGTTGGTGCATCCTCATTCAGTTATACTCTGTGGAACTGATGCACACACATACACGGAAGTGAACGTATCTGCACACCAGCCTATAGACACCCCAAGCTCGGGTCCCCAGGCATTCTTAGACTAAAATTCCCACAATCCTTGGTAAGAACAGCTAGTGATGAAGGCTTAGGGACTCTTTAGTCCAAGAACTTCTGGAGATCCACAGTTGGGAACCATGACTAGGAGCCTTGTGGCACAGTGGTTTAACAGCACGACTGCAATTAAGACCCTGATGACGACCTGAGTTCAGCTCTGACCGGACGGGGCAGCCCAGCTCAAGGCTGACTCAGCTTTTCATCCTTCTAAGGTTGATAAACTGAGTATCCAGTTTGTGGCGTGTGTATGTGTGGAGGGGGAGGGTGTAGCCTGCCTAATTAAATTATAAACCACCCTTTCACACTGTGGCCAAACTGTAATTTTGGGTGGAAAAGTGGAGGTTGTCTTATACATGGGGGCATCTTCTAGAGGGATTCTATACTTGGACTTAAAATTAGACGAAACATTGAGGGCTGTCTTATATGCAAGTAGAGATGGGCACGAAACGATTTTTTTTTCGTTCCGTTACTTAACGGAACGAATAACGACCGTGGCGATGGATTAGGAACGAAACGAACAGAACCAGAAAATTATGTTTGTTACTTTTCATTTCGTGAATGGCGGCGCACGATGAAATGAGCTGTTTTCAATGTTTAAAAAAAACGCCCTGGACATCTGCAAAAACCCAGCGATAATTATTTATTCTGCCTGATAATAACAGCCAGTGGGGTCTGGGGTCCTTAAAACATTCGTTTATGTCTTTTCTCCCATCGCTGACATAAAGGGAGTTAGGGGACATCGGCACAACATGGCTGCCACATGCCTAATATTGATTTCTGGGCAGAAGTAAGGCAAGGAGAGAACTGCATGGTTGCGAAACCGTAATTTTGGGTGGAAAAGTGGAGGTTGTCTTATACATGGGGGCATCTTCTAGACGGGAAAATATGGTGTATCTTAAAGCAAAGTGTGCTGCTTACATACCACCCTAGAATGTGGTTCTCGGCTTAACTCTGTGTGTAAGACAGCCCTCAATTTTCAGTCTTAACTATTTTAGGCAAAAACATAGTCTTAGGTACATGAAAAAGACTACATATTGTTTGCTAATTTTAATGATTTTTTTAAAAAATGCCTTCTGACAGTTTTGCCATTTTTGGATTATATCCTCTGTGAGCTGGTCTCAAGCTGAAAAACAGTCGATGAGCTGCTTAACAAGTAGAAGCAGCTGCTCCGGGTTAAGCAGACGGAGGAAGGCTTTAGTTGTCAGAATCCTGCCTCTGCGGCTGCCAGGTAAGAGCAGTGAACCATCATCATCATCATCATCATCATCATCATCATCATCATCATCATCATCATCATCATCATCATCATGGCTAACCTAAAATCTCCCTAAGTGCCTACAAATTCTGATGTCTGGGGTGAAATATGAATCAGTGACTTTCCAGATTTCATCTCTCGGGGGCTGCTTTCTGCCAGCACGGGCATTTACAAGACGGGCCTTAAGGAAACGTCCCGCCTTCATAGGAATGGGCACTCCATGCTTATGTGAAGTCAACACATGGAGAAGATCTCCTACCCCCAAGAACGTTTTAAGGAAAAGATAGATTGGTGGGCCACTTTATTAGCTGGCCTGGTCACGCATATAGATAATACTGGCTGCAAGCCAAAAGGTGGAGCACATGTATAGTCGTCCCACTGTATAAAAAAGGTAATCGAAAAGATCCTAATAACTATAGACTGATTAGCCTAATACACATCACAGCTAAAATTTATGCTAAATTCATCTTGCAGAAATTAGAAGCATGGGCTGATGAAAATGCCAGTTGTCTTGGATTCCCTCCCCTTGGAGGGCTCCTACGAAGTCAAGGTGTGAGCCACAGCAAGGAGGGAGGACCCTGGTTTTTACAAGTCGAAGCTCCGGTTACGTCTGGCCGGGGAGAAAATAGAAGCCTTGTTTATTTAAAACCACCCTCAAAACTGTTGCTTAAACATGCAATTTACCATGAATCAGCATGACACAATCTGCCAGCTCTTTCTTTACAAAGAGGCAGGAGGGAGCGTGAAACAGCCCCTAAAGATGGAGATATTTTGAAGGGTCACAAGATACTACAACAGATAATTTGGAGGCAGAAAAGCAGCAGATGATGGTCATCTGACTGCACACAATCTGAGGCCATAGTTTCCAAACAGCAGAACTCTTTATCTTCAGAAAACTTGGGAAACCCTGACATCTTTCTTGCCGTAACTTGCCCGGAGATTCACAGTCTCCTTCCTTGCATCCTTTGCATTCACTTCTTCACTGGCAACTAGATGGGGGGTGGGGGTGGGGGGGTACTGAAGGGCTTCAGAGCCTTCAAAAATAAAAATAAAAACAGTTTGACAGCAGATGGGGATGTGTATTCTGGTATATTTTTTTTAAAAAAAATCCACAGGAATGTCCCCCAAAGTGGGCCTCTAAAGTCTCCTCAGGCTGACTTCTGCAAATATTTGGCTTGCAAGCTTAGCCTAGTTGCACCATTGTGTTCGAGGAAATGAAAGGTACTGTATTCCCCTGCTCACGCACCCTGGCCTCCACTCTATCTGGAGTCTTTCCAAGAAACTCATTAAGAAAATCCAGACAGATCATCAGACGTACTAGGGGTGCATTCAGAGGAACAGGTATGACACACCAGGAATGATCACAAAATCAACACCTAATTCTAATACTGTAAGATACCCCTCTCAACTCCCTGTTCTCAAACTTGAATATGTCTTAACTGTACCGGACTGCATATTGTCCTTTCATTACTGTAAGCCGCCTTGGGTCCTTTTCCAAGGAGAAAGGCGGGGTAAAAATACTCATAAATAAATAAACTTGCAACGTTTCAACTTGCAACGACTTATGGGTAGGCAGGTCGGTGCGCCTGCACCCCTTGCATAGGCTCAGGCCCCGTCCCTCCACGCACGACGCTCCCTGTCTCAAGAGGTGACTTGAGTGTGCTTTCCTTCTAAAACCAGGACCAGGCTGGCCATAAAAGGCAAGGTTATAAAAGCCACCCGCTGATAGCATGACCTGCAAGCAGGAACCATGTGACTTCCTCAAAGTGCCCGGCAGGATTCGTTCTCATTTCCATTTCGGGACACTAAACCGGGCAAGAGGTAGGGCCGCAAGCCGTTTGTGGGTACACAGCTGAGAAGTGGGCAACAGCAGAAGGATCGAGACCTCATGACAACCCTTGCTGAGACGGAGGGCTTCTCAGGGCTCTGAGGCTCTTTGAACAGCTGAGACAGAGCCCTATTTCGGATAAGGCCTTACAAGTGGGAATGAGAAGATACTTTGCAGGCATGTCCAAACTTGGGCCCTCCTGATGTTTTGGACCACAACTCCCAGAATTCTAAGCTTAGCCTGCCAATGGCAAAGGATGATGGGAGATGCAGTCCAAAACATCTGGAGGGCTAAAGTTTGAACATGCCTGCTTTATGGTGGTTGGGTAGGACCAAATACAGAACGGTGAGGCCCAAAAATACTGTACCACTGATTTTCACTTAAAGCTCTCACTGTGAGCCATTCAGCCTTAGGAGAAGCATCTGACCTTTTCTAAATGGCTGCAAATCTGTGTGAAATCCAGAAAACCATCTGGGGAAGGAGGCCCAGTCTTCCAGGAAAGGTCCAGATATGATCCAATACTTCAGGCTCACAGTGCAGACATGGAAGGCGACAGCGGCTGCCTGTCTCATTTTTACATACAGAGTTAAAGAGAGAACACAGCCAGGCTGGGAAACAAGGTTCAAATCATCATCATCAGGTGCCATCAAGCTGACTCTGACTTGTGGTGACCCTTTTCGGGCGTTTTCCAGGTAGAGACTACTACAGAGTGGATTCCCTTCTTCCGGGGAGCCTTGGGGCTGTGAAACTGGCCCAAAGTTACATAGGCTGCTTCTACTCACAGGAAGCACAGCCAGGAACCCTAAAGAAGACACAGGCGGGAGCCCAACATTTTATTTATTTATTTTAAGATTTATAATACCGCCTGCTTCCCAAAGGGAACTGTGTAAATAAAACCCCAGTCCCTGTCTCTCACTGATTCATACAGCCAGCTAACAAGGTTTCAGGTTATGCAAAAATTTGGATCCGGGCCTCCCTCATCCCAGGGCAGCAGGTAGGATACTACACAACACTGATTTTACTAAGTGGTCTACTCTTTTCTTTTGTTGGCAGGTTTTTTTTTCCTTCCGTCAAGACGGTAAGAATTCAGAAGGCAGGTCATAGGATGGGAACAGGATACAGTAATCCCCCACCTATCGCAGGGGTTAGGGACCCGACCTGACCCACAATAATTGAAAATCCACGATAGGAGGATGCTGGGTCAGGTCGGGACTGGGGGAGGGCTCTCTGGGGGCTCTTGTACTTACCCCAGGCCTGGCGCTGCCCCAAACGGGCCTGCAAGGGGCTTTCCAGTCCCCCAGAGGCCCCCAAAGTGCTTTCTAGTGATAATGGAGGTCACTTCTGGTTTACTGGAAGTCACTTCCGGTTTACAGGGAAGCACTTTTGGGGCCTCCGATGGGCCTGGGAAGGCCTTTCCTCCTTACCCCAGGGGGCCTTTTTTCCCATATACTGCGGACCCGCGATATACTGAATCCGCAGTATATGAACCGCAAAAGGGCGGGGGGACAACTGTACCCTCATCGGCTCCCAGCTCAGGGCTGAAGCTTCTGCTGACTGAGCAAAAGACGTCTGTTACATGCCGAGTTGCTGACACTGGCCAAATCACCAATGCTAGAAGGGGAGGCAGGACCTCCCGGAGGTTTCGGAAATACTTCTGCTAGGCAAAACCGTGGGCTTTTGCTTGGGAAATTCTGCCGCTCACATGCTCGGCTGGGTTGCGCCGGCTTCTTAGGTCCAGGCCAAAACGTAAGGCTTCCTTCTTCCCCACAGAAGGCACTTTTCTCTCCCTATGGTGTGACGCAACAGGCAGATTTCGGAAAAGACATTCTCCTACCTAGGTTCCAAAGCGCCGTATTCCTTTCCATATGCTTTTTGCATGCCCTCTGAATATTTGTCAGGAAATGCCAAGCAAACAAACAAACAAACAAAACCCCAAACCCTGTTGAGTACAGCAGCACAAAAATATAGAAGAACGGCCTATTCTGTATTGTTTGAGAGCCTGTTATTTGAAGAAGGACCTTGAACATCCTATTCTGCTGACTGTACCGTTTCCGGCCAGCTGCATCTCCTGAAAATACACAACCAGGTGTGACAGATACCAGCTCCCAAAGGCAGTGAGGGGGACAGAAAGGACAGACTGCACCTCTTCCCTGGAATGAGAAGTTGCACCCTGTCTGTGAGCACCGCATTTTCACCATTAATGCTGTAGGGAAAGGAGCAGTTCTCTAAACAATGCTACAAAAGTAACAAAAAGTTCCTTTCAGCAGGGAAAGTAGCAGTTCTCTAAGCAATGCTACAAAAGGAACAAAAAGTTCCTTTCTGCAGGGAAAGTAGCAGTTCTCTAAACAATACTTACAAAAGTAACAAAAAGTTCCTTTCTGCAGGGAAAGTAGTTCTCTAAACAATGCTACAAAAGTAACAAAAAGTTCCTTTGCTGCTATAGGGTGGGATTAACACAGAGAGCCATGCTGGATAAATTGAAAATGTTTCAGGACAGTAGCACTCAACAACTTGGGAGGTCCCCCCATGTGTTACTGGAGGAAAATTCCCAGAAGCCTTTGTCATTAGCTGTGCTGCCCAGGAGTTCTTGGGAGTTGTAGTCCAAGAACATCTTGGAGACCCAAAGTTAGGAACCACTACTTCAGAACATAAACTGTAGTGAGCTAAATTATGATAATTTCACTGTTACCCACCTGCCCCAGTGAAATCACAGCTTTGCACTGTGAAGAATATGCATAGGTATAAAGTAAAGGTAACGGTCCCCCCGCCGCACATGTGTGCTAGACGTGTCCGACTCTAGGGGCGATGCTCATCTCCGTATTCAAGCCAAAGAGCCAGTGTTGTGCCAGTCCGTGGTCACGTGGTCAGCATGGCTGCAAGGAAACACTGTTTTACCTTCCTGCTTTTTACAGCGGTACCTACAGTATTTATCTACTTGCATGTCCATGCTTTCGAACTGCTAGGTTGGCAGGAGCTGGGGTTAAAAGCAGGAGCTCTTTCTGCTGTGCGGCACCCTGGATTCAAACCGCTGAGCTGCCGACTTTGCTGCCGACAGTTTTCGGAGACTTAGTCCACTGAGCCACCACGCCCCTGTAGGCATACATATACATGCTGATATTTATAGATTGTTTCCAGCAGCCTGATTGTAACAGACACTCTAAAGGGTACTGTATGCAAGCCTTGAAATTGTAAGAAGCCTTTGAAGAGGTACCTATGTTCATCTCTGCTAGTATAACAGGCGAAAAACCCAAATGAAATATGTTCCTCAAACATAAAGGGAATTATTCTCCAGGAATCTGCCAACATACACATCTTTGATATGAACGGAAGAAGAGTAAACCTGATTCTGGATAATGCCACAGACAGCTACCAAAACACTAGCCAAGATCCAATGGTTTTATTCAGCATCTGATATGAGGAAAACCGGGACTTCCCTCCCCCTCCTGCCGGCGTCTTCTGTGCCCTCAAATTAATGACCCAAGAGCTTTTCTAGCCCTTGGGAGCAAAAACGGAGGGGGGAGACTGGTGAAACTGGACGACAGGAAGACTACAAATCTTGGCAGAAACAGGAGGATCTGGTGAAAATAAAGAATTCCACCATTCCCATTTTTAGAAACCAGCTACAGTGTTTTTATTTTGAATAATTTTTAATAAATATGTGGCAATTTGAAATCTGGACATAGGACACACAGTTTTCCTCCAGTAGAGTGAATAAATATAGTATTAAAAAACAAACAGGGAAAGTGTGTTAGGGGCATCACTCATTGCAAGACTTATGTATTATTATACATAGGAGGTTCCTGGTCCAGCATGCAAAATCTCTCGTGGCGCATGACAGGCTCTGCTGGTGAAAAGCACAACATTAGTATTATCTTAGAACGTAGATACTTAGAACTTTTGTACCAGCCTGTGTGCCTGCCATCCGGGGGCACAAGCCCCTTCCTGCAAGTCACTGTACACCAGTGGTTCTCAAGCACACAGCAGATGCAATCTCCTGGCCAGCTCAGCTAGTGATGAAGACTTCTGGGAGTTGCAGCCCAGGAACATCTGGGGATCCACAAGGTGAGAACCACTGTTCTACAGCCATGCCTCTGCTCTACACAGTTAACACTTGAAGTGACTAACTGCCGGAGATACAGGTCTACAGATCTCTTTAAATTCAAGCTTAGGGTGCCTCCTTATGGCCATCTGTGGCACAGCACTTGCAGACCTGCAGGCACTGAAGACATACCTCATCTCCTCCACATCTGCAACAAGAATGTGAGAGACACAGGAAGCACTGCAAATAGAAACACAGCTGCAGCTCCTGAAATTGTACTGGGCCGAAGATATCCAGGAGACCGCATCTGCTGTGTGCTTGGTTTAAAACGGAAACCAATTAAAGACAGCAAATGCAACCCACCCAAGTTAAAAAGACTGTAGTTTTCATTCTGGAAAGCTAAGAGCACAGCACTTTCTGCACATGCTTGCTGTTGGACTATAGCTCCCAGAATCCCTGACCATTGGGAAGGAGAGCACAGTTATCAATCCCAGATACTCTTCCACTCAGGTAGCACAATCAATACATGCGGTCCACCCACCCCCCCATGGAAGTAGATTTTCACCTCTCAGTTCTAAATATGCAATAGCTGGCAGAGGATAACAATGGGGGGTGGGGGCAGGAGGGAGAGGATGCACTGACTTTCTTCCTTCAGAAGGAAAGAAATGCAGGAACTGTGTTATATTGGTGGAACAAAAATAAACCCCACTATTTATTGGGAAGCTCATAAGACCTGTACACGGAACCGTGCCTTCTCTGTGGCAGGTCCCATTTGGTGGAACCAGCTTCCCAGCGATATTAGGACTGTGGAGCCCTTCTCAGCCTTTAGGAAGTGATTAAAAACTTGGCTCTTCCAGGCTGGTTTTAGTGACTAATGGTGGTTTCATCATATTCTCTTTTCCCTTGTTTTTTGCTTCCATCGTATATCCCATGTGTTTTTTTTTGTTTGTTTTTAAAATTGATTTTAATGTCTTGATCGATTGGATGAGTTTTACTTTGTTTTTATAATTGTATTTTATGGATTTTCTTGCTGTGAACCGCCCAGAGTTTCTTCGGAAAGTTGGGTGGTATATAAATATAAAATAAATAAATAAATAAATATTCACAGCAAAGAATCCCATGAACTTAATGCATACTCTGGCAGATATTTGACCCAAAAGCGGTTAAGGAGCCTTGTGGCGCAGTGGTTAAATGCCTGTACTGCAGGTAAAACTGTGCTCACGACCTGGGTTCAATCCCCGGTAGCAGGCTCAAGGTTCACTCAGCCTTCCATCCTTCCGAGGTCGGTAAAATGAGTACCCAGCTTGCTGGGGGGGGGCAATGTGTAGCCTGCACACTGTAATTAAAATTGTAAACCGCCCAGAGACTACTTGTAGTGGTATGGGGCGGTATATAAGCAGAACGCTTTGCTTTTTACTTTTAAGATGTTCTTCCGGCACCACTGTGGTCTCAAAAAAATGCATTCCCCTTTTTAATAAGGAAGACAGCAGGCAAATGCTGGAATGAAAGAGGTGGGGGAAATTACAGCCGTGCAGTAATGCTAAAGGCTAGACAGTGCTTATTTTTGGGGGACGACAAGAAAATCAAGGCAGCAGCAGCTTTATTTGTTCACTCCTAGTTCATAGGAAGCAGTTCTTGCACTTTCACTAGCTATCATTTTCCCAGCTGACTGCCCCCCCTCCAGCTTCCCAGAGGCCTATCCAGTGTTAAACGGCCATCAGCTTCGAATGCCACTGACCTCATTCTGAAAAACTGCACCCGTGCTTTAGCTTGGCCGGGAGATGCATTCCATTCATGCTCCCTGCTCTTGGAAGTGTCTGCTGCCCTTTGCACCGAGGGCATCCGGGAGGGAAATGTCCTTTACCTCGACAACAACCTTTGGCCTTTGGCCTATGATGGCCGAGAGCCACCTCTGCCATGTGCGCTGCTGGGGAGGCCCGTGTGGCGTGGCCCACACAGAGCAGTGGCCCTGTTATGTGGTGGTGGTGGTGAAGCAGCAGCAGGCAACGGAATGTCACACCAGGACTGGCAAGGGGGGTCCGTTGATTTCTACCATGCTTTTCAGTCAAGAGCTTTGTCCGCGTCTCACACATCATACGCTGTCATTTTCCCCTTCCTTATGATAATTTTCTACTAGTTATTTTTTTCCATTTGTTCTTGTTTTGAATTGTCAAGCCATTTTGATGTATTGTATTTGTGCTTATTTGTTTGTTTGTTATTTTTATTATTCTGATTTGAATATTTGGTTTGATGGATTAGTTTTTATTTGCTATTATAAGTTGTTTAATCTGTTTTTATGTTTTGTATATGTTTGTAAACCGCCCAGAGTAGCTTTTTTGCTAGATGGTCGCGGTATATAAATCAAATAAATAAATAAATAAATAAATAAATAAATAAATAAATAAATAAATAAATAAATAAATACACAAACAATAATGCTAAGAGTGGCGTAGGATCAGGAAACAGGCCCTTCTGAGGCAATAGGCAGCCCTTGAGACTGTTCCCTTCCCCAAACTCGTCTTCTCTGTTCAACTGAAAAAACAACCACCAAAGAAAACACACCCGGCTGCTCCTCTCTGGCAGAAGCAGCATCTTTAAGATGTCAGCATTATAGCCAGACGGATACGACACAATTAATAATGCAACAGCAGCTTCAGGCTGAATGCCTAACAAGGTTGAGGCTTCAAGGTTAAAAAGCTGCCAGGGGCAGCCCACGATGGGTGATTGGCATCAAAACGGGGACCTTCTAGTCCTGCCCTGGCAGATGATCACAGAAAGGGATAGGACTCCAAGACTTCCGGAGCTCAAGGGGAGGTCAAAGGCTGTCATCTTGGAGACCAAAGGCCACTGGGATGCTGGGCGGCTGATGGAAACCTGCTCTCTCCCACTGCGACCCCTCTACCTCTTGTTCTTTTCATGCTGGACCTCTTACGCCAGGGGTGCCCAAACTTTTTGTAAGGAGGACCAGATTTGGTGGCTGAGAATGTGTCAGGGGCCGGTTGCTCCCCGACCCTGCCTCCCCACTGCAAGCCCCACCCACTGACCCATAAACCCCACGCACTGACGCCTTGCAACCCCACCCGCAGGAAGGAAGGCGGGGACCAAGGGAGGGAGGGAGGAAGGTGGAAACCAAGAGAGGAAGGAAGGAAGGCGGGGAACAAGGAAGGGAGGGAGGGAGGGAGAGAGGTGGGGACCAAGGGAGGGAGGAAAGAAGGAAGGTGGGGACCAAAGGAAGCACAGGGAGCCCTGGCCACCGCAGGGGAAGGAGGGGGAGGGAGGGGCGGGCCAGCCAGCCGCGGGCCACTCAGAATGGCCTGACGGGCGGACTTTGGGCAGGCCTGTCTTACGCCATGACCATGCAGGCAGGGACCGTGGCAATTATGCCAGGAAGCAAAATATGATACTGCAACGTTCGTACCATGGCTATCAAGTGCCCAAAGTTTTCCCATCTATGTTTTTTAAATTATTCACTGAAAGCCCAACCCCGGATTTTTCACATATTCATTTTTCACAGGAAGGGTAACACTGGAAGTAAATAAGCCAGAGCCAAGGGGTTGAAGGCTCTTCTACGCCTGGTCTCTGATGAAAACCTTAGAGCGTGAGGGGTCCTGGAGGCATGCAACCTCCTACATGAAACATGAGTCCTTGGCTCAGTAGTGGCTCTTGAAAGCTCAAAAACCAAATTCTCATTTAGGAACAGGAGGGAAAATGAGAGGGGGCACAGGGCTGTGGCTGCTCCACTCATAGTGTGAGAATTCCCCCACTACCAGCTCCAGTTAATAATCTGGTTGTCAAAACCACTCTGGCTGCAAACACTATATGAAGGTTCTTTTTCCTCCAGCAGCAGGTCCAAGCAGCACCTGTTCGAGAATGAATGAAACCGAAGGAGAAAACGCACCCAACACGCAAAATAACTTTGCAATATGGAAAAGAGGCTAATTATAGATATAATGCATGCTCACACCAAGCTTCTCAAAGGAGCCTAGAGAGTTGCATGCATAGCTTTGTGGGACAAAGCTCTTAAGAAAAGTCCTGACACAGTGGTTTGACAGCAAAACGGAGAGTTGTTTTTCCACATGCGATCCTGACCTGCAGGTTGCTTATGCATCAGATGTTGCCACTTCCAAGGCACCTCAATGTTCACCTGGGTACATTTTTACCGTCCTCTGGACAACACTGAACCAGAGAAGACAAAGACCTCTTCTCTAATCACACCGCTCCCACACGTTACAGTTCTGCTACGGTTGCGCAATGATAACATGGGATGCAGACAAGGTTATATCGGACACTACCAAGTTGCTACTTCCTTTGGAGGTCATCACCTCCTGGGTGGAATTTCCCAAAGTCCTTGTCACAGTGCTTTAGATGTCAACAACAACTTTTAGCTGCTTTAGAACCTGGGAATAACTTTTCCAAGGCAGTTGTGTCACTTAAGAGATGGCTTTGTTAATCAAAAGCCTTTAGCTTTGAGATTATTAATGAAAAACAAAAGAAATACTTTGGATATCTATTGAAATGAGAGAGAGAGAGATTTATGACACCATTTTTGGATTCACTGAAGTTTTGAAAACCACTGGAAAGGCGGGACCACACAGACGGTCTCAAATCTAACAGGCTGATCAAGATGTTGTAGTTATCTTTCCTTTTATCCTTTATACACGCACTCTCTCTCTTTTTGTGTGCTGTTCCTTCCAACCAGCTCCTCTGCTTTCTGTCATCCTTCTAGCTGGGGGAGTGCCTTTATATCTCCGGCATGTGTGAAAGAATGGTGAATTTCTCTATGTGTATAGCCTGGCACAGCTGTATACTACCTTCCTCCCAGGCTCTTGGTGCCCCATGCCCACAAACACACACACACTTTGTTTGGCTCACACCGATGGCACCTCCAGATAGCTCTCACCAGGATGAGCTCCCTATAAGGAGGCAAAGCATTTTCATGACTCCAAACATCTCGACAACGTTGCCGCATGGCAAAAAAAAAAAACCCAACAAAAACCCGTCTTGCAAGAGTTCATTCCACTGTGCAGAGGACGTGAGACCAAACATGAAGTCTTCCCCTGTGTCAAGTGTCCTCTTGCCCTCCACAATGTTAAAGGCCTCTCTTTCACACACACACACACACACACACACACACACACTCCGCAACCTCCCTGCTAAAGAAAAAAAGATTAGGCAAGACCGAGTGGCTGAAAATGTGACCAAATTAGGAAACAGACTCCAGAAGGCCCCAAAACAGACGCCAGGCACCATGGGCTGCCTTGAGTCCTTTGGACTTGAGCTTCTGAACAACATATAACCAGGCCCAACGCTCTGGAGTGTCTTTCCAAAGGCAGGGGCACCCATTCTTGTGACTGCTTTGCACATGTCAGTTTTAAGGCACAAGGAGATGTTTCAACAGAACAAGGGGATATGCATATATACTAACACAGCCACCCCTGTTTTCAGGGTTTGCCACAAAGGCTGCTTGAAGGCAAGGGTGCCATGGGACAGGATCATGGAGGATCTGTAAGGAGCTAGAGTTTCTCCAATTTTGCATAGAGGCCGGTTTCTGAATGGCCACCCCGGGCCACTCCTAACTGGTGCACACAGCAGCAGGTTACTCGAAGGATCGTTCAAGTCCTCATCTGAAAAAGGAACATTCCCAAGACCAGCTCCTCCTTGAGTGGCAACTTTGGGGGATGCCACTATGTGCAAATTAAGCAATGGAGAATTTGGGTGCAGAGACAATGGGCCACGCAGTACAGTGCCTACCCTTGCAAGGAGAGCAACAGAGGAAAAGAGAAATTCACATCACACCTTGCTCCCTTCACCTCTGGCTAGCCACCAAAGAGGTAAGCAGGCCTCAAGGGTCTTCCTAAGCTTTTAATCATCTCTGCCTTCCCCTCTGTTCCATGCAGACTATTCACTCTGCCAAGGAGCTACAAGGGGCTACCAGCCTCCTGCCACACGTTTCTCCAGATAATAAAGTCACTGGAAGCGGAGTGGCTACCAGCTCCACAGCGGCCTCTAAGAAGATGCCCGTGAAGATTCTCAGTCATCCGGCGAGGGTATCTGGATGCAAAGTCACGGCAAATGGACTTCTTGAGGGATCGATATGTTTCGCCGCTCCTCCAAGCAGCTCCGTCGGCCTGCGCCTTGGTGACTGACAAAGCTGCTTGGAGGAGTAGCGAAACCTTTCGATCACTCAAGAAAAGAAGTCCAGTTGACCCGAGTCGACTTCCAGGCTGCCTCTAAGAACATAATCCTTTCCTGCCCCGCAAGTCCAGGGCCCAACGGTGCGTTGGTGTCCAGAATCCTAATAACCAGATGCTGGCTCCGTGCACCCAGGAACGCAACTGGTACATGGTAAACGAGGAGTAACCAGCTACCAAAACTTACACAACTTCCTTTACGGAGGTTAAAACACTGATAAGAATGCTGGCCGTTGTGGAATATGAGAATGAGGACCATGTTTCAAGAATCAGCATCCCAGGAACGTGAGGTATGTCCACGGGGCAGGAAGCTTGCAGGGTGGGCCCAAGCAAGACCCCCCTACTTAACTTATCGCCCTCCCGGGGTTGCTGCAACAATAAACATGGATAATCCTAGAGGTACTGTCTCAGCTCCTGGAATGATAGGAAGACTCCTACGATAAGTGTTGGTGCCGGTAAGTTATTGCTGGCTTCCCAGGTAGCCGATGTCATGGAAGGGAGTGCCTGATAGGAACACAACAGAATTTATGGTATGCAGAGCTGCATTCCTCTTCCAAGAAAGAGAGCTTGGCTTCAGTGCAGCTGTGGAGCCCAACAAGGGGATGATGCCTCAGCTGGCTCCTAGAGCCCATTACAACAGCCTGAAACTCCTAAGAACATCAAAAGAGCCATCATGCTGGATCAGGCCAAAGGCCCATCTAGTCCAGCTTCCTGTATCTCACAGGGGCCCCACCAGATGCGTCTGGGAGCGCACGAGACTAGATATCTGTCTCCTGATATCACTCCCCTGCATCTGGCCCTTGAAGTCCCCTGGTTTTAACCCTGGAGATGACACCTCTCCATCACGGCTTGTAACCTGTGATGGACGTTTCCTCCAGGAATCTGTCCAATCCCCTTTTGAAGGCATCCAGGTCAGAGGCCATCACCACTTCCTGTGTCAGGGAGTTCCACAGACTAACAACATGCTAGGTCAAAAGATATTTTGTCTGTTCTTACTGTCCCAGCCCTCACTTTGAGTGGATATCCCCTAGTTCTGGTATTTTGTGAGAGGGAGAAGAGGGTCCCTCTATCTCGGGCATGACCAAACTTCGGCCCTCTTGATGTTTTGGACCGCAGCTCCCAGATTTCTGAGCCTGTATTCCCAATGGCAAAGGACTGTGGGAGTTGTGGTCCAAAACATCTGGAGGGCCGAAGTTTGGACATGCCTGCTCTATCTACTTTACTCATGGACCGCAATTGCCTAGAGAAGGGAACACACACCAATGAGCTGACAATTGACTGACAGCCTATTACAAAGGGACACAAGGCTGCTGTCCAGTCTTTACTTAACTGTAAAACGGTGGCGCCCAAATAGGAGGCCTCACACATTTTTACACTACAACTCCCAGAGTCCCCGGCAACTGAAGGCACTGCTTGGGCAACCTTGGTCAATTTCAGGCTGTGGCCACAAGAGATAGAAATGGGGAAGAGGAAAAGTTGCTGTTAGAGGAATAGAGCGCCCCCCCCCCCAAAATCTCACAGCCAGCAAGACCGGTGGGGAGATTCTGAGCACGGTCAGTCCAACGAAACCACTTTTCCAAGCCCTGTTAGGAAGAAACATAATATGGGGATTTGGTCTTCTGCAAGCAGGAAGTACAAAGGAATGGACTTGGATTCGTCGGCCGTCCAGCAGCAAACATCTCCACCTCGCAGGAGGTCAGCCATCACTTCCTGCCTAGAAAAGCCCAAAGGTCTCAAGCTGGGGTGGGGGGTAGTGGGGGTGGGGGGGGGGGGTAGAGACAACCAGCATGGCCACTTACGGACGTGTCTCCAAGTTGACAGGCAAAAGCATCTTCTCACTACATGATATGGCTATATATGGCAGAAGACTTAAGAAGGATTTTTTTTAAAAAAAAGTTTCACTTCCCAAACTCGCACAGTCTATTTTTATACCAGTGGTTTGAGAACTCCTGTTTTTGGAGATTTTTCTTTTGGCCGGGGGGGGGGGGGGTAATAGTACACACAACCACAGGCATTTTTCTTTGGAAAAAAGGGGGGGGGAGGAGGTAGCAAGAGACTTCAGAGGATAATCTCTCTGCGGTTGCAGCAAGATCAATTTCCAGCCTGCATTAGCACTTTCTGACAAATGTTCACTCATCGCACCATTCTGAGTTATGGATTTGTGCTGCAGGATGGGTGGAAGGCTCAAGATGAATTGCTGATTTTAGAAGAGGGAGCCATCTTAGCCTGAGCACACTTACCGGGCAAAAGCCAAACAAACCAGAACAGCAAAATGTGCGTCACCTTAAAGGCTAATGATTATATTTTAACCATGAAAGCTCACATTAAAATATAACTGTTCGCCTTTAAGGTGCCCAATATTTTGCTCTTTGGTTTTGTTTCTTTGGATTCTGCCCGATATGTTGTCACCCAGGCATGTCCAAACTTCGGCCTTCCTGATGTTTTGGACCACAACTCCCAGAATTCTAAGCTTAGATTGCCAATGGCAAAGAACTATGGGAGGTGTGGTCCAAAACATCTGGAGGGCCGAAGTTTGGACATGCCTGTTGTTACCTAAAAGCACAATAACGAAGACCTGATCTACAGCTTAAGACAGGCACGTCCAAACTTCGGCCCTCCTGATGTTTTGGACCACAAGTCCCAGAATTCCAAGCCTGTATTTCGAATGGCAAAGGACTGTGGGAGCTGTGGTCCAAAACATCTGGAGGGACGAAGTTTGGACATGCCTGGCTTAAGAGCAAACGCATGATGCCGTCTTCCTGTGACTATAGCGCTGTGTAGAATGCAAGGTGGGGGGGCAGAGAAGAAGCCAAGAGAGAATCGTATCCAAGATATACTGTAATCCTCCTTTCCTCAGAAGAAGCTGGGTGATCTATGAGCCTCCTGCTGAGAACGCTGAAACATCCAATCACCGCTCTGGCGCTAGAAAGAGGCAAGGCGCAAGCCAAGTAGCACCCAGTGATGGATCTCAGACCTTGCACCTCATCCCAAAGGAGCTGGCAAATCAAATGCAAGAAGAAGGTATGTATTTATTTATTATTTGTACTTATTGACCGCCCGATTTTCCCATAGAGAACTCTGGGCGGTGTACAACATGTCACCAAACAGCGACTGCCCAACTACAACCGCAGTACATACCCAAATACAAGAACAAAATATAAGAAAAACACAATACAGTACAAATCAATATTCAAGTACAACCAACTCATACTAAAAAAAAAAAACCAAGTAAAATAGATCTAGCACCACCCACCAAAACAGATCAGATCCGGCAAGAGGAACTGGTGCCAGCAGTTTTTTAAAAAGTATTTGAAGGTATTTGGAAGACAGGAGACACTGAAAGGAGGCGAGGTCTCTCTGCCTTTCATCATGGGAGATTCCCCCATGCCCACCAGCCATTCATCTCATGGATCCCTGCAACATCGGCTTCCCTTGGTCACATTCTTGGCACGGGTGTTTTGAGAACCAGTCAACGCTCGGGGAACCCAGACACCCAATCCTGAGCTGTTTCCCGCAGCACACAAAGAGTCCCCTCTGCAATGCCCAGGCAGCGCTTGCTCCTTTGGTTGGCTGCCGGGTCTCCTGCAGACAAACCAACGGCCTGGCCTTCCACCAGCCCCCTGCCACAGTCAGCACCACGGCGGCTGCCCCCCCCTCCCCCAACACACACCCCACACCCCGCCTGGCCTCTCTTCCTTTGCCTTTGCAGTTTCCTCACCCCCTCCATGGGGGAGGATTACCAGGGTTGCAGCCCAGCTTTCACTGCCCTTTTATGGTAGAAAAATGGAAACTGCCTGCCTGGGAAAAGGGGGGAGGGGGGGAGCCAGCAGATGGAAACCTGCCATTCGCTGTGGCTTTGGCAAGATGTAAGCGGAGCATGTTCCCAGCTACTCCATTCAGAAGTAAGGGTGAGTGCCACATAGCCATTGCTGAGCCAGAAAAAAGGAAAAAATTAAAAAGGGGGAGGAGGAGACTCTCTCTCTGTGTGTGTGTGTGTGTGTGTGTGTGTGTGTGTGTGTGTGTGTGTGTGTGTGTGTGTGTGTGTGTGTGTGTGTGTGTGTGAGAGAGAGAGAGAGAGAGAGAGAGAGAGAGAGAGAGAAGGTTGGAAGAACTATTATGTGACACCCATTGAAGAACCACTGCAACCGGATCCAGGGGAAGGCAGATGCCCCCCTGCCCCTCCCAAAATACCGTTTGTGATTCTCCACCCACTACTCCTGCACCAAATCCAGAAATACCTTGGTATCACAGACTTTGGAGGTCATCATTTGATACTTGGGTCTTCTATGCATCGAAAGAGCGGCATGAGAAGCATGTGATGGACTTTATCGTCAATCAAGATAATCTACACCCTGATGTTTGTGTGTGTGTGTGTGTGTGTGTGTGTGTGTGTGTGTGTGTGTGTGTGTGTGTGTGTGTGTGTGTGTGTGTGTGTGTGTGTGTGTGTGTGTGTGTGAGAGAGAGAGAGAGAGAGAGAGAGAGAGAAAATCCAGGCATCATGGACCGATTGCTATTGGCTTGCAGATCCTAGCAGACCAATCTGGCAAACATTGTCACCTACTTCAGGTGTATGGCTGCTAGCTGAAAGTTCCAGAGGATGGCAAAGGTCTCACCCGGAACACCCCAAGCCTTCGTGGAAAGTACAGTGGTACCTCTGACTTAAGACAAAAAATTCTGGGAGGAGACATGTTTTGCATGACAAAAAAAATCCCTATGGGATGCTTTACAAGACAAAAAAACCGTTCCACATGTAACCAGGAAAAAAAAACCCGGTTATTTTTTTCTTTATGCTAACCTCTGGAACAGCTTAATCCATTCCCAATGTATTCCTATGGGAATACTAGGTTTCATAAGACAAAATTTTCAAAAAACAAAGCGACCCATAATAGCCTCCGGAACAGATGAATCCATTTTCAATGCATTCCTATGGGAAACCACGTTTCATAAGACAAAAAATTCTTAAAACAAATGGACCTGTAGAACGAAATTAAATTTGTTTTCCGAGGCGCCGCTGTCGCTGATAAGAAGACCTTGCTTGCTCTTTTGAAATGTGCATTCTGCCCTATCAGCATAACTTTCAGGCCAGATGACTGGGCACTACAAAAATGTGTTTGCCACAGAGGGGGAAGTGAAGAGGGAGACTCAGCAAACTCCTAGGGTAAGGAGGAGGCCGTTGCAACAGCAGACTTGAGCAACTGTATGCTGAGAGACAGAGACAGAGGGCCAAATTTGGCCAAAAAAGTGGGAAAGACCGCTGGTGGACAGCCCCCTTCCCCACTGACATCTTACAACACCACTGAAGTCCTTCACCACAAAGAATGTGGTGGCAAGTCGTGTTTTGAGAACTTGGCTAACCGGTCTGCCCTTATCCCGTCAAGAGAGATCCACAATCCAAGAGTGTATCAGCAAACACTCAATCAGAAACAAACACATTCCTTCTGCTGTTTACTTCCACCTAACACTCTTAAGCCCAATATTGTTGCTGCTGCTTTAGAAACTTGCAGATGAACAGAAGGAGGTTCCCCAAGGAGTGGTCATCGCAGCTCAGTGCACATTGTTTCACATGCAGAGAAACCCAGGTTCAAACCGTAGGCCTTTTTAGCTACAAGGAACTTGGTCAACAGTGGAAGTTGATGGCTCAGGCTTCATAATATAAGAACATATCATAAGAAGAGCCATCATGCTGGATCAGGCCAAAGGCCCATCTAGTCCAGCCTCTTGTATCTCAGTGGGCCCACCAGATGTGTCTGGGAGTGCACGAGACTAGATCTCTGACTCCTGATACCACTCCCCTGCATCTGGCCCTTGAAGTACCCCAGTTTTAAGCCTGGAGATGACACATCTTCTCCATCATGGTTTGCAACCTGTGAGGGACTTCTCCTCCAGGAATCTGCCCAATCCCCTTTTGAAGGCATCCAGACCAGATGCCATCACCACCTCCTGTGGCAGGGAGTTCCACAGACTAACAACGCGCTGGGTAAAAACACATTTTCTTTTGTCTGTTCTTAACTCTCCCAACCCTGAGTTTGAGTGCTTCACAGGAGCAGAGAATTTTAGTCTGGAGTTTCCTGAAACCTAGCTTAATGGCTTAGGTATCTGGCTGCGAAGCCAGAAATTGGGAGTTCAATTCCCCATTGGGCCTCCAAGCAGCACAGACAGGCCTGACAACCTTGGGCAAGCTGCACACCCCAGAAGGAAAGAAATGGGAAGCCACTTCAGAGAATTTTCTACTCGGAAAACCCTGAAATGGGTTGACATAAATCAGAATTGACTTGATGTCACACCCAATTGTGGTGGTGGTGATTGTTATTCAGTATGGACTAAATCTCACAGTAATTCACTGACCCTACAAAACCAGAAGTCCCCAGCCTCCGCTAGTCCGCCCTAAAAGGCCAAAAGCAGGAAGAGACTGCCAGCCAAAGGCCACCATCTTCAAATGGAAGGAACAATGGCCTGGCAAAGCAAAAAAAAAAAAAAAAAAAGTGACCTCAAGAACTGATCGGTCTGAACAAGACGTTACAGCACCATTGTTTTAGCGAGCCTTTTCTTAGTGGACTATTTATCTGCGAGTTTTGGTGACTTGCGGCTGGTCTGTTTGGCTTGCTGCAGCGTTTTAATCGCACAATGATTTAAACCAGTGGTTCTCAACCTGTGGGTCCCCCAGATGTTCCTGGACTGCAACTCCCAGAAGCCTCTACCACTCACTGTGCTGGAAGGGATTTCTGGAAGTTGGAGTCATGGAACATCTGGGGACCCACAAGTTGAGAACCACTGGTTTAAAAGATGTCTTGGCACCCTATGGTTCTCAACCTGTGGGTCCCCCAGATGTTCCTGGACTGCAACTCCCAGAAATCCTGGCCAGCTCAGCTAGTGATGAAGACTTCTGGAAGTTGCATTCCAGGAACATCTTGGGACCCACAGGTTGAGAATCAGTGATTTAAACAGACAATCGAGATAAAAGATATCTCTTGGAGAAACTAGGCTTGAAACTAGAGTGTCCAATTTCTGGTAACAAGCATAGGAATGCAGTAAGAAAATAGTAAGCTCAAGGAACACTGCCTTATGCATATATGCCATAGGCCAGGCCTGCCCAACAGGTAGCCCACGGGCTACTGGTAGCCCACGAAGGGTTCAAAAGTAGCCTGCCAGCCATCAATTGAAAAAGTGAGGGGATAAGTTCTCCACCCCTCCCTCTCCCATCCCAAGGACCACCAGTGCCCCAGCAAAGTTCTGGATCTGCCAACCCACTGTCTCAGCCGAGAGGGGCAGTTCAAGGGCCATGGTGCATTGAAATCTGTAATTGGTTTTCAATGCATTCCTATGGGAAACCACTGCTCTACTTACAAAGGTTTTCACTTATGGGCATGTGCTCGGAATGGATAAAATTCGCAAGTAGAGGTTTTAGTGTAGTAGCCCTCAGGCACTTTGGGCCGGAAAAAGTAGACCTTGGCCTGTTCAAAGTTGAACATCCCTGCCATAGGCTAGAGATGGATGCCATTGTGGGGAGGCAGAGAAAAACCAACTACCTGTATTTATCCCTCTCTTGCAAGGCATTTTATACAGCTCTGTGGAGGCCCGCCGGCGAGAAAGCTGCCCACACCCCCTCAACCCGCTTCCTAATCTTTTATTATACGAGATTACTGCCATGGAGCGATGGCATTAAGCATGCAGGCAAAGAGAGAAACTCTGCAGCACAGTTAAGAAACTAAGCTCTTTTAAAAACAGAAAAGGAGGTGGAATTTAGAGTGCTTGATTAGGCGGTGTTTGCAAAGGGGCTGGCAGAAAGTAGATTTGCTAATCTCTGGGGCTTCAAGCACCCACCTTTCCACCCTTCCTCCTCCTCCTCCTCCTCCTCCCAGGTGCCCAAAGAGATGGTGTGCTTGCTGGAACGAAGCATTGCCATGGCAACGGGAGCATTCTCCTCCCCATCCTTCCAGCGGAGTGGAAGCACCGCAGTGCCCTGTGCTGAGACTGCAAAGGAGACGAGACGAGACTGCCTCGGCTTAGCCTGTAATATACAGGGGACGTCTATCGCCCGGAAACTGCAAGCGTCAGCAACTCAGGCTGTTCTCCTTCGATGCGTATTCCCGCAGGCGGCCAAGGCAAGGCATGTGCAAAACCGAGGGAAAAGCGGAACCGAGGCAATCACCTGCTTAGCATCTGTGTTCAGGCTGGGAGATGAAGGCAGAGGGGAAAGGCTCCTACATTTACCGAGGGCCGGAGGAAGGGTGTAGCTTTCAAGGAGGGTTTGGGTAGGGGAAGGAAAGGGAGACGCAGAAACGTCTTTGAAAGCACAACCCACCAACTTCAGTGTTTGCTTGACAACAATGGGTAGTTCGATCTCTCCCTTCTTCTCTCTCTCACTGGCAGGCGTCCAGCATAAAAGGCAGTTCTTTACCTCTGGTTCATCTGGGATTACCAGCCATGCTTTCATGCAGTGAATTTTTAAAACCACTATAGGACCCCCTTCGACCCCCAGCTGGGGTTCAATGTTGAGATGAAAAAAACCAAGCCTGAGAATATGCAATAAAAACCATCCTTTTGCCATTATCAAAATGAAGATTGTTTCTTTTCTTTTTTAACTAAAGGGCACAAAAAGTGCCAGCCAGCCAGTAGCCAAAAAGACACCCCCACCTAGAGAAAAAGGAAACCATAACTTGAATCTGAAAGAGTTAAAAAACTAATCTATCTGCAGGTGATGAGTAAACAAATCGGCCTTTTCTTATGTCTGGAAGGAGAGCAATGAATGTCCAAGATGGATCTTTCTTCGAAAGAAAATCTAATTGGGGGTGCATGCAAATAGTCTATGAATATCTGCACTTTTTAAAAATACAATTATTCTATGGGTTTTATTCCTCAGGGGATAGAAGTGCAGCCGTGAACCATGCAAATGTGCAGCTCTCTGTATGACAAGGCACATGCCGATCGGTTTCAGGAAGGACAACACTGATACTTTGAAATATTGACACCCAACTAAATCCTTCTCATTTCCTGTTTATTATTAAAGGTGGCTTGTTATTCAGCAACCAGCCATTAGATCCACGGGTACATTGCAACATAAAAAGCACATCTGAATTACCTGATTCGCAAACGCGATTCCTGTACTGGGAGGCTCAGCCCACAGCCCACCCGTCAGAATGCGCATGACCTGTTTGCCTGTGACGAATTAAGCTCTTAACATTCTCCTGACACAGGAACTAATGGCTTTTTAATGGTAGCCTTGGCTGTTTATCTAAAGGTTTCTTTCGGACAGGATGGAATTTGGCCAAGAAAGACAAGCTATCACAAGTTTTATTTATTTATTTATTTATTTATTTATTTATTTATTTATTTAGCAGGATGGAAAGGTCTCTGGGCGGCTCACAATCAGAATGAACAGTTAAAATATCAAAATACAAGTTGCCTTGGAGCCCAGCTCCTAACATTGGATAAGCAGCATTTTGGTGTTTGATGAGCGGAGAGTGACTGACTCACCACCAGCCCTGGGCCAAAGTCCAGGTAGCCGTCCATCTTCTGCAACCCCTCCCCCTCCCCCCTGGGTGGCTCTCATGTGAATTCTGCAGGGATGCTTTCTTTCTGTGCCTTTATATTCTCCTTTCTATTACTCCAGGTGCTCAACCATTTTTTTGCTATATACAGGGACCTTTTCTTGGGAGGAAAGCAATGGCAAACCTAGGTAGCATCCTAAAGAGCAGAGACATCACTTTGCCAACTAAGGTCAGGATAGTCAAAGCTATGGTTTTTCCAGTAGGGATGTATGGAAGTGAGAGCTGGACTATAAAGAAGGCTGATCGCCGCAGAATCGATGCTTTTGAGCTGTGGTGCTGGAGGAGAGTCTTGAGAGTCCCCTGGACTGCAAGGAGATCAAACCTGTCCATCCTGAAAGAAATCAACCCTGAATGTTCACTGGAAGGACAGATTTTGAAGCTGAGGCTCCAGTACTTTGGCCACCTCATGAGGAGAGAGGACTCCTTGGAAAAGTCCCTGATATTGGGAAAGATTGAAGGCAAAAGGAAAAAAGGACGGCAGAGAATGAGATGGTTGGACGATGTCATCGATGCAACCAAAATGGGGGACAGTGGAAGATAGGAAGGCCTGGCAAGCTCTGGTCCATGGGGTCACGAAGACCATTAACAGATTTTGAAAACTATTGCACAGGTAGTAACAAGGAGAAAAGGGGGTTAGTTTCACTAATTTATAAAAATATTTTGGATAATAACTATGATAGTAATGCAGGATCTAGGATAGTTTGGGAAACAAACTTAAAAATCAAAATACCAGAAAATATATGGGAAAAATATGGTCCACTCAACCATATAAATCAATATCCACAAAATCTAAGGAGACTGTGTTAAAGGTAGTATACAGATGGCATTTATGTCCTAGCAAGTTGCATAGAATTAATAGAGAAATATCAGAATTATGCTGGAGAAAATGTGGACACAAAGGAACATTAGAACATATGTGGATATCTTGCCCTAAAGTCCAGAGATTCTGGTTTGAAGTGATTAGTTGGCTGGAAAAAATAACAAAACAGAAAATAATCCCAAATGAAATGCTCTTATTGTTTTCACTTTTTACCGGAGAGAATGAAAAACTATTAAATAAAGAAATGGTGGCAACCCTCATAGGTGTAGCTAGGAATGAAATAGCCCAATGCTGGAAATCAGCACAAAATTTAAATATGGAAAAATATAGGACCAAAGTATGGGCAATGGTAGTAATGGAAAAATTGACTTATCGGGTTAGATTGTATAGAGGGGAAATTAAACAGGATCGTTTTATGGAAATATGGCACCCACTGTTATCAGATACTGAAACTAGTGATAGATTAAGCAAGATGGAAAATGGGTTGCACAATGGGTTGTTATAAACTGTTGTAAATTGTACGAGCAGAAATTATAAGGAAAATAATGTATTATATTGTGTTACAGTATGGTTGTTAATAAAAATTATTTTAAAAAAACAAAAAAAAAAAGAAAAAACAACGAAGAGTCGGACACGACTGAACGACTGAACAACAACAACAACAAGGGAGCTGCAATGTGCACTTTCTAGAACTACATGAAAAAACAACTCCCCCTAACCTAACCTGAACCGCGATCCCGATTGTTCAGGAATCCAGTGGAACGGTGTGCGTAACCCAAACACAGTGAAAGCGTCACCTCCTGCAGGTGACCCAGAACTGCTAGGAGTGACAAGCTCATGAAATCCGGAAGGCACTACAGTGGTACCTCGACTTACGAATGTAATCCGTTCCGAATGCATGCTCTTAAGTCAAACTACTCTTAAGTCGGGGTACCTATCTAAAAAATCTAAAAAAATAAGATGGAAAAAGTATTTGTAAGTCGAGCAGACCATATCTAAAATTTGTAAGGTGGCAGTTAAAATGCTAACAGTTTTCTGCTCTTAAGTCGAATTGCTCTTAAGTCGAGCTGCTCCCAAGTTGGGGTACCACTGTATTTGGAATGGTGTTTGAGTTATACCAGTGGTTCCCAACCGGGGGGGTTGGGACCCCTTTGGGGGGGTCAAACAACCATTTCACAGGGGTCGCCATGAGCCAGTGGAAGAAAAAGGCACAAGCGGTTTGGGTCTGGAGGAGGAGGGGGAGGAAGGGGGAAGAGTGAGTTACAGCTTGATAGGTTGGCACAGGAGATTGCGATTGGCTGAGGGTGCCTGAAGAGGGCAGTTATCTATGGCACCTGCCCTGCCCAAGGGGGCTTGTGGCCTCTTCCAAGCAGGGCAAGGGGTCACCACCACATGAGGAACTGTATTAAAGGGTCGCGGCATTAGGAAGGTTGGGAACCATTGGGTTATATGTACACCACCACACAATGGCTTCGATATACACTGATCTAGACCTTTGGAGGAATATTATTAGGTGAGCCAAAGCTAACAGAAAACCTAGACACGAAGCAAAAGACCGCTTCCTTGGTGAATTAGTATCACTGCAGTTTCTGTCTATACAGTACATATGAATGCAAATGCACCTACTATCTAGCTTCCCTTGGGAAGCTTCCCTCCAGTCCAGAGACCTGGAGAGATATTATTTCTCCCAGCTCACAAAGTGGGGGAGAGCCACTCCGGCTGAAGGACGTGCCAGGCAAGTATGTTGGGCAGGAACCAAACAAGCCTGGGTTCAAATCCCAAATAAAACTGGGCTCTGCTCTTTCTCCGGATTAAACGGAGATCACTCTTTAGAGGAAAGAGGGGATTATACAACGTGACAGGTAACTCAAGCGACGGCTTTAAAAGACTGCTCACGGGAGTCCCTCTGCAGATACGGCTTCATTTTTAAGGAGAGGATCCATGTTTTAAGAAAAGAGAGAGGAGACCGTGAGTCAAAATTCAATGGACAAAGCAAGGATGCCATCTAGTGGTAAAGCTAAAACTACCAGGCTTCCCTATTGCTGAAGCAATTTCTATTGTCTTGACCACAAGTTAAAATTAACCGACTTTCATGTATCATCACCATTGAGAAGCCACTGAGTTTTCTACTGTCCATCTTCTGCAACCACTAGGCATGGGGCTTTAAGATTTTTTGTATTCACTGCACCCTAATGGGTAGACAGACTACCTACCATGAGCTCCTTGCATTACCCTGGAGGTTGGTTTCTCTCGGCTGTTGCCTTTTTCAAAGGCAAGCTGGGGTTTGCTCCTGAACCATGCTGAGCCCAAAGTATGAATGATTAACACACATTACGGATTAAGGGTTATCGGTTGCAGTTCCCAGAATTCTGGCTGGAGGGTGGGGGTTATCCCTAGGGGGCTGCAGTGCCAGAAATCCAAAAGCCCCATGGCTAGCAGCCCCTGTAAAGGGCTCGCCCTCAAAAACCAGTCCAATGATGCACATTAAACTGCCACTGAGTCTGTCTCGGCTTACGCTTCACCAGGCACGTTTGCCTCTTCAAGTGATCTCGAGAAGGGAGAGGTACTCATAACATCTCGTGCAAAGCTCAGTAAGTCGCACACGGAGCTCCTACCCGACAAGAGGCTCCTGAAACGTGCATGCACAAGTAATGTTCTCCAACCCACCCTAGTCCAGAGAGGCAAAACAACTCCATGTGCTCAGCAGCCAATTCCCTGACCTGTTGCATCAAATTAAAGGAATCCACCTCCTACCTTCCTGCACCGAGGGTTAGGACAGCTGAACCGCTTCACCTCCTTGTCCAGTAATGCTGGGAAGTTGCAGAAGGGACACCTAGGAGCCAAGAAAAGAGTCAAGGTGAAGACCCCCCCCCTTGCCTTCAGTCCTCAATTAGGCAGTGTATATGTTATGGTGTAATAATAATTGTGTACCATCAAGGCAATCTAGCCACCCTTTTTGGGAGGGGGGAGGAGGAAGGAGTTAAATGGTTTCTCATTCATTTCTTTTGGGGGTGTCCTGGGGTTTTGCAAGCTTGCCCAAGCCCACCCAGGCTAGCTCTACCCACTGAGAGGAATTGAACTCCCAAATGTGGGCTCCTCAGTCAGACATCTGGCGCACTGAGCAATCCAGGCAGCCTGAGTTACGATACAGGGGAAGAAAAAAAGACAATAAGAATCAAGCAGACTACTGTGGCCTGATGGTGACTGAATATATGATCCAACTACTGACATCTTTCTATTACCATCATGCCCTACATATGGGTTTCCCACAGACACCGGGGCTGGTCCCTGTGGGAAGCAGGATACCGGACTAAGAAATCTGCAGCCTCCAGATAAGAACATAAGAAAAGCCCTGCTGGATCAGGCCAAAAGCCCATCTAGTCCAGCTTCCTGTATCTCACAGTGGCCCCACTAAATGCATCTGGGAGCGCATGAGACAACTAGATACCTGTCTCCTGATACCACTCCTCTGCCTCTGGCCCTTGAAGTACCCGGTTTTAAGCCTGGAGATGACACGTGTCCCTCACGGTGGGTAACCTGTGAGGGACTTTTCCGCCAGGAATCTGTCCAATCCCCTTTTGAAGGCATCCAGGCCAGATGCCATCTCCACCTCCTGTGGCAGGGAATTCCACAGATTAACAGCTTGTTTCTGATCTCATTGTTTGTGGTCAAGAGAATTCCAAAGCTGCAGCTCACTGAAGGTGCAACTTCCCCCTTACCTGACTGGGCATCTCCATGCCTCTGACTTCAGAGTCCAACTGGGAAGGGCAGAACCCGGATAAGAGCACTCTACGTTTTAACGTATGTGAGGGATCGTTGATTTGCCTCTGAAGGTGGAGGACTTTCGTTCCCTGCAGGGCTGTAAACGGAGCTTGGGGGCCCGGGTCTATCAGGGACACTTGAGCTGCCACCACTTCAGTTAAGACTCTGTCAACTTTGGCTGGCTCAGAACACGCCCCCCCCCCAGGTTGAGATGAAACGGCTCCCCTTACCTGACCAGCTCATCCGCACAGGCAGCAGCCACCTCTTCTTCTGCTTTCCGCTCATAGTATTTGCAGAGGATGTTCTCGGGAAGGACTTTCTCCAGCTCGCTGGTCGGAAACGAACACGTACAGCTCCCTTCCATGCAGCTGAGCTCCGACTAAACACAGAAGGAGCGGCAGGAAGGAAGGAGAGGGAAAGGACGGGGGTCTAGCACGACTTTTAAAATAAAACCACCGATGCAGGACCTACATCAGGCCTGCCCAACAGGTAGACCGCGGGATACCAGGAGCCCACGAAGGGTTCAAAAGTAGCCCACCGGCCATCAATAAAAAAGTGAGGGGATAAGTTCTCCACCCCTCCCTTGAGCGGGTGCAAAGGAAGCATGTGAATGGTCAGCCTCCCCATAGGCTGAGAGCACAGATAGGCATTCCCGTTCACCTGGCCCGATACAAACAATCCAGGGCTAGGGAGCCCGGAGCACTTGGCCCCTCCGGGTATCGCCATCCCCTTCCATCCCCTCCCTTGTTGCTACAGCAACTAGGACTGAGGGGAGCTGCGATTCAACCGTACTTGCTCTGCACCCACGGGACAGAACCATAAACTCCAAAGAGGTTTTCAGCAACCGTCGACGGTTGCCAGGACTAAAAGTAAGAACAATGACACAGCAAATACCCATGCCTTTTGGACTGAAACTCTTACTCTCTTAGATATTGTGGCCTCTGAGTATTTGGCAAAAACTGTACAGGAGCTGGGAAACGACCAGGTGAGGGTGTGTCATGGAGGAATTACATGGAACCCTCTCGGGGACCCCAGAGGGCCAGGCTCAGCTCCATCACTAGAGATGCCCCCATCTGTGATTCGAGCTTGCATACTGTTGCATCAGAATATCTTCAAAACACACACACAGAGAGAGAGAGATGCCATTCTACCACAAAGGCAGCTTCCAGACACATACAACACCTTCAGGCATGTCCAAACTTCGGCCCTCCTGATGTTTTGGACCGCAACTCCCAGAATTCTAAGCTTAGATTGCCAATGACAAAGGACTGTGGGAGTTGTGGTCCAAAACATCTGGAAGGCCAAAGTTTGGACATGCCTGATTATAGAAGGACTACCATCGAGAGTCCATAAGTACTCCCATCAGATAACTGCAATGTAAGTACAAGAGATGATCCAGGCCCGGACCTCAGGTCCATTTTCATACTCTTCAGGCAGAAAACGAAAACCAAAGCTTCCCTTACCTTGCCGGAGCCGAAGACTGCCTCCTGAGCGTACTTTATTAGGCACTCCTTGCAAAACAAGTGTCCGTCGGCGCACTGCGTGAGCTCTTCAAAAGCAAATTCCCCATAGCAACAGCGGCACTCGATCATCTGGCCATCCTGCAATCCAGTCCGTACAGATTAGTTCCCAGGGGAGCACAGGTCACCCTTCCCAGAAAGCCCCTTGCCCAAAATACGATCCTGGGGAATGGAGGCATGGGCAGGAGGCATGTGACTGAGGCAGCTACAGGATCAGAGCACGGGGGCTCCGTCATGAAGACTGAAGAAGATGGAAGTGGGCAGGAAGGCCCGCCCCCGTTGGCTCCGTCCAGTAGCTGCGCCGTTCAGCTTCCACCCTGCCTCAGGCAGCGTCAGAGAAAAATAAACCGCTCTGTGCTAAGAACGCAGCTGGATCTGAACCAACATTTCAGCAGCAGAGTTACACAGAATCTGGCTTTGGCCTTGTAGATGGCAGTGGTTCTCAGCTCCTGGTGGTGGTACATGTGTCTCCAATGGGACACAGACAGAGATGTGACCAGGAGGATGGAAACATATCAATGCTTTTTTTTAAAAAAAAATTGATTTGACAAAAAATCACCACTTAATTTTTTAAAAAAGGTTTATAAATTTAAAACTGCCAAAAAATACTACAAACAAAACCAAATTTAAAAAAAAATTCTAACTTATCATATCCCCCCTCCCCAGGATTTCCCCAACAGTTACAAAGGATTTGCTGTCCTTCAATTCCCTGGCCTTCCTGCAGATGGACAAATGAAAGGTATTATCTATTCTGTTAATGGAACTGTTATTTCAGTTCCTTCAGGCTTGCTCCTCAACAATGGTACTGAAATTTTAATACAGTGGTTCCCCCACCATTTCGTGGTTCATACAGTGGCGGTCCCGGTATATTGCGGGGCCAAAGTATACAAAAGGCAAGGCCCCCCTGGGGTAAGCTGCTTGGACCTGTTTGAGGCCTACTGGACTTAACCCAAGCCTGACGGGCTGCCCCAAATGAGCCTCCAATGGGTTTCCCAGGTCTGTCGAAGGCTCCAGAAGTGGTTTCCGACAAATTGCAAATGACTTCCAAAAAACCAGAAGTGACTTCCGGATTTCCGGAAACCACTTCTGGGGCCTCTGACAGGTCTGGGAAGTATGTTGGAGGCCCATTCAGGGCAGCGCCAGGCTTCAGGTAAGTGTAGGGGGCCCCAGAGAAGCCCCCCAGCCCCAACCTGACTGATCATCCCCATATCGCAGATTTTCAATTATCGCGGGTCAGGTCAGGTCCCTAACCCCCGCGATAGGTGGGGGATTACTGTATCCTTAAAATTTTGTTTTGCGCAATTAAGGCAGCAACAGAATATCTATAAACTTTGTTGGTTAACAAGTATCCCTCGCTGAAAAAATGGGGTGCTTTTGCATCTGCGATGAGTGTGTGATGGGAGAGTGGTAAGACTCAAAAGGTTTACAAGTCACATTGGCAGAGCAGATCCACAGAGTCACTTTACGGGTGCTTCTGACGCTCATTCTGCACTGCCAGCAGGGACCCGCTGAAAGTCTTCGCCGCTCCAATAAACCAGCACAGCCTGGAGGAAATGCAGCACGGGGGTCCCCTGATATGTGGGCTACAACCCCCATGATTCATTACCCTTGGTCATGCTGGCAACTGTAGTCCAAATAGTCTTTTTGGGGGGGGGGGTCCAACTTGCCTACTGCTGTCTATTAAAGAATAACTCAACAGCCACCCAGGCTGCCTTCCTCTTTCCCCGGCCCACTTTGCTTCAGAAAAAGCATCCCACTCTCTCGGGGTTTGGGGCAGACATTCAGAGGGCTACTTACTTTCTGATACTGCTCTTCGTTCATCTGCAGGGCAAGGAGGAAGTCTGCGTGCTGACGAGAGAGACAAACACCCATGAGAGGCCGTTCAAACGCTGAGCTTCCAGTCCTCCACCGCATCAGATGGCGCCATTCTACGCACCTGGCGAGGGGCCGTAGCTTTCACTGTTTCAAGGGAGCCTCCAGGACAGGCATGTCCAAACTTCAGCCCTCCTGATGTTTTGGACCACAACTCCCAGAATTCTAAGCTTAGATTGCCAGTGACAAAGGGATGTGGGAGTTGTGGTCCAAAAACATCTGGAGGGCCAAAGTTTGGACATGCCTGCTCCAGGATAATTCCAGAGGACCAAAGCTGATCGGAAGACGTTTTCCAACCCAAACGTTGCCAAGAGAGGTGTGTAAATGTGGCCTTCCAGAAGCTGTTGAGCTGCAACTCCCATCGGGGCTAGAGACCACAGACGGCCATAAAGAAACATGGGAGTGGCAGGCCAACATGTGGCCCACTGTTTTTAACCAGTGATGGGTCTCCCAGAGGTTTTTAGACTTACAACTGCCAGAGGATAAACACTAGACTGAACAGTACATGCGCTGGCCAAGATTTTTGGGAGTTCTGGTCCAAGAAAATCTGAGGACCCCGGGTTGGGAACCGGTGATCGAGAAGGCTACAAGAGACCCTGACCAATGTCATTCCCATGTCTAGTTCTGAAAAGCGCTGCCCGCACCCTGTGGAGTTCATGGTTGAAACGACTTCTGTAACGCTTGGTGTGCGTTCAACAGGTTTGCTTGCCAGGTAATGCTCAGCCTGCGATGAGGCATTGATGATTATTCGCCTGGGGGGGGGGACCCAAACTTTTCCAAAATGATGAGCCCACCCCACCCAACCCCCAGCCTGTGTCCAAGCTCCCAGCTCACCTCTGCCATTTCTTTAATCTTTTGCTCATAAAACTCCCGTTCCAGCTGAACGGCTGGGAGGAGAGAGGGGGGATCGTAGCTTCTGCAGTGCCGTCTCTTGTTTTCCAAGAAAAACATGCGCTTTTCGATTTTCAAATTGCCTGAAATATGATTGGGAAGAACGGCAGATGGACAATTTGAAACAAACAAACAAAAACACACGCCAAAGCACAACTTAACGAGGAGGAAAAAAGAGGAGAGCGAGGGTCCTACATCCAGCAAGCTCTCCTTGCAAATCCAAGTCCCAACAGAATCAGACACAAGGGTTCCCCATCTTCTTATTCGCAAAGCTTCAGGAAGTGAGGGTAAATAAGCTGCTCCCATTTTAAAGATGGGGAAGACTGAAGGTCGAACACCCTTCCTTCTCTCCAACAAATAAAAACCAGGGTTCACCAGTTAAGAGAAACTGTTCCACCAAGAGAAGGAGAAACTGAAGTCTTGAAACAGGGAGAAATGAATTATATTGGAAGTATAGCTTCCATTCAGTGGAAATCCTGCTTGGTTCCCATTGGGGGTGGGGATTCAGCAGGGATCCCAAGTCCATATTCCCTACTGCTCTGACTGGCAATTAAACCAAAACGCCACCACGTCCCACACCCCACTTGCCTTGTTCAAATTTGAAGTCTATGTAAGAATACTGGTTCATTTCTTTCCTGCGTTTTCGCTTCCCGCTTGCTTCAGGAGACAGTTCCTGCCATTTTTTGATGGCATCAGAGAAGGCCTAAAGGAAAAAGGCGACGAAGCAAACACAGGTACGTGAACACGGGCAGCCCTTTCATCATCATTTGCAATTGGAGAGGCTAAGGTTAATTCTTCTTCTGGGTGTTATAACGTTGGCTCCAAATCCAAACACACAAAATAAGTTTGCACACCGCTGTGCATGTAGAGATTTTACGTGCATGTCTATGTCTCTCTTGGGGTGTGGTGGCTCAGCAGACTAAGGCTCCAAGACTGTTGACTGCAAAGTTGGCAGCTCAGTGGTTCAAATCCCGGAACGAGCTCCCACTGTTCACCCCAGCTCCTGCCAACCTAGCCGTTCGAGAGCATGTAAATGCAAGTAGATAAACAGGTACTGCCGTAAAACACGGGGAGGTAAAACAGTGTTTCCTTGTAGCCATGCCGGCCACGTGGCCATGGACTCGCACAACACTGGCTCTTCGGCTTGAACCCGGAGATGAGCACCATCCCTAGAGTCGGGCATGACTAGCACTCATGTGCAGGGAGAACCTTTATCTTTTACCTCCGTCTCTCTCTGTGTGTGCACCTGCATGCATGCCTCCTAATAAAAAACTGGCAGAATTGATCAGGACGCCTCTAAGCCGAACCACTGAAAATCCCAAAGCTGTCTTGCTCTCTATTCGATTGGAATGGCCCAGCAGTGACCTTTCCCCCCCAGTAAAGCCAACATGGACCAGCGAGAAACTCAATCCTAGCACGGCTGTTTGACAGAGAGAAAGTTCCACATGCCTTAGGGCTCTCTTCAAACATATGAACCTGGAAACTGGGTGAAGAAAAAAAATCTATTTCTGAATCAAATCTTGCCTTGCCTTACTGCCACAAAACACCAACCCAGATGGCAAATAAAATTTGAGTAAAATTCAACTAAAAGGAGCATTGAAATATAAAAAACAATTAGGGGGTCTGTGGAGGCCTAGTAATGAAGCAAATAAAAACAGATTAGAAAGGCAATTTAAAAAGCACAAGAAATCTCTCCGGGATGGTGTGAGGTCTCCTGCCTTGGGCAGAGGGTTGGACTACGAGACCTCCTGGGTCCCTCCCAACCCTACGATGATTCTATGAAAACACACAACCAACAGGAATGCCTTCAGCAACAATCCAGGTTAGATGCCTAAAGCCATCCCCATAAAAAGACACAAAGTGAAAGGTTTTCCAACTTGTAAAGCAAAGTGTTCTGCTTATATACCACCTCATATCACTTCAAGTAGTCTCTGGGCGGTTTAAACTTTAATTACAGTATGCAGGCTACACATAGCTCCTCCCCCCCCAGCAAGCTGGGTACAGTAACCCCCCGCCGATCACGGGGGTTAGGGACCCACCCCACCCGCGATCCATGAAAATCCACGATATGCGGACGTACGGGGGGGGGGCTGGGGGCGGGGGCGATTGCGCGCCTGTCTGAGAAGCCTTGGGGCGACGGCATAGGGATCTGACCTCCCGCTGCCGCCCGCCTGCGCCGCCCGAGACTTTTTATCCGGGGCCGTCTCCACTGAAATGCATTGCCAGTGCATTTCAATGGAGAAGATTTCCCCATTGGAAAACATTGGCTCAATGCTTTCCAATGGGGAAAATTTTTCCATTGAAATCCATTGACTCAATGCATTTCAATGGAGATTGCCTCCCCCCCCTGCGCGCTGCCCCCCACATGGCCCCGAGACTTCTTGGAGGGGCCCGGGGGCGGTGAGGAGTGACCCGATCACCCCCGACGCCCTCCCACGCACCCCCGAGGCTTCTCGGAGGGGCCCAGGGGCGGTGGTGGGCGACCCGATTGCCCCGCTGCCCCCCGAGGCTTCTCGGAGGAGCGGGGTGGGGGCGAGCGATCGCCCGTGTGGCTCCGAGGCTTCTCGGAGGTGCGGGGGCGGGGGAGCAGAGCGATCCGATTGCCCCCCCGTGCAGGTACTGCGATCCCGCGATGTAGTGGGAATGCAGTACCTGAACTGCGAAATGGTGTGGGGTGACTATACTCATTTTACCGACCTCAGAAGGATGGAAGGCTGAGTCAACCATGAGTCTGCTACCTGGGATTGAACCCCAGGTCGTGAGCACAGTTTTAGCTGCAGTACAGGCATTTAACCACTGCACCACATAACAGGGTCTCCAGTTGGGAAATATTTTCTTCCTAGAGAGGTTTGCACAGCTGCTGACCTGTGCCGAGGGAAGCACATTTGCTGGTGGGGCGGGTGGGGTTGGGAATTTAAAGAATGACAAAGAAGAGAAATGCGGGAACCTTTCGTGTGATTGCATAGTGTCCCTTGAGTTCGTGGAGGGCCCACTTGATGTCCTGACTGCTAAGCATCTTGAAGTCCGCCATCAGGAGGTCGGCCGCTTGGATGAAACAACGTTGATCGAGCGGGTCCAGTTTGGAGAAATCAAAGTAGTCCACTTTAGGCACCTAAAAAGCAACACACGGGAGGCCAAAGGGAGGCGGGCGGAGGGAGAAGAGAGTCAGTTCGCGCCTGACCACTTATCGGATTTCTTTAGGTTTTTTCAGCCCTTCCTCAGCAAGAGGTTCAAGGCAGCATGCGAAAGTTATCCTCCTCACTTTTATTTTCTAAACTGTTTTGGAGGCCATTAGACTTTAAAAAGACATTGACAGACTCAAAAAGGATCCATCTTGTACAGAGGTACCTCTACTACGAATGTAATCTGTTCCGAATGCATGCTCTTAAGTCGAACAACTCTTCAGTAGAGCTACCAGATCTTAAAAAATTGAAAGACTAAATAAAAAAATAAGAAAAAATAAAGAAAAAATAAAAAAAAAACATATTGTAAGTAGAGCAGACTGCATCTAAAATTTGAAAGGCAGCAGTTAAAATGCCAATGGTTTTCCGCTCTTAAGTCAAATTGCTCTTAATTAGAGCGCTCTCTTAAGTAGAGGCACCACTGTACTTGCAAATTTATTTATTTGTATCTCCATGCTTCCTTTTGCTCCGTTAAAGAGACCCAAGGCAGCTCACAAGGTATTAAAACGCAACCCCCTACCCACCTCAAAAGTGCTTTCCCCATCTGTTATGGATCAAAAGGCACCCCTTAACACACTCTGACGTTTCTAAAACAACTTATAGCATAATGTGCTAGTTAACACCATGCGTTAGAAGCTGGAACACCTCTCCACACCCCATGAGGCAGCTGAGTCCAGAAGAGCCTAGGCCTGCAGAAAAGGAGTGTAAACGTTTAGAACCAAAACATTGCTGTCTATCTAGAGCAGGGGTCCTCAACGTTTTTAAACAGCGGGCCGGTCCACCACCCCTCAGACACCACTGGGGGCCGGACCACAGGGGAGGGAGGGGCAAGTGGGGCCACCACCACCCCACGATCAGCCCATGATCAGTGCATCTCCGGGGCCCCCGCAAATGCCTCCTGCTCCGGGTTGTGCTACTGCTGGGATCCCTCTGCTGCGCCTCCTCCTCCTCCTCCTCCTCCTCCTCCTCCTCATACAGTGGCAGCGGCTGGAGCAGCTCTCCTTCCTTCCTTCCTTCCTTCCTTCCTTCCTTCCTTCCTTCCTTCATTGCATTGGGAAGGAGGTGGCAACCCAGGCAAGCTCAGGCCCCTCATCACCTTCTAGGCAGCCACTCAGGATGAGGAGCAGCAGCCGCAGCAAGGCTGGCACCACTGCCCACAGATCCAGCTGTGCGCCCTGGCCATCATGCCCTTGCTGCGCCCGGGAGGGAAAGCTGCCTTCTCTCTTGGCCCAGCCCAGCCGGGCCTGACTGGATGCACCACAAGTGAGGGAGGGAACGAGCAAGGGCTGGGAACTGCCTCAGCAATAGAAGCAGCTGTGGAGGCTGGCTTGCTTGCGAAGCGAGGGGGGGAGGGGGGGTGGTCTGCAATTGGTCCCGGGGGCCGGATTCAGGACCCTGAGGGGCCGCATCCGGCCCCCCGGGCCTTAGGTTGAGGACCCCTGATCTAGAGGATGCACATCTAGAAATTTCCAACATGCCTTTGTCTCATCTTGGCTGGAGAGCAAGCTGCTGTTTGGATTCAACACCACTCTGCCTTCCTTCTTTGGATAGTCTGGATTTTCCAGGAGAAGATTGCAAAGTCTGTAAAACCAAAGGAACAGAAGACTTGGAAAGGGGAAAGGAACTTTTCACACAGGTTTTTCTGCAACATTTCACAACCTTGCCTTAGCAGAGCGATACAGATTGAATGCTCAGGACAGGAGCAGATGAAAACAGAACTAATAGAAACTGGCACACCACAGGGGCAGGGGGGGGGATTAAGGAGAAGGGCCAGACCTTGGGTAAAGAGCTGGCAGCATCAAAAAAGGAAGAGAGAAATCGTCCATAGGAATGAGCAAGGCACAGTAGCAGGTGGCAAACACTACAAGTAGCTTCTAACTTTTCCATGGGCTCAAGGACAAGGAATTATCAAATGGATAAGGGCCCTCCAGATTTGTCTGTCTGTCTCGAAGAAAGGACAGACAGACGCATCGATGGACAAACCTATTCATTCATTCATTCCCCACCTCTCTCCTTAAAAAGGACTTTTACATCACCAAAACACCAATACGTAAGATAAATACAGTAATCCCCCGTTTATCGGGAAAGGGAAATTTGTGTTACGTGGATGTTGGGTCGGGTCGGGACTGGGTGAGGGGTTGTTTGGGGCCTCCTGCACTGACTCCTGCACGGAGCTTTCTGAAGATGATTTAAGAGAGAATAAAGGTCTTTTCTACTTTTACACATCCTGAGACTCCGTCTCCCATTCCTATTTTGACTTCTGTGGATGCACCAGTTGCTTTGCTTTGCCTCCTGCACTTACCCCAGGCCTGGCACTGCCTGGACGGGCCTCCAACGGGCTTCCTGGGAAACCCGTCGGAGGCCCGCTCACGGCAGTGCTAGGCCTGGGGCAAGTGCAAGAGGCCCCAAACAGGCCCACGCAGCTTGCCCCAGGGGCCCTTGCCTTCATATACGGCGGCCCCGCGATATACTGGGACCACAGTATATGATCCACAATATAGCGGGGGGGCGGCTGTATATATGTGCTTGTGGCACCAATGAAAATGGGAGATATGGTAGTTCTTTCCCTCCCCCCCCCTTAATTTTAAATATTCGCTTTAGATAGCCCCTCACTCTTATTTTAAGTTGCCTGCCATGTCATTTATTTTGATAGCCCATGGATTGAGATTTTTTTTTTTATAAAAGAGGCAATGTTTTATAACATTATAACATTATTAGGGTGCCAGAACACTGTCTAGACAAATATCCTGGTATGTGCTGGAATACTATATTATACAGTAGGACCCCCATATCCACTGATTCATTATCCACTGATTCAGCTATCCACAGTTGGCAGAGGAAAAAAGTAAATAAATAATTCAGCAACTGCAAAGCAAGCTACTGTCACAAACAGCAGCTGTAAAGCAAGATACTGTCATAAAACAGTAACCATAAAGCAAGCTACTGTCACAAACAGAAGCTGTAAAGCAAGCTACATTGCAAAACAGCAGCCATAAAGCAAGCTACTGTCACAAAACAGCAGTATTTTTTTGGGGTGGGGGATTTTGGTGTTCTGTCTTATCCATGGTTTTCATTATCCATGGGAAGGCCTGGAACCAAACCCAGCGGATACCAGGGTCCTACTGTACTGTTTTGCCATATATCAGTACTGTTTTGCATACATTACATGAATTATAAGTGTGTATTTTAATGCACCTTCATATATCACTTTTTCTTTTATATGCATTTACAGGTGTTTTGTCAATGGCAGTGAACTCAACAGGTTTGGAGCACAAATGCATCCATGCTTACATGTTTAAATCACAGCAGTTTTTGCTCTGTATGAGTTCCTCAATGTACTCTCTTGTTGCATCTGGAAACCTTGCTTCCTGAATAGAGGAGGAAGAGATATTGAACTTTAGCTGACAAGCAGTAGAAGAAAAACACACAAAAAGAAGATTTGGATGCAGTTAAGACAACAGTTATAAATGGATCTACCCTCGGTGTAATGCCTTAATACACTGGGCACATAAACCCAACCCTTGGAATAAGCTAAGAAGCATTCAGTAGGTTTTGTTCAAAGGATGCTGCTATTCTCCTTACCGAGACAAGCTGAAGTTCTACTTACGCATTTAATAAACTTCTAAGCCAACCATGGCTTCCACAGAAGAATAAAAGGGGCATGGAAATTAATCAGTCAAAATGCAAACACAGTAAAAGAGGATGTTAGCTTCACTTGGCTAGATCTGGACTGGCCAAAATGTCACCTTTCCCAAAGTTGTTGCTCACGGTGTCAGAGCTCCCCTGAAGAGTCTTAATGTTGACATTTAAACATTTTCAAGAAGGAAGCGCCCCTCCAGGTCCCTGCTCCCCATTTTCACCATACTTATTGGCAGTTCACATAGAATCATGCCGTTGGAAGAGGCCTGTAAGGCTAACAAGTCCAATGCTCTGTTCAACACAGGAAAACAAATCAAAGGGAGACTCAAGAAAATCTTGGGTAAAAAACAAAACAAAACCTGTGGTTCACAACGGCTGAAGCCTTCTGCTTCCGGCTGAGGTTGACCTATAAATCAACCAACCTGATCAATTGACCTATGTGCTGGTTGACCTATAAATCAACCAACCTGATCAATTGACCTATGTGCTGGTTGACCTATAAATCAACCAACCTGATCAATTGGCTGGAACTACACCCAGCTATCTGCGAGCAGAGCTCCCTGATTTGGCCGTTGTCCGGCTCTTCAATTGACCAACAAGCGTGGGTTCACAAATCCCCATTAGAATGACTTTTCTAGGGCTCTCAATAAAACATGTCACAGAGAAGCATCCCCTTTAAGCCCCAACATGCTCAATTCAAGACAAAACTCTGGCTCAACGTGTCACCAAGGAGAATATATACCCTGTTTCCCTGAAAATATGACCTCCCCCAAAATAAGCCCTAGCAGGATTTCTATGCATTTGTTAAATATAAGCCCCATCCTGATAATAAGACCTAGTGATGGCCGTGGCTATGGTTGTGTGCAGGGCTGACATTCAAGCATATTATACTTAATAAAAGTAAGACATCCCCTGAAAATAAGCCCTGGTGTGTCTTCTTGAGAAAGAATAAATATAAGACAGTGTCTTATTTTGAGGGGAACACGGTATTTTCGACACCCGCAAGGCAGCTTTGCAAACAGAGTCACCAGTGTGGAGAAAGGGCAAAGATTATTTGATGCGAAGCTTACCTCCACGAAGGTAGGAAATTTGAGGCAACTGAATTGAGGTGTGCCTTCACCTGCACAAACTTTCCTTGTGCGCGGGGCTAGCTTATTATAAACGCCCTTGCTGAGAGGACGAGTCCATGCAAAGGCTGCCTTAGGCAAGCCAATCGTACATTCAACACACATCCAGAAATGTTTAAATGTTGACTTAACATGTGCTTCTCCTGGTCTCCCCAATTTGCATTTAGCACACTTTATTTTGTGATGGGACTTGCTTGGCGAGTCTGACTACTAAGACTGAAGTCCCATTGTCCAGATTAAATCAGAAGGAAAGATCCATTCCCCTTCCCTTCTGATTGGACCTTGAAGTAACACAGAGAGGGTAACACCTGGGTATCTGGACAAGAACCCTCCAAAGCTAGGCCAGGGTAATGACGCAGGAGATACGAACAGGGACACCACCATCCTTCATTCCCCCAGGAATGCTTCACCCCACTTTGGGGCACCACTGCCCCCTCTCTTCGTTAAGACGAAGCTTTTTTTTTAACCACTTCTCTTCTCTTCTCACCAACCCACCCCTCTCCGTTTTATCAATCTCCTGCCATTTTTATCTTCAGTTTAGCTTAATTTTAGTTTTTTGTTGTTGATTTATGTATACTTTATTTTAAGAACATAAGAACATAAGAAGAGCCATGCTGGATCAGGCCAAAGGCCCATCTAGTCCAGCTTCCTGTATCTCACAGGGGCCCCATCAGATGCCCCTGGGAGTGCACAAGACTAGATCTCTGTCTCCTGATACCACTCCCCTGCCTCTGGCCCTTGAAGGACCCCGGTTTTAAGCCTGGAGATTACACATCTCCATCATGGTTTGTCACCTGTGATGGAGTTTTCCTCCACGAATCTGTCCAATCGCCTTTTGAAGGCATCCAAGCCAGATGCCATGACCACATCCTGTGGCAGAGAGTTCCACAGACTAACAACGTGCTGGGTGAAAAAATATTTTCTTTTGTCTGTTCTCACTCTCCCAGACCTCAATTTGAGTGGATGTCCCCTAGTTCTGGTGTTTTCTGAGAGGGAGAAGAGCATCCCTCTATCCACTTGACTCATGCCCTGCATTATTTTGTACGTCTCAATCATATCCCCCCTCAGGCACCTTTTTTCCAGACTAAAGAGCCCCTTATTATGCACCTTGTATTTTGGTTTTTAAAATGCATTCCTTTGTTAATTGTCATGTTATCACATGTTGTAAACCACCCAGCGTAGCTCTAGGTCTAGATGGGCGGTATAAAAGTCAAACAAATAAATAAATAAATAAATAAACAAACAAACAAACAAATAAATAAATAAATAAATAAATAAGGCTTTTAAAAAATCAGTGATGTCCACAAAGCAACACACTCACTGTTTCTCTGATGAGGAGAGCAAGGAGGTCTTTGTCCAGCTGGACAGCACCTTGTTTGGGAATCTCGCTGGAGCTGGAATCCAGAGAGCCCTGGACAGGAAATGCTGGGCCAGCCTGTTCATTTATTGCTGCTTGCGGGCCGCCTCTCTTCTCTTCCGGCGGGTGGGCCAGCTGAGGGGAAGCAGGCCCCGGGATTCCGTCCTGCTGTGGCTCAGGCCTCGGGAAAGCAGGGCCAGGGACTTCCTCTTGGTACACCCGTGGCAGCGGCCCCAGGTTCAGGTCCAACTGGGCCGGTCTAAGAGAAACGAGGTCGACGACCGCATGGGCCTCTTTCTCCGCGGGCTGGAAGTACGGGTGGTCTAGGTGAGCGTTCTCCTCGATGCACCGGACGGAGCCGCCGAGGTCCGGCACGAGCTGCGGAGGCCGTTCTGGATCCCTCCGGCCCGCCTCCTCCGGATCAGCCACCAAGACCACGTCCTCCACGTTTATCACCTCTTTCCCGCCGTGGGGTCTTGGGTCTTGTGCCCGAGCCGCACTGGGCCCGGGCTCCGAAACCGTCCCAGCAGCCTCCTTGGGCTCGGGGGACTCGGGCAGTTCCAAAACCTCTTCCTCCCGGCCGTGTCTGCCCCGGGCCACGCCGCTCGCCTTGGTGCAGTTCCGGCGAGCCCCGTGTCGCTTCGGAGAGGGAGGAGTCCTCGTCTTCTGCCTCTCGTGAGGCCCGGCCGCCATGTCGCCTTGGGATCCCCCCTCCCCGGGCGCGCTGGCGCTTTGCCAAGGGGCGGCGGGGCGGATGACGTTGGGACGAAGCAGCTTCTTGGAGGCAGTCTTTGGAAAGGATGGAAAGAGCAGTTAGATTGTGCCCGGGCGGTGCACCTAGGAACACAGGAAGTGGCCGTCAGAGCAAGTCACAGGTTTGGTCCAGCTAAGCCCACCACCGTCAGCTCTGAATATCAAGCACCACTTTCCTTCGTTCCTGGCAGGATTCTTATACAACCCTGAATCAGCCTGCATGGCTTTCATACTGGGCTTATGGCCAAAACAAAACAAAAGGTATAGTAACACCCCCCCACAGTCCTATCGCGGGGGTTAGGGACCCACCTGACCCGCGATGCTTGAAAATCCGCGATATGCGGAAGTGGGTCGGGTGGGGCCTGGGGGGGCAGCGCGGGGGGATGCAATTGCCCCCCGCCACATCCCCGCACGGCTCCAAGGCTTCTCAGAGGGGCCCGGGGGGCGGCCCCAAGGCACAGGTACTGCGATCCCACGATATAGTGGGACCACAGTACCTGAACAGTGAAATGGTGGGGGGGTGACTGTAGAAAAAGGCTGCACTAGAGGTACAGAATCTCCTGGGGTTCAGCCTCTTTCATGAATTTCAAGGGAAAGCATCTGGAACCTGGTGCTCAGAGGGTTTGCCTTTTTTTAAAAATCAACATTTTATTGTTCAGAGGATACCTACTTCTATCACAATGAGAGCATGAAGAGGGGCCAGAATGCTTCAGTCCAACCACAGGTAGGTTCGAGGATGAACTGGCTAAAGCAGGCACGTCCAAAGTTTGGTCCTCCTGATGTTTTGGACCACAACTCCTAGAATTCCAAGCCTGTATTGCCAATGGCAAAGGACTGTGGGAGCTGTGGTCCAAAACATCTGGATGGCCTAAGTTTGGACATGCCTGGCCTAGAGGAAGACTACTGTTCTTCCTCCTCACTAGGTTTTAAACTCTCAGTGTCAGGCAGGAATCTGAAGCTGACTGAAAATTATTTTAGAATGCGACACAAATAAGACTCCCAATGTTTTTTCTGGGGCAGGATGTCATGGTGGGTTTTTAAATGGCTATAACATAAACTATCATGAAAGATTAATCAATCTCAAATGGGTGCAGAAGGCCTAAGACATTTTCCATTTGCGGTAAGACTTCTAATGGACCACAATACTCTGGAACACAACTAACTCTCTTGTTTGAACATTAACTCATCAAAGAAAAATGAACAATCACCTCCATCAAGATGACTACATCATCATCTTCCTCATCTTCCCACTGTCGGTGAACAGGGATGTCCAGCATCACAGGAAAATCTTCATCCGAGGAGTCCGATATAGTGATAAGCCCCTGGTCTCTCGGGTTAATCCTGTCTGAAAGAAAGAGGGCAAACTGACCGACCAGCGGAAGCCTAGTAATTGAGTCAAGGCAACTGGACTTCAGCTCTTGCGAGATCGAAACGATTCGCCACTCATCCACGCAGCTCCATCACTCTGTGCCTTGGCGGCCGACAAAGCTGCTTGGATGAGTCGCCATGAGTCTCACAGGGAGAGAAGTCCAGCCGCCATGGCTGAACTTGATGGCCTCAGCTGGATGACTGAGAATCTTCACAGACACCTACCAGATGAAGGTTCACAGAGCCCATATATATTTGCAACTCATTTCTTAACTGAAATTTGCTTCCCGAGTTTGCAGTGTTAACACACTGCGAGAAGAAGCACAAAGGCACCAAATAAACTTTATGGAGTAGCTTCCAACTCACGCCATCCCAATACCTAAAACAAAAATACATCACATACATTTTTAATGCAGAAAAGGTGCTACTGCCTTAACCACAGCTAGCCAGTTGATCATTGCAGATGGCAAGGACAACATAAAGTGGCAATAACCAACCTAAGCCTTGCAAGGGGTGGGGGAATGGGGTGGGATGGGGTGAGAAGCAAAGACTGGCTGGCTAGGAATGGGACATGACTGGGTTTTGAGGATAGCATTTTACGGCAGAGGCAGAGAACTTGTGGCTGTCCTGATGTCCTTTGCAAGATGACCATCAGCATGGCCAGTGATCGTGGAGGAGAGCCAACAACATCTTGGGAATCACTCCATCCCTATTTCAGCTTTAGAGCTCCATACGCGATAGAAAGAACTGGAGAAACTAAACAGCCATTAAACAGAAGGATGGCCCAACATAGGAGGGGTAACAGCTCAGGACCAGAATCAGCAGTACACCTCCATTTGAAGGACAAAGGGCACTCTTTCGAAGATGAGGATGTACACATATTAGACAAAGAAGAGAGGTGGGTTGAGAGAGGGTTAAGGGAAGCCATTCATGTGAGCATGGAAAACCCCTCCCTCAACAGAGGTGGAGGCCTCAGGCATAGTCTATCTGCTACTTATCAGGGTGTGCTTTCCAAAGTACCCAGACAAATCAAAAAGCCTTCACCACCAATGAATCATAGCTAAGGACCCATTCTTGATAGGTTTCAGCACCTTGTTCATCTGAAGGCTATGGATACTATTGTCTCCCTAACGAGCCTATTCAGGCCACTGTGAGCCTAATTCAGATCAGGGTGACAAGAGGTCAAAGCTGACTGACTATAAGATGGAGGACCCGCACAAGCTGTATTCAGACTGAGGAAGCTGTTTGGATGAGCAGCGAAACGTTTCTATCTCTCAAAAAAGAAATCCAGTAGCCATGACTCAACTTCCAGACTCCATCCCTATTGCAGCTTTAGAGCATTCCGGAGATGTGGTTAGAACCCCTTGGCATTAGGGAAAAGAGGGGAAAGACATCCGGCCAAAGAGACTTGCGCTGAAGCCACTGCTGCTTGTTTTGCAGGATGGCTCCATTAGGACAATATCGAGAAGGTCACTTAAAATATTAGATTTCAAACGACAAACGGTTGCAATGCCGTGAGAAAGATGCTGAAGGGGAGGGGGAGAAAGGAAAGGGAAGTAGTAAAAACTGACTTGGCATTTGTTTGGGTTTTATACAATACTATTTCCCTTTCATGTTTCTCTTCAACATTCAATCTGCAAACATCTTCTTGGCAACTGACAAGCTTTGTATCATGAAAAAGGGACACAAATAAAGATACTGTTACTTATGCTGGGAGCTCTTTTCACTGCAATCTTGTCCAACATCTTGTAAGTGGCGCATACACTTTTACAGTGTTTTCCTGTGTATAAGGACTGTATTTTTGTCTAAAATTGACTTTAAAAATTGAGGGTTGGCTTATACATGGAAGTAAGCCGAGGTGAGGCTTGTGCAGTTCTGAAACTGCAATTTGGGGTTGGAAACATGGGGGGTCGTCTTATACATAAGGGCGTCTTATAGATGGGGAAAATGCCGTCATTAAAACCAGCCTGCACTGGCACTCGTAAGTTGGGTCTACAGGTGTGATGTGGCAGCTACTGCATCCAGTGGTATACTTCCATGTTTTTACTATTCACAGCAAAGAGAAACAGCCACAGTCAGAAAGTTACCCGTTTACCTTTGCCTCGGTGGCTCCGGAAACTATTCAGATCAATCACATCTTCTTTCCCACCTCCTTCTTCCATGATAGAGAGCTATGCCTGCAGGAGCCCAGGCCTGGGCATGGCCCTTGCTGCCCTTCAAGAGCACCTGGAAAGGAGAGACCATCATGGTCACACGCCTGGTATTTCTATATGTTTATCACAGATTTTTTTTACCCGAGGTTTGCTTTATTGGCACTTTCTGATCACAGAGTGAGAATTCGACGTATTAACAAGCGCCGGCGCTAACTGAACAACCCGAGTCTGCTTCCGAGGACAATCCTTGCCTCAATATGAGCTACTCCCCCCAGCAGTTGCTAATCCATCTTCAAACACAACTTTTATTTGCCCGCAGATCCACCCGGCAGGCACAGAATCTAATTTCCCAGGTGGCACTTGCTTTCCTTCGGCTGCAGAATGCTGCTTACGCAGCAGCTGAACAAAAATGAACGACACTTTTCGCCACAGTGGAAACTTGACTTCCAAGCTGAGATGCCTAGTAGGCGCACATTTCTACCCCTTACGGGTCGAAAGCAAACGGGTGAAACAACACGCCGTCAATGTATGGTAATGGCAGGCAGTCCTTCAGAGGATGAAGCAAGCCTAGGAAATATTCTCCCCTGTGCATCTGCTACGACTCCTCTTTGTTGAGCATCCTGTTGTTAATCACTGTGGACTTCACACAGGTAGCTTCTAAAAGACACTCCGTAGCCTTTGAACTTCTACCCCGACAAGGCAGAAGCAGCAGCAGCAACAGGAAAACACACAAAGCCACAAAAGGAGGACACTGCCATTTGATGCACTATGTCAGGCATGTCCAAAGTCAGGCCCGGGGTCCAAATGCGGCCCGTTTACAAATTCCGAGCGGCCCGCGGCCTCTTTTCCCTGCCGGCTCAGCCTGTCATGCATCCCTGCCAGCTGGCCTCTCCCCATAACGGATGGAGGCATCAGCTTGCAGTTTTATGTTTTGCCTGCTCTCCCTGCCTCTGTTCACCACCATCCAGCCACCTGCCCAGCCTACCCACCCCCGACTCCATTGCTGCAGCATCATCCCTTCCTCCTTGCATGTTATAGAGACTTGTTCAAAGTCCGGCCCAGGGGCCAAATGCAGCTGAAAGGTTGGCCCCCACACATTTTCACCTCACCAAATCTGGCCCTTTTTGCAAAAAGTTTGGACACCCCTGCACTATGTGTTCTCGTGTCACATCCAACTTATGTTGGAGGCATACAGCGATCGGTAATTTGTTGTGTTGTTGTGTTTTCCCTGTTTATTGTTTCTCCCCCTTTAGCATTTTCAAGGTTTTTTATTATCATTTTTGCCTCTTATAGGATTTTTTGCTTGTATTATGTGTTTATTTGCTTATTTTACTTGTTTATTCTACTGTTTATTTACCTTGCATTGTTTGTTTCTTATTTGCATTTATGTAAACCACCCAGAGTCCCTTCTGGGAAATCGGTGTGATATAAAAATGCAATAAATAAATAAATAAATAAATAAATAAATAAATAAATAAATAAATAAATAAATAAGAGTGCATTGTGATTTTTAAGGAGTGGTTGTGGTCTACCATCTACTGCCATGCGTTTCAAGGGTCACGACATGGATTCAAACCCAGGACTCCCAACTCCTAGTCCATCAGTCTACCCACCACACCACACCACCACCATGTGCATGGAATCGTGAGCATGACAACACAGAGCCAAGGAAGCTTTTAGAACATGGGCGGGGAACCTTCAGCCCTCCAGATCAGTAGAGGTACTCATTAAACACAGTACTGTACTTCTACTGTCTTAAGTGCCCTGGGTTAATGTGACTATGTTCTCTGGAGCAAAGTAATGCGAGTTCTCCTTCCCCCTGAACACATTTTTGGAAACTTCCTTTCCTTGCTTACTGGGTGGGGGTAGGGGGTAACACAAAGCTGTACACATAAAGGTTATAAGGTCTAGGTCTAGGTGATGAGATTTATTTCCCTACCAAAGCAAAATCTTGTGCATCAAGCAAGCAAGCAAGGCCTTAAGGCAGGGGTGCCCAAACTTTTTGTAAGGAGGGCCAGATTTGGTGGCTGAGAATGTGTCAGGGGCTGGTTGCTCCCTAACCCTGCCACCCCACTGCAAGCCCCACCCACTTTCTTTTAAAAAAACATGGGGTGAAGGAAGGGGAGGGAGGGGTGGGCCAGCCAGCCGCGGGCCACTCATAATGGCCTGGAGGGCCGGATTTGCCCATCCGGGCCGGACTTTGGGCAGGCCTGCCTTAAGGCACTGAAACCTCTGCCCAGTTCCAGCTACTGAAAGACAGAGAAGTATAACAAGAAATAGAATTGAGAACATGCAAGTCCTCCAACTAAGCCAAATCAAACATGCTTCTTAAGAAATGAAACTGAAAGTTCTCGGCCCCACCCCACCCCCAGGCAAGAAACACACAAGAGGAGAGCCAAGAGTTCAGGGACTGCAGAGAGAATACAGTGCTGTACTTCCTAGCACCTTGTGGGCGTGCAGCTGTGTTTCCAGAAGGCAAGCTGAACTGCAAGCAGGACGCCTGGTATGGCAGAAACAGGGCAGAATGCAGAGACTCATCACTTTGAGGAGCAACAAAGCCTTGATTTCCCCAAGACTACAGGGAAGCTAGAAAAGATATATTTGAACAATTTCTTCTGACCTCCATTATGACCTTCTGACTGACACCAATTTACATCTTGCAAATGCACAACAAACTTATATTTCATTTATTTAATAAAATGGGGTCTGCTTTGCTACTCAAGGGTGTTGGCTGGGACTAAAATATAACTACCGAGATACAAACTATGAAGTTTAAAATCAGATAAAAGGCATCCAAGAACAGTGAAGCGGCTAGAAATTGCAAAACAACCCAGTCAGAAAGATGTTGAGGTCCTTGCCAATACAAGTCCTCATTTAAAAGGCATCAAAACTCATTCCAGAGTCACCGTTGTGGTTTGCAAACTGACGCAACCCGAGAAAGCTACCAAACAATGCACCTACAAACATCATATCAATGAAACACACCGCAAATATTCTTCCAGGGATCTCAAAGACTGATCTTTTGCTCTTTAGATAATACAGCCTGAAACATTTTGAGCTTTGAAGCTCAATTCCTCCGTGAATTGAGGGAGGATTTGAATTACCTGGTAAATCCTGCGCTTCTGGCTTTAAAGAACTTAGATAACATTTAAAATTGGGAAAAGCTAACAAAAGGAAAGAAGCAAGTAAAGAGAGAAAATAGTTTATATCACAACACCTTATAAAGATAGAGCTCTTATTGTTCAAGGCAACTCTGACAACTGGTGCCATAAACCTTCCTAGGGGCACTGGGTAGGGTATTCAACGAGCTAACAGCATATTTAAGCCATCCTTGCCTAACCAACTGAGGCTTTTTGCAACGGACAAGTCTGAACAAAAATCCCTTCAGCTGTTTGTGTGAAGCGCCAAGAGTTAAAGCTGGCCCCTGCAACAAATTATTTCTCTTAGCAAAGTCCTGGGCTGCCCGTAAGAGATGCCTCAATAACATAGATTTTTATAAAAGATGTATTCTTCGAGTGGTAACAGCTCACAGCTTCCCCGAAAGTTAAAAAGTCTCCACCAAGCGTTACCAAAGCTGAATATTGCTCCTTCAAGGCAGCATCCGAGAAAACAAGGGACCTGAGACCAAAACACACACTATTTCAGCAGACAAGGGCCTGCCCAGAAGGCCAGGATGGGGCAACATTGGCAGAAAACATAACTAAGAAGATCACGAGTCTCTACGCAATTTTAGAGTAGCAAAATCAAGCCCCTTAACACCCTAATCTGCACTCCTGTCACCTCACAGTTGAGGAAGACGTTTCTAAGTCTTGATGCTGTTTCTCCTCAAATAAAGCTTCTGCAACCTATGAAGAAGGCCAGGGAACAGGCCTTTCCTTGAAACACTGGATTTCTGTACACAAAGCATCTCTCTTGTTACAGGAGCACCGAAACATGCCCACTTCCACCTGCTGCAGCCATGTAGGCCTTTAAAAAGCTTGAGCACATTTCTTGGAAGCTTTGTGCCCTCCTGATCAGCTATGCAGTTTGCCATTCTTGAAAACTCCGGTTTCACTTCCTTACTCTTCAGACCGGTTTCCAGAACCTTGTGATTTAAGAAAGCACCATTTCCCTCCTACTTGCAACTGAAGACCACACCTCCCACTTCCAAACCTGGATTGTTAAAGGGAGCTGTGTTCACTCCCTCATGAGAGGCAGAAGACGAGGACTCCCCCAATACTTAGCAGCATCCCCTGAAGGCAAATCTCCCCCACCCAATACTGCTGCCCACCTTTAATGTTTCCAAAACTCAAGGGAGGGCGGGGGATGGGACAGCTACTGCTCTCAAATCTCCTGCACATATTCGCTGCTCTTATGTGCAAACAAAATGCTTTGGGCTTTGGGGCTCTGTGATGAATTAATGAGTCCCAAAAAGCCATTAACGGTGGCGCTCAAGTCTTGTAAACACAGGTTGGTTGCTTTCTTTATTGAGTCAATCCAGCTCACATTAGACTTTCCTCCTCTCCTGCCTTCAGCATGGCATTTCTGTCTTTTCCATTACAAGCAGGTCCTCAGTGTTCAAACCCGGGGCTGGGTGGGTGGGTGGGGGATGCCCTTGGACATACTTTTAGTTGCCACCAAGCAACAACATAGCAACTCACCACACCATGTACATGCAGTCTTGACCATGACACACACAGCTTTTTCCCGACCAAGGAAGCTTTAGAACGTTGATGGGGAACCTTCGGCCCACCCGATGTTTTGGACCACAACTCCTCCAGTCCTTGATCACTGGCCGTATAGGCTCAGAGCTTGGAGGGTGGGAGACATGTGTGTGGCTTTGTGCTCGCAGGTAAGCTTTCTAATTTCCTGGTTAAGCTTGGCCAACGAAGACACAAGCCTGGGCAGATAAGGAAGGATGCCTGCAAACAACCCATTCTATTCACCCCAAGCACTGCCTGCAGGCAATGTGGGCACCAGAGAGAATGTAAATGCCTATAGACTAGAGGCAGGAAGGACTGCAAATATTTTGCCCCCCCCCCTTAAGAATGGTGGATTGCTCTGAAAGAGGAGGACATCTCCACATCAAAAGGCAATCCAGGCAAAGCTTAAGGGCAATATAATCTGCATATCAAGAGATTCCTGCAACAAGGGTTGGGCACAGAGCGCTGAAGTGAAGCTGGAACCAACAGGTAACTCTTTCCCTCCAGCAGCTGGGAGGGGCTTGGGTCCCTGAGCTTCAGGTGAAAATGGGTTAGGTCCCATTTTCTGATGCTTCGGGTCTGCAGTTGGAACTGCCTGGCAGGTTATAACTACCAACAACAACCAGGGCATTGCATTGGTCCAGGGCATTTTGTGTGTGTGTTGTGTCGTTACAGTTGTGGCGTTTTCTTGGCAGGAACACTGGAGTGGTTTTCCAGTTCCTACTCTTCTTTAACTCTGTAAACCGCCCAGAGTGGCCTTTGTTGCCAGATGGTGCGGTATACAACTCTAATAATAATAATAATAATAATAATAATAAGAAGAAGAAGAAGAAGAAGAAGAAGAAGAAGAAGAAGAAGAAGAAGAAGAAGAAGAAGAAGAAGAAGAAGAAGAAGAAGAAGAAGAAGAAGAAGAAGAAGAAGAAGAAGAAGAAGAAGAAGAAGAAGAAGAAGAAGAAGAAGAAGAAGAAGAAAGTAAGAATACTGTTTTCAAGCTTTGGCCCTTCAGATGTTTTGGACCACAATTTGCACAGTCCTTTGCCATTGGAAATACAGGCTTTGAATTCTGGGAGTTGTGGTCCAAAACATCAAGAGGGCTGAAGTTTGGACATGCCTGATCTAGGATATGAAAATGTGGTTGAGAGCGTAAAAAGTGTGTGCAAGCATACAAGGGCTAAAAAAGAGGAACACTCTTGAAATGGAAGCAATGATCAAAGCCATTCAGAAAGGAAAGCTCATGCCAGCATGCTCATACACAATAGAGAGGACAAGAGGAATCAAGGTGGCCCAAACGTGAGGGAGACTACATAAGACACACACGTGCACACTCTTTGCAACGTGCTCCCTCTCTCATTAGTTCCAAGGGTATTTCACTCCCCACCCGCACATGCTCTCCATCAACCAGCTTTAGGCTGGCCACTGTATTTGCCTTCTCCTGCACCAAGATGATTTCAGCATAATAACAAAACAAAAGAACACACGCAAGCCAAACTGTCCAATGCTGCCTTGGATTCCTCAATCATCAAGACTACAAACTCCTATCAGTTCCAGCTGGCAATGACAAATATAGTCAAAGAGCTGGAGAGAAACAGAAAATATTCTCCATGCCCCTCCCACTTGTCCTGGTGAGAGATGCTGATGCATTCTCATATTTTACCTGCCCCTGGCAGCTTAGCAAATGGTGAGGTACCCCAGCAATGGCAGATCATCTCCAACACAAAGAGCACCACTTCCCTCAGCCTCTGGTTTGACATAACACCACCGGCCCTCCCTTGAAGTAAAGACCAAGGAAAGAGCTGTGGAACAGTCACAATGCTCTTGTCCAACTCTCTACGTAGTTAGAGATGTGAAGGCCCGTGGAAAAAAACGGAAAAAATTGGGTGGGGGGACGGGGTTTTCCATTTTTTCCTGAAGTCTTTTGCCCCCAAAAAAAAAAAAATTGAAAATTTGAAAAAAGAAAACATGATTGTGGAAGGTTTATTATTTTATTCACAATGAATAAAATATTTTAAGACAGGGTGTTCTAATATTTTCCAAATCATTTCTAAAAAATATGCATAGTATCAGATTATTCTGATTTCTGTGCACTAAGAACAAGCAAGTCCTAGGTTTCTAACTGAACTCTCCACCGCAAGAACAAGATGCATTTATTCCTTTAGGTGCTGCTGCTATTGTCACAAGAAAAAGAAAAAGGTTTCACTTTTGTTTTTGCATGTGGGTGGGTGTGTTTGGTTCTGTTCTGTCACTAGGCCTCAAAGCACTGGGGAAAAAAATACAGGGCAACAAAAATGATTCTGATTAAATTTCATGCCCCGTCATTGAAACTTAGTCCCACTCCCTTCTATATGTTTCCCTCCCTATTCAATTCTTTTTATGAGAATGAGGTTTTTATTTTATTTTTATTTAATACTGTGGAGAGGAAATATGAATGGTTAATTCTGGATTTTTAAACATTCATTTGTAGAGGGGTTTTTTTTTTTTGGTTCCACATAAACTAGTAAACAGTTCAGGAGATTGTTACTCCATTTGTTATTTACAATGACAAATAAATATTATTTAAAAAGTAAATTCTGTTTGTAACAATTGTTTGGATACACTATATTTTAATATGCTAGTTGTGATAATTTTATGCCAAGTCAAATTGTCCATAGTCATACTTTATGTTCCTAATTGAGAAAGAGGAGGAATTGTTTGAGAAGTTACTGAATTATATGAGTATGTTTGACCAATTTGGGGTAATTAAAATGTTAAAAGCTAAGTAAACCTTGCGGATTGTTAACTGTTAATTTATATAGAGTTGTACATATTGTTAAATTGTTAATTTGAATTTGTTTTATTACCAATGTATATCCAATGTATCAGATGCTTGGGGGTCACTGTTTTTGTCTGGGGTGTTGGTGATTTGTTTTATAATAAAATTTACTTTAAAAAAATACTGTACTTTATGTTCCTAAAGTAACAGAATGACTTTCAATCTGTAAAGGGGGTAGGGAGTGGTAATGTAGCATTTTTCAATTTTTCCAAAAATTTCCATTTTTTCCCAAAACAAGGGGGGGATGGGTTTTTTCCTCGAGCTTCAAATTTCCAGAAACTTTACATCTCTATAGCATAGCTGATAACACAGGAGGCAAAGAGAAAAGGGCATGTAGTGCCAGACCAGCAAAGGTGTCATGCATGCAGGCTCAGAATTCCATTCAAGCAACTTCAACCGGGTTTATCTCATGCCAGACATGGGAATGTAGGATAACAGCTCAACGATTCCGCAGATGACAAATGTTCCAGAGACCAAACTATAGATTTTGACATGGGGGTGGTGGTGGTGGTGGAATCATCCCCTCTCCAACCAATGCTGCAAGGCTCCCACAACAAAAGGCATCTCTGGAGTTGAGATACGTTCACTCAGCCAAGGTAATTCATAGAGTGGACAGCGGAACGTCTCTGAATTCACAAAGCCCATGCCCTCCAACTCCCCCATTCTCCGCACCCTCAGAAAAAGTTTGGATTAGGTTGAATTGCTGCCATTGTTTCCCTTGCCTAGGCAACCAGCAAACTGGGGGTGGACAAGGCCTTGAAAAGGAAGAGGGGAGCTCATCCTTGCAATGACAAGCAGCCGCTAGCCGCTTTTCCAAGGAGAAGTGGAGCAACCATTTGGAAGGAGAAACACGATGAGAGAAAAGGAGGAGGTAGGGGCAGAGAGCAGAAAAGGGAGGACAGGCGGGTAAGAGACAAGGAGGTTTGCGGGAACAGGTGGGAGAGAGGGCAGCTGGGAGGCACACGAGGAGAGCTGAGAAGCAGGAACAGAGGAGGACAACTGGAAAAGAGATGCAGGCAAATATATGTTGAAAAAGTAAAGGATTAAGGCTGATTGCACAAGTGTACTTGAGGAAGGAGAAGTAATGCTTTCTAATAACTTGAGAGTCAGCCCAAAAAGGCACTCAGTAGGGTTTATAACATAGACGTGCTTGGGGAAAACAAGAACAGAATGGTGACAGAAAACGCCAGCAAAAACTGGACAAAAAGGAGACAAACAGAAGAGAAACAAGAGGCACAAGCAGGGGGAGAGCCCAGAGAAGAGGAGGAGGCAGAGAAGGTCGACAGTAGGAACACGGGGAACTATGTCGGGATCAGGGCTCCATCTAAACTCAATGTAATCTACACCTCTGCGGCGGTGGCGGGGTGTGTGTGTGTTACATGGCTCGTTAGCAATGCCATAAGGAAGTAGCAGGACTTGAACTTGGGACTTTGTGCATCAAAAGCATGTGCTCTACCCACTGAGCTGCGCTTCTTCCTGGTTTCTGAGGGGGAAAGGGAGAGCAAGAACAACAGGATGACAAAGAGAGGACAAATGAAGCTCATGGTTCCGAGGCTGTTAAAAGCAAAGCAGGGAACTATTTTTAAAGTATTTTTCGAAAGCTAACAAACAAGTCGGGGTTTTGAAGAACAGAAATGAACATCAAGGGTCAGGAAACCGTAGAGGAAGTTTCCAGGAGGAGATGAGAGTCGAGTAGAGATTGGCCTTACTCCTACACACTGGATTTCTTGCCAAGGGATGGCAGGAAGAAGGCAATCAGTAGACTGGACATATGGAGGAAGAAAATGGAAGGAATAAGACGGAGGAGTCGATCCAGTAGGGCTGAAGTTGGGATATCTATTAAAGGAGAATGAAAAAGCAGCAACACAAGGAAGAAATAAGGAAGTGGGTTTGGAGGAGGAGATCTGGGGAGTGAAGAGAGAGAGAAAAAAACAGGATTGAAGCAGGGCTGCTGAATAAGGACTGCTTGTAGGAACAGGGTGTGAAGTGCACCTAAGAAATGCAAAGGGGGGGAGCAGGAAGGGCCATGGAAACTGCCAACAGGCATTTATTTATTTATTTATTTATTTATTTATTTATTTATTTATTTAATGGCTTATAGGCCACGCCGTCTTCCCGAAGGAACTCCGGGCGGTTCACAGCAAACAAATAACACACAATCAAATATGACAAATAAGCAGATAATAAAATCAATTTAAAAACATAGTAACAGAAAAAAACAACAGAAACATGAGGGCAGATGGCAGACCAAAAAAAATAAATTAAGAGTCACCAAACGCCTCCCGGAAAAGCAGGGTTTGCTCGGGGGTCGCATAGCTGCATCTGGCTGCGGAGGCCAAGGTAGGGAGTTCGGATCCCCACTCCGACCAGAACAGACAGCACACAGACGTGTGTGTGTGTGTGTGTGTGTGTGTGTGTGTGTGTGTGTGTGTGTGTGTGTGTGAGGGAGAGAAAAGGGAATGGGAGGCGCGGGGAAAGGAAGAGGGATGGGTGCTACGAGGGGGACGCCAGGGGCTGGAAGAAGTTTCGGGAAGAGGGATGGGTGGCAGGCGGAGGCCGATGAGGTGGTTTCTTTCGGGGAGGGGGAAGAGAGAAAGAGAGAGAGAGAGAAGAAGGAGGCGGGGGGGGAGGCAAAAGAGACCAGGGTTGGAGCGGGAAGGGGCCCGAAAGAGCCGGGGAAGGAGAGAGAAGTGGAAGGCAGAAGATGGACGAGGAGGGGGGGGTTAGAGAAGGGTAGAAAAAAAAGGGGGGAGGGGAGGTCTCCCCTTCAGGCACCCTTTCCCCTCTCTCTCCCCCCCCCCAATGGAAAGAGACCCCCCCTCCTCCTCCTCCTCAAGGGCAGGGACGTGTGTATGGGGGTGGGTGGGTGGCTGGGGGAGAACCGGGGGAAGGAGGCTGTTACTACTCACCACCAGCCCCGGCCTGGCTTCGCCTCACGCCTTCTTCCTCCACTTGGGCCTCTTCCTCCTCCCTCCTCCTCCTCCTTCCTCTCTCGTCCTTCCCCCTCCCCTCCCCTCCTCGGCCTCTCGAGTGCCCCCCGGGGGGCCCGCTGGACAATCCCCTCAGAGCGGCGGCTCCCCTTCCTTCCTTCCTTCCCCTGCTCCGTCCACCACACACACACACAAACACACACTCACACTCACTCTCTCTCTCCGGGCCGAGGCGGCCCACGGCCTTCTTCCTCCTCCTCCTCCTCCTCCTCCCGGCCGGACGGTTGCCTGGGCTTCTCGGGCTCCTTCCGGCCTGAGGGCCCACCACGTGACCGCTCGCTCGCGCGTGTGGTGGGGCGGGAGGGGGAGGGGAGGTGGTGGAAACGCCGGGGCCAGAGCGGCGACGAGGACCATAGAGAAACAAGCCCCCCCTCCCGAGAGGAAGGGAGGGGAAGGAACGCGGCGCGCCTCTCTAGGGCTACGTGAACCATAGAGAGAGAGAGAGAGAGAGAGAGAGAGAGAGAGAGAGAGAGAGAGAGAGAGAGAGAGAAAGGCCCGGGCGGAGGGGAGGGGCTCCCCAGCGCCGTTCTCTCCAGGGGTCACGTGACGCTGCCTTTCTTCCCCCCCCTCCCCACCCCACCCGCGCCTCCCATTCCCTTTCTCTCTCTCTCTCTCTCTCTCTCTCTCTCTCTCTCTCTCTCTCTCACACACACACACACACACACACACACACACACACACACGTGTGTGCTGTCTATTCTGGTCGGAGTGGGGATCCGAACTCCCAACCTTGGCGGGTTCGGCGCACGTGGCAGGACTGGTGGTGGTGGTGGTGGTGGTGGGGAAGCGATCGGTGGGCAGAAGTTGCTGCTCAAGTTAAGAGGCGCCCTCCCGTGCCTGCTTATCTCTCCTGGGCAAGGCGGTGGTAGTCTTGAAGCGGCAGGCAGGAATATGACCGGTGAAGCTTTCCACAAGAAGCTTGGGAGGGTGGGTGGGGAGGGGAGGGAGGGGAGGGGAGGCGGCTTCCCCGGTGGGATTACTATGGCCTCCCACCCAGCCCTGCACGAGCTGCTCCGTGGAGAACCCCTTCCGAATGGAGGGCTGTGCTCTGAATCAAAAGGGCATCATCATCAGGGAGCCTCTCTGGACCAGTGGTTCTCAGCCTGTGGGGGTCCCCAGATGTTCTTGGACTGCAACTCCCAGACATCCTGGCCAGCTCAGCGAGTGGCGAAGGCTTCTGGGAGTTGCGGTCCAGGAACATCTGGGGACCCCCACAGGTTGAGAACCACTGCTCTGGGCGATCAGCCTCTGTGGAGGAGAGCCAGTGGGGGGATTCAAACTCCCAACCTGTCTCTGCAGCCCAATTTTATTTTAAAAAGAGCTTGTGCTTTTCAGCTTGCAAATGTAGACATCCCCCCAACTGTGATTTCGATCACGCAAGACAACTTTGGGTCCCAAGTAGGCCGACCTGGAAAGGCAAGTTTCCTTGTCTCCTCCTTCAAACTCTTCACACGTTTCCCTGGGCACCTTTTTTGCACCTCGCCGGCCAATACGCCTTTGCCTGTATCTTCCAGTGCACTGCTGGTCCACCCTCTGCTTTCTCCACATTGCCTCCTGGGTCCCGAGACAGCAGGGGTAGGAAACTTCCTGTCCTTGGAGTTTCCCACGTGATTGCTTCTGGGGTCACCCAGGGACAAAGGGCAGTGACCCCCACCCCCAAGCTGGTTTGCCCTGTTTTGTGACCTGCCCTCCATGGGCTTGGAGTCTGCGCACTTGCGCTCATAGCGCAAACAGAAATTCCAGCAGGGTTCTGGCCTAGGTATGTATCGGTCCATCCTCATCATGCACCATCAAGTCAGTTCTTTTCAGTTTTCCAAGTAAGAGAATCTTCAGAAGAGATTTACCATTCCCTTCTTTGGGGACACCCTGGGACTGGGCAGATTGCCCAACGCCACCCCGGCTGGCCCTTTCCCCACAAGGCCCGATGGGGAATCAAAACACCCCCACCTTTGGTCAGACTCAATAGTGAAGTAGTAAAAGTGAAGTACTGAAATAGTGAAGTACTGTAGTAAAATGGCCTTCCGTTCCGCATCAGGTTTAATGCCCTAGTTTCTAAAAGGGATTTGTAAGATATTTTTGGAACTCCATGCATGACAAGCTAGCACTATCCCGTAAGGTGTTTTGTTTATTTTTAAAGAAGCTTTCCTGAGTAATACAGGAACTATGTAAATAGAATTTATCAAGTTTTTTTTTGCAGCCTTAAGAGCTGTTAAGTGAAAATCCTGGATTTGCAGATGCTGAATGTGGTGCATTCATGCATGGAGGTGAGAAGGAGCATCACCCCACTATTGATGACCACCTGTGAGGTTTCGTTCTCCATACCCTGGTGTTCCGAGGAGAAATAAAGACTTTCCATTCCTTCGTTGAGATTTTCTAATAAACTTTTATTAACAAACATAAACTCTGGTTCTTTTGCGTTGGCTTCTTTGACATGCTCTTCATCCGTAACAACATTGGAATTAAACGGGTTGCCACCCGGGCTTAAACTAGGTGGGTTTACTCTCCCTTCAGAAACAGTGGTCAACGAGGCGTTCCCCGCCCAAAGCGCTGGCTCCCACAGCATGGGTGGCGAGACCACTGTGCCACCAGATTCTCCCTCTCTCTCTCAGCTGATCTGCCTCTTCCTCTCCATGCTAATACATTCGCTGGCCACCGCAAGGGCTTCACATCAATCAGCCATGTCCAATCTTTGTCCACCTCAACCTCAAACGTCCCTCCTCTCTCTTCTCTTTTCCGTCTGCCTCTCAACGTCCCTAACTGTCCGTTTTCTCCCCTCCTCCTCCTCGCATGCTTCTCTCCAACCCTCGTCCTCGCGATCCCCTCTCGTGCTCTGTCACCTGTCGATCGCAGATCTTTAAACCCAGGCACTCCATCTCCTGCCCAAAAGACTTCCCTTGCCCTCGTTCCACCTTGGGTTCACTCCACCTTCTGCTCCTTCTACTAATTTATTATCTTCGGTCTCTTCCCGCTGTCCTTGCTTTCTGTTTGTGTCAGACGGCACACACTCTTGTTCTTTCTTCCTTTATCACTTCTTTCTCTCACCCCACCCACCCCCACAAGCTTGGTTGAACGTGGAAAGCTAGGGGCTCGGGGAGATGGGGAGCCTGCTGGCAGGCTTGGTTGAGGATGCTGGTGGTTCACTGGGATCAGTACCGGACAAGATGGGCCCTTTGGTCTGACCCACCAGGGCTCTTCCTCTGCTCTTATGATCTGGTGAGGAGGAGCTTCCAAAGGACAGACAAATACAAGTTGCCAGATGTACCACCATGAACTATGAATGCAGTTATGTCAAGTGTAGTACAGTAAATGGGTTTTATTGAGTTTTGTGTATCTCACACCTCGAGTGGTAAACATCAAAGATGAACACAGAACTTTAAAGTTGTGAGTGTTTATTGCATATGTAACAAAAATGAACATGACCTCCTGGGCCCAGCCTACTATACAATCACGGTTTATTCCAGCTGGTTCCATACCCACGTTAAATAGAACGAGTATTTCTTTAAATACTTTGATTTAGACATAAAATGAAAAACATTAGTGTACAACTTTTTTTCCACAAAATAAAATCCGCAATAAAAATGGTGAGAAGAGCAACAAGGGTAGCAGCATTACTTAAAAACAAAGACGTTACAAAATAATAAGTTAAAAAATACATTATAAAGTGGTTGAGGGGGAAAATTAACAGAGTAAAAATGAATGATGTACTGCATTTTCTGGAAAACCTTCTGTGCTCTACAGTGTAGAATACAGGGTACTGGGGCTAAGAAGGGATCGGAAGGAGATATTTAATTACGAGTTGAGGTTTTATAAACCGTGCCCAATGCTAAGCAAGCAGTCTTGTTAAAAAGCTGACATGGGTCTACTATGTTCTGGTTCGATTTAGAACAACTCATGCCTTCCCACTTTGAAAACACAAATGGAGTGGTGATTTCCCACATCCCTGAGTGCATAAATGCCTGATGATGTATTTCAGAGCAAGTAAACAAACAAACAAACAAAAATCCTACAGACATGGAAAGATTTGCATCGCTCCATTTGCTGTTAGTTTTGCTGTTGTTTAGAGGCACCAAAAGCCCATCTGAGGAGGTTCTGATGATAACCCTCAGATGGAACGGGAAGTGCATGGCACAAGGAGACAACAGCTTCTCTTTGAGGCAGCCCAAAGCCACGGATGCTGCTTCCGAGGAGCTGGATGTTGCCTGTTCTCGTCAGCACGCCCATCTGACAGTCCAGGAAATGCCGACCAAGTCTGTTTTGGGTGCCTCACTTGGATGGAGGGTTGAAATGAGAAGCCTGCAGCAAAAGAGACGCTGCTGAGTTTAGCTCTCTGCAACCAGGAGAAGAATCCTGCTCCTTCCATGCATCGCTGTACAGCGTCCTTGTTGGAGAGAGTGGTGTGGGACACTCAGCTTAGCAGAACAGGGGACCGACCTATGGCGCTGCAGCTCGCATTGGGGCGGGGGCAGGGAGAAGCCACACCAACGAGGGCCAACATTTTGTCTACCTTGATTTCTTTCTCCAGTCTCAACCATCAATATACAGAATGATTGCACACTCCCTGTTTAGGCTCTTGGTTGACAGAACAGCAGCAGGAAATCTTGAGGGGGGGGAGGGACAGACAATAACGACGAAAATGAAGAATGTTGAGAGAGACGCTTCTCCTCCATCTTCCTTACCACTGCTATGGAGGAGCAGTCCGCAACTGTGCTGTCCGAATTGTCGATCCAGAGCCAATGCTCACGCTACCTTGAGGTGTGGCCTCCTGGTCGGAAGCACGTCACTCGCTCCTTGTCCTCTGAGCTGGAGTTTTCACTTTAGTCGCCATTGGTCCAAGATGGGGCCCCAGCTGTGCAGGACAGACCACCTTGTCCTACGAAGTCATGCAAACACGGGTCTTGAAACACGCAAGTCTTCAGTCTGACTTCTGCTTATCCTATGTCGCTTTGGTGCTCACGGAAAGCTCCCGTCTGCCCTCAATGGTCTGAGCAAACCTGCACGAAGCATCTGTATCGCGACAATCACCTTGCCTATTTCAGTTCAGCAAGACCAGTAATTAGGCTAATATTCTCCAATGGACACGGTCCAATCTCCACAGGCTTCTGGAAAGGCGAGTCATCAGAATTCTTTTATCCAGAAGATTGCAAAGATGTGGTTTAAAAAAAAAAAGAATTTCAACACCCCCGCCCTATTCCCTTCATATTCCCCTCCCCAACACCTCCACAAATCACTCATAATGCAGTGAACTGGTCCCTTAAGTGAGACTGGGTACCTAAGTCCATTCCAAGTTAGGTCTCAGCTCACCTATAAAAAAACCCAGCCCTTTCGCCACGTGGTGCAAATATCACAAAATATTTCTCAAATGTAATCCTCATACTTCCATCACCAAAACACAGACGTTACAGTCAACTGCGCAAACATAAAATCCTGACAAGAACCTAACTTCAGTTTGTCCTATTACAGTTTAAAGCTATTATCTATGCCAATTTACTCTCTTGCTGAAATTGACAATAGAAAGTTTCCTTGTAGTCCAAGATGCAACTGTGAGCCGGCACTGAAGCCCAGCGCCCTGCTTGCTCCTAAGCACTATCTGTTCACTGGGTTAATATCTATCACTGTTTGGTTTTAAACAGTGAGCAGGGGGGAGGTTTATGAACCGGGTCTGCCTAGTCATATTTAATGCTTAAGTCTTTTGGGGGGGTGGGGGGGAGGTTCTATCTCTAAATACTGCTTTGTTGCTTGTTGTGCAAACTTTAAAAAGAAGAAGAAAAGTGGGTTGCCTGTGATAACCTGAGTGCTTGGGTTCTCTTCTCCCAGGAACTCAAATGAATCATGGGAATTCATACCTGCCTTGAACAGGAGGCCTACCTGATGGAAAGAGCGGCAGCAAGAGAATCTGGGGAGCAACGTACCAGACTACTCAGCATCTATAGGCTCAACCCTGTACGGTTTGACCTTGATTCGCTGTACGCTCCTCTTCCAAAAGAGCCCATCTTTGTTCCTGGCAGCTCAGGGACCGAACCTGGCTCCATTTCCTTTGCTTTCCGTGACTTCTTGTCAAAAGGTTTTCTTCCCTTTTCGAGTCAATGAGCACCTCTGGGAGAACTGTCGGGGGATGGTGGGGGAATGCATCTTTCCAACTGCTGACCATTAGGGCCTGAGCCCCTCGCTACGTTCTCTCCCTTATGCCAATCGTCACCAAGGGAAGAGAAGCAAATACGGAAGTTACCTCCCAATTCAAAACGGCCTGAACTTTCTTTTCCCTCTTAAGAGCCGAACTGTCCTGCTTATGCGGAGGGAGAGCTCCCCGCTGAAGGTCCCCCTTCAGCTGTCTGTGTTCCTATAAGCCAGCTTTCTCCTAGGCATCCTTGAATGAGTATTCTGAAATGCGCAACCGGACTTTCCTGCACCAGTCTTGTTTTCCAGAGCTTCTGGACACTACAAGGGCTCAGAACTGGGTTCAGACAAACCATCCGTGTACACCTACCAGTCAAAATTCCTCAGCAAACCATCTCAAGATACTCAACTACAGTTTGATAACTCCTATAAAAAAAAAGACCACAGGTCGTTGACCTTATCACAATATGTGTTACGCGTCTAGCAGAATATCTTGGGTAACCAAAACCAAATGCTGAACCTGGTTGCCTTTTGTTTGCAGGAAATGAAAGGGGGGGGAGAGAGAAGGGCCGGTGGGTTATTTTTAAAAAAGGGAGAAAAGTACGGTTGGGAACCACCAACAAAAGCCCCCTCCCCCCCAAACAACAACAACCCAGGAGGGGAAACAGCCTTGGCTTCCCCAGTTGTCGAGCGTCCCAATGCTTTGGACAAAAAAGATGTTCTTTTTTTCTTCCAGCTTTTGATTTGGTGGTCCATGAGCTAGTATCTGTTTCCTTTGGTTGCCCATTCACTCTACTGCAAACCCACAGGTCTCTTCCACAGCTGTTAGCAGCTTTTCGTAAAGCTTCTCGTAGGACTCGTAAGGCGGAATGTCAATTCGGTTAAAGCTGGAGAGGATGGAAAACAAGGACATTACTATAGTATACTTATTCTGATCTCAGCAGTTCAAAAAAGAATATGTCTTACATGGGGGGGACCAGTTAAAAGAGAGCATGACAACCCCACCCGCCCGACCACTCATAAGCTTTCAGAAAGAGGGACGACAGAGCTATTTAATAAAGGACAATTCAAAGTAGAAGCATATCTTTCATGAGACTGGTGATAGAACAGTACCTCAGAAGTACATTGAACCTCAGATATGAGACCATAGTAAAGACGAATGAATTTTGCATACAAATGTGCACATTTGGAAGGGATGTGTACAACAGAAGTCTGCATTTTGAAAAGGTGCCAATACCAACAGGTTTCCACAGCCCGGGGAAACTCACAGCCCAGGAAGAGGGAGGGGAAAAAAAGTCTCACAGCTCAGTATAGGATCAGAATGAAAAGAGAAAGTGGTTGAGCTTCTGAGAATATCAATAAAGAATAAGAGGGCAGAGCTTCCCATCTGGACCATGCGAGCAAACTGGTAGTCATTCTCTGCCACAAACTGCACCTAAGCTCTTTTCGGATATAAGTTTCAATTGCCTCCTGTTCTTTTAAGGAGGAAGGTGGGGTAAAAATATTTTAAACAAACTTTTGTTGGTCTTTCAACAAAACCTAGCACTCATTGCCCCACTCCTCTATATTCCTTCATGCCATTAAGGGTCAAGATAGGCCCATAAACAAGCCGCTTCTGTTTGCACCAGGGAATCCTTGGCAGAAACGGTGGGCAATCCTGCAGTGTGAACTAGGGCAAGGAGGCTGGTCTTTGCAGGAACTAGGGCAGTGGTGGCAAACCTTCGGCACTCCAGATGTTTTGGACCACAACTCCCAGCATTCTGAGTCTAGATTGCCAATGACAAAGAATTGTGGGAGTTGTGGTCCAAAACATCTGGAGTGCCAAAGGTTTGCCACCACTGAACTAGGGAATGGGGGTGCTGCCACAGGGCACGTCCATGAAATGCCCCTGGTGCGCTGTGACGATGACTCCTGTTATTCTAAGGCTGACTGGAGGAGAGGGCAGTAGTGGTCCCGGACATCTTCAGGGCACCCGACTAAGGAAAGTCCGTTTAGACTTCAAACAAACACTTCTGGGTGACAACGAGGTTGGCCCTTCCACTTGAGCAGAGGCACGCATGCAAGGGCTTGCAAACCTATACCTACAAAACCCGAAAGAACCTGGTGGGCTGGAAGAGCGATCTTACCAAGTGTGAGCTTTTGGAAGGTTGTCCGTGTTTGCATCTATCAAATGGATAGTGAAGAGCCTGGGTCCTGCCGCGCCTGTAGAACCTTGCAAACAGACATTCTAGTTAAGGTCCTTCAAAAACAATGCTCGAAGACGGCAGGCATTTCTCTGCGGCACATAAACCCAGAAAGGCACAGGTCCTGCCTAAGGCCGTACACATGAATACACTTGAGCACGGGGAGACAAAGAGTGGGAGTTAGTGTGCTTAACTTAGGAACAACCAAGGAGCACATGATTTGCCCATGGAGGGTTTGGGTGTTCGATTCCAGCATCTCCCATGTGAAACTCGGAAGCGTGTCCCTTCTATGCCCAAACTTTGTCAAGGCCCTTCCTGCCAGAACGGACCATACTGGGCTAGATTAACCATCAGCCTGGAGCTGGGAAATACATTGTAGACTCTAGCTCCCCAGTTCCTCCAGCCAGGACAGTTGTGGCTGCGAGACAACTCTATAGGTTGCGGCAAAACACTCTGCAACAGTCTGTGCCCTCCCAAATCATTTCATACAGCACCACGTGTGCCTCCCGCCTGCACGGAGCCAGGCCACGGCTAGTTCCCCCATACAAGGGTGCTAACTCTGCCTCTCTCTCAGTCACCTTGCAGAGCTTTGAAGCCCTGGAGTGGAACCCGCGTGGAACCCGTCACAAACTGCAGCAGCCTCGCTCTCCTTTCCTCGTCAAAGGCTTCCACCGCTTGCCAGAACCACTTGACGATGTTGCTGTCGGCCATGCAGTGCTTGAGCCGCGTGTTGGACTTCCAATCGTTCAAATCAATCTTGTCCAGGCCACCTATTATAAGCTGGTGGTTCAGAGACACATACTTTAAACACTAAGGATAACGATAACAACAACACACTGAATATTTATATCTGCCACACCAGGGAGTGCTGTATTACCTATAGCCTACGATACACAAGCAGGTCTTCTCATTCACTATGCTGTCTTCCACAGAGAAGGGAGTCTTCCAACTCTGTGATTCTATTATTCTAGGCTACAGATTCTATGTCTAGCCTCCCTTCTTTCCTCCATCCCAAAAAGGCCATGCACTAGAACATTGCGGCAACAAAGAGCACTGTCTGGTCACTGCATGATCAATACGACTAAATCGACCCTCTTGTCTGCTTGTATACTAAACCCAGACTCCTAAATAGGGCAGGTGTAATCACACACCCCAGAGCCTTCAAGCTGATTCATGATGTACTTTTTTAAAATTCTGTATTTCCGTCTTATTCCATCTGTCTGACAAAGTGGACTTGATCCAGGAAAGCTCACATTAAAATATAACCATCTTTAGGACATCAACCCATTTTTTCTTTTTGTTTTCCCTTTGGATTTCACCTACTTATGGCCACGTTCTTTAATATTACAGAAGCCAGTTTGCAAAGAGGCAGCCGTGTTAATCTGTTTCGGCTTCTACAGAAAAAGGAGGTGAAAATGGCATGTTGGAGATCCTCCTGTACCTTCAGACGGACCTCTATCTGGCCCGTTTCAATATTCTAAGAAAGAGAAAGGGTGTTTCTAGTTTATTTTCCCTTTGTGAGCCCACCGCGAGATAGCTGTGAAAGCGATTTTTGTACCTCGAGTTCCTTCTGGTCAAATGGCTTCAGCAGGTGTTGAGGAATAAGTTCATTGAAACCTTTCTGAAGTGCCAGGAACTGGGCCTCAATCCCTCTCATGAACCGCCAGTTGACATACAACCTGGGTTTCAGGGGGAAACAAAACATAGAATTTTAGCCTGCCTTGCTCTCGGTCTTAGGATCTAAGAAGGGAAGGGCCTTTCTGTCAGTGGTACCTGACGTATTCTTTCTTGTTTTCCTCTGTAACGGAAACGTTTCTCCCGTTTGGCTTGAGCTCGTGCTGTAGAATTCGTCCGAACGCGTTGTGTTCCACACAGAAAGTATGATCCAGAACTGGAGTGATGTCATTTTCTCTGTCAACAGAAATCCAAAGATTATTATTTTTTGCATCTGTCGGGCAACATCCAATAATAATAATAATAATAATAATAATAATAATAATAATAATAATAATAATAATAATAATAATAATAATAATAATAATAATAATAACCCACCCATCCAACCCAGTTGTTAGCCAAACAGTTTGAGAGCATGAACCTGAGACACTGATCTTAATAGTATTTGGTGCAGTGGAAGACTTTTTTTGTTTGGCTTTTAAATAATGCATTATTGACACTGGCCCTCTGTGACCAACCCGGATTTTATTGCACATGCGTGCTGGAAAACTGGTATTTTTCCTCTGCAGTGAAAAAAATACATACTGTTTGCATTTTATTCTTGTAAGGTCTGTGGTCTGCCCTGAAAATAAGCATGCTAAATAATTATAATAATATAATATAATATTTTACAGTGAAACATTACTTCACACCTTCTCCGGGTGGTTTACAAGTAATTACAGGCTACAAATTGCGCCCCCCGCCGCCGCCCCATCTCTCACCGCCAGCAAGCTGGGTACTCATTTTACCAGCCTCAGAAGGACAGAAGGCTAAGCGACCCTTGAGCCAGCTACCTGGAATCGAACCCCAGGTTGTGAGCTCCATTTGGGCTGCAGGACTGCAGTCTAACCCCTATGCCACAAAGCTCTACCGCATTCCCTCTTACTTAAAGGCTGCTGCGCTGCGGTTGTTGTTTTCCCTTTAATAAAAATAACTCTGACAAAATCTTGCTGGACAGTTCTGGAGACTCCTTTATAACTCTTATCTTCAAGCAACCAGAAGGGACCCCAAGCTGGAAGAAGGGTCTCAAAAACCAGCCAAGTGGAATTATATTCCCCTTCCCACCAGACAGAAACACGGCTGTCTCTCCCCCCGCCCCCCCCCCCGCCACTCCAGTTACTTACAAAATCCAAACCAAGCTCTTGTGTAGTTCTGGATCGACGGATTCCAGATCAGATAACTGGATGGGTTTGCCCAGCAGTTGCTTATAGAAAGGGACTGTGAACCCCCCGTTGATGTAGTGCCCGTGGAACACAGCCAGACCCATTATCCGACCAACGAAGTGGAAGTAAGACAGATGATCCTGCAGGAAATACCCAAGAGTCATTAAGACTCTCGTTCAATCCAAGAAAAGCCCAAGGCTGACATCATGTGGCTGGTTTGGTCCATTTAGACATTAGTTGCAAGTTTAATTTAACTTTCTCAAGCCCTAGTGATTTAAAATAAAATCCCAGAGCTGAGAAAAGTTCCTTTTTTACCAGACGTCCCAGAATCTCCCAGCTAGGAAGGCCATTACATTATTCTGCTACATTTCAGGAGTTCATGTGTCAACATATACAAACAGTAATTCGTATGAAAGTCGTATCTAAAGCTGCCAACAAAACAATAACCAGAAGGAAGAGCTCAGCCCGAGTGAGGCAAAACCAGCGGTCGGAATGGATGCTGTGCCTGGGAACATCACTGAGTAGCTGCTACTCAGCACCATTTTAAGTTTTCAATTCTCAACCCCATCATTCAAGGAAAACCCGAGTCCTCAGTGGGTGCTTTCTGAAGTCACCCCCTTCACAAGCATCTTTGCCTCTGCAAAATCTGGAGATGGGCCTCCTGATGCTCTACCCCCCCGCTACACACACACACACTTTTTCTATGCGAATAGTGCTATTTTTGTTGCAAACCAGTACTCTCAGAAAAAAAAATGCTGTTATTGTATGGGATGCCTTGTCTATCATTGTCACTGATTTAGTAATTGGTTTTATTAAACCCCACCCTCCTCCCAGTTACAAGGTGACTCAAGCACGACTCAATCACTTTAAAAGCCCACCCTTCCTCCTTTTAATAAGTGTGCTGTGACAACCACTTTCTAAGCAACTGACAAATTTTCTCTGATATAGGTTTTCAATCAGATAGAAATATTTCAAGGAATGTTGTTACAACAGTCAGTTTTTTAAAAAAGGCTTCTTTGGGGGAAGTTCTTAATCTGCCGTGGTTGGTTCTGAGGCAGATGTATAAGCAGTTAGGCAGTGAGTAGTTAAGAAAGCAACTGACAAGGTAATCAATAGGTAAAGGTTTAATTAGTTCCTAACAGGGAAAGCAGAGGCTCTACAAGACTATTAACAAAAGAGCTGGTGCTGTAAGATTGCCAGTCGCGTTAGGCACGCCTACCTTCATCTTTCTAGTTGAAGTCAGCTGAAAACACAGAGATGGATAGATTTGCACAATTATACAGAAAAGCTATTAAGCCAGGGAAAGGTCACCTTTTGAAACAGCCACGCCTCTGCCCCAAGATGCAAAATGCACGAACACCAGAAAATGGGGGAATGCCCCAGCCCACCATGCGGTGGATCGGGCCCGTTCACACTGAACTCTCAAAGTCATGTCAAAAGGAGCAAATGGCAGGTTAGGTGAATAGGTGCAAAATAGCAATATTGTTTTTCCCCTTTGCTGTATGTATTTTTGGTATCGGTAGTACAGGGCATTTGGCTTGGGTTACTCAAAAGAGCTTCTTCGGCCTAACACTTTGCACATGCATGCCTTTGCAAACACAGGACATCTGGACCTCTTTTCCCTCTTGGGAAACAAGGATCTTCCTTCCCCTACCTCTCAAATGTCTTTGGCACCTCCCCACTTCAAAAGTGACCACTTCTGTGACTCTGGGGTGGGGAGGCAGGATGGGCAGCGAGTTTAAAACGTGAGCTGAAATCCAGAGCAGTCAGAGAACCAACTCTTTTGATCCCCGACCAACTCTCCCCAACAGGATCCCTGGCGGTGCTTCCTCCCTCCAACACGTGCCCTTCAGACCAAAGCCCAACCTTTTGGAATACTCACAGGATTAATAGAGGAGTCTGGATTTATTTGCAGCGTGTAAATGTTATCTGTGGAGTACTGGAAGAGTCCGTAGTAAGGATTCAACATTTCATGGCACAAGAGGTATAACCATTCCCTGTCAAAGAAGAAAAGGACCTTTTTTCCCCCAATACAGGTTTAAAAGAGACTTTTGCAAGAAAGGGCAATGTTTGCCCACCCCCATCCCAGAAATGGATGATTCCTTGGAAGCAAACACTTGCAGGGATGGGGTAGAGGACAGCTCCATGGTGGATGCAACTTAAAGAGACAAACGGGGAGAGGACCATCCCTTTGATCAGCCTTTACTGAGAAAGAAAAGTTTTAAGTCCAGAGGGTTGTTAAGATTTTACTTGCAAGGAGAACACAGTCTAAACAAAAGGAATAAATACAGTAAATTTTATAGGGAAGCTAGTTCCTGAAAGAATTTGGTAGCTGATGGGCTTTCATTTATATGTTCTCAGTTTTTTAAACTGGGGACAATAAAATAGCTTAATTGCATAATGTGGATCCCCCTAAAGCTAAATGGGAGACATTTGGTTAAGCCATACTAGAGGATTCAGCAGTTGTCTAGACAGATTTAAGGTGCAGACAAGATAAGGAAACTCTTGCAACACACCAGTGATGACAAGGGAGAGGTCAAAAGGGAAGAGCTTCCAGACAACAAGAATTTTGTCTAGAGAATTTAAGATTAGGGAATGTTATCAGCGGAGGCAGACACATGGGTGGGTGGGTGGGTGGGTGGGGAACCTCTTGCTCAGAATGATTTCACCTTAAGCCCCCGGAAGAGCTGTCAAGTGCAGAAAAGCGTAACTAAGAAGTAAGATAGAACTAAGGGACAACCACACTAGTTTCCTTCTACTGCAGTAAACCCTGAAGCCTAATGGGTTTACAAGTCCAGTATGAGATGCCCACCTGCAGTGTTGCCCTATAATCCTCAATCACCCTCCCCACCCTGCCCTCCTGAGGACAGTGACCATGGCAGCTGGAAATGAGAGAAGCAGATGTAGTCCAAAACCTCTGGAAGGCAACAAGACAAGGAAGGCTCTCCTACCCCTAGGTTGCCACTGCAAGAATAAGGCTGCGAGAGCTTTGCCTTTATAGCCCTCCTTGCCTGCTCTCTTCTACAGCTGCAAAGCCTTCCAAAGCATCCATGGCTTAGTTTAGACCAGTGGTTCTCCACCTGTGGGTCACCCAGGTGTTCTTGGACTGCAACTCCCAGAAGTCTTCATCACTAGTTGAGATGGCCAGGACTTCTGGGAGCTGCAGTCCAGGAACATCTGGGGACCCACCGGTGGAGAACCACTGGTTCAGACTAACTGGACCTTACTGTAACATTTGAACGGAGGAGACACACAGACGTAGCCTCGCGTCCACTGAAGTTCAATGGAAACCAAGTCAGGCTCTGAACTGCGGGCTTGGTCTAGTGAAACACAACCAGGCTTAATCACAGTTTCGGGCTCTGAAGTGGATCTTGCCCTTTTCCTCTGGAGCATAAGGGCCAGGGCCCCGTGAGCTCCTCTTTACCGTGGGAAACTGTGCCTTAACAGCGGATCATACTTGAGTTTTTTAAACATCTGTATCGGCACTATTTGGAGCTCCCAGGGAAGGCCCCTTTCGTTCATTTTAGGGAAGGTGGCTTTTACCTTGCTACTCCACCATAGTCCAAGCCTTCCTCTCCCCGAAACTTCACCATCAATCTCTTCTTCAGATCTTTGGGCCTCATCTTCATGATTTGGCGGTATGACTCCTACAGAAAGGAAGTTGCAGTTTCGGGATACAAACACATTTTCAACCCCACCGCTGCATTCCACGCCTTTTTCTTAAGCATCGTGAAAGCCAAAAGAGACAACGTCAGCCTTTGCTTTTCTAAAAGGGGCAGCTCTTGCACAACATTTTCGGCCATAAACATTTAGGACTTTCCAACAGTTGCTAAAGTGACTCATCTTCCCTATAAATGTTTACTGGCGAGTGTCTACCTTAAATTAACTTCAACTGGGTTCATCTTAAAACTGGATTATAGCTACATTATTTTAGGTTTGCAAGAAAGAAAAGCATGTGGTCTATATTAGAGTAGCCTTTGGGCTAGATGGCTGCAGTATATAAACAAACAATAGGTAGTTATGGAAATAGGAAGCTGGGGAGAGCAACTGAAACCAATACTGAGAAAAGCAAGGCCAGCTTCTTGTAGGCCACAAATTAGCTCCTCAGTTATGTTGTAAGCCAACTGTGGTGAAGGGCTCTATGCACAGACACAGGTGAAAAGGCAACGTGAAGAGCCTGCAGAACTAACTAAAAATTAAACAGTAGCAGGTGAGACCAAGACAAAAAGCTAAGTGGACAGATATGATTTCCTGAGCAGCAGCATCTGCAGAAATTGGGGGAGAGGTCCCGGGAAAAGGATTCAACCTCACCATCTCTTAAACGCACAGCTACGCACCTCAAATATTTCTTCCCTTGATACTTCGATACGGCAGTGACCAGCTTGGGGTTGCTGGAGAGAGAGCTCATGCCTGAGTATTTTCAGCTTTTGGACCAAATCTCGTTCATATCTTTGTGCAGGCAACTCCTCGCTGTCTTCTAAGGAGCCCTCGTTCGGCACTGGCAAAGGCTGGTTGGGTTCTTTGAGTTGGCATTGGTGACTTCCGAAAGGACAAAAAGAAGAGAAACACTGATCTCCAGAAGACAGAGGAGAGGAAGTGATGCAACAATAACCTGCATGGTTACATTTGGGGTGGGGTAGGTGGGGGTGGGGGAATAGCTCATTTTTTTTCTTTTGACATCAAAACGTAAGAACTGAGTTTAGATAGACAGACTGTCTTTTCGGAATTATGCGTGGGAAACGCTGATAGTCCAAAGATGTAAGCAAGCTTGGCAGTTCAACAGAAGGGAAGTCATGTTGAGTGCGTTGCTGCAAACACCGCACACACATCAAAGTCCTCTGTGACACAATAAGGACTAATTAATTTGTTGTGGCAAAAGACTGGCTCACACAACATGATTCAGGAAGACATACAGCAGCACATCTCCAAAAGGCTTTTACACCCTTTCATCATATTCTCAACTCAAATCTAGTTCTCTTCGCAGCACCAACAGAACTCCTCCTCCTCCTCCTCTTTCCCCCAGACTTACTTCTGGAGTGATCACGTTTGCCTACTGTTACTCTCACGTAGCATGCTGGACAACTCCAGCCTACACCTTCTCATTGTACTTTTTAAAAACAAGAAGTAGGCCTGAACTCACTTAAGAAAATGTACCTTCTTAAGTCTTCTATTATGGAGGGGGAAATGAGCAGTTAAAGCTTTATTTCCAGTTAGATATTCAAGACTTTAAAAAAAAAACAGAGGCCACAGAGTTCTCCTTTATCCAAATCTGGTTCAGTGCCACTCGAAAGTTTGATTCCAGTTACACAAATGCATCTTTTCTTTTAGACACAACTGTTCACAAGAGAAATCAAATGACTCTGTTTATCCAGGCTAAGAGCTTTGGAAAAGCATGTGTTTTTAGGTCATTATTCCCAGGAAGCAGGGCCCTGGCCAGGCCAGTGGAGAGGTTCTGGGGGACGACCTAAAAACCACCGCTCTTCCGAGCACTGCAGCCTATGAGAAGCGAGACTCAAGTTTAGTACCAGAGCACATGCTTTGAATACAGAAGCCATAACTGAATCCCAGCTCCTTCAGTTCAACCAGGATGGGGAAGACCTGCGTCAGTGATGTGGGAGAGGTGATGCCACTCAGGGAGGCCAGAACTAGGCATACGTAGCCCTTGCGGTCTCAAAAGTAAACCTGCCACGCAATGAGTCCATGTCTAGGCGTGTAGATGTCCTTAGTGTCTACTAAGCATCCAAAACAAATGGTGCACCTATTTTAAAAATCTGCTTCAGTTGAATTACATGATTAAATATTAGCTGCCTAAGACCACTCCTTTTCCAAAGAATTATGCTGTCAAATATTTTGACCTGCTGAGGATGAGAAGGACAAGCTATTACTTCACTTGCTCCGTTTGTCTTTTATGGGGCCAGATCAGCTGCTATGACACAGAGCCTCGGAATAAAAAGCAAAGTGTTCTGCTTATATACCAGCCCCTAGCACTACAAGCACTGTCTGGATGCTTTACAATTTAATCAAGCAGGCTACACGTAATTAATTTGTGTAAATAAAAAAGTACTTGTTTCTTACTTCATGATGTGATGGAGTCTTGGGTCTGTGAACTGTGTGGTTCTGTTATTATGATCTACAAAATATATTCTTCCAGACACTGTACTTCTCACTTCCCAGCCTGGCGGAAGAGGTCCAAGTTCATCGCAATTCACACTGTTAAGGTCTCTGTTAAAAAGCAAAAGATAAAGGATTCAGGCACGTTTGCTGAGCTTGGCAACCAGACTTCTCTACAGGTTATTTGAGCAAGCTGAAGGACAACTGCGACAATAGGCATTCATGTGCAACAAAGCCTCATATTTATAGAAGACCTCCCCGCCTTCCTCCAGCCTAATGCATTTTATCTATGTTAACTGGAAGAGGTAGGAGGCAACCACACTGCTCTCCAGTGGCCCTGTGGCATACAGACCTACCTTGGTATCCTGGGATCATGCCATGTACTAACACCGGTTTGTGTGTGTAAAAAGTAAACTTGTCCCTGCACTGTTGTCCTTTGTTCTAGAGAGAAAAGAGGTTGCGGGGAAGGGGAGAAAATAATATTAGTGGAAAACCTCAAATGAACACCTTTTCCCCTAACCACATGCCTCGTGAAGCTCAGCTAATGCTTCAACTAATTACAGTGGTGCCTCTACTTAGGAGTTTAATCTGTTCCAAATACACGTTCGTAAGTTGAACAACTCACAAGTAGAGCAACTGTATCTAAAAGAATCAAATAAATAAGTAAATAAATAAATAAATAAATAAATAAATAAATAAATAAATAAATAAATAAATAAATAGTAGAGCAGGCCCCATCTAAAATTTGTAAGGCAGCAGCAAAAACGCCAGGTTTTCTGCTATTAAGTCAAATTGCTCGTAAGTAGAGCCGCTCGTAAGTAGAGGTATCACCGTACATTTTACCGCTTAGAGATGTACAGTTAATGGCAGCCATGAGTTAAAAGAATACTGCTACCCAGAATACTTTCATCGGGGCTTCACAAAGCCTGCAATTTAGTGAAAATAGCTTAGCTATCTTCATTACTCACCCTCCTAAATCCAAAGGGTTCAAACAAGGTAGGTGCATTACCAATATGCTAACTAAAAAGTGTCCTGTGATCCAGTTTATTTCATCACTGTATTTGGGATGATCTAATTCCGTCTGGTTTTGTAGGGAGTTTTCACGTACTAACACTTCTCTGCTCAGCCATTTACTTTCACACTGAGATTATCATAAAAACCAAGTAGCAGAATAAGTGTATAAATGCAACCTTTCAAACAAGTGATATTTTGAATCACCTCTGTCACATGAGATGAAATTCTATTACTTAGTGTAGTACGTCGCAACAGAGTATGCCCATTGAATTTGTGGGATTTGATAAGCCAACTCTGGTGTGGGTTCCACTGATTCAATAGACCTATTCTAAACCATATAAAGCACTTCTAACCAAATCGCCTGGTATTCCCAAGGATGGCAAGTTATAGAAAGAAAGCAATCACACTGTTATACCATAAACTGCTGGTTACAGGACAGTACTTATCCACACACACACCCAAAAAGGAAGGGATGGTGGATAAAAATCAATGTTTTTTTAAAATCAAAATTATTTAAATCACAATTTAAATCTGATTTTTTAAATTATACATTGATTTAAATCGGGGTGTCCAAAGTTTGACCCTCCAGATGTTTTGGACCACGACTCCCAGAATTCCAAGCCTGCATTGCCAACGACAAAGGACTGTGGGAGTTGAGATCCAAAATATCTGGAGGGCCAAAGATAGCACACCACTGATTTAAATCAAAGCCACCCTGTAACAAACAACAGTAAATATTTGGGAAACTTCACTAGCAGGTAATGCCTGGAGGGTGTGACAGGGTGTGGTTCTAAACCTTGCACAGTTTTGCCAGGAAGTCTGCAAGGTGGGAAATGTCAGGTATAATACTGGGCACTTCAGTGTGTGCTCCTGTGCCTGTGCTCCCTTCCATCCTTTGATCTGATCTAGCCTCTGGTTTACCAAGACAGGAGGTGGCTACCACACAGACTTACCATAGCCTTCGGGCAGGTCGGGGATGGCGACTGGTGCCCGTGGGGTCTGTTTTGGGGAGTCTGTACATGGCCTCTCACATCAGGAGTCGTCCGCAATCGCTGCCCCTGCAGTGCCTGGTCCTGGCTAGGGGAATCGACGAACCGTCCGTTCCCTCCTCCGGCAGCACCTGTGCTGTCTGTGTACGGGGCCGGCTCCTCCATGTAACAGCTCAGCGGCCTCCCTGGGCCCGAATCTTCATAAACCGTTCTGAAAGCAAGGACATTTGCAAAAGAATGTCACAAGAACACAAACAAATGCTTTCACGACTTCAAGGAAGGAAGTTTAACCTTCTCCAACAAAGAAACTGCCATGTGTGTGTGTGTGTGTGTGTGTGTGTGAGAGAGAGAGAGAGAGAGAGAGAGAGAGAGAGAGAGAGAAGAAATAATGATTTGTTTAGTTGGCTCTATATGGTCACTTAAAAAAGCAAAATACCTACCCTTCATTCTCTAACAGTCCCCTGCAGTCCACAACAGAGCCTCCTGTGCCTATCCTGTCCCTTGTCTGCAAGCTGACTGGAATGAGCAGAAGGAATACCAACATTAATAGTCTGACAATGGAATTTTCAAAATGTGAACGAAACAACCAATCAAAACCCTAATCTTCTAAGAACAGTTTAACTTGGTGTGTTAGACATTCCTACAGCTTTTAAGTGACAGGCCAGGCAGCCCAGAATACCTGAGGATAACTAATGTTTGTGGTCAAAATCTTCCTTATGAAAATAAAGGATTTGAGAATTTTGGTAGCTTTTTACCTTCAGATTTTTTTACTCTTACACGAAGCAAACATTTTAATAATACATGTTTAAAAGTTGCATTATATCCTTCCTTTGTGATAATAAAGGTTTAAAGAGGGACATGCCAGATACTCTTTAAGACATCTGATGTGCTAAGCCCGCTATTCAAGATGTATGCTTTTATTGTGCAAGAAATTAGAACACAATGACTAAGAAGAGGGCATACTACACAACTCTTTAGGTGTAGTTATCTCTCCTTTTTTGGTAAAAAACATGAAGCATTCTCTGCTTTTCCAAAAGGCATTTCAAACATTCTCTCACAATAAAAAAAAAAGTCTGCCGTTAGATGGCACTCTAAAATGGAATGCACTTTTTTTTTGCCTAGTGTGCATTTCCTGTCCAAAAGGATGTCTTTTCTCACATCCACTCCTTTCCAAATGTATTTTTCCAAGCAGTAAGATGGAGCAGAACTCCACTGAAGGCTGAATACATGGATCTAGGTGACAATTGAGAAATTTCTTTTTCACCACGACCACAAAAATATATCAGAACTGAGCAAACTCAATCCCACCGGATAGTTTCCAAACAGTTGGTTTGGGAACCAGCCACCTCCCTGCTCCCGCAGGCGCTTTCATAGAAGGTGGCTATTTGTCACAAAGCAGCTTGAGGCTCAGCCTTTTAAAAAGAAATACCCACAGACTACTCTGTCTAGGAAAGACTATTGCCACCCCCTGCCACCCTTTTATAGTTCCAGCTGAACCCCTCAAGCTCGCTTTGTTCCGTTTATTTAGGGAACTCAACGTGTGTTAAGGAGGCAGCATATTTACACCTCCAGGTTTGCCGGGAAATGACTAACTTGGCCTTTACTTGACAAGTGTCAAGCTGGCAAACCAACAGCAGGCACCCATATGTGGAATGGGATGGCTATCAATTCATTACTGGGAGGGTTCTTTGCGACCAGCTCATCCAACCCCTATCCCAATTTAGGATTCATCGTACAGGATGCAAGAATCGCACCTGCAAACATCCATCTCCTAATGTTTCGCTGAGCTTAATCCTCCAAGTTGCTGCAGATACTGATGAAACACTTAGGGGGGAAAGTAAGATGGGATCAGAAGAGACTGATCTCTAAATCCTTAAAGAATAACCACCTCAGTTTTGCCAAACCACCGGTAGGGACAGCCTAATGTTAAGTCATTTCCCAATAATTTTTGGACACGAGGACACTCTAAGCCAGAGAGCTGAAGAAAACAGAGATTATTTTTGCTAATATGTATGCAGACAGGAATGTCTTCTCCTTACCCACAATCTGGCCTCGCACTGCATCCGTATCTGTGGGGTTTAGTTTGCATAGATCCAAACGTTGGTCTGTAAAGAAAAAATTGAGGGGGAAAGGAACTTGATGTGAGAACTGATTCAGCCAATAATCAACGTTCAGCAAAGCTGACAGGAAAGTCCTGCTGATCATATCAAATCTTTGGTAACTGATATATGCTTACATCCAGTATCTTTTAGCCTGCTGATAGCATTAGAAAGGAGTCGGACACATCCCAGGAAGCCAGCTCCCTGTTTTTTGTGGATTTTCTTGTGGTTCCAGACACTGATGGTGATAGAATCTGACTTCCCAACATATCTAGAATGATCAGTTGGAGGAAGATATTTAATTGAGGTTCATTCTTTTCCTGGGGCACAACATTTACATTCATGAAGATTGAGCTCATTTTAATAATTCTTTTGGTCACGCTGCAGTTTTATCAAATATGGAAACATGTAATTAATCATTAGGTCACTGTATTTTTTGCACAGCGTGTTAAATTGACAATGTACTAGCACTTGTTAATTACAGGCAACCTTATTACAAACTGTGGAGCACTGAACTCATTAAGGCAGGGAGATACCGCCTCTCTTTGTGAATTTAAAGTTACTCTATCAACACATAGTGCCTTAGCCTTATTAGATAGGCCACATGAACATTGCATTACTGTAGAGATAGCCCCCACCCCTGCCCAAAAAGATGGCATTCCCTGTTCTGTTCACTGTGAGAACTTTAAACAGAAAGAGCTGAAAAACAGAATTGACTTCAGTCATACTGCCTTTTTCTGAACCAACAATGCAACCCTTGCTGCCTGTTCTCGGAAGCCACTTGGGAACATTGTTGTCAGCTGAAACAAAATGGGCAATATACATTTAACCTAATAAACAGCAAAATTTTAAAAAGCATTTTGGATGGGTGTGAGTAAGTCACCTCTTTCTAGCTAAAACTCCCTGGGGATTACCGATTCCAACCCCTTCTCTGTAGCATAGCAGTTGCAAAATAAGTAACTCACAAATCATAGTGCTGGTTCCACTTGGGATCTAGAGTGTTCTTCACAGTGTCGGTTGAGTGGCACTGTCCAGACCCATCAACCACCACCTTTGCAAACGGGTCGGGAAGCCCTGCAAAGAACCGAGACACGCAGAGTCACCACCGTCATTTCCTCCAAGCCGTCTCTAACAATGAAAGTGTGTCCCATTTGTGCCTGTCTCCAAAGAGCACGAGTTTTAGAAGTGGGAAACGTGGCCCAGACGCTAATGAGATCCTTGTGATATGTATGCCTGGGTTGTTTTCTATTCAAAACAGATTAATTACGTTTTAGTTAATTAAAATCTGTAGCCTGTACATCCTATAGTAGGCATGTCCAAACTTCGGCCCTCCAACTGTTTTGGACCGCAAATCCCACAAGTCCTTTGCCACTGGCAAGCTAAGCTTAGAACTCTGGGAGTTGTGGTCCAAAACATCAGGAGGGCTGACGTTTGGACATGCCTGTCCTATAGATACTAAGAGCTCCTGAGGAGTCACAAGGAGGACAAGCCTGGAGGAATGCCTGGGAGATTCATTTCTCCACAAGGCCTGGAGGCAATTCCATACTCTGCTTCCTTCAGCGGGATCTAGCATTCTCCAAACAGCTCTCTCTCTCTCTCTCTCTCTCTCTCAAAGACAGGCAGACAGACAGGGGGAGAGAGAAAGAGAGAGAGAGAGAGATCTCCTGTGACATGGGGAAGGATGAGAGAGAAAGGCTCTATAAGCACTACAGGTGGGGGAAAGAAAGGAAAAGTTGGAGAAACAGCACAGCGGCAGAGGGATGAAGCAGATTCTAACTCACAGTAAGAATCCCTGCTAGAATGACAAAAAGGTTGTGCTGCTACCAATAGATAAAGGAAAATGTGAGACAGCAATAGCACCAACTCTAACCGAGGCTGCAAAATGTGGCAAAGGACCTTCCTCCCCAACCCCGACTGGAAAAAGTGTCTCTATGCTTAGAAAGCAAATAAGAGTTTCCAGAAAAATGCCAGTTAGAAATAATTCCATGGTATGGAACCTCAGCAGCACACTAAACATGCAAGGGGACTCTCTCAGTTCAGGCCACCTTCCCAAGCCTCTGTTGCACATCTGCCGCACCAAGCCTCTCCAAGAAAAGGGCTTGCTTGACCCTTGGGCGCTTGAGGCTGACAGGCTGATTCTCATGTTAATTCTCTGCCAAGTCCATATTACCATGACACAAGAGAATGCAATCTGCCATGCCTTATAGTGCTATTCCTGATTTAGAGAGGGGGGGAAGGAGATCAGAAACAATTGTATTTGCTGACAGTTATCAAAGTAGAGAATGTGTTTTAAGCAATTGTCGGGTGGGTGGGTGGGTGGAACAGCCTGGTTTGCTCAACAAAAATTTCAGTCAGACTCCTGAGAAGCTATCCTTAAATGGCCCCAACAGAAACACACAGGAAAAGGGCTAACATCAGTATAATAGCTCAAATATGCAGATGGAAAAAAAACAAGCATGAAAATATGTATAGAGGTTTGCCAATTACTTACTGAAGAAATCTTTTTTTGCAAGGTTCTTGGCACAGAGCACTGCAAAAAATAAAAATAAAAGATTACTGAATTCCACCCATATTTCACTCAAAAAAGGAGGAAGGCTTATCTTATACAACTCAAGTTCACAACCTGCAGAAAGCTAAGAAAGATACAATGGGATTAGCACTGAGGAACAATAAATATGTGGATTTTGCCTGGAGTCACAGTACATAGATTTCCTTCCCAAGACTGGACTCCAAGTATTAACCATTAATTTGTTACACATGGAGAAACCACAAATATCCCATATTTGCATTAGGAGCACTTCTGGAAACCTGAAGAACACAGCTGGAGAGTTTAACCCCTTTCTCACCAATCAGCATTTGTGAAAACATAAGCAAGGTCTAAGAGCTTTTCTTCAGTCACCATTTGATTTCTTTCTGCAGAACTGTGTTTACAGCACTGTGTGTGCTTTCCTGTTTGTGCATTGACAAAGTGGCAGAAGGACGTCAAATATGGAGTTATGCCTTTTATTGCTATTTTATTGTTCACCGCCCGGAGTTCCTATAGGAAGATGCGGCAGTATACAAATGCAACAAACAAATAAATAAATAAATAATGAGGAAAAGGCATGATTTTGCAGCAATTTTGCAAAATTGAACTACACTTCAATTGAAGTGACTCTAGCTGTGTGATCTCTTACATCTGTTCCTGTGCAACACTTAACAGCAAAAAATGACTAGAGACCCCGTTAGCACCAACACTGGACTCACCTGAGCAAGAAGTTAAAACTTTAGCTCTTTATGCAGGCTTTTTATCCAGTGACAATAGTATGTTGATGGACTGGGAATTACTTTTCATTCCCTTCTGGGAAATCGGTGCGGTATAAAAGTGCAATAAATAAATAAATAAATAAATAAATAAATAAATAAATAAATAAATAAATAAATAAATAAATAATGTATTAATAGAATTGTTTTGAGTGGTTTAACATTTCAAGTAGCATGTTATCATCTGAATCAACGGTATTTATCAACTGTTAAAACAGAGAACACTTCCTAATTGCCTTGACTGTGGCATTAGTCAATCACAATGCCTCATGGAAAAATGAACTACCAGTTAACAAAAAAGGCAGTTTTCTAAGGTACATGTTCCTGATAAGCCGGAATCTAGCCATTACACACAATAAGGTTAAGACAAGATTATAAATGGAAAAAAGACCACTTCAGTATGCAAACATGTACAGAGAAATAGTTTGGTCCTAAACTGTCTTCATATAAGACTCCATCTAGTTTTAACAAACAAGGAACTTGACACAGAGTATCCATGTATGTTTCTGGAATGGTGCTGAACATTTTGCATCACATGCATTTTCTGAAGTTCCACATTCGTATAGAATAAAACAGCAGTTGTATGTAGACATTTGTACACGACAGCATCAAGGTTAGCGGGCTAGAGTGCTGAAAACTGTCAGCTCTTGTAAGTGCTACTAAGAAGCTAGGAGTCTGTGGCATCATTTGCCTCAGAGCATCAGTGTAGGATAATGTAAAAAATTACATACTAAAGAACACAAAATTGATGTACTGTACATTTTGGTTTCCATTCAGAAAAGACCACTGCAAAGAAGCTCCAAAACCTAACTATTCCAGACTACTTTTATTGTGGATTCCTGTCTTTCAGATCACACTATTTTTTTCAATTCTAGAGGCTTTTCAATCAAATCTCATGAGGAAAACAATGAATATTATTAGTGAAATTTATTAAACAATACAACTTTTGCAAAACACTTCATAAGGAAAGATATTCAAGAATCTGAAGCAACCAACTCAACTGAATGGAAAAACTGGTTCCATCAATCACATGCTTATTGTATGTTTAAAGATAAAGGTTTCCCCCACACATGTATCCTAGTCGTGTCCGACTCATATTCAAGCCGAAGAGCCAGTGTTGTGCAACTGCATGGCCACGTGGCTGGCGTGGCTGCAAGGGAAACACTGTTTTACCTTCCCTCTTTTTATGGTGCTACCTATTTATCTACTTGTATTGCTTTCGAACTGCTAGGCTGGCAGGAGCTGGGGTTAACAGCGGGAGCGTGCCGCTCTGCATGGCACCTGGGATTCGAACCGCTGAGCTGCCAACTTTGCAGCTGACAGTTTTCAGCGCTCTAGCCTGCTAACCTTGAGGCTAATCTTCTTGTACCCCCCAAAACCATCTTCCATCATGGGTTATATGTGTTTAATTCCCTAAAATGACATTAAGTGTCTAAAATAATGTAGTCTCCATTCAAAGCATATTTCAATAAATATGGCACACATTTAGTATGGTTTTTTAAAAGCCAAGGTTTAAGTAAACATAGTGGGGCAACGATCAGGAAGTATCATGACATTTGTATGGAAAAAGGAAAATGTTTATTCCTTGTGAACCAGAAGATTGAATGTTCAATGTGGGATTGATGGGACACTGTTCTCAGGGCAAACTGGATTTTTAAAAAAAGAGCAATTTAATAACAACAGAGCAAAAAGCAGTATAAATTCCTCTTTATCCTTTTTTAGTCATGGTCACATGGATGAATATATACGTACATGCACGCACGCACGCACACACACACACACACACACACACTTGTTGGTTCACTGATTCTAGCACCAGTCTAGTAGATGCCACTGCTATTTCTTCCAGCACCTGGCCTTCATAGATATGCTCTGAACATGGAAGTTATCTTAAGGTATTATGGATAATATACTTTTTATGACACAAACAAGCAGTTTTCTTCAGACCATGCCATGTAACCAATACTCTTTTAGGCTGCTGCCTCTTTATCAGTGCTATTAAAACCTTCTACCCCTACTGAACTATAGATGAAACTATGTAGCTGTAAGAGGATGTAACATTAATCTCTTGAAGGAAGTATCAAAATGAACAGAGACATTGCGCCACATGTGACCAAACTACACACAACAATGGCAGGCTCAATTGATGCCAACTCCTCCAAGTACTTAGAGGAGATTTACCAAAAGAGAAGACACTGCTGTAGCTCTCCCCACCTGCCACCGAGAAGTCCCTCAAACATTTTTTTTCCTCAGATGAGACCATTTGTGCTATCAGAACTTGATTCAGACAACAAAAATGACCTTTACAGGCAAGAAACCCAAGAAGAAGATGAAGCTCAGCTGAAATAAATGTTGAGGATGAGACTTTCCAAAAGTAAAAACTGAAGACGGAAAGGTTTGTCTTGGCAGTAGTAGTGATCAATCATCTAGATGTCCCAATGAAGCCTAAGCTGAAAAATGCCAGTAGTGCTAGACAGTTGCTGAAAATCTAATTTAACCGTAAGCTGCTGGATCATGAGAAGGTCATTTTGGTTATAACCGTCACAACTCAGATTGCACCTGGAGAACTATGTTCTCTTCTGGATGCCACAATTTAAGGCAGGTGGTGCCAGCCATGATCACATCTGAAGAAAAACTCAGAAGATTGTACAGACCAATTCTTTTGAGAAATGGATTGACAAGTTTGGTCTGTATTATGGTTAAGGGTAGAGTAAGGCAACAGTGCTCATACAGTAATCTTCCAAAGAAAACTTGCTCTTTAGATACCAACAGCAATGCCTGCAAAAGCAGCATAACTACACTTGTGGGCCTTCTTGCTCAGGAGAACAGGACACCATAATGCTTGGACTGGGTGGTGGATCAGAAGATTTCTAAGTTCCCTTCTGGTTTTGCACTTCTGTGAGTGTACAACAAAGCAAAGCAAAAGCAAAGTGAAGTGTTCTGCTTATATACCACCCCATACCACTTCAAGTAGTCACAAGCTTTCAGTAGGATTGACTTTAGAAACCTGGAGAGGGGGCAAGGGAAGAATTTATCACAAAGAAGTCCCAGTTTTATAAAGAGCTGGGAGAGGGTGTTTAAGCAAATAAGTCTATTGCCATCATGTCCAACTTGGTCCTCAACCAGATGCAAACACAAGGATTTGCCCAAATTATGAAAGCACATTCAAACAGTTTTAAAAAACCAATTTTTCTGAAGAATCTGCAGTTTGACATGTTCCCCTATTACAAAAATAACAAATCTTGGGCTGAAACATCAAGGCATATGACTGTTTAATTAATGAGGTCTGATCACGGTATAATCACAACAGCACTTTTGTTCTGATTCAAACGGCAGCCAACCAGGAATGAATCAATGCATACTTGATTGTTTTAACCATGTGCCTACCATGAATAACCAAGTACTATGATTAATCTTGAGAACATCACAAAGCTTGATACTTTGTAGTATTTTTATGAAACAAAGGGAGAAAGAAACAATGTTCTGTTTCATGCACCACATCTTGCTTGTATCAAATGTATCATTCCAAAGAAAGAAAATGGATGCCTCAATTGAAAGTGGTAACTGTCCACCACCACCACACTGCAGCCCCTCACATGCATGCATCCCACGGTCAGTTCAGGACTGCTACATTCCCACATGACTGTAAAGAAGTATTTAAGATTGTGGCTATGCGTCTCCCATACCCAGAGTTTGGAAAAAGTAAGCTAAGATCTCACCTTATCTGATCTTTATATCTCCATACAGTAACTGAATGTGTGGGAGGCTCTAGTGCAGGCATGTCCAAAATTCAGCTCTCCAGATTTTTTGGAATCACAACTCCCACAGTCCTTTGCCACTGGCAATCTAAACTTAGAATTCTGGGAGATGTGGTCCAAAACATCAGGAGGGCTGAAGTTTGGACATGCCTGCTCTAGTGAATGCACGGTTGCCTCAACAAAGTGTCAGACACCGAACCCAGAACTACTGCCGGGGTAGGAAGGTAACCAGACACAATGCCGTAATTCATTATGGCCAGTTTAGGTACTGCAGCTTACAGTATTTTATAAACAGAAGTAAGCTGAGGAGAGAACCGCAAGGTTATGAAACTGTAATTCTGGGCTGGGAAAGTCGGGGTCATCTTATACATGGGGTTGCCTTATAGATTGAAAAATATGGTGCTTGCAACTGCAAGGTAACTAGAGACAGATTCCTTCCAAAACCAGAAATGGCTAGTTGTGACTTTTGCAGCTTTGGCAAGGAAGTGAAAGAGACTGCTAGAAACTAGGGATGAAGAAATCACAGCAGGATAGACAAACTCATAGTACTGAAGGACAACTTGGCATGCAGAAAAACCAACTTGAGGGTTTTTCTACACACCACGTTGTCCCGTGGCACACTTCTTCTAGAACTAGTGTCAGCTGGCTGCCTGGGACCCTGACTGCACAAACAACTCTGAAATTGTTGCCATCAATAAGGAAGTAGAGAAAGGTATTGAAAAAGGCAAGTGGTATCAGAAATAGCATAAAGCACACAGTTGATAATTAATGGCTGCAAACATAAACTGACCAGACTAGCTTTTGCTTTCAGAGCAATCAGCAAGAAAATCTTAGTACTTCCCTTCCACAAACTGTGTCAAAAACAAACAAATTCTAATGGTTTAAACTGCAAGCTGAACAACGTACAAAAACATCAAAACAAACTGATGGAGCTTAGAGACCAATGCCATTATTTTCAGCAAAGAACTTTCAACATACTTTGAAGTCCTTCCTCTCACCAACTCATTCCTGGATGGAAAAAAGAAGTGCCACCTAGCCCAGTGGATTTTAGACTGAATTTGCAGAAATTCTTGAGGTTCTTCAAAAGTTTCTTTCATTGAAAAGATTCTGGGGTGTTGGCAGGTAAAACATCCTAGAAATGATTTTTCCCACCACTACAGCAGAGGCACAGAGGAGCAAAGCACATATTCTAATCCTCTAGTTCCTAAATGTGGTTCTCCAGATGTTTTTAAATCACAACTCCCTAACCAACAGCTGGGCTGGACCAGATTTCTAGCTGTTGTAGTCCAAAACCATTAGATGTCCCAAGATTGGTTATCATTGTTCTAGGTGTACATTCCCGTTTGCACAAAGCAGTGGTGGACCTCCATCTGAAGTGACTGTGTGGAAAAGAATGCACACGGTATTTGAGATTAACAAATTTGGTGGCAGACCCAATGCTATTCAACACCAATTAACTAAAAGAAGCAGTATGCAAGCCTCTAGCACAGCTAAATGCATCAGAAAGAAATGGGTGACTGGAGTGGTAAGCATAGGGGAAGAAGACTAACACAAAAGGGGAAGTCACAAAGGCTTAAAGGGACATTGCCAAGTAAGGCGAGGCTCTCCAACAAATCATCCATGCACAGAAGCCTTGTAAAATCAGAGAGCAGAATTCCTTCAAAGCCATGCAAGGGCCTACCAAGTGTCACAGAGGTTGTAGTCAAGTAGATTACAAATTGCAAACATATACAGGTCCAAATTCATTCCTGGATACATTTTGTGTCACTAACACAATAGGAAAGAAGCATCACAGATCAGAAATCAAAAGGTTCAAGGAGAAACAGACACAAGGGGATGAAAATAACCTCCATGAAGAACAATGAGAGGCATTATTCTGGATTTGGAGTAATAACATCCATCACTGCTGAAATGGGTAGGGAAGACCAGAATCTTTGCGCTTGCTAGCACAAAACAGTGTCTGGCAAACAAAGGCTGAAGTAAGATGATAGTGAGCATGTAAAGAACATCTTAGTTGTACTGTTACACAAGAAAAAGAGAACACAACTCCTGAGGGAGAGAAATAATACCAGTTCCTTCTGAGTATATTAAGCTACAGTTTAGGCTAAACCTGCATTCTACTTTCCTGCTCTTTAGCCCTCCCTCCCCTAGTTCTAAAAGCTTGGAGGAGACACAGAGCCATGTGTGGAAATGTAAAATATGAAAATTAAAGCTGCAGTCCTCATCAAGGCAGTCGACCATATTCAGAAATCTACGTGCCTTTCACTTACAGCTGCTTAATTGATGTGAGTACATCCTGGGGCAAAAGGAGGGCCTTATTAGTTTCCTAAATAACTGAATACCTATTTAATCTCTCTCTTTTCTACCTCCCACAGGGATGCGTTATGGGAGGATAAAGGTGCCACATATTATAGCATGTCAAGCAAAGGGTTCCAGATACAACTTTTCATTGTTCGTTCCACTATTTAAGCCACCAAACTGCATAAGCCTCCTTCTGTTCTACTAAGCCAGCAAAATTCTTCCTATGTTTTACCATACCAACCACATCACATACAAGATAACGCTTATTTCTTAAGTTCAAAAACAATTTTCTTAATTTTTTCCCTTCAATTATTATTCAGAAATAAGATTGGGCAATTTGAGATTCAGCAACAAAACATGCTTCTTGGACCACAACTCCCACACTCCTTTGTCACTGGTAATACAGGCTTGGAATTCTGGGGGTTGTAGACCAAAACATCTGGCGTGCTGAGGTTCGCCATCCTGGACAAAAGCCCTGTCTATCTGTTTAAACAGAACAGTATAGTTTGTCGTTAGATTGGCTGAGATTTAGATGCCTACTTTGGTATGCCCAATGACATGGACAATGGGCAGATTCTATTTCTATTTCTCAAATGCATTCTACTACTGGGCATATTCTCACAACCCCAAATCCAAATTTAGAAAAACATTTACAGCTTGTGACACCATAAGCAAACACAGGAGGTTTAACATTATCCATACTAGATGGAATTGCAATATTGGAGGCTTGGAGCTTAATTATTCTTGAAGAAATTTAATAAGTTAACACACTGAATGAAGGCTCAATAGAAAGATTATCCCATTCTTCCTTTTGAAGAGGGAAAAACCCACTGGAAACTATCTCAGAGCTGCCTTTGATCATCTTTTACCTGAAGACTGCTGTTGTGTGTGATATTTCTGTACTCTATTTCAAGAACTGTTTATTTTTAGTTTGCTACATAACTTTCTCTGCTTAATCTCAGCTGATGCTATCTCAGAGCATCAAAATTTCCTTTAATGGCTATCTGCATAACATGCAATTCCCCAAATCCATGGATCATCAGTGACCTATTTAGGAGGGAAAATCTTTTCTGGCACTGATCTACGCAACAGAAAGCTACACTCTCAAAGTTATTCTAGCATGCCAAGCAAAAAAAAAAAAAAAACTTATTTTCCAAATGGGTAATACTGAACAATTTGAAGTGACAGTAGCCATTAACATGAATCGTTCCTAGATTATATTTTTTTAAAAGCAAGTGCAGTGTACAAATAGAGCAACTTTCCCCAAAAATTTCAACACGAAGAAAACAGAAGCAGCCTGATCTATGTGGATTAAATCCCATGCCACACTGTCCTGTGATTAAATTTAAGCAGAAATCTGATGAATAGCTGCTTCTCATCTGAAAGAACATTTGTGTAGCCTATATTCAATACGCCATAGCATCTTTACCACAGCAATCTTCTCTAGCAGCAACTATCTGTTTTATCCTGGATGTATGTGTTTATATGACTTTTTGCTACAGGCAAATTCTCTGAGTTCACAACTAGGCAACGCAGAAAGATTTTTTTTAAAGCTCCTCTTTTCCACATAATCTTAATTTGAATATTTATTTATTTATTTATTTTAGAGTATTTTTACCCTGCCTTTCTCCTTGGAAAAGGACCCAAGGCGGCTTAAATATGTTTTAAATGTGCTGGACTATATATTGTCCCTCACTATTGTAAGCCCTTTCCAAGGAGAAAGGTGGGGTACAAATATTCATAATAAATAAATAAATAAATAAATAAATAAATAAATAAATAAATAAATAAATAAATAAATAAATCAGAGCTGTCAAATATATTTTCACATCAAATGTTTGTATGGCCATAATCATTTTATTCACAAACAGTTAAACCACTGCCACAAACTCCATCCTAAAGAGTAAGCCAGGGCTTTAAATTTATCTCTCACTCCTTTGTCATTTACATGCCATGTCACCTCTCCCTGTATAATGTTGTAAAAGTGCAAATATTTTCCAGACCTCTATTAAAAATGTAGCTCTCTTTCACCTTGGCTAGTGCACCTTTCTTCACGGCAGGTTCTCCTTGCCTAATCTTGAGGCTTTCTCCTCTGCCCTGAATTTGGCCATGAAAGCAATTCATCTTATTGCCCAGTCTTTGCAACACCTCACTTTGAAAAGGCTATGCTGGCTCCTGGTTCACTTTTGCATTCAGCACAAAATGGTTCCCCTCACTTCCTATTAAAAGCCTCTATGAGAATGCAAACATTACATGATGCTCCATTTTCTATCATTTGTGCTGCAAAAATCAGTCCCAAACCATAATGAAATGTCATTATCATTCACAAATTGATCATAACAACAGTCTAGATTAGATCTCCCCTCCAGTGCGATACCTTCCTCTCAGCCTAAGGCAACATGGCTAATGGTCACAGGAGATGGAAGCTGTAGCCAATAAATAAATAAATAAATAAATAAATAAATAAATAAATAAATAAATAAATAAATAAATAAATAAATCTGATGGATACCAGGAAGTCCAGGTCAAAGGCAGCTTGAGACAGTATAATTTGGTTCTTCTGAGAACTGGTTTCTCTGGAAATATCTTAATTATACTTTTATGTCTAATTTTTGCTCTTCCAACTTCACTACACTGAGTGTTGCTATCTTGGCTCAATCTCTGTCACTGTTCTTATGCTTATAATTTCTCTGAAAACCTATGTCATGTGACCCCTCTCCCACTCTTCAACACAATTTTTGAAAACTTTTATGTCCTCAATATAAATGGAACTCCTTTTGCTGACCGTTTATTCTTCTTTCTTCTATCTCCCACATCCATGTATAAATTTAGTTCACGTTTTGATCACTGAAACAGGGACCTGTCTTCTGCTGGTACTCCATTATTAAGTGCATGTATGCCAATAAGAACTAAACAAGTAAGGATTGTGCCTCATTCCCATGTGTTGGTGATGAGATAGTGTTAATCATATAGGGTTATTGTTGAGGGTGCTGTTAACATTATGGAAGTGCTTGGGAAAGAAAACACAATTCCATACCGATTTATCCAAGCACACAACAACAGACTATGTCACATCCTAGATTAGAAATACAGAAAGTGGCCTTATACTAGGTCTTAATAGGTGCACAAAGAGCTTAGTACTACAGTCATGTGAAAAAGAAAGTACACCCTCTTTGAATTCTATCATTTTATGTATCAGTACATAATAAAAATAATCTAGTTCTTAGAAGGTCTAAAAATTAAAAAATGTCAAAATGGAGAAGCCCTGTATGAAAAACAAAGTACATCCTGTTTCCATAGGCATTAAGAGGCTAAGTAGCAGGCAGGTGCTGTTAACCAAATGCCCTGGAATACCTGATCATCAGGGAGTGTGACCCCCTCTATGAAAGCTGTGTGCTTATCTGGAGCATTCAGGTGTGTGTTAACACAATGCCAAGGAAGAAACACATCAGCAATGATTGTAAAGAAGCCATTATTGCAACCCATCAATCTGAGAAGGGTTATAAGGTCATTTCCAAACAATTTCAACCAGAAGTGGAATGCATTCAAGGCAGTTGTCAACCTTCCCAGGAGTGGTCCTCCAAGCAAATTCACCCCAAGGGCAGACTGTCTGAGGAAAGCTCAGAAAAACTACAAAACATCTGGACCTCAAAGGCCTCAATTAGCATGTCAAATGTTTTCCTTCAAGACAGAACAATTAGAAAAAGAGTAAACAAGTATGGTTTGTTTAGAAAGGATGCCAGGAAAAAGCCTCTTGTCTCTTAAAAGCACATGGTAGGGCAGCTAAGGCTTGCAAAGTTGCATCTGGACAAACACAAGATGTACACAACAATGTCCTTTGGACAGATTAAAGTAGAACTGTTTGGCCATAATGCACAGTGCCACATTTGGCAAAATCCAAACACGTCACATCAGCGGAAACACTTCATAACAACTGTCAAGCACAGTGGTGGAGGGGTGATGATTTGAGCTTCTTTTGCAGCCACAGGACCTGGGCACCTTGCAGTCATGGATTCAACCATGAACCTGTATATCGAAGTACAATATTCTAAAGTCATCCATGAGGCCATCTGCCCGACCACTCAAGTTTGGCTCAAACTGGAACATGCAACAGGACAATAATCCCAAACAAAGCAGCAAATCTGCAACAGGATGGCTGAAAAAGAAAAAAAAAGCCAATGTATTGCAATGTTCCTGTCCAAGTCCAGACCTCAATCCAATTGAAATACTATTATGGGACCTTATAAGAGCAGTGCATTAAAAATGCCTGCAAAGAGAGACTGATGAAGTCATACAGAAAATGATTACTTCAGATTATTGCTGCTAAATGTCATTCTGCCAAATATTGAATCATAAGGTACACTTAGTTTTTCATACATGTCTTCTCCATTTTGGCTTCATTTTTATAAAATAAATCATGACATGGTATAATATGTCATATGCTGTTGCTCATCTGAGGTTTTATTTACCCGATTCTCAACTTGCTAAGGATCACAAGATTTTTATTTTGTCCTGATACATAAAACCACAGAACTCAAAAAGGGTGTACTTTCTTTTTAACGTGATTCTACCTGCTCATATTGTTAGCAATTCCCTGGCACCTCAAGCAGGGGCCTTCTGCATCACCTGTCTGATTTTTTTAACAAGAAATGGCAGATTAAACCTGGGTTTTCCTGAGCTACAGTCCAAGCTCAAAGAAATACTTCTGTACGGACCAATAAGGACGTCAGCAGATTACGAGCATACACATGTGATCGAGTACTTAGCTTATTAGGAAGCTTAAAAGTCAGGAAACAGGACATAAATTAAAATCCTACACAGATGTCAATGCAACAACCTCATCACATGATCAGGCTGACCTACATCAATACTGAAAATTGCTTGGATGATGTCAAACTTTGCAAAATGACAAGCCAGCCAGACAAGCTTCAAGCAAATTCAAATTCTGCTCCATTTGCACAGCAGCTATGCTTAGCTGAGGTTACAAACAAACAGTCCACTCTCACTCTGGACTTGTAACACACTAACGGGGGAGCCTGGTGTATGAGTAAGATCCACTTCCATGACCCTCATTCCCAGATAATTATGTACCCGATTGCAGGAGAACAAAAGAGCACCATTAGTTTAGGTGGGTAAGAGAGAGCCAGCAGTGAGGTGAGAATTGCTTCTGTTCTTTCTTTTGCTTCTAAAACAGATATAGAAAATATTATGCCTCTCTTTCTCTCACTTGCCCATCCCCAGCTTCCTCATAAAGAACAGCTGCACAGATATCCTATCTTTGCTTTGCACAGGGTATAATCCATGCCAGCAACTAGCCTCAATTTCAAAAATAGACCCTGCCTTGGAGTAAGAAATAGCACGTACAGGGTCTCCTCGGTTTGTGTCATCACCTTCCTAGGACATGGAATGGAAAAGCAGACAGTTGACCCTGGTAGGTAGATAGTAGAATAAACAGACAATATTCTTAGCCACCAGCAACAGTTTAGACCTGTGACTGAGCTGCTATTCCCTTTAGATATCTTATACTATTCACGCAACTTGATTATGGTTAAAAAATGTCCCATGAATCTTTCTTCAGGTGGATAGAGCCAAAATCATGTTCGGTTTTGAACTAAATTAGTGTCAGAACACATTCCCTCTTATATTTCTAAATCATAAAAACCAAAGGGAAAGAAACACTATGGCCCAGTTTGTTACTAACCACTTAATTCAGTAACATTTCCCAACAGTATTTTCAAGGTGCATAAAAATTAACAGCACTGAAATCTGCCAATTATCTACACTGAACCCACACTCCTAATATCTGCTTCTCCTGGACTTCCCTCAGTGTTACCAAAAGAGAAAAATCCCTAGAGAACCTCAATTTTATATGGAAATAGAGAGATCCCTGTTAATTATTTGCTTTAAAAAAATGTCTGGGAGCAACCCCTTTGTTGTTCAATAAATCGTGTAAGGCTGAAGAAAGTTCCATGGAACTTTTAAAAAATAATAATCAAGCTGTTTTAATGCTTACTGCTTGCACAATAAAAAAATCCATGTATGAAAATCCTGTTCTTCCTCCCACGAGCATGCATAACTCAGATTCCAAGTTGAATTTCACCTGCCAAAAATATTCTGCATGTTTAACACTTCCAGCTTACTGGAAGCTGCAATTCAGTACAGTGCTGTAAAATCATCCATATGGACTGATGAAATTATGGCTAGGCATGCATTGCCCAAGGTCATTGATAAAATCTAGGTCAGAGTTGAAACTGTATTGGTACTCAAGCTTTAGTTCTGCGATATTCAAGCACCGCTAACTCTGCTCAGCACTTCACAAATTTCACTAATCAAAAGTAACACACATTGTTTTCTAATAGCTGAATGAATTTGGAGCAAAACAACTTTTTGAAACATAAATATTTCAGTCAGCCAACAACAACACTTTAATCTTTCCCCCATTTATGTTACAATTTCAAATACACCAGATATGAGACTGTTGGAAAGGCAAGAGCTAGGGCATGGTGCTATGGCTCTGAGAAAAAGAGAAGCTGTGTCCACCTGTTCAAGTTACATACCAAGACAATACAGAGATTTTCTTCCACTCAGTGAGCACATAATCCTACTAGGAAATACAGTGCCAATGCTAAATACCCAAACTGGTTGGCAATTTACCACCTCTTGGTACCCAGATGTTCATTTTACAGCACACTAGCCATGGTTAGGAGACAGAAAATAAACTGTGGTTAACCCCCTTACAGACAAGTTCAGCTGGTCATTTGTAACCTATGAGGAGTAGTAGCATCTGTTAAGTGATCAGGTCAGCAGAATTTATAACTATAAAGTTATTCCTACAGCCTGCAGTGCTAAGTTTTGACAAGGTACAAAAATATCCAGAACTGCAGCTTCCTCTGCACCACAAGGGCCAGCACTGACATACTGCCACACACAAAGCAACCGAGGTGAAGGAACTTGAGTTACATGATGAAGCTGCCTCACTTCCTTCTACCAGTTTCTCTTTTGGCATTTGTGTCTTAAGAGTCAACAGCATGTTTCTTCAATATCTTGCCACCACTGCGATGCTGCATACTGCCCTCAAGTTCCTTAACAGCCAAGGAGAATCATATTCATCCAAGTGAGCACCAAACTGAAAGACTTATCTTCCAAGATGTCATCTGGTTAGAAGGTTGCTGAGTTTCTAACATGGATGTAGCTGTCGTTGGTTTCGCTTTTGGAATCTTTCTAGAGACCTCTTGAGCGCTGTACAGGGATAACAGCTAGTGCAAGATTATGTCTACTTTTTTTTAGCAGAGTTAGGTACAAATTATGGATCTAAATCTGATCTATAATGCTATACTGTACATTGTGATAATAAGGCAACCTGTCTCTGAAATCCTGTCAAAATACCTGAAAAATTGGAACACAGACTTCATGTGACTCCCTCTTCCCAGTAAAATTAGAAAGCAACAAGGTTTTTAAAAAGTGGATAAATACAATCTTAATTCCCTTATTTTTCAATAAATGCCTAAAGATCTAAGTCATAAAAGTAGCCCTTTTGTTTGAGATAAATTTGGAATACAATCACAACTTTAAAAATGAAAAACACAATTCAGTGTTTGAAACTAGCCACTTAAAGGCATAAAGTGTGGTGGTCTACTATGGCAACTTGTTTTTGTGTACCATGTCAAGTCAAGTCGAGTCGAGTTTATGGCAGCTATAAGCCCATAAATTGTTAAAAGAGACGCATAAAATACATAAGGCATAATATAAGGGTGAACAGTGTTCAAACATCAGAGTTATTTCATATATACATATACCATGCATATATATGAAATAATTGGCTATCCTCTTGATCAAAATGCAATTACATGAAAGAGAGGTATTTGTTTTTCATATAATGATAGATCATGTGCAATTTGTGCAAGTTCTTTCCACTTAAATAATTAGCAACTGTAACCTAGATATTTATTCTGGAATTGAAATGTTTTATGCTGACATGGCAGATTTGGAGGGGACTTGCGGCAACGTAACTGCAAACACGCGCACACACACACACACACACACACACACACACACACACACACACACACACACACACACACACACACACACACACACACACACACACAACAGGACTACATTCTTTGCAGGGCACATTTCAAGCAAACAAATGAGTTAACAGGCTAAATGAACAGATTTGAATCCATGTACTCTAGCAATGCTCATACTAATTTATGATATAGCAAGTCACAGAATTTTGCACAGGCAGCATCCACTGCAAAGGAAAATTCCCCAGGGTGTTCTGCTAAACTGCAGCTTAAAACAAAAACAAAGTCATGACAATTGGTCCATACAGGTATAGTGCAAAATGGACACATTTTTCCCATTCAGAATATTGTATGAAGCAAAAATGGGTGGACAAGTTACTCTAGGTCAGTGCTGAGTGAAATGCCATGCATCTTACTTCATCAGTTGCCGCACCTGGCAAATGATGTTACCCTAATCATTCCTTAAGTATTTTAGTAAATGATGAAGATCACCATGTATACAATATTTGATTTTTTTCTTATTTAAATCAATTGCACAGAACATAAGGTAGCTGAGGGCATACTACTATGAAAGAGGGCTTTTATTCTAACTAAAGCTGTATCAGCCTATGTGATGCACTTTTGTTCCTCAAATATGACAGCATTATATCATCAGCTAAGATAATGAATTGATACTCTGTTTACATAGCCCTTAACTAGGCCTGACTAGGGAAGTTTGGGACATTAAAAATGCCATTTGAACTACAGTGGAAGCATACAGAAATGTCTGAAACAGACTTTGTCCTGAACATGCACCGTGAGAGAGACTGGGGGCTGTTGCCATATTTAATTGCCTACCAAGAATGTTCAATTATCTGCATTCTGCCAGTATTCACTCAAGTAGGTGCCTTGTATGATGCACAACATCTTTGCCCATTCTTTTTGCTAGCAATCAAAAATGTAAGCAGAGTATTCAGGTATAAACCAACATTACTGGCAACACATCTAAACTTGAACTTGTGTGTTATGTGCCATCATTTCAAATTCAACTTTACGGCAAACCTAGTAAGGTTGCTATAAGTCCATTCTAACACATACATCAGGGATTTTACTAGTGCCACCCTGTTAGTTTCCATTGCCAAACAGGAATCAGAACTAGGTCTCCTGAGTCTTCTATCACAGAGTCCTTGTACACCACATGGGATTTATTTTATATGACCTAAAAGGTTACAAATATCTAAAATGCAAAATAAAAACAAAAATACCCAACAACTCCCCTTTGGTTTGGAAAGTACAAACTGCAATTTCTCATTCCACCTACTGAGACAACAGCAAGAGACCATTTAATGTTATTATGCAACATCCTAGGATGAAACCTAGGAAAGAGGAAAAGGGTGAGAAAGAGCTTACTATTACTACCTGAACTCTGCTAACAGATATTATCACCTTCCATACAACATGAAAAATAGAAAGGAATGAAATTTTTGCACAAGAAATGCTTTGAACTGTTGACAAGATAGTGTGGTTCCCCCAGCACATGTTCCTTTGGAAAGTTGGGTAATATGTAAATATAAATAAATAAAGTGTTCAACTATAAAACATGATGAATTCACAATATAACTCATGAAACAATTTTTAAAAACACTACAGGGTATCTAACTAAGGGCAGGTTTACACTTTCTAAAATCAATCCAGCCATTATGTGTAAGCCATAGAGAATATTATCCACCTTTCACATGAAACCTCATAGGTGAAGAGGCAAAGAGGACAATGACAGGCACAGACATAAAAATAAGTTTTGTTCTTTTCAGTGGCAACTACTCTGCATAAATGTGGTCAGGATGACTGCCTGATCTTTCAAACCAAGCAGCTGCAATGTACACAATATTTGGTGCCTGTCTGTCTAGAAATGCAGGTTGGGACCACTAGCTAGGGGCGACAAGCTCACTGCTTCCACTTGAAGGCCCCTGACGGCACACACGGCAAGAGGATGAGCATAGTTGTTGGGTAGGAAAAAGCACCACTGTGGGATGAGGCAGCTAGGCACATGTGGAATAAGCAGCTATGAGTGTTCTCCATTGGCATTAATCAGTTTTGTTTGGTTTATTGGAGAAAGAAAAATTAGATAGGCCCACCATCATTTATCTAGTTAAGGCACTCGATTCACAAACTGCTTCAGATATACTGTAAATAAGTTGTCTGCCTACATATGCAGCCAATCCAAGTGGATCAGGAATCCTTCAATTAATTATAATTTCCTGGTTAACTTGTATTGGAAAATGAGTTTTCTCATTATGAGCTCCAAATCATGCCTGGATTCTAAACCAAGTTCAAACTGTGGTTTGAGGTCCTGGTATGTTCCAGTGCTGATTATTTTCTGCTTCCTACTGGGAAATCAGGCTTAAGATACTTCCTTCACATCTCAGTATACGTTCTTTCAAACACAACTGTTAAAAATTATAAAGAAGAGCTCAACACCTTCTAATGCTGTCTGTTTCACTGTTGAATAGTTCTTATTGGTAAGAGATCCTTCTTAATGTTTAGCCAGAATCTTAATTCTTGCAATCTGAATCCACTCTTTCATGTACTAAGCAGCAGAATAAAAGCTAAACATTTATCCCATGACAGAAACCTACAGTACCCCCTATCTTATTTATTTGTTTGTTAAAAAAATTTTATCCTGTCTTTCCCCCAAAAGGGCTCAAGGTTGACAATAAACTATTGGAGAGAACAATGTTGCTAACTTTTCAGAAACCATTACAGTACATCTACTTCTACAGTTTTACTGGAAACAGTATACATCTACAGTACTTTGCATTTTGCAGCAAATTTGACACCAAGGATAGTGTTTCTTGCAAGAATCTGTACAAGCAGTCTTCAATTTTAGTATTTCGATAGCTCCCTCTGTAATACCAACCAACCATCAGCAAAAGTTATTTCTAGTCCATGACACAAGATGCTTCAGGAAAGTCTGATCCAGAGTAAATTCCTTTTGCTACAGCAGAGGTGAACACAGCTGGAAGCATGCATCACCATACCCTTTGTGTATTATTTCAGTTTTCTCAAACAATAATGGATTGTTTTGCCCACAAACAGATGCATTGAAATGCCAAATAAATGCCTAAATTGTATTTATCTGCATTAGTGAGACTCATGTCTGGGCTCAAAAGAACTACAGTACTTTATATAAATATACCCAGAGATATTTCTGCTTCTTTGAGTGGAACACTCCCAATGAATTATCACAATCTGCTTTCAGGAGTTTTCCTACTTTGGAATTTCTGGATACCTGTCTTCTCTTAAATTATATTCCCGTCCTATGGAAATTATCTAAGGGACTACAAAACTAGACTTCACGAGCCCTCATGATGGCTAAGAGACTTATAAAGTACTTCAAACTTGGAAGGCTCCACGTCCATTGTGCAATAGTTAAAGACTATCTGTTAGCACTGGCTTCAGTTGAACAAGATGGCAATTTCACAAGGAGATTTACAGGGACATTTGGAAGGTCTACACAGTGATGTAATGTATAGGCATACTATGAGATGTATGCAGTGATGGTTACAGCTATATTTTCAATTTATAATCATGGTTTTTAGTGAGTCTTAACAATACTGTATTCACCTTTTTTGCTCTGCTTTTGTTTTCTTTTTTTCTCCTTGGTTCAATTTTTAAAATGTAAAATCTGCAAAAATAAAAAGCAAAAAAGAGGGCAGTTTTTGAATGTTCCTATGCATCACTGAAAGGGATGTTGCCTTTCAAGTAATACACGTCTTGTGTAAATAAACAGGCACAGGAATTAACTCCACCAGTTCTTCAGATTTCAGTGTCTTTCAAATCTGAACAACTTTCTTTTTTTAAGTCACAGTCAGCTGTGAATCAGATGGCCTAAGGGATTTGTGTCTGCTATACTTGCTATGCCCTTGACAGGAGCCATTGTGTGTTACAGCCTTTAACATGATTAAGTGTTGCTTAAGAAAGGAAAGAGGAAACCATTCTGCTGTAGACTTGCTCTAACCGTTATAGTCAGATTAGAGATGGTAGCCAAGTATGGCTCCAATGCCCTGTCTTTTGCCATGCTCAAAGTATACAGTATGAGGCACTCTTAATTCTATACACAAAAAAGTAGTTTTCTCCTTGTTTCTACATCTCATCATGAAATATTTTGCTTTCTAGATACTGTTTAACTGTACAGCAATTCTTTGGGAACAAACTGTCCACTAGGCTAACAGTTTTGTCCAAAGTAAGCACCATCCAAAGTAAACCAATAGAGATCAGCAGGGGTTACTTGCAAGGAAGGTTAGCCTATTTCTCAGAATTTAAGAATTGTTTAAAGACATTAATACACATGCACAAAATATGGTCCCAAAGGAGAGCAAAATTTCCCTGAAGGCAACTGAACAAATAGTAAAGAGAGCTCTATCCCAGCAGTTTCAGAATTCACTATCACCACTATTCTTGAATTCCAGTATAGATAAAGGCCCATGGCAAAAGAAAGCACAAAGATGATGGAGAATTAAACTGGGAGTCCGGCTCATCAGAACAGTGAATAAGCCATCAAAGGGATGGTTTTACTTGCTCTAACTAACTGGACTCTAAAAGGGAACAGAATGTTGAAGAAGCCATAGTCCAAACTTATCTGTTTAGAAATGTTTATTTTCTGTGTCAACAAAACAATACAGTGACAGTGGATCCACCATTTTAGCAAGGCAGACATAAACAAATGTGCAATCCATGCCACATTTCCTTCAAAATGAAGGACCTGCTATTGTTATTTGGTATTTGAAAATGACTCACAGGTTCTGTGAATTAACCAGAATTAGTGTCATTGATCAGCTAATTAACTAGATGGTATCACTAGCTGGCATCATGAAAATTAAGCAAAGGACACCACCAGGATGGCCACAATCCAGTGAACCCTTTCCTACATGCTACCCAAGAGAAACAATTTTCGGAGAACACAGACACTGATTTACCTTGAAGCAGCAGACAGACAGTTCCTGGAGTGTTTAAATTTGTTTGGAATTAATTTGGTTGTTTATTTGGATAGTTCAGAAAATGAACTGACCCAAGATAGAATTATAGCACCAGGTAATGATGTTTTACTACACATATGTTGCTAATTAAACTATCCACCAAAGATGGTATGTCTCTTTTAAAGACCTGATGCTTCATCCAAGATTTAGAGTTTGTTCATTCAGGGATAATCCAAAAGCTGTACTTTTATTAGGTTAGAGTGCTAAACGCATTCACTCCAACCTTCCAACTGTTTAGTCTACACAGATGAGCAAATGTATTATGCCAAAATTACTGATGAGATTATGAGTTTAACTGATTAACCATCCAAATTTCTTGTCAAAATTAAAGTAATTAATCCCTCACTTCTCAAACAGTAGGTTTACTTAGGTAGATAACAAGTGGTGAGATTTAGAAGCTGATCTATTCCCAGCAACAGTGCCATCTTCAATTCCAAATGAATGATAAACACTCAACAGACTGGATCAAGGCAAAAAGGTTCCAGGATGCATACTGATTTTAGCATTCCCTTGCACTAACGTCAAAATATGCGAGAAAACATTCTATACAGTCTCCAATTTAGCTATTTTTAAAATTCTCTTTCCAACTGCTTACTTAAGGCTGATCTTCCACTTCTCTGCTCTCTCTTCTCACTAGGATTATATAATGTATGATCTACATTGAGTCTATAACTATATACTGTATCTAGATACAGTAATGAGAACTAAACAGTACATTGATCATGTTTTTTCTGGAACGACTTTAGAGATATAGTTAAGCCCTAAAATACAAATACACTTATAAGAATTATTAACAGAAGTATTTAAGAAAAATGCTTCTGCCTTCTTTACACATAAACACATATATTAGTATTGGCATCCTATTATGTTTGAGCATCACACACTGAAAGGGCTGAAAATCTAAGATTTATGCCAACTTTTCCTTGGATGTGCAAGAATTAAAAAAATTGACTTGGTAGGAAGCTTGTTAAATTTTCAAAGCCATTTTCCAAACCAGTGTCTTTGATATAAAAACATGCTTGCACTTTGGTTTAGTTTAAAGCATATGCAGACAGTTCATCACCACAGCATAACAAATTACAACATTAGTCACAGAGCAATACAATATGCAAAACTAGAGCTAGATCACAAAATTCGACAGAGTGTGTCTACTACAAATATCTGTATCAAATGTTGCAGATTTGCCAAGAAAAGGGAAAAAGCTATATTTTAACAATTCTGCTATCAGGGGAGAATACACCCTTACAAAACTGATGCTATGGCATTTTGAAAAAGCCACAAAATGTTGCTTTTGCTTTTCCAAAGCTGACTGGCAAGGTTGACAATCTCAATATATTAATGCTGCCATGCTTAAACAAGCCACACAATTCCATTTACTACAGTCTTTCCAATGATGTGTGCAAAATTATGAAGACAGAGTAGACTATCACTGAAAGATGAGATACAAAGGTATCTGTACGTGACTGGTTGCACAGAAATAACAAGAGACCAATAGCTTTGGTTGAGGCATGCATTTAATGGACTTAAATTATCAAAAGAGTGTTCTAGATCGCATTGTACACCCCAAGGGCTAGAAGAGCAATATTCAATATTTCCTTAAGAGTGACTTATGAAACTATTTCAATAAGAAAATCTTTAGAAATGTGTAAGCCCCCAGACTCAAGTCAACTCTCACTTTCCTTATTTACATGATTAGTTGTGTTACAGGTGGAATGAGAAGGACCATAACTCTGACAGAATACATGTTGCACATCCATATAATGGCTGATTAAACTCCTGGCATCTCCCACTAAAGGACTGGGAAAGGACTGGTGAGCCTCTGTCAGTCAGAATATACAAGGCTTAGTCACACAACCTATGGTCAGAGTCAATTATAGCAACTTTATTTATTCATAAGCCACAGCAACTAAAACAAAGCATAAATTTGTGTTACTATCCCTTAACTCCATGACCTTGGATACCACTGCCTTACTTCTCTCTCTGTAGTTCTCCTCTCACTTTGGTTACAATCTCTTTATGGCAAGATTTTTTTATTTATATAACTGGACTGATACATTTCACACATACTGTATATCAGTTTCCTTTCTCTCTTAGTAAATTATTACCTTGGTGACTCAATGTTACAATTTTCAGAAATAGAACTTCAACAAGCAAGTATGGATACAAGTTAATAGTTTGCTACAAATACAAAGTAATATGTCTAAGCAAAGCTTCAGACAATGAAACTAACATATCAAAATGTTTCAATCTGGACTTATTTTAACATTATTTAACAGGGGGTCTTGTCATGATTCTATTGTAGGTTTTCATTTTTTCCCCAGAAAACTCCTCTGTCATTCTTTTGTTATATATGGTATACTATAATGTGACAAAAATTCAAATTAGAATTGGATTGTTGCACCACACGAATGTGCAATAAAATATTCTCTGCTGAACATATATAAGGATTGTCTTTGGAATAAATCCATAAAAGACTGCACTGCTAGTACTATTTCAGCATTCTTGCCATTCAGGTTTGTTTTGTATCCAACCATCACCCCACACACACCATTTCTGAGATACTGTATTGCTTCTGCTTCTTGAATTCACACCTGTTGCCTTTCAGAATCTGATGTAGAGAAGGGTGACAGTCTTCATAGATACAAACCAAAAGCCTAACCAAAACGCTATAAAAGTACTTGAAGTTTCAATAAAATTGATTCAAATAACAGTTGTAACAGTTACAATAACAAGATATAACAGTTAACTGAAAAAGTGCTCAGCCATACTAGCCTGTAAGATGCTATTTTCCCAACTGCAGCCTCTTCATCTACAATGTGGAAACAACACCTCATAACTAAAATATGGGGTTACTTTAGGAATTGTAAAATAATAATGTGAAGCAAATGGAACACTGTTATGTACTATATTAATAAGTAGTAGTCATGAATTATTAGCAGAAGCATCTTTGTTCCTGCACGGAATAAAGTACAAGTTTTTTTATCCTAAAATACTAGTTATGATTCTCCAAGATTACTTAGCAACAGAAAAACATCATATACTCACAAAACACAAGCAAAGGCAACAATGTGTCTGAAAACACTGTGTATTCATTTTTTAATTTTGCAATTCTTCTATTTTTCAGAATATACATAGGAATATATTTGCGCTTTCAAAAAACTGGAAGATCATTAGATCTACTAACAAAAAGAAATCACAGAAAAGTTAACAATGACAATGCTACAGGCAATCACATCAAGTGCATCGCCAAAATCAAGTTAAAGTTAGGTTCATTACAAGAAAGAGAGATGAGGTGGGGCGGAGTAACACAATTAATCACAGCCAGGTGCTCCATAGTATTCTTCACAGTGCACACTGGAAAACGGGAACATTAATGTTCTGACAGAGGCAGATTCACTATTAAGCACAACACAGGCAGAGCCCATAAAGGGAGAGGCTGATTTCTGCATTGCATTTGGCACAAGTCACTAAGATGCTAGGCTTAGAAGCAGGCAGTTTCCTGGAGGAACAATCTATCCAGGCACTTGCCAGTCATTTTTACGGGATCACCAGACACTCCCTAGGGGGAATCTAAGTTTCATTCAGAGATGGGGGAGGTGACAGACAGGAAGTTGAGCATTGTCTGGATTCCAGTGGCCATCTCACATATCACAATCACTCCCTACAGGAAAAAAGTGCATGTCATCTGCATCATAAGCCCTGGTGTGCAAATGCAGCACAATGCAGCAAAACATCACAAACAAGCATTTACAGAAAAGCTTGTGATAGCTAAATTGTTTTAGCAATTCTTGCACCAACTCTATAAGATAAGCCAATATTATCAAAGGGTGGTGTGAATGGGGAGCCCAAGAAACAGGAATGAATATCTGAGCCACAGATTGCCACATCTGGTGGCCCTAACTAGTGGACCACTCTTTATTAACTAGGCACGTGTGATAAGGCTCCAATGGGCTGGAGATCGCCACACAGTCAAACACTAAATGCTAGTGACAGTTTGCTTGCTGTAGAGAAGTGAGAACCTCCTAAGGCAAGTGCATAAACACCAATAGAGCCTTCACTAGCTGAAGTTTCAAACTACTGTACATCTCCCCCCCCCAAAAAAAAACCTGCACCTTCCCTGCTTGGAGAAGCAAACAGCTGCAATCCTTTGCGATCTGTAAACCCACAATAGGTATCACCGACAGTCTTCAAGGAACTCATTCCAACAAATATTTCATGAAACCCAACCTTCCCTTCAGGCCCCATAAAGTCTGGTCGGCCAAATCTAATTTTCAAGGAGACACACGCTTTGGTGTCTGCATACGGTGCCAAAGATACAATTTTAACGTGTCAGATATTAAGATATGCCAGTGGGGTAAAAGGGAACTCTAATTATACTTGACACTACAACAATGTTCTGAAATTAAACACGGGTTGCCCTATAAAAAGAAGTGGTATATATTGAAAGCCCCAGTTCAACTAGATGCCACGGGAAATCCATCAAATCCTTAACAACGCTATTGGCTCAAGAGGAACAGAAATAAATCTACATCTCCTATAAAACACATGGTAACAAGAAGAGCATTCTGCCTATCCCTTAAGAGCCATACATTAAATAAAAATGAATAGGGTTGTTGGAGAAATAAGCACATATAACCCCTCTTTTTGTGAACTTCACTGCACAGCTGGAAGTTGTGGAACTTAACATGGTGAGGAGACAAGAAGTCTCAAAAACCACAAACAGACAAATGACCTTTGCATCTACAAGAAATCAGGAAGATTTAAACAAGCAAAAATAAAAATAATATACATAACCTCATTTGAGGGGCGTGTATGCATTACCATATACACCTGGGGGGGATGGAAGACAAGGCTCCCAATTCATCCCTGGCAGGGGGGGAAAACACTCCCTGTACTCCAACCATTACACATAATTATTTACTCTGATTCATTAAGGCAGAACACCTGCCCTGCTTTGTGTGTTAACACTGGCTGCGTGCAGGGTCCTGTTTCTATTTTAAATCTCCTGAAGTTCAGAGGGGGTCCAAATTCTCTCTTCCCTCTCCCAACTTCAGCATCTCCAAAGAAAAGCCACAGGAAAAGGCGTTAAAACAAGACACAACCCCCTGAATCTTCAAGGAAACAAGACTGGGGTGGTGGGGGGCTCTTCAGGTCTCCAGTCTCCAGGGTTGGGGGGGGGTTCAATCCCCACTCCACCCTGCTCTCCAATGGGCCTCTCCTCCAAAGGGGTCTGGACTGGGTGGTCCACAGGAGTGGGTCCCCCTTCTTCCAAATTATTGTGGTTTAACCCCAAACTTTTAAAACCAGGGGGTGGGAAAAGGGGGTGGGTGGACTGAGATCCTTCTTCTCCTGGCCTACCTGCTTTTCAGGGGCATCAAGGCCATGACCTGGAGAAGAAGGGGGGGGGCATTCATCTTATCAGTTCCAACATATTACTGTATTAGTGTGTGTGGGGGGAAGAATATATATCCTCTAAACCCCCCAAAAAAAAAAATCTCCATGGGGGGCTTATTATCAATTCCAACAGATTATTAGAGGGGGAAAATATATATCCTCTAAAGTCTAAACCCCTGAAAAATCTCCATGGGGGGCCTATTATCAATTCCAACAGATTATTAGAGGGGGGAATATATATCCTTTAACCCCCCCCCCAAAAAAATCCCCATGGGGGGCCTATTATCAATTCCAACAGATTATTAGAGGGGGGGAAATATATATCCTTTAACACCCCCCCCAAAAAAAAATCCCCATGGGGGGCCTATTATCAATTCCAACAGATTATTAGAGGGGGAAAATATATATCCTTTAACCCCTCCCCCCAAAAAAATCCCCATGGGGGGCCTATTATCAATTCCAACAGATTATTAGAGGGGGTAATATATATCCTCTAAACCCCTGAAAAATCTCCATGGGGGGGTCTCCCTGCTCTCTTCCCTCCCCCCCCCCAAAAAAGACACCCCAAACACGCCCTTCAGCTTCTTCTTTCAGCCTCGTGCGACGGGGATGCGGGTGGTGGGTGGGTGGGTGGGTGGGTGGGGACGCCGCCCGCTCTGGTCGTTACCGTTACCGTTACCGTTACCGTTACCGTTGTCTCCAAGGCGGCCGTTCCCTTCCCTTCCCTTCCCTTCCCTTCGCTTCGCTTTACCTGTGAGGCGGACTTTGATACTCGAGCCGGTCCTCCGGGTCCCCGCGTTCGACATCGTTCCCCTCAGGCGGAAAAGGAGAAGAAGGAGAAGAAGGAAAGGTCGGGGAAGAAGAAGATGAAGAAGAAGAAGAGGAGGAGGAGGTTGTGAGGAAGAGAAGGGAGGCTCAGCCGCCGCCGCCACCGCCGGCTTCCCGCCCCCTCGGCCTCTCTTTCGAACCCCCCCCCCCGCCTTTTCCCTGGTCTCCTCACGAAGCCGGTTAAAAATTAAAAAAATAGAGCTTTAAGAGAAGAAATAAGCGGCGGCTGAGGCGGCGGCGGCGGCGGCGGCAGCACCTCACGGAGCTCGACGCCCGCCGGCCCGCCCGCCCGCCCGCCTCGCCGGACGCGAACGGCGCCTGCGCGAGCTCGCGCCGCCTCAGAGCGGCCGCTCGAGGAACCCCCCTCTGTCTCCCCTCCACGCCTCCTCCTCCTCCTCCTCCTCCTCCCCGTCGTGCCTCGGGAAAAAACGTCGAGGGAGGGAGGGAGGGAGGGAGAGGGCGCGGAGCCGGGAAGAAGAAGGAGGAGGAGGAGGAGGGGAGGGGAAGGGAGGGCGCAGGCGTGAGGGGGACGTCGGGGCGTGGCTTTTGGCGTGCGTAGCCGCTCGCCTCCGGACGCCATCTTGGGGAGGTCGGCCCACACCACACCCAGCCACCACGAACACCCCGACGAGGATGGGCGAAGGCGCCTCGCTTCTCTCACCCTGATCTTGGCCGTTACCGGTTCGGGGAGGGAGGGGGGGAGGGAGGAGGGGGAGCTTGCACGCGCGCGCCCCTGGTGGACAGAAGGGGCGTTGCAGGCCTTTAGTGGGACTGGTTGTTATTACTGGGAAATTTTGTTTATTTATTTAGAGTATTCGTTTTGCATTACCCCCATCGAGCCCGGGCCCACTCTGGAGTTGACATGAAATTTATACTCTTTTCTGAACTGCTCGCCGTCTCTTGCAGCTTTAATGTTGCCTTCTAATGTTGTAAGATGTCCCTCTATTCCCTGTTCTCAAACTTGGATATGTCTGAAATTCTGTTACAGATTTTCCTTTATAAAGGAATCACATTTTCCAAATGCATTGAAAACAGATTAATCCTTTATCACATTTCCTATTTTTATGTTGAAAACAGATTTTTGCCCCATAGGCGATTCTGTTAAGCAAATTTTCCCTAACTCCTGAATTTTTTATGTTGTATAGATTTTGTTATACAAACCGTTTGTTATACGAGGGTCCACTGTAAATAGAGTACAGTATTTATTTATTTTATATGTTAAAGTTCTGTTGATGGAGGACTTTTGAACAAAGGACCTTTGGAAGCCTTGCTCATCTCTGGCAAAACCCAGGGCTGTGGGTTCCGTTAAAGAGTTAATACATCTCATAACCGGTCTTCCTCTTCTCCTACTCCCTTCAGCTTTTGCTAGCATTTGTGTCTTGTCCGGAAAAGCTTGCCTTACTGTGATGTGCCCAAAGTACACCAGCCTCAGATTTGCCAATTTTGCATCTAGAAATAGTTACTTTTGATATGTGCTATCCAATCATACCAGAATTATAGCTGCCTTAATAGGATGTCCAAGGTGAGAGTTTTAAGGGGTGATTCTACATTTATCACACACAACATATGTCAGGAGGTCCTCTGGGAAGACAGAAGAAGGCTGTAAAGCTGAAAAGTCTGAAAAGTGGAGTTGCAAAGATCTGAGCCTAGTATTGCTTGCAGGCACAATGTCAAATCTACTCCCAAGCGTATGTATGGTTATACTGGTTCTAAATTGCCTTGTTTTATGTCTTATAAATTCAAAAAATAATAATTTGTATGCTTGAAATGGAGGCAAATGCCCAAAATCCCATTGGAGATTTAACCCAGTATTAAGTGTAATACGCAATGCCAACAGAGGCTGTGGATGTCCCTGATTAATGAGTCACTGCATGTATTTCTAGCCACAAGCCAGTCCTGTAGCTTGCAACTCATGGGATATACAAGCAGCAACGCTTTAATTATCAGCAATCCTGCGCCAATGTTGGCACCACGATGTTTATGCTGACATAACTCTCCAGTTGGATTTAGGCCAGTGCTTTAGACTTCTCTTGCCCTACCCTGCTCCGAGATTTCATGAGAAGAGTGGCCAAGACAAATCTTTGGACTAAAATGAAATTAAATTTAAAAAAGCTAAGCTTTGGAGCCTTCGTCTTTCGACGGCTGTGCGAGGAGTCAGCCCGTCAGTTTCATCTAAGCTCCACAGGGGCTGATCTGAGCTGAAAGCTCTCTGGAGCAGCGCCTAATCCCATTGTGTACCATCTTCATTCCAGCTTCCGGTTCGATAAATCAGACAAGTAAGGGAACTAGGCCATTTCCTCGCCTGTGGGGGAGGGAAAAAAAACAAGAATGCCATTTGCTGCACGCGACTGTTGAAAGACCCCTCCCTAATCACACAGCCTTGGTGGGCCTTTCCCAATGACCTTCAAACAAGGATGAGGAACATGTTCCCCAGTGATACGCCTGGACTCCGTGCCCCATCGTCCTTGATGCCTCACCATGGACGAGGCTGGCTAAGGAGGATGGGAGCCACCTCCAGAAAAAAATTTTGCTTCCCCACACACATCTGAGTATCCTCTATTAGTAAAAAAAAAAAAGGTAAAGCTTTCCCCCGCACATGTGTGCTAGTCATGTCCGACTCTAGGGCGGTGCTCATCTCCGTGTTCAAGCCGAAGAGCCAGTGTTGTGCGCATCCGCGGCCACGAGGCTGCCATGGCTGCAGGGAAACACTTTTTTACCTTCCCGCTTTTTACAGTGGTACCTATTTACTCGCATTTTACATACTTTTGAACTGGGGTTATCAGCGGGGAACTCACTCCGCTGCATGGCACCCGGGATTCGAACTGCCGAGCTGCCAACTTTGCAGCCAGTTTAGTCCACTGAAGCCACCACGCCCCCTGGAAAACCCTAAAAGGGATCGTCATTAGTTCAAATTGACTCAGTGGCACATGATGGCATACTACAGTAATTGCCTGTTCTTTCTCAAAACAGGTTGGGAAGAAAAGGAGATTCCATTAAAAAAAAAAAAGCTCTCAAGCTAAACACCAACCCTGTAAGACACATTTGGTGGGAAGCCCACACGTGGCCCAGGCTCCCTTGGCAAGAAGGAAACAGGGGGTTAAACTCAGGTTTGGACTGACAGGGCATTCCCAAAGATGACCCCCCCCCCAAAAAATAATAATCAGCATTTGCAAAAGGTAGCACAATGGGGTAGGCAAGGCTCAGAGGCAGTGATGAAGGGCTCACACCTCCCAGCACCTGCAGCTCTGTGCACACCAGGGAAGAATTGCATCATCTTGTAGGCACTTCTGCTCAATGGTTAAATTATTTAGATTTCCGGCCATAGGCTCAGTCACAGAAGTAACTGCTCACACAGGATGTACGTTACAAATCTTGTAGACTTTGTATTCTTGAAGGCTTTCACAGCTGGGATCTGATCATGGTTGTGAGTTTTTCGGGCTGTTTAAGCATGTTCTGGAAGTTTTTCTTCCTGACGTTTCGCCAGACTCTGTGGGCGGCGTCTTCAGAGGAAAAGGTGCTCAGGGAACTAAGAGTTCAGTATACCCCAGAGCACAGAGAGAACTCCTAGTTCCCTGAGCTCCTTGTCCTCTGAAGATGCCAGCCACAGAGTCGGGCGAAACGTCAGGAAGAAAAACTTCCAGAACACAGCCAAACAGCCTGAAAAACTCATAACCACTATCTTGTAGAGTTTATTCTTTTAAAGTTTTATAAATATTTCATATTGTCTCTGCAATTTTTTTTATCTAATATCACTGTAACCTATTATGCCATGCTAAATAAATACATAAAATGCAATAGCAAGCACTTGGATGTGTTTAAAACAAACAAACAAACAAACAAATACTATAAACACATACAACCCTGGAAACATTAAAGAGAAATTTGGGCAACCACCAGATGGATATCCTTTGATTTGTATTCCTGCCCTGAGCAGGGATTTAGACTTGCAGCCCCGTCAAACATCACAATTCTATGGTTTCAGACACAAACTTCCTAACGTTTGCCAGCTAATTAGACAGGAGCAGAGGGAACTCGGACTTGGGTGGGTGACCAGATGTTGTCGGATGTCAACCTCAACTCACCCTTGAGGATGCTGGCAGAGGCAGCGTCAGGAGGTGTCAGCTGTCTCATCTCTGGCCTTCCAACGGACAGAGAGGGGTCCTGCGATTTCGCAAGCTGGGAGGGGTCCCCCCCACCTCGAGGCAGCATGGCAAGAGCAGCGATTTGCGAAGGCTGAATGCTGGAAAGAGGTGCTGATAAGATTTCCTGCCCGAGTCAATTAGACAACATGCCAAGGTTTGGGGTCACAGAACTTCGGAGAGGACAGCGAGGTGTGCTTTGCTGCTGTGCCTTGAGCAGAGGACTATCTCAGGTCAGGTGTGCGGCACAGAACAATTCCAACAGCGATCATCTTATCTTCTACAAGCTCTTGGGGGAGGACTCACCATACTCAAAGCTTTCCCCCACCCCTTGCTCTTTCCCAACGGCAGGGCTGGAAATCCTTTGGCCCTCCAAATTTGCTGAATTACTATGGTCCTTATTCCAGCAGCTCCGAAGCCAGCAAGATGGTGAATCCACTCCAGGTTTTCACCCAAGCTTTCCAGGAGCTATCCAAGGTGCTGAACCCTACCTCCACAATAGGCTGCTCTTTTCTAAAGGCTGAACTAAAACCTGGAGTGGATTCAGTGTCCTTCCTGGCCCCTGAACCATCCACCTTCATTGCCCTTACCAAGGGTCCATATTGGACCCAAACACTCTGGAAGGGCTATGGTTTTCCCATCTTGAGTTAATGTGACAAAAGAAGAGGATTCGGGATGCAGAACCTACAAATCCAAGACAATGATTTATTTCCATAAAGAGACATACAAATCGGAGCCCTAAGCCCTCCCTTTCCCCTCTCAGTGCTCAGACAGGCAAACTGTGCAACCCATCACCAGGTTAGCCAGACTTTTTGGTGGGGGCCCCCTTCTCTTTCAGAAGTTGTAGAAATCCTGGTGCTTGGCCCCAAACGGCAGAGTCTTCCTTTCTTGATCTGCTTCTGGATTTGCATTTTCACCATCCTGGCGTGGATGGGATGGACGTGGGAGAGAGTTGAGGGCAGAAGAGAGCAAAAGAAGAAAACAATTCAGTTTATCTCCGTTGAGGGAGGAGGTGACTACCTGCTAAGTTCCTTCTTGTCATCTCTGCAGACTTCCTTAATGTAAGGCAGTGGTGTTCAAACTCTGGACCTCCAGAGGTTTTGGACCACAACTCCCACAATCCTTTGTCATTGGCAGTCTAGCTTGGAATTCTGGGAGTTGCGGTCCAAAACATCAGGAGCGGCAAAGTTTGGACAACCCTGAGTAAGGCAACACTTCAACCAGGACTTTTCAAGTCCTACCAGACTTATTGACTCCAGCCTTAGATTCAAGCCAAGAGGCCCCATTTCCCTGCTCTTTCAAAGTCCATTTATTTGTGTAATTTATGTCTTTGTACAGAACTAGCATCCCTCCTCTTTAACCAACAAAACACAGGCACTGCAACCATGGAAAGGCTCATCCAAGACAGTCAAATATTTATCTTACACAAAACCACCTGACTTCTCAAAGGGGGCGTCTGAGGCCAAACAGAAAAAGCCACATAATGCCACGCTCTAAAAATATAAAAATCTATCATCTGAAAGTCAAAAGCTGGAGCATGGAATGAGACCATGTCTGAGAACGTGCTTAAACATTGAGGCATTGGGTCAAATTCAAGTGTGGTGTTCATCCATTTCATGGAGGCAAATATGATACAGTACTCTACTTTGATGAAGTCAAGGTATTGCACACTTTATTGCTACAGGCTCCAGCTTGGAAACTTTACACCAGTGGTGGCCAAACTTTGGCCCTCCAGATGTTTTAGACTGCAACTCCCAGAATTCCAAGCCTGTACTGCCAATGGCAAAGGACTGTGGGAGTTGTGGTCCAAAACATCTGGAGGGCCGAAGCTTGGCCACCACTGCTTTACATCTAAGCAATTTATAAAGTCTTTCAAGGACTGCTGGATAGTTCAGTGGTTTAGGGCTCTAAGCTGCAGACCTAAAGGTTAGGTGTTCAATTCCCTGCTGGGCCTCGAATGGATGATCCCTGGGGTTCCTTGCAGTTCAAAGTTATCATCATCATCATCATTATCATCTAGGCAATTCATAAATATTTGCAATGAAATTTCCAGTAGGAACAAATATGCTCACCCAAGTGCCACTACTCCCAAAACAGAGATGTTCCTAAAAACGGACATAAGAGTCTATCGGTTGGTTGTTAACTTACCTCAGCAGAAAAATATTTTTCAATGAGGCCCAAGGCAGCTCGATAGATTAAGACATTTTCATGAGTCTGAAGTGCTTCAATTTTCTCCAACCCATCAAGCTCCTCTATCAGAAGGCACAGCTTCTCTGTCTCACCCAGTTTTTCAGCTGACTGAGGTACAAGACAAAGAAACATGCTCAAAAGCTGAATTTTCTATGTGCCTCTTCACCCTGCCACATCCTTTTCCAATCGGGGCCCCATGGTTGGACTCCGGGAGCCTTGGGAAATCTGTACAGCCCCAGGGCAACTCCTCCAAGAAGAGATGCCATTTCTGAGTGTTCACTACCTGTCAGAGCTTGAAAAGGGTCACCTTTCATCAGAACTGACTTGACAACACACAAGACCATTTTTATTTGTAGTTTTTAAAAAGATGCTTCTAGCCCTGGGTTTGGTTGTGCAACCCGGGTTTTATGGGGCGTAGACGTTCAGGTGCTTACCCATTTCATTCTCACAGGTGAAAATGAAATAAATATATTCCTGCCTGCTGGGGTTTTTTGTTTTGTTTCATTTTGCACACAGAAAAGGGGAGTTTGCATTTTACGCATAGGACCTGGTATTTTGTGCAAAATAAAGGTTTTTAAGAAGAAAACGGGCGATAATCTGCAGACATTTATACCTTAGCAACTTGACTAGCCTTTACAGGTAGCTCAAAGCTCCTTCTTTCTTGAGAACCCCTTTGGTCTAAAGCAGGCGTGTCCAAGCTTTGGCCCTCCAGATGTTTTGGACCACAACTCCAAGAATTCCAAGCCTGTATTGCCAATGACAAAGGACTGTGGGAGTTGTGGTCCAAAACATCTGGAGGGCCAAAGTTTGGACACCACTGGTCTAAAGGCAGCTGGTTGAACAGCTCAGGAAGTTGAGTACAGCGGACCATCGTATAACAAACGGTTTGTATAACATTAAATCTGTACAACATAAAACATTCCGGAGATAGGGGAAATTTGCTGAACAGAATCGCCTATGGGGCAAACCCGTACAACATAAAAAGGGTCGTGATCAGGGATTACTCGGTTTTCGGTGCATTCCTAGGGAAAATGTGTATAAAGGAAAATTTGCTTAACAGAATTTCATTTGGAACAAATCAATTCCTTTATACAAGGTACCACTGTATTAGGTAGGGAGTTCCCTCAGGCCTCCAGGGAGAAGAGCCAGCCCGGGGGAGCCTTGGGAAATCTGTACAGCCCCAGGGCAACCCCTCCAAGAAGAGATGCTATTTCTGAGTGTTCACTACCTGTCAGAGCTTGAAAAGGGTCACCATTCATCAGAACTGACTTGACAACACACAAGACCATTTTTATTTGTCGTTTTTAAAAAGATGCTTCTAGCCCTGGGTTTGGTTGTGCAACCCGGGTTTTATGGGGAGTAGACATTCAGGTGCTTACCCATTTCATTCTCACAGGTGAAAATGAAATAAATATATTCCTGCCTGCTGGGGTTTTTTGTTTTGTTTTGTTTTGCACACAGAAAAGGGGAGTTTGCATTTTACGCATAGGACCTGGTATTTTGTGCAAAATAAAGGTTTTTAAGAAGAAAACCACCAAGATCTCTCTCTCTCTCTCTTGGCATGGATCTCTCTCTTACTAATGCTGCATAGTTTTTCTCTGCTTGTGGCAAAATAAAATTTTAAAAAATCTGATAAGTTATTATTTTGACGGGGTGTCTCCCCTTGCTGAGATGTTCTATTTCATCAAGGTGGAGGAAATTTGCAAGCATTATTATGCCCAAGATCTTTTGTGGACATAAGAAGAGACAGCATCATAATCTCCCATCTGCATTTCTCACGTCTTTTCCTACTGATTCACCTTTTCTTCCTCACCAGAAAATGATCTCTCGGGGGGGTGGGGAGCAGTAAATATTTCCAGCACACTTTTGATTTCATAGTGCTGGGTTCCCTCTGTACTGCATTACTCATTTCGTCTAAAAGCCAGTTTTCAGTAACAACTGAAATTCGCCAAGTCCTCATCAAGGCCACATGTCAGGGGTAGTGGTGGCTTCAAAGCGACAAGACCAAACCAGAATCCAGCAGAGGCTCCCATGCCAGTGGGGTGGAGAATCCATTCCATGTTTTACAGTGAATTTAATAAGGAGACCAAGGCCTTAAACCTCTGCCTCTAAAAGGTCTTAAACCCTGCCTCCCAAAAGCAGCTCAGCGCTTTGCATGATTCCAGATCTGGGACAGATTTATCCCCACACTGGCATCAGAACTGCCCCCCCATCTCAATCCCTGACCACTGCCAACGCCTGTCCGAACTCTCGGAACAAAGCTGAGCATCTTTTCCTCGAGTTTACAGACCCGTTGCCAAAGGATGGTGCCACGCCACAAGACCACCCCTACCCCCCCCCACGTTGTCTAAAAGGTCAGAAGAAGAGGTGCCCTGGAAACCGGACCTCAAGGCAAATTTGGGTGGGGGTGGGGGTGGGGTACCACACCCCCACTTACCAGAAAGAAATTACAGATGCTGTCCAAGATGACTAGGATGGTTTTCCCATCCCGGGCACTCAAGAGGTTCAACAAAGGCTTCAGTACCCCAGCCTGGACCAGTTCGACCACTTGTTCCACCGTGCCACCAGTGGTGAAGTTGGCAACTGCCCAGACTGCCTCCTTCTGTGCCTTGAATTCGCCCTGCACAAAGATGGGAAAAAAGGAAAGCACCGTTGACCTCAGCTCCATCCGCTGTTCTAGCGTGGCATCGCAGGGCAGCATCGCCCTGCCTGCAGCATTCTCCCCTCTAGATAGATAGATAAATCTTTATTGCCATTGTCCTGTGCAGAACAATGAGATTGAACGAATCTACAATACAACCATGCAAAAATATCTATCCCCCACACCACATACACACATTTAACCCCCTTAACCCCCTAACACACTTAAAAACTCTAAAAACTCTAAAAAAAAAAAACCTCTAAAACTCTAAAAGCTAATTACAGGTGCTCCCTCAGAAACTGCCTTTCCTGCATTCAAGGCCAAAACCACTCTTGGGTAGAAACTATTCCTCAAGCGGCTAGTCCTGGTCTTAATGACCCTGTTATCTCCTCCTAGAGGGCGGAAGCTGGAAGAGAGCATTTCCAGGGTGTGTGAGATCCTCCACAATCTCTACAGCTTTCTTGTAACATCTGGAATCATAGATTTGGTCTAAGGTAGGGAGAGTGCACCCAATGATTCTCTCCGCAGTCTTAACAACCTTGGACAGCATGATTCTTTCTCTGGCTGTACAACTCCCATACCCCACGCACAGACCATAGGTCAGCACACTTGGCCTTTGAAAAACCATGGCCTCAGTCCCTGAAAACATCGGCCGATTCAAAACATAAATCTATGGGTTATGACTTCATTCCAGCTCCAGCCTTCACGCTGCAAAAGTTTCACGGACTGCAGAAGGCCCAACGCTCCACCCCGCATGCAGTGGAAGGGTGGAATTCACCCATCAGGGGTTGTAGCAACAGCAGGACTACCTGCTCCCACAGGACTCCCAACAGGGCACTGGATAAATTTGTGGAGGCTAGGGGAGACCAGTGGCTACTAGCCTGGTCCTCCTTCTCTCAGGCTGTAGGCCTCTCTCGCTTCTTGTTTTGTGCTTAGAATCATAGAGTTGCAAGAGACCTCAAGGGCCATCCACTCCAACTCCCTGCCATGCAGGAACCCCCATCACAGGACTCCCGACAGATGGCCATCCAGCCTCTGCTTAAAAACCTCCAGAGAAGGCTTTACTCAACTTTCCCCTTTCCCTCCATACCTCCAAACGTGGGAAATTTCAAAATATCCCTTACTCAGAGCAGTTATGTCCCGGCAACAATAGCCAAATTGAGTCTGTGACCCATGTTATATTATGCTGCTCCTTTTATCAAGAACTACGTAAGCAGCTTATCCACCCTGTAATTTGCAAAAGACCTGGGAGACCTACCAACTCACTACGCTAAGTTACTCCTTTCAGATAGGTCCCCCCAGATCACAAACTGTGTTGCCAGGTTTTGCTACGCTGCTATGCTCAAACGCAGACGTAGAACTGATAAGAGGTTTGAGCTCCCCTATTTATATATAGTGTTTTACCCCTAGGTGGTCTTATTTTTCAAATTTTGCTTTTTTCAGCAATATATTTATACTGTTTCATCGTACTAGATCTATATTGTATTATAATTTGTATTATGTGCGATTTGGTGAACAACCGTAAATAAACATTTATTCATTCATTCATTCATTCATACCTGCAAACTTTCAGGAACTTCTGGGCAGTCATAAGGACTAGAAACTTCCCCTCCCACCAATTTAAAATGTTGGGTTGTGTGTCCCCCCCCAGTAAAGCTGGGGAAAAGTCTACCTGGAAACCCATTGCTGTTCTGCAGCTTGCTGGGGTGATGCCCAAGGCAGTTAAATATCCAGAGCCTTTCTATTTTGAGTGTACAGTGGAACCTTGACTTACATACTGCTTGACTTGCAGCATATTTGACTTGCAACAAGAAGGGGCCTGTTTGACTTGAGTCGCAGGCTTTGACTTACATCTCGGAGCCCCGGCGCAAGGCACCAGAATTGGGTGGCAGCCACAACCCAGCATCGCGGCTGCCGCCTCCAAACTGCTCCTGCCTTCTTCCTCTCCTCCGGCAGCGGCAGCTTTGGCGAGGCCAGCTCAGAGCACCTGGAGCTGGTCCTCGGCCTCACCGAAGCCGCCGCTGCTGCCGGAGGAGGAGAAGGGCCGGGAGCTCAGGGCTGGCCTCGCTGGTTAGACAGTCGGCTCAGTCTTGTAAAAAATCTGGCTGCAGAAGTCTGGTCCACAATGGAAGCATTTTAGTTGAGGAGCTGTAAAGTTGTGGGACTCTAATGGTAAGCATAGAGTTGTTCAGAACTTGGAACGTCAGTTTCTATGAACATTAAAAAGTGGAGGCGTATAATTTGTGGACTATAATTCCACTGCCTCCTCCTCTCTTTGAAGAGACATTTCATTTACATCCCCAGAAGGAATCCCCTATCCCAGTCAAATTTGTGTTAAATTGCTGTTTTGGGGGGTCTTTTTCATCATCTGGAACGGATTAATCCGCTTTCCCATTACTTTCTATGGGAAATGTTCGTTTGACTTAAGTCATGTTTGACTTAAGTCTAGACCACTGGAACGGATTAATGACGCAAGTCAAGGTTCCACTGTATACGTGATCCGAACAATAACCAACTGCGGGGAACAGAACCTCCTACCTTCTCCAGCAACTCCACCAGGGGTGGGAGCAAGCCGCAGGTGATCAGCTGCTGGATCTGGCTGCAGGGCCCTGCCGCGATGTTACTCAGAGTCCAGGCTGCCTCCTTCTGCACCGTCGACTTCGGGTGGCGCAAGAGACGGGGTAGGACCGATAGCACCCCGGCGTCGATGGCCATCTGGGTCTGCTGGTCTGTCCCAGTGACAATGTTGCCCATGGTGCGGAGAGCTGGGGTCTTTAAAGGAAAAAAGTTGGAAGGAAAAGAGAAGGCGAACCCTTTGGGCATGCTGGCTAGGAGTTCCTGGGAAAGGCAGCGTGGCATAGCAGTTAGCCTGATGGGTCAGGATTCAGAAGATCCGGGTGCCAATTCAATGCAGTTCCCGATCGAGATCCGCCTGGCGCCAACACTGATTACATTCCGGCGCCAGGTAAAAACCTTCCTGTTCCAGAAGGTTTTTAATTGATATAATATAGATTGTGGGTCCGCTGATGACAATTTTAGAATAACGATTTTAGCGTAAGGTTTTTATTGATTATTTATTCATATTTTACTCTTAACTATTCTAAATTGTTTTATTCTTTGGATTGTAAGCCGCCCAGAGACCTTTGGGTAGTGGGCGGCATATAAGTTAAATAAATAAATAAATAAATAAATAAATAAATAAACATTGTTGACACTGAAGCTACTGATGCTTGTGCAGCCTCGCATGCTGCCTTTAGTGGATTTGACTGGGAGGGACTTTTCTGTCAATCTACCCAGCATCAACCAATCATTCTCTCCCTCCCTCTGAATTCAAAGAGTCTCCTCCTTTTGCTGAGAGCCCCCCCTCCCCCATGTTTTTTTTCTCAACTCTGTTAACTGAAAGCAGTCTTATTTGTCAATTTGCTGTTTGATCTGCTCGACTGTGCTTTCTACTTTTATTCTTATGATTAATGTCTCACAGAGAGTGCTTGAGAGTCAAGGGCAGTTGGAGAGAAAAGGGGTGAACAAGTCTGGTGGACTTGAAGCTATTCTGCTCTGTGAGTCTCTGCATTTCTGCTACACCACTAGAGGCATTTAAACAAAAATTCAGAACCGGGCAGCAGAAGCAGGCCCAACCTCTCATCCTAACCTACCTCATAGGGTTGTTGTAAGAATAATGTGGGGAGGGCAAGGCCCATTGGATGACCTTCAATTCATTCACTGAAGAAAAGGCAGTGAACAAATGCAACTCTCAAGTATAGGTTCTGGGAAAGGAATGTTTTCAAATACTGAATCTGGGAAAGTACCTTTTCCAACCTGGGATGGGACAAATGTACAAACCGAGTGGTGGATCTTAGCAGTAAAACCAGTATAAGAATGTTACCTTTTGAAAACCACAACTGCTAATACTGATGCAAGCACCTTTAAAGTAACTTCTGTGTGTTACTTCCTGGGGAGGAGGTTGGAGCATTTCTGTTTATAAGCACACTTTAAAATGTCTTTTAAAATTGACACTTGATAGCAACTATCATTAAGTGACCTCTAATATTTCAGAGACAGGGGCATGGTGGCTAAGTGGGCTAGAGCGTTGAAACTAAGAGCTGCAAAGTCAGCCGTTTGGCAGTTTGAATCCCGGGTGACACGCAGCAGAGCGAGCTCCTGCTGTTGACCCCACCTCCTGCCAACCGAGCAGTTTGAAAGTATGTAAATGCAAGTAGATAAATAGGTGCTGCCGTAAAAAGCGGGAAGGTAAACAGTGTTCTGTGCGCAGAAATGCATTCAGCCATGGCGGCCACATGGCCACGGACTTGCAGAACACTGGCTCTTTGGCTTGGAAACGTAGATGAGTACCGCCCCTAGAGTCGGACACGACTAGCACACATGTGCGGGGGGAACCTTTACCTTTTACTGATATTTCAGAAGCAATCATGAACAATATAGCACTTTCCTATATCCAATGGGCCAAATTTGGTTGCACAGCTTGCTTTCCCTAAAACATTTGTAAGGCCAAATGACACATCACAAGCATGTCCTCTGAAGACGAAATCTCAGCATTCAAGAAATGCAATCTAGGCAGACCTTCTTGGCTGCAGCGGCGTAGCTAGAGTTGGCAGCGCCCGGGGACAAAGTCAGTTTTTGTGCCCTCTCCTCCCGCTAAGCCATGTCTCACCCACCCAGCTAGTGGGGCCAGATCCTGGGGGAACAGTGTGGGAGGGGAAGAAGGGTCTCTCCTTCTCATGCCCTCTTTGTGGGTATCCTTTCCAGTTAAGGCTCTCCTGTGCAAACTGCATTGTGAACTGATAGTGCCAAGCAGGCAATTTTTTTTCCAAGTATCACCTCTGTTGCATGCTTTCCCCTTCTCCTAAGCCTGGGGAAAGGAGGAGAGGGAAGCAAGTGATTTTTTTTCTAAGCAGCACCTCCGTCGCATGCTTCCCTCTCTTCCTTTCCCCAGGCTAACAATCGCCAAGACTTAGCAGGGGTGGGGGGAAAGAGAAGGGGGAGCAATCGACAGAGGTGCTGCTTGGAAAAAAAACCCATCGCCTGCTTCCCTCTCCTCCTTTCTCCCAACTAAGGATCTCCAAGCCTTATTGGGGCAAAAAGAGGACTGCTGATGGGATGGTGCATGGCTTCCTCCTCCTGCTCCCCTCCAAATTGCTGCGTGCCCCAGGGCAAATGCAGTCTTCCGCCCCTTCCTAGTTATGCCAGTGCTTGGCTGAGCAATCAGATTAGCAAATGAAGCCCACATTTATAACCCCCGTGACCACTAAGCAAAGCAAGCCGATTGCCAAAGCGTAAGTTACAGTGACATTCAGATGCTGTCAGCACATCAAGAACTTCCCCACCCAATGAGGAGTTCTCTCTGATGTCTGGGTTGTCCCTGACTTACCAACAGCGGCAGCTCCGCATAGGTGAGAAACAGCACCAGGCGTGACAGGACCCCGGCTTCGACCACCACTTGGATCCGGTCGTTGGACCCATCGGTCAGGTAAGAGAGGGCCCAGCAGGCATCGGTGAGAATTTCTTCATCCTCATGCTCCAGCAGGTGGGTGAGTGTCGGGAGGATCTGCTTCACAGCTCCAAGAGGAGGGCAGGGGTTTTTGTTTCTGCAGAGGTTGGAGAGCGTCCACGTGATGTTCCGCAGGAATCCAACCTGGAGCCAGAATAATCTCTTTAAGGATGGGACACAATGTGGACCAGTTTCAGAATAAGTGGAAGCAATGGATGCTACTGATTGTATGGTCTTTGGGTCCCTCTAGTGGCTAGATCTGGTAAATACACCATGGAAACACACAAATACTATTTCTGGGTTTTTTTAATTCAGTATTTTCACGCAACAGTACGTCAACGGAGATAGATTGATCCTAGGGAGTGGGGGAGGGCATACTATAATGTGAAATAATGTGAAAGAGGCATTAAGAGAAGCAGAAGGCAGGACATGAAATGGATTCCAGCCAAAATCCAAAGAAAGAAAACAAAACATAACACAGCACAAAAGCATGCAGCTCCTTAAAGGTTTCAGGGATCAACTCCGCTTTTTCAGATGTTGGAATGGATTTAAGGGAAGCCACACAACCCTTGCCTTTCAAGACATCTGCCAGGCAGTTAATGACAGGACCTTTCGGAGGTCGCTCCTTCCCACGTTGACAGCCACTGGGTGGCCTCATGCATACCTGGGTTCCAACCCAAGGGCCCTCCCATCCATCCCCCAATGTAGTTAAAACTGAGCAGCTAGCTTTCTATGGTAAGGGACGAGCCCACCAGCTAATCTCACCAGAACTGCCACTAGCTCTGGGAGGATACGTACAGGAGTCGTGGGAGCCACCAGGCTCAAAAGTGGCGGGATCACGTTGAAGCTGATCAAGGCATCTCTATACAGGGGGCCATCACCTGCACAGAAAAATCAGTCTCCGTGAGGCGGTCTGCTTAGGCAATCAACACAGAAATCCATCTCCTTCAAAGACAGCAATGCAAAATCCAACTGCCATCACCCAAAGGTTTCGAAGGACATTATCTGCCTGGAAAGATTACTCGTGTTTTTCTTTTTCTTTTTTTACCCAGATCTTCGGCCCTGCCCATATCTGTGGCACTAGGACTCCTAAGGTTCCTCTTTTATGCACGGATATCCATGCGGTTTAGGCATCTGGCTGGGGAGCCACAGAATCAAGGTTCAATTCCCGAACCCCCAACCCCAGGCCTCCTGGGAGAAAAAGCCAGCCTGGGTGGCTTTGGGCAAGCTGGATTGTCCCAGGTTAGCCCCCAGAAGAAAGGAATGGAGAACCACTTCTGAGTACTTTCTACTTAGAGAAGTCCAGAAAGGGTTGCCCTGACTCAGAATTTAATTAAAGGTAAAGGTTCCCCCTGCACATGCTTGCTAGTCGTGTGCTCATATCTGTATTCAAGCCGAAGAGCCAGTGTTGTGCAAGTCCTTGGCCATGTGGCAGGCATGGCTGCAAGGAAACACTGTTTTACCTTCCCGCTTTTTACTGTAGTACCTATTTATCAACTTGCATTTGCATGCTTTCGACCTGCTAGGTTGGCAGGAGCTGGGGTTAACAGGGGAACTCGCTCTGCTGCGTGGAACCCGGGATTCGAACCGCTGAGCTGCTGACCTTGCTGCCGACAGGTTTCAGTACTCTACCCCACTGAGTCACCATAATTGGCACACAATTATGAAGATCACCTTATAGTTGCGGCTGATGGGAGTTAAGAAGGCCAGGAGAGCAGCTAGCGACCCAGGGAGAGGGAAGGAGGATCAAGCACGGCATCTCAACCGGATGCCCCTCAGCCTACCTGCGATATTGCCCAAAGCCCACACCGCTTGCTCGCAGATGTGCAGATGGGGAGAAGACAAGAGGACGACAAAGCCTTGGATGCCGTTGGCTTCCACCACCGCTCGGGTCTGGTCCGAGGTGCCCGAAGCAATGTTGGTGAGCGCCCAGGCGGCTTCAAACTGCAAGGCGGGGACGTCGTGGTGGTATAGAAAATCCACCAGCTTCGGAACGATCCCGCTCTCGATGACTTGGTTGATGGGTGGATTCTTCTGCCTGGAGAGCAGCTTCCTGGCGGAGAACGAGAAACCAGCCTGGGTGAAATCGGAGTGCCCAAAGGCATCGCACGGGATTTCCCAAAGGTAAGCAAACACAACTGCTGAACCAACAGAGGCATTCCCACCGTTCTGAAAAGAAGAATGTTTCATTGCATCTACAGTGGTACCTTGTATAAAGGAATTAATTCGTTCCAAATGAAATTATGTTAAGGAATGCATTGAAAATGGAGTCATCCCATTTTTATGTTGTACGGATTTTCCCCATAGGCGATTATGTTAAGCAAATTTCCCCTATCTCTGGAATTTTTTACATTGTACAGATTTTATGTTATCCAAGCTGTTTGTTATACAAGGGTCCACTGTATAAGGATTAAAACAAGGCCCAAGGATCTGCAGGAACTGTTATGAGATTCCCCACAAGGACCAATGCTTTTCCAAGGAGAAAGGCAGGGTTAAAATACTCTAAAATAAATAAATAAATACCGTTTGATCAACTCTGTGCGCGCGCGTGTGCGTGCTGTGTCGTTACAGTCGCAACCGACTCTTTGTGACCCCATGTCCTTGGAGTTTTCTTGGCAGAAATACTGGAGTGGCTTGCCAGTTCCTACTCCAGGCACCTACAGCCCCTGGTCTTCCCTGGTGGTCTCCCATCCAAGGACTAACCAGGGCCGACCCTACTTAGCTTCCGAAATCAGGCGAGATCGGAGGTGCTTAGAGGGCATCTAGGCAGCCTCCCCAAAATTGGTCCCTTCAGATGTTGCTCACGGGGTGAGACAGATTTCCACCCTCCACTATATTGGAGATATTTCAAACAGACCTTTTGAAAATCTGTTTTTGGAAGCAGAACAGCGGAGTGTTTACTGAAAATATTTCGACCCTGCCTTTTGACCCAATGGATGCCTAAATGGGGCAACAGAGATTATGGTGCAGCCTCCTCCAATTCTGAGCTGGGCTTGTACCGACCAGGTATGAGGAAAAAGAGAGAGACCCCCTCCCTGCTCAGTTAAAAGGGAGATCTTTCCCCCCCCTTTATATTTATTTCACATAATATGAACAAACAAATTCAGCAATATTAAGAGCTACTTTAGAATATTAACACAAACCAGAGTCTATGGTGAACAATGCCTGTCCACTTATCTATTGCTAATACAAAGGTAATGGTGATTCCACACTTGAACAGCCATCTACAAAACTTTCAGATTTTGGGGTCACTATCTAAACATCTTTATGTCTATTTTTCCCCTTGTTCATTTGTCTGCTTCTGGGCCCAATTATATATCATCTTCCAGCTCTCCATTACAAAATGTCTTGGGTGGTCTCGCAACGCCTCTGAGAGCATATCCAGTTCTGCAATGTCCAGTAACTTTTTCAGGAATTCAACCTTAGTTGGTATTTCACTTTTTTCCCCATTTCTGGGCCCAGAGCAGTCTAGCTGCCGTATATATGTACAAGAGAATATATATATATATATATATATATATATATATATATATATATATATATATATATATATTTTTTTTTCGTAGATTTTCACGGGTATAGGTATGCATGTTAGGTGGATTCGGGTTTCTTCCCGTGTAGAAATCTGGTTGTTTTGGCGACGTTTCGACGAGGTCTCACTCATCATCTTCAGGCTGGTGTTCTGGCTTCTTTCTTCTTGAAGCAAAGTGTGATCTCAGTTGAAGTCCTTCTATAAATACTGCTGGGGGGGTGTGGTTTGCTTGCTCTGTTGCTGACTGTAGGTTCCTTTGTTCTTTTGTGATCTGCTGTGTGGCTGAGGCGATCGTTAAGGGATTAACTGCTGATGGCTGTTTAGATGGCTGTTTACATGCTGGTGGGTTAGATGGCTGGTGGGTTCTGGCAGTATCCTGGGCTTTGGTGGAGTGGGGTCCTGTGTCTTGTGAATTCATTTTGGTCTGGCTACGTGTCTGTGGTCTCCCAATGTTTTTTTGGGGTGTGTGAGTGTGCTCCATGTGGTGACTGGAGTGGGGTGCCGCAGTAGATGGTGCAGTCGTGGTTTTTGTTATTGGATGGTGGTTTCGTTTCATCTGTGGGAAGGGTCTGGGTTTGTGTTTGGTGTGGATGGAAGGTGGTGGCATCTTGTGTCCTTTTGGACCTCGTGTCAGTCTTTGTGACAGAGGCTTCTGTTGACCAGGGCTAGTTTCTGTCAGGCAAGCGGGAGGTGTCATCACGTTTATTCATGTTGTTTGGGTGTTTCTCTATTTCAATGGCTTCCATGATTATTCACTGTTGAAGTGTTCAGTTTTGGAGATGAGTTTGGTTCTTTCAAAGTCAATTTCATGACCTGTTGTTTTTATGTGCTGGAAGAGAGAGGAAGATTTTTCTTCTTTTTTGACTGCGTTCTTGTGTTCTGCGATGCGTGCGCTTATTCTCCTGTTTGTTTGTCCGATGTATGTGGCTGGACAGACTTTGCATGGTATTTCGTAGACTCCTTGGTTTTCTAGCTCAATCTTGTCTTTGGGGTTTCTTAAAATGTTGGCTATTTTTTGGTCGGTGCAAAAGGCTGTCTTGATATTGTGTTTGTGGAGAATTTTGCTGATTTTGTCTGTGGTGCCTTTGATGTAAGGGAGGAGGGCCCGTTGTTCTCTTCTGTTTCTTGGTTCTTGGGGGTGTTTCCTTTTGGATTAGTTTGGTGATGGTGTTTTTTTGGAATCCGTTCGCAATTAAAACATTCGAGAGAGTGTGTAATTCAGTTTTTAGGTGGTCTTTGTCAGCGAGGCGTTTGGTTCTGGAGATGAGGGTTTTTGCTACGGAGTTGATCTGTGCAGGGTGGTGGTGTGATTGTGCATTTAAGTAGCGGTTTGTATGTGTTTTTTTCTGGTAGATGGTATGTCCTAAGGAGCCGTCCATCCTTTTGTAGATTAGGACGTCCAGGAAGGGAAGTTGGTTGTTGGCTTCTATTTCCATAGTGAATTGTATTTTGGGGGTGTAGGCTGTTGAGATGTGTGAGGAAGTTGTTCAGTTTATCTTTCCCGTGTGGCCAGATAACAAAGGTGTCGTCAACATATCTGAGCCAGAGTTTGGGTTTATGTTCGGACTTCTGTAACGCGTTGGTTTCAACGTGTTCCATATATAGGTTTGCGATGACCGGTGAGAGGGGTGATCCATGGGTGCTCCTTCTATCTGTTTGTATCTTTGTCCATTGTGGATGAAGTATGTGTTGGTTAGGCAGTGGTTGGTCAGATCTAGGATGTGTTTGGGGGGGTTGTATTTGTTGTGGATAGCTGTCAAGGCTTCTTGAATGGGCACTTGTGTGAAGAGCGAAACAACATCGAAGCTCACGAGTAGGTCATTGGGTTATAGGTCTTGTTTCTTTATAATTTCTATGAAGTGGAACGAGTTTTGTAATGAAGTGGTGGATTCTGCATAGTGGAGTTGTTTGGCAAGAAATTTGGCGAGGTTTTGTAGAGGTGAGCCTATGGAGCTGACTATGGGTCTGAGAGGTGTTCCTTCTTTGTGAATCTTGGGGAGGCCGTAGAGCTTGGGGCATCTGGATGATTTCTCTCTGGGGGTGATGCTTGGCTTGATTTCTTCACTTAAGGGAGACGCCAGAAGCCCAACCCCCCCACACACAACAGCCCATGAAACAAACAGTTCACAACATATCAGACAGGACACTCACCATCGCAGAGACCAAAGTCCTTTCCAAAGGATTCAACTTTGCAGTCGCCCCCAGACACATCCCCACCGAAAACATCATATGAAGCCAGCCTAACCAAAATCAACCCAGATGAAGCCAACAAAATCAGACTCGAAGTCACCAATGTCCTCTGCTCCAGCAAACCACCCAGAAGCAATTTACACAAAGAAGAACAAAAAGCCCTCTCCAACCTGAGGAAAGACAACAACATAATCATTCTCCCAGCAGACAAAGGCAATGCCACAGTGGTGATGAACACATCCGACTACCAAGCCAAACTATCCAACCTACTACAAGACCCTGCTTACATACCTTTGAACACAGACCCCACCACCTACCTGGAAAAAATCACCAAAGCCAAAATAAAAGCCTCTCCCTTAAGTGAAGAAATCAAGCCAAGCATCATCCCCAGAGAGAAATCATCCAGATGCCCCAAGCTCTCCTCCCAAGATTCACAAAGAAGGAACACCTCTCAGACCCATAGTCAGCTCCATAGGCTCACCTCTACAAAACCTCGCCAAATTTCTTGCCAAACAACTCCAGCCCTATGCAGAATCCACCACTTCATACGTACAAAACTGGTTCCACTTCATAGAAATTATAAAGAAACAAGACCTACAACCCAATGACCTACTGAGCTTCGGTTGTTTCGCTCTTCACACAAGTGCCCATTCAAGAAGCCTTGACAGCTATCCACAACAAATACAACCCCCCCAAACACATCCTAGATCTGACCAACCACTGCCTAACCAACACATACTTCATCCACAATGGACAAAGATACAAACAGATAGAAGGAGCACCCATGGGATCACCCTCTCACCGGTCATCGCAAACCTATATATGGAACACTTTGAAACCAACGCGTTACAGAAGTCCGAACATAAACCCAAACTCTGGCTCAGATATGTTGACGACACCTTTGTTATCTGGCCACACGGGAAAGATAAACTGAACAACTTCCTCACACATCTCAACAGCCTACACCCCAAAATACAATTCACTATGGAAATAGAAGCCAACAACCAACTTCCCTTCCTGGACGTCCTAATCTACAAAAACCCGACGGCTCCTTAGGACATACCATCTACCAGAAAAAAACACATACAAACCGCTACTTAAATGCACAATCACACCACCACCCTGCACAGATCAACTCCGTAGCAAAACCCTCATCTCCAGAACCAAACGCCTCGCTGACAAAGACCACCTAAAAACTGAATTACACACTCTCTCGAATGTTTTAATTGCGAACGGATTCCAAAAAAACACCATCACCAAACTAATCCAAAAGGAAACACCCCCCAAGAACCAAGAAACAGAAGAGAACAATGGCACCGCCCTCCTCCCTTACATCAAAGGCACCACAGACAAAATCAGCAAAATTCTCCACAAACACAATATCAAGACAGCCTTTTGCACCACCAAAAATAGCCAACATTTTAAGAAACCCCAAAGACAAGATTGAGCTAGAAAACCAAGGAGTCTACGAAATACCATGCAAAGTCTGTCCAGCCACATACATCGGACAAACAAACAGGAGAATAAGCGCACGCATCGCAGAACACAAGAACGCAGTCAAAAAAGAAGAAAAATCTTCCTCTCTCTTCCAGCACATAAAAACAACAGGTCATGAAATTGACTTTGAAAGAACCAAACTCATCTCCAAAACTGAACACTTCAACAGTCGAATAATCATGGAAGCCATTGAAATAGAGAAACACCCAAACAACATGAATAAACGTGATGACACCTCCCGCTTGCCTGACATCTGGAAACTAGCCCTGGTCAACAGACGAGCCTCTGTCACAAAGACTGACACCAGGTCCAAAAGGACACAAGATGCCACCACCTTCCATCCACACCAAACACAAACCCAGACCCTTCCCACAGATGAAACGAAACCACCATCCAATAACAAAACCACGACTGCACCATCTACTGCGGCACCCCACTCCAGTCACCACATGGAGCACACTCACACACCCCAAAAACATTGGGAGACCACAGACACGTAGCCAGACCAAAATGAATTCACAAGACACAGGACCCCACTCCACCAAAGCCCAGGATACTGCCAGAACCCACCAGCCATCTAACCCACCAGCATCTAAACAGCCATCTAAACAGCCACCAGCAGTTAATCCCTTAACGATCGCCTTTGGGAACCTGCAATCAGCAACAAAGCAAGCAAACCACACCCCCAGCAGTATTTATAGAAGGACTTCAACTGAGACCACGCTTTGCTTCAAGAAGAAAGAAGCCAGAACACCAGCCTGAAGATGACGAGTGAGACCTCGCCGCCAAAACAACCAGATTTCTACACGGGAAGAAACCCGAATCCACCCTAACATGCATATATATATATATATATATTATATATATATATATATATATTTGTCAATAATCTCTGGCATTATATTCAGCAACAATGTTTCTGGTCTAAAGTTCAATTTAGTTTGTACAATTTCTTGTGCCACTTTCCAAGTCTGTCGCCAGAACTTCTGAGCTTCGTCGCATGACCACCATGCGTGATAGTAAGTCCCTGGGTTCTTTCTGCATTTCCAACAAACATTATTTGACATTTTGACCTTTTGGCTAGTTTTACTGGAGTAAGATGCCACCTGTGAAACATTTTAAATATATTTTCTTTAAGACTAACAGGTTTAATTAATTTGTGACTATCTTTCCACATTTTAGTCCAGTCATCAATATCGATATTATATTTAAAATTTTGAGCCCATTTAATCATTCCCTCCTTCACTCTTTCATCCTCCATCTTTAGGAGCCTCATGGTTGTAGTGGTTAAAATGCTATACTGCGGCCAAAAACATCTGTTTACAACCTCGGTTCAATCCCAAATAATTGGCTTGAGGTTAATTCAGCCTTCCATCCATCTGAGGTTGGTAAATTGAGTACTGGGCTTGCAGGGGGTAAGGTGTAGCTTCCATAATTAAATTGTGAACTGCCCCAAAAGGGCTTAAAGTGTGAAAGGGTGGTATATAAGTAGCATGCTTTATAATTTGTGTAATAGTCTCAAGAACTAAGACAAAATTGGAGACTGAAGCTCCTAGAACTTCGAGAAGAATTATGATTTGTAAGCAAAACAAGACACAAAGGTATGATGCACTGAAAAAAGAACGTTTCACCCCAGTTAGCCGTTCTAGTTTTATCAATAAGAGATGGTGCTCCCTTCTGAGACCCTGGGAGTTTAGTACGGGCCTGTTCACACGACCCCTAAGATCCACTGGTCCCTTAAATTCGGACCAGAGATCTTGGGGGTTCTTTTCTGTTCCTGCGTCCCCACCCCTCAGCACTTCCTGCTCCTGTCGGCGTGAGGGGGGGGAGGGAAAAAAAGGACAAAAGAAGCCTTTACTAACCTGCCGGTGCCGGTCGAACTTGCCACCAAGGGGCTCTTAAAGGGGCGGGAGGCAAAAAAACAACAGACAAGCCAGGAGAGCCCGGCACTCTTATCCGCATCAAATTTTTTTCACCTCCAAAGAGAAGGTACAAGAAAAGTGCGCTGGGTCGCGCTAAAGTGGGCGGGGTCGCACTTAATGGTCTCCAGACTCCGGAGCTGGTGGGAAAACATTTCTAAGCTCCGGAGCTGGGAGCCATTTGCAGCGCAACTTAGGGGTCGTGTATAAACGCCCTCTATTGGCCTCCAAACCTGCAGATATTTCTCACCTTTGGCTTAAAAGGCAGAAAGAAGAACGGGAGGAAAGAGCTCGTGATGCAGGGGGTCCTCCGGGAAAAACAAGCCTCTCAAATGTAAAAGTAAAAAATGCTAAGCAGATGTAGCTCTCATTTACCGGATTGCGTGGGCGGCCGTCATGTGCTGATCAGGGTCCTCTGAGTGTATCAGCTTGACCATGTCCTCCAGAGAAAGCTGGGCAGCCTGGGTCAGGGAAAGAAAGGATTATTTATTTATTTATTTATTTATTGCATTTATACCCCGCTTATCTACAATATATACTCTAAGCGGCTTACAAAACATCAGGCCTCAATAGCCATAAATTACAAAAAAACAACCAAAAATAAAACAAATAAAAATAACACTAAGCAAAGTAAAACCTAATGGCACCTCAATGACTGATAATGATAGATAAAATTACAGCACTGCCAGGACGTTGGGAAAGCGTAGAGCGCCCCCCCCCATTGCAGGCCAAAGCAGGCTCCCAGTGAGCAATCTGCTGGCCACAGCTGCTAAGGACCACGTTTTGGTAAGGTTCGATCCGTTGGACCCAAGAAAACCTCACCGTGCGTTCCCTACAAGAGGCCAAGGGGATGTCGATTTATCTGGCTGCTGTGGGGAACATCAGCTCGCATACCAGGCAGACAGAGAGCACGTTTTCCTCTTTTGTCTTTTCTAGATCTACATGCAGACTGCTACTCTTTGGGCTTCCTTCACGCTTCACACTCACTTTCTCTGTCCTATGTGTCTAGTGTGGCTTGCAGGTCTAGGGCCTTTTCAGCAACTGCCCCCAAACTATGGAATGCCCTCCCAAGTGAGACCTGCCTGGCGCCGACGTTGATAACATTTCGGCGCCAGGTAAAAACCTTCCTGTTCCAGAAGTTTTTTAACTGATGATTGTGGGTCCTGATGGCAATTTTAGTGTTGTGTTTTTAATGTATTGTATTTATTGTATTTACATGTTTTATTGTTCTAATTTTATTGTAATTTTGATGTTTTAATTGTCTATTTTGATTGTGAGCCACCCTGAGACCTTTGGGTAGTGGGCGACATACAAGCTATACAGTATAAATAAATAAATAAATAAATAAATAATAGTATCATTTAATTAATATAGTTTTTTCAGCAAGTACTCTTGCATAGAAGCCCAGACTAGCGGTTCCTCTGTCCCAGTTTCAAGGCTGCTCGGGCTTCCTCGAAAACGAGAGTCATCTAACTTTCCCTTTTCTGTTTCCAGAAGGGTTGCTCCTTTCCGCTCTTCACCAACGGGCTGCTGTCGTTTCTAATTAGACACCAATTCATCTGAACACTCATGCCTTCCGACTTCAGGAAAACGCAAGCTCAGCGTTTTTACAACAGTGACCCGGGACCCAACAGTAGATTAGTCTCCAGGCAATTTTTAAGATGTGCTAATAGGTGCTCTTACTCCCCGACATTTAATATTAATTACAACTGAGATTTGTAAAAAACCCACTCTTGTTGGCCTTGGACTAATTGCTCATCACAAGTGTAATGCAGAAGCATTAATTGGATGGGTGTTTTTTTTTTTTTTGTAACTAGGCCATTGCACACACTGAGTTGTGCTCGAGAATCCCTGATCCACAGCAAAGCAGCAGCAGAATTTAATTGCATCTGCAGTTACCATTGATGGGGTTATGATGACAAGTCACTGTGCTGCCTTTGTCACTACCTCTCTTCCCCCTCTCTACCTGAGGTTGGATCCGGCAATTCTGTGAACACCAAGGCAAACCCACAGCCCAGAACGGTTGGTATAGCAGGGTCAAGACTTGTAGGGCTGGAGTTCCAAGTTTTCTGGCCATCATCCATCCTCTTGGCACTATCCCCTCAGGGTTGCCCATTCCCTTTGAGCTCACCTGTTGCCTTATCACGACATAGCAAAGAACATTTCCCCCAGGAACAGTACATGAGTGCTAGCTGTCCCTGCCGTATTGCAAAGTACCTGTGGGTGGTTTGGTCTAGAATGGACAATTAAGAGCCATTGGCTTTACAAAAGACCTGTCCCTCATTAGTTGATCTCTACGAATCCAGCATGGGGTGGATTACTCCCCCCTTATGGGATGGAGTGGTTACAGGGAACCTCACAAAAATACCACACATCCTATATGATATCCGTCACCACATACGTACTGTTGACTTTTCCTCTTTTTCTGGAGTAAGAGTATTTTCTGCCGTGAAGCAGATGTTTCTCCGCTTCAGGATCTGCTCGTCCTTCCTTGCCTTGCGAAGTTCGACACCAACTTCCCTCCTTTGCATCCTCATCACCTGCCCAGAGAAACAGGGTTAAGGCCAACCATACATCAGCATAACGCCAACACCTACCCCCCACCCCCCACCCCCCCACCCCGGCCAGGAGAAGGGCGACATGGGGAAACCAGGTTCTGTGCAACCTGGAAGATGCAAAATGTCTCCCCTTGCAGAGTTACAGTAATTGTGCCATTTGGTGAGACTGAATTTTACCCCTGGCACAGTGAAATTAGAGATTCAATGCAAAAGATGTTACCTGATCAGAAACATATCATCTCCTACTTAAGACTTTGGAAAAGTTATTATTTTTTTAGACTATAATTCCTTCCCAGCTACACTGCCCCCCCCCCAAACAGCAGAGACATCTCGATGGACCATAACTTGGAGAAAATAACATTTTGGACTACAATTCCCAAAATCCTTCCATTTGCACTGACTCGTGGACACTGGGAATTGTAGGTACCCCTGCCACGCCGCCCCCTCCAAATAAATCAGCCAAGATCTGCTTCTTGGAGGAGAAAAATAAAAGGAGAATCTTTCTCTTCGTCAAACACATCTCCTGGGTCAAGGTGAAGAAAGCCAGACTGGGATTCTCTGCACTTTCTTTCTATGGCACTCACTCTATCAGCTGGGGGAGTTTGCCAAGTGGATCTGAGTTTCATTTCTGATGCCTGCTTCACCCATTGGATATTCCTGCCATGTGCAGTTTGGTGACTTCACCCTGATCTGCTTACCTAGCAATTCCACCACCCCCACCCCCAACCCCCAATAGCCCAAAGTTGGGAGTCATTGCAACCTTGCATGTTGCTTTTAGTAGGTTTGGCTGGGAGGGACCTTTGTGGGCTGCAGTGAGTGTCAATCTCCCCAGCACTAACCAACCCTCCCTTCCCTGCCTCGGACTTCAAAGACCACTCTCCCTCTATGCCTCAGGGCTTTTCTTTCCTTCTCTTGAGCCTGTTGAAGTCTGTTGCTGAAAGCAGTCATGCTGGTCTGTTTGCTGTTTGATCTGTTCAAAGGAAAGTAGTGAACTCTTTTATTCTTTCTACGGCTACCGTTTTCTGAGACTGCAAGTGCCAGTTAATGAGAAAAAAAGGGGAGGTGGACTCATCTGAGGAACGTGAAGCTGTTCTGTCCTTTGTGTCAGTCCCTCCATTTTGGCTGTGCAGCTAAAATAGTTTAACCAGGAATTGCAAAACTCATCAGGATCCCCATACGTACTGCAAAGTCTTTGCCTTTGTTTTTGAATTTCCTCATCCGCTCATCTTGATCCGTGCTGACGGGCATTCTTGGCAAGTGTCTAGGGAGCAGCACGCAGATTTGCTGACGGGGGGAGGCGTCTCCTACCTAAACAACCATAAAGAGATACCTTGACCTGTGTGCAACCCAACCCAAGTGAGCTCATGCTGAACGCCCAAATGGCTACTGTATTAGGCCTCCTTTTTACTCCAAAAAACAAAAACAAAAACCCAGCAGCCTCAGTTGGCGGATCCTGTTTTACTGGCTTCTCTCCCTCCAGAAGCTAAATTAGTCTTTAAAAACTTTAAAAACCCTGGAAAACGGCTACCATAAATCAGAGTTGACTTGATGGGACATCACCCAAAAAAAAAACACCAAAGGAAGTCCAGGCTTCTTGTTGTTGTTAGACAATTGCAAAAGCATTGACTGGGGATAGCTCCATCATATTATGTAATGAAATGTTTCCACCTACCCATCCAAACCAGCAACACTCAGAGCCGAGAAGAGTTATTTTTCTAAGCCCCAAACTCCCCATCCCACTCCAACATCCATGATCCCCGTGGGACTCCAGGAATCCTACAGAGCAACATTCCCAACTGGTGCACTTGGGTTCTTGCACTAACCAGCGTGTTGTTAGTCTGTGGAACTCCCTGCCACAGGAGGTGGTGATGGCCTCTGGCCTGGATGCCTTCAAAAGGGGATTGGACAGATTCCTGGAGGAGAAGTCCACCACAGGTTACAAACCGTGAGGGAGATGTGTCATCTCCAGGCTTAAAACCAGGGTACTTCAGGGGCCAGATGCAGGAGAGTGGTATCGGAAGACAGATATCTAATCTCGTGTGCTTCCAGACGCATCTGGTGGGGCCACTGTGAGATACAGGATGCTGGACTAGATGGGCCTTTGGCCTGATCCAGCATGGCTCTTCTTATGTTCTTATTTCATTCTAGACACTCATTTGTCCTGAAAGCACACAGCTACTGATGCTCTGGCAGAGTTCGCATCATCCTCTATTAGCTTTGCTGCTGGAGGAGAAGTACTAAGGATATGGGGTGATGTGAGGATACACATTTTAAAACTCAGGGAAAACGGGGTCGCCAGGCCTCCATTTATAGAAGTCTGAAGTCCAAACGTTTGCAATGATTTCTTTTTTTCCTGGGATTGGTGCAGGATGTGGCCTGTATGAAAGCTCTGCACAGCTGGTCACCTATTAAGGGCCCGCAGATTTATACGTTCCTGGATAACTCCTTCTGTCATGTTTTGCTACCTAACAAGGGCCAGTTTTGCTCCCCTTCAAGTGTTACTGCCCTCTTAAAAAGAATTTTACAGCCACAGTGGCCACCTCTGGCTCATGACATGGTGCAGCTGAAATGCTCACAGTATTATAAATGTTTACTCATTCTACTGGATGAAAATAAATAAATCAGGTTTTAGAAGTAATTAAAACACTTGCAGAAAAAGTAACTCCACCAATTCCTTTTAGATATGGTAAGTTTGGGGGTACTTAGGGAAAAAACCCACTGAACCTGTACAAGTAACTAACTACTTTAAGAGAGGGACTTGGAACTATAACCATTGTAACTTGTTTGCTCAATATAACTTTTCACATGTTTCACATTTAGACCCATTCCTTAAAGAAGCAACAAATTCAGGGAACAGGTGGGGCTGGGTTTCAAGTTAACCACCTGCCAATAATACTACCTAAGGGAGGGAAAAGGACAAAAATAAAAATATTAGGGTCAGCTGCAGCAAAGGGGCCATTTTATGCCATGTCAAGCCCTTAAACAACAGTTTAGGCCACAATCCTGTACTCTTTTTCCTGCAAACAAGCCCAGTTGAATTATGCACAACTGGCTTCCATTGGGGAAAGAAACGGACAATGGCATGCCATAAAACTTTTTTAAAAAAGCTTGTCTTGAATTCTAAGCAGAAACTGACACTTAATTGCCCAACAAACAAATCAACAAAATAATATTTTTGCTTTCACCCCCAGGTCAGGTTACAATGTTTCCTAGAGTCTAAGCAGAAACTGACACTTAATTGCCCTATGAGCAAATTAAATCAACAAAATATTTCTGCTTTCACACCCGGGTAAGATTACAAATGTTTCTTCCAGTCTCACTCTTTTTTAAAAAATGCCAAACACAACCCGTTTCAAAGGCGCATCAAAATACTCACCGCCTATCCTTTTTTTTCCCCACGTGTTGCGCAAAACGCGCCCTCCTCCGAGCGCCTTTTAAACCTCCCGGGCGATCCGCCAAAGGTCGGTCCTCGCCTCGCGATTGGCTCCTCCTCCCGGCGGCCCCGCCCCTTTTTGGAACGGCCGGTTCGTTGCACTCGCGTTGCGCCCACCCGTGGGAAACTTTCCATGGGCGGGAGGGCGAGAGAAGTCTGAAGGCGGCGGCGGCGGCGGCGGCGGCGGCGAGGCGCTGGTGCACGTGAGAATGGGCCAAGAGGCGAGCTTGGGAAGAGGAGAGAGAGAGAGAGAGAGAGAGAGAGCTGCTTGAGTGGGCAGCATAGGGCAGGATGGCCGTGCCTTTCAAGCCCTCTGGAGCAGGTGATGCCCAGCGATCATAAGAACATAAGAAGAGCCCTGCTGGATCAGACCAAAGGCCCATCTAGTTCAGCTTCCCGTATCTCACAGGGGCCCCACCAAATGCATCTGGGAGCACAGGAGACTAGATCTCTGTCTCCTGATACCACTCCCCCTTGAAATACCCCAGTTTTAAGCCTGGAGATTACACGTCTTCATCATGGTTTGTAACCTGGGATGGGCTTTCCCTCCAGGAATCTGTCCAATCCCCTTTTGAAGGCATCCAGGCCAGATGCCATCACCACCTCCTGTGGCTGGGAGTTCCACAGACTAACAACATGCTGGGTGAAAAAACTATTTTCTTTTGTCTGTTCTCACTCTCCCAGCCCTCAATTTGAGTGGATGTCCCCTAGTTCTGGTATTTTGTGAGAGGGAGAAGAGCTTCCCTCTATCCACTTGACTCATGCCCTGCATTATTTTGTACGTCTCAATCATATCTCCCCCCCCCCTCAGGCGCCTTTTTTCCAGACTAAAGAGCCCCAAATGTTTTAGCCTTTCCTCATAAGGCAGGTGCCCCAGCCCAGTAATCATTTTATCCTATAGACATTTATTGATTCAGAAAGAATGACCGAGATGGCACACTGACCGCTGGCCACTCCCATGCTTCTTCCGCAGTTAACCTACAAAGGCACAGTTTTTACGCCCACCTTACTTGGGACTAAGCCCTGGTGAACACATTGCGACTTGCATCTGATTCAACAACCCTATTGTTGTTTTGATGATCCCATTGTTTATATAGATCTACCTTTAATTTTAGAAGGGGTGTGGTGACTTAGCAGGCAAGAGCGCAGTCGGTGGTTTGAATCCCGGGTGCCACGCAGCGGAGCGAGTTCCCGCTGTTCACTCCAGCTCCTGCCAACCTAGTAAATGCAAATGCAAGTAGATAAATAGGTACTGCTATTTAGTCTGGAAAAAAGGCACCTAAGGGGGGGAGATGATTGAGACACAGAAAATAATGCAGGGCATGAGTCAAGTGGATAGAGGGACACTCTTCTCCCTCTCACAAAATACCAGAACTAAGGGACATCCACTCAAACTGAGGGTTGGGAGAATGAGAACAGACAAAAGAAAATATTATTTTAACCCAGTGTCTTGTTAGTCTGTGGAACTCCCTGCCACAGGAGGTGGTGATGGCATCTGGCCTGGATGCCTTCAAAAGGGGATTGGACAGATTCCTGGAGGGAAAGTCCATCCCAGGTTACAAACCATGATGGAGAGGTGTTAAAACCAAGGTACTTCAAGGGCCAGATACAGGAATGTGGTATGAAGAGACAGATATCTAGTTTTGTGTGCTCCCAGAGCCATTTGGTGGGGCCACTGTGAGATACTGGAAGCTGGACTAGATGGGCCTTTGGCCTGATCCAGCATGGCTCTTCTTATATTCTTATGTTCTTGTGAGACCATTTTATATTTTTGCCCTACAGCCTTCTCCGCCCACCCTAGACACTGTGGAAGACTTGGTCCTGGCACCCTCGTTGAAGTCAGAGATAGAACGTATTTGTCTATTTTTGTCGAGGGCTCACAGAATATCTCTCAGCCGACATGACTGCCCGAGATTGGCAGTTGTACACTGGAATAAAACTGAATGCTTCCTGTTTCTGGAGGCAGCCACTGGTTGGGTTGGTTTTCCTCAACGGAATGGCTGTCGGCTGTTGCGTGAGGGGATGGCGCCATCTTGTCTCCCACCTCTGGCATCAAAAATCTCCCGAGCTCGCCTCAGAATATCTTACGGACATTTAACACATCTTGGGCATGATTTTCTTCATGAGGGCGCAAGCAGCGTCTTTGAAAGAGGCGACCCGTACGGAGGGAAGGTGGCCCGGGCTTTCTCTTGCTTGGCTTTTGAAGTCTCTGTGACTTTCCCCCGGAGAACCGAGGTGGGCGTCTGTAAATAGAATCATCTGCCCTTCTTTGGTCCAAGAATTGCGTCTCAAAGACCGGTGGGAATAACCCAGCCTTGTGCCAACAGCTGGGAATGAAGAGGAACCACGAGAAGGATGTGTCCGCCTTTCTATAAATTTGCTGAGGGACTAAGAAATACTCCCGAAAAAGCTCGCTGGCACCCACTCCTTCGGTGCCTAACGTTTAATATAAGACACTCTCACAAAGATGGACGATCTCTCTTAAGGAAGAAGGGCCTTTCTCCGCCTGTCAATTTCTGCTGCTAATTAGCAGCCCCGAGAAACATTGACAGTGTTCCCCCACCCCCACGCCTGAACTCACTGGCAGCGGAGGGCCCGCAGAGAGAGGCAATTTCAATAAAAAAAATAAAGTTTTAGGGGATTTTTGGCTGGCTTTTAGATCCGGGGCAATCAATTGGCAAAGTCCTTCCCAATTGTCATACCTCCTGGATTGCACCAGATCTGAACAAAGTTGTCTCCAAGTCTTTTGTTTGTTTGTTTGTCTGTCTGTTTGTTTGTTTTCCCCCTTAGGTGCCTTCAAGTGACATTGGACTTGTGACTAGGTGTCCTCCAAAATGCCCAGCCATTTCCCGCCATGCTCAGCCCTTGCAGCTACAAAGCAGTGGTTTCCTTTCTTAAGGAAAGCCATCTCACCTTCGGACTGCGGCTCTCCCTTCTGTGTTCAGGTTTTCCTGGCGTTATCCCTTTTCTGTGTTCTGGGGAGGTTGTCAAAACTAGTCTCAGGCTTGGTTTGATGTCGTAATTGTGTGCTTCCAAGTCAGTCTGACTTCGGCTAACTGGGGAAATTTTTCAGCTAGAGAGAATACTAAGAAGTGGTTTCCCAGTTCCCTCCACCGGGGGCGCCCTGGGACTGTGCAGCCTTCCCAAGGCCCCCAAGGCTGGCTTTGCTTGTAGAAGATACCAATGTGGAATCGAACTCCCAACCTCTGGCTCTCCTAACTCTCTTCAGTTTTCCAGCCAGCTTGATTTGATCAAACACTCACCTGTTTGTCATTCTGGCAGCCCATGGGATGCACAAAGCTCTCCTACAACCCCACACTTGGAATGAATCCATCCCACCCTCTCTCTGTTAGCTTTCTTTACTGTCCCACTTTCACTTCTATACATAGTAATGGCCAATACTATGATCTGGCTGGTCTTAGGCTTGGTTTCCTGGTGGACATCTCTCAATATTGGAAAATAATATTTGAGAGAGAGAAAACGGCCTGAATTATCCTTCCCTGACATGCTCTTTTTCTTGCTGCGGGGAGTGTTTCCTATAGAAATCCACTTCAAGAATGCTGGGGTTAGGGGCGAGGGACTCCCATCTAGTTCAAAATCCATATCTAACTCTCATGCACCCCCATATGTAACTACAAAGTACAGTTTATTGAAACAGACATAGAGACAGACGTCCCCTTGCCTGTGTCAGCCTTCTGGCTTGCCCCGGCACCCCCTCCCCGGCCACCAGGTGCCAGGAAGAGGGAGCCACTTGGGCCATCACCATCAGATGGAGGGCCACAGCCCTGCCAACAACAGGGCCCTTGATAAGTCTGAGAGCCGCCTTTCTCCGGTCATGCCTGGGGATGAGGGGCAGCGCCATGTTTATGGAATGTTCATGGGGAGGGAGGAAAACAGCCTATAACGAAAACCACATTGCTCGAATCCACGCAATTCGAGGCAGAGCTGTGCATTTAAAGTTGCCCTCTTTCCGCCTCCTTCAGCTCAAATGTGGAGCACCCGGCTTGGGTACCTGAGAACGGGTCACCCAGTGGCTGAAGGTGACCCTCGGGTTTTGGGGTTCTCCCGCCATGAGCTGCTGTCTCTCTCTCTCTCTCTCTCTCTCTCTCTCTCTCTCTCTCTCTATTTTAGTGTGTGCGAGTTTCCAAATAGAATTCTACAACCTGCACACAACAAAAGAGAGAGAGAGGGAGAGAGAATTATTGGGTCCCGTTAATTTTATTCTGCCCCCTGATGGATGCATAATAATTGATGCATATGTTTAAGATCTCCGTCCTGCCACCATCACAGGTACGCCTTGTGGGAACCCATGAAAGGGCCTTCTCGACTGCAGTGCCCAGACTCTGGAACTCCCTCCCACTAGAGGCCAGGACTGACCCATCCCTGTTGTCCTTCCAGAAACAGGCAAAGACCTTCAGGCAAGCTTTCCCTGAATGATGGACTACCATGTGTATTTTTTATGAATCTATGGGTTCACATAGACATTGTGTTTATAACTACTTATAACGTTGCCTGCAGCCTAGCAGAACATAACACATTTCGGCCCTTCAAAGGTGGAGAGAAGGGAAAGCCCAGTGATTTTCTAGCCAAAACCTCCAAATAAAATAAATGTATCTGATATTATTCCTAAAAGATGCCTAAGGTTATCGCGCCCTTATGAAGACTTGGGTGCAAATGAAAAGGGGCATCTCTTTTGACGACCTATCTCCTTGAGATCCTCTCTCCATCACGTTTCTGCCTTGGGATGTGAGTGGCAGGGAGCTTTTCGAGGGTGGCTGCCCCAGGTGTGCAACCAGCCAGGACCCTCCTTTCCATCTCTCCTAATTGGCAGAAACCGTCTCGCCTTGCGCTTGGTGCAAATGAGCAATTTGCAAGGCAGAGGGTTCTAATTTCAGCCACCTCGGGTCCCCTGAGCCCCAAAGTGGGGTTGGTAAGATGCCCTATAAGGCGACGGCAAGAACAGAGTAAATCCCCAAGAAACTAGGGTATTGCTTGTCGGAGGGAAGTGATCCTGGGCCAATCAGCTTTGTGCCAAGAAAGCCGGCGGTACTCTCAGAGGGGAAGAAAATGATACTCCAACAAGGGGTATAAAAGACACGAGCCAGTCTCTTGTCATCAAGGGTTGTATCTCGGTCTAGCTTGCCTGCCTGGTAGGTGCTCCTTGTCTGTTGACCACCCTTGGGGGTGAACTGGTTGGAAAGGTTCAGTTTAGGGTATACCCAAAGGGTAGGGGGTTTATCCAAAGATGCAATCATCTCCCCTGGCTTTTGACATTTCTCTGCTTGTTTGTCTTCCTTCCAGGAGCTTTTTGGGGGCATCCCTCTGTTCTTCCGATCCTGCCCTGTGTTTCTCGTTCTAAACCAACGCCAAGATGCCCGGTGGATACAAAGGAGAATGCGGGGACGACGTGGACCCCATGCCTTTCCTGGCTCCGACGGAGAAAGAGAAGATCGAGGCGATCAGCAAGCCTTATGATATCAAGAAGTCGTGTTGGGTCAAGCACGACAAGGAGGGCTTCATTGCCGGAGAGATCCAGTCGGAGACCGACAACCAAGTCACCGTCAAGACCGTCAACAATCAGGTGACCCTCAGAGGGGTTTTTCCTAAGGCTTCCATGCAGTCCTCAGTGGAGAGTGTGTTGTTAGTCTGTGGAATTCCCTGCCACAAGATGTGGTGATGGCATTTAGCCTGGATGTCTTCAAAAGGGGATTGGACAGATTCCTGGAGGAGAAGTCCATCCCAGGTTACAAACCATGCTGGAGATGTGTCATCTCCAAGCTTAAAACCAGATGGCAGGGAAGTGGTATCAGGAGACAGATATCTAGTCTCATGCGCTCCCAGATGGCATCTGGTGGGGCCACTGTGAGATATAGGAAGCTGGACTAGATGGGCCTTTGGCCTGATCCAGCAGGGCTCTTCTTATGTTCTTCTGAGAGATGTCACAAGGATGTTTCTTGGGATGGGGCAGAAGGGGATGGGGTCTCCAGGAAGGGAGAGGGATAGAGTCAGCCAATCAGCTCAAGACTGGTCATAGGAGCCCCTATGAAGTTTTGGAGGTCTTGAATGCAAGGGTCCAACTGCACCCAACTCTACTGCTGCTGCGTTTGGTTGTTGGGTCTAGATGTTGCCCATTGGGTGGACTCGTTGCAGTCAGTGGGACCCCTGGTGGCTGTGATTGGATGTGCCCTTGTTGATTTCAGCGATCTAAATAAAGCATGACTAGGAATCGGACCAGTTGAAAGGAAAGGACGCAGTGAGCCATAGAGACCCTGTGAATAGTTCTTAGCAGCAACTGTCAAACCCTCCAGACATGGCTGGACTACAAATCTCATCACTCCTAGCCAGCCCAGATCATTGAGAGGTGTTTTTGGAATGGGTGTCCAAGAATCCATGAGCGGCTCATGGACTGGGGCAAGAGGGCTGCTCCTCTGGATGTTTGGGGTGGCCCATTGCCTTCTGTGCTCCTCAGACACCTGTTCCAATTATACCTTCAGTATTATCTGTGTTAGGACAGATGGGAGTTGTAGTTCAGCAACATGGGAATGTTTTTCTGTTCAACACTCTTAATGTCAGTTACTCAAGTGACGTTTCCAATTAGCTAGCTTCCTTCCTTCCTTCCTTTTCCATCCATCAGCTTCCTTCCTTCCTTCCTTCCTTCCATCCATCCATCAGCTTCCTTCCTTCCTTCCTTCCTTCCTTCCTTCCTTCCTTCGGATCTCTGGGAAAGTTATGTGCCTTTTGATCTGCTTCCCATGCTATCCCCCACAACAACCTGCAAGGTAGCCCAGTCTGGTGAGCAGACAATAAAACAAGTGGCAGGGTAAGAAAATCTCAGGTCCTGGATTAAATGATGGCCAGGGTCATCTTGCTTCCCCGCAGTGGAGTAGCAGATATTCCAGCGACCTAGCTTGAGAAATTAATAAGGTACCCAGCTGGCCATCAATTGATCAGAACAGCCAGATTTAGAAAAGTGTCAGTGTATGTACATAATGCCCTGTTTTAGGCATGGGAGCACTTTTTTTTGTGTGAATGGTGTCTTGGTCTTCAGGTAAGTTTGTCAAAGGCCATATGGCTGGAGTAGGTACTTCAGAAACCACTGGCAGGCATATATCTTCCTTCCTTCCTTCCTTCCTTCCTTCCTTCCTTCCTTCCTTCCTTCCTTCCATCCATCAGCTTCCTTCCTTCCTTCCTTCCTTCCTTCCTTCCATCCATCCGTCCATCCATCCTTCCTTCCTTCCTTCCTTCCTTCCTTCCTTCCTTCCTTCCTTCCTTCCATCCATCCATCCATCCATCCATAATCTCCTTCCTTCCTTCCTTCCTTCCTTCCTTCCTTCCATCCATCCATCAGCTTCCTTCCTTCCTTCCTTCCATCCATCCATCCATCCATCCATCCATCCATCCTTCCTTCCTTCCTTCCTTCCTTCCTTCCTTCCTTCCTTCCATCCATCCATCCATCCATCCATCCATCCATCCATCCATCCATCCATCCATAATCTCCTTCCTTCCTTCCATTCATCCATCCATCCATTATCAGCATCCTCCCTCCCTGCCTGCCTGGAAGGCAGGGCTACTGGGAGACAGAAAGATTATTCTTGTCACACGTCTGAACTGATGGTTGCACAGGGTTTTCAAAACAAGATTGAGAGGCCTTGTGGGCTCCCCACCGAAGGTCCCCTGAAACGCACACCAGCACTTCCACTTGGGCGATGAGCATCAAAGGCGTCCATCTGTGCAATGTTTGTTCAGCCTTCCTCCGCCTGGGAAAATGACCTTCTAGCTTGGACAATGGAAATGACATTTGTAGTGATTCCTCCCCTGCCTAGTTTGAAGCTTTGCATGGGGGGCGTGGCTTCCTCTAAACCACAACTCTGTGCCCCCCCCACAGACGGTCACCGTGAAGAAGGATGATGTCCACCAGATGAACCCGCCCAAGTTCTACCAGGTGGAAGACATGGCCAACATGACCTTCCTGAATGAACCCAGCGTCTTGGATAATCTCAAGCAACGTTATATCATGATGAGGATCTACGTAAGTGAGGAATGACGGGGCGGGAGCATTAGAGAGGGACAGAGCAGGTTTTCGCCTGGTCAGCAAGAGACACCTCTTTGAGCAGTGTGTTAAATTTATGGCCCACCTGTCCTCTTAAAGGGAAGGATGGAGAACCTTTGGCACTGCCGATGCTTTGGGAATCTTGGCCTGCAGTCCTCAATTCAACCCCGGGCAATTCAAATTCTGTAGCCCAAAGCATCTGAAGCAAACATCCCCTTGCAGTCTAGTGAATTCTGGAAATGTGGAAAGGGAAGGGGGAAATCCTAGCTTTAAGCACTCCAGAAAAGACATAAAACCTAGTGGCTGCCCCTGTAAACATGTAAGAGAAAAGAAGTTCACATTTATTTCTATTTTTGTTTTCCCCATTGGTTCAGAACTATTAATCTCCCCCCAACCCCAGCAGAGAGAAAAAAAGTTGCTTTGGAGTCAATAAAAGAAAAAATAGTGTTGACAAGAACGCACACAATTCTGTGCTTCTTCCCAAGGAAACTTTGTAAAAGCCAAACGAAATTGAGTCAGTTGGAAAGCTCGCCCCTGTCTGTCACCCCCACTTTCTTCTCACCTCATAGATGCTGTTTTGGGGGCTTGAGATAAGCTGACAATTTCCCTCAAAACATGGAGGCAGCATGTCCTAATTCCACACTCTGTGCTCAAGACCACAGAGAGAACTCCTAGTTCCCTGAGCTCCTTGCCCTCTGAAGGTGCCGGCCACAGAGTCTGGCAAAACATCAGGAAGAAAAACTTCCAGAACATGGCCAAGCAGCCCGAAAAACTCACAACAGCTGTCAGATCCCGGCCGTGAAAGCCTTCGAGAATACATAGCAGAAATAGTTAGCTCAGCTGTGTCCTGCCTTGCTGTACTCGAGGTACACGAGGTTTATTGTTGGTTGAGCCTTGGAACCTGCCATCTCTGCCCTCCATGCAGCCTGAAGGCATTCCTGTGCAGCTGTGGTTCCTGGTCTTCTCTTGGACTGGAATCCCATCAAACCTTCCCCACCAGCTGTGCTGGCCAGGATTCCTGGGAATGGAGGTCCAAAATAAAAACCTGGGTTATCCAAGGATGGAGGACACAGCTGGATGGAATCCACGTTGTCTTTGGACTGGCTCCCTGGAGAAACATATTGATCAGGCATATCTAAACTTTGGCCCTCCTGATGTTTTGGACCACAACTCCCAGAATCCTAAGCTGAGATTGCCCATGGCAAAGGACTGTGGGAGTTTATTTATTTATTTATTAGTCTTAGTTGTGGTCCAAAACATCTGGAGGGATGAAGTTTGGACATGACCCTTGGGTAGGGTACCACGATGCAAGCTCATCTCTTCAGGGAAGAAATGTATTTGTGATTTCTTTGATACTCTTTCTAGACCTACTCTGGGCTCTTCTGTGTCACCATCAACCCTTACAAGTGGTTACCCATCTATGGTGCCCGGGTTGCCAACATGTACAAGGGCAGGAAGCGTACTGAGGTGCCTCCTCACCTCTTCTCCATCTCTGACATCGCCTACCATGACATGCTTATGGGTGAGTAGCACTGAAACGTATCTTAGAGATTCCGTCATCGTCTTTCCGCTGACTTGGCAAAGGCTGGTTTAATTCCTCCTTGAGCCATCCTTCAAGGAGGTGAGAGGGATGGCTTGTAGGGACAGGGCCTTTTCGGCAGCTGCCCCCAGATTATGGAATGCCCTCCCAAGTGAGACCCGCCTGGCACCAACATTGATGACATTCCGGTCCCAGGTTAAAACATTCCTTTTCCAGAAGTTTTTAAACTGATTATTGTGGGTCCTGATGGCAATTTTAGTGTAGTATTTTAATATATGGTATTTATTGTATTTAAATGTTTTATTGTTTTAATTTTATTGCAATTTTGATGTTTTAATTGTCTGAATTGTTTATTTTGATTGTAAGCCTCCCAGAGACCTTTGGGTAGTGGGAGGCATACAAGCTAGCTAGCTAGCTAGCTAGCTAGCTAGCTAGCTAGATAGATAGATAGATAGATAGATAGATAGATAGATAGATAGATAGATAGATAGATAGATAGATAGATAGATAAATTCTTTATGGTAGGCGATGACAGCCTGAATCCGTCAGATGCCCATGTAAAGTTTGCATACACTGCTGCAACTCATGGTAGCTCGTTGATGACTTCTCAGGGTGTATGTGTCGGTTGTGTGCCTGGCCACGCGCTCAGCTGCACAACTGAAATGTGCCCTGGCGCCTTGTCAGTGGTGCGCAGACCACCACAACAAGCCTTATGCAAAAACGCCCAGCAGGATTCTGCCCAGCAAGGCTTTTAAAAGCAAATATAATCTTACGGCAAGAGCAAAAAATCCAAGTTGCATCATTGGTATGCAATCACGTGCTTGCAAACGCTGGTTTATCAGCTCAAACTTTGCCCATGTTTATAAACATAAATTCTGTCTCATCAGCTCAAATGTGCAAATGTTTGTAAGCATAAACTCTGGTTCATCCGCTCAAATGTTCCATTTTATCAGAAGTCTGGAAATGTTAAATAGCTTTGAATAACAGCTGGCCTCCTCCATGTATATCAGAGCCTGATTAGGTACTGTTTACTGAATCCTCTTCTGCCGTTACCAAGTTTGGAATTAACCTAGTTGTAGAAACACCAACGATTAACGTGACTATTTTATTCTGTCCCACACAGAACGGGAAAACCAGTCTATGCTGATCACGTAAGTGACTTGATCTTATCTCCCGGTCATGCTTATAAACCGATTTGTATTCTGATTAGGTTTTAAACTCACTGGAACAGCCTACTGGCTACAGTAAAACACAACCTCCTGCCTGCTTGTAGCTCACAGGCACCAACCTTCTCTTGGTGCCTGCAAGCTAAGCAGAATCAAAATGAAGCTGACTTTGTTAGACAGGGCAGCTCCATAAGTTGGGGGCCACCATGAGGAAGGCCCTTTCCCTAACCTGAGAGGGCAGCAATGCCTGAAACAGGATCTTTGAGGCTGACCTAATTGTTGAGGTCACTTTCCTTGAGACTACATTGCCCTAAGCCCTTGGTGGTGAACCTTCGGCACTCCAGATGTTTTGGACCACAACTCCCAGAATTCTGAGCCTAGATTGCCAATGACAAAGGACTGTGGGAGTTGTGGTCCAGAACATCTGGAGGGCTGAAGGTTCACCATCACTGCCCTAAGCAGTCGGTTTCTTCAACTCCCTTGGCCCGTTCGTCTTATAACATCCATAGACAGTGCCATCTTGTGTGAAAATAATTTTATGGCATGTACAAAACACGCTCTCTGAGGATCCGTCGTGCCCCCTCGTGTTCAAACCTTGTGGAGCAGGAAGCAAATTGGTTTCATTCTAAAAAATAAACGCAAACCACCATTTTACTGCATCAAAAGTGAGGGGCGCATGCAGCTTTACTGGCATAGCAAGCATACTTTTAAAAAAAATGAGAACTGCTTCAAAATGAAGGGAAGCTGAAAAAGATGTGCCTCTTCAGAGATCTCACGGCCATTGCTTCACTTTAAACTGTGCATCATCAAGTGAAGTAATTTGATCGAACCCCTAACGGTGGTGCAGGATGATGCGGTTAAGGTGTGCTTCAAGGGGCGTGGTCATTAGGGGTGCTCCGATGATGCGGCTGGCGGTGGAGGCACGATCTTTAGATAAGCAGTCAGTTAAAGTAAACTGTGCTTCAAAGGCGGTTACTTCACGTCCGTTTGTTTCTCTAAGTGTTGCGTTTCGGAGCTGCACAAAAAAAATCTTACTTCACGACCATTGCACAACAGCTGAAACTTGTCTCGACCATGCCCCGGAATGAGTGCTAAGTGAGACAAATCTGTACCTGGTGCTGGAGTAGGGTATTTCCTTGTCCCGGTTTGTTCCTGGTTTCTGTTCTGAGACAAGACACCGTGAGGTAACAACTGTCACGCAACAAAACTTTCATTTCTCTCAGAAAACTGTGTCCCAGGTACTGGGTTGGGTGTTACGTTCAAAGTGCCCACCCACCCCAGATGATCACCACCCCCTTGCCCTCCTCCATTAAATACCAACAAAACAAAACAAACTTCAAAGCCAGGCAAGAGGGACACCAGACAGACAATTAATTAGCAAGCAAAAGGAAGAAAGAACAAAGAAAGCCCAAAGGCTATCACCCGGAGCATTCCAATGCAGCCACGTGGAGAAAGTGAAAGCTAGCCAGAGGAGCTGCAGACTCCTTCCCTGCCTGGAAAGATTTTGACTTTTCAGAAGCAAAATATTGAAAAAGAATTTTTAAGCCCCCCCTCAAAAAAAAGGAAAAAGGAAGCTAGACAAATTCAGTGTTTGTCACGGTACAAGACTGTGAGGTATCACTTGTCACGAGACAAGTTATCACGACCATGGGAACACTGAAAGAGGGACAAAACTACGTGATCGCGACCAACGCTGTCACGGTACAAAACTAGTTGTGGAACAAAGAAGGGCGTGAAGTAACCGCCAAACTGGTCATGTGATAGAGGCCTTCGTGCAGAAGGATGAAGCTGTCAGGGAACCATGTGCAGTAAATGGCTCCCAAGTTTGAATTCAGCTTTGGGAACCGCGTTGGGGGTGGGAGGATGGAGTAAAATGGCCGAGAAATGCTCCTTAACTTTATATGGCTCTGACGTCCCTCTCCATCTCTTCTTGGGCCTGCAGCGGAGAATCCGGAGCCGGCAAGACGGAGAATACGAAGAAAGTCATCCAGTATTTTGCTAACATTGGCAGTACCGGCAAAGCCGCTGCCGATGGGAAGGTAAACATTCTGCGAGAAGGTGAAGTGGGGAAACCATCGTTCTGTAGCAACCGAGAGGTCTCCCTGTTGGCATGGTCCTACAGAAAATGTTCACCAAAAACAAAGTGTTGTCTTTTAAAATCTAACCTTTTCCCTTCCTTTTCCGGACAGGGCTCCCTGGAAGATCAAATCATCCAGGCTAATCCCGTGCTAGAAGCTTTCGGAAACGCCAAAACAACAAGGAACAATAATTCCTCTCGCTTTGTAAGTACCCGATGCTGACCGCATGCTGCAGCCAAATCAGTATTTCCACCGGAGTACCTATTGATTCATGCAGGCAAACAAGCTACTTGCTGTCGCTTTTGCCTTATGACTGAATTCTTTAATGTGCCACAGCCATGCCCGAAGACCTGGGAGGTCACCTGCTGATGGTCTGAATGTGGCTGTTTCTCCCAAATATAAAATCTCCCTTCCTTTCGCCCTCATCAGCTGCTCAAAACCCGACAGGTCTGGTTCAGTTTTGGCCCGTGTATGAGCCTGCCACAGACTGATTGAAATGGGAGGTCTCTTTTTTGTTTTGACCAGGGCAAATTCATCCGAATTCACTTTGGCAGCACTGGAAAACTGGCTGGAGCCGACATTGAGAGCTGTAAGTAATCCATTGCAGGTGGAATTTGGCTTTGGTAAAGCAACCCCCTCCCCACCCACAACCCTTTTTAAAGAGTGATTTTGTCAAACACCATTTAGGAGCCAATCCAGAAATTGTCGAAAACAATGCCGGTTAATTGGCTGAGGTTTTCTATCTGGGGTGACAGTCTTAGTAAATTTATTGTAAAACGGTGAGGAAGTATGTATGTATGTATGTATGTATGTATGTATGTATGTATGTATGTATGTATGTATGTATGTATGTATGTATTTATTTATTTATTTATTTATTTATTTATTTATTTATTTATTTATTTATTTATATGTCACCCACTACCCAAAGTCTCTTTTAGAGTATTTTTACTCCACCTTTCTCCTTGGAAAAGGACCCAAGGCAGCTTACAGTAATGAGGGATCATATACAGTCCAGTACAATTAAGACATGTTCAAGTATTTGAGAACAAGGAATTGAGGGACATCTTACAGCATTAATAGACAACATTGCATTAAAGCATCACGGTTATAAGTACTCATAGACACAAAGTCTAGGTGAACCCATAGATTCATATAAAATACACATGGTAGCCCATCATTCAGGGAAAGCTTGCCTGAAGAGAAAGGTCTTTGCCTGTTTCCGGAAGGAGACGTTAAGCTAACCCGCTTAATCTGCAGAGTGAGGTCTTCAGGTTTCCATGGGATAGGTTTAACTCATGGTTTGGGACTTTGCTACTTGGTAGAATGCCTCTTCCCAATGAGAACTGCCCACAACACCCGGTCCTCCCAGGCAAGGGCATTTGAGGGCACCTACGCCAAGAGAGGCCCGTAAAATGAAAGCAAGGAACCACCTATATCTGCAGTTGCCCCACACTCGGGGAATAAGCTTCCACCAGACATCTACCTGACCCCTCCACCCTTTGCTCAGTTCTTTCAAAGGAGCAAGACCTGGTTGTTTAGGCAGGCACTTCCCAGAGGTTAGCGTGTGACCTCAGCGTTCTCCCAATAGACCAGCTTTTTCCACCCAACATGAAATGTTATGATCGGCAATGTATTTAACTTGTAATTTGAATTTTAATGTAGTTGTGGGTTTTGAATGGCTTATTTGAATTGCTTTGTTGCTTGCTGTTTGCTGTCAATAGGTGCTGTAATTCCAACAGGCAGGCAGGCAGGCAGGCAGGCAGACAGACAGACAGACAGACAGACAGACAGACAGACAGATAGATAGATAGATAGATAGATAGATAGATAGATAGATAGATAGATAGATAGATAGATAGATAGATAGATAGATAGATTTTGAATTGCCATTCCATTGAGTGCAGAATAGGCATACCTGGCCTTTAAGTGAAACATTGTGAAGTCCTGGGAAGCCAATACCTGGTTGTTTAGGATTTTATCTGTATTCTGAGTACAAAGCGGGTGTCCTTTATATTCCAGATCTCTTAGAGAAGTCTCGTGTCATTTCTCAGCAACCAGCTGAAAGGGGCTACCACATATTTTATCAGCTCCTTTCTAACAAGAAGCCAGAACTTGTAGGTATGAAATATTTTTTGTCTTGTGACACTGATATCCTGCCTTTATTTCTCATGAGGTCGAAGTGTCAGATGTCCAGTCTTCTCTCTCTCTCTCTCTCTCTCTCTCTCTCTCTCTCTCTCTCTCTCTCACACACACACACACACACACACACACACACACACACACACACACACACACACACTTCAACTTCACAACAACAACTCTGGGAGGGAGATGTAATGGACAATGGTTGACTCAAGGTCAAGCAAAGAGAGTCATTGTTGACTGCGAGCTTGAGGCTGCTTCAGCAGAACCACAAGCCAACACTTAAATCATTACACCATTTTCCCATATGGGTGTATGCAAGAAAAAAAATCCGAGCAGAAGGCAGAGGGGGTGCACCGTAACACTCAGATTACAGGCAGTCTGATACGCCTGATCGTTCTGGATCCCAGTCTTGTGCTCAGCTGTAACCAGGTCAATTTCTGGCTACCTCTTGTGCACCTAGGCCAGTGATGGCGAACCTTTTAGAGACTGAGTGCCCAAACTGCGATTCAGAACCCACTAATTTTTCGCAAAGTGCCAGTACAGCAATTTAACCTGAATACAGGTGGCTGTGAAGGGGCAATGTCAGGTGTCCACAGAAAGGGCTGTGCGTGCCACCTTTGGCACCCGTGTCATAGGTTCACCAACACTGACCTAGGCACACCATCCATTGACAGTGCGCCTGGGTGCACAACAGGCAGGTGGCCAAGAAATGACCAAAATGCACAATTCCCCTTTATGTGCAGGGTGTTTCAGAACAGGATTCTGGCCAGCCTTTCCTTTGTAACAGCCCTGCTGTTTGGGAGGGATCTCTGGGCTTAAAACGGGAGGGCTGGAATCAGCCTGCAGAAGCTCCTGGATCATCCCATGCTCTCCTCTAAGACAGGGACTCAACACCTGGCCCTTTCACATCCTGGGCCTCCCTTTCTTTTGCCACAGAGACTTTGCTTTGTGTTCCGGACCCAAAGGAATACCACTGGACAAGCCAGGGGGTGACCACAGTCGACAACATGGATGACGGAGAAGAGCTGCTTCTGACAGATGTATGTCTCCAAAGAAAGAAAGAAAGAAAGCAAAGTAGCAAAGTGTTCTGCTTATATACCGCCCCATACCACTTCAAGTAGTCTCTGGGCAGTTTATAGTTTCATTACAGTATGCAAGCTACACATTGCCCCCCAGCAAGCTGGGTCCTTATTTTACCGACCTCGGAAGGATGGAAGGCTGAGTGAACCTTGAGCCTGCTACCTGGGATTGAACCTGTTGCATCTTTTATTTCTTGGTTTATTTATGAAAGGATATATCAGAGTTGGTTTTGGTGGAGGACTGGTGGGGGAGTACTCTTCACCTGGAAAACCCTGAGAACGGCCACCTTAAGTTTGAATTGACTTCACACACACACACACACACACACACACACACACACACACACACACACACACACACACACACACACACACCTATGTGCTGTGTCAAGCTGTATGGTGATCCCAACAGAGAGTTTTCAAGGTATCTGAGATGTTGATAGATAGGTTTACTGTCCCGTTGACCACCCCCACCCCTGGACGTTTCCAGGGCCGGGGGGGGGCTGCCATAGACACATCTACCAGTGCCCCTCGTGGCGCAGTGGTTAAATGCTTGTCCTGCAGCTAAAACTGCTCACAACCTGTGGTTCAATCCCAGGTAGCCAGCTCATGGTTGACTTACCCTTCCATCCTTCCGAGGTTGGTAAAATGAGTATCCAGCTCACAGGGGTGCGGGTGGGGAATGTGTAGCCTGCATAAATAAATTGTAAACCGCCCAGAGAGTACTTGAAGTTCTATGGGGCGGCATATTATAAACAGAACACTTTGCTTTACCCGATTTAAATCGCTGTGCGTTTCCCTTCCGGTCCCTACCAGGTGGCCTTTGATGTCCTGGGCTTCACTCCCGAGGAGAAGATGAGTGTCTACAAACTCACCGGGGGCATCATGCACTTCGGCAACATGAAGTTCAAGCAGAAGCCAAGGGAGGAGCAGGCAGAAGTGGACACCACTGAGGGTAAAAGGACTGGCTGAGATCAGAGTGACCGGGAGTGTTCCTTTAAGGCTCTGGTCTTACAGATGCATGTCTGGGAGCAAGTCTCACTGAACCCTTAGCTGTTGGGGAGCCATTCATTGTAAGCGATGGATGGTGACCCAAGCTTGCATGGAAAAAGAGGTACTAGAAGTCTGTTAGCACCTTTAAGAAGAACGAGTGTTTCTTTTTCCTAACTTTTTTAAATGGGTCCAGATGAGTGCAGAGGCTGAAACTTCAAGGGCAGATTCTAATGGGAAGCCACTGAGAAGGGATATGTCAGGGAGTTCAGCTCTCACGCTGTAGGCTTGAATAAAGACAATGATTTTGGATGCCATTATAGATGGTGATCCAGCCATCTGGGATTTTGTCCCTGTCAGACCCTAATCAACACCATGTTGATGGGATCCATTACCACATATTGTCTATTAGTTTTAGACTACCCCCCACTCCCTCCAAGTCGCAGCTGCTCTGTTTATCTGAAGAGGTTTACTTGGGCACACAAAAAAAGCTGATGAGAAATAACACCCAGTTTGCTGTTGCAAGACTTCTGGTTTCTCTTATGCTACACAAGATGAGCACAGCTGCGGAGACTACCTTTCCCATGCAGAAAAGATCTGGAGTAGCAATCAATTTAGATTGGAGAACATATGCCTGGAGTCTTCCCTTGGTTACTTTCTTGGCGCTCTGCGTTGATCTGATGGCATTTCAGTGGAAATTACTGCTTCTGAATAGACACACATGGGGGAGGGGTGTCCTTTGAGTTCCTTCTGAGATGGCTTTAATGCACCAGGGTGAGGCATGTTGGCCCTTCCCGTGCTCTTGGACTACAACTCCCATCAGCTCCTTGCCAGCATGGCCAACGATGAGGGTTGCTGGGCGCCGCAGTCCAGCCACATCTGTCCCATCCACCGAGGGCCATGCTTTCTTATACGTCATCTTGCAAAAAAGGCCACATCGGGTTGGGTTTCCTGCTCCTGGCTGCTCTTGCCAGCAACGGTGGATGGTTGGGGATCCTAGGAGTTGTAGTCTCTCTCCATCTGGAGGTCCCTTGCTCCTCACTAGTGGGAGGAGCAGTGGTGGGCGCCATTTTCCTTTGGTTCCCACAAGGCGACACCCGGTTGTTCTGTGCCTTACCTCGCTCACGTTCCCCTTGGGGACTTTTCGCTTGGCAGTGGCCGACAAAGTCGCTCACCTCATGAACCTCAACTCCGGGGAGCTCCAGAAAGGCATCACCCGGCCCCGGGTCAAAGTGGGCAACGAGTTTGTGCAGAAGGGGCAGAACATGGACCAGTGCAACAACTCCGTGGGCGCCCTGGGCAAAGCCGTCTACGACAAGATGTTCAAGTGGTTGGTGGTCCGGATCAACAAGACCCTGGACACCAAGATGCAGAGGCAGTTCTTCATTGGGGTGCTGGACATTGCCGGCTTTGAGATCTTTGAGGTATGGGACACACACACACACACACACACACACACGGGAACCCCTAAAGGAAACTTCCCAGGCTTGCTGGATTCCAATGCTGGATTCCGGCATCCCAAGAGTTTGACGATGGCTCCGTTGAGAGCCGAGTCGTTCCCCCTTCCTGCCTCTCCTTACATCTCCAGGACAGGAAGCAGAGATTCTGTTTCCCATAAACATGTTCCTGAATAGTCTCTCGACTCGAGATTCCCAGGGATGAACGTCAGAGACCTTGGTGGGATGGGTGTGTGTGTGGTGGTGGGGGGAATGAGCAGCCAGCCCCCTCGATCTTCCCAATTATTTGAACCTGTACTGCTTTTCGTGACCCTGTTGTCCGTGTCCCTTCTTGGCCCTGCACGATGCAGTTCAACAGCTTTGAGCAGCTGTGCATCAACTTCACCAACGAGAAGCTCCAGCAGTTCTTCAACCATCACATGTTTGTGCTGGAGCAAGAGGAATACAAGCGAGAAGGCATTGACTGGGTGTTCATCGACTTCGGTCTGGACCTGCAGGCTTGCATCGAACTCCTAGAAAAGGTGAACACCTCCCCCCCCGAGTTCACCTTCTTGTTTGCTTTTTATGAGATAGCTTCCCTTTCCTACAGGAAACTCAAGGGCAATATGGATCACTCTCTTCCCCAGAGTTAACTGATCTTTTCTTATTTATTTTTGAGTATTTCTACTCTGCCTTTCTCCTTGGAAAAGGACCCAAGGCGGTTTACAGTAAGGAGATACCATATGCAGCCCATTAAGACATACAGTGATACCTTGTATAAAGGAATTCATTCATTCCAAATGAAATTCTGCTAAGCAAATTTTCCTTTCTTCAAATTGCCCATATGCTCCGGCTTCTGCTTCCTGTTCTTTGTCCTGTTTTTTTATTGAATTGGGTCATATGACCGTAATAAACAAATTGATTGACATATCCCAAAGGAATGCATTGAAAACAGAGTAATCCCTAATCACAAATTTTATGTTGTATGGATTTGCCCCATAGGCGATTCTGTTAAGCAAATTTTCCCTATCTCCGGAATTTTTCACATTGTACAGATTTTATTTTATACAAACCGTTTGTTATATGAGGGTCCACTGTATTCCGTTTGAGAAACAGGGAATTGAGGGTTTCTTACAGCATTAGAAGGCAACATTAAAACTAACCGTTGATTACATAGTGCCAGTGCAATCACACAAGGAGAGATACAGACACAAAGTTATAAGTGGTTATAAACACGAAGTCTGTGTAGCCATGTATGGTAGGCTCATATGAAGACACAGTAGGTAGTTCATCATTCAGGGAAAGCTTGCCTGAAGAGAACGGTCTTTCCCTTTTTCCGGAAAGACATCAGAGATGGAGCAGTCCTGGTCTCTGTGTGTGTTGTGTCGTTACAGTAGTGACCGATCATGACCCCATATCCATGGAGTTTTCTTGGCAGGAATACTGGAGTGGCTTGCCAGTTCCTACTCCAGGCACCTACAGCACCTGGTATTCCCTGGTGGGTCTCCCATCCAAGTACTAACCAGGCCCGACCCTGCTTAGCTTCTGAAATCAGGCAAGATCGGAGGTGCTGTAGGCGCCTGGAGTAGTAACTGGCAAGCCACTCCAGTATTCCTGCCAAGAAAACTCCATGGACATGGGGTCACAAAGAGTTGGTCATGACTGTAATGACACAACACACACCTTGTGGCGCAGTGGTTAAATGCCTGTACTGCAGCTAAAACTGTGCTCACGACCTGGGGTTCAATCCCAGGTAGCAGGCTCCAGGTTGACTCAGCCTTCCATCCTTCTGAGGTCGGTAAAATGAGTACCCAGGGATCTGTAGCCTGCATTACTGTAATTAAACTGTCAACCGCCCAGAGACTACTTGAAGTGGGATGGGGCGGTATATATGCTGAACACTTTGCTTTGCTTTCTCTGCAGAGGGGACCCAAGGCAGCTCAAGTGAATAGAAAATAGGCAATTATCACTGTTTTTTTTTTAAAAATGGATTTACAAAATAAAACCTTAATCCATATTGAAACCAAGATTGTTATTTTAGAAAATCAAACCGTTTTAAAAAAGCATTTTAAAACATCTGAATTTAATGAAGGCAGCATGAACATTTGCTAGCAAAAAGGGTGCCACCACCAAGAAGGCACCCCTCCCCTTGTTCCTCCCTTTATTTCAGTGGTCCTCAACCTGTGGGTCCTCAGATGTTCCTGGGCTGCAACTCCCAGAAACCCCTTCCAGCACAGTGAGCAATGGAGGCTTCTGGGAGTTGCAGTCCAGGAACATCTGGGGACCGACAGGTTGAGAACCACTGCTTATTTTCACCCATGACTTGGAAGAGGCCATGCTTTACGGAGGGTGTGCTTCTCAGTGCAGGTGTTGACCTTCTCCCTCATCCGCTCTCTTCTCCTTCTGCCTTGGTGTCTTTAGCCCATGGGGATCTTCTCCATCCTGGAAGAGCAGTGCGTGTTCCCCAAGGCCACCGACGCGACTTTCAAGGCTGCCCTCTACGACAACCACTTGGGGAAATCCCCCAACTTCCTGAAACCCAAAGGCGGCAAGGGGAAAGGGCCAGAAGCGCATTTTGAGTTGGTGCATTACGCCGGCACGGTGAGTACCGAGCTCCAGTGAGCCCCGGCATTGAGAGAGGACAGAGCGACAAAAGGGGGGCTGGGCTGGGCAGGAAAGTCTGTCCTGAGCTTTTGTTGTTGTTCAGTCGTTCAGTCGTGTCTGACTCTTCGTGACCCCATGGACCAGAGCTCGCCAGGCCTTCCTATCTTCCACTGCCTCTCGGAGTTTGGTCAAATCCATATTGGTTGCATGGCCCAAGCATCTCATTCTCTGCCATCCCCTTTTCCTTTTGCCTTCAATCTTTCCCAACATCAGGGAGTTTTCCAAGGAGTCCTCTCTCCTCACAAGGTGACCAAAGTACTGGAGCCTCAGCTTCAAAATCTGTCCTTCCAGTGAACATTCAGGGTTGACTTCTTTCAGGATGGACAGGGTTGATCTCCTTGCAGTCCAGGGGACTCTCAAGACTCTCCTCCAGCACCACAGCATAAAAGCACCAATTCTGGGTGCTCTCAGACCAACAACTCCAGCCCAAAGAACCCTGTAAGGCAGCAGTTCTTAACCTGTGGGTCCCCAGATGTTCTTGGACTGCAACTCCCAGAAGCCTTTGCCACATGCGGTGCAGGCCAGGATTTCTGGGGACTGAAGGTTGGGAACCACTTCTGTCAGAGGTAGTTTGGTGAGAAAATTAGAACTCTCTGCTAGATTGCTCTGGTAAGCTCTCCTGACTGATGGCAGGCAATTTTCAGGACCCCCTCCCCTCACTCAGGATTCTGGAGCTTAGAAGGTGAGGAAAGTTCCTTGCTGTGACAATCAGATGCTTTTCACCTTTAAGGATTCCCCCCCCCTAACGATGAGCTGGCTATAATGTACAGTTTGACCCTCTTCGTTATGGTTGAGGAACTCTTGCAACGTTTGTATATCATGGAATTCCTTTCTTATTCTAGGTGGGCTACAATATCACCGGGTGGCTGGAGAAAAACAAGGACCCCCTCAACGAAACAGTGGTGGGCTTGTTTCAGAAGTCTGGGATGCCTCTCCTTTGCACCCTCTTCAAAGAAGAGGAGCCTAGTACGTAGATTGCTTTGACTCCTTTCTACCCCTTCTTTTCTCTAAAGAAGCTCCGGGTTGGTATGCATGGAGGTTATCCTCCTTCTTCTTTTTTTGCATACAACAGTCCAGCAGGGAAGGAGGAGCACTAAGTTGTTTTCGTGGTGTAAGCAACTAGCCCAGGGTAGCCCTAGGTCTAGATGGGCGGTATAAAAGTCATATAAATAAATAAAGGCTTTCTAAATATTTAGGCATTTAATTCCACCAAGAACGCCACTTAGTTCCCACTTGTGTTCATTTTTGAAATGTCCTGTTGTTATACCTTTGTTACAAAAGGGTGGGATGTCATTGCAAGTATTTAATTACTTGTAGCTCATTACTCCTAACATCTGAAAAACATATCACCTTGTTCATTGAAAAATCTTTCCCCGTTCCCCATTAAAACATAGAGGGGGGGAGGTGTGGGTGTAGGTTTATTTATTTATTTATTTATCTTTTTATCTATTTATCTATTTATTTATTTTTACAACTTATATGCCACCCACTACCCAAAGGTCTCTGGATGGCTTACAATCAAAAGAATTAAAACTGTTAAAATTAAAACATAAAATATCAATAAATAAGTAAAACAATAATAAAAACCTTACACTAAAATCATTACACTAAAATTGCCACCAGAGTGCCCACAACCTATATTTAAAAAAAACTCTGGAACAGGAAGGTTTTTAGCTGACGCCGAAATGTCATCAATGTTGGCGCCAGGCAGATCTCACTCGGGAGGGCATTCCATAGCTTGGGGGCAGCTGCCGAGAAGGTCCTGTTCCTACAAGCCATCCCTTTCACCTCCTTGAGGGATGGCTCTTTCAAGAGGGCCCCCTGGCTCGATCTTAATTGCAGATAGGTTTATATGGAAGGAGGCAGTCCTTCAGGTATCTAGGTCCTAAGCCTTTTGGAAGTATAAACGTAGCAAATGACTTTTGGAATACTTTACAAGGAATCCCAGTGACAAATTGGTTGTTTAAAACGCAACTCAGCTGTAGCCATCAGGGAAATGAGAGATGGTCGCCTTTGTGGGCTCTTGACCGTGTCCACCAGCTTGTGAACTACGTGTTCAAGGGCCAGATGCAGGGGAGTGGCATCAGGAGACAGAGATGTAGTCTCGTGCGCTCCCAAACACATCTGATGGGGCCACTGTGAGATACAGGAAGCTGGACAAGATGGGCCTCTGGCCTGATCCAGCAGGGCTCTTCTTATGTTCTTATGTGTTTCCATCTCGCCTTCCAGCTGCCGGAACCAAGAAGCAGAAAAGAGGGTCTTCCTTTATGACTGTCTCCAACTTCTACCGGGTAAGAGAACCTCCCTCGCTTGGCAGGCCAGTGAGACAACTGTGGCTGTAAACAAACACAGACTCTCTCCAAAGCGACCCAACCTGGATTGCCCCCCCTTTTAAAAAAAAAAAGGATTTCCAGAAGGACATACACCTGTGTCTAGAGATCTGCGCGGTCACCACTATCCTCTTTCCCTCTTACTTGGAGCCCCGTCCCTGAGAATCCATGCATCACACCCTGTGCTTAAAATAAAAAAAGATTGTGGGTCTGGAAATCAGACAGAAGCACCAGAAACAGACCTTGGGAAGAAATTACCTTTTGGGATTCCAGATTGTATTTATCCTCCCACCCCCACCCACCCCATAACCCCTCACTCCCCCATGACCACAAGGAGATGGATCTTAGCAGTTTCCACCCCATAAATATCACTGTTATGTGATCCGACCAGAACCGGGGGAAAGCAACAGGGATCTTGCCAATCTTTGGGTTCAAGTCCCAAGTCTGAGTCTTTGGCATCAAACCCAATCCCCAAGCCTGAGGCCCTGTTAAAAACAAGCTCCCCACCACCCACCCGCCAACCCCAGGCCAAAAGGGAGTGGTGGGTGGGTTCCAAATCACACATTGAGTCCAAGTCACTGACCCTACTCCACCCCAAGTGGAGTCCAAGTCAAGTCACTGATGGCGACTTAAGTCCGACTTGACCGTGACTTGCACAACCTAAGTCCCCCTCTCTGGGAAGCAAGCTTACGGTCGGGGGGAGGGGGAAGTAGTTTTAGAATTTTGACTTCCAGAATCTCCCCAGCAGGGATTTTTTTAAAAATTATTTTTAAACTTTTGGACCTACAAAATAATTTGTCCCTTCCCACAAACTCCAGTCAAATCTTTTCCAAATGGGGATCAGTTCTGCGCCAGCTCTTATACACACATGCACACCACTTCGCTTGACCCCTAAGCTTTCTTCCATCTGAACCCGATATCCCTTTGGGCAGTGGCTCTGAGTCACAAGGGCGGTTACTTCATGACCCGTTCATCCCTCCTTGCTGTCCCACTTGGGAGCGGTAAAAACAAACAAACCCTTACTTCACGTCCATAGCGTGACAGCAAAAAGTTGTGTCGACCACACCCCTGGAACTGGGAACAGGGTGTGACAAGCCGTACCTGCCCCTGGTCTGGGGAATTCTCTTGTCACGGTTCGTTCCCGGTTCCTGTTCTGAGACAAAGGACCGTGTGGTAACAATTGTCACGCAACAACCAGTGTCCACCTAGTGGTCAGCAGCTGAAGCGGCATTCAACATTAGTTTCCCTATGGGAAACACCATGCAGTGGAAATGTTTATTAAAGAAAGTACTGAAAATTCTGTAGCATTGATGTGTAAATTCCGGAAGACCAGTAAATTGAAATATCAAAAAAGTTTTATTTATGATATTTTAAAAAAGGGGTTAAGAAAGCAAGACAAATTCAGAATTTGTCATGGAACAAGACTGTGAAGTAACAGTTGTTATGAGACAAGTAATCATGCCCATGAGTAAACAGAAACAGGGACTGAACAGGGACAAAACCACGTGACTGCGAAAAACGCTGTCACGGTACAAACGTAATCGCGGAACAAGGTCGGACGTGAAGTAACCGCCAAGGACTGTGAAACCACCTTCTCCGGTTCTATTCACGTCTCTTTCCTCTGTTCCAGGAGCAGCTGAACAAGCTGATGGCCACCTTACACAGCACGGCTCCACATTTTGTCCGCTGCATTGTCCCCAATGAATTCAAGCAGTCTGGTATGTGGGTTAACTTTTGATCCTCCAGTGTGTGACTCATTCTGACGTCTCCTTCCAAGGCAACCCTAACACCACTGAGCATAGGACATTCTGGGAATTCCAACTTCTCCCATCCATACAAAGGAAGGTGAAGAATTGCAATACAGCACTGAAACTGTCAGCTGCAAAGTAGGCAGTTCAGTGGTTCGAATCCCGGGTGCCGCACAGCGGAGCGAGCTCCCGCAGTTAACCCCAGCTCCTGCCCATCTGGCAGTTTGAAAGCATGTAAAATGCAAGTAGATAAATAGGTACCACTATAAAAAAGCAGGAAGGTAAACAGTGTTCCGTGCACAGAAATGCAGAAATGCATTCAGCTGTGCTGGCCACATGGCCATGGACTTGCACCACACTGGCTCTTTGGCTTGAAAATGGAGATGAGCACCACCCCTAGAATCGGACACAACTAGCATGCAAGTGCAGGAGAAACCTTTACCTTTACCTATCCTCACCTGGGAAGGCCACCACTCTTGGTTCCGTCCTCCTTTTTGTGAAGGTGGTTTTGTTTTGCATGCATCTTTTCCAGAACAGGGACAAAAGCAAAGGAAAGTGTTCTGCATATATACCACCCCATACCACTTCAAGTAGTCTCTGGGCGGTTTGCAGTTTTAATTACATTATGCAGGCTACAGATTGCCCCCCCCCCAGCAAGCTGGGTACTTATTTTACCAACCTCAGAAGGATGGACGGCTAAGTGAACCTTGAGCCTGCTACCTGGGATTGAACCCCAGGTCGTGAGCACAGTTTTACCTGCAGTACAGGCATTTATCCTTGGATGGGTTGTTTGCTTCTTTCTTAACCACCAGCCATTCTTTGCCTGTTCAAGGTGTTTTTGTGTACTCAGAGTGATTCCACGCATGCCTGTTTTTTCCCCAAGTGGAAACATCAGTTTTGACAATATTTGGCACAAACCACAGGCATCTTAATCAACACAAAGGCAGAGATTGCTCTGCAGGAGACAAGAAACCTCCTGGTGCTTTCAAAATCATATTTTGATGAGGATGAGGAATATATTGAATACTTTTCACAGCGCTAGTTTGGAACAACAGTGGCACAGAAGTTTTTACTTCTGGCACCTGGTTAGAGCCAGTATGATCAGTTGTCTGGCAACAGAGAACAGTTTTCCCAGGGACCTCATCCACTCTTTTTTAGGTAACATCCTCTATAATCTGCCCTAAATCCTTCTATTTTGGTTATGCATGCATTCTGTTCAGAGAACAGGATGTTCTGTCCTCACTCTGAATTGGATTTATACTGGTCATGTACCTTTGGCTCTCTGGATGTGTTGCAAAGCATATTCAGAGTGAGAGCAAATTTCCTGCCCTCGTTCAGAATAGGCGAACACCTTCTCGTCCTCTTCGAAGATTACCCCTACCCAGCAAAAAAACAAAACAAAAACAAAAAAGTGTCCCCTTTTGCTTAGAACTTCAAGGACCAGATGCAGGGGAGTGGTATCAGGAGACAGAGATCTAGTCCTGATATCTAGATGCTCCCAGACGCATCTGGTGGGGCCACTGTGAGATCCAGGAAGCTGGACTAGATGGTCCTTTGGCCTGATCCAGCAGGGTTCTTCTTATGTTCTTATGTTAAGATCGGTGGCCTTAAGTTGATGGCAGCATCACCACGCTTGCCCCAGCATCTGCCTCTCAAGGTGTGCCCCTGGGGTCAGTTTCACTGCGGTCACTGTGACTCAGAGGTGCCCACTGCCGTTCCGTCTTTCTGCAGGCGTGGTCGACGCTCACTTGATCCTGCACCAGCTGGCTTGCAACGGGGTATTGGAAGGCATCCGTATTTGCAGGAAAGGCTTCCCTAACAGGCTGCAATATCCTGAGTTTAAACAGAGGTGATTGTTTTCTGATTATTTTTCCATCCCCCTCCAACCCTGTTTTATCCTTTGGCTTCCCAAGAATATAGGTGATGGGCTGATATGGAAGTTGAGGAGGTATTGTGAATTGTCTGCTGCTCCTGGGAAGATATCTCGGGGTGGATGTCTGCATCCACTGGGCACTTTTATTTTTAATTTGGTACCTTAGCGTGGAAATAAACTGCAAGGCTGGATACACTGTCATCTCCTGCACACCTCCCTTCTCACCAGAGAGCTAATCAGAAAATAGCCTCTGTGGAGAAATGCATTGTGTCCGTTGGCCCGTATAAAAACAAAGAAATGGAAGCCCCCCTGTGAAACGTTTATTCTTGATCTGTTTCATTTCAGAGTAAACATGTGGGAGGAGATGTCTGAATTAGAGCCCTGTGTACAAATATTTCCACGGAAAAGTCTCTATCTAGCTCACTGTTTTTCACGGCCTGCCATAGCCTGTCCAGTGTTGATTCTGGAAATGTTGTTGTTGTTGTTGTTGTTGTTGTTGTTGTATTTTGTGTGGTGGGTTAATTTAGTTTCTCTAAAATTTAGTTTCCCTGCGTGATACGCCGACTTGTCCAAACTTCACCCCCCCAATGTTTTGGACCACAACTCCCAGAATGCTAAGCTTAGATTACCAATGGCAAAGGAATGTGGGAGTTGCTGTCCAAAACATCTGGAGGGCCGAAGTTTGGACATGCCTTTGCTATCAGGACATGATATAATCATTCTACTTTCTTTATGAGATAATTGTATTCAGAGCATTCCCATTTTCTGTCCTCACTCTGAACTGGCTCTGTACTTATGACTTATGTTCAGACTTGGGTCTGTGACAGGGTTCTGAAGCCTGTTCTGAGTGAGGGCAATTTTCTTCCTCTCGTTCGGAATGGGCAAACACCTTTGTTCCAGTTTGTCAGTTGCCGCCTCCTGAAAGGTGCCGCCCCTTCTGCTGAGGCATTTTGTGGCCCATCACTCTGTTGTTGACAGCTTCACAATCCTCATCTTTTTGTTTTCTTCGCATCAGGTACCAGGTGCTGAATCCCAACGTCATCCCTCAAGGATTCGTGGACAATAAGAAAGCCTCCGAATTATTACTGGGGACTCTGGGCTTGGGAGATAATGAATACAAGATTGGACACACCAAGGTAGTGTGGTGGTGGGATTCCTGTCAGGTTTGTGTGAGCCGGGCTATCCAGGTGGGTTGTCCTGATCTGGCTAGCATCTCAGACAGGACAGAAAGATCTTGAGAGTGCATGGTGTTCTGGTGATGGGTGCCTGGGAAAGCGAGGGCAATCCAAAAGGACTAGATGATGCAGGCACAAAGAGGATATATCAGCCAGCTTGGGTGAGCCTCAAGGTTTTTCAGAACTGGAATGTGAGTTCCATGTGAATAGAGAGGTCTACTAGAGAAGACCTCCATACACGTAGACCTGCATCCCCAGCTATGTTGGAGATGGAGCCCTGAGAAGTAGGTGGGATGGGATGGAGCCTATTGAAAGAAGCCATGGCCAACTGGCCAAGAGGAATGTTGAGTTGGGGGCTACAGCGGAAAACACCATCCCAGGTCCCTCTGGTGATGGCGGATGGAGACCAAGAGAGTGTCTTCCCATGAGTCACCCACTAAGGGGCCTCTTTTCCCTTTGAGAGTTGTTTCTCTCGTTGGGTGTAGGAACTGGGTGGTGAAAAACCTACCCAACCCATGAGCTTGATGGAGTCCCACCTCCTTGTTTCCGAAGGTCTTCTTCCGTGCCGGAGTCTTAGCCAAGCTGGAAGACATGCGGGACGAGCGCTTGGCGAAGATCATGACCATGTTACAATCCCGAGTCCGGGGCTTCCTGATGAGGATCGAGTATAAAAAGATGCTGGACCGGAAGTAAGTCTTCTTCTCCCCCTGTACTAAAAGATAGAGCTGTGAGCAAACCTCTCCCCCTCTCGCTTCAGAATCTCAGCGACACGCTTGTGTTTTGCCTTCGGCTTTTGAGCCATATTCAGGACCATCTGCCTGGTGTCCTTTGGGGTGGTTTGACTGATCCGGGACTCAAGGGCAGCGTTCCGTGACAGTTCCAATCCCTGCTTGGCTGGATAGCTATAGAACAGTGGGGGCCAACCTTTGGCCCTCCAGATGTTTTGGACCACAACTCCCAGAGTCCTTTGTCATTGACAGTCTAGGCTTAGGAATCCTGGGAGTTGTGGTCCAAAACATCTGGAGGGCCAAAGGTTTGCCACCACTGCTATAGAAGGTGGTGCTGGGCAGTTGTCATCACGTGCTTCCAGTGGCCTCCGGCTTATGATGATCCTACGAATGACCAACCACTCCCAAAATATCTTCAAGAGCCCTTTGCAGGTCAGGCCTGTGGCTTCCTTTAAGGAGTCGAGTCATCTCATATTTGGTCCTGTTCTTTTCCAACTGCCTCTAACTTTTCCCAGCTGGGTGTCTGAGAACCCTGTGCTGACCTGTTTATCTACATGTAGGCATTTGGGGGCATCTTCTGAGGTTGGCTCTCGTCTTTAGGTTGGCCGCCGGCAACAGCCACATCGGTTCAGTCTCCAGCGTGTCCCCTCCAAAGTTCAGGTCTTATCATTCAAACCTACATCCCATCAGTTCATCCTTTTTTTCCACCTCCTTTTTGGGGGCGAAAGCCCAAGACAGGTCTCCAGACGGTTCTAAAATGGATCACAGGTTACAAACCATGATGGAGATGTGTCATCTCCTGGCTTAAAACCGGGGTCCTTCAAGGGCCAGAGGCAGGGGAGTGGTATCAGGAGACAGAGATCTAGTTTCGTGCACTCCCAGAGGCATCTGGTGGGGCCACTGTGAGATACAGGAAGCTGGACAAGATGGGCCTTTGGCCTGATCCAGCAGGGCTCTTCTTATGTTCTTATGTTTATTTTATTTTATTTTATTTTTACAACTTATATGCCGCCCACTACCCAAAGGGCTTTGTGCGGCTTACAATCAAAAGAATTAAAACAGTTAAAACATCAGATATCAATAAATAATTAAAACAATAATAAAAAACCTTACACTAAAATCATTACACTAAAATTGCCATCAGAGGACCCACAGTCTATATTGTGGGAACAGGAAGGTTTTTACCTGGTGCCGAAATGTCATCAATGTTGGCGCCAGGCCACATATCGGCCATATGTGATTGGAGGAACCCTCTTTCCTTGACCCTTGGTCCAAATGGTTCAGCGTCACCAGATTTGTTTAGCAGCATCTGTCCAGGGGTGGTTTTTTGTTTTGTTTTGTTTTGCCCTTAGCGTTACCTGGAAGGGGCTGGAGATTCGAACCCAGGACTTTGTGCAATCCAAAGCAGGTGCTCTACCCCTGAGTGACGGCCTCTCCAACCTCCGGGGGGGGGGAGGGACTATTAACAGTACACACACTTGATATGAATCATGCTGTATTTATCATATTCCTTATATACAAAGCTTTTTAACAGTACACACACTTGATATGAATCTTTCTGCTGTATTTATCATCATCTTTATTTACAAAGCTTTATAACAGTACATACACTTGAAACAACTCCCTGTTGTCTACTCTCCAACACCTCCAGGTTGGAGAGGTAGGCAGGATATCTCTCAATGGCATTTGCAGGGAATCGAAAGCAGGTGAAGACATCTGCTTGGGAATACCCTGAAGCAAATGGTGAACCACTCACTGTCTGAGACAGAATGCTGGAAGGGATGGGCTGTGGGCCTGTTCCAGCAAGGCTGTTCTTATGTCCTCATGTTCTGTTTTCTCATGGCCCAACCCTTCCGGCCTTTTCTTTCCCTTGCAGGCTCGGCCTGATGCTTATCCAGAGGAACGTTCGCAAGTTTTTGCAGATGCGGTACTGGGGCTGGTGGAAGCTGTACAACAAGGTGAGGGCGGGGGGGGAAGGTGGTGTTGGGCTTTGGGAAGGACCAAGTGTGTGTGTGTTGTGTTGCTGGGCTGATTTCTCTTTGCGGCGGCTTTTGGTTAACCATGAACAAACCCAAGGGGTGGAACTGTTATCTCACCCCCCCAAAAATGCCTTGGAAAAGTAGCAGTAATAAGCAGACTGAACACGCATTATAGTAATGCCCTACCCATTCTGAGGTGACCCTTTAGAGCAGGGGTGTCCAAACTTCAGCCCTCCAGATGTTTTGGGCCACAACTCCCACAATTCAAACCCTGTATTTACAATGACAAAGGACCGTGGGAGTTGTGGTCCAAAGCATCTGGAGGGCCAAAGTTTGGACACCTCTGCTCTTTTTTTCCAGACTAAAGAGCCCCAAATGTTTTAGCCTTTCCTCATAAGGGAGGTCCCCCAGCCCAGTAATCTAGGGCGCTTTTACACAATCCCTAAGATCCGCTAGCATCTTAAATTCGGACCAGAGATCTTGAGGGTTTGTCACTCTTCCTATGTTCCCACCCCTCGGCACTCCCTTGCTCCTGTCTGCGTGAGGGGAGGGAGAGAAAAAATGCAGGCTCACCTCCGCTCTGCCGGCGCTGCCCCGGGAAGCATTCCAATCTCTTCCAGTCTCTTAAAGGGGCAGGGGGCAAAAAAACCCAAACCAAACACAAGGCGAGGAGAGCCCGGCACTCACTGCTTTACATCCGCATCAGAAATTTTTCACCTTCGGAGACCAGGTACTTGGAAAATGCTCTGGGAGGCGCTTAGGTGGGCGTGGTCGTACTTAATTTTTTTTAGAGGTCGTGTAAAAATGCCCATAGTAATCATTTTAGTCTGGCTTGGACAGATCCGAGTGCTTTTGGGGTTCTTCCCCTGCAGGTGAAGCCTTTGTTGAATGTGGCCCGGCAAGAGGAAGAGATGAAGGCAAAGGAGGAGGAGCTGAGGAGCGCTCTGTCCAAGACCCAGGAACTGCTGGATCGGATCAAAGAGCTGGAAGAGAAGATGGCTACCTTGAGCCAGGAGAAGAATGACCTGACCATCCAGCTCCAGGCTGTGAGTGATCGCCGAAGCACGTCCCCTCCACCGCTATGTTCCCCTTAGTGCCTGCAAGTGCTGTGTTATAGAACCATTTATTTATAGCAGTCGAAGCCTTGGTTTTTCCCTTTGCCGCTCACCAGGACTCCAAAGCAAAGGCCATAGGGCATCCCTTTAAAACAGAGGCTGACAGGAACAGAGAAAAACGAGGGGACGGATCAGAGTGCAGGCATCACGAATGAAACGAGGTGCATTTAAAGCATCGTTTTCTCGTTTTTCAGCCCACCATTGCTCCGGCAGTGGATGCCTTTTGCATTTAGCCATGGATCATCACAACAAAAAAGGGAGAGTCACAGTGAAATGGACAATTGACCAGATTGGAATTAGATTTTTTTAAAAAAAAGACCCGGCATTGGTCCTTCACAACATAGCAATGGGGTTTCCTTGCTGTCATTGCAAATGAAGCCTCTATAGCAGTGGTCCCCAGATGTTCCTGGACTGCAACTCCCAGAAATCCTGGCCAGCTCAGCTAGTGATGAAGACTTCAGGGAGTTGTAGTCCAGGAACATCTGGGGACCCACAGGTTGAGAACCACTGCCCTATAGCTTGCAAAAAGCTGGTGTGATTGCTTTAAAAAGTCTTAATGTCCTAGGCCAGATGGGTAAACAAACAAACAATCAAACAGAGCAGTGGCTCTAAGATTTGGGTCCCTAAATGTTCTGAAACTCCCAGAAACCTTCACCACTAGCAGTGCTAGCCAGGCATCCTGGGAGTTGGCAGAAGGTTGGGGACCACTGCCCCAGGGTGTCTTGTTTATCCACCCCAGTTTGTGAAAAAAACTCCTTCTCTCCTGGTGCATACAGTGGACAAGAGCCAAGTTGGGTTGATGAGGGGGTTGCATCTTACTCTGCTCATGCCACTAGGGCAGTGGTAGCGAAACTTAGACATGCCAGATGTTTTGGACCACAACTCCCATGGTGACTGGACTTGCAGATTAAGCCACACTAACTTTCTGATCACTTCTTGGAACACAGCTGGCTGGAGTGTGGAATACAGACGTGGCGTGCTGGACATGCATGTTTTATGCCTTAGGGGCATCACTCAGAGCAGGAGCTGAGTGTCTTGTCTCGCGGAATCTTGTAGGCATTGGGGGCAGATAGACGGATGGTGTGTATGTGATGTTTACATAGGAATCCTCAACTGATTCAGAAGTACGACAGCATGGACAAGTGGTCTCCGCAGTAACAATGATAGGCAAGGTCCTTCCATCACCTATTTTATTTATTTATTTTGAATATTTTTATCCCACCTTTCTCCTTGGAAAAGGACCCAAGGTGGCTTACAGTAATGAGGGACAATATACAGCGGTACCTTGACTTACGAGTTTAATCTGTTCCGAAGGCATGCTCTTAAGTCGAACTATTCTTAACTCGGGGTACCTCTCTAAAAAAAAAAAATAAGTTAAATTTTTTTTAAATATGGAAAAAATATTTGTAAGTTGAGCAGACCATATCTAAAATTTGTAAGGTGGCAGTTAAAATGCCAACAGTTTTCTGCTCTTAAGTCGAGCTGCTCTTAGGTTGGGGTACCGCTGTACAGCCCAGAACATATAAGATATATATTCAAGTTAAAAGACAGGGAATTAGAGGAGGCATCTTAGAACATTAAAAGGTGACAGGAGAACTACAAAGAGCACATAAAAATAAAAGAAAAAAGGGAAGTACCTTCGAAAACACTGGTGTTATGAAATCAATCAATACAATCAGGTATGGTAATCCATATAAAGTTAAATAGTAGGAAGTCCCTCATTCTGGGAAAGCTTGCCTGAAAAGGAAGGTCTTTGCCTGATTCCGGAAAGACAGCAGGGACAGGGCAGTCCTGGCTTCCAGCATGGGATGCTCCATGCGCAGAGGGCTGCTTTCTGGCAGGGATAAACTTCAGGGTCTCATTGGATTCCTCCTCTTTTAGGAGCAAGAGAACTTGTCCGACGCCGAAGAACGCCTGACCCAGATGATGAAGGCCAAGATGGACCTGGAGAGTCAGATCGCGGACATGAGGGAGCGCTTGGAGGAGGAGGAAGGGGCGGCCGCGTCACTGGGCGCCAGCAAGCGCAAGCTGGAAGGGGAGCTGAGCGACCTCAAGCGGGACCTTGAGGGCTTGGAGAGCACCCTCGCCAAGACCGAAAAGGAGAAGCAGGCAAGGTCCTTTTGGTTGTGGCTGAGGAGTGGGCCGAGGGAAGGATACCCAAGGAGGTGGGTCATAAGAACATAAGAAGAGCCCTGTTGGATCAGGCCAAAAGCCCATCGAGTCCAGCTTCCTGTATCTCACGGTGGCCCCACCAGATGCACCATTCAGCATGTGTGGGGACCATATGAATCCCTCCAGGTTGCAGGATCCCTGCTGCTGTCCTAGCTACTGCACCCTCCTACACAAGCTTCTTGCAGACCCCTCTTTTTTGGAACACCATCACTGGATGCTTCCTTACCTCCTCCCTAAAAATGCCCTGCCCCAGCCATGAAAGGGGAACCATATTTGCCGTCTTCTAAACTGCTGGGTAGCTCCGGTGGTTGAGCTCCTAAGAACATATAAGAACATCAGAAGAGCCGTGCTGGATCAGGCCAAAAAGCCCATCTAGTCCAGCTTCATGTATCTCACAGTGGCCCCACCAGATGCCTCTGGGAAATGCCTTCAGATGCTCATGTTTTGGGGTTGTGATTTGTGTGCCTCCAAGCAGGGTTGGGGAAAACCCGTGACCCTCTGGTGAAATCTCTCTCCCAAATTTACAGATAATGGCAGGCAAGAATGAGTTACAGCAGGGGTCCTCAAACTTTTTAAACAGGGTGCCGGTTCGCTGTCCCTCAGACACTGTTGGGGGCCGGACCTGGCAGCTCCCCAGCACGGTTCCAAGGGGGGAGAGGGAAGTCCCGACCTGCTTCACCCCCCTCCCCAGCCCAACACCGCTCTTCTCACCTGCTGGCCCTCGCAGCGGCCCCACTTCTCCCACGGCTCCAAGGGGAATAAGGGAGGGCCTGTCCTGCTCACCCCGCAAGATGCTACATGCAATGGAGGGCTTTGCTCTCGTGTTGGCGGCTGAGGCAGTGGTAGGAGTTTTCAGCTCAAGTGGGGGGGGGCAAGTGGGGGATTCTGTAATGGGCGGCAGGCCAGATCTGGCCTGTGGGCTGTAGTTGGAGGGCCCGTAAGTTATAGGGTTCTCTGTAACCAACAAGCAGAAATACAGCCTCTCTCTCTCTCTCTCTCTCTCTCTCTCTCTCTCTCTCTCTCTCTAGGCTCTGGATCACAGGGTTCGGACCCTGACTAGTGACCTCTCTGCACGGGAGGACACGGTGGCTAAACTCCAGAAGGAGAAAAGAGCTCTAGAAGAGCTCCACCAGGTGAGAAAGAGCAGCATGGAGCTCTGATGTGTTTCCATGGCACGCATAAAGCTTCAAAATTCTACTTGTTTTTGGTCTACAATGACCAGAACACCCTACCCAACCCATCTATTGACTTACGAACCTTCCCTTTCCTCCTTGTAGCCCCATTAGAGGAAAAGACCAGGAGGATCAAGCATGCAGGACAAGCAGGGGTGGGGTGTAATGGGTGGACACTTTCTGGTCATTTGGGTCTTGACTAATTAGAATTGAGCCCGGTAGCTGAGTTTTGTTTCAGATAAGTTGTTGGAGACTGTAGAAAGTGATGCTCAGAGGCTGAGTCCCCAAAGAGCAGCACATTTCATTTTCAAACTTTTAGTAGAACTCATGAAGACTTAGAAGTAATATTTCAGCCTTCCAGAAGCTGGGAAATGATCCCAATGATAGCATTATGAGCAAAGAGTCATAACCTTCCAGGAACAGCCCAGAGCAGGCATGTCTAAACTTCAGCCCTCCAGATGTTTTGGACCACAACTCCCATGGGCCTTTGTCATTGGCAGACCAAGCTTAGAATTCTGGGAGTTGTGGTCCAAAACATCAAGAGGGCTGAAGTTTGGACATGCCTGGCCCAGAGGAACTGTTTGGAAGCTAAACAACTTGTGTTTGCGCATGCTGCCCATCCCTGGTTGGGTCCATATTATATTGAACCCAACCCATTTCCTAATAGTTGAGTAAGGCATCACACGCTTCCAGGAGATGGATCCTTCTAACCTTGTCCTTGCCTTGTCACCATTTTCTCAAGCTGGCCATGGCTGCATCCATCATTTATTACATGGTCTCATTCGGGCGAAGCTTCCAAGCAGGTTCCAATGCAGAAACAATTAATAATAGAGGCCATTGATAAAGCTGTAGAAAACGATTATGGTTTAAGCTCTTTTTTTTTTTAACCTGAAGGGAGGGATTGCTCATCATAAATCATACTTCAGGGTTAGCTCGCATACCTTTCTTGGGTCCTGAAGATTTCAAAGATGAATGGTCTGGGCTTCTTCCATCCATGATCCATTTTTCTTGCTCTGCCTGTTCCCTCAGAAAACCCTCGACGACCTTCAAGCTGAAGAAGACAAAGTGAACCACCTCACCAAAACCAACAGCAAACTTAGCACTCAGATACACGAGGTCAGTCTTGGCTGGCTGGTTTAGGGCGATATTTCGAATGGCCTCCCGTCGAAGATTTCCCATCAAGGAACGTGTGGGGGTTGCGTGGCCCCATAATCCCACGGAATGGGTGTAAGAAATGGGTGTCTTTGGGAACAACGATGGGGCCTAAGCCTTTCTTTACCTCAGAGAACAGTGAGTTTTAAGGGTCTGATGGTCATTTTTCCAGTCCCAAGATGTTCTGGCTGTTCATTACCTCAGAATGAAGCCAGAAATAACCACAGGTCAGAAAATTCCAGTTGTTCTTTTTTTTTTTTTTTTTTGAGGGGGGGGAGCTTTGTGCTTTGAAAATCACCCAGATATATAGCCAAAGTGATTATATGGGGGCTATACTCCGTTTCAGAGCAAAATTGTGCTCCCTAACGACATAATTCTCCCATTTTTAGATGGCAAAAGAAAGGAATATTAGTGATGACTTGTAGTTGTTTGTGCCCCCCCCCGTTGTGTTCTTGTTTGTTTGTTCATTCTGATAACTCAATCCCTGTGTCCTTTCCACTAGCTGGAGGATAACTGGGAACAAGAAAAGAAAATCCGGGCGGAAGTGGAGAAGGCGCGCCGCAAGGCTGAGGGTGATTTGAAAATGACCATTGAAAACCTCAATGAGATGGAGAGAGCTAAGCTTGACCTGGAGGAGGTGGTGAAGAAGTAAGGGAACAGGTGGAGACATGGGCTAGGCAGAAGGAGACGAGAGCTCAGAATTAAGATTGGAAAGAACTGCCAGTCTCTAGTGGTCCAGCGTAGGGGTGTGTGCTGCCCCCCTGGAGTTAGATGGTTTTGCTTTTGTTTTGATATTGATACCATATTTTTTATGTTAAGGCACACCAGGGGTGTCCACGGGAACCCTGCATTGGTTATTTCTTTAACGGTCTATCTACTTTCTATTTGTATACACCAAAGAAAGGACACACCAAAAATACAATATAGATGTTTATTGTACATTAAAAGGAAATGACGATGTCCAGCACAAAAGTGGATGGCAGTAACTAAACTGATAAAAGAGCTGCAGATTCTATGAGTATTCTGAGTGATCTAAACCTCTGGTGATTATGACAAGAGGTCAAAGCTGACTATAAGATGGAGGACTCGCCCTAGCTGTATTCAGACTGATGAAGCTGTTTGGATGAGCAGCGAAACATTTCTATCTCTCAAGAAAACGAAGTCCAGCAGCCATGACTCAACTTCCAGATAAACTCACCTGGATGACTGAGAATCTTCACAGACATTATGATTCAAACCTTCCAATGATACCACTTATTTATTATATTTATATCCTTCTGTTTTATAGGGAGCTTCAGGCTTTGTATATGGTTCTTCATCTGCCCACTTGATCATAACAACCCTGAAAGGTAGTTCAGGGGGTTGAGCTATTGGTCCATGGTTACCCAGTAAGATTCGTGGATTTGAACCCAGATCTCTGGAGTACTTATTGGACTCTCTAATCACACCATGTTAGCAGCCTTTGTTTGAAGTGGATTAAGGGAATTTTGACCCTCTAGATTTGTTTGTGGATTACAACTCCCCTGAGTCTCGCCCAGATGGCAAAGGAACTGTGGGGTGTGTAGTTGAAACATCTGGAAGATTTAAGTTCTATCACCTCATCTTGGATGATGGATACCACTAACCCAGTGGTTTCCAACCTGTGGTCTTCAGATATTCTTGGACTGCACCCTCAGAAGCTTTTACCAGTAACTGTGCTGGTCAGGATTTCTGGGAGTTGTAGTCTAATAAGGGGGAGGGGGCTATTTTTGGGAACCACTTTTCTAACCAAACAGTACATGTGAGAAGCACCTCCCAGAACCTTCCACAATAATGTCTCACACACAACTAGGCTAGTTTTCCAGACCCGATCCAGATTAGGCCCTGTTTTGTTACTCTCAGCCAGACCAAAACAAATGCCTTTAACAGATCCGTTCTTCCAATTATTATCCTGTTCGCAGGCGAGACATGGAGATGAATTCCCTCAACTCTAAAATAGAGGATGAGCAGTCTTTGAACTCCACCCTGCAGAGAAAACTGAAAGAGCATCAGGTACAAGAGAAAGAGACCGAGGAGGGCAAGTTAAAATGACCTCCTTGCCTAATCTGACCACTTTTCTATATCTCCTTTGCTGGGAAGAGCACCCCCCCCAAAAAAATTTCCTCACTGCTGGACAGTAAGAATATTTTGGGATGTCTCAGACAGAATTTGTGCCTCTCCATTCTGTCATGTGAAAACTGGGTGGGGGTGGGGGATTCATTGCTTTATTGCAAAGACAAATAAACCCAGTCACCTTGGATGGGTTGTTTGCATCTCTGTGATCAATCAGCCTGTCCTTCTGTGCTGGCTGGCCTGCTGTGTGTGTTTAGGGTCACAAAAAGGGAGGAGGGAACCTAAATTTATGCAGGGTCAATTTCAGAGAAACACTTGAATACACTATGTTATGAAACCATTTGGGGGCTGCAAAAACGTGTGCCTGATGACACTAGAAACAGCTGCTTGAATGGGAACAATATCTATTAAAGGGTCCCTTCTGTCTGCTGGGCGATGGCTCCCCCAAAGAGTAGAAGCCCTACCGCTGGACCAAAAATGTCCCTGTTCAGCATGGTTTGGGGGCGGGTTGAAGCACATTCTCCTATGCGTTGTGTGTTCACTGGAGAAGAGGTTGCCCTGAGAAAAGGTCTAAATTGCCCTCTAATTCTGTGTGTGATCACACAGCCACACCTCTGGTCTCAAACTGAAGGCGAGATGTCCCACGAGGGTAAGAGAATCCTTGACAAGCCCCCCCCCCCCCGAGAAACACATCTCAACCGCAATCCAAACAATGGCAACCTTCCCTCACCACTCCATGAGCAACAGAGAGGTCACCCTGCTTCCTTGGGGGCTCCATTTTTAAGAGGACATTTTGATATTGGTTAAGGTCAGTTGGGCCTCAGCGACATCCCAGTGGCATCTTAGTTTACAGCTGCACAGGTGCTGTGAGGCAGATTTTGGCAGGTCCAGCTCAAGAGGTCAGACCCTAGAATTTCCCAAGCTGAGAGACATTCTGAGTCTTGCTTCTTGGTTGACTGGTTCTCAAAGGAAGTCTTTCTAGATAGTCCTGTAGCTCCACCCTTTACCAAGAAGTCAGAAAGTGCCACAGTGGCTTCTCCGGGTTCCTTGTTCTCACCTCTTTGCTTACAAATGAACCTGGAACGTGCTAGTGGATGGCTGGCCCCAAGGCTACTACGTGACCGTATGTGGCTTCAGGTCTCATGGTCATGTCTGTTTTTTGACAGGCCCGGATTGAAGAGCTTGAGGAAGAACTGGAATCTGAGCGTTCTATAAGGGCAAAGGTGAGTCTATATATATATTGCTCTAAAACCCAGATAACGGTTTGTTCACTTGGCTGTTGTTCTTGCAAGTAGGACTGTCATTTTAGACATGTTGTTTGATCCCCCCTCCCATTATGTTTTGCTTTTTGGCAGTGGCCGCAAGTGACTCCAGTTCCAGGGGTTCTGTCAATCCATGCCAGGTGTTAGTCTCAGCTGCACTTCCACAGTGCTGAATTCCTTTCAGGAATTGGTTTCAGAACCACGGACAGCTCCCAAAGCACCCGGCTGGCACCCCAAATGAAATCTGAGCATCTCCACCAGCGGCTACTGTATCCTGGCTGCGTCCCCTGCTTAAAATGTTAAATATTTAAATGGGATGTTTTGTATGGTTTCTGTTGTGGCTGCTGCTAGAAATATGGGTATGGAGATGACAGAAGGAGCCATTGCACTGTGATAGGAATTGTGCATTGCCTGTGCAAAGTTTCAAGATGAATTCCTGACATCTAACAGATCTGGAGAAACACCTGAGTTGATACTATGGGGAACAGCTCCCAGCCAGTTCTCTGTACTACTGGCTTAGAAGGACCCAAGTTTGACTTCCTATTAGGCTGCTTCCTGTGTTCCTAAAACCCAAAATAAAATGTCATAAAATGTCCAATTGCAGTGAAAGCCAAATAATATAAAGAATGCATTGCACAAAACCCACAACAAACACGGCCTTGTTGGTGCAGAAATCTGCATTTGGGAGAGGTGCAGGAGAAGAGCGAAGCCATGAACATCCTCTAGAAATGTAAGTCGTGTCTGGAGAAATCTTGACAGTTAAACCGTGATCTTTTTCTACTTTCATCCAGGTGGAGAAACAGCGCAGTGATCTCTCCCGGGAACTGGAAGAGCTGTCTGACAGACTGGAAGAGGCCGGAGGTGCTACGACGGCCCAGGTGAGCCTGTTTTGACCGAGGCACTAGGTGGTTGTTCCCATTGCACAGACGGCAGAACTGAGGCTGAAGCTGAAGGATCAGAGGTTCGTGCTGCAATGAGCGGCCTGGCTTTCCGATGACCCTCTGCTGTTGAATGACACGATGTTTGAGAGATGACAGGAGAAAGGGATTTCTTTAAGTAGGTGGCTTGTGCTGAAATAATGGACAGGTTAAGAATGATAATTGTGTATCGTCAAGTCAGGTCTGCCTTACGGTGATCTTTTCCTGGCTTTACTGGGTACAAAATACACGGAAGTACAGTAGTTTATTATTCCTTTCTTCTGGGGGTGCCCTGGGACGGTGCAGCTTGCCCAAGGCCACCCAGGCTGGCACTTCTCCTAGGGAGATCAGGGAATTGAACTCCCAGCCTCTGGCGCCACAACCAGAGACCTAAACCACTGAGCTTCTCCAGCCAGCAGGGCATGGCAAAAAGACAAACAACCCTACCAGGTTTGACATATTCAACTTGTTTATCTCCTGCTTTTAGGAACAACCATTCTCCTTAGGCAGCTCTCAGCAACACAAGAACAGAAGAATACACCACATGGCTGAACTGTTGTAAAATATATATATTTTGTTAAATTTAAATATAGGGATGGGCATTTCGTTTCGGAACCTGTAGGTTACGAAACGAACCATGCCAGCCCACGTGGTCCTCAGAACCGGCTGATGCACCCAGATCCAATTGCTTTACCTTTTTCCGTCTCACACAGGGTTAAAACCCAATGAGGAAGCATGCTGCGAGGTCATCTGTGCTAGATTTGTGATGCTGCCCAATCAGGAGCTGTGCAGGGACAGGCATTGTCCTGCCTCCCTCTCTGATTGGCCTGCAGCACGAGGCAGGAAAGATGACATCACAGTGTGCTTCCTCGTTGGATTTTAACCCTGCGTGAGAGAGAGAAAGGTAAAAGCAATTGGATCTGCATGTATCAGCTGGTTCCAGGAACCACCTGGGCCCACATGGTTCATTTTGTAACATACTGGTTCCGAAACAAAATGCCCATCCCTATTTAAATATATGTAGCCCATCATTTCAGAGGGACCTTACAGAATAAACAAGTCCTAACACACTACCTAGAGATGGGCACATAAGGGGCTTGTTAGAGCTTCCAGGGAAAAGAAATTCCCTGCGGGGGACAATTGAGCAGAGCCACTCTTAAAAAGGCCCTGTGTGGAATGTTTTCCAGCCTGTCACTGAAGGGAAGCTGAAAAGCAAGGATTCAGGAGTCTCCTCAGGGTCTAAGAAGGGTCATATGGAAATAGGCAGAACGTCATCCTATATGGTTTTAGGGCACCAGCGAACAGCTACTCACAATCCAAACGGTGAGGGGATGACGATTCTCACAAGTTCATGCTCTGCTGGCCTCTCCCTTTCCAGATTGAGCAGAACCGGAAGCGGGAGGCGGAGCTGCTCAAACTGCGCCGGGAACTGGAGGAGGCTGCCTTGCAGAGCGAGGCCACGGCCTCCACCTTGAGGAAGAAGCACACGGACGCCATGGCTGAGATGACGGAGCACCTGGAGAACCTACAGAGGGTGAAGTCCAAGCTGGAGAAGGATAAGCAGGTCATGAAATCTGAGATCGAAGACCTCAGTGCCAGCATGGAGACGATCCAGAAATCCAAGGTACGGCAGCAAAGAGGAGGGAGGCAAATACGTTTTTGTTGGGGATCTTTGTTGGATCGGTGGTTGCAGATGATTTTAGTTGCTTTAATGAGAGACACCTCTTGTGTTACTATATGAAAAAACTATTTATTTAACTAGAAGGGAAGGGTGCATGGGAGGTTTCTAACTATAACTATTCTAACAGCCATCTTGCTAAGCCAGGAACATGCTTCTCTACATTTTAAGAATACAAGGCACACACACTAACTAGACTTCTACCAGAACATTCCAAGTGGTCTGATCTCAACAACCAATAGGCTTTGCTCTTCACATTAAATCCAGCCCATAATACTCTACATTCACATTAACCCTGTAATGGCTGAAATGTAAATCTTGCCAAATATTCCAACAGTTTTGCTCAGTTGAGGGGACAAATGGTCCCTCCGTTCCCTCCAGGGTTGGTAGCAAGAGGAAAAGAAAGACAAGCATGCCAAGAAGTGGCCAACTAGTAGCCAAGGGGAGAAACTGGAGTCCGGTTTTGAATGACCACGTGGAACTTCATCAGTTCCTGACTTTGTTACTGACTGCAGTTCCACCCTCTGGCCACCCACCCTGGTGGCGCTCAAGTTCCCTCGTGTGTCTCCATCTTATGACAACCCTTCCCATGAACTTCTATTAATTGGGGGTGGAGAGAATGTTGAAAGGAAAAGCAACCAGTGTTGCCAATTTGGTTTTATTTTTTTGGTGGGGGGTAGTCTTCTGGGCAGTTCCATGCCATACACTCCTTTACCATCTCCAAATTCAAAAAGTCATTCCCTGAATTTGGGACTTGGGGGTGGTGGTGTATGGAAGGCCACTTACAGAAGGACCCCCATATAGTACGTGGTTGATCCAGTCCAAGTTCCCTCCCTCCATAGATGCCAAAAACTCTGAACCCTAAACATAGCATGGTCTCTGCCTAGTGGCCAGCTCATGTCAGAGAAATAGGTATTTCTGGCTTTCCTTTCTTTTCTTTTTAACATTTTAGACCACGGATAAGTGAACCATGAATACTCATCCTGTGGATATTGGTGTGTGTGTGGGGGGGTCCTCTATTGTAGTGTTTTCTTCATTCTATCTAGTGTGACAAGCAATGAGTTAGGGCTAGACTCTTGCTTGATGTTGCCAACAGCAATATTTATAGCCCAGGTATCTCATGTGGTCTGCAGAAGTCAAGAAACGTCACTCTTTCAGTTTGGACTAAAATTCCCAGAATCCCATGGGTTTTTGGGACATACAGTCCCATCCCATGGGATTCTGGGACTTGTAGTCAAAAAGGCTGATGTCTTGGTAAAAGAGGGTAAAGGTAAAGGTTCCCACTGCACATGCATGCTAGTCGTGTCCGACTCTAGGGATGGTGCTCATCTCCGTATTCAAGCCAAAGAGCCAGTGTTGTGCAAGTCCATGGCCATGCGGCCGGCATGGCTGCAAGGAAACACTGTTTTACCTTCCCGTTGGCACCTATTTATCTACTTGCATTTTACATGGTTTCGAACTGCTAGGTTGGCAGGAGCTGGGGTTCACAGCAGGAGCTCACTCCGCTGCGTAGCACCCAGGATTCTGATTTTGTAGCTGAGTTGCTGATTTTGTAGCCGACAGTTTTCAGTGCTCTAGCCCACTGAGCCACCCTGCACCATTTCTTGGAGCCCTAGTTAATTGACACATCTCCTCAGAGGATGTTTTCCCAACCCTACCATTGAAATCCAGGAGGACGTTACAACTAGAGTAGGACCATTGAATCAGCAAGGACTGAGTGAGTCAACTCCTCCATAAGCGCCATCCATTCAATGGCCCTACTAGAGTCATTAGCTTCCTACTAGATGTCAGCCCATATCTCCTGTGGTTCTATAACTCTACATGAATCTTAAGGAGGGCACTTCATTGGAAGATGAAAGGATCAGTCTAACTTTCCTGTCCAACTTTGCAGATGAACGCTGATGCCCATGTCCGCAAGCTGGAAGACAACCTGGCTGAAGCCAATGCCCGGTTGGCCGAGCTCGAGAAGAACCAAGCAGAAATCAATGCCATCAGAACCAGGCTTCAGGGTGGGTTCCTCCCCTTTCCGGATTAAGGTGGCCCATCTCATTTTCCCATCCTTTGCATGGCCTCTGCCACTTCCATCATCCCCAGCAAGCGTGGCCATTGCTGGCTGGGATCAAGGGGAAATGGGAGGGACTTGATGAAACCAACCAGACTTCGATGCTGGATGCATTCCTTTAGCGGACTGGATCCCATGAAGGTTGAGCCAGAAAGGTCCGTTGTCAGGGATGATGGGAACTGTTGATCCAGAAGATTCCGGAAGACTGCGGGCTCCGTACCCATGCCCAAGAAATACTCTGGTTTTGTTTGCTTCAAGAAGGAAGCAGGCAGCTGCGGGGCTTGGAAAAAGTTCCCTTTTTTTGGACTGTAGCACCCAACATCCTCAGCAGCCATGCTCGCTGGGGATTTCTGCTGCACATCATCCCGAAAATAATATCTCTGTACGGAAATCCTGCATGATGGGACATGGTGTGAGTTGTTAAGCTAAATATTAAGTGCACATTTCGGCCTTGTATTAGACCGTATCTAAGGTACGTAGAGGAACAGCCATAACAATCTAGCAGCCCGAAATATGGTTAGCTATCATTGGTCAGTTATGCCATGTGATATCTGGAAGCTTTGATCAAGAAGACGAGAGGACAGAGAGAAGCCATGATTATGCTTAGGATCGCTTTGAGCAATGGAGCTCACCTCCGTTAGGTAGAGTAGGAAAAGGCTGATACTTCACGCCTCTCTCGCTGCTCTTCGCTGCCCCGCTGTGGACCAGTTCGTTGGGACGGAACCTCACGTCCCTAAGAGTTCAAGGCGAATTCGCCCAGACCACGCCCCCCCAAAGCGCGCCACAAGCGGGGTTAGCGATTCCCCTCCCCGACCGCTGGAATCTCCTCAATGCGCTTCTCAATCCGCATTGAGCAGACGGGTGGTTTCTGTGAATCCCCATTGCATGTAATCAGTTAGGATGACTTGGATTTTATTATTTTTAGGGAACTAAAACTAGGATTGAGATCTGTTAAGGTTTTGATACTTTTTGAGTTTTTATTTTTGCATCTTAAGATTAGAAAATAAAATACAACTTTTGAAAAGTAACGTGGCCTCTTGTTTTGAAAAGAACCCAGGAGTCAATCAGAAGGAGGAGATGTTTTGGAGTACTTTGTCTCAGAAAAAAGGAATCAAAAGTGTGTAACCCCATTTGATTTGTTGCGCAATCTCCAACGGGTGGGTCATTGGGCCACCTTTGTGGACCTTCTTCTCAGGAACGTTTGCCTCCTTTCCCTCCCCACCCACAGCGGAGAACAGTGAGCTGAGCCGAGAGCACGAGGAGAGCCAGACGAGGCTGAACCAGGTCCTGCGGGTCAAGACCTCGCTCACCTCCCAGGTGGATGACTTCAAGCGGCAGCTGGATGAAGAGTCCAAGGTAAGGGGGGAACATGTCCTGTGAACGGGGCTGCCCCATGCAGCAGTAAATCCTGCCTTCATTACAGCAGGACCTCTGTATCCGCTGGATCGGTATCTGCGGATCACGTAGCCCTTGGCTGAAAATATTAAATAATGCACACCTTGAATTACATGCAGTCGTTTTAAACAGAGGCCATGAAATGCACAGGCAGTGGCTTATATGGCTATGGCTTCTGAGAGAGGGGCACGAAACAGAAACAGAATGTTTCGTTTCATTTCATTTCTTTACTAGTTTCGTTTTGTTTCTAACAAATTTTTAAAGTAGTTTCGCTACTAAACGAAATGAAACAGAGGCACCAAAAAGCATTCTAATTGAATCCAGAAACTGCAGTAGCCCCTCTTCGGGAGAGCGATTAGCGCCGCTGCGGCTTGTCTTCCAAACCCCAATTCAATCAATTAGAAAGATTTTTCCTAGGCTAGGGGCACCCCCTTTGAAGCCTAAAAACTCAGCCCCCTAAACCTCAAACCTTTCCAAATTTCCAGGGCTTACAGGGAAGCACTTGAGGAAACTCTCCTGCCATTTCCTCTTGGTGTTTCATCCTAGAGGGGAAAATGGTGTTTCATTTCGTCCTGCTGTTTTGTTATGCAACGAAGTAATTTGTTACATGATGAAACAATGAAACAGCATTTCATTTTTCGTTTTGTGCCCATCTCTACTTTTTGATGCCTCCAGGCCCGCAGCACTGCAGTGGTTAGCTTGGCCAACACCAAACACGACCTGGATCTGATCAAGGAACAGTTGGAGGAAGAGCAGACCGCGAAGAATGAACTCCAGCGCCTGGTCTCCAAGCTCAACACCGAAGTCACCACCTGGAGGACCAAATATGAGACGGATGCCATTCAGAAGACGGAGGAGCTGGAAGAGACAAAGTGAGTGACATTTTTGGGGCAGGGGGGAGCTGTGTCATCCGCGGCAGGCAGGCAGCTTCCCATGCCTGGAAAGAGAGGATTGAGAGGAGAATCATACCCCTAGGCACCATCCCGGGAGTCCCTTCCCTTGCTCAAAGGAGTCCTGTGTTGTAATTTTGGGAAGCTCCTTTCAAGTCACCTCTGGAGTTGCCCAAAATTGGAGGTTGGGTCCAGGGATGCGGACGATGGAGCAGCTGCTGCCTCCGAGCCCTTGCGTGTCATCTATCCTGATCTTAAGAATAATCACTGTGTCCCGTCAAGTTGGTCCTGATGTTTGGTGACCCTCTCCCAGGGTTTTCCAGGCAGAGAATATTCAGAAGTGGTAGATTATTATTCCCTTCTTCCTGGATTTCCCTGGGACTGTGCAGCTTGCCCAAGGCCACCCAGCCTGGCGTTTCTCCCAGGAGGGCCGAGGGGGGGAATTGAACTGCCAACCTCCAGCTTTGCAGCCTGGTGTCTATCCCGCTGAGCTATTCAGCCAGCTCGCTGGAGGCCTTGAAGCCACGTTGGTTAGAGCCATCTTTGTGTCTATCTTCCCTATAGTAGACCAGCTCCTTCCCTCTTCTCCACTTGTCCACCCACCTCATGAGTGGGGGAGCATTCAGCAATGCTAGCAAGGACTGGCTGAGACCAGTCCTTCACCACAGGTTACAAACTATGATGGAGATATATAATCTCCAGTCTTAAAACGAGGGTACTTCAAGGGCCAAATGCAAGGGAGTGGTATCAGGAAACAGATATCTAGTCTCATGTGCTCCCAGAGGCATTTGGTGGGTCCACTGTGAGATACAGGAAGCTGGAATAGATGGGCCTTTGGCCTGATCCAGCAGGGCTCTTCTTATGGTCTTATGTTCTTATGTACCTTCTGAGGAGGGTCAATGGGAAGAAAGCTACTGGTAGTTTGGGTGGCTGCTATCGGTGGCTCTACTGAGCAGGAAGATGGTGAGAAAGATGGTACGGACAATGAGGAGTAGCTTCAGCCCTTTATCTGTGAGTTGGGCCTCCCCCTTCAAGGCGTTGTCCAGGGACACTGGTCTCTGAATGTTGATCAACAAAGAAACTCGTCTTCTGGGTGGGTCTTCCATGCAAAGCAATTGTTGGTGTTGGGGACCTCTCTGCTTCTTTCGTGGTTGCCTCCGCTCTAATCAGACCTGATCCCTGGAGAGGAGCACCCCTCTTTCATAAGGAGCCCCACTCCGTCCGTGTCGCCAGCTGGGCAACCTTGGCAGAGCGTTAACCTGTTGCCGATTCTCTCTCTCGTCCCGCCATCTTCTCGCAGGAGGAAGTTGACGGCTCGCCTCCAGGAAGCGGAGGAGACGGCCGAACAGGCCCAGGCTCGGGTAGCCAGCATGGAGAAGACCAAGCAGAGGCTCCAGATGGAAGTGGAGGACCTCACTCTAGATCTGGAGAAGGTGGGCAGATCCAGCTCTGCTGCTGGGTGTCTTCTTGACATATATGGCTCTGCACCCAATCATGCTCTTCTATCTTTAGTGTTATTTTTTCAAGCTCATTCCTGGTGATCACCGTGGGAGGGAAGTCAGCCTGCCCTCTAACCCACATGCAAGCGCAGAAAACCCCTCGTGACCATTTCAGCTCAGCCTTCCTCTCCAGATCGGTTGAACTCCAAGTCCCATTATCCCTCTCCTGTTTGTGTTACCTCTTTATAAAAAAAGCTAGGAGGATGGAACTCTTGAAGGGACAAGTAACGTTAGGAGTGATTTAAAAACAAAAACAAAAAAGTGAGGAATAGACTGACAGCCTGCAGTTAGAACTCCATTACACACTCAGGCAAATTCCAATTACAGTGGTACCTTGTATAAAGGAATTAATTCATTCCAAATGAAATTATGTTAAATAAATTTTTCTTTATACAAATTTCCCATAGGAAGGCATTGAAAACAGAGTAATCCCTAATTACCATCATTTTTATGTTGTACGGATTCACCCCACAGACAATTCTGTTAAGCAAATTTCCCCTATCTCCGGAATTTTTTATGTTGTACAGATTTTATGTTATACAAACCGTTTGTTATACAAGGGTCCACTGTGAATGATGGGTTTATTTATTTATTTATTTATTTATTTATTTATTTATTTATTTATTGTTGCCAGCATGCAGAAATTGCCCCTGCCTCAAACTGGACATTATTATCTTCTGTTAGTACTTGATACCCTGTTGTGCTGGTTGGGGATGATGGGAATACCCTGTTGTGCTGGTTGGGGATGATGGGAATGATAGCCCAACGTGTCCAACAAAAGAGCGACATGTGAATGTTGCTTGTTACAGACGCGCCCCAAACGACCCATTGCCAATTGATCTATTCCAGTGGTGGTGAATCTTTGGCATTCCAGACGTTTTGGACCCCAGCTCCCAGAATCCCAAGCCTGCATTGCCAAAGGCAAAAGACTAAGGGAGTTGTGGTCTAAAACATGTGGAGTGCTGAAGATTCACCATCACTGGCCTATTCTTTTGGAAAAGGAGCTCAACTAGATGAGAAGAGTGGATTTGAAGCAAAGCTTCCCTCCCTGTGAGAACAGGGGCATATCGGGGGGGTAGGGGCAGAAGGGTACATCTGCCCCGGGTGGAGAAATCTGGGGGCGCCTGGAGGGGGAGGAGGAGGAGGAGGAGAAAGACCTGCACCCTCCCGGTGCTGCATGCCAGGCGAGTGGCAAAGCAAGCAGGCAGGCAGGCGTGCGAGAGTGGTGGCTGTGGCACCCTCCTCCTCCTCCTCCTCCTCCTCCTCCTCCAAGTCTTCATCACCACCGCAGGAGAGGTGAGGCGCGTGTGCGCTAATGCACGCACATACACACATGCCCACCTGTGAGCCCCATGCCCGCAGGATTGCCCCCCCCTTGCTGGGTGGATGTGATGGGGTTGGGGAGGGGCAGAGGGGCACAAAAACAACTTTGTCCCCAGGCGCCCCAAAACCTTGCTACGCCGCTGCGTGAGAATAAACGTTAAAATCGCTGAACCAATAGTAGGCTCCTTCTTGGGAAGTTTCCGGTTTGCTCCCTCAAGTCCAGAGAAAGAGAGACCTGGCACAGAGGAGGAGGAGGAGGTCACCAGTTCTGCCTATTCATCCATCTGGAAACGCCCCACAAGAGCCAGCTGGCCCAGTGAAAGGCTGCCGGCTGAAGGGTAAAGATCTGGCCAGCTGGTGGCCGAGCGTGGCTCACGGTGGACCCCTTTCTCTTCCAGTCCAATGCCGCCTGCGCCGCCCTGGACAAGAAGCAGCGGGTCTTTGACAAGATGCTGGCCGAGTGGCAGCAGAAGTGCGAGGAGCTGCAGCTGGAGGTGGACAACTCCCAGAAGGAGTGCCGCATGTACATGACGGAGAACTTCAAGCTCAAGACGGCCTACGAGGAATCCCTGGAGCACCTGGAGTCCGTCAAGAAGGAGAACAAGACCCTCCAGGGCAAGTAACCTCTGGGAAGTGGCAGCAGCAGGGGTCACGTGCCACCTCAGAGCCCCAGGAGAAGCTCCCGTTTTTAGGATTTATTGGTACCTTTGGGGAAGGACAGCTCTCAGCATCCTGTTCGTAACGGTCCGGCGAGTGAGATTTTGGTTGCTCACGAATGGGTGAGCAACCTTGCTGACTGTGGGGGACAAACGCCAGCATGACATCTCTGCGTCCCCCAACCCTTTCCAAATCCTCACCCGTCCGTGCCAAAAAACAAACAAGCAAACAAACAACAAAACACCCTTGCACTTCATATGAACATGGTCAACGCTGTCTTTGCAAGGGCATAGCCAGCCTTTGGCATGCTATCTCCAGGCACGGCAAACCTTGCAAAAGGCACAAAGAGCCATTTTAATCGGAAACAAGACAAGAACAGGATCTTTTTTTCATATCATGGAGAGCAGGAGTTCTCAACCTGGGGGTCCCCGTATGTTCCTGGACAACAGCTCCCAGAAGTCTTCATCCCTAGCTGAGCTGGCCAGGATTTCTGGGAGTTGCAATCCAGGAACATCAAGGGACACACAGGTTGAGAACCACTGATGGGGGGTCATTCAGAAGGTGCTGTGGGTCAGCCCTGTACCATCTTGGGCAGACCCCCTCGCCAACGCCCAGGGAAACCTGTCGTCCCTCCAGATGTTCTGGAGAGGAACGTCCATCCTTCTTGACCAACACCCAAGCTGGCTGCGGCAAGCATAACTGGTAGGCCTAAGTATTTGGAGAACAACCGGTTGCCATTCCCATACCCTGACTGTCAAGCAATGGCCCTCTGTGGGTTCATGCATGATTGTGGCTGAATGCCAAGATCAGCAGAATCATACAACTCACGCATTTAGTACATTGAGTTTTGAATGTCAGTGGACTTTGCTTTTTTTCTTCTTCAAAACACGAGGAAATAGCAGCCTGTACATTAAACCTGTGCCCATTGGCCAGTGGAAATCTTCCTTGGCCCTTTGCTTGTGGCTTCTCCAGAGTGGCCTCAAGCCCGATCTGCACGTTTTTAACCATGAGGTCTAGAAACTTGCATTTTTTCCTCTCTCTTTCCTTTTAAAACCAAAAGTTTTAAACGGTATGGGTTTGAGGCAGAGCTGCAGTTATTCCCTCCCATCATCCACCTCTTGAGCGAAAATTGCTGTCCGTGACGATGCTGTGTGGCCCAGCGGTTGGTAGATGGTGGGACCACAGTGCTGTGTACATTTGGGGGCAGCAAAAATGAAAAGAGATGTAGAAACTGGGGGAAGCTGTAAAACCCACTTCTCTGCATCTACAAGCCGGAGGTGTATTTGATCGTGCAGAGAGGGCTAAATGCTTCTAAGCAGAGCTGTCTTTTCCTGCAAGGCTGGATCAAGTCCCGTGGTGACCATTTGTCACCCTGGAAATTAATCAGAGCTCAGAAGGGGAAAATAAGGATGATTTGTGGATGCCAACTCCTCCATGCTATCGCGGGAAATTACGGGAGTTAAGAGTCCGAAAGCTAACTTTTTGCTGGCCCCACGGAGATGCTTCCTAGGTCTCTCCTTGACCGGGTTTCCCTTTTTTCCACAGAGGAAATCAAGGATCTCGTTGACCAACTGGGCGAAGGCGGGAGGAGCGTCCACGAGCTGCAGAAGCTGAAGAAGAAACTGGAGGTCGAGAAGGACGAGCTGCAGATGGCCCTGGAGGAAGCTGAGTCTTCCCTTGAGGTAACAAACGGAAGTGTTCTCTCTCGCTCTTGCTCTCTCTGATTTCTCCAGTGGGACCTGAACTGTAGGATAAACCCTGAGGAGCATCCCTTGGCGTTTCTTCCTTTGCCTTGGGTTTCGCGCTCAGTCTGTCTTAAGTGCTCTGAACACCTCACAGGCCTAAGATGAAAAACGCCTGCCCCCTCTGCCACCACCATCATCTCCTTCTGCACCACTACCACCACTACCACCTTCTATTTGACAAGGAAGACATGAAATATTTAAGTTACCCTTTTTTGGCCCATGTGGTATGCTAGCCCAGGGAGTTATTTGGGGGGTATTTAGTTACCTTCTTCCTTCCTTCCTTCCTTCCTTGGTTGCTTGCTTGCTTGCCTGCTTGTTTACTTGTTTACTTGCTTCTCTACTTGCTTATTTGCCTGCTTATTTACTTGTTTACTTGCTTCTTTACTTGCTTGATACCTTACTTGCTTGTTTACTTGGTTGCTTGCTTACCTGATTGCTTACTTGCTTGTTTACTTGCTTCCTTGCTTGTTTACTTGCTTGCTTCCTTGCTAACGTGCTTATTTACTTGGTTGCTTGCTTACTTGATGCTTACTTGCTTACTTGCTTGTTTACTTTTTTACTTGCTTCTTTACTTGCTTGCTTGCTTGCCTGCTTATTTACTTGTTTACTTGCATGCTTACTTGATGCTTACTTGCTTAGGGCGTTTATACATGACCCCTAAACTCCAGGGCAAATGGCTCCCAGCTCCGGAGCTTAAAAATGTTTCCCCACCAGCTCCGGAGTTAACAGGAAATTAAGTGCGACCACGCCCACTTTAGCACGTCCCAGCGCACCTTTCAAGTACCTGCTCTTTGGAGGGAAAATTATTTGATCCGATGTAACGATAGTGAGTGCGGGGCTCTCCTCGCTTCTGTTTGTTGTTTTATGGCTCCCGCCCCTTTAAGAGCTACTTTTACAGAGACTGGAATGTTGCCGGCAGGAGCAAAAGGCAGAACGGAGGTGAGCGGCATGCTTTTCTTTCTCTTTTTCTCCCTCCCCTCACGCAGCCAGCAGCCAGGAAGTGCGGAGGGGGTGGGGACACAGGAAGAGCGACGAACCCCTAAGATCTCTGGTCCGAATTTAAGTGGCCAGCGGATCTTAGGGGTCGTGTAAAAAGCCCTTACTTGCTTGCTTACCTACTTGGTTGCTTGCTTATTTTCTTACTTGCCTGCCTGCTTGCTTGCTTGCTTATTTCTTTACCATCTGACTGGTGTTGGGGAAATAATGGAGAAGTCAAGGAAAAGCAACACAATTATGTAGGCAACGAAGCAGCCCCAAGTGATTGCAAAAATCTCGAAAAGCATTTAACCAAGGAAGTCTGGAAAGGCTTCTACAAACAGACTCGTGTTTAGCATCCCCTCGGAGGCAAGGAGGGAGGGGACCAGGCGCAGCTCCACCAGGAGCCTGGTGCCACAACCAAGAAGGGCTAGTTTGTTGTGGAAGTCTTCCTGGTCTCTCTCAGCATGGTGACCTGCAGGAGCAGACCCCCACGCCGATCGGGGAGTGCGAGCTGATCGTCTTAGGGAAAGACACTCTGACAAGTAGCGTGGCCCCCAGACCATGTAGAGCTTCATGGTTAAATAGCGTCACCAAGCTATTTCTGGGTAGGCTCCCGGGTGCATCAAGCATCATTGTGCCCAAGGGCTGGCCATCCATGCCTCTCTTCTTCCCCATGTGATGGCAGGTGGAGGAGAGCAAACTCATCCGTCTCCAGCTGGAGTTGGCCCAAGTCAAAGCTGACATTGACCGGAGGATCCACGAGAAGGAGGAGGAGTTTGAAGCCACCAGGTAAGGGTCAGAGAAACACATGGATTGCACAAGTTGCGTGCTGGGTGTGCCACACACGGATCCCCCTTTCTGCGCCACAGTGCAGTGGTCAGAGCTGACACTCTGCTGATATGCCCTCATAGGAAAAACCACCAGCGTGCTATTGAATCCCTGCAGTCGAGCCTGGAGCTGGAGGCCAAAGGACGGGCCGAGGCGCTCCGTCTGAAGAAGAAGATGGAGACGGACCTGAATGAGATGGAGATTCAGCTGGACCATGCCAACAAGAACAACAGCGAGCTGGTCAAGACCTTGAAGAAGCTCCAGCAGCAGATCAAGGTAGAGCAAGCCAAACCCAAGTCAGTCCTGGGGAAAGAGAGCGAGAAGCCAGATGGGTGGATGGGTGGGTGGATGGATGGATGAACAAAAGGAAGGAAGGAAGGAAGGAAGGAAGCTGATGATGGATGAATGGAAGGGAGGAAGAAAGGAAGGAGTAATTTAGAAAGAATGTAATTAATTAATTAATTAAGGAAGGAAGGAAGGAAGGAAGGAAGAGAGAGAGTAATTTAGAAAGCAAGCAAGCAAATAAGAGTGATTTAGAAAGCGGAAGCAAGAAAGAAAGAAAGAAAGAAAGAAAGAAAGAAAGAAAGAACTACTAGGCAGAGTTTTCGAAAGGAAAAGTTTGTGGCTTAGTGCTACAATATTTATTGTTTTCTGCCGACAGGATCTCCAGATCCAGATGGACGAGGACGCGCGCCAGCACGAGGAGCTGCGTGAGCAGTACAACCTCCAGGAGCGCCGCCTGAGCCTGCTCCAGACCGAGCTCGACGAGGTGCGCACGGGCCTGGAGGGGAGCGAGCGTTCCCGCAAACTCCTGGAGCAGGAGCTGATGGAGGTCTCCGAAAGGCACAACGAGCTGAATGTCCAGGTGAAGTTCATCTCCTCTGCCTTGCTCCTCACGCTTCTGCCTTGCCTTTTCCCAGGGAGCTCCACGTGGCCCTTCTCCTTCCCCAAGTAATCGTGACAACAACCTTGCGAGGTAGATCAGCTTAAGAGAGAGACTAACTGGCCCCCCCAGGGTCCTTAGGGGAGGGCTAAAATCTCCATCTCCTGAGGACTCGGCCAAGGTTGTAACCACTACACCATCTGTCTACTGAAAAACTGGCAATGATGCGCGTGGAATCAACAAGAAGCTGTCCAGTTTCCTCTGTTCCCATGCCTATGTTGTGTGATTCCGCGGATACATGACACACCTTCTCTTCCCCGTGCAGAACCAAAGCCTGCTGATCATCAAGCGCAAACTGGAGTCGGACCTGGTGCGCATCACTAACGAGCACGAGGAGCTGATCAGCGAGTTCCGGACTGCAGACGAGAAGGCCAAGAAGGCGGTGGCCGATGTGAGTGTTCTCCCTGCACATTTAGTGCATGTGTGCAAGCGGTGCCTCATACACTCAGCTCCCTTAACCCGTTGCCTTTCCTATTGATTGCCTCCTCCAGCCCCACAGCACCCTCAACCAGCTTTCCCAGTACACAAGAACATAAGAATATAAGAAGAGCCCTGCTGGATCAGGCCAAAGGCCCATCTAGTCCTGTATCTCACAGTGGCCCAAACAGATGCGTTTGGGAGCACAGGAGACTAGATCTCTGTCTCCTGAGACCACTCCCCTGCATCTGGCCCTTGAAGTACCCTGGTTTTAAGCCTGGAGAGGACACATCTCCATCATGGTTTGTCACCTGGGATGGACTTTTCCTCCAGGAATCTGTCCAATCCCCCTTTTGAAGGCATCCAGGCCAGATGTCATCACCACATCCTGTGGCAGGGAGTTCCACAGACTAACAACAGGCTGGGTTAAAAAAAAATTTCTTTTGTCTGTTCTCACCCTCACTCGGTGGTTTAGATCTCTGGCTGCAGATGGGGGAAGACAAACACTCCCTTTCAACAATCACGTTGGCTAATGGGAACGCCGATGAGTTACACTCCCTTGGCCAACACGTTGTTGATAGCACAGCCACAGGGACGTGAACGGCCCAGGTCCCCTTGTGCACCAATAACAATGGGAAGTTTTTTAAAAACGAACAATCTCTGTCTTTGCATATTCTGGAGTGCCTCCCTACTTGCATCTTTCTCTCTCTTTTTCCACCAACACCCGTGGTCCATGCAAAAACAAAACAACAAACCACACCTAAAAAAGGAAATAAAATGTCTGTGCCCAGATTCAAAAGCTGGATTGTCCCAAGTATACAAACAGGCCATGTGTGCATGTATGGTAGGACTCCAAGATCCACAGGATATTCTGAATTTCACTTATCCATGTTCTGAAAAAAATTAAATGCATTAAATACAGTATATCAAAACACAGACATATGGATTTCCACAAAGAAATGACTAGAATTAGACACTGCAGGTTTTCCGGATCTGTGGAGGTATCTGGAACAAATCCGCTGTGGATACTATGGTCATACTTTGTGTGTGTGTGTGTGTGTGTGTGTGTGTGTGTGTGTGTGTGTGTGTGTGTGTGTGTGTGTGTGTGTGTGTGTGTGTGTGTGTGTGTGTTAGAGAGAGAGAGAGAGAGAGAGAGAGAATGTGCATACTCTCTCTTTCTCTCTCTCTAACACATACATGCTCTCTCTCTCTCTCTCTCTCTCTCTCTCTCTCTCTCTCTCTCTCTCAGTAATTTTCTTGGGATAGTTTACCCATGGAAGAACAAAGCTTTGTGGTTTCCTAAAGCCACCATGCACTCCTCGGGTGCTAGAAATCCTTTCCCCAGTACATTCTGGCTTGTAAGATATCGGAAGGCCTTACGCATCCACCTTCGTGCCATAAAGATTATACATTTGTGTTAAAAATGGAGGAAGTGGAGAAAACCAGGAATCCAGGTTCTGCACCCACCTGGGCGTTCCATATTCCTTCTGCTGCTCAATGCAATTTGCATAGATGCACTCTTGATTGTCCAACCAACAGACCCCTGGCTCTGCTGGGTTGGATCATGTTGTGCCCTGCCTTCATACACTGTGCAACCCCGTTCATCCTCTTTTGCAAACTCGTTTAGGCAACCCGCATGGCCGAAGAACTGCGCCAAGAACAGGATCACTCCATGCACCTGGAGAAGATCAAGAAGAACTACGAGGTCACCATCAAAGACCTGCAAGTCAAGATGGAAGAGGCCGAGCAGCTGGCCCTGAAAGGAGGGAAACGTACCATCATGAAACTGGAAACCAGAGTAAGAATGGTTGTTTTTTTACACTGTTCACTTGCCAGAATCCCCCAAGTGTCCTGTTAAGCATGGAGGAGCGTCCTCCTAGACCTGGTCAAGATCTTCTGAAGTTGACCTGGGCAGGACTAGCAAAGTTCTCCTCCTTTTGTGGAATCAGGTGGCACCAGCAGACCAATCCCGTGCCATTGTCTGGTTTAAAGCTGCCAGAGGTGCCCTACCTTCCCTCAGCCCGGACAAGGTTCGGACAGGAGAGAACTCTTGAGTCTTCCAAGGGCTTGTCTGTCACACCCTTTGTCTCTCCAGTCAACATGTCCATCTTGAACTTGAGGGCCTGAACCTCTCTCTCTCTCTCTCCAGATTAAGGAGCTGGAGACAGACCTGGACTCTGAGCAGAAGCGCCACGTGGAGACGGTGAAAGTTCTGCAGAAGAACGAGCGGCGCCTGAAGGAGCTGGTCTTCCAAACGGAGGAGGACCACAAGACCAACCAGCGCATGCAGGAGCTGGTGGAGAAGCTGCAGAACAAGCTGAAGACATACAAGAGACAAATTGAGGAGGCCGTATGTATTGAGTTTCCATCTGACGTCCTTCCAAACCCAAACCCAGGCATGGGGCGGGCAAACTGGAGCCATCCGGGGGCCGCTGACCTGTGGCTTCCTTGAATGGGCTCAAAGTGTTCTACTTATATACCGCCCCATACCACTTCAAGTAGTCTCTGGGCGGTTTACTGTTTAATAACAGTATGCAGGCTACACATTGCGGAAGTTATAGGGAACCAGCTTTTGGGTGACTATCAGGAAAAACATCCTAACTGTTAGACCTGTATGGCCATGGAACCAGTTACTGCAACAGGGAGTGACCACTCCAATGCTGAAGGCATTCGGGGGAAATTTAGGCAGCCAACTGCTGCATATCCTGTGATTTGTATCTTTCATGGCCTTGTAGGCCCTTTCCAACTCCATGGTTCCATGTTTCTATGATCCAGTCTTGGAGAAGACGCATGAGAGTTGTTGTTCAGCAGCTTATGGATGGACCATAGAGAATCCCTAATCAGTGATAGAGAACCTTTAGTACTCCAGATGTTTTGGACCCCAGCTCCCAGAATTCCGAGCCTAGTTTGCCAAGGACAAAGGATGGTGGGAGTTGTGGTGCAAAACATCTGGAGTTGCCCTAGCCTAGTAGGATCAGCCCAAGACCTCAGAGGGACTGAGATAAGGCAGTAAATTGCTCTCCTTTCCTTACAATCAAAATCCTTGGCCCATACATTGTTTCAAGTAAAGCAAAGTGTTCTGCTTATATACCCCCCATGCCACTTCAAGTAGTCGGTTTACAGTTTTAATTACAGTAATGCAGGCTACACATTCCCCCTCCAGCAAGCTGGGTACTCATTTTACCGACCTCGGAAGGATAGAAGGCTGAGTCAACCATGAACCGGATGCCTGGGGTTGAACCCCAGGTCATGAGCACAGTTTTAGCTGTAGTACAGGCATTTATCCACTCCGCCACGGGGCTCGCTATAACAATAATTGCTGCCTTTTCATGATCCCTCAGCCTGCTACCGGTTGCTTCCCTCTTGCTTCCCAGCCCAATATTTGCTGACCTCCCGATCTGTACCATCTAACGGTGGGCCCAACGCTTCTTGTTTGTAACTTCCTACAGGAGGAACAGGCGAACCAGAACCTTGCCAGGTACCGGAAGACCGTGCATGAGCTGGACGATGCTGAGGAGAGAGCCGGGATGGCCGAGTCCGCCCTCAACAAGCTGCGTACGAGGCACCGGGTGTCGGCCGGCAAATCGGTCACCTCTGTGGAAATTTTCCAAGTGTCCAAGTCGTCCAGTTCCAAATCAGTGGCCGAGGAATAGACCCGTCCTCACGGAACCTGCAACTGGTGTGTGCACTTCATTTTTTTTCTAGCTCTGTTGGCCTTCCTCTCCCCTCCCCACGTGCTGTAATTCTTTGGGAGGCCCTCTCTGTAGGGTAGCAAGACAACCACTCCCAAGAATACCCCGTGGCAAGTTTCTGCTTTTGCAGGGTGCAAGGCCTGGGGCAGCTAAGTCGATGTGCCACTAGGCCTTGGCCCAAGGTGAGTGAAAACATAGTGGTGTACATGTGAGCCGGAACTCCCAGGATCCAGCCAGAGATTTGCTTATTAATACGAACAACTACTATGGCGTTTGGCTTCAGTGTAAATAGGACCGATCTTTCCAGCAGGTTTACAGGGGCCAAATAACCAGAGCTATCCCTGGGGGCAGGGGAGAGAGAAGTTAGGAGTAGGCTCTCTTTTTTTGTATTTATTTACATACAACAAAGGTAACAAAATGAAACAAACATAACAATCTGACAAACTTGTACAAAAGACAAAAAAAAATGGCTTAGAAGTGAAGGCAAAACCAAAACCTCCTATGGTCACATACTTATCCACATACTTATACAAAAGGACTCAGGATTTCGTCATTGTCCGGCCATCAAACATAGGAATGATACACAGGAGTATGCTGTTTCATATGTTTGGACTGCTATTGCCAGAATTCTCCACGAATTGCAGCCAGGGCAGAATGGCAGCCATCGTAGACTGCTCCAGCTTGTTCTTGCTATTGTAAGGACGCTCAGTGCTACCTGGGAGTCGTAGTTCTTTCTGGGAAACATATAGTCTCGCTGCCCACAAGGTTCACGAGAGGGTGCCTCCCTGAAGAACTAGGACTCCCAAGAAGATCTACAACTGCTGGGGGAGCACAGGAGCAGCTTTAGGGAGGAGAACAGGTCAAAAGAAGGCACCAAGGTACAGCTGGTCTTCAGAGAGATGTTTGTGGAGTACACATTGCAGCATTTAGCCTGGGAAATCCTGGGAGCGGCAGTCCAAAAATACCAAAGAGAGCACCCCCAGTGGCAATGCACTCAGGATTAGTTGTAGTACAAACCGTGGGTAAAGATACCGTTTTGCACCAAGGAGAACCAAGGTGGGGAACACAGACCCACGTTGCAGTTCTGTGTTGTGCAAAGACGGCCCTGATGTCAACCTGGTGAAAGAAACATACCCTCTTCTCCTGAGAATGACCTGAGACATGGATGGGTCATTTCTGGTCCGCAGCTGCTGCTCTGCTGTTGAGACCGTGCCACATACACATATTTGTTTGTTTTAGATATTCATCATGGTATCTCGACTGGGGAAGCATAACCCATGGGCCTGGTCCAGCCAATTGTTTACCTACCGTGATCTGAATGTACTGAGGGAGGGGCCCAAACAGTCTCCAAGGGGCGTCCCCCAACGCAGTGCATTACAGCAGTCCAAGCAGAACATTGTGCAAGTACACTACAGCGAACGGTGGCCTCCTGCTCTCTCGTTTTGCTGCTTCACTTTCACCATTCCCAAGTCCTTCCTATTTTTCCTCATTTAGATTCTGTCTGGTGCCCGTCTTCTGCGGCTACTCTGTCCCCTCTAAATCTGGTTCCGATAACAGGCTGTCTCACTTGCTTTTCTTTGCAGTCTGATGGGCAAAGCAGCTTCAGACAGTTGCCCCTTGGAAGTTTGCTACCGTAGTGCTAAACTGGAGCAGCTGAAAGCCAAAGGAGAAAGACACCTGCATCGTGGAGGGAAGGAGGAAGAAATAGCAAGCATCTCTGAACGTCGGCAAGAGAGACATGGGTAGCATCTGAGTATCCACCATCCTACAGGGAACTCAAATCCTGGTGTTTCCTAACAATGTACTTTACTGTGAAGGACATCTTGAGGGGGGAAATGGTTTGTGAGTTAGAAGGAGCCTGCTTTCGATGCATTTTCATGTCAAGGATAGAAAATGTCATCTAGAGGTGTGGCTGGAGCTGTCTCTTGTACATACTTTGCCCAACACAAATAGTCTTAATGCATAGTCTTAATAAAGCTTGGATCCTTGGAAAGTCATCCTTGAAATGCCGTTTCTTCCTTTGTAGCTTCTCAAGAGGATCCCCCGAGATGCCGCCGGTTCTCTAGAAGGGTTTGTGTTCTTTCAAGAAGCTGAAATCAAATCTGTTTCCAAACAGGGTGGTCAAGGATCAAGCATCAGCTGGGGCCTCAGGGAATTGGAGTGTTTTCATGGGGCACACATCTCAGGCTGTATGGGTCTACTCTTGTATGCCAGGCGCCTTCAAAGCTCAGGCATGGGTACATCATGAGCAGGCAAGAGGCGCTGGAACAGACAATAGAGCTGGGGGAAAGGTAGAAAGCAGCCGGAAAAGGGGAAGAGCCAAGGTGAAATGGTCTGACTCTGGAAAGGAAGCCACTGCCTTTAGTTTGCAAGAGCTCAAAAGCACTACTGAAGACAGACATGTTGGCGATCACTCATTTATAGTGTCGCCCAAATCAGAGATGAACTGATGGCACAGGAGAACACTGCCATTTTCAGTCACTCTCAGCTGGTATAACACCGGAAAGTTCTATGCTTAGATATTTACTGATGAACCTTGCAAACAGTTTCACCAAATGGGTACAATAGGACCCTGGTATCCGCTGGGGATTGGTTCAAGGACTTCCCGTGGATAATGAAAACCATGGATAAGAGATAACACCTGCTCACCCACCTCCAAGCTGCTGTTTCCTGACAGTAGCTTGCTTTATGCCTGCTGTTTTGAAACAGTAGCTTGCTTTATGGCCACTGTTTGTACCAGTAGCTTGCTTTACATATGCTATTTGTGACAATAGCTTGTTTTACAGCTGCTGCTTGTGACAAAGCTTGCTTTACAGTTTGCTTTGTCGCTACAGAATTATTTAATTTTTTCCTCTGCCAACCGTGGATAATGAATCAGTGGATACAGGGGTCCTACTGTATTGCCTTATTCAGAGAGCTGGAGAGATTATAATAACCACAACAAAATGTTACAATTTGTGAACACAAGTCCAAGGCAATGACATTGATAACAAAGTTGCTGGTAGAGTGGCAAAATTCAAATGTCCCTTTGAATTTAAATTTGGATTAAAAATTCAAGGCATCTTCCTCAACTGGGTTGAGGGCCTAATACTTAAAAGAATCCACTTCAGAGATGGACTCTTCAAAACCTTAAAAAATAAATTCAACTGTGTGCAATTTATGAACTCATTATGTGCCTTCAGCACTCCAATCCAAACATACAGGAATTATACTTGGACCATGTTGGCAAGGTCTTTTGCAGGTTATATAGTAAAAGCAGCTCTTGCCCCTTGAATTATCCTGCTCTTTCTGATTCAAATCTCTTATCCACAGCCCTGCTCTCAGGTCCACCTCTTTAGGATGAACAAGTATTTCATAGGGTTTACACTTGCGCCAGGCCTCACTGCCTCGACACAGATCTGTTAGGTTGTGCCTATATTCCTCCCAAGTCCCATCCCTTCCTTGCCTTACCACTATGGTGTCACAAGGGCCCGACACTGGTTTCAGCACTTTTGAACCTAATATGGGGGATCATGATAATGTGCTAGGACAGCAGCCTGATCCCGAAGGTGGTTGATGGCACAGAACGATGTCAAAACCAACGTTCCATGGTGAAATGCCCTTCATGCAACAATAGGGGTTTGTGTGTGTGTGTGTGTGTGTGTGGTTTGCCAGGTGCACAGCTGACTGTGCAACTAGAGGACTACAGGGTGTGTGACTAACAGACAACAAACCGTCTCTTACTGCTTATGTCATGGCCATTACACAATTGTTCAAACCAACAGGATTGTGGCCGGTGGCTTGGTTCAGACATTGTGTATCTGCTGTGTTGTTACAGTCGTGACCCTTTGTGACCCCATGCCCATGGAGTTTTCCTGGCAGGAATACTGGCATGGCTTGCCAGTTCCTACTCCAGGTGCCTACGGCACCTGGCATTCCCTGGTGGGTCCCCCATCCAAGTACTAACCAGGGCCAACCCTGCTTAGCTTCCATAATCAGGCGAGATCAGATGTGCGTAGGGCATTATAACATGTATTTTTGAGGAACCTTGACTTAGCATTTGGAGCCAGCAGGAACACCTGAGCAAATAACCACGTACTGCTTATCATAATAGCAGAAAACTCCACCCTGGCTTCTTTTTCTGCTACCAAACCCAGGTAAAACAAACAACAAAGGGGGAAAAACATGTTTTTTCATACTCCCAACTAGTTGATTCTGCTTCTAGGGTGAGAAGACACCACTTTTGTTAAGAATTCTCTTGGATTTATGGTCTCTTTCTATATTGCTAGGCAGCTGAATAGTTAAACTGGTCAGGTTTATGCCATATATTCATGCTGATACGGAGAATATTTAGATTTTTGTAGACAGGTTTTTTCCCCTCTACTCCTCCCATTAGGCAACATTTCCCCTTTATCTGAGACAGAGAACACGAGTGCAGAGCATTGAGGGATTGATGTTAAACATTTTTTGCAGGCTACGGTTTAGTGTATTAAAACCTCTAAATTCCATCTGGGGCCCAGGGAGGGGGTGGGTACAGCTTGCCTCAGCTTTCCCCCTTTCCCCTCCAAAGCCAAGGACCTTTAGACAGATAAAACTGTATTTACGTGCACTGACATGCCAGTTGTGCAATTTTTAGCTGACCTAGTTGCAAAAGCTTTAATCTGCTCAAAAAAAGAATGTGGATCCCCCACTATCGCCTCCTCTCAGTGCAGAAACAGGGCTGGTGTTCGTCGCATGTGCCTTTTGGTGTCTAATTTTATCAACTTCTCTCTGCAAGATTTTAAAAAAGGCACACCTGCACGTGTCCGCCGAGAAACAGGTCCTGCAGAATTCAGCTGAGGACAAGAATATTATTTAAGCTTTTCTTGAAGGAAAGAAAAGCCAAAATTGGACCTTCTGTGTATTCTAATGCAGTCAACCGATCTGTAGCACCTTCAAGACTAATCGGATACTTGTTTTATTTTTAGGGCAGCTTCCCACTCCGGCTGCTTTGAACGACAACTCTCCTTGGCCCTCCAGTGGGCTTGGCTGTCCATGCCAGAAGGCAGACCATGAGTTATAAAGCAAAGCAGAGGGAACTGGTACATCCACTGGTGGACGAAAGTACAAATGCGGGTGGGGCAGAGTTTCAAGATACGTAGAAATATTGTCAACACAGACTGTATTCTTATCAAAAGTAGGCTAGTCGATACCTTTATTGGTCACTACTAAAACAAAAAATTTAAGCTAAGCTTTAGAAAGCAACTTGCTATCTTTATCAAAGCATCGTACCAAAATTGCAATCTTGATAGAGGATGTAGTCTATCAGGCGCTGAGAATCTCTTTGGTGAGATGGAATACACCAGATGATAGTATCAGGAGGCAGGGCTGGTGTTAAGGCTGCTTCAAAGTCCCAGATACAGTTTAACACCCAGCATATCAAACCAAGCAGCATAGTCCTTGCCCCCCCCTTCCCACCCTCAATTTGGTTCTATCGAGACTACAAGTCCCTGCTCACATGAGGAGAATGGAGGGTGGAGGTGATAAAAAAGCATGTGTTCCATTTGAAAGTTGGGGAAAAATATAGCAAAACTCACTAGGAATAATAAGGGCTGGATAAGAAGCAATTTTACCTAGTGGCTGCCCTCTTCTTATCAAAAGATCTCAGGCTTGGCGTGTTTCAGCTTGGCCTTCTCCAGGAGCTAAGTATACCACAAAAATATATTCATTTAAAAACAACTAGCTAGGGACAATTGCAGCTCATTTTTTTCTCATATCTGTACAGATAACAATATACATAATTAATAAACATGCACAAGACAAGATCAATAGATTCCTGTAAATTGCATATCTCTTCTGTGGGTCTTGATTGTAGAAATACATATCATATGGAAGAATTTCAAGACCCATGGAACTGCAAGATATACATCCTGAAGAAATTTGCCAACGGCAATATTAAGGGATTGATGCCATAAGTTTCATTTGTAATAAACTGTGGTCAGCCACTTTAGAGAATTTAACCACTCAAGAGACTGAATATTCTGGGCCCTAGATATGGTTCCCCAAAGCATGAGAGATCCTTATTGAAAAAAGAGGTTGACTGGGTATAAGAAATAGATTTATCGTGCAAGCACTGGTCATCTAGAGCAGTGGTTCTCAACCTGTGCATCCCCAGATGTTCCTGAACTGCAATTCCCAGAAATCCCTTCCAGCACAGCGAGTGGTGGAGGCTTCTGGGAGTTGCAGTCCAGGAACATCTGGGGACCCACAGGTTGAGAACCACTGATCTAGAGGATAGACTATTGTAATGCTCTTTACTCGGGGCTTCCCTTGACCCTTATTTGGCGATTGCAGCAGGTGCAGAACCCGCCATGGTTTAAGACTAGAATATCTGATGGAGCGTGTCCTCCTAAGGCCAACGTCGGCCTGGCCCAGAGGAACATCACAGTCCCTTTCTCTTCGGGTCGCATGAAAGGCTCCAACCTGGAATCATGACTTCTCTGTGGTGGGCCCTACACTCGAATCATCCGCTGAGTGAAATTAGGACAGCAAAGCCCCTCTTGGCCTTTAAGAAGCTGTTGAAAACCTGGCTGTTCAAGGCCGCCTTCGGTGATCAGGGAGATTGATCTGTTTTCACGTTATCTGTTCGGCTGCCTGTGTTTTTGCCATCTTGCCCTGGTATTCTTGTTTCTGCGCTTAAAAAAATAAAATAAAATAAAAATATTGCCCTCATTATAACACAGCCCCTCTTGCTTTTCTGGTAATCTAACTGTCCTGGACTCACCTGCATGTTGGATTATTGTTGAAGCCAGTATGGACTAAATGAGAACCTAAATTTCTAAATGCTTGGTAGGTACAGTATCTTAAACGCTGTCATTGATCTTTATTCATTCATTCATTCATTCATTCATTCATTCATTCATTCATTTATTTGTAGAGTATTTTAACCCTGCCTTTCTCCTTGGAAAAAGGACCCATGTCGGCTATTAGGCGTCTATTCATCTTGGCTTTTCATTGTTCTTTTCCAACCCAGAGTCTTTAGTAACTGACTCTTAATCTATCTATCTATCTACCTATCTATCTATTTATTTTATTTTTATACCGCCTGTCTTCCCAGGGAACTCTGGGAAGAACCAATAAAACACAGAGTAACATCATCAAAATCGAGAAAAAAATTGAAAAAAGAAAAAAGAGGAAAAATAAGTAAAAATCATCGGCAAGAGGCGTCAAAAAATGAAAATTAAATGAAATTAAATCAGAGGTCGCCAAATGCCTCTTTATTTGCAAAAAAACCAGAAAACAAAAACAAGTTGCTGCAAAGAGGTGCGACGCAAGATAGACACGTGTCCGCCAAAGAACCCATTCATTCAAACACTCCCACCCTCCGTAGCGGGGGGGGCTGAATTATCTCGCCGGCGCATGCGCACTAGACGGGGTAAAACTCCCCGTTCCGCCCTGCCCGCCTCCTTCGGCTCCCCTCTGCGCACGCGCCTTCGCCAACCCACGCTAGAGTGTTCGCGCAGGCGCAGTAAAAATAAGCGGAAGAAGGGGAAAAGACGCCTTTGTCTGGGACTCCAAGCTTGTCGCGCAGGCGCGGCGGAGTTTTTTTCCCCTCAGGGAGGCGAGGAAGGCGAAAGGGCGTGGCTCCGCGGGGCGCAGGCGCGCTGAGGCAGGTGAGTCATTGCGCAGGCGCGGGGAGAGGGTGGCGCTGGCGGTCTACGTCATAGGTACGGGCCTGGCCGGAGAGGGGAGGGCGGGGCGCGCCTTCACTTCCGGTTTCCCCTCCCCCTCCAGAGGTCCGGCCTGCGCTTCTGAGGCGGAGTCGCGTTGACTGACCAGAGTCCGCGAAGCCCCGCTTCCCTCGGCCTTGCCTTCCCCCCCGCCGCCGCCGCCGCCGCCGCCACACACACCCCCCGAAGGTGAGCGAAAGGGGTCTTTGGCGCCTCAGGTCTCGGTCACGGGAGGGCAGGGGTGGGGGGTGGGGGTCAGCCGAGCTCTTTCTCCTGTGGGGGAGGGGGAGGGGGAGGGGGAGGGTTCCCCCCTCCCTCCCATCCCCCCTCCAATCCCCCCCCACCATTGTGTGGAAGCAAAAATAAAATAAAATATTTAATTATTATTTATTATTTATTATTTATTTATTTATTTATTTATTTATTTATTCAACTTATATTTATTTATTCAATTTATATACAGTGGTCCCTTGTATAAAGGCATTAATGCGTTCCCAATGGAATTCTGTTCAGCAGATTTTTCCTTTATACAAATTTCCCCCTAGGAATGCATTGAAAACGGAGGAATCCCTCGTCGCGACCCTTTTTATGTTGTACGGATTTGCCCCACAGGCGATTTTTTAAAGCAAAAATTTCCCCTCTCTCCGGAATTTTTTTAGGTTGGACAGATTTTTATGTTATACAAGCCGTTTCTTATATGAGGGTCCACTGTATTTCTATACCGCACGTCTTCTCACCAGAACTCCAGGCGGCTTACAAGAATGCAGTAAGAACGAAGACGAGGAAATAAAAAAAAAAATCCGCCAATTACAACAATGCAAAACGCAATAAGAGATTCTCAAAGCAACAATAAACATAATAATTTAAAGAGCATATTAATAACAAAACCGGCAGGCAGTCTTTATTTTACTGGTGCCCCCAAAAAAAAAAGTGTATTGGCTAAATGGGGGGTGGCTGTGGCTTTATGTATCCGTCCTACATCCGTCCCACTTTAGTTCTCTTTGCCTTCAGCCCCTGCCCCCAAAACCACTCAGAGCTGATGGATCTGGAGGGTATCAATAACCCAAGAACCAGTGGAGGAAGAGATCCGAAGTGGTGTCAGTTTAAAGACATCACACATAGAATTTGGTATGAGTATTTAGGGCCCTTGGTTTGAAATCTGTAAAACTGCTTTTCTCTGTCTGTAGCCCTCCAGGTGAGAGGTAATCTGGGAGTTGAGTCATGGCAACTGGACTTCTTTTTCTTGAGAGATGGAAAGGTTTCGTTCCTTATCCAGGCAGCTTCCTCACACTGACCTTAGTTCTGCTTTTCTGGTGGGTGGGCTCTTCCCTGTTTGTCCTTGGCTGGTCTTTTAGCCTCAGGAACCTTATAGAAAGGGTTGTCCCAAAATTTGAAAGCAACATACAAGTGGTACCTTGTATAAAGGAATTAATTTGTTCCCAATGAAATTATGTTAAGCAAAGTTTCCTTTATACAAATTTCCCATAGGAATGCATTGAAAACAGAGTAATCCCTAATTGGGACCATTTTATGTTGTACGGATTCGCCCCATATGCGATTCTGTTAAGCAAATTTCCCCTATCCGGAATTTTTTATGTTGTACATATTTTATGTTATACAAACCGTTTGTTATACGAGGGTCCACTGTATACTGGTTCGATTTCCATCGCTCTTCATTTACTGATTCCATATCTTCCTATGTGCAAACAGAGAATTTTCCGGGTAGTATGGGAATTGTACCCCCCCTCCCCTCAAAAAAACCCCCCACAGCTCAGCATGACTCTGGTTTTGATAGTTGAAGGCACAGAAGTGCATACTTTTATAAAATAAACTTGGCGAAACAGCATGTGTTGCCACAGCAAATGAAGGAGGCAGAATCTGAAATAGGCTGAAATAATTCTGTTTGTAAATTGCTCTTATCAGCCTATATGTAGTTGAGTGATTAATTGACCTGGATAAAGAAAAGCCTGGATTGAAGTGCTCTTTAGTTCTCATTGTATACATACAATTAAAATTTAAATGTTACATGAATGCCTGTTATGTGCCGTCAGATAGCTTCTGGTGTATGGTGAGGGCACTAATTCATAGCATACCCTGCAGTTATAGATGCCTTGGCTTTAAGACGTTCACGGTAGTGTTTTATTTGTAAGTCAGAAATATTTACGTACCTTATATTTTATCCCTTTCCTGTGACAAACTGAAAGTGGTGTTCATGATTCTCTTCTGCTACAGCCTTGGGAAGTAGGGCAGTCAGAGGGATATAGAAAGACATGCTTGCATTCACCCTTTCTCTGTATTACTCATTCTGTTCTAATGTTACACTCTTTGGGGCCAGAAATAGGTCTCCTTTTACTTATGTAACTTTGTAAAATTTAGTGCCCACTACCGATATCTGAAATAACAAAGAGCAACATGTGCATTCACCCACACACACACACACACACACACACACACACACACACACACACTTTCTCTGTATTATTCATTCTGTTCTAATTTTACACTCTTTGGGGCCAGGAATATGTCTCCTTTTACTTATGTAACTTTGTAAAATTTAGTGCCCACTACCATACCTCTGCTGTTGTGAATAACAAAGAGTGAAGAATACAACATGTGTGAGAAAGTAGGTTGCAATTTACACACACACACACACACACACACACACACACACACACACACACACACACACACACACACACACACACACACACACACACACACACACACACACACACACACACTGTATAGAGCAACTACCTGGGAACCTCTCCAGGTTTTTTAGATACAGAACATTCAGAAGTAGTTTATAAACCCTTCCTTCTTTATGGCTGGCTCATCTCTAACCCCTCTCTTGGTTTACCGCCAATGAGTTGGTGGTAGGTGTACCAACTAATTCAGCTACACTAGTGCTTCATCTCTCTATATAACAGAATACCCAGAGTGTGTATGGTAGATAGGAGTACTGTATCCTGCTTCTTGTGTGGGCTTGGGAAAGCTACAGAGTCCCTGAATGCTACCAAAAGGAGAGGCTGGTGAGTCACTTCACAGAACTTTTATTCCTGGAAAATCCAGTGATGGAGAATTAATCTGGCAGCACATAATTAGTATATTATACCATGCCTACATTGCTGGGTGTGAAGGAAGGAGATCCTTCATGCCTATCCTAGAAATTCAAGGCTGTTGGACTAACATGACAACTCAATGGCCTGTTCTTACCATGACTGCTAGATGAGTCAGTGCTTAACTAGAAATTTGACATGCATTGTGTTCCATGGGTGTGGATGTCTTGAGGTGACATCACTAGGATGTTCCTTGAAGATCAGCAGGGGGAAAGCATTTTCATTGTGCGTAGGTAATCCTTGTTAGCTCAGCAAGAGTGTAGGTGACTAGAGCAGTCATTACATTAGATTTGACTGTTCCATTGTTACTTGGTTTCTTTGCATGTTGACAGTCTGTAAGAGTCACTGATTTGACATGCCTTGAGATGATTCAGTACAGTAGTCTCAAACTTTCAGGTGTGGCCACTCAGTGCTGGATCTTTGGTTACGAAATGAAACTTGTCTCTTTTTCACTTGAAATGCTTGGGTGTGGTCTGGTGTCAGGTTTCTGTTTTCTGACTTAATCTGATGCCACTAAATATGTTATGTGAATAGAAATTTCACATCAAAATGTTAGCAGATCATATCAGTGGGCTCAGTTGTGTCAGTTTTTCTTAATAGGTTGTAGCAGTATCTGTACTGATTTTGTGATCTGTGACTAATTTTATACGGATGCAGTAAGGGGCCAAGATAAGCAGGGATTTCTTTTAAACAACTGACCTTCCGTGCCTCTGACCTCCAAGTGGATATAATGTGTTAGTGAAGTGTTTGTGTTACCTGCCATGAGCTGTTGGAATGTAAACAAACCCATTAAATATTTGCTGTTGAATACACAATGATTTTTTTCATATACACTGGATTTCAAGCAATGTCCCTTTGTTCCTTTCAGCTTCATCCTGCTTAAAACTTAAAAGGACCATTCCTGTTCAGAATGTCCCTGCATCAGTTTTTACTAGAACCAATAACCTGCCATGCATGGAACAGAGATCGAACCCGTAAGTGCCATCCTTATTGTTGACCTGTTTTCATTCATGTGACTGCAGATCATTCCGTTAACTAGTTGAATGGTTGACCTGAGTGTAGAATTCACATACACTGTGTTGCCAGTGGCATGATTTCTGTATTATGCTTGTGTGTGAAGGGCTGTCTACATGCCTTTCATTTGCTCTATGAATATTGAGTTTCAGCTGTGTATTACATATGTAACGCAATCCCAGTAGCAACTGTCTTCTAGAAAAGCAGCCTTGGGAAGTGGCAGGTTACAATGAAAGTAGCAGGCGAAGGCACGTTGTTGACTTTTTTGCCCCTACCTGCTGCCCTCCCCTTCCAACTCCAGTCCCCCAGTACTGTATATTATTCCTTCACTGTTTCTGTTGCCTGCACTCACCTTCAGTCTGTCCCTTCCAGATTCTGTTCTCTACAGAGGGGGATTATGCCACTGGGTTTGTGTCATGTGAAGATCCAGTGTAATGTGTAGTTTAGCCCTTGAACCGTAGTTGAATACATTGGGTTCTCCAGATGTTTTTGTCCACAACTCCTATCATCCTGAGTTGGCACCATCAGTAGCAAGGGATTATGGAAATGGAATTCAAAACACACTTAGGAAACTTAAAGCAATCCTCTTTTTTTTCCTGGTTTGTGTTAAAACTATTGGGTGGCTGTTGCTTTTATAACTGATGCTCCTACATGATTCATTTTGGTTTTGTACCATGGGTTTAGGCCAGTGGTGTCCAAACTTTGCCCCTCCAGATGTTTTGGACCACAACTCCCACAGTCCTTTGTCATTTTTGGAATTCTGGGTGTTGTTACATCTGTTCTGGTTTAGGCTTTTTTTAGTTACGACATTCTGCTTTAGTTTACAACACATTATTTTTAATTGGAAAGCCTTTCCCTATATTTTATAAAGAAAGTATACAGCAAAGATTTGAGACCCCCCCCCCGCAAGTGATCGTTACACTAATCAGTTGTCTTCTTGGTAGAGATTGCTATTAGCCCTAATAACCACGAAGTCCACATCTATAAGAAGAATGGGAACCAGTGGGTGAAAGCCCACGAGCTGAAAGAACACAATGGACATATCACAGGTAAGAGAAGTATCACTTATCGTCAGTTCTGCTTTGCAGATAAATAAGAGGTGAAATGTCGTGGTTATGCCTGCAGCTGAACTTTCGCAACCTTGAAGTTGATATAGAAATTCCTTTTCCTCCCCCCCCCTTCCCTTTGAGAAACCATATCACCAGTAGAACAATCCAGTGCTGAGCTGTCTCTTCCTAATCTGTTTGGCAGGAAGAAGTGATCTTAACGAAGTAGCCATGCATAACGAGCAATAAAGAAGATTCTCTTTCCTTGCAGAAAAGTATTTGCTAGCAATGACATTTTGCAGTTCCTGAGTTTAAACGTACCTGAATGAAAGGCTTTGAAACGTACCCTTCTTTGAAAGGCTTTCATTATAAACAAGTTCTATATTTTGTGTGCTTTAGTCCTTGGACACAGTAAAGGTTTGCCAGAGCTGAGCAGAGTGGTTGATGAGAGGACATTTTGTAGGTTACTGATTTATAGGAAATATGATCTCACATGACAACAACAGTTCGATCTTCTTATATTGTTGCATAACCCAGCCACCCTCTAAGGCAGGCATGCCCAAAGTCAGGCCCGGGGGGGGGGGGCAAATGCAGCCCGTTTTCAAATTTTGAGTGGCCCGCGTCCTGTTCTCCCCGCCGGCTCAGCCTGGCATGCATCCCCACCAGCTGGCCAATTCCCATACGGAATGGAGACGTCAGCTTGCAGTTTTACGGTTTGCCTGCCCTCCTTGCCTCCCTCCATCCCCCCACCCCCAGCTCCGTTGCTGCAGCTTCTTCCCCAAATCCTTGCATGTTATAGAGACTTGTCCAATGTCCGGCCCAGGGGCCAAAAGTGGCTGAATGGTCAGCCCCCACACATTTTCACCTCAACAAACCTGGCCCTCCTTGCAAAAAGTTTGGACACCCCTGCTCTAAGGATTGCTGTAAGCTGTCAGGACCAACTTGAAGCAAGTTTTACACAAAATTAAACAGACTGACATAAATGTGTTATTGGTGAGATAACATTGCTGTGTTGAAAGGGCACGGTGGATCCTTGGCGTTTGTGGGAATTTTGTAGGAAGATATGGAAGATGCTTATAATAATACTCACATTTAAATTGCCATCTTGAGATCAAAAACAGCATCTTACTGAGACAGATCAATTTGTTCTGTCATTTAGGACACTTCTGTACTGGCTAAACTTGGCTTCTATTTTGACCCCCCCCCCAATCAAGAATTAGGAAATCATTTGTAATAGAAAGCTCAGATTTAATGGCACAGTGAGAAGGGAAGGTTTCCCCATATGTGGACTTAACAAAATCCTTGTCATCTTTCCTGTCCCACAAGCTTAAGCGAAATAGGATCTGTGGGGTGCCGGTTAAAAGCTATGAAACTATCGCTTGGACATCATTGTTCTGTGTTTAACAGATCTTTTGATTTAGTGCTACAGGATATGTTTGCATTTAAGACTAAGTCAGTCCCCACTGCTAAGCGTCAATTGGATTGCATTGTTAGTTTTTAAAATGAGAAGTGTGAACTAGTTTTAAAAAGCAATATATTGAGAGTAAAGGGGAAAAACTGATGATTGAAGAAATATGCCACATTTCCAAATAATGGAAAATATTTGCCAAGCTGTATCACAGACAGTACCTGTTGGCTCGTTAACACTGTGGTGGCGGAAACGAGTCTGGGATTTATTTATAGAGTGCTTTGACGCACACCTTGCATGATTCTTATATTCTTGGTTACATAGCTTAGCATGGAGCTATAAAGCCCTTGTTGCAAGCTGTTCTTCAAGTCCACAGTTGTTCAGCTGTTCCAGCTGCAACACATTGCCAAGGGCTGTTGTGTTCCAAGATGGCTCCCCTGCATTTTTGGGGAGAACTGAATGCTGAAAAGAGCAGATACTATGAACTGTGGAGGCGAAGAATGAAAGATATCTCAACACTCTGTTTCAATCAAGTTCCTGCCTTGTTCTGGGGAGGCTGAAGACGATGTAGTTTGAAAGCGGTGTTACTTTCAGTGATGCTTGTAGATATCCTCTTTTTGCTACATTGCAACCTTTATGTATCATTTCAAAATATCTGAGGGTTTTGAGAAAAAAACACACACATGGACACTCAAAGCTTGTGTTTAGAGCTGGAGACAGAAGGAATGTTTAGTGCATGTCTCTCAGGTCCTTTAGCTCTCTGAGAAAATGTCTCTGTGGTATAAGAAGCTTGTTTACATTATTGGGAGGAACTGGAGAAGGTTTGAGACCACCATTTTGGGTCTTGTAGTAACCGTGTTATGTCACAACTTGAAAAACATCCACGAGTTTGCTGGTTCTGTGGACATTTCTTTTGTCCCCTTCTTTCTCAACTTGTAACTGCCATGTGTTGTAAACTGGACCTCTGGCCTCTCACTTAACTTCTTTTCTGATTATAAAAACCACCCTTTGAACTGTCCTAGCCCTTTAGTAAGTAGGGGTGCTTAGGGATGCATGACAGTTATTTATTTATTTATTTATTTATTTATTTATTTATTTATTTATTTATTTATTTATTTATTTATTTATTTATTTATTAGTATTTGTACCCTGCTTTTTTCCTTGGAAAAGGACCAAAAAGTCCTTTCCTTGTTGTCCCTATGAAGTTGGGTCCTATGTGGTATTTTAGAAGTCTGCTATTAAGACTGCTTTACCAAAATTGGAATTACTGTATATACTTGAATATAAGCCTAGTTTGTCAGCCCTAATTTTGGGCTGAAAAGGGGGGGTCCTCAACTTATATGCGGGTCAATACTTTTAGCCACTGAGGCAGGTGCTTGGGTCGGTGTCGAAAAGTCATTTTAAACATTGCACACCGCTTCTCCTGACACCACCACACCCACATCAGGGGGGAGCAGCACACACTGTTTAAAATTACTTTTAGCCACCAAGGCAAGTGCTTGCCTTGGTGGCTAAAAGTCATTTTAAACATCACACACCTCTCCCCCAGCTCACAAAGGAGGAGTTGCCAGGCCCTGCTGCATTTCCCACCCTAGACTTATACTTGAGTCAATAAATTTCACCAGTTTTTAGGGGTTAAATTAGGGGCCTCGACTTATACTCGGGTTGACTTATACTCGAGTATATACAGTAACTAAGAATAAGGATTTTAATCTTATCTAATATGACTTGATTCTTGGCCATTCTGTCCAATTCCAGTGGTATTTTAGTGGTGGGGGTGTGGGTGTGGGGAGAATCCTCCTGATTTACCTATCAGGGCCACGTATTTCCAAAAGTTCTGCTGCTGCTTTAATCTTTGTTTCATAAGAATCAACTTCTGATTGACGAGTGACGGACATAAACTCCCAGTGGGACACAAATAAAAAGAATGTTTTCTTGTAGGCATTGACTGGGCTCCCAAGAGTGACCGCATTGTCACCTGCGGTGCTGACCGTAACGCTTATGTCTGGAGCCAGAAGGATGGAGTGTGGAAACCTACCCTAGTCATCCTGAGGATCAACCGGGCGGCTACCTTTGTCAAGTGGTCTCCGCTGGAGAATAAATTTGCGGTGGGAAGTGGAGCTCGCCTTATATCGGTGTGCTACTTTGAATCTGAAAACGACTGGTAAGAAGGCAAATAATGCCAGCCAGCTCTTCTTCTTGTACCTTGCTGATATAATAAATATGTCAGTGCACATTACAGTTAGAGGATTATCAGTGATCTCTTAACTGCCTGGGCTTCAGTGTCTATATAATTTTCCTTTTATCTCTTTTAAAGTGTGTGTGTGTCGGGGGGGGGGGGAGCTGCAGTCGAGTCTGTCGCTTGTCACGGCCGCAGTAGAAAAGCTGTTGGCCCCATTGAGCAGTGGTTCTCAACCTGTGGGTCCCCAGATGTTCCTGGACTGCAACACCCAGAAGTCTTCATCTCTAGCTGAGCTGGCCAGGATTTCTGGGAGTTGCAGTCCAGGAGCATCCAGGGGCCCACAGGTTGAGAACCATTGCTATAGAGTATTTTAAACCTTGAAAATGGAACCAGGACTGTGATAGGATTTCAGAGACCTAACTAATGTTGCTTTTGCAACCGTTAGCTGGTTAGGTGGAATCCATTAATTCTCTTGTGTGCCTTAAGAACACAAGAAGAGCCCTGCTGGATCAGGCCAAAGGCCCATCTAGTCCAGTTTCCTGTATCTCACAGTGGCCCCACCAAATGTGTCCAGGAGAGCACGAGACTTGATATCTGTCTCCTGATGCCTTGATCAGAATCCATTGTTACCTGGCCACTGGCACTAGAATCAGTAGTCTGCCTCCCCAGAAGTTTCTTGGGTCGAGCAGAAGACCCTGGGACAGGCTTTTAATTTCACAGACTGCTGGGAGGAAACGGTTCCAATTCCTTTGACATTCGTTTTGAAAATATTACTGTTGGGTTCTGACCACTGCTTCCCTCCTGTGGCCACGACAATCGGTGGCTCTTGCAGCGCCTGTTCCAGCCTTGTGCGTCAAGAGGTAAAAGTTTCTTCCTGCTTCTGGTCCTTCCCTCTAGGTGGGTCAGCAAGCACATTAAGAAGCCCATTCGCTCGACTGTCCTTAGCCTGGACTGGCACCCCAACAATGTCTTGCTAGCAGCCGGATCCTGTGACTTCAAATGCAGGTAAGGGAAGCCACGTCGCTTGAGGAAGTGGGTCTGGATCGCTTTATCACAGGCCTGCCCAACAGGTAAACCGCGGGCTGCTGGTAGCCCCTGAAGGGTTCAAAAGTAGCCTGTCGGCCATCAATAAAAAAAGAGTACGGGGATAAGTTCTCCACCCCTCCCTCCCCCATCCTAAGGACCACCACTGCCCCAGCAAAGTTCTGGGTCTGCCAGCCCACTGTCTCAGCCGAGTGAGGCAGTTCAAGGGCCATGGAGCACTGAAATCTGCTCCCTCCAGAACAGATTAATTGGTTTTAAATCCATTCCTATGGGAAACCGCTGCTCTACTTACAAAAGTTTTTTTTTTACTTATGAGCATGTGCTCGGAACAGATACAATTTAAGTAGAGGTTTTAGTGTCGTAGCCCTCATGCACTTTGGGCCAGAAAAAGTAGACCTTGGCCTGTTCAAAGTTGAACAGCCCTGCTTTATCAAATCCATTAGCAAGGCTGCATGGAGGCACTGGAGTCATGGTCTTTTCTCCAGGAGGTGGCAAGACAACAACACGGGCCAGCATCTGAAAAGGTGGCCCAGACTTGGGGGAGACATTTTAGATCATTAGTATTCAAAAGTGGTAAGAAAGACCAGCTTCCGAGGTGCCAAGACAAAGTGACCACTCAGGCAGCCTCCTGCATCTTGGGATATCATTTGACCCAGTTCCCATCTTGGGCCAGAAAAATCTTTTGTTGAAATTATAGATGTGGCTGTCTCTCTGCCCAAAGCCAGGGCCAGAATGTCACAAAATATCACTATCTTGATATTTTGAGCTGCCACTGGCTGTCTCATAGATGAAATTAACATTCTTGGCATGCAGACCTTTGGGTAGTGGGCGGCATATAAGTTGTATAAATAAAATAAAAATAAATTAGATGCCTTCAGTTATTAGCAATTTTAGAGTTCTTTCCTGGTTTGTTACACCAGTCATCTAGAGGATGAGATAGCGTTTGGTGTTGTGAACAACTTAAATCCCTCCTGGATGCTGTCATCTTTAAATGAATGTAGTGCATGGCTTTTTTGCCCTGAAGCTTATTTCAGGTGGTTAAGCTACTGCCCAGTTGGAAAACCCTCCCAAGTAACCATACCTTGACTCAGCTGAAAACAGAGGCAGGAAGAGGTCTCTCTGGAGATTTTATGTCGTTCCCCACTTTGAGGGTTGTACAGTGACCCCCTGCCTATCACAGGGGTTAGGGACCTGACCTGACCCGTGATAATTGAAAATCTGCAATATGCGGATGCAGGTCGAGTCAGGCCCTGGGGGGGGGGGTAAGCTGGGGGTTCTTGTACTTACCCCCAGCCTGGCCCTACCCCAAATGGGCCTCAAAAGGGCCTCCCTGCAAACCCGAAGTGACTTCGGGTAAACTGGAAATTATTTCTGAGGCCTCCGACAGGCCTAGAAAGGCTGCCGGAGGCCTCAGAAATGATTTTCAGTGGTCCAGAAGTCACTTCCAGTTCGCAGGGAGGCCCTTTTGGGGCCTCTAGAAGGTCCAGGAAGCCCCTCACAGGCCTGTTCCGGGTAGCTCCAGTCCTGGGGTAAGTATGGGAGGCTTGAAACAGGACTTCCCCCCCTTACCCTAAGGAGCGTTTTTTCATATACTGTGGTCCCGTAATAGAGCGGGACCACAGTATATGAACCACAAAAGGGCGGGGGACCACTGTACTCAAAAAGCAGTCATTTAAGAAATGTAGGGACCAGACTCTTCCCCCCCCCCACACACACAACCCAAACATTTATAGTTGTGGTTTCTAGGGATGATGCGATTCTGAAACACTTGAAAGTCACGAGGCTGGGCATAATTCATGTCAGGGAAGATAAGCAAAGCCCCCTCTTTTCCCAGTGGTGTTTGATCTCTCACAAAGCTGGAGGTAGTTTTCATCCAAAGGAGAGGCTGACAGCCTGGATGTCATTAGGAGTGTGGCCTGGGGTTGCCTATGAATTTCCAAGCGGTGGGATGTGATGATGAGTCATCCCGATGTTCTTCATTGTGTAGTTCGTCCTGGAGCTCCCAGTGTGTGTGAGGGATCTTTGATGCAATGTCAGAATGGCTGCCGTTATCGGCATTCAAGCTGCTCTCCAGCTCCCTTTGAGTTTGGAGACCTTTAGGTGGGAGGAGAAGGTTAGCGGTGAGAGGGAAAAATGCCTCTAGTCTTAGGAAAAGCAACATCAAATTAAAAGAGTTCTTTTTTCATAATATGGGTACCTGTGGCCTCTTGGAAAGACTTATTCGTGCCTCATGTTGGAGGCTTTCCGCTGCCTTTAACTTGCTGTGTCCTATTTCCATACATTAGCAGAGCTTGCCTTCCTCGGCTTTTGCGGGTGGCTTTCTGAAATCAGGCCACCCTCTGAGTGTTCGGACCTGCTGCCAACTTTTAAGATTTCCAACCATTGCCTTTAGTTGTTGCAGGCTTTTTCACAGCTACAGTCTCTGGCTGTGTGACACATCTGACTCTCCTTCATAGGCTTTTTAGAAGAGGTGGGCAGATCTGGGGTTTTGGAGCACAGCTCCCAGAATTCTCCAGGAAGCATAACTGCGATGGGCAATTCTTGGAGGTGTAGTCCAAAATCCCAGATCACTACATATCTGTGGTTTGGATTCAGACTGGTTGGGAAAGCATGCAACCTTTGGCATTCACAAGGGCTGCTTCATTAAATGGAATGGATCATCATATTCTCTGCCTAAGGAGCAGGGCGTGCTTTCTACTAGTAGGATTCAGATGACTGGAATCTCTTCTCCTTGTCTCCCCTCCCCCCCTTCCAAATGAAACAGTCATACTAACCTGGCTCACTTTTCACTGTGAGTAAAAATACAGTGGTACCCTGACTTAGGAGGGGCCCGACCTACGAATATCCCAACTTACGAGCGCTCTTCAGCGCTTCCCTCCACTGGCTGCTTACGAGCAAGATCGGGGATTCCCCATCTTGCGAGCAGCGGGTGGGTGGGTGAGGGTGTCGGGATTTGAATTGAAATGCTGCCTCGGTGACTGGAAGGCAATTCAATAGTGGGTGCACAGCTTCTCCCGAGCACCAGGGAGGCATTTGGAGCCCCTCACCCTCCCATATTCTAACTTGTCCCTCTTTGTTTCCAGAGTGTTCTCAGCATACATCAAGGAAGTAGACGAGAAACCGGCCAGTACGCCCTGGGGCTCCAAGATGCCCTTCGGGCAGCTGATGGCTGAATTCGGCGGGGCGGGAAGCGGAGGCTGGGTCCACAGCGTCAGTTTCTCTGCCAGTGGCAACCGCCTGGCCTGGGTCAGCCACGATAGTACGGTGTCGGTTGCAGATGCCTCCAAGAGCATGATGTAAGCAATGCAGCACACGGCCTTAGGCTGAATATCCTTAAAAGCAGAACATCGTCAAGGTCCTTCCTGCAGGTTGGATCCATCCATCAGCAGTGCGTTGATGTGCATGTTCCGTGACTACTCTGGATCGGCAGCTTCCATCCTTGATTGTAATTCAAAATAACAAGGATCGGGACGTATCAGAAATGACGGACTGATTTTGAACTGGCGGAGCTACTCAGGTTTCCCCCTGCTTGCTGGTTTCATGTGCTGAAACCTTCTGACAGTGATGCACCTGTCAGGTCAGAGCTGTTTTGCATGCCGTATCGCCATGGCCCCTGGCGCTCTGAAGCTCCTTGCTGTGTGATGCGCTTCTAATGACCTTCCTCAGGGAAGGTTCCACATCCTCAAGTCCTTGTAAAGCAGAACTGCCCCAAAGCAAAGAGGAAGGAGCTCCCTTATTGCTCTGTTTCTCAGATCTGCCGGTCTTCATACTGGCTACAGGGGAAAGTTAGGGGAGTCTGCCAGCTAACGGCCGAAGGTGGTACTATAGCCCTCCGACTGGGATACCTGTTGAAAATCCATTGTGCTGGTTCAGGTTAATTAAAACATAGCACACCTATCCCTCATTTTGTGTGCCCAGTTGCAGGTATGCTTGTTTCATAGCCTTCAAGGAATGGCTCTCTGACAGGCACCTATCCTTTATTATTAGAAATAAAGCATTGTGGAATATCTGGCCAAGAGAGACAAGATACTTCACTTATAAGCTGCTGCAGGATCAACCCACTTATTAATAAACCAAAGTTTTTTGGCTGATTTTCCCTCTGGAGATCAAGACAGAAGATACAGAGGCTGAATTGGTTGATTGTTTAGGCAATTCAATGTTATTCCTGTTACACACATTTTTTAAAAAAAATCGCAGCAGGAGGGAATGTAGGATCTCATATATCCCCTTAATATGTTTTAAATGGTTTTATATTTCTTAATGTACTTTATGTGATAAGAACATAAGAAGAGCCATTCTGGATCGGGCCAAAGGCCCATCTAGTCCAGCTTCCTGTATCTCACAGTGTCCCCACCAGATGCGACTGGGAGCGCACGAGACTAGATAGCTGGGTCAGTGCCAGCTTCTGTCCTAGTAAACAGCCATCTCTTTGCAGGATGCTGTTAATTCAGAACGGTTGAAAGAGCGCTTGTGTGTGTGCGTGTGCAGTGCATCACTAACAATGTGGTCTTGGGTTTAGGGTCTCGCAACTGAAGACTGAGTTCCTGCCACTGCTGAGCCTGTCGTTTGTTTCGGAGAACAGTGTGGTGGCTGCTGTAAGTATCTTCTCTCAACTTGCGTCGGCTTAAAAACTCCTCAGCCGTGCACAGAGGGGACCTTAGGCCGTTGGATCTAAGCAGATGGTCCTAAAGCTTCAGTGTTTTGGTTACCTTGTTCCTGCTTTTCCAATAGTATTTATGTTCTCCCAAAAGAGCTCATGGTGCAGTGGTTAAATGTCTGCACTGCAGGTAAAACTTTGCTCACGACCTGGAGTTCAATCCCTGGTAGCAGGCTCAGGGTTCACTCCGCCTTCCATCCTTCCAAGGTCAGTAAAATGAGTATCCAGCTTGCTGGGATGGGGGTGAGGGGCAATGTGTAGCCTGCGTACTATAATTAAAAACTGTAAACTTCCAGAGACTATTTGAAGTGGTATGGGGCAGTATGTAAGCAGAACACTTTGCTTTCTTCAAATAAATTCAAGGCCATGTACACAGTTCTTTTCCCCACCGCTGTTCTTGCAATTCTGCTGTGAGGTAAAGTCGACTGAGAGAGATGCAAGATTTTGAATCATTGTTGTGTGTGTTGTGTTGTTACAGTCGTGACTGATTCTTTGTGACCCCATGTCCCTGGAGTTTTCTTGGCAGGGATACTGGAGTGGTTTGCCAGTTCCTACTCCAGGCGCCTACAGCACCTGGTATTCCCTGGTGGGTCTCCCATCCAAGTACTAACCAGGGACGACCCTGCTTAGCTTCCCAAATCAGGCGAGATCGGATATATACTTTTATCGCCCTGGCTCCCAAGGAGTTTCCTGATAATGGAAGCGATCCCGTGAAGAAAACCCTCCCCTTCGAAACTAGCCTTTGCTTTAAAAGTGATCTTTCCGAGGGGGCCAGGACTTAGCCTAAACCCGTTTCCCACCTCCCTCAGAAAAGCTGTGCTTCTGCTGGTTTCTTCCAGGGCCACGATTGCTGCCCGATGCTTTTCAGCTGTGACGATCACGGCGCCCTTTCCTTCGTCTCCAAGCTTGACATTCCCAAACAGAGCATCCAGCGCAACATATCGGCCATGGAGCGCTTCCGCAACATGGACAAGAGGGCCACTACGGAGGATCGCAACACCGCTCTGGAGACACTGCACCAGAACAGCATCACGTAGGTGCCACGGGGGGGGGGGGCTTTGGCCTCTTGGAGGAAAGGGACTCTCATGCACCTTAGCCCCTTCAAGACTTGGCCCTTGCATCGCCACAACGGGGCCACTGGTCAGGGTTGCCATTTTCTGGAAGGTCAAGGATAGTCAGGGAAATTGGTCTGATGTCAGGGAAATCAGGGAAACTGTGATTAAAATATATTCAAGCAGTGGGTTTTTTGACCTGCTTCTACAAGAGCAGGATTTTTTTCCCTTGTGGCAGCTGGAATAGGGAAGTACAGGCGTACCTCAGTTTATGAAGTTAATGTCATTTCTGGGATGTTTTGTATTCTGGAAAATTTGTAAACCGGAAAAACACGGGAGTGCAGTGCGTCCTGGCTACTTTTGTCACAGTGCCTTATGTAAACCGAGGTATTGTGGAGGGGGGGGAGTTGCGGAATGTAAACCAACATTATTCCCAATGGATTTCCTTTTGTGAACCAAAAATTGTGTTAATGGAGGTACTCGTCAACCGAGGTATGCCTGTAGAAGAATATGAGTAAAACTTAATGATTCCTTTTCTCAGCTCCACCCCCAGCAACCAGCCTGATGGGTTTGTTGAGCTCTGTCCCTACATGATTTCCAAAGTCTACTTGTCTCATTTGCAAAGCAAAGCTAGTTTAAATGTTCAGCAATATACAAACTTTAACCGTTTTAATCCCTACCAGTTAATACTGCATTTAACTTATACATAAAAATAAGCATACAGTAATACCTCGTTAGACGAATGCCCTTAAGATAAAAAATGTTTGGCCACCCTCAGTGAGCGCACCTGTGCCATTCTCGTGGGCCTGTTCTCGGTTGACCTCTGGGAGATACGCTCCGACAGGTACTCTGGTCCCAAGCCATGGAGGGCTTTGAAAATCAAAACCAAGACCTTGAACCTTATCCGGAGGACAACGGGTAACCAATGCAGGCGGACCAGAACTGGGGTGATGTGCTCGAATCTACGAGAACCCACCACCAGTCTGGCCGCCGCATTTTGTACCAGCTGGAGCCTCCGGACAAGGGACAAGGGCATGCTCACGTAGAGGGCATTGCAGTAGTCGATCCTCAAAACCACGAGGGCCTGCACAACTGTCTTCAGGGAGGACTCATTGAGGTACGGTCAGATCTGGGCGATCCTGTAGAGATGGAAAAAAGTGGACCTGGAGACCGCTGTCACCTGGGCTTCCAGGGAGAGGGCTGAGTCCAGGACCACACCTAGATTCCTGGCCTTGTCTGTAGGCTGGAGGGAAACCCTTCTACCCTTTCCTCCAAATCTTACAAGGCCTTTTAATTGTCTCGGCAGCCAAGTGTCTATTTATGAAGTGGACAAACGGGACTGTCGTAAGTTCTGCACCACCGGCATCGATGGAGCCATGACCATTTGGGACTTCAAGGTAGGCTTTGGGGGCACCCCGTCCCCCAGAGGCCCCACATGGGCAGCATAGATGACCCCCCCCATGGGTCACCTTCACTGTTCCTTGGATTAGTATAAGAGACCTGTGAATAGCGTTGCCTGGTGTCAAGTATTCTTCTTCCCACACTGCTTATCTTCCAGGTGTTTTTAAGAGCAACACTTCTGTATCTTTTTTTTTATTTTATTTTACAAATCTTCATTGTTTCCAGCTCTTGGTCCCATGGGGGGAGGGGGCATGCGTAACTTCCGTGCCAATGAATGTTGAAGTCTGCCCCTGTGTCAGAGAGGCAGATAAATAGAATTATCACATTTGTTTTTTCCCCATGATTATCCTAAACCTGGGGAGATGCAGACACCAAAGAAATCGCCAAATCCCCACTGCTGTTACCAACCCTTTTTAAATAAAATAAAATAAAATAAACCTTCTAATCTAAGGAATCTCTCCCTGCCTGCAGCTTTTGACATTTCAGCAGGGACCACTCTCACGCTTTCAGGCCTGTCCCCGTGCCCGGAACAATGAGACATTCTCTCATTCTCTTAATGTCGATCCCACTGTGCTTCCTGGACAGGAGCTGGACCTGATGATCTGTAGGGCCCCTTGATGATGATGATAAGGAGGAGGAGGAGGAGGAGGAACAGCTTAGGGAGCTGGGAATGTTTAGCCTTTCAAAAAGAAGGTTGAGGGGGGATATGATAGCTATGTTTAAATATTTGAAAGGATGTCCTATTGAAGAGGGAACAGGTTTGTTTTCCATGGCTTCAGAGACTAGGACTCGGGGCGATGGTTTCAAACTACAGGAGAAGAGATTCTATTTGAACATTAGGAAGAATTTCATGAAGGTTAGAGCTGTTCGGCAGTGGAATATGGAATATGCTGCCATGGAGGGTGGTGGAATCTCCTTTGGAGGTTTTTAAGCAGAGGCTGGATGGCCATCTGTCGGAAATACTGTGATGGGGGTTCCTGCATGGCAAGGGGTTGGACTAGATGGCCGTTGAGGTCTCTTCCAACTCTATGATTCTATGATGATGATGATGATGATGATGATGATGATGATGATGATGATGATGATGATGATGATGATGATGATGCAAGTTCCTGGCTGCAATTTGCGCTGAATACGAAGTCCTGTGTTCTCCCAGAACAGCCGTTTTCCCATAGCTGCAATGCTGTAGTTATAACATTGGTGTGTCTTTTTCTTCCCCTTAAAGACCTTGGAGTCCTCCATTCAGGGCCTGCGAATCATGTAAAGCCGCCTTGATGTCCTCTAGCAAGACAACTCGCTCTGACGCCTGCACAGACTTGAACAGGGATGGTGAAGATGTCCACTTTTTGAAGCACTGAGAAGCACATGGTGGATTCCCTCCCTCTCTTTTCACACACACCCCCTTTTTTTTGGTGAAATGTGTTGGTTTGCAAATCAGCTGTGATTACGGTATATATTTGGTATTGTTTTTTTATTATTGCTGTTCCTTGTTTCATTCCATTCCTTTTATCAAAACAGTTTACTGCAGGAAGTATGAATCACTAACTTAAAAGGGGAACTTGATAGACAACTTGTCTGCTAGAAAATAAAAAAGAAGCCAAACAAGTTTCTTTGCTTGCTTCCTCCATTCCAATGGGTCACCTTGTATAATCTGGGGCAGGAAAGAGGATCAAGACCGATGCCCTCATTGCTTTCAGACCCTCCGTGCCACCCTTTCCAAGTAGCTCACGTGGAATCTGGATCGGGACCATGGAATGGTAGAGCTTCAACAAGTAACTTTTTTTGGACCATAACTCCCAGCAGTCGCAACCAGCAGGGAGAATGCACTGCTCTAAGCCAGGCATATCCAAACTTCGGCCCTCCTGATGTTATGGACCACAACTCCCAGAATTCTAAGCTTAGATTGCCAATGGCAAAGGACTGGGAGTTGCTGTTCAAAACATCTGGAGGGCCGAAGTTTGGACATGCCTGCTCTAAGCACTGTAGCGTTGCATTTCTAACACTGGCCTGCTAGTTGCCCCTCTGAAGTTTGTAAGGAACGCACACTGGGAGATACCACTCAAAGTCAGGGGTGAGATGGATGCAGACTTCACTTCAATCCTGATGCTTAAAAACAAAAGCCTTTCATTGGGTCAGGTTAAGGCAGTGGTTCCCAGCTTTTCTTGGACCACAACTCCCAGCAAACACCGCTAGCAGTGAAGGCTTCTGGGAGTTTCAGTCCAAGGACGTTTGGGTACCCGAATACTTCAGTCCTGTGCAGTTCGTATACTTCTCTATGAGGTTGAAACTTGGACCCTTACAGATGCATTATGCAGGAAGCTGGAAACATTTGAAATGGGGACATGCAGCTGAATGCTGAAGATACCTTTGACAGCCAGAGTCACTAATGTGACCGTATTACAAGGCATGAATAGAAAGCTACCATAAAGAGAAGAAAATGGCAATAATTCGGTCACATAATGCGCAATAACAAGTCCCATCTGCTGCAGGTTATCCTTCAGCAAAAACATAAATGGGAAGCATGGCCCAAGACGTAGAAGAACATTCTGGCTTAAGAATTTAAGCCAATGGTTTGCAACGGGCACAGCTTTTCTGTTTAGAATAGCTTTGGATTAAAAAAACACATTATGCTACTGATCTCCAACGTTCTACGAAGACGTGGCACTTGAAGAAGAACAAGGAGTTTGGAATGATGGGGCTAAAGAACCAGGTTGTGATCCAGTATAGATTTGCCAGTGCAGGAAAGCCAGCCCTGGGGGTGGTGGTGGTTGGAATGTCACCCTTGGCATGTCTTGACTTGGAGAGGAATCTGCCCCAGAAGAACCCTCCAGATGGAAATCTTTTGCAGGACAGAAGACACCCAGGAGGTCATCTCTTGTGGCAAAGGAGTGCAGCACCACCCTTGTTCTTGGGGCAGCTCTCTGGCCGCTTCCACAAGCAAGGCATGGAGACGGGACCGCTCGTCTGCTTTCCTACCAAGTGGTTTTGGGGACGCACCGCTCTCCAACCGGCAGTCTTCAGTAGGCGGTGCCCAGTGTAACGATACAGGATTCCAGGATGCCAGAGAATTAAAATAAAGCATCAGGCTTGCACTGTTCAAGAAACGGCTTCCAGCAAAAGCCAAACAAATTTCAAAGCATATTTGGGGATGCTACAGTTCCAATTTTCACCAGGTAGTTGTGAAAAGCCCATTTGGCAGGAACAGCCATTTGTAAGCGGGGCTAAGTTGCTTCATATGCAAATATGCAACGAGCTCAGCTCTACCTCAGAGGTAAAGGTAAAGGTCCCCCCCCCGCACATGCGTGCTAGTTGTTTTCGACTCTAGGGGCGATGCTCATCTCCGTTTTCAAGCCAAAGAGCTAGTATTGTGCAAGTCTGTGGTCGGCGTGGCTGAACGCGTTTACACGCATGGAACAATGTTAACCTTCCTGCTTTTTATGGCAGCACCTAGTTACCTACTTGCATTCAACTACTTGCATCTAACCCTAACCCGCAAACTGGGTACTCATTTTACCAACCTTGGGCGGATAGAAGGTGGGTCAACCACAAGACGGATACCTGGGATTGAACCCCAAGTTGTGGGCACAGTTTTGGCTGCAGTAGAAGCACTGTGTCACGTGAGGAGGGTTGAGGAGAGGGACTAATCTGGCTCAAATCTAAGTCCAAGATGTTTTACCACTCTCAAGCTAAGATTACCAGTTGTAGAGCATGTGCAGAGTGCTCTGTAACATTAAAAAGCAGCAGAGTGGCAGCATTTTACCAGTAGGTTAAAAAGGGAATTTTAGGTCTGACTTTAAGATAGGCTGTTGGGGTTTTGCATCTTCTCTATGGTAACTGCCCTTTAGCTGGCCCTGGAATGACATCGATTTCTGGTGGATTGTTGAATGGACTGGATCCAGATCTGTTTTTAGGTCCTCCTCTCAGCAGTGAAGCATACCTGGATCGCCAGGGGCCAGGAGTAGATGGCACACAGGCGCCAGGCACGCATGCATGGATCACGAATTTTTAATTTAAATTGTAAACTGCTTTGGGAGCTGGTCTTGACTGAAAAGCAGAGGTTGAATTAAACTGGATCTCTTTGTGCTTGATCTGAAAATAAATGGAAGCACTCGCTTCTGGTAGTACAATGAAGACTTCCCATCTCAGGATGTGGATGGTAATCCGTGAAAGCTGTGAAGGTTGTAAATCTGTGAAGGATGCAAATCAGATCTCGTAAAGATGCCAGAATATTCTTGCCATTAGGGTACCTGCTAAACCAGACCAGCCTCACCAACTTCCTTGTCAATGATGCTGTGTTGTCGTCACACAACCCTGGAGCCAGCATTCCGTGTCTTCCTTTGGCGTTGGGTCAAACGGAGTAGAAGATCTTGGGCCAGCCGTGCCCGTTGCAGTGAACACAAGATGTGAGAAGAGCAGCCGGTGAGAACAGTGGCGATGGGGAAATTCCCTGTGTCCATTTCTGGTTCCTTGCTTGGACCCAGGAGCTGGCAAGATCCCTTCCCGAGCGGTAGATAAGATGTACATATGTGGGTAGCTGGGCAGTTCAAGGGTCAGGGTCTCCAGAAAACGTGGTCCAAGCTGTTGTTGGGCCATGCCATTCCCTGGGGGTGATCATCAGCTGCCTGACCCTGCCTCCAAGGGCTGTTCTGATGACCCTATCAAGGAGGAAGAGAGAAACCATGTACAAGCAATTAGAATAAGTGGGCTCTTTTCTGTTGCTCAAGAAAGAACCAGAGAAGGAAGGAGTCTGCTTGCGGGGTCCCTGCTAAAGCCTCGTTTCCAAGGAGCCCACTGGGATGGCTGATGCGGAGGTGGGCAGTGGGGTGATGAACAGACTACAGCACAGCCAAGTAGCCTGCCCCATCGCCCAGACATGTCATCTTAACTTCTGCCCCCCCCCAAGCAGAAATGGGAGTACAACGGGTAGGGTCTACAATCTGCATTGAGCCAGTAAGTGGCAAGCAGCCAGGCTGAGCCTGCTCCCCAAATGAGCAATCTGGGAAGAGTTGTTGCTTCATTCTTTTAGAAAGACCCACTATCAGCTCATCTATGCAGCCAGCAATTTCTATGGGCGTTTATACATGACCCCTAAGCTGCGCTGCAAATGGCTCCCAGCTCCGGAGCTTAGAAATGTTTCCCCACCAGCTCCGGAGTTTGCAGACAATTAAGTGTGACCCCACCCACTTTAGCACGACCCAGCACACTTTTCTTGTATCTTCTCTCTGGAGGTGAAAAATATTTGATGCGGATAAGAGTGCCGGGCTCTCCTCGCTTGACTGTTTTTTTTTTTGCCTCCCGCCCCTTTAAGAGCCTCTTGAGAAGGAACCAGGAAGTAACGGGGCTCGGCACCGGCAGATTAGTAAAGGCTTCTTTTGTCCTTTTTTCCCCTCCATCCCCTCACGCGGACAGGAGCAGGAAGTGCTGAGGGGTGGGGACGCAAGAACAGAAACGAACCCCCCAAGATCTCTGGTCCAAATTTAAGGGACCAGAGGATCTTAGGGGTTGATTTTTTTCCATGCCTCGCACAGCTCTAACTGGTCCTCTGGTCCTCGATTTTGCTAGGCAGTGGTCCTGCTTCCCGGGGATGAGGGGGTGGGGGGCTTGGGCACCACCCCAATACAACTTGCTGGAGGTGGTGGAGGGGTGAAACCACAAGAACAGCTGCTTTTACGGGCTCCCCATTTGGACAAGCAAGGGAATTGGACGGAAGAAAACCTAACCTAAGCCAGCTCCCTGGAAACTCATCTGGGAATCTGGATACATCAAATTACACATCCCATAATCTGTTACACAGGACTTGGAAAGCACCTGGTTACAAAGCAGGAAATGTCTTGTTACTGTTTCTTGAAAAGAGCACATCTAAGTTGCATCACTAGTCCCTAACAAAAACAACCACAAACCTTGGTAAGTAACAAGAGCTGGATTAGTCTCTTTTTATATACGTGTGTGTGTGGGGGGGCATCTCAGGCATGTTTTGTACCATAGATCAGTGACTTATTGGGCCATTTTTAGTGGTCTAGTCCAATACACCACCTGTTCCTGCATTTGCATTGTTGCCTTCTAGCAATAAAGGTTACAAAAACCTACTTTTATGGACGATTAATTCTCAAACACCCCCAGTGGCTACACAGCCACTATCTATCCAAGTACAGTGGTACCTTGTATAAAGGAATTAATTTGTTCCAAATGAAATTCTGTTAAGCAAATTTTCCTTTATACAAATTTCCCATAGGAATGCATTGAAAACAGAATAATCCCTAATCACGACCATTTTTAAGTTGTACAGATTCACCCCATAGGCGATTCTGTTAAACAAATTTCCCCTATCTCCAGAATTTTTTATGTTGTACAGATTTTATGTTATACAAACCGTTTGTTGTACAAGGGTCCACTGTACTTTTTAGCTTAAATAATAATAAAGTCTTGTCTTTAAACCGTTTTATCTATAAACCTAGCTAACTTATTCAGGGGGCCCTTGGGAACCGCAATTAATTTTCAATTAACTCCCCAACTCTGCCCTTCCAATTGGATGGGCTGGATTTGCCAAAAATAAAACACCTCCAAACCCTGGGCTGCTCTGGGTTCCTCCACCCATGGCCAATTTTAACTCATTTCCTGTTTTTCCACATCCCCCTTTTTTTTTAAATATTCCAGCTGGAGGCAGAACTGTGCAGAGCTTAGAAAGCTGCTTTTTTTTTGGGGGGGGGGAATAATTTGAAATTTGGAGACCTTTAGAACAAAACCAAGCAAAAACAAATCCAGTCCCCCAGGTCTACCTGAAAGAAGAAATCTTTGCAGGCCTTAAAAGTGTCCCTGTGTTGGATCATCCAGCGGTCTAAAAGAGGTGGGAAGGGGTGTTTCCCCCCCCAGCAGCTGGCAATGCTCATCATTGCCTTAAACGCCTCCAGATGTTCCCATTGCCAGGGCACAGCTGGAGAAAACTCTCCTAACCTCGGAGAGCAGCGTGTTGAGATACCAGAAGGGGCAGCTTCCGGCGGGTAGAAATTGTTTAACTCGGGTGTAGGAGGGATGGAGGGGGGGGAGGCTTGAGAACAGGCTTTGCTTTGCTGGCAGGGCAGAATCAGGAAGTGAAGAACTGTTCGGCTAAAAAGGGCCTGGCCTCCGGGGATGAAGCTTGCAGAGAGGTGAGTTGGCTTAGCACAGAAAAACCGCTTCCCCTTCCCGCAGCCGGCTTGCATGAGTTTACCTGGGCGGCGGTGCTAGAGTAGAAAGAATACTTTGATCAGCCTGATCCTGGGACACATAACTTGTTGGGACTCTTAACTCTCCATTCTAGGGAGTTGAACTGAGACTTCCTGCATAGGGAACAAATCTGGGACAGCTGCAGAGAGAGAGGGGGGCTGTATTTCTGCTTGTGGGTCAAGAGAAATAATTGAGAAAGAGGTTCTTTTCTGGCTGTTGGTTGGTCAAAAGGAAAAAAAAATACAGGGGTACCTTGTATAAAGGAATTAATTTGTTCCAAATGAAATGATGTTAAGCAAATTTTCCTTTATACAAATTTCCCATAAGAATGCATTGAAAATGGAGCAATCCCATTTTTATGTTGTACGGATTCTCCTCCGTAGGCGATTCTGTTAAGCAAATTTCCCCTATCTCCGGAATTGTTTATGTTGTACAAATTTTACGTTATCCAAGCTGTTTGTTATACAAGGGTCCACTTGTACAAGAAGCAGTGAATGGGGACAGACACCCTTTCCTTCCTTTTTATAATTCTAACCCAAGTCCAGGTTTAGTGCATGGTAGTGCATGGAGGCCGTGACCGCCTGGGTCTTCCTAGCCCTCCCTCCCTCCCTCCTGTGTTGTGTTGTTAGAGTCGTGACTGACTCTTTGTGACCCCATGTCCATGGAGTTTTCTTGGCAGGAGTACTGGAGTGGTTTGCCAGCTCTTACTCCAGGCACCAACACCCAGTGTTCCACTCCTACCCTGTTTTCCCAAAAATAAGATACCCCCCGAAAATAAGACCTACTTACAGTTTTGCCTCTAGCTGAAATATAAGGCATCCTCCCGAAAATAAGGCCTCCCCGATAATAAGATAATAATAAATGGGTACTGTATTCTTCTCCATGGAAAAAATAAGACATCCCCTGAAAATAAGACCTAGTGCATCTTTGGGAACAAAAATTAATATAAGACACTGTCTTATTTTCGGGGAAACACAGTAGGATAACAAGCCATTGTAAAAGGACATTTTCTCTCTCTCTCTATCTCTCCCCACCACCGGTCTATATTCCCAGCTTAGGGAGCTGGGAATGTTTAGCCTTACCAAAAAAAAAAAAAAAAAAAAAAATGGGAGGAGATATGATAGCTATGTTTAAATATTTGAAAGGATGTCACATTGAAGAAGGGACTGATTTATTTTCCATGGCTTCAGAGGCTAGGATGCGGGGCAATGGTCTCAAACTACAGGAAAAGAGATTCCATTTGAACATTAGGAAGAACTTCATGACAGTTAGAGCTGTTCGGCAGTGGAATATGCTGCCACAAAGGGTGGTGGAGTCTCCTTCTTTGGAGGTTTTTAAGCAGAGGCTGGATGGCCATCTGTCGGAAATAATGTGGATGGGGTTCCTGCATGGCAGGGGGTTGGACTGGATGGCCCTCGAGGTCTCTTCCAACTCATATGATTCTATGGCAACCAGGGTTGCCCCAAGATATCTCGTAACTGTGCCGTGTGGGTTGTAAACTCTAGCCAGCACCCTCTGAGATTCAAGGTGCCTGGATCGTGGCATCCTTGGAAGGCTCTCCCAGCTTACACCCTGCTTTATTGGCACCCCTAAGAACCGGGACGGGCAGTCGAGTCACAGGATTTGCTATCACGTTGAAACTCAAGTCTCACTGGTGAGTTGACTCGGGTCCTCACCCCCAATTACTCGACTCACAACTTTGAACCCACCCGCCCCTTCTTTTTTTTACAGAGGGGGGACACTTATTTTTAATTGGGACATGGGACATGGGACTCAGTACTAAGGATTCAGACCTAAAGGTTGGTCAACATCCCTGCCTAAAACGACGCCCGGGTTTCTCAATGGATCGGGACGAATCAGACTGGGGAGCCATTGCTGTAAGCAGGGTGTGTCATTTCCTGCCTCTTTTTCGGGGTACAGTGGTACCGTGTATAAAGGAATTAATTTGTTCCAAATGAAATTATGTTAAGCAAATTTTCCTTTATACAAATTTCCCATAGAAAACAGAGTGATCCCTAATCGTGAACATTTTTATGTTGTACAAATTTGCCCCATAGGCGATTCTGTTAAGCAAATTTCCCCTATCTCCAGATTTTTTTAATGTTGTACAGATTTTATGTTATACAAACCGTTTGTTGTACAAGGGTCCACTGTATCTTCAAAATGCAGTATACGTGTTCATAAGTCCCGTGCCCTGCCAGTGGGTGTGTTGATGGGCCACTTGGCAATATCGGTCCGTGCTCTCTGCCTATCAAGAAAATATCCCATCAGAAGTGACAGTGCTGTTCAAGGCAGGTCTCTTGTCACACTGTGGGTTATTTTGTATTTATTTATTTTTAAATTGTGCCTGATATTACAGCATTCCTGAGTCAAATTCCTGGAGCGGCTGTTGGCAGGCAAACTTCAACAACTCCAAGGCACGCCAAGGCACCCCGAACAAATCCGTTAATTCTCTGCCGTTTACAGCATGAATCAATGTTGAGTTCCTTGATCTGGGGGGCATTATAGAGAATCAAGACACTCACCCACCTTGTAGACTGGGTTGCTCTGAGCCTACAGTAAAGGAAATCAGAACCCGTTCAGACTACAGTGGGACCTCGACTTACGAATTTAATCTGTTCCGAATGCATGCTTTTAAGTTCAACTATTCTTAAATCGGGGTACCTATCTAAAAAATTGAAAAAAATAAGTTTAAAAATAAAAAAATGAAAAAAATATTTGTCAGTCGAACAGACCATATCTAAGTTTTGTATGGCGGCAGTTAAAATGCCAACAATTTTTCGCTCTTAAGTTGAATTGCTCTTAAGTCGAGCTGCTCTTAAATCGGGGTATCGCTGTACCTGAAAAATCAGCTGGCTGGTAAAATCTGGCTATTTCACGAGCCAGACTTGGGTGTGTTCCTCGAGCGTAGAGTGGCTGCGTGCAGAACCCCTGTCTCCTTCCTTCCAACCCTCCTGCCAGTAAATACCAGTTGGGCTCTCTGGACGGTTCATTTGGTGCCAGTTGGAGATGGTTTTGTGGGGACATTGCAATGCCCCAGCCCTTGGAAGGAGGAGAGGCCCTGAGGGCTGAGTTCGGGTACCGTCAGTCCAAAGATTTTCCGTACAATTTGGGCTGGGGAGATTGATTTTACTGGCTGTGAAAGAGGCCTCTCTCTCTCTCTCTCTCTCTCTCTCTTTCTCTCTCTTCATTCCCCCACCACCCACACAAGGAAGTGGCTGCTCGGTGGTGTGTTATTCCCCCCCCCCTTCTCAGAGGCAGAAAAAAAAGGAAGTCCAAAAAGACAGAGCTCTGTTCTCTGACTCGTACATTTCCCGTTGACGAGGGCTCCGTCTGGCTGCCACGATTCATGTTGACTGCCCAGAGTCCATGAACTAGCCAGGCCAAAACTTTGCTGCAGGCCGAAGGGGGCTGAAGATCAAGGGTCCATTTTTTTTTTATTCCATCAAGGTAAGTGGCCGAGATGCCCCTTGAGGCTCACAGCAGTCAATTCCTGGCTCTCTCATGCTGCTGGCCAACTATCCCCTTCCCCTCTTCTCCGGGAGGAGAAATAGGACTGGTCAGTTTTTTGGATGAAACAGATGTGAATTCTCTCTCTCTCTCTCTCTCTGTCCTCCCTTTCCCATTTGCTCCAAGTTCTGCTTCTTTTGGGGTTTTTTCAGCTCAAACTTTCTCTGCGCACACACAACATATTTCTGTGTGTGCTGGGTTTGTTCTGCTCATTCACTTTTAAATTAAACCCTTTTCCCTCCCGGCTATCGATCTGAAGGAAACTGCCTGCCAAGGCCTAAACGTCTGATTCGAAGTGTCCACCAAATGTCTAGGCTCACCGTTTGAGCATAATGGGAGCGATTTCTGGTGAATTTCAACCCTGGCATCTCCCTCCATCTGCCCGATGGTGATGTTAGACTACTGTATGGCTTTTGTTGTCCAGATTGTGCCTTTTACTGTGGACCGCACAAGAGTCGTGTTATTAAACAAACAAACAAATGTGATGGCCATCTCAACAGTTAGTTCTCCAGGACTGCCATTTTCCAAAGCTCACCGTGGCTGGGAGAAAAATAGATTTCTGTCTGTTGACCACCTTATTTCGAGCACAGCAAAAGAATATTAGCAGAGCAGAGCAGAGCTCTGGGATACTTTGACAATGAATCGGTTTACTGTGAGCAGAGTATTTGGAGACTCATGCCACATCGTCAGAGGCATAGAGCCTTCCGTTTCTCCGTTTCCCAATCCACAGACACACCCATCAGCCTTTTAAATGCTGCCAGATTATTTTCTTCTTTGCTTGCTGTGACAGATTAATATGGTACAACCATCCGGAAATTTGTCCTTAAACTTGTATGCATCTGATGTGTGCACAGAGATGTTCCAGGCAGTAGTAAATCCCTGTTCGGTGAGATACTTTGCTGTCCTAACTCACCATTCTCATCACACCTAATGCAAAGATGTGATGGAAGGACTTGCCATAGAGCAGTGGTTCCCAACCTGTGGGTCCCTAGAGGTTCCTGGACTGCAACTCCCAGAAGTCTTCATCACTAGCTGAGCTGGCCTGGAGTTCTGGGAGGTGCAGTCCAGGAACATCTGGGGATCCACCAGTTGAAAACCACTGCCTTAGAGGGAACCTTGAGAAGAGCAGCAACTCTTACAGAGACATGACAGGGAACCTCCTTTCCTTTAAGCAGGAATTCTTCTGCTATGTTTTTTGCTTTAGGAGCAATCTGATGCTGCTCTCCAGCCTGAGACAGGCTCATTTGTAGCAAAAGAGGACTAGCAGGAGAGAGTGCCAGAACAATATATCATTCAGGGTTGTATCGGGCACCCTCCTCTTTAGCCTGACACCGACCTTAGGCAATTCCAAGCATTTCCTTTCTCATGGCACCTTCTTTGCAAAGGCTCATCCTAGGCAATGCTTTCTGCTTGAGAAGTACCCAGCTTCCAGCCAATGAGAGCCCAGTTTTTTTTAAACCTCAGTTTTGCTTTCAGAAGTTACTTGGACTGGCTTGGGAGATGGAAGACGATTGGCCCTCGTTACTGTAAGCTGCCTTGGGGATCCCAGGCAGGGTAAAAATACTCAAAATTTTAAAAATGTGAAATAAGACACAAATCTACCTTCCCCATTCGGAAAGATAAAGGTTGTGTCCCGTTTTCTCTGGCTTTGGTCAATTGGGGGCAGAAATTTTGCTCCTCGGAGGCGCAAAACAGGCCTTACAGAATTACTAAAGGCTGCACTTATATTTATTAGGAGACCCTAATAGCTAACTATTGGTCAGAGAAGTTCAAATTTGGTTTAAAATCCAGAGTAAACAAAATCCTGCCCCATCAGGGTGGTTTTGCCACTGGACAGTCACGATGACTTCATTTACCTGGATAATCCCTCATGATTCCCGCTCAGGATAGACAAACTATGCCATAGTTAAAATATGTGTTTGCATTAGTGTTCCTGCAGGGGGGTTTTTTTTTTGGAGGGGGGCTGATTTATTGTTAGTTTTTTTAAAATCTGGGGCATTAGTGTCTCTCTCGCTTCCCTGAAGAGAGAGAGCATCTGGGTGTCGTGTTTATGGGGAATGTAACTTTCCTGGACTACAATCCTATAATCGTTCCCTGAATGAGAGTCTACCTATTATGTGTCTTTTTTAAGGAATCTATAGGTTCACATAGACTTTGTGTTTATGACTACTTGTAACTGTGTTGCTTTAATGTAATGTTGTCTATTAATGCTGTAAGATCTCCATCAATTCCTTGTTCTCAAATACTTGAACATGTCTTAATTGTATTGCACTGTATATTATCCCTCATTACTGTAAGCTGCCTTGGGTCCTTTTCCAAGCAGAAAGGCGGAGTAAAAATAGTCTAAAATAAATAAATAAATAAATAAATAAATAAATAAATAACCCCCAGCTAGCCTAGCCACTGGTAGCAACCACCCTGAAAATAAATCTTCCCAGTAGTTCCCTGGTTCCTGAGGTTCTTGACTCAGAGAGGGAAATTGATGGCACAAAAGGGAAGTCAGCCCCTCGGTGCGTTCTTTGCATTCCTTTGCTGACCCACGGTTCTTTGTTGTCCGAAGCACAGGACAAAATGACACCCACACCTCTTTCAATCGACAGAAGCTGCTCGAATAAGCCCTTTTGGCTTTAGTATGGGTGGTGCCTCCTTCGCTGTACAGCCGCAGTCTACCTTAAGGGGGCATCCCGCAGGCTCTGCAGGGGGTTATAGATAGTCTCCTTAGAAACTTTCACCGGAAGGGAACCAGTACACTCTGTCAAACGGTAAGGCTGACCCTGGTTAAGTGTCAAGGTCAGATTCAACTCAGCACGAAAGCTCAGCCCCTAGGTAGATCTTTGGGAGTGGTTCTCTGCACAACCCCTGATGACGTTCCCCGATGAGTCTGTCCCGGGCCTTATATGGTAGGCTGAGAAGTCTGCTGTTGAAAATGCAACACTTCCTCTTCCTCTTTCTTGCGTGCCGAGCACATAGCTGGATGGAACCCAAGCTGATAAGGCTGCTCGATGGCCAAAATGGGTTGATTCTTCACCCCATTGCAAAGAGGTGGCGTTCCTACTGAATCCTCCTGCTGGGAGTGAAGGCAACAGCAGAGCCAGGGACCTGTGGCTCTCCAGAACCTGGGAAATTACATTTCCCACCCTCCCTCACCCTTGGCCAAGCTGGATGGAGCTTATGGTGGGAACGGATCCCCATGACCACCTAGATCAGTGGTGGAGAACTTTCTGCACTCCAGATGTTTCGGACCACAACTCCCAGAATTCCTAGCCTAGATTGCCAATGGCAAAGGACGGTGGAAGTTGTGGTCCAAAACATCTGGGCGTGCTGAAGGTTCGTCACCACTGACCTAGATCATTGTTCCCCAACCTGTGGGTCCCCTGCCTGTGATTGGGCACTTCGGAGCATGTGCAAAGTGCCTTCGCTTCACCACTGAAGGCTGGCAGAGGATGTGAAAGACTAGGAGTGCTTTTTTTCCTGTGCTTTGCAGAGAATCCCCACCCTCATCCATCAAGTCATTTTTCCATGAGTCAGCCTGTTGGAATGAGATTTGGGAAAGGTGGTTTCTCTTCCCAGCTGTGTCATAAAGTTCCCTGGAACTTGTTTTTCTAAGCATCTGATGCCTCATGGTTTGTTTTTTTTTTAAGTGAGGAAAAATAATAAATATGCCCTCAGTCTGAATATATTGCCTATCCAGCGGTGGCGAACCTTCGGCCCTCCAGATGTTTTGGGCCACAACTCCCAGAATTCTAAGCCTGTATTGCCAATGACCAAGGACTGTGGGAATTGTGGCCCAAAACATCTGGAGTGCCGAAGGTTCACCACCACTGGCTTAGATATAGTGATGTAGCTTTCCCAAGGCTTCCCAGGCTGGCTGTTTTCCCAGGAGGTCCCCTGAGGGAGGGATCGAAGTTGCCTAAAAACCACTGAGATCTTCAGCCAGCTGGAGATAGGAAGGAAAAGACAAACGCCTAGGAAAACAACCTAGGAAAATGCACTCCCCCCCCACCCAAAACCCAGTTTCCCAGTGTTGAATGGACAGGAGAGCACATGATTTGTTGCAGCTCATTTTTGGTTTTTAAATTTTCCGTACAGGTTGAGGAGCCATGGCTTGTCACAGCTTTCTGCTGGAGCCCATCACCTGCCACGCCTGGAACAAGGACAAGACTCGTGAGTCCATCTGGGGGTAAAGTTTCGTGGGGTTGGGTAGGGTTTGGAAAAACACGCGTTTCGGAGCGGGAGTCGGCAAAGGAGGGCGTTCCCCAGCGGGCCACGTTGCGTGGATGTCTGGAGAGGGCCGGCTGCTGCTAGGTGGCGTTTTGGACTACCATCCCCATGGTCCTCGGCCAGCAAGGCAAGATGGGATGGGAGTTGTAGTCGGTTAGCAAAACACAGCCCCAGGCTGGAGCAACATGGGTTGTTTGGACTTCTGTGGATCCCAGGGGCTGTTGCTACATGGAGGGGGAGGGGGAATGATTTATTTATTTATTTATTTATTTACTGCCCAACTTTCCGAAGGAAAATGATGCCATGGGGCTTCTGATTTGGGGGGGGAGAGAAGCCGTTTAGGGTGGCTTCCATGCTTGCTCTCTGCTGTCATAAGGACACAATCCTTGCTTTGAAACCAACTATCTTGGAATGGAATCAGCCCCAGAGGTTGATCGGGGTGAGTGGGTGGAGGCGGGAAAACAAGAGCCTGAATGTCAGGGATGGAAAAATAGGAGGAAGAGGGAAAGAGAGAGAATATGAGCTTTGTTCGTGAATTCATAAAATCCCTTGGTTGCTTTTTCCCTCCACTCCCCATCATTGTGGATCAGCCGGAACACGGTTGCTCATGAGAATAAATGGTTTGGGTTTTTTTTGCTACTTGAGGACAATATTCTGCTGCTCTTTGGGTGAGGGCTGGTTCTGCCTCTCAGGACCGATCGCCCAGGTTGTGTTTCCACACTTTTTCTGCCTCCACCTTTCCCAGAGATTGCCATCTGCCCCAACAACCACGAAGTCCACATCTACAAGAAAGAGGGGGCCAAGTGGTCCAAGGTCCACGAGCTGAAGGACCACAGTGGGCTGGTGACTGGTGAGTGTCCATGTCCACCATGTCCATGTGTGTGAGTGAGTGTGTGTGAGAGAGAATATTTGGGATGTATGTGTTTGCTGTGTGGATTTCTCTTTGGCGGCGCCCTAATGAACAACACCCTTACCACTGGTCCTCTCCCACCTTTCCAAACCAGCACCAGAATCATAGAATCATAGAGTTGGAAGAGACCTCAAGGGCCATTTAGTCCAACCCCCTGCCATGCAGGAACCCCCGTCACAGGACTCCCGACAGATGGCCATCCAGCCTCTGCTTAAAAACCTCCAAGGAAGGAGACTCCACCACCCTTTGTGGCAGCATATTCCACTGCCGAACAGCTCCAAATGTCATGAAGTTCTTCCCAATGTTCAAATGGAATCTCTTTTCCTGTAGTTTGAGACCATTGCCCCGAGTCCTAGTCTCTGAAGCCATGGAAAACAAACCTTTTCCCTCTTCAATATGCCATCCTTTCAAATATTTAAACATAGCTATCATATCCCCCCTCAGCCTTCTTTTAGAGAGGCTAAACATTCCCAGTTCCCTAAGCCGTTCATCATAAGACATTTCCTCCAGACCCTCAACCATCCTGGTCACTCCCCTCTGGACCCGCTCGAGGTTGTCAACATCCTTTTTAAATTGAGGCGCACAGAACTGGACACAGGACTCCAGGTGGGGTCTGACCAGAGCAGAAGAGAGTGGTACTATCACTTCCCTTGATCTAGACCAGGGGTCCTCAACCTAAGGCCCCGGGGCCGGATGCGGCCCCCCAAGATCCTGAATTGGGCCCCTGGGACCAATTGCAACCCCCCACCTAGCCCCTGTTTTGTGAGCAAGCCAGCCTCCGCAGCTGCTTTTGGACTGTGATCCGGCCCCCAGTGGTGTCTGGGTGGTGGTGGACCCGCCCGCTGTTTGAAAACTTTGAGGACCCCTGATCTAGACACTATGGCTCTGTTGATGCAGAGGCCTCATCCTGAAGGCCAAGGTAGTTTTCTTACAGTGAGAAATTGGGAAGTTTGTTTGTTTGGTATTCCACCCATCTAGCCAGGGGGGCACTCTGATTTAGATTAACATGCATGATTATATTGGCACTATCACTCCAGCTAAGTTACGTCTAAGTGAAGCATATTGGATCTTTCTTTCTTTCTTTCTTCTACCTCCCACTTCAGCAAAACAGAGCTGATCCCTGTCTCCCGCTTCTCTTTTCACAACAGCCCTGTAAGGTAGTTTAGCCCGAGACTTTGAGCCAATCCCTGCTTCTCCTGCTTGGCCTTGTCTCAAAGTCAAGGCTTCCCAATCTCCAGGTGGAGATTCTTTTTTCTGACCAAATGGCCAGTGAACAACAAGGCCTCTTTGCGGCTGGATCGAAGGCTCTGGGGTTGGAGAAATGCGCCGTTTTTGACTTTGGGCTCCTCTGGGACTTTTTCCAGGCATCGACTGGGCCCCCGAGAGCAACCGCCTGGTGACCTGCGGGACGGACCGCAACGCCTACGTCTGGACCCTGAAGGGCAGCGTCTGGAAGCCCACGCTGGTCATTCTCCGGATCAACCGGGCAGCTCGCTGCGTGAAGTGGTCGCCCAAGGAGAACAAGTTTGCCGTCGGCAGCGGCTCCCGCGTCATCTCCATCTGCTATTTTGAGCAAGAGAATGACTGGTACGCTTGAGGAAATGAGAGCGGGGCGGTGTTTACGGCAGGCCTAGCAAACTTGGGCCCATGGCTTCTGTTAGGGAGTCTGTCTATCTCTCATCTTTGGCCTTCTTATTCTCCTTCTACCTTTCCACACTGTATTGTCCTGTCCAGAGAATCCTGCCTTCTCAGGATATGCCCAAAGCAAAATGGCCTCAGTTTTACCCTTCTGGCCTCTAGAAAGAGAGTTCAGGCTGGACTTAATTTAGAACCCACTTGCTTTGTCATGAAGAAAGCCATTGATAGATGCCACGGTCTGCATTGGCTGGAGTTAGTTTCCCGTAATGTGCCACAAGCCTATGATGGTGTTGGTGCCAGTGGTGGCACTTGGAGCCCTTTCTGTGGGCACCCAACACTGTCCCTTCATAGCCACCTTTATTCAGGCTAAATCGCTGTATTGGCACTTTGCGGACAATTAGTGGGTTCTGAATCGCAGTTTGGGCACTCAGTCTCTAAAAGGTTCACCATCACTGCCCTATGATGAAGGCAAAGGGGGCAGCCCAGTTCTACACAAGGGCCTAACGAGGGGGAACAACGGTTAAATAAGAAGCCAGTAAAGAGGACTGCTGTTCTGGGTCACTCCGGCTCAATTCTCCTCCTGTTTCTAGGTGGGTTTGCAAACATATTAAAAAGCCCATCCGGTCGACAATCCTCACCCTGGACTGGCATCCTAACAACGTCCTCCTGGCATCTGGATCCAGCGATTTCAAATGCAGGTGAGTTTCCTTTGGGTACCACCACCACCACCTCCTCCTCTTCTTCTTTTTCTTCTTCTTCTCCTCCTCCTCCTCCCCTTCTTCTTCTTCTCCTCCCCTTCTTCTTCTTGTCTTCTTCCTCTCCTCCTCCCTTTCTTCTTCTTGTCCTCCTTCTCCTCTCCTTCTTCTTGTCTTCTTCCTCTCCTCCTCCTCCTTCCCTTCTTCTTCTTGCCCTCCTTCTCCTCCCCTTCTTCCTCTTGTCTTCTTCCTCTCCTCCTCCTCCTCCTCCTTCCCTTCTTCTTCTTGTCCTCCTCCTCCCCTTCTTCTTCTTATCTTCTTCCTCTCCTCCTCCTCCTCCTCCTTTTCTCCTCCTCCTCCTCCTCCCCTTCTTCTTCTTGTCCTCCTTCTCATCCCCTTCTTCTTGTCTTCTTCCTCTCCTCCTCCTTTTCTTCTTGGTCTGGCTTCCTGGGTCGTCAATTGGCCTCGAGGCAAACATTGTCCTTTGGTTCTTCGAGACAGACTTGCAGCCACTGGGTAACGGGTTGTTTTAATGGCCCGAGTCGAGGGGCCCAACCAGAAGCCAATCTCTAGGGCCAGCAGAGCCAGGCGGGCACCACAGACCACCACTGCTCATGGAAGGGCAGGGAGTGATGGGGGCAGTTGGCATTCCGGGAGCCACCCTACCTGTCTTGCACCCTCTCGGCTAGTTTATTTACCTGTTTCTAAATCTGGATTCCAGGTCCCTATGTAAACGGGGAAGCGGTGTATTCCTTGATATGAAAGTTAGGGCGGGTGGGAGGTGCTAATGATGTAATAGGATGACATTAGGTTTCTAGTCTTGGTGCTTAACAAGAACTGAATTGATCCACTGGGTACCAGACTGAGTGGCCTTTTCCCCTCTTCATCCTGAAAACTGGATGAAAGCGAAAAATGAAGTGGAATAGGGGGGAAATATACAGTGGACCCTTGTATAACAAAGGGTTTGTATAACATAACATCTATACAACATAAACAATTCTGGAGATGGGGGAAATTTGCTTAACAGAATCACCTGTGGGATGAATCTGTACAACATAAAAATGGGATTGCTCCATTTTCAATGCATTTCTATGGGAAATTTGTATAAAGGAAATTTGCTTAACATAATTTCATTTGGGACGAATTAATTCCTTTATATGAGGTACCACTGTATTTGTTATTACTCTGGGCACATCGGGATACAGGCAGAGTAGGGGAAAGCAGCCCTAGGCGTCATTGGCAAGCTCGCTCTGCACAGCAGGAGGCGATGTCCAAGGAAAGAAGTGTGCCTAGGAGTAGCAATGCACTTGTAGAGCTAGAAAAGACCCCTGGGCTGTCGTTCTTCCCATTGGCCTTGGTTGAGTTAGGTAAACCCCACGCCCCGGCCTTTACTGGCATCGTTGCCCTGTTTTGTCCGGAGGGTGTGCGTTTCTCTAAGGGCCCACTTTGATCCCTTCTCCTGTAGGATTTTCTCTGCTTACATCAAGGAGGTAGAGGAGCGGCCTGCGCCCACCCCCTGGGGATCCAAGATGCCTTTTGGGGAGCTGATGTTTGAGTCCAGCAGCAACTGCGGCTGGGTCCACGACGTCTGCTTCTCTGAGAGCGGGAACCGCGTGGCTTGGGTGGGCCATGACAGCACCATCTGCCTCTCCGACGCCAACAAGAAGATGGCGTAAGTGTGTGTGTGTGTGTGTGTGTGTGTGTGTGTGTGTGTGTGTGTGTGTGTGTGTGTGCAAAGGGGGGGGGAGCTTCAGGGGAGCCGTCTTCGACAACGATGTCCGAGAAGGAGAAAATTTGATGCTGGCCCTCAACAGCCTCTTCTGTGTCTTAGGCCAACGTCCACTCTCTGTGCAGCATCCTCTGAGGGTTGTACTCAGGGATGTCCAAACTTCGGCCCTCCAGATGTTTTGGACCACAACTCCCAGAATTCCAAGCCTGTGTTTCCAATGGCAAAGGACTGTGGGAGTTGTGGTCCAAAACATCTGGAGGGATGAAGTTTGGACAAGCCTGGTTGCACTACATCTTCCATCAGGCCCAGCTAGCGGAGCTGAGGTGGCGAATGGGAGATAGAGGCCAACCGCTGGGCTGCCCCACTTTGGGGAAAGCTGCTCTGACTCCCAAGAGCTTGTGGATCAGTTAGTGGCTTCCCTTGTTTTTATATCAATGTCACGTATTGATCTTTTATTTAGAAGAGGCTGGTTTCATGAAGTGTTTTCAGAGGTAAACAAACAGTTTCTGGTTTTCTCCTCCCCATCAGTGTGGCTTGCCTGTGTGCGGAGACCCTGCCTCTCCTGGCCGTAACCTTTATCACGGAGAACAGCCTGGTGGCTGCAGTAAGTCATGTTTTCCTTCCATCTTATTTCCTTTACAAAACCAGAGGCTGTGTTCCAAGGGGGCGGCAGTCGTGGGAATGTCATCGTGTCTCATCTGATCGCCTTTCTCCTGCCTTGCCCTGAGAGCTTCTGTAACAGGTTTTCTGGAGAAGACCCCTGCCTTCTAAATCTTTGTGAAGTCTATAGATGGCAGAAGAGAACCCCCCCCCAGTAAATACAATAGGACACCCATATCCACAGGAGTTGATTCTAGATCCCTGCCCTCCTGCAAGTACTGAAAAACATGGCTCATAATGAACATGAGCCAATGCGAGACATAGCATGGTCTCTGGCTCCACCCAGGGGCCAGATATGATAACTTCGTTGATAGAAATCTAGACTTCCTGGGATTTTTTCTTTTAATATATATTTTAACATTTTCAGACTGCGGATAAGTGAATCTGCAGACGCTGATGCCGTGGATACAGGGGACCTGTTCTCATCCTTTTATAATGCCTTGCCTTAGAGGGTTAGGGGAATGAATGTTGGTGAACATTCCTGCGGACAGGAAATCTGTTGTTTTTTGAACAACAGCTCCCATAATCTTCTGGCTAGGGAATTCTGGAAGTTGTGGTGGTCCATAGGAGTCCCTTCTTACATTTCTCGAGGACATGCAATGTCAATAATAATAAGGGGTGGCCCTACCATTAGACAGAACGAGGCAACTTGGGCTGAGCCTGTTGTGAAAACGTCTTGCAACCTGCAGCCCTACTTGCCTTCCTACAGGGCCACGACTGTTACCCGATGCTGTTCACCTACGACGGGCAACAGGGCGTGCTGAATTTTGGCGGGAAGCTGGATGTCCCGAAACAGAGTTCCCAGCGTGGCCTCACGGCTCGGGAGCGCTTCCAGAACTTGGACAAGAAGGCCAGCTCGGACACTGCCAACGCCACGCTAGATACGGCTCATAAGAACAGCATCACGTGAGTGTACATGTCACCTCGTCTCCGTGGCGGCCGAAATGGAGTAAACCTTGCAAGACCTCAGCTGCAGCTGAACTAAATAAAGCCTGCTTTGCAGAACATGTGCTGGTGGGTGGGAAGAATACATGCCATGAATTTAGAGCCCTGTCCAGTTCAAAAGGCATGGCTTCCAAATACTGTATTTACTGCCTTTCCATTGAAGGTGAGGTTCAACACAGGCAGACCGGGGGAGCTATTCCAGAAAAGTCCCTGCTTACGGTACGATTGCCTAAACTTAAAACCCCCTCTCTAATGGGCTCCGAGGCCTTCCCAGCTCACTGTGATCTAGTGATCATCAGGATTGATCACTTTAACACAGAGGTGTCCAAACTTTTTGCAAGGAGGACCAGTTTTGGTAAGGTGAAAATGTGTGGGGGCCGACCATTCAGCCACATTTGACCCCCGGGCCAGACCTTGGACAAGCCTCTTAGGACAGGCATGTCCAAACTTTGACCCTCCTGATGTTTTGGACCACAACTCCCAGAATTCTAAGCTTAGATTGCCAATGACAAAGGACTATGGGAGTTGTGGTCCAAGACATCTGGAGGGCTAAAGGTTTGCCACCACTGCTCTAGGACATGCAAGGAGGCAGGGAGGATGCTGCAGCAATGGAGTCAGGGGCAGGAAGGCTGGACAGGTGGCTGGGGGGATGGACAGAGGCAGGGAGGGCAGGCAAGCCGCAAAACTGCAAGCTGATGCCTCCATCCAGTATGGGGAGGGGCCAGCTGGTGGGGATGCATGACAGGCTGAGCCAGTGGGGAGAAGAGGCCGTGGGCCACTCAAAATTTGAAAACAGGCTGCATTTGGCCCCCGGGCCTGACTTTGGACATGCCTGCTCTAACACTTTCTATGCGGGGCTTCCCTTGAGGCTGACCCAGGGAGTGTAGCAGGTCTCCAATGTGGATGCCTGGCTGGTGGCGGGTGTGAATAAATGGCATCACATTACCCCATCCCCGGCCCAGCCTGCACTGGTTACCCCTTGCGCCCCAGGGACGGAGATTGGACTCGATGCTCAATCAGGTCCCTTCTAGCCCTTGCAATTTTACAATGAATAATCAAGTTCAATGTTCTGGTGCTTATCTACCATGTTTCCCTGAAAATAAGACACATTTTTCCCCAAGAAGATACATTAGGGCTTATTTTTGGGGTAGGTCTTATTTTTGGGGAAACCGGAACTGCAAGCAAACATGCTACAAAGTATGGTAACTTTGGTGGTCCAAGCGAAGGGGGAGAAGGACCATGGATAGAAAGGGAGGGGCAACGTGCACTCTCTCTCTCTCTCTCTCTCTCTCTGTGTGTGCACATGCGTGCATGCGTGCAAGTACAACCACACCCATCACTAGGTCTTATTATCGGGCTAGGGATTATATTTAACAAATGCATAGAAATCCTGCTAGGGCTTATTTTTGGGGTAGGTCTTATTTTCGGGGAAACAGGGTACAAGGCTCCCCATGGTTTGAGACCCTGTTACGTGGCAGAGGACATTGGCCCATGCCACCAGATCGGCTTAAGCCAGGCTCCTCTGGGGGGCCACGCAAACATCCACAAGGCGTTGGGCCTTCTCAGCTGTGGCACCCGTCCTTTGGAATCAATATCCAGTTGAGTTGCATCTGTCTCTTTTCCTGCCTGTCTTTCATAGACTGCTGAAGAGTACTCTTTAGAGATGTAGTTGATGCCAGCCTTGTATGATTTCTTGCCACTGCCTGCCATTACGAAACACTGTGCTAGTTTCGTTTTGAATGTATTTATCATGCTTTTGATGGCTTTGAGTTATTGGGTGTTTATTACCATTTGCTTCTTTAGCTTATTTCCTGCCCAGAGTGGTGCATTGTGCTAAAACAGAGCAGTACGGGTATATAAATTGAATTAAATTAAGCAAGCAAGTTCTAGCTGTATCCGTCTCTCTGTTTCTAGGCAAATATCTGTGATTGATGGAGGGAAAGGCAAGGCCTCCAAATTTTGTACCACAGGAATGGACGGTGCCTTGTGCATTTGGGACATTAAGGTAAGCAATGGGATCTGCGACAGCGCAGCGGTTCAGTTCCCACCCTGGAGATCACACAGGATCCTTCTCCTGACTATTGAATCCTGTAATCAGCAGGGGCACCCTTATCCATGGGATCAGGATCTGCTGTTTCACTTACCAGTCGTCTGAAAATTTAAAAAAATATTAAAAGAAAAATCCCTGGAAATATACATTTCCAGCAATGAAGTAATCAGAAGTGGCCACTAGGTGGTGCCAGAGACCAAGCTATGATAGAAAAAAAACCTAGAAATAGCAGATCTAACCACTAGAGGGTGACAGAGACCATTTTTGTATACTGCTTGCTATTAAAAGTGTTTGCTATAATCTGCATTTTTCATTAGCTCTCTGTGTGTGGTTGGAACAGGGGAATCCTACTGTATTTCATCTTAATTTCAAGCAGTGGCATCCCAAGCCCCTCCCTTCCTGTTCCCCCTCATCCAAGAAAACAAAAACTTGTATTAAATGATTCCTGGGGCATTTTCTGACCTCTGGAAGAATTCCAGTGTTTTGTTGGCGGGGGGGGGGGGTGGATAAGGTTGAGGTTAGAGGGTCTCGCATTTCCTGAACTTAGAAATACTCAAGGCTAGCCAGAAATGGAGCCAACTTAGTAACCACTACAATTGTAGCTTATCTTTCTCAGCATCATCACACCTTGCTGATTAAAAAATGGGGAGGGGGGTTGGTTTAACCCATTGTCCCACTGGCTGGGATGAACCCACCCCCAACAACTTCCAGTTGATGCTTGAGGGGTGTTGTTTTCAACTGCTTGCGTCAAGAGTGTGACAAAAGTCTGACTTCGTTGCAGTCTAGTTGCATGTGCTTGGCAAAAAAGTGGCCCTCGAGAACCATAACTTCTCATCTTTCGGGATGAAAGGGAGAACAATATGGAAACGTCCGGAGAAGTCACATTCCCCCAACGAAAGGCCAAGAACGATTATTGTTTCCCCTCTTACTTGTTCTTCTAGTTTTTGACCAAAATAACCATTGCCATTTTGATTTCTAGATTTTTTTCGGGGGGGGGAGATAACACCTCTTAGACCCACCTGGATGCATCTTTGCTTCCGTTGCGGGCACCTCTAAACCCTCAATGGACCTCTGTGGCCTTGGAAGAGAACGCCAGGCCCTCTCTCTCTGGAGTTTCCGCTTTTGTCTTCCCAGAGCTTGGAGTCAGCCATGAAGGACCTCCGTATCAAGTGAGCAGGTGGGGAAAAAGCACAGCCACCCTTCTGTTTGCCTTCAGCCCAGGAAGGAGGACCCCGGTTTCCCGTTTGCTTCTTCGGTCGAGGCTCTCCACTCCCTCTGAGGCCCCACAAAGCTCGCCCAAGGACGACAACCTGCTCCAAGCTCCGCTGCTTCTCTCTGCTATGCGGGCCAATAAAAGACACCGATGTGTTGGTCATAAATAGCGTTTTGTGAAACTTGGGCGGCCATCCAACCCCACCCTACACCCCCGTTCCCAACCCCCCTTCTGCAAATCTAGGGCACCAGTTTATCCTTTCTCCCCGGCTGTCCTGGAGAGTGCGCCCAGCATTGGTGGCTGTTTCGCGCCCAACCACTTGGCTCTGCAGGTGCAACCGTGCAGGGCCCAGACAGTCCATGCTTCAGAACCTTTCTTTAGACCAGTGGTTCTCAACCTGTGGGTCCCCAGATGTTCCTGGACTGCAACTCCCAGAAGTCTTCATCACTAGCTGTGCTGGCCAGGATTTCTGGGAGTTGCAGTCCAGGAACATCTGGGGACCCACAGGTTGAGAACCACTGCTTTAGACCAAAAGCTTCCTGAAAGCAGATCATCAGCATGGCAGGCCAAGGACCAAGGTGGAACTTCTCCTGTGGGACTAGATTGCCTTATCTGCCAGGACGTCTCCCCACCCCCACCCTATTGCTTTCAGTGGGGAGGAGTGTTTAGAACAGACATGTCCAAACTTCTGCCCTCCAGATGTTTTAGACTGCAACTCCCCCAGTCCTTTGTCATTGGCAATCTAAGCTTAGAATTCTGGGAGTTCTGGTTGATCTGTGATGCCGGCCAATCAGGATCTGTGCAGGGACAGGCATCATCCCGCCTCCCTCTCTGATTGGCCAGCAGCACAGAGCAGGAAAGATGACATCACAGCCTGCTTCCTCATTGCAGCTCAGCTCCGTGCTGGCAGAGAGAAAGGTAAAGCAATTGGATCTCCATGTATCAGCCGGTCCCGAGCACCACCCGGGCTCGCGTGGTTCATTGCGTAACCTACTGGTTCCAAAACGAAATGCCCATCCCTCATAGTTATGCTTTTAGTGCAACTTATCCTTCATGCGTATCCACACTCGCTTTAGCACACATTCCAACCTCTGCCTGGAGAGCCCTGGGCAAACAGGGGCGCCTGGCCTAAGTCCAACCCTTTCCCAGAGAAAAGATGAACTCAGAAAGAGAAGCTGGGTTCTCAGAGAAGGAAGGGGTGGCCCCCCAACCACGCAGCCTCCCACTCTGCTGCGGGCGGCTTGAACACCGAAGCAGCGAACACTTTGCACAAAACACATTTGAGAAGGGAGCAATTTAGGTTTGCCGCTGTAGGCCCAAATCTCCACCACCTTTAAGGGACTGGGACATACTGCAGAGGAATGGCGCCCGGCCGCTTCAACAGACCGCAAGCTTTTATACGATAATTTAAACTTTATTCAGCCAAATATACAAGTTTTGTTTACAATTTGCCTCGCTCTCAACCTGCGGCGCAAATCAAGAGCGTTTTTTTCTGGTTTCGCTTCCGGACGTAGTGAAGTCACTCTCCCTTTTCGGAGGAGAAGGAAAGCGACTGGGGATATCTTTTAAAAAAGAAAGAAAAAGAAGAAGTGGAGGAAGGAGGGTGTAGAGGGGTAACGAAGACCAAAACAGCCACCCAGGTAGGGTCCAAACGCGCCTTTGTTGACTGCCCTGCAGCAGCAGCAGCAGCCCACGGACTGTGGCACCCCTCCTTTGGCACTTTGGATGTTCAGCTGGACGCCGTGGCTCCCATACCTGTGCCTTCGTTCTATTTACTCTCCTGTCATTCCGAGGAAGCCTCTCTCTCCCACCCCTCCCCAAAGCATTCCCTGGGACCAAACGGCTGTCAATTTTAAGCCGTGCAAAGCTGCTTCCGTTGACAGTACGCATGGCCCGAAGCGTTCCACGAATGACGGCAGCCTTTCCCACTTCTGCACGAAAACAGGAACGGGTCCCCAAATCTCAAACCCACTGCTCTGCTTCTCCCTCCCTCCCTCCCTCCCTCCCGATTCCCCTCCCCCCCCTGGAATTCTACCCCCCCGTCCCGCCCCCCCCGCCCCCCAGATGAAAACCAACAGGTTGCGGCCGCCGTGTCTCTTTGCGAAAGGTGTGATGAAGAGGGTCGAGGCGGCTGCCAGGCACTCCCCGCACGGCCCCTTTGGGGGTGGGGTGGGGATGCGATGCAACAGAGCGCTCAGCCCGGCCCAGGCCCTGGGATGTCTCTCCTGGCCAGGCGGCCCGCCGTTACTTGCTCAGGGAGAGCGACTGCAACCGTTTGCCTGCCGACGCAGCTTCGTCTTTAGCTTGTGGGGCAGAAAGAAAGACCGGGGGGGGGAGAGGAGGAGGAAAGAAGAGGATCAGGTATGAAAGCAGCTGGAAGGCAGAGGATCCTGCGCCCGAGCCACAAGGGAACAGTTCATTGAGCATCGTGGCAAACAGGTTTTAAAAAACACAACAGTAATACAGTAATACCTTGGATAACGAATGGCCCTGATAACGAATCACAATTTTCAGGTATAGGGCTGCCTCAGATAACGAATTTTCACTATGGGCTGCCTTGGATAACGAATTTTCCTATGGGTTGCCTCGGATAACGAATTTTCACTATGGGCTGCCTTGGATAATGAATTTTCACTATGGGCTACCTCAGATAACGAATTTTCCTATGGGTTACCTCGGATAACAATTTTTTCCCTATGGGCTGCCTCGGATAACAAATTTCCAGCATGCATCGGTAAAAAAGAGTTATCCATGGTTGCATCACATCTGTACCTTTAAAGTGCACTTTTGGAAGACTTCTGAGCAAAACAAACAAACAAAAACAGATTTTTGTGTGATTTTCCTACGCTCCGGAACAGATTAATTCCTATGGGAAACCGCGTTTCGGATAATGATTTTTTTCAGATAACAAATTGCCTCAGAGAATAAATTAAATTTGTTACCCGAAGTACCACTGTACCTTGTAAGATGAATGTCCCTTAAGATAGGAACACCTCGTAAGACAAATTTTCCTAGGGGATACTTTGCAAGACGAATTCAATGCATTTCTATGGGGGATCCACATTAAGCCGTGCTTCGTAGGATGAAATTTTTCGTATTTTTGACCCGTATAACCAATCAAATTCGTCTTAAGAGGTACCACTGTACTGAAATCCTAATGGAGGCAGATCTTGGCTAATGTTTAAGGGAATGACTTGGGTGGGCCTGAGATTCCCTTTATTCCTCCAGAACCTTCTGTGGGTGGCACCAAGCCCGAAAATGGAATCACTGGCAGGTATGGCCAGGACCCACCCACCCATTTTGAGGCCCCGGAGAGCAGCTGCTGGCCCAGGTCAACATAACAGGCCTAGCTGAGCTAACGGGCTGAAAGGCCACGTGGCATCCAGGCCGATTCTTGGGGTTCTCGGCAAGGCTGTGGTGGTGAGAGGTGCCCGGGAGGCTCCCCAGCAACCAGGCCTGGCTCCAGTTCCACAAATTTGAGGTGGTGGTGGTGGTGGGGGGTCACCCTTACCTTTTCTTTCTTCCTCTTTTTTTTTAGCTGCCTCCTCCCTCTGTTTCCGGATGATGGCTAGCCGGGCGAGATCTGCCTTGGCTTGTTCTGTTTTGCCCGCCAGGTGCATCTTCATGTACCTCTCTTTCGCTTTCTGCCGCTCAATTTCTTCCCTGCAAAAAAGAACCAACAGAGCGAGGGAGGAAGAAGGGGGGGGAGTCAGAGGCAAATAAATAAATAATCCTTCCAGTGACATCTAATCCTTTGTCCCCATCACAAATTTGTTTGTTTGTTTGTTTGTTTGTTTGACTTTTATACTGCCCATCTAGCCCTAGGGTGCCTTTTTAGAAGTTCAGACAGTTTTCAGTGTTGACTGGCTCTTAATTATGCAGTTGTATTTTAATTGGTCTACAGTGGACCCTCGTATAACAAACGGTTTGTATAACATAAAATCTGTGCAACATAAACAATTCCAGATATAGGGAAATTTGCTTAACAGAATTGTCTATGGGTCGAATCTGTATAACATAAAAATAGCCGCAATTAGGGATTACTCTGTTTTTAATGCATTCCTATGGGAAATTTGTATAAAGGAAAATTTGCTTGATAGAATTTCATTTGGAACGAATTAATTCCTTTATACAAGGTTCCACTGTATAGTTAAATTGTTTCAGGAAGGACAGCAGAGATGGGGCCAGCCTGGTCCCCAGTGGGAGGGAGTTCCAGGGTCTGGGAGCAGCGACAGGGTAAGGACTTCTCCTGCGTCCCCATCAAGCGCACCTGTGAGGGTGGTGGGACCCAGAGAAAGGCCTCCCCAATGATCTAAATACCCGGGCAACCTCATAAGGGGAGAGAGGCAGTCTTGCAGTTAGCCAAGCTGTTTATGGCTTTGTAGGTTACAACCAGCACTTTGAGCTGGGCCCAGAGGTGGATCGGCTCCTGTAAGAAGGGGGTATTACATGACCTGTGTAAGACAGCCCCAGTCAGCAATCTGGCTGCTGAATGTTGGACCCTCTGAGGTTTCCTAGCCCTTTTCAAAAGCCACGTAGAGCACATTACACTAGTCCAATTGAGATGTACCAAGGACATGGAGTCACCATGGCCAGATCAGATCTCCCAAGGAAAAAAAGTGTGTGTGGGGGGGAGGAGGGGCAGCTGGCACATTTGTCTTAACTGTGCAAAAATACTCCTGGCCACCACTGAAACCTGGGCATCCCAGCTCTGGGATGAATCCAGGAGCCCCCAAAAAAAGCTGCGTTCCTGTGTTTTCATAGGGAATGTAACCTCACCCAGCACAGGTGGCAACCCTATACCCTGCTCTGCTTTTCAACTGACCAGAAGCAACTCTGTTCTGTCCGGATTAAGTTTCAGCTTATTCGCCCTCATCCAGTCCATGACTGACACCAGGCCCGGGTTTAGAACCAAAACAGCTTCCTGGATTTAGATGGAAAGTTGCATGTCATCCAGTTTACCGCTGATGCCAAACCACAAAGCTCCGGGCAGCCTCTGCCAATAAATAGTTCCATCATGCAGATGTTGAACGGCACAGAGAACAAAACAGATCCCTGAGGGACAACACAAGGCAACAGCCAGAGTGTCGAACAAGAACCCCCCCCCCAGCACCGCCGTCTGGGTTCTCCCCTCCAGGAAAAACCAGAGCCGCTGGGAAACAGTGCCTCCAAGTGCCGTCCTGGACAGATGGTCCAGAGGGATACCATGGGCCATAGTACTGAAAGGACCTGAGAGGTCCAGTAGAACCAACAGGGACACGCTCCCCATGTTCCGTTCCTGACACAGTTTGTCCACCATGGCAAACAAAGCTGCCTCAACCCCATATCAAGGCCTGAAGCCAGAAGGGAATATAGATCATCATCCAGGATGATCATCGTCTCAACCTGGAACGCCTTGTGCTAGGAGGCCTCAACCTGCTCCAGCACCTTGCCCAAGAATGAGAGATTAGACGCAGGCGTGTCCAAACTTCGGCCCTCCTGATGTTTTGGACCACAACTCCCAGAATGCCACGCCTGGATTGCCAATGGCAAAGGACTGTGGGAGTTGTGGTCCAAAACATCTGGAGGGCCAACGTTTGGACATGCCTGGATTAGAGACTGGACAGTAAATATCTAGTACTGTGGGGTTCAAAGGAACACTTTTTTTTCCAGAATGGCCTTATTACTGTCTCTTTGAAGCAAGCTGGGATGCTACCCTGCTGCAAGGGATGGGGGGGCTTCCCTACCATTTGGACTCACTCATCAAGTCCCTCTCAGGTAGCTTTTAAAAGCTAGGAAGGGCAAAAGCCCAGTGGACAGGTGGTGGCCTTCACCTCCCCCAGGGTCCTGTCCACATCATCGGGGGGGGGCACTCCTGGGACATATCTATCACCGTCAGACCAGCCCCACAGCACTTGAAGCACTCCCTGGACGGCTTACAATTTAACATCAGACCAGTCCTGGAGAGTCTAAGCCCCACCAGAGGATGGTCTGTCCATGACAACTAGGACGACAGAGGGCTCCTTCACCCCCAGATCACCCAATATTTACCCCTGTGCAGAAAAGTAGGTCTCAAATGTGCCCTGCAGCTTGACAGGGATCAGACACCTTTTGGGACAGACCCGTGGTCCTCATGGAGGAGTGGAACTCCTGAGCCCATCCTGTCAAAGCTGCCTTGGCACGGATGTCAGAGCCCTGCCGGAACCACCACCGAGGAGACCCCGACGACCACCCCCCAGGACCAGCTCAGGAAGGGAGGCTGTTGAGCAGCAAGAGTGCGCCCCACACACCCACGGAATCCCTCTTCTCTCCAATTTCCAACAGACACACCCAACGCTGGTCAACTGGGGGATGTGGGACGTAGCGAGGTGGACAGGATCACGACAGACGACCGCAACTCCCGACCCCACCACCCATCCCGGGTCTGAAAGTCTGTGGAACTCCCTGCCCCAGGAGGTGGTGATGGCCTCTGGCCTGGATGCCTTCAAAAGGGGATTGGACAGATTCCTGGAGGAAAACGTCCATCACAGGCTACAAACCATGATGGAGATGTGTCATCTCCAGGCTTAAAACCTGGGTACTTCAAGGGCCAGATGCAGGGAAGTGGTATCAGGAGATAGATATCTAGTCTCGTGTGCTCCCGGAAGCATCTGAAGGGAACACTGTGAGATACAGGAAGCTGGAGTAAATGGCCTTTAGCCTGATCCAGCATGGCTCTTCTTATGTTATGTTCTTATGTTCTTGCGTACTGTACCCCAGAAGACCCTAGCGGGCATTCATCACTGTACTCTAGGAAAGGGTCGCAGAGTTCACCGGGATCCACCCAGAGCCTGCTGGATTCGGAATGAAAGCAAAGCAAAGCAAAGAAAAGCAAAACCGTCCTGCTCACCTACCTCCCCAGAGCATTTCAAGCACTCTCTGGGTGGTTTACAATTTAATGATGCAGGCTTGCCCCCCCCCTCCTGCCCCCAGCAAGCCGTGTGCTCATTTTAACCAACCTCGGAAGGAGAGAGGAGGCCAAGTCGACCGTGAAAGCAAGGACCTTACCGTTCTCTCCGCGACAGTTCCCGCGGGCTCTCCAGGTCTATCTGTGTGACTTTTTTGGCTGCCTGGGCAACGCGGTTGGGGTTCTCGATGTCGATCATGCCTTCGACGCCCTTGTGCTTTGGCTGCAACAGAAGAAGGACAGTGACTCTCGTGGTAGCCCAGAGAACGGCATAGGCCAAGCGGAGTGGATTTGGCCCTAGGAAGACCTCTTGGTCTCGGGCAGTAGTGGCGAACCTTCGGCCCTCCAGATGTTTTGGACCACAACTCCCAGAGTTCTGGGTCTAGACTGCCAATGACAAAGGATTGTGGGAGTTGTGGTCCAAAATGTCTGGAGTGCTGAAGGTCCGCCACCACCGGTTACGTCAGGCATGTCCAAACTTCGGCTCTCCTGATGTTTTGGACCACAACGCCCAGAATTCTAAGCTTAGATTGCCAATGAGAAAGGATGGTGGGAGTTGTGGTCCAAAACATCTCTAGGGGCATAATTTGGCCGACGCTGCTTTACAGGGACAACTTCTGATGCAGCCCATCAGCCACATTCGACTCAGCAAGGCTCCGTGCAAATACAAGGAAGCAAAACCCTTCTTTTGGCTTTAGGGCAGTGGTTCCTAACCTTCCCAATGTCGCGACCCTTTAATACAGTTCCTCATGTGGTGGTTACCCCCTTGCCCTGCCTGGAAGAGGCCACAAGCCTCCTTTGGCAGGCCACTGCTGCAGGTGCCACGGAGAACTTCCCTCTACAGGCACCCCCCCTCAGCCAATCGTAGCCTCTGGTGCCTTTGAGGGACATCCCCTCCAACCAATCAAGCTGTAACTCACTCTTCCCCCACTCCTCCTCCAGACCCGAGCCGTTTGTGCCTTTTTCTTCACTGGCTGATGCCGACCCCTGTGAAATGGCCGTTCGACCCCCAAAGCTTTCCCGAGCCCCCAGGTTGGGAGCCACTGCTTTTAGGGAGACCAGCGAACACCTGGCAAGTCCCGAAAAAGGCAGAGTCATCAGGTGAGCTGGGCATCAGAAAGGTCACCCTGAAGCCTGGCCGGGCCCTCCTAAGCTTTTCCTCGCACAGAAAGGAAGAAATGTTCCGTTAGTACCTGGTAGTCATCGTCCTCCTCCTCCTCCTCGCTGTCATCGGAATCTAGTGATTTCTCCTTCTTTTTGGGGTCGCCCACTGCCCCATCGCCTCCTTCCGCTTCCTCCTCCTCATCCTGTGGAAGACAAATGCATTGCCAGTGGGAAAACCGAGGTAGGCTGCTGCTGGTGGTGGTGGTGGTGGTGGTGGTGGTGGTGATGAGAGGGGCAGCCCGCAGAACCTGAAAGGGGTGTGGGGGGTTCAGGCTCACTGGGTGAACTTTGTGCCTTGCAGGGGTGTCGGAAGGGCAAAGAGGAGAGGAAGAAAGGGATGCCCTGGCATGGCCTAAGGCTCCTCCGGCTGGACGGCTCAGTGGGTTCGGTCTCTGGCTGCGGAGCCAGAGGTTGGGAGTTCAATTCCCCACTGGGCCTCCTGGGAGAACAGCCAGCCTGGGTGGCCTTGGGCCAGCTGCACTGTAGTCCCAGAGAAGCCCCCGGAAGAAGGGAAGGGGAAACCCCTTCTGAGTCCTCTCTTCCTAGAAAACTCTGGAAAGCGTTGCCATAAGTAAAAACTGACTTGGTGGCACACAATTATTATTCTTATTATTGCAGTGGGTACCTTGTATAAAGGAATGAATTCGTTCCAAATGGAACTCTGTTAAGCAAATGTTCCTTTATACAAATTTCCCATAGGAATGCATTGAAAACAGAGTAATCCCTAATCGTGACCATTTTTATGTTGTACAGATTCGCCCTATAGGCAATTCTGTTAAGCAAATTTCCCCTATCTCTGGAATTTTTTATGTTGTACAGATTTTATGTTACACAAACTTTTTGTTATATGAGGGTCCACTGTACTATTATTATTATTATTATTATTATTATTATTATTATTATTATTATTATTATTATTATTATTATTATTATTATTATTATTATTATTATTCCTTACAGGCATGTCCAGATGTCGGCCCTCCTGATGTTTTGGACCACAACTCCCAGAATTCTAAGCCTGTATTTCCAATGGCAAAGGACTGTGGGAGTTGTGGTCCAAAGCATCCGGAGGGCCGAGAGGAAACCTAGCCTGGAATTAAATCTCTCTTTGCTCTACTTGCCTATCTATTGTTTGTCTTTCTGCCCACGGGGGGCTCCCAAAGAGCTATTTCAAAATGGATTGAAAATGATTCAAAACCGTTCATTGGCAGGAAACCTGTGGCCCTCCAGCCACGATGGCATTTCAGCTCCCATCTTTCTCTCCCGTAAGAACAGGTGGGAGCGGATGACCAAAAATACCTGCCTTGAGCGGGGGGGGGGGGCTGGACTTAACAGCCTTATAACCCCCCACCACCTTCCCACTTCACAATCCTGTGATTCTTGGGTGAACCCCATCTCTCTTACAGCTGGTCTCATCTATTTGCTCAGGCATGTTCAAAGTCAGGCCCGGGGGCCAAATGCAGCCCGTTTTCAAATTTTGAGCGGCCCATGCCCTCTTCTCCCTGCCGGCTCAGCCTGTCACGCATCCACACCAGCTGGCCCCTCCCCATACCAGATGGAGGCATCAGCTTTCAGTTTTACGGTTTGCCCTGCCCTCCCTGCCTCTGTCCATCCCCCAGCCACCTGCCCAGCCTACAGTTGCTGTAGCATCCTCCCCGCCTCCTTGCATATTATAGAGACTTGTCCAAAGTCCGGCCTGGGGGCCAAATGCGGCTGAATGGTTGGCTCACACACATTTTCACCTCACCAAATCTGGCCCTCCTTGCAAAAAAGTTTGGACACCCCTGTATTAGCTCCTATCATGGCCCATCGCTAGCTAGAGCAGTTGGGATTGAGAGCCCAAAACCTCCAGAGGGGCAGGCTGGTTGCATCTCCCTTTGGCCTGCTGCCCCTCCATGGCCGTGCTGGCTTTTTCCATGGCACAAAACTGCAACAGGGAGCAAACACCGGTCGCTCTTCTTGTCCCATTTGGTCGAGAAGAGAGAGAGAGAGAGAATGGGGCCGGATTCTGCTTTTACTACCTCTGAAAATAACCCTCTGCCAGAACAACCGAGTTCTCGGAAGGGCAGTGACGATCCACCGGACAGAGACCGGAGGACAGGGAAGAGAGTCATGAAAATAAACCGCAAATACTTGGACATTTAGGAACCTTTGCCATGTACTGGTTAATACAGTGGGTTTGAAGCAGACAGCAGAGAGCCTCATTCAAAGCTGTAAAGCTAATGACGTGTTCCCTGAGCCACGTACTTGCTCATTCTTAACCTAACTGACCTCACAGGGTTGTTGTGAGGATCCAAGTGGAAGCCACGCAGACCGTGGGGTACTGCTCTGACCTCCTTGGAGAAAAGGCTATGAGAGACAAATGGAATGAATGTGCTGCCTTTGCTCGCATTAAGGTGGCTCCAAAAACTGTTTTAATTAAGCTTTAGCATTTATTTATTTTACGTAATTGTGTCTGTCCTCTATCTGTATTGTAAATCTCTTTGGCTCTCGGGAGAAGGGACGACGACATATAAATAAATGTGGTTACATGATCTGCTTTTATTGTGAGAAAAAGCAAACGACTAATAACCAAACAACGATTTGTTAAAGACCTGCTCAGCCCCACAGCCTTGCCTCAGTTCGCCTCTGTACTCCCCCCACCCGCCACCGGCCTTGCAGGGCCAGCCGGGTCCAAAAAAAAATATTTGGCAAAATGATCTGAGCACCACCTGGGGCTCTCAACTTGTACAGGGGGTCTAAACAAATCAACAAAGCTTTGCTGGTAGCCTTAACTACCCCATCGGACTGCTATGAGGGCAAAGATGGGGAAAAGGAGGACCACAAACAACTCCTTTATCTATCTATCTATCTATCTATCTATCTATCTATCTATCTATCTATCTATCTATCTATCTATCTATCTATCTATCTATCTATCTATCTATCTATCTATCTATCTATCTATCTATCTATCTATCTATCTATCTATCTATCTATCTATCTATCTATCTATCTATCATCTGAGCTGCCTAGATGCCCTAAGCACATCCAATCTCGCCTGATTTCAGAAGCTAAGCAGGGTCGTCCCTGGTTAGTACTTGGATGGGAGACCACCAGGGAATACCAGGTGCTGTAGGCGCCTGGAGTAGGAACTGGCAAGCCACTCCAGTATTCCTTGCCAAGAATACTTCATGGACATGGGGTCATGAAGAGTCGGTCACGACTGTAACGACACAGCAGACACAACATCTATCTATCTATCTATCTATCTATCTATCTATCTATCTATTTTCTATCTTTCTTTTTACTTTCTTTCTTTCTTTCTTTCTTTCTTTCTTTCTTTCTTTCTTTCCTTTCTTTCTTTCTTTCTTTCTTTCTTAAAATATCTCTAACCTGCCTTTCTCCCTGATAGGACTCAAGGCCGTTTTCCTCTTGGGGGGAAGGAAAGATGGGGGTAGAAACGTTACCAAGAGTCGTCCCCTCGTGCAAGATGGGTAACCCGGAACGTAGGGAGCTGCCTGCCTGCTCAGACGTACCTTTGGATTATCGGGTCCAGCATTGCCAAGCAGAGCTTTGGAAAAGACTCTTTCCCTCTCCAAACGGGAGAGGCTCGGCTGATGTTCCCCGGGCACCTTCTTTCTAACTGCCCATCGGCCTTGCCTGTGCTTCACTTCTAAGCTCAGACAAAAGTTGGAGATTTCAGGGAAGTGAAGACATAAAAGGAAGCCGGAGGGGGGGGGGGAGAGACCCAACATATCTTTGTCCGAGACCAGAAGGGCAAGTGGCTATCCACAGTCTAGCTCCCTGCCAGCTCTTAAACCGAGTCCCCCTCCTTCCCTCCACCTGCCAACCAGAAGATACTCACCCTGGCTTTCTGTTTCTCTGCCTGGAGCTGGGCATCTATCTCCTCTGGGCTGGTGTACTGCCGAGCTCGGCCTTTGTGGCCTCCTTTTTTACCTGCCGGGAAAGAGCGGACTTAGGAGGCAAGCAAGATATTTCCCAAGGGCTTTCAAAGCAAAGCAAAGCAAAGCATTCTGCTTACAGCACTCTCTGGGCGGTTTACAAGTTAATCTTGCAACCTTCGCCTCCCCAGTGAGGTTTCCATGCCTGAGCGGGGATCTGAGTCCAAGTCTCTCGAGTCCTAGCACGCCCCTCTACCCATTACATCACACCAAGGAACCTAGGCTAGGTTTCCAGGCGTGAGACGACACCCAGAAACACAGGCTGGAGTGGAGGCGAACTCTTGGGTCCCTGTATCTGAAAAACAGCTTTTCCAGATGGTTGCCTGTTATTACCTTGCCTTCTTCTTGGCCCGCTGTAGACATCTGACCCAATTTATTATATGTTGCAAAATTCCAAAATCCACAATGGCGCCATACAATTATCAAGCCAATGGAAAAGATATAGAGAAGAGAGCAAGATTTCAGAATTGTTGCCGCTTTGACAGGTAAAGTGTGACAGTTCATAGAATTATAGAGTTGGAGGAGACCTCAAGGGCCATCCAGTCCAACATCCTGCCATGCAGGAACTGCCATCACAGCATTTCTGACAGATGGCCATCCAGCCTCTGCTTAAACACCTCCAAAGGAGGAGACTCCATCACCCTCCATGGCAGCACATTCCACTGCCAAACAGCTCTAACCATCAGGAAGTTCTTCCTAATGTTCAAATGGAATCTCTTTTCCTCTAGTTTGAAACCATTGCCCCAAGCTCTAGTCTCTGAAGCCATGGGAAAAAATGTTCCCTCTTCAATATGACATCCTTTCAAATATTTAAACATAGCTATCATATCCCCTCTCAGTCTTCTTTTAGAGAGGATAAACATTCCCAGTTCCCTAAGCCGTTCCTCATAAGACATTTCCTCCAGACCCTCAACCATCCTGGTCGCCCTCCTCTGCACCCGCTCGAGGTTGTCAACATTCTTTTTAAATTGAGGCGCACAGAACTGGACACAGGACTCCAGGTGGGGTCTGACAAGAGCAGAATAGAGTGGTACTATCACTTCCCTTGATCTAGACATTATGGTTCTGTTGATGCAAGGAGTCGCTGCGTGTTGGCTGTAGATATAAAGGATGAGGAAGATGTTTGCGGATGATCAAATGGGCTTTGCTACAGGTGATGCAATGGTGTTGGATATCTCCAAGGAGCCAACTGCCGATAGGTAATTAAATTAGAGGACAGTAAACTAAACCATACAAGGAAAGGATGATCAGACCAGAAGTTAGTGGCTGATTCTATTTCTAACCTTTTTGCTAATCAAACAAGCCTCTTGGGAATCTCAACGAGGAAGCCTAAAGCCAACAGCGCCCTTCCATCTCTTTTTAGCCATGAGTACAAAAACTAATTTGCATTCTTGTCATCATTATCATCTTCTCTTTAACCTGACTTAATCCATCAATGCATTCAGTAGTGGAAAATTCCGTTTTAGCTGCCCGCAAAAGTTCGTTTGTTTGCCCTCGATTTTCTGACCGTCGGCTTTGCTCTATGATCTATCGGGACCCTAGAAATATGACATGGGAAGGTTTTTTTTTTGTATTGGCTGTATGCTTTCATTGCACACTGTGAAGTTTAAGAAATCCCCTTTGTTTCCGTCTCACAGTACTTCGTGTCTAAGGTAAAAAGACTCAACCTCACTCCCACAAGGGGAATTATGGGTGGGAGCCAAACTCATCTTCCACCTATAAAACACAGAACTTTCACTTTGAGTGGTCCACCTGCATGTCCACCTATAAGAAGTTTTTACTGAGGGGGATGTTCATTGCCTGTTTATCGCAAATTATGATTCGAAAGAGGCAGGAGAGAGAGCCTCCTTCATCTGATTTACAAAAAACTTATTCCATGCCTCTTGTTAAAATTCTTCCTTAGACCAGCAAAGGGACGTACAAACCGACTTCACATCTAGCAGAGGGAGGTTCAAAAGGTAGCTGGGCCATTAGTGATCCTTTGAGAGAAACAAAAGCCTTATGGAAGACACCTAGTAGGTTTGTCCAATTGCGTGCTTAGAATGAACAGCACTCAGGAAAGCCTCTACACAGTAGTGGCCAAACTTCGGCCCTCTAGATGTTTTGGACCACAACTCCCAGAATTCCAAGCCTGTATTACCAATGACAAAGGACTGTGGGAGTTGTGGTCCAAAACTTCTGGAGGGCCTAAGTTTGGCCACCAATGCCCTACAGGCACACGGGATGTGAAAGCTTGCATCAAAATCATCTGTTTGGGCCGACAGCTGACATGACAAGAGCAGACGTTAATCCAACAAGACACTCCAAGGGATGCTTATGCAGGCCCCAGAGACATTTTGAATCTCATGTTTTTCCCTAAATTTGAGAATCACACCGTAACCGCTCCTGTCTGAAACCCATGCCTCCCTCATCTGCCTGCTGCCCTGCAAAAAGCAAGGAGGTCTACTCTCTCGATAACTTCCTGCCTCGTGAACAAACTTTTGCAGCTCTCTCTTGCTCCTGAAGCCATGGACTGGCGCACCTCCTCCCCCTCCGCAGGAGATGCTCTGATTCAAAGGGTAGCCAGCATGCTGGAAAAGGCCCTTTGGCAGCATCCCTTGGAAGGCTGCCCAAGCAGGGTGTGGAGCGGCATGCTTCAGACTGACGCACAAGCCCTCCCTTCTTCCCCAAGGGTCTTCCACGCCATTAGGAACACAACGACAAGAGCCTGTTTTCTCAGAGCTATGGGACAAGCTCAATCATGCCCCCAGCTTCACAAAAAGCATCAAAAAATCAGCCCCCTTCTCTTCTCCTCCCACCAAATCCTCTTTCCCTTGGTGATGTAGCGTTAGCTGAAACCGGCAAGGATATTCTGTTCATCCATCTCTCTCTCTCTGCTTGCTTGTTCTCCTTCTGACTTAGTAGAATACATAATGGACTATGTTCATTCCGGGAAAGCTGACTAATCAGTCAATCAACAACGAACTCTCTCCGGCTTCTACCAAATCAGCACTGCTGATCACTTCACTACTTGAAAAAGCAGAACTCATTGTTTATATATTGCCCCACAGCACTTACAGCACTCTCTGGGCACTTTACAATTGAAGACTGCAGGCAACACCTCCCCTCCCCTCCCCAGCAAGCTGGCTACTCAATTTGCCAACCAGGAAAGGATGGAAGGCTGAGTCAACCTCAAGCTCGCAACCTGGGATTGAGCAGAGTTTTAAGTTTTAGCACGAGGCTCTTAAACAACTCAAGATGACAGAACTGTCAAGCCACACTCAACTACGTTTAGTCACAAGTGTGTGTGTGTGTGTGTGTGTTTGCGGGGGGCGTTGAATTTACTGGTTTTGGTCCTGCAGCTGCTTTAAAACAAACACACTCCTTCCCCAACATGGCAGCCCCTCTAATGTTTCAATTTCATTTCTCTGTTTGCTCTTCTCTAGGCAAAACATACTCAGGTCTCTTACGCTCACAAAGCTTGTCAGCCCCAGCCAGCTGAGTAGACCAGCCCCATCTCTTGGTGGTTTACAGTCAACTCAGATGACACATGGCAGTAGAAATGAAACACAAAATAACAAGTTAAATCAACATGTCAAAAGACAAATAGAACAAAATGAGGCACAGGGCATCCAAACTTACAGAGTAGTGAAAGTCAAATACTGTAGGGTAGTCCAAAAGGCCTCTGTAAGGAAGGGGCTTTTAAAAGTTGGAAGGGGGGGAAGAGGAGCAGGTGCCATTCCACTGGCAGTTCATTCCGAAGTGTGGGGGCCACAGCAAAGAAGCATCTACTTCTTGAGGCCTCCCTTGGAGTGGCTACCTGGAGGCTCATGGCTTGGGAGGATGTAATGCAGGCATGTCCAAACTTCGTCCCTCCCGATGTTTTGGACCACAACTCCCAGAATTCCAAGGCTGTGTTTCCAATGGCAAAGGACTGTGGGAGTTGTGGTCCAAAACATCTGGAGGGACGAAGTTTGGAGATGCCTGATGCAATGGATCACATGGATGACCTTAGGAAAAGATACTCTGCCAGGCCATGTGGTCCCAAGCCATGATTAAGAAGCAATGGATTTGTCATCACCAGTAAAACCCCAGGCAGCTACCAGCTTCTCTCCATCAAACCCTCCTTTAAGGCACCTCTGACTGCTATCATCTGGAATGTGAGCAAATGTGTGTGTGTGTGTGTGTGTGTGTGTGTGTGTGTGTGTGTGTGTGTGTGTTCTAATGTGTGGTTGCAGGTGTGATGAGTGTTGTGTTGATGTTCTGTGTGTGTGTTTAGGCCAGGTTGCAGGTATGATGGTTTATTGATGTTCAAAGGCCAATATAACAAGCAAACCAATATAACAAGAAGAGAGAGAGAGAGAGAGAGAGAGAGAGAGAGAGAGAGAGAGAGAGAGAGAGAGAGAGAGAGAGAGAGAGAGAGAGAGTTTTCTAATCCAGATTGCAGGTATGATGAGGTTGTCTTGGATGTTCTGAGTTTAGGCCAGGGTCGCAGAGGTTTATAGCTTTCAAAACCAAGCACCACCAGAGAGGCGACCGTTTTCAACACTCCCTGTCTACCTACTGGGTAAACTGAACGGGTCCTTATCCGGAGATATCACAGGGGGAAAAGGGGGCGACTGGGAAGCCAGCCATGGTTTCACAACACCCTTCTGGCCCCGGATCCAGGGCCCTGAACGAGCCGGCGGGGCCGCTTCCCCACGTGGCCGGAGCTCCGTCGGAGGTCGCCCTGATCGGAGCCTTCCCTGGCCGGCTCTTGCCTTTCTCCGCCCCGTCTGGAGAGAGCCCGGACCCCCCCCCCAACTTAAGTCGGTTCTCCAACACCAACAACACTCCTCCCCCCACGATCTTTCAAATGCCACCGAAGGGAACACCCCAATCACCCCCACCCCCGACGGGATGAAAGCCAGAAGGGTTTTGCGCCTGGAGGCAGGTGGTTCGAGGCTTCGAGGAGGGGGGGGAACTCATCCAGACCTTTTGATTCCTCACCCCCACCCCCCTACCCCCACCCCCAATTAAACACGGAGTTTGATTCCCACCCCCCCCCCCCACCCCTTTCACCGTATTCTCAAAGGCTCCCACGGCCGGGGAATCTGATGGCTGTCCTGAGGGTTTTTTGTTTTTTTTTCGGGCGGTTTGGCCCTGTTTCCCCCCCCCTTTTTTTTCATGTTTGGCACCCCAGAGAGAGAGAGGGGGGAGAGATTTCCCCCTTTGGCTCTTTTAACCGCCCCCCCACTCCCCTCGCCATTGACATGGGTGAGATTTCTTTTTTTCTCGGGGTGGGTGGTGGGTGGTGGTGGTGGGGGGAACGTCCGTCCCTAGATCAGCCTTCCCTGGACCCCAAATAAATAAAAATAAAATATAAAATAAAATAAAATATAAAATAAAATATTTTCTCGGAGGAGGGTGGGGGGGGAAGGGAGAACACAGGGAAGGGAGACAGCAGGACCTCAAAGGGGGGGGCTTCTTTTTGCCTCCTGGGGACTGCCCCCCCCACGAGGGACCCCTCCCCCTCCCCCTCCCCCAACAGTCCCCTCCCCAGCCCCCTCCCCCCCCCAACAGCCCCCCCCCCCCCAGGCCCTCCACTCACCTTTGGGCATTGCGAGACGACGAAGGACGATGGCGACTCCCCCTCCCCCGTAATCACGACTCTCTCTCTTTTTCCCCTCCTCCTCCCTCCTAAGCTCGGGTTCCGCGACCCGGAAGCGGAAGGGAGCGCCGGCCTTCTCGCGGGGCTCTTCTCTGGCTTGCCTTTCTTTGCTCCGGATCCAGCCCCGGCTCGGTACGCATGCGCGAAGGAGCCGCCCGCCCTCCCGCCCGCCACGCGCGAGCTTCGGAGGGGGGGGAGGGGGCGGGTATGACGGCGACGGCCGGGTCGGGAGACATTTAGGCATCTACATTGCTGCCTGATTTAAAATACAGAAACAACAGGGAAAACAGCGCCGGGATGAATAAACAGGAGGGGCGCGAGCCCCCCCGTGTGTGTGTGTGTGTGTGTGTGTGTATACCGACTTTAGGCGCTTTGCGCGGATTCCTTGCCGGCTCCCCGACATAGCCATCCTTTTGGGACAGGCACCGGCCTGGACAGCCATTGAAGTGAGGGGCTTTGGGGAGCGTCGCGCGAGGGACGGAGGGCCTGTCTGGCGTCGGCGACGTCATCGCGAGGCGACGGGACGCGGCGAAGAGGCGGAAGCGATCCCGGAGGGTTAACAAGGAGGGTTTCCCCCGTCAGGTCAGGATCTTTCCTCAGTGGGGGAACCGGGGAGACCCTCGAGAGGGGGGGGGAGTGACAAAAAGCAATACCCCCTTTGTTAAGCCGGGGGCTTAAACAGTTTGATCTGGGATCCTTGGCTGTCCTTCCTTCCTTCCTTCCTTCCTTCCTTCCTATCAGTTCATAATCTTCCTTCCTTCCATCTATCCATCATCAGTTCCTTCCTTCTATCTATCTATCTATCTATCTATCTATCTATCTATCTATCTATCTATCTATCTATCTATCATCTATCTATCATCTATCTATCTATCTACTTTACCTACCTACCTTGGACTTCCTTCCCTCCTTCCTCCCTCCCTCCCTCCCTCCTTCCTTCCTTCCTTCCTTCCTTCCTATCCTAATTTATAATCTTCCTTCCTATTTATCCTATCAATTCATAATCTTCTTTCCTTCCTTCCTATCAATTCATAATTATCTTCCTTCCTTCCATCTATCCATCATCAGCTCCTTCCTTCCATCATCAGTTCCTTCCTTCCTTCCTTCCTTCCTTCCTTCCTTCCTATCCTAATTTATAATCTTCCTTCCTATCTATCCTATCAATTCATAATCTTCTTTCCTTCCTTCCTATCAATTCATAATTATCTTCCTTCCTTCCATCTATTCATCATCAGCTCCTTCCTTCCATCATCAGTTCCTTCCTTCCTTCCTTCCTTCCTTCCTTCCTTCCTTCCTTCCTTCCTTCCTTCCTTCCTTCCTATCCTGATTTATAATCTTCCTTCCTATCTATCCTATCAATTCATAATCTTCTTTCCTTCCTTCCTATCAATTCATAATTATCTTCCTTCCTTCCATCTATCCATCAGCTCCTTCCTTCCATCATCAGTTCCTTCCTTTCTTTCCTTCCTTCCTTCCTTCCTTCCTTCCTTCCTTCCTTCCTTCCTTCCTTCCTTCCTATCCTATCCTATCAATTCATAATCTTCCTTCCTTCCTACTTGTGGGTTAGGAGTAGATACGCCATGGAGGGAGTGCGTGTGTGTGGGAGTGAGTAAGTGTGTGTTCCTTGCAGGAAGGGTCTCCTCTCCCTTATCTCTACTTTGCGTGGGGGCCCTTCATGAGACCAAGCCCTGTTTCTGTAGAAGCAGCCAGCTTTCGATGGATGTCTGGTGAACTTGTTCATGTCCTTCGTTCAGAAAGGTTGGCTTAACTGGTGTTGGTTTTCTCCTCTCATCCCAACAAGAAGCATTGCTTCTATTCTTCAAACCCTTTTTGCCACCCAGTTTTTGATACTGTATATGATGAGGCTATGTGTTCAGCTTTGATGTGTATATGGTCTACGTAATAATAATAATATAAATCAATGTCATTCTTCAATGTAAATCCCTGTGGGCATTTAGATTATTGACACACCTAGCTCAGAAATGCTATCTCCTCAATCCCCCTGAAGGGTAAAACACGCTACTTAGTTAGTGTGTGTCAACCTATAACTTAGCTACTGTCTAAATTTTGCTTGCTTCTCAGATCGTCTTTCCTCCCCAGTAAGATGCCGAAAGTAAAGAGGAGCAGAAAACCTCCCCCAGATGGTTGGGAACTGATTGAACCCACTTTAGATGAGCTGGATCAAAAAATGAGAGAAGGTGAGTGGCAAAGATGTGTTGGATTAGGCTTAGGTTGTGTAATAAACTGTGTAATTAAACAGTAGGGGAAACAGCTATTTAAATGCTGTCTCGCTGGTTATTTCAGTGTGGGAAAAGCTTGTTATATGGCAGAACACATCAAGTATATGTTGCAAGTTGAGCTTTATTTCCAATAAAATGTATTTTGAATGGAAAACTTCTGAGACCTCACAAAGTTGCTGCAACAAACTATGTTATATGGGGCCAATGCCTTTATTGAGTGTAAATTACAAAGGTTAAGGTTATAAATCACTGGTAGTCACCAAGGAGAACTATATATCAGAGTTAATAAGCCTTTGAAGAGCTGTTCTAAAATCCCTAAGGAGGTTGCTGTCCTGACCCTGTCTTATGAGTTTTGCCCCACATTTCTGGCTGGAAGTGGAGTCATGGCAACTGGACTTCTTTTTCTTGAGATATTGAAATGTTTCGTTGCTCGTCGAAACAGCTTCGTCAGTCTGACTGAAAAAGGTCTCTGGGAGAAAAAGAAAAAAAGCCCAGTTGCCATGACCCAACTTCCAGATAAATGCACCTGGATGACTGAGAATTTTCATAGTCATTTCTGGCTGGTCATCCTGAGAACAGGAATCTATGCTAGATGGGCCTTTACTCTGCTTAACTAAGGCTCCTATGGTGTTTATTTATTTTTTTGGTGTTCGTGTGTGTGGGGGGGGCGTTGTGCAGTCATTCAATAAATGGGCCTGTCATAACCTGTGAGCCAAGTTTTAAACCTTTGCTGTGAGAGCTTAAGATGAAGTGCAAACTATATAGAGAATTTATCTCCATATGCTTAGAAGCCCTGTTTTTCCTGGATTTCTGGTTGCATGGTGAGCCTGCCCAGAGCGAGGCTGGTTTCTCCCGATTTAGTTTTATGTGAATGGGGATGAAGGGAGTGGGCACCCTCCATCAGTTCGTGGATTAAGATTAACAATTTTATGAGCCTCTAAATAGGACTTTTTGAAAGTCAAACACGTTGGCTGAAAATGCATTGTTCAGCTCGCAAGAATATAAAAGATGTGAGACTTAAAAGTCTAAACTCCTGCATCCTTTTAATCAGTGTAGGGGTTTTCTTCCAGACATACAGCAAGATGGAATAACAGATCTAATGAAGGTGTGAAGACATAATAAGGTGTAAGAACTGAGCTGTGAAGGTAACACCTCTCCCTCTCATTTTTCCCGATTCAGCCGAGACGGAACCACATGAAGGGAAGAGGAAGGTGGAATCTCTCTGGCCCATCTTCAGAATTCATCATCAGAAAACACGCTACATTTTTGACCTTTTCTATAAGAGGAAAGCCATTAGCAGAGGTGAGATGGTTGTCTTTTTTTCATCTCAGTGAAAGGTTTTTTTTGTTATGGTGGGGAAAGCAGTGGCTGTGTGTGTGTGTGTGTGTGTGTGTGTGTGTGTGTGTGTGTGTGTGTGTGTGTGTGTGTGTGTGTGTGTGTGTGTGTGTGTGTGTGTGTGTCACTGAAACAGAAATAAGCACCTACGGCTTCAGTCCCGAGTGGTAGCAAATTCAAGAAAGACAGTTTATTTATTTAATAGCATTTTTACCCCACCTTTCTCCTTGGAAAAGGACCCAAGGCGGCTTACAGTAACGAGGGATCATATACAGTCCAGTACAATTAAGACATGCTCAAGGATTTGAGAACAAGGGATTGAGAGGCATCTACCAATGAGCACTGATGTCTTTTCTGCACAGAGTTGTACGATTACTGCATCAAAGAAGGCTACGCAGACAAAAACCTGATTGCAAAGTGGAAGAAACAAGGCTACGAAAACCTCTGCTGTTTGCGCTGCATCCAGACCAGAGACACCAACTTCGGTACCAACTGCATTTGCCGAGTTCCCAAAAGCAAGCTGGAAGTGGTAAGAAGGCCCTTTTAAAAGGAAACCCCCCCTGCCCCCGCCCCACTTAAGTCTTCAGGCAGTTGATCTACCCCTCCTGTATTTTTGTTGTCACCTAGTCTTGCTTGCCACGTTACCTTTGAAAATGCAACGTGTAAGGAAACTAAAGGCGTAGGGTTGGCTTGTAGGATGAGCTCTTATTTCTAAGCTTTTCTCAGATTTTTGATTGGTGTGAATATCTCAAGAGCAGTAGCGTTGATAAAAGATTGTACAATGGACTGTCGTATAACAAGCGGTTTGTTTCACAGAAAATCTGCTTAAAGGAAATAATTTCTGGAGAGAGGGGGAAATCGCTTAACAGAATCGCCTATGGGGCAAATCCGTACAACAGAAAAATGGTTCCGATTAGGGATTAATCCGTTTCCAATGCATTCCTATGGGAAATTTGTACAAAGGAAAAATTGCTTAACAGAATTTCATTTGGAACAAAGTAGCTCCTTTATACAAGATGCCACTGTACTTGTTTCCAGGGGAATCCTCTGAGAATGCCTTAGAACCTGGTTCTTCTGTAGTTCTTTCTGCTTTCTCTGCCATGATCATCATGTGCTGTCAAGTCAATTCTGGCTTAAAGTAACCCTTTTCAGGCTTTTCCAGGTGGAGAGTCTTCAAAAGTGGTTCACCATTCCCTTGTTCTAGGGGTGGGGGTGTTACCTGGCCCTGTGCAGCTTCCCCAAGGCTACACAGGCTGGCACTTCTCCCTGGGGACACAATGGGGCAATCGGACTCTTAACCTCTCCAGCCAGGTTCCTCTGCAATTGTCCCTAATGGGCAAGGCCCTCACCCACACCCCAAGCCACCAAGACCTCTCTCTTTTTTATTTATTTATTTCTATACCACCCGTCTTCCAAGGGAACTCCAGGTGGCTAACAATCAGGAGCAATAAAAGAGAAAAACAACAATATAATTAGGGGAAAAAGAACAGCCATGCTGGATCAGGCCAAAGGCCCATCTGTTCTAGAGCAGTGGTTCTCAACCTGTATCTCCAGTGAAGAAAAAGGCAGGAGGCCAGGTTGGAGGCATGTCAGATGGTACCAGAGGCTGCAGGCTGAGACTAGATATCTGTCTCCCCTCTTCCTGTATCTCAGCACTCCCTGTCTCTCTGGCCTCCCCTGCCTCTGGCCCTTGAAGTTTTAAGCCTGGAGATGACACATCTCCATCATGTTTTGTCACCTGTGATGTACTTTTCCTCCAGGAATCTGTCCAATCCCCTTTTGAAGGCATCCAGGTCAGATGCCATCACCACATCCTGTGGCAGGGAGTTCCACAGACTAACAATGCGCTGGGTGAAAAAATATTTTCTTTTGTCTGTTCTTACTCTCCCAGCCCTCATTTTTAGTCTATGTCCCCTAGTTCTGGTATTTTGTGGGAGGGAGAAGAGCTTCCCTCTATCCACTTTACTCATGCCCTGCATTATTTTGTACGTCTCAATCAAATCCCCCCTCAGGCGCCTTTTTTCCAGACTAAAGAGCCCCAAATGTTTTAGGGAAGTTCTCTATGGCACCTGCGGCAGTGGCCTGCCAAAGGGGCCTTGTGGTCAAGCAAGGCATCAGCATAACATGAACTGTATTAAAGGGTCGTGGCATCAGGAAGGTTGAGAACCACCATTCTACGGGGCACCCCAGACCTTTTCTGACCTGCCACCTTCCTTTCGCAGGGGAGAATAATTGAGTGTACTCACTGTGGCTGCCGAGGCTGCTCTGGATAATGCTTCCTTCGAGTCGCCCCACCCATCTGAGCAACCCCTCAATGGCTGATGTGGCATCAGGGACTATTCGAAACAAGTGTGACTTGCCTTTTGTAACAACCCTGCCGTGAACAGATCTCCTTCCCAACGCAGAAATAGTGAACTGTAAATGCTGTGGTGTGTTTTAATGTCCTGTCTAGCCATTATATTTTCAAATAAAGCCTTGCCTACTTCCTCAACAGATGAAGGGTGTTGATCTGGATCACTGTGATTATTCTTAATATATTTTATTTCCCTCGGGTATATCTTATCTTGAAAAATCTGGAAACACACAAAGGGAGGAGATAACAGATTTTCTAACTGTCATGGTATGTAAATATTGCTGGACTGGCAGCTGCACCTTAAGCATTTGCTTACCTTTAAAAAACTAGGGGAATTCAGTGTACAGAGGACAAAAGAAATTAGATAACTGACAGATGCTGAGATTATCTTGTTTTAAAAAGGAAGCTCCCTGATCCAAACCCCCGTTTACAGAACTGCTGTTTTATAACCTCGCCCTAGAAAACAGTGTCCAACATTTACCCAAATTCTGAGACTTTTATACAGCCTCCACGTGAAGCAGCCATAGGGCCCTTCCAAAATACTATGAACACATTTGAGATATCAGTGCTAATCTCTGGAACGGTTACTGTAAGTAGGAAATACAAATGATGGTACATCAGTACAGAGTATCCCATACTTTTATTTGCCTACTGCCTCATTTGGCTGCTTTCATTTCCCACCTCTTCTGCATTCTCTTTCTTTGACACATCCTTAGGCGTTCGATATTTGGCCCACGGATGTGGCGTTTCTTCTGCGGCCATGCGTTTCAACCACTGGAAATAATAGGCTCGGAAGCCGTTGATTTTCTCCAGATAATAGTCTATTTTTTGGTACTGCAAAGGGAAAAGGAAAACCGTTAAGAGACACATACAATACAGCCAGAAGAGAACTGAAACTGGGAAATAGAAGGCCTTTCACAGATGTACAGTACTTACAGCTGTCTAATCTGTTCTATCTTAAATGAAGAGGTTCCTGTCATTCATCTTAGAGCAGATTTTACAGATGGAAGGCACAGTCTCACGCTTAACTCTGTACTTGTGGAATGAGGGAGTTTTAAAAGTCTGTTCAACAATCCAGCTGGTATCATTCTTACAGATTTCTTGACCAAAAAAAAGCTGTTTGTTACTATATTTTTCCATCTATAAGATGCCCCCCATGTATAATCCGACATCCGCTTTTCCCTCCCAAAATTAGTTTTGCAACCACACATTTCTCTCCTCGGCATATTTCCAAATATAAGACGACCCTTAATTTTTACATATTCCATTACATATTATATTGCACACCTCATTCTGCTGCTATATGTCTGAAGAAGTGGACATGTACACGAAACGTTACATTAAAACATGAAAGTTAGTTTTTAAGGTGCCACATGATTTTTCTTTTATTTTTCTTTGATGCTTGCCTGGAATCTTCAGTTTTCAGTCTAACAATTTTAGACAAAAATGTAGTCTTATACATGGAAAAATACAGTAATGCTGCTGCTATAACTTGTGTCAACAAAACTCTTAGTATCTGATGGGTTGGGTTTCCTGAATACTGCATATCGACTTTGGTGTCTCTGGTCTCTATAGGGACTTAGCATGAGAAAAGCACCTTAGGTTTATTGTGTTATTTATTGTATTGTTTACGTTCAAAACTTTGGTAAACAGCTCAGAGTGACCTTTGGTCTGATGGCATGGTAAATAAATCAATTAAATCAATAAATACCCAGTGGTACCTCATCTTACGAATTCAATCTGTTCCAAATGCATGCTCTTAAGTCAAACTACTCTTACGTTGGTGTACCTATCTAAAAAATTGAAAAAACAAGTTAAAAAATCAAAAATATGAAAAAAATATATTTGTAAGTCGAGCAGACCATATCTAAAATTTGTAAGGTGGCAGTTAAAACGGCAACAGTTTTCTGCTCTTAAATCAGGGTACCACTGTAAATAGGTTTAATCCTAAATTCTTACAGCCTGTTTTAGACCAGCTGAGCTGGAAGGGGCCTTTTGGATCACTTACGCCAGCCCCTGTCCCTGTCCGGGAATCAAACTCCCGACTTTCGGCTCTGCAGCCAGAGACTTCAGCCAGTGCAGCAGCTAGTACGGCAGAGGATGCCGTACCTTATCATAATTTGGAGGATACTGGGCTGCAAACTCGAGTTGGTTCAGGACCACTTCGTTTGGTGGAACCTGGTTCTTCTCCATGTCTCTCAGGATCTCCGTCAAGTAGGAGTAATCGAGTCTCTTCACGGCTGCGTCGATTAATGTACTGTAGATGTGCGCGTTGGGCTTCACGCCAGACAGCTGAAACACAGAAAGGATAAGACAAATTGTAGCTCTAAAGAACTGACATTGGTCCCGGTGAGACCCTGGGCACCTGTCTAAGAGGAGACAAAAGATGATCCTTAAGATATGGATTACTGTCCTGAAGCATCATGTAGGGCACTGCTGGCGAACCTATGGCATGAGTGCCAAAGGTGCCAACCCAGAGTGCTTTCGGTGGGCACCCGACATCGCCCCCTTCACAGGCACCTGTATTCAGGTTAAATGGCTGTATTGGCACTTCGCAAATAATTAGTGGGTTTTGAATTGCAGTTTGGGCCCTCAGTCTCTAAGTGTTCATCATCACTGATGTAGGGACTGACTTCAAGACCCACATGAGCAGAAGAGAATTCTAGGAATACAGTGGTACCTCGGATAACAACTGCCCCAGATAACGAATAATTCGGATAACAACTGCAAATTTCCGGGTATAGGACTGCCTCTGATAACGAATTTTCCCTATGGGCTGCCTCGGATAACAAATCACAATTTCTAAGTATAGGACTGCCTTGGATAACGAATTTCTAGCATGCATCAGTAAAAAAGCGTTATACCGGGTGGCATTGCATCTGTACCTTTAAAGTGCACTTTATAAAGAGTTTTAAGCAAAAAACCAGGTGTCTGTGCCTTTTTCCTAGGCTCCAGAATGGATTAAACGGTTTCCCATTCATTCCTATGGGAAACCATGTTTCGAATAACAACATGTTTCGGATAACGACTAACCTCAGAGAACGAATTACCGTTATCAGAGGTACCACTGTACTTAGTGCCCTTCCCATTTGGAAACCTCAAGGGATGGCTGCCCCTTTTCTCTTACCAGCGAAACAGAGAACCTTCTCCCCATGTTGTATTTAATTCCAACTCAACTTGCCTGCTTCCTCAGCAGATGAAGGGATCAAACTTTGAAACTGGGTCTTCCTTTTTCACACCCATCTCTCTCTCTCTCTCTCATTTGCTTGCCACTTATGTTTTGATCCTTTCCTTTCTCCAATTATTATTATTTTTAAACAGGAACAGAGAGTCTCAGCAAATCTGATTTATGCCCACTAGTAAAACATTTTATTTATTTATTTATTCTTGAGTATTTTTACCCCACCTTTCTCCTGGAAAAAGAACCCAAAGGTGGCTTACAATAAGAAGATCCACTGTACAGTCCATTACAATTAAGACCTCTCCCAAGAATGGCCCTAAGCACATCCCATCTCGCCTGATTTCAGAAGCTAAGCAGGGTCGGCCCTGGCTAGCACTCTGATGGGAAACCGCCAGGGAATACCAGGTGCTGTAGGCACCTGACAAGCCACTCCACTATTCCAGTCAAGAAAACTCCATGGACATGGAGTCACAAAGAGTCGGCCACGGCTGTAACAAGACAACACAACACGCACGCACACACATACACAAAATTAAGGTACATTCAGTCTGAGAAACAGGGAACTGAGTGGTATCTTACAGCCTTAGAAGGATAACATAGTGTCAGTGTAATCACACAAGGAGAGATATAAACACAAAGTTATAAGTGGTTATCAAACACAAAGTCTGTGTAGCCCTGCATGGTAGATTCATAAAAAGACATCTATTTCCCCTCTCTTCCACAGTGCCACCCAAACCCAGTCCTTCTATAAATCGCACAGACTAATGGACTGCAGTGGAAGCGACTAGTTTGCTCAGGTAGAGGTGATCTAGTTGTGTCAAGAAAGCTTCCAGGATGCACTGAAATCAAGCCTGAAGTTTCCATACCTTCATGTCAGTGAGTAACTGAAGTCCGTGGGTCTTTTTGAGGCAGGCGATGGCTAAGCTACAAAATGTCTGCAAATTAGGGGACAGCCCCTTCTTTAGAAGTTCAGGCATCAAGTTCTGCAATAGATAAAAGTATATTAAAAGTGCCGTATTCGATGAATTTCACACTGAATCAAGGAAGCTAATTCAGTAGGTTTACACAGGGATTGTATTTATGTCAGTTCAAGGATGGCGCAGCGGTCCATGCTGAAAGGAGAAGGATGACGTAAGCCAAGACTCTTGCCTGAATTTTGCAAACGCCGAACGACTGTGCACCGCCACAGAATCGTGGCTCATGGAGATCTTACCTTGGCTCCCTCCAGATCCGCCTGCTTGCTTTTCTTCCTGATCAAGGTATTAAAAAATGTGATGTCGGGTTCCACGCCGTTCTCCTCCATGACGGCCAACAAGGAAGCTTCCGAAGGGCCATTGGGTTCCACCACCTCGGCCAGGAGCGTGAACGTTTTGATATTGGGCGCCACCTCTTTGCTCTTCATGTCCTTTAAGAAACCGTCCATGTTGCCCATCAGAGCCAGGCGGTCGGCGGCGGTGGCAACCGTCCCTAAAGAAACGACATGTCCTTTGGGGCTGTGCACGTCCAGCAAGTTGGGAAAGATGGGCGTGGACTCCGGAAAAGAAGCTGAGCCGACTTGGGGGCAACAGAATCCGGTGGGTTTTCATCTGAGACCACCGGGTCCTTAGAAACAGCAGAATGTGGCGGATCTGGGAGACTCCCCACCTCTGGACGCAACTCACTCAGAGATGAGTTTCCTTCCTCCGTTTTTCCGGAACCTTCTGGAAACAAACACTTTTCTAAGAGTTCCACGTCCACCTGCACTCCTGCCGCTGCCCCTTCTTTCTCCTTTTGGCCCTTGTCCTTGCATCTCTTTCGGTTACCGGCCTTCAGCCTCGGGATGGCTGGGCTTGCTTCGTCCGTGCCCAGCAACAGGTCGGAAGCCACCCGGGGGTCCCCGAGGCTGCACGTCCTGGCAGCGTTGAGCATGAGGTTGTAGGTATAACTGTCGGGTTTGAGGTTCAGCTTCGCCATCTGCTGCCAGACCTTTTTGAAGAAACCGGATCGAGACAGACACAACATTGAAAGTGACGAAGGACATAGAGATACTATAGACAAGCGGCAACCACTCTATAATTTTTATGAAAAAGATACTTGTAACTAAGTTAACTCCAACAGTATGATAGATATTATAGCTCAGGCATGTCCAAACTTCAGCCCTCCAGATGTTTTGGACCACAGCTCCCACAGTCCTTTGCCATTGGAAATACAAGCTTGGAATTCTGGGAGTTGTGGTCCAAAACATCAGGCGGGCCGAAGTTTGGACACGCCTGTTATAGCCGTTAGTGTTGAGCTCTCCTGTTTCTACCCTTAGAATCCCTACCCCTTCCCCTGTAGAGAAGCCCTGATGTATGGAAAATAATAACAATTAAATATATATTTTTACAAGATCCTCTTTTATTAATCCTAATGATAGTATGGATTTGATTTGTGTACCCCATGACCATCTGGCCAAGAGGCCATTCTGAGCAATTATAAAATACAAAAGAGTACAATGGGAATAAAATAAACCCCCGAAAACAGAAATCAATCACATTAAATGAAATCAAATTAAAATTTGGGTACACTATAACATATAGACACATCACGGTAAAAAAAAAATACAAGCCATACCCGAAGTACAGTGACCCCCATGTGTAAATAAAATCATAACTCCAGAGATGGATAAGTAGGCAGCAGAGAATAAAAACAACAACAAAAAAACAACAACAACAAAGCACCCGTAAAGACAGGACAATAGGGCTGTAGTAAAGGTAGTAAACAGACCTGCAATGCGTATCTGAAGCCATTTTCTTTGTCTTTTATGCAACCCATGAGCAGAAAGCTGAACGTATCTGTGGTGAGCAAATGCCCTTTCTGGACAATTTCCTTTAAAAAAAAAAGATATTTCACAATCATTCCTCCAGAGAACTGGTTAAACCAAAATATCACCACCTCCCTGTAAGGTTCTAGGGAGCAGCTATCAGGTAAGAAGCTCCAGGAACAGAACGTCTAAATTGACAAGTCACTGAAAGCACATCACAAAACCAAGTCAGAGGCAAGGGTAATGACTATTTTATCAATTCACTCAATGCCTTTTAAATATTGAAATTGTGTGCAAGTTTTACAATCTTGTTGTATTTTGGCTTTAACCCACTATTGTAGCAAATCTGGCTATGGTATTGTGCTATTAAGGTGGTACCAGGATCATGTCTATATTCCTTTTTCCTGCTTATATACCGCCCCATACCACTTTAAATAGTCTCTGGGCGGTTTACAGTTTTTAATTACAGTATGCAGGCTACACATTGCCCCCCCCCAGCAAGCGGGGTACTCATTTTACCAACCTCTGAAGGATGGAAGGCTGAATCAACCATGAGCCTGCTACCTGGGATTGAACCCTAGGTCATGAGCACAGTTTTACCTGCAGGGCAGGCATTTAACCACTGTGCCACGGGGCTCCTTATCTGTGTTTTTAAATTGGTGGAAGCTGAAAGACCAACGCAGTCAAAACAACAATAAAGTATAAGTATAAAGTCGGAGGGAGCGGGTGAAGCTAATCCAAACTCTAGTCTAGACCCTTCTTTTTACCTTCAATATTTCAAAGCACATCCGGAGATCTGAACAGAGGGCAGGTTTTCAGGAGAGCATGGTAGGTGGCCAGATTCAAGTCAACACTTTTGCTCAGCAGCTGCTGCCGCAACTTCAACGCTGCTGCTAGCCCCGAGTCTTTCCACGGTGACTCTGCACAAGCATTGAACAAAGCCGTGTATGTAGCGTCGGTCGGTACCAAGGCTCTCTTTTTCATCTACAGGCAAGCAAAATAAAAACAGATACTTTTAGAAAAAACGTCCACATATTATGCACTTTTCTTGCAGAATCTCATTAACAGGAATGCGAAACGTTTGGAAGAATAAAATATTGAAGTGTAAACAGAGCTTGGTAAAGTAACTTTTGGGAAGTCCTGGGACTCAATGAAGTTACTTTCCTAACCATTGGGATGCAAAAATGCAACATTCAATTAAAAGCAGCCACCATCGATACTACTACGACTGCAGTGATTCTTTGATTATAGGTGTGCGTGTATGTGTGTGCTGCGTCATTACAGTTGTGACTGACTTTGTGACCCCATGTCCATGGAGTTTTCTTGGCAGGAATACTGGAGTGGTTTGCCAGTTCCTATTCCAGGCACCTACAGCACCTGGTATTCCCTGGTGGTCTCCCATCCAAATACTTACCAGGGCCGACCCTGCTTAGCTTCCGAAATCAAGCAAGATTGGATGTGCTTAGGGCATCTAGGCAGCTAATTTGCTTATAGGTGGTGTAACGAAACTCAGGGGCAGGAGTGTCTCTGGCCAAGAATCACCTGAGTTCCTGTGGGTTCTTTTAAAGAAAATAAATGGCTTGAGAGCATCAATTTAATGAAATCCCTTTATTCACTATCCAAAGTTACAAAAATGAAAAAACAACTCATAAAAATCAATGGAAAATATAAAAATGCTTATCAGATACAATCATATAATATTGCCTGAAAATAATAAAGTCTATGATAGTCTCACTAGCTTAGATACTATGAAAATTACAATGCCTAGTTCTAGTTCTAACTTTAGCTAACTACATCTTGAAGCCGGATTTCTTAGCAAATATCTCTCTCTATATATAAACTTCTCTTTTTCCCAGCTCCGAGCAGTTTCCAGAGGTCATGTGAAACAGTTGTCCAATGGTAGCTGTCCAATCTTCTCTAATTTGGCTAATTATGGCTAGGCTGTTGCATTCCTTAGATAAGTGTTTGGCAAAAAGCTGAACGTGTGCAGTTAATATTGAGCCTTATAAATCACACTATGTCCCATCATGCCAATTTCCTTTCATGCTGCGTCCCATTATCCTAATTCCGTTACAGGCAGTTTAACCTATTTAAACCTATCCTGTCCTGTCTACAAGGGGGGAGGGGAAGGAAAAACATATGCAGCCCCACACAGATGCAAGCCACCAGTTGTTGCGCAGTTTTCTCCCTTGTCTGAAAGCCCTGGAACACTTACGTCGTTATAGAGCCTGAATGCCTTCTTCAAGTAGCCGACCCTGCCGCATCCTCCGATCAGCACTGTATAGTTGTATTCCTCTGGCTTTAGCCGTTCCTCCTTCAGCATCTGCACTTCAAACAGTTCCAGGGCTTCTACCAGCTACAGGGAAGAGCATGCAGCTATGAAGAGGCAGCAGTGTCTCGACACAAATTAAGATTTTTACGGACGGATCGGCCGTTAGAATTAAATGGTTCTCACTCGGACTTCCAGATGGCACGAGCTGTTTGACCACGGACCGGCCCACCTTCAAAAGTGGTAAGACTTTGCTGGCAACATTTAAAAAAGAGGCTGGATGGCCGCTGATTAGCAAAAGCACCATGATGGTGCAGAAAATCCTTGAGCCCCCCACCCCACCCCCAATTCTACGATTCTACGTTTTATTTGGCAGGTGTTTTTGACATGAATGGTAGCCCCTTTCATCCATTCTGTCAAGGCAATCATGCTGGAGTGAATCATATGCCACCAACTGTTGGAGGTGCTGCATAATCCTTCACTGTTCTTGCAGCAATCGGTCAAGGCACCCAGTCCCTCCCTGGGGAAAATGGCAAGAAATTACCTTATCTGCTTTGATCAATGCCTTGCATTGCAAGAAATACCAATACGGAGTGTTCCTTGGGCCTCGTCTACGTTTTAGCTCCCACTCTTCCTCTTCTTCCTTCTCTTTTTGGAATTGGAACTGAAAGTTTTGTTGCTCTGGGGTAGCTTTATAAAAAAATTTCCTAGAAGAGAAATTTTTAGACAATGTCCCAAAGGCTCCCTCTTCATCAGATTCCTCTTCTTTTTCACAAGCAAGCTCCCAGGAGTCCGTTGGCTGAGTCTCTTTTGCATCTTCGCTATGCCACTTATAGACCACAGGGGACGAACTAAGAGTCCTCAGGCCCAGATATCTGAGCAGATGTTGTGGGTTTCTGGCCCATCTCAAGTGCTCCTGTGGATCAGACCCCACCTTGAGAGCAGAATGTGTCCAGAGATGGAAAGGAATCCCTTGTGCAAGAGCTCTTGCAGAGAAGCGACAGGGTATGAGCTGCACAGCCATCGTGTTGAAACTTTTCCTGCATTTCTCATCTGACAAGGTGGGCTGAAACACAAACCCAAAATGTTAAGTTTTCATCTTTAAAAAGAACTTGGCTTCCCAGACGAGCAGCAGCCCTCATAGAACGTCAAGCATGGCACAGCGAAACAATCAAGTGTCATAACGAAGTTAAGATTAATTAAAAAAAAAACCTCATCAGTGCAAGACATACATGGGAAACTCTTCCACTAAATTTGTGTTTCCCTGAAGCCTTTCCAAAAACCTAGACTTTGAACTGAAACATAAAAATGAAAATAACAGAGGCTTGGGGTGGGGGAAAGGCGTGCTTTTTTGCCAAATATCATGTAAATTTCTAAACACCACAGGGAAGTCCGGTCTGCACCTAAAGAGCTAGAGCTTGGGTGCAAACATGGGATGCAGAATGAGCAGCAGAGTGACAGCAGAGTGGACAGCGGCGCACCTCCTAATGCAGGTGTGTAAGATCTTCTAGCTCAGGCACGTCCAAACTTCGGCCCTCCTGATGTTTTGAAAACTCCCAGAACCCCAAGCCTGTATTTCCATTGGCAAAGGACTGTGGGAGTTGAGGTCCAAAACATCTGGAGGGTCGAAGTTTGGACGTGCCTGTTCTAGCTATTGTTGGACAGCAAGTCCCATCAGCCCCCTCAAGCCAGCACGGCCCCGTGAAGCAGGATAATGGGGACTGAAGTCCCACCCTGCTGCTCCTTTCTTCCTCCCAGATCACCACCCGACACAGAATTAGTATGAGCCTTCCCATTCATCCTTGTTCAACCCAACGGGGGGGGGTTGATTATTTGGACTACAACACCCAGAATCCCCCACCCACCATTACTGCCTTGCTCAGGTGAATTCTTGCAGAGTAAAAATACTCTAAAATAAATAAATAAATAAATAAATTAATAAATAAATAAATTATTTATTCCAATAATAAAATAAAATAAAAAATAAATAAATAAATAAATAAATAAATAAATAAATAAATTAATTATTTATTCCAAACTCTGGCACAAGACAGCACCGACCTCCCCCGCGATCAACACTCACTTGCCGCCCTTGCATCCATGCGTCCTTTCCATCTACTTCCTTTTCCTCTTGAGCCTCCAAATCTCCGCCCACAAAAGGGCGGCGCTTCTCATTGGTCCTGAGCGCTCACGTGCGTGAGCGTTGATTGGGCCACTCCCCTCCCTCGTCAGTCTTCACCCCTCCGCCCGGCCACTCCCTTCGGCCCATCCAATCCCCACTGCCCCGCCCGAAAGGGAGGGCGTGCCCAACCTCTCATCCTCACCTTTTATTGGTCGAACCACTCCCCTCCCACTCTGAGAAGGCCAGTGGCTGAGCTGATCCTCCCCTCCCCCCTTATCTCTCTCTGTCTCCGCCCACAAGACGGATCGGGCGCCTGTCCTGCTAAGGAGGCGGGCTCTCTTTTGGCGAGGCTTCCCCTCATTGGTCGGGACGAGGCAGGCCGCCCCTGGGATTGGTTGCGGCGAGGTCAGACGGGAAAGAGGGGCGCGGGGGGCGGGGGCGGGGGCGGGAAAGGAAAAATAAAATCCCCAGCATCCTCCGCGGAGGCGGCTGCTCTCTGATTGGAGGAGGGCGTCCGCCGCGAAGGCCTCCGGCCTCTGATTGGAGGAAAGCGTCGTGCGCGCGCCTCCTCTTGCCCTCCCCCTCCCCCATACCCTCCTCTTATTCTCCTCAGGAGCGTCGCTCGGTTGGAGGGCGAGTTCCGTCCGTTTTGTTTGGTTTTTTTTTACCTCAGGTTTCGGAGGCGGCTCTTTTCCCCGCCCGGGGAGGGGGCGGAGAACACACTTGGGGGGGGGCGGCCCTCTTCAAAAAAAAAAAATTACCTCACGTTTTCCTCACACACGACCCCCGCCCCCCCGCGTCCCTCAAGGGAGCCGCCATCATCCTCATCCTCATCATCATGCAGGAGCTCATCGCCACCGTGGACCACATCAAGTTCGAGCTGGAGATCGCCGTGGAGCAACAGCTCGGGGCCCAGCCGCTGCCTTTCCCCGGCATGGACAGTACGTGAAGGGGGCGGGCGGGCGGAGGGAGGGCAGCTCGACGCGGACCCCCCAACCCACCCAGCCTCTTTCCACCACCCCCGCCCCCCCCCCCCCCCCCTCCGGACCGCTTCCCAGCCGCGGAGTTGGCCGCCCCTGGCGGAGCAGCTCAGGTCTTGCAAAGGCGAGGATGGGGTTTCCTCTCTTAAGAGCCCAGCACTGGAATCCCTCTGCCTGGTGGCGGCGGCGGCGGCAGCGAAGGGGCTTGAGTCCCTGAGAGATTATAGTTAATCTTCCATAACCTTCCCCAACTGCTCTAGACTTATTTCCTGACGGAGGTTTCTCAGCCCATTTAATCGTAACAGCTTTTCCTTCCTCCTCCTTTAACTCCCAATCTAACATAAATGTATATAGTTTGCTAAGGACTTCAGCCTCCGTGTCCAATAGTAATTTATCTAGTTCTGATTCATGATTTTTCTATCCCAATTTCCTTTCTATCTAATTTAGATCTCACATTGATTTAGATCTCACATCCTTCAGATCTATCTAATTTAGATCTCACATTCTTCCGAGGTCGGTAAAATGAGTACCCAGCTTGCTGGGGGGGGGCAATGTGTAGCCTGCACACTGTAATTAAAAACTGTAAACCGCCCAGAGACTACTTGTAGTGGTATGGGGCGGTATATAAGCAGAACACTTTGCTTTGCTTTGCTTTGGTGATACGGCAACCATGATTTAATAGTTCCTGATGTGTGTAGTTGGTCATATGGTTTTAACTGTCCTTTACCATCTAATAGATGTTTATATGTGAGCAGTGTCCCTTGTTCTATTAAGTTAGGATGCATAGTTGCCTCTAGCGGCAAAAACATCTAGGGGCCTTTTCACACGACCCCTAAGATCCGCTGGCCACTTAAATTTGGACCAGAGATCTTAAGGGTTTGTCGCTGTTCCTGCGTTCCCACCCCCTCCGCACTCCTGGCTGCTGGCTGCGTGAGGGGAGGGAGAAAAAAAAGGAAGAAAAGAATGCTGCTCACCTCCATTCTGCCATCCCGGCACTGCATTCAGATCTCTTAAAGGGGCGGGAGGCAAAAAAAGAACAAACAGAAGCAAGGAGAGCCGGGCAGTCACTCCTTTACATCCACATCAGGAATTTTCAGCCCCGGACAGCAGGTACCTGAAAAGTGCGCTGGGACGCGCTTAGGTGGGTGTGGTCGCACTTAATTTTCTGTAAACTCCGGAGCTGGTGGGGAAACAATTTTAAGCTCCGGAGCTGGGAGCCATTTGCCCCGGAGTTTAGGGGTCGTGTACAAAGGGCCTCAGAGGAGCTATGGCAAGGGTTGGCGAACCTGTGGCATGGAATAGAGTGGAACGGAATAGAGTTTTATTGTCACTATGTATATGCAAGATATGCACAACGAAATAAGAGTGCTCTTCCACTACACACTCAAAACAAGGAGTCGTACAAAACACATAAAACACCATGCAAGATGTTAAAAACTCTTAAAACCGATTACAAAATTTAAAACATGACTTAAAAACTGCTTAAGGATGGTGCTAAAACCGTGGCATTTAACTTAGATATTGCTCTGGGATAAAAAAATGTTATTTAGTCTATTTGTCCTTGACCTGAGAGTCCTGGATCTCCTGCCAGACAACAACAGTTCAAAAAAATGGGTGCCAAGGATGCGAAGGGTCTCTCAGAATTCTAGATGTCTTCCTTAAGCATCTGGAGTTGTATAATTCTTCCAAAGGAGGAAGAGGACAGCCCACTCTCCTCTGGGCGGTGTTTATAATCCTCTGGTGTGTGTGTTGTTTCATTACAGTTGTGACTGACTCTTCGTGACCCCATGTCCATGGAGTTTTCTTGGCAGGAATACTGGAGTGGTTTGCCGGTTCCTACTCCAGGCGCCTACAGCGCCTGGTATTCCCTGGTGGTCTCCCATCCAAGTACTAACCAGGCCGACAAATCAGGCGAGATCAGATGTGCTTAGGGCACCTAGGCATAACCCTCTGGAGCATCCTTCTATTTGTTACTGTGCAACTGGCAAACCAGACACAGAGGAGCCCTTTCTGTGGGCACCCGACATCTGCCCCTTCACAGCCGCCTGTATCCAGGTTAAATGGCTGTACGGGCACTTTGCGGCAAAATTGTTGGGTTCTGAATCACAGTTTGGGCCATCGGTCTCTAAAAGGTTCGCCATCAGAGCTATTGCTGTAGGTCATAGTGGAGAGATTATTTATTTAATTTTATATTTGTATACCACAATCCAATTTTCCTCAAACGGGAACACTGGACTGTTAACAACAATGATATATCAAACAACCCAAACATAAAATAATAATGGTAATAATCTAGAGAGAGAGAAAAAAAAAAACCCAATAATACAAAACCCACAATAGAACAACAGCACGAACAAGTACCCGGCAAGAGGGAATAATAGTACAGTAAACTCCCACCTATCGCAGGGGTTAGGGACCCGCCCTGACCCGCAATAATTGAAAATCCACGATAGGAGGATGCTGGGTCAGGTCAGGACTGGGGGGGGGGCTCTCTGGGGGCTCTTGTACTTTCCTCAGGCCTGGCGCTGCCCCAAACGGGCCTGCAAGGGGCTTTCCAGTCCCCCCAGAGGCCCCCAAAGTGCTTTCTAGTGATCTGGAGGCCACTTCTGGTTTACCGAAAGCCACTTCCGGTTTGCGGGGAAGCACTTTTGGGGCCTCTGATGGGCCTGGGAAGGCTTTTCCTCCTTACCCCAGGGGGCCTTTTTCCCCATATACTGCGGACCAGTAATATACCAGGACCGCAGTATTTGGACCGTGAAAGGGCGGGGGACAACTGTAATAAAAATAATAGCAGTAATCAAACAAAACAACAACAACACAGGGGACACATAAGAGCATAAGAAGAGCCATACTGGATCAGGCCAAAGGCCCATCTAGTGCAGCTTCCTGTATCTCACAGTGGCCCCACCAGATGTGTCTGGGAGCACACGAAATGAGATATCTGTCTCCTGATACCACTCCCCTTCCTCTGGCCCTTGAAGTACTGCTAGCAATTGCCAAAGGCATCCTTGAACAGCCAGGTCTTCACAGCCTTTTTAAGGGATACCAGGGATGGAGTTCTGACTAAATGTGATCCACCTGGAGTAGGAACTGGCAAGCCACTCCAGGATCCCTGCCAAGAAAACTCCATGGACATAGACAGGAGGGCTTGGCGTGCTTTGGTCCATGGGGGTCACGAAGAGTCGGATACGACTTAACGACCGAACAACACCAACACGGAGCAGCTCAGGTCTTGAAAAGGCGAGGCCGTGGCTTCCTGTATTACAGTCCAGCCGGCTCACATTAGGACTTCCCCGCCTTCTCACTCCTCTCTGAGTTTGTTATCTTCCACATGAGGAAATCGAAATAAAATCACTCCAGGCTCCTGAGTCTGAAGCCAAACAAAAAGGTTTAAATTTTAAAAAAGAAAGAAAGGGGGGGATGAGGAACACACGAAATCAGCATATCTTTATTCAACACACACACATATAAATGTTTGCATGTATATGCATCCATGTGTTTGTCTAAGTATTCAATAGAGCAGCAAAGCAGACAAACTGAAATGCTGGGTTTCTGTCTTCACACAGCTGGGATTCCCCTCATATTTTGTTTTTTTTTATCTCTTGTTAATCACACTGACCAGCTGGTAATTTATTTTAAATTTTTATTTATTTAAAATGCTTCCTTCATGCCTTTCTCCCCCAAAAAGTCCCAGGGTGGCCTTTCCAAGGAGAAGGGCGGGTGGAAAATACTCTAAAATAAACAAATAAAATAAATAGTAAATGTAACTGACTAACAGTATCGTTTTGGGGGTGCAAAACTTTTCTCTAAAGTGCTGATCTTTAAGGATCATATGAACAGAGAGCAATAACTAATAAAAACATCTATCAGCACATGCTAAGAACTCAGTAGTACTTCAGGTTTTTTTCAGGATCTGTTTGACAGAGCAGGTCAATCACTAAAATATATACAGTATTAAAACTTTAAAAATTGCAAGCAAGCCAAGGCATTTGAGCAATGTTTTGGTTTCTGCCTTCTTGGTTGCAACTGAAGATGGTGTGAGTCTAAATGTTTTGGTTGAATGCAAACATCATTCTTGCAAATAAAAGAGTACAGTATAGGTATAAGTGCATGTGTGTGCACCTCTGTGTTGCCAGTTTGTTGTCACACATAACTGACTAAACCTTTGTTATTAGGAAAAAAATAATAAAACAGCAGAATACAGGGAACACAGTTAGTAGGTAAGTCTTGAGTGATGCTCTTGGAAGGAAGGTGGAACATAAATCAAATAAAGTCTTGGTCTCTAAGGAAGATGCAGGATGGTTTTATCATTTGCTGAAGAGAAGCATTAAAAGACACTTGACAAGAAAGCAATTTGGGATTGATAACATAAGAGGACCCCATCTTGACCTGTATACAGGTCCATTTAACACAGCCATGCCTTCCAGATATGGTGTTGATTGAAATTCAGTGTACTTGCAGGTTGCCAGATTAGGAAGGTTTGAACTGGCTCTTCTAAAGGGTGATAACCAGAGAGGGAGCAGTGTTAGGATTTCCAGCATTTGTCCTTCTCGCATAGCTAGTAAAGAGGCTGGTGTGCATCCCACCCCCCAGCCATTTGTGTAAGCAATGTAAGAGTTTTTAATGTTGATGGTTAAAAATGTGTGTGAAGGATATTTGGAGGTTTTTTTTTTTAAAATACATTTCTTTCTTCACAGAATCAGGCGCTGCTGTCTGTGATTTTTTCTTAAAGGCAGCCTGTGGGAAAGGTAAGGACCAATTGCATATATGTTGGGCTAGGGAGTGGAGCTATTAATGAGCCTTGATTCTTCCACAGGTGAATTTAAAATCCATTAGTTCTTCAGTCAGTGCAGAAGCTTTGGTTTAGTGCTTTGTAGTGAAATATAGTCAGATCTTTCCCCAGAGGATCCTATAAGGGGGAATCTTCATTGAGTAAGTAAACAAAGGATGATACAATACTGATTAATCTGAGAGCCTATAAATAGTTTGGCTCTCTGGTCTTCAGTTTATAGGAGTAGTTTTGTGAGAGGTAGCTGTGATAATTTGTACAAGAATTCCAGGCAAAAATCAAATAAACAAAACAAAATAAAATAAAAGTCAAAAACATCTGTCACCTTAAAGACAGTAATGTAAGCTTTCATAGACATGTCCACTTCTTCAGACATATAGTAGCAAAATTCTGCTACTCATTCTGCTACTGTATGTCTGAAGAAGTGGATGTGTCCCTGAAATCTTACATGAAAATATAATAGTCTTTAAGGTGCCACAGGTTGTTGTCTTTTGTTTTGTTTTGCTTCCTTGAGTTTATAGGAGCACTTGGTATGAAGCAATAAGGAAGTAAATCTTTGAGTTAGAGGAAGCCTGCTCTTACCTTATTTTGATTTCCAAACATTCATTTGGAAATTGAAGGAGAAGAATAAAATGTGTAATTTGATAGCTCACTGTTTCCAGATATCTGCTATGAATTTTAAGGAACAGGCTCATACATTTCTGTTTGTGGTTCTGGCATGGTTAACAGCTTTTGCTCATCCCAGAATAACCTGCGAGAGGTTTTCTACTGCCTTAATGCCTCCTAAAGTATGAGCGAACAAACATGCAGATTATTGTAAACTGAATATTTTAGGGAACACACTCAAGATTTAAACTCATCATTCTGACACAGTTTAAATGATGCCTATTATTGATAGTGGGATGTATGTTAGACTGTTCTCCCGTTATTAAATTCCATGTATCATAGGTGGAATGTGTCCTTTCCGACATATCAGTGGCGAAAAGACAGTGGTCTGCAAACACTGGCTACGAGGCCTGTGCAAGAAAGGTGACCAGTGTGAATTTCTGCATGAATATGACATGACGAAGATGCCAGAGTGTTACTTCTACTCAAAATATGGTAAGATGAACTGTTGCATCTGTATAGATTTCACCACAGTCATGTAAACTTGATTCGTGCAGAACATTTTATAGAGTACTTCACCTCCCTTGTCTTGGCAGCCCAGATTACCTGCCCTCCTTGAAGAAAAATGGGAAGGAAAGGCTGCAGTCCTTGATGTACAAGAAATGCATGCAAATTATTTCGAATGTCTCCAGTTCTGGAAAGGCTGGCTGTTGTTCTTGTTGCTCATAAGCAGTGCTATTCTGCCTCTGCTTGATCTAATGATGTGTTGTCTTGTCTACTGCAGGGGAATGCAGCAACAAGGAGTGTCCCTTCTTGCACATTGACCCAGAGTCTAAGATCAAAGATTGCCCTTGGTATGACCGAGGTTTTTGTAAACATGGTACGTACTTGGCATGCCGCTGCCGGCGTTTGGGTTATTTCTCCCATGCTTGCATTTGGTCCCAGCATATATGCATCTTTCAAGGCAAATTTGCAACATTTACCAGCATGGGAGGTCCCTGAAACTGATGTCTGCTATAAAGTCTGATTCTACATAAAGTTCATCCATAGTACTGAAAAAATGTGTGTTTTATATGATTGTGGGAACATGTCTGTGATAGATGGGGTTTCTTTAGTTCAGGGTTTAGTGTTAGGCTCGACTTGTTATATTTCTTGCATTTATTTTTAAGAGACATGACCACAACATTCTGCATTTCAGGTCCTCTCTGCAGGCACAGACACACACGGCGTGTTATTTGTGTAAATTATCTGGTAGGCTTTTGTCCAGAAGGGCCTGCTTGCAAATTCATGCAGTGAGTATATTCCAGGGTTATTCCTCCTGTTTTCATCTTCTCATCAAGCTTGATGCAATAGATCTGCTATACCACATACTGGCTGGCTTGCACTTCCATCCACATTTCCCAAGCCCATTCACAAATTATATAACACGAATTGTCATGCTTTACTCCATTCAAATTTAGGTTGAAGCCACACAATGTCAGCTAGTAACCCAGCTGTTTGTGTTATACTGTAACTTGCATGTTCATTTCAGATGAACCTTATTTCCAAAACTCCACCAGATTGTTAAAATGGATATTTTTCCTTGTAGATCCTTCTGTGTTGTGTGGTGACATCTTAGTATATTGTGGAAAATGATGCAAAGCCAAATTTGGCCCACTGGTGGTGTTAACTGTGACCCCAGCTAAGGAAATCCCCTCCTGTTTGTTTTTAGGCTCTGGCTGGTATCATACTAAAAGGGGAAAGGAACAGTGGTGTTGAGTTACATGCAAACACCCACCCACAGCAGCATGGGCTATGGTTCTTTTCCAAATTTGCTTTCTAAGCCTATCCCACTCTGTGCCTTTGATCTGCTTCTGACACACTGCAACTGGATTTGGGAGGGTTGAATCAGTATTTGTGTGTGCTTGTGTGTCACACGATTAGGCTTGCCTTGTGAAAGGATTGGAGAGACAGGCTTTTGCTTTCTTTGAATTTCACAAGGCAGTAGTAAGAAGATTCATTTACACAGGAAAATTTCCTAACATGTTGGCCTTTTTGATTTCATTAAATATGGCTTTCAAGCAAACTAAGTTGTATTGTACAGTTAACACAATGTGCGAGAGCTAGGCGTACTAAATACCTAAGAGCAAGTGCAGAGCAAGTGTCCTATAGCTGGAAATTGGTGGTACCGTCTGCTTGGAAGTCAGTGGATCTAACCAATCTAAGAATGGGCATAGCACACTATTTGTGCTACTCAAGATCCTCCATGATGCTAAACCAACTCGAGGGGTCTCTGGTATGCCAGTCCTTCTACTTCATGCCCGCTGGGCTTGAGAAGAACCCTCTCACAAGCCCTTCAAAATTACAGGGTTGGCCAAAGAGACTTGGTTCCTTTTATTTCTATACTATAACTTTCTTATTATGCTTGCTTCGCTATATGGAGCACAAAAATGAAATATGGAATTACTTTCAGTTTCTCAAAGCAAGTAGGAGTGTTATCTCTTGAGCTACACAGATAGACCTGAACCCAGAGGTTCTTATGTATGCATTTTCCAAATTCAGCCCTAGGTTTGAACTTCCTATGGGAACTACAGAGCAACCACCACTGCCTCCGCCAACACAACCACAGCAAAAAGTACGTAAACTTCCAGCAGCTTCTGTAGAAGTCTAAGTCATTTTCTAAATGCTAGGGATGTGTTTGTTGCAGTTACCAAGTTTGTATTCATTTATTTTCTATAAAAGATTGAGTTGTTTAAATCACTGAATACTGGGCATCCCCTGATCTTGTTGTCATCAACATTTTACTGAGATGTTTAATACGTTTTTTTAAAAAGTCTGGTCCCCAATATACCAGTTATTTATTTTGCTTTCTTTCAGAAAATTGTATGAAATTGCAAAAGCATGGCTCTGCAATGACTGCAAATAACCTATCTTTCATTTGGAGGCTATTTATAAAATTGTGGTCATTTGTCAAGGATGACAGAAACTGTAGTCCAGGTTGTCAGATTCCTATTCATCCTCTGACCCATGGGGCCTAGCACTTAATTTGGGGTAGCCTGTCTTCCCACTGTGCTTTAAAGACTGTTGGTTAAAACAGATGCACATTTCAGATATGATATGTAGTGATTTGCTTCCTAGGATAAAGCTACTCCTTCACTGGAACAGAAGGACTATTTTTAATCATTCTTCCTTACACTAGCGGGATACCCAGCTCATACTTTTTCAGAGTCCCTGCTTGCTTCCCCTTTGCCTGCTTATTGTGGCTGGGACAGGCTGCTAGGTACAGGTGCTTCCGGAACACTTCATTACCTGTTGCTTGAGCTGTATCAGACAATCACAGTTCATTATGATTCCCCCAACATGAGCATAGAGCACAGCAAGGACACATGGATTTGGTGGATATGCTCGTTTATTGTTGCATTATAAGATTGCTCCTATTAAGTTTCTAAAGCCTGCATCCTGCTTGACCATCTGAACTGTTCTCATCAGTACGTTCTGTTATTTTTTTCCCCATCCACTCTCAGCAAAATAATAATGCACCGTTACAAAGATCTTCATCCCTGATCCAGTTAACAAATCAGAACTCTTCCCCCAACCAACAGAGGACTCCACAAGTCATTGGAGTTATGCAGTCTCAAAACAGCAGCGTAGGGAACAGAGGTCCTCGGCCCTTAGAGCAGGTTACCTGTTATAAGGTAAGTAGGAGATTGCATGTTGTCAATGATGTTCTGTAGGGAATCTGGATGTCACAGACGCGTTCTTAGTTCCTTTCTATCTGATGTGCATTGTCAGGCTCAGGCAGAATTCAGGTAACTGTTAGTTTTGGGGTGGGAATTTTAGGGCTTATGGAATGAGAACATTCTCGGTCATAAAGCTGTACAACTGGAAGTCCATTATTCTAATGAATGAACTTGTCTGCATATATATATAAAATTGTTGGGGTGCATCCAAATTTAGTCATGGTTGACCCACTGAAAGAGTGTAGTTGGTTGTCACTGAGTCCCAATTATTTCAATGAGTCGACTTGGAGGATGGCCAATACTGGTTTAAACCCATCTTGTCTACCCCAAAGTGAAAAAAATTTTACATCATAGCTAAAAGATGGAAATGTTACTCTAGAGACTGTACAGTGGATGAGCAGTGGGGTTACTGTGCTGGAAGCACAGGTACTGAAGCACTGTTCTTTCACACCAATGAAGGATAGCAATTTATGGATTTTGTTGGTTCCTTTTAATATGGGAGGGAGATGTTTTGTAATCGAATAGTTTCTTATAAGATGCTTAATGCTAAAGCCACCCTGTGCCATTTGGAGAACACTATTTTTAAACTAAGCTTTCACACTAAGATTAATTGCTAACAGTCCTATTGGATTTGTGCAATATAAGCCTATCGCTGTGTAACGTGATACATATAATAATTTGCCTGTTTGGTCTGTCCTCATATGCAAATCCAGTATGTAACTGCCAGGCACAAAACTGAAAACAGCTCATATGATTTCTCTTTTTCATGAAGTACTTCACATTAGGATTCTGGTCACCAAACAAAAATGCAGAATTTCTCTTTCATCACTGGTAACTTTTCATCTCAAGTTTTTATCTACACGTGTTATAATTTTGGGTTTTAACATACTCCTCTTCTCCCCCCAGTGTGGTGAAAAAGGACATTATGCGAACAGATGTACCAAAGGACATTTGGCTTTTCTTAGCGGACAATGAGACAACCATCTGTACAGTGCTTTTTTTTAAAATATCGGAGCCAATACCATCTTGAACTGTTCTACCTTTTTAATCACTGATACCAAAAGGACTGGCCAGTTGAGGACTTGGATTGCCATTTCCCCCCCTGCATCTCTTTATTTTAAGAGCAGAACGTGGTAGTGTCTGCCATTATTGAGAAAAAATAAGGGGAATAAACTGAAGACAAATGCAATGCAAAAGCTTCCTTAAATGCAATAATTGGAATAGGCACATTGTTTTACTCTTTGATATGGAAGTTTTTTTCCCCACCAGTTCCTGGCTATAACAAGAGGTAAGATCTAGTCCAAACTGCTATGTCCTATGCAGCACATCAGTAAGATTTCAAATGCCAGGGCTTTTAGTAATCAGGTGGAACTAATTTACTTAGTTAGCTGCAACAGTCCAGTTTTATGTTCTGCAATAGGAAGGAAGTGACTGTCTAGTTGGGTGGCCTGTGTTAGCATAATGGCTTAGTGTTCACCTTCATTGATTGGGGGGGGAGCAGCTTTGTGCAGTTATTTCTGTACACTCTAATGGTAGAAGCAAATTTATATAGAGAAAACAAAGTTAGACAGAAATGATCAGTATCTTTTTACAGGGCTTAAACAAATCCCTTCATTTTGCAAAAAAGTCACATTAAATCGATTCCAGCCCTCAGCAAGCCTAAGTGTGAAGGGTTGTATGAACAAATGCTGCCTCAAGCCTATTATTGAAGATCTGAAAAGTGTTTTTAACCATGTTTTCCAACTGGTGGAGACTCTGCCTGGCCTAAAATACTTGATTATCATAAGATCGCCTGCCATGTTCAGATGAGCTCAGCTACAGTTCTTTGAGCTGCCTAGATGCCCTAAGCACATCCGTTATCGCCTGATTTTGGAAGCTAAGCAGGGTCGGCCCTGGTTAGTACTTGGATGGGAGACCACCAGGGAATACCAGTGGTTGTAGGCGCCTGGAGTAGGAACTGGCAAAACCACTCCAGTATTCCTGCTAAGAAAACTCCATGGACATGGAGTCACGAAGAGTCGGTCACGACTGTAACGACACAACACACACAGTTCTTTACTTTCCAGTTTTGACTTGGTTCAAGTTTTTCATTAAGGCTTTGCCATTACCACAGAACTGCTAAAGTCAGCCTAGGCACCTTTAACCATTTATTTTGTGTTTTCAGTTGAAAGGTTTAGATGAAAAGACTGGACTGTTTATTTCATGTTTTGAAATGGAACATGAAGCAACATATGCCTAGAAAGAATGCAAGTGGAGTTGTTGCTTACATGTCAGACTGTTAATCAAAGTCTCCCCCTGCCCCCATCCCTGAAACAGCCTTTACTTGTTAAAACAGCAGGGTGGTGATATTCACTAGAAATAACATACAGAACGCTTTAACTTTTAAGGTTGAAAGAATGTAAACAAATAACATTCTTCTGTGTTGTTTTAATTGCAGAAGGACAGCCTCATAGTGCTCAGATTACTTCCACAAACCATACTGGGAGTAAATACTTTCATTATTGGTCTCAATGTACATTTGTAATGCAAGAAATTCATATTTAAACCCAAACGGCCTTCTGCTCATCTCCCATCACCTGGTCACAGCGGCAACTTATATTTGTCTGGTCATCGAGTGTCAATGATACTTCCTGATGCGTTCAGTCTCTGAATAAGCAAAACAAGCCAGTTTCAGTGACATTGCAAAAATCTCAATTGTTATACAGAGAGTGCAGCCTTCATTTAACAAAACTTAAGACAAAACAGTTAATTAACGACAATTAAGCAGGTTCCATTAACCAAACAGAAATAAAAAAAACACTAGGCTATTTTTAATAGAACACTTAGAGAAGACGGTTTATGAGATACCTAAACAATGGGTATCCCAATATGTTAAGGATGCCTGAAAGTAGATATAGCTCCTAATACATTACTGCCCGCAATTTGGATTGATCCAAAGTTAATGAGTTCTGTTGATAGAACTGATACTTAACTGTACAAAATTACTAGTGACTGAAAAGGTCAACCACAAAGTGATGAGAATAGATGGATTGAACTAAAGAGTGGTCCCATATTTTTCTGACTGTAGCCAAGCAATTGGATTTAGCAAGCTTAGAAGCAGCATGAATGCAATTGAACACCCATGTCTTGTCCAAATGCCATGCATTCAGAAACCTCTGAAAATTCATTTAGCTACCATGACATTTAAAAATGTCTTCTAAATCAATCAATAGTAGCCTAATGTTTTGGACATAAAACATCTGGGTGGTCCATTAAAAGACCAAATCTAGATTGTGTGCTTACCTAAAAATGCTTGGCTTCCACAGTTAGCCCTGTTGGGTGTTGCCGTTTAAATACCGTATACCATGCTGATGTTTTTTCTAAAATCATTACGCCAAAATTTAAGGGGTGTGGTATACATGGAAGTAAGACTTTTGGGGTGGGTGGGTGGAGGAGAACCCAAATCCGCCTTGCTGTTCCTCCTCCATGGTTTGCTTTTTGTATGGTCTGCTAAGTCTTTCCTTGAGTTCTCCACCCCCACTGTTTTCTTTCATTTTCCCGCTCTAAACACTCCTCTTGGCTTTGATGAGTTTTCTTGCAGGATCAGGCTCCGTCGTCGGGCTTGAGCAGCCCATTAAAAATACACTCCAGAAATAAAATAAAAAAGCCATGATTTTTTTAAAGTATGAAAAGGCATTCCTTAATGGGCTGCTCAAGCCTGATTTTTTTTTGGGGGGGGCTCACCAAAGCTGAGAGGAGAGTTTAGAATACAAAAATTAAATTAATTAAATTAAAGGTAACAGTGGGGGTGGAGGAGACCTCAAGGAGGATGTATTAATTTTATTTGGGGGTCTAAAAGTGTGTGTGGGGGGTTCTAATAAAAGGGGGCTTCTTATTGGCAGAATAAGAATTCTGATATACAGTATATCACGGAGGGGCATCCTTCCATTCCTACTCTTATTTAAAATGCTGTCTGGGAAGAGAGTTCACAAGCAGGTTGTACTCACTGAGATGGGAATAGGACCATGTGTAGCTTAGGATCACGTAGCCAGTCATCAGCATGGCAAAGCCACCAATGCCTGCATTCTTGACATTAATGTACTTGTTGAAAAACCTGTCGTAACCTGGTGAAGAGGGAAAACACTCTTAGCTTTCACCGTTCTTGTGCTTTCCTGTGCACAGCCAATGAATATGCAAAACCGCCAAGGCAACTACAAAGACCTCGTGCCAACAGAAGCAATTCCAGCAAGAGAGCAGTTGAAGAAAGTGTTTTAAAGGGCAGCGCGAACATTGATACTTTTAGTCTAACTCCATTAATGCCATCTAGAAAATAAGCCCCACTGAACTCAGCTGGTTCAAACGAACATGCTTGCTAGCAAGTGTTCTTGGGATTCTCTCTCTTGTCAGTTATCAGAGGTTTTCAATCTGAGGCTTGAACAATTGGCTTGTAATAGCGGATCAAGCTTCTGGATTTTTAGTGGCCATATTAAAACATACATTTCATGGCATAAGGGAGAAGGAAGCAGCATCGGTAAAGGTCTCCAAAGCACTGCTTTGTACTGCATTCTCACTTTCAGTCCATCCTTCCCTGCAACTGAAGCGAAAAGCCCTGCCTGAAATAGTATAATGATGCCAGCTTTACATGGTGCCATATAGGAAAATATCCGCAGCCAAGTTCTGCTGATTTCTCCCACACACTATACATCGTTGTGGCTGTTCTCCCCCACCCCCAGAGCTTTGTAAGATTCTGGGAATGTTATTGAAGGGAAGCATGGTATTAATCCCTCATATAACTCTTGAATAGCTACCAAGGCTGAAACACCAATTGTGATAAGATGGCCATTCTATAATACAGTACAATTGCGTGGAAGTCCATTGAGCTCAGCAGAAGTGATTTCAATAATGTACTGATCTCTGGCTTCAAGCAATAATACATGGGATCTTGTTCCAAAACTAAAATACAAAGGCTTGCACTTCAATCATATCCACCTGCAGGTCTTATCAGTTTTGAATTTGGCACCTTCACAGTGTCAAGTCACATAGCTCCAAGAAGCTTATCCCCAACTATCTGACTTTGACACTGAAGGTGCCAAGCTCAAAACTGATGAAAGATCTGCAGGTGGATGCTAGCAGAAGATGATACAAAGTCCCTTAATGTATACCATGTTTTTTTCCCATTCTGAAAAAGTACTTGGTTTATTTTTTCACTGCCATTCTCAGAATTCTGCAGATCTTTTAATTTTTTCAGAGCAGGTAATCTGTTCAGAAAAACTGGCTGCTTACTCTGAGATTACTATAAACTGGGATTCTGAAACATTATCTACAGTCTTCCATAAACTGGTGCCCTCCAAATTGTGGGAGCTGCAATTCCATTATCCTCCCACATAATGCCCCTGGCCACTGTGGCTGAGAATGATGGACAGCACAAGCTTGGAGGCCTCTGGCCTTGGATGGGAAGTTATTTTATTACTTAGCATACAATTGCTGGATAATAACATACATCTGGAATGGTTTACATCAACCTACTCCTAGAGATCTTTCAAATACTCACCTGCTTTGAAACCAAGAAAAATCCCTTGCGCAGAGTAATCGCGTGCTGCCAGCCAGGATGGCAGCTGTCCTAGTTTCACATCCATGAGTTTCTGTTCTTTAATAGGCACTAAGAGAGAAAACCACGGAATGTAAGGGAGGACATATCATGCATCATTGCACGGCAATGTGATCACCTCATATGTCAGTTCTCTTCCCCCCCAATCCCCTTCCTTTCCACGTTTCAATTTTGCAAGCTTGCAGAGGTACTGAAGCTGAATGAAGTACCCAGTGAGCCTCTGGGGTGACTCTAGATTGGAACTTCAATCTCCCTAGACCAGCCTTGCCCCCTCTACACACTAGGGTTGCGCTCTCTTGCTGGCTGGATTGCTCAATGGGCTAGTTGTCTCGCTGCAGAGCCCAGAGTTTGGGAGTTCAGTTCCCCACTGTGGACCCTAGAAACACCAGTCGGTATCACCTTGGGCAAGCTGCCAAGTACCCGGATGAGCCAAGAGGAGTGTGGAAAACAGTACTCTCTACCCAGAAAATCCAGGAAGGAGTTGCCATAAGTCAGAATTGGCAGTCCTTATCATCATCATAATGACCATTCCACTGGTGGGAAACATGCGCCTTCAAAAGGGGGAAGCCTCTCAGACAATTTAAGTCCTGCTCTGCTGTAATTATATATACCTCTGTTGGTATATAGACCTTTCAGGAAGCATCTGCAAAACAGGTTACTGCCCCAAAGAACTTTCAGTATAAAATGCTCCTTCACCACCCACCTGCCTCCACGTCATTAGGAGGGATTCAGCTGGCAGGGAGGAAGCTCCCCCACCCCCAACACAGACCAAACTTGCAAAGAGAAATAATGTATTCTCGGAGGCTTTCATGGCTGAGATCTGATCGTTTTGAGTTTTTTGGGCTGTTTGGCCGTGTTCTGGAACATGGCCAAACAGCCCGAAAAACTCACAACAACTATCATTTCCTGGCCATGAAAGCCTTCAAGAATACACTGAACGCCTCTACGGGGAGGAAACAGACAGACAGACCCGGAGAATGGAAACACTCAGAGGAAAAAAAGAGTACACCAACTATGTTCCTAAACATTTCTACTACAGTGCAGGGACTCAAATACCCTACCAGCCTTCCTCAAGACAAAAAGGACCTTAGTCTCCCCACAAGCTACCCGTATCGATGGCTGCCGGGAACATGCCTTCCTATAGGAAAGAATTCATACAACTTGCAAAAAAACTGGGCACCACAGACAGAGAACTAACTATTCCTACACATTACTATCAGCCAAAAAATAAATAAATGAGAAGCCAGGATTGGGACAAAATCCAGAAATGGAAGCTCATACAGCCAAGACAAAAACGGAAATTTGACAAACGCCATACAAATCTACCCAAACCCACACTAGACACCTCAGGAATCATCATCAACCTAACCGAGAACGCCAACTCTCCCAGGAAGAAACCTCGGTCTTGGCCAAAGGAGGAAACTTTGCAGTCACACTCTGTAAAGACATCATTGCAAACGTGGAATCATCCATATACCATCACCCGGAAGGAGAAATAAACAATTATTCAAATAAATACAAGTGGATCCTCGTATAACAAACGGTTTGTACAACATATAATCTGTACAACATAAAAAATTCCGGAGAATCGCCTAACAGAATCGCCTATGGGGAGAAACATAAAAATGGTCGCGATGAGGGATTACTCCGTTTTCAATGCATTCCTCTGGGAAATTTGCATAAAGGAAAATTTGCTGAACAGAATTTCATTTGGAACGAATGAATTCCTTTAGACCAGGGGCCGCTTGTACTCTAAAATAAAGAATAAAAAGCTGCAAGGGGAAACCGACGGGCTTTTGACCTTGGCGAGGCTTGGCCCTCCCTGGGCGAGAAGGGCGGGCAGGGCAGGCCTCCTGGACCCGGAAGAGAGGGTCTCTGCCCCGCGGACACCACCCGCAGGCGGGCCACCTTGGAAAGAACGTGGGGCGACGGTTCCCCTCCGGAGCCCAAAAATCACCTACCGACTTTGTCCGCCATCTTGGTCGCCGCCAAACAGGAGTCCGGCGTCGCAAGGGACGCTGGGAGTTAGAAGCGCGCATGCGCGGGGACTCGCCCGGAAGGAGGTCGCCCACTGCCGGGCGCCATAGCGAGAAGGTCAAGGGGCGGGGCGAGGAGTCCTCTGTCCTTCCCCTCGCTGGTTCCTCCTTCGTAAAAGGAGAGCGGCTCCCCTGTAAGGCTTTACTCCCGTGTAAATCTGGTTGAAGCCGGTGGGGCTTCCTTCAGAGCAGGGGTAGCCAGGGTGGGCCGAGTTCCGAATTCCCCCGGATGGGCTTTTTTCCTCTTTAAAAAAAAACAGTTTCAGACAAAAATCAAAGAAAAACAAAACAAAAGACACAAACATGTGTCTTTTGTTTTGTTTTGTTTTGTTTTTCTTTGACTTGCCTGAAATTCTTGAAAAGACTAAAACGGCTACCCTCTCTAAAAAAAAAAAAAGAGGAAACCGACGCCTCCCATACATTGTGTGCAAATAATAACCCACAACAAATATCTTGGCGTCACAGACAAAGCAGGGAACAAAAGTTACTTTCATGCATTGCAATCCTCACATTTCACACCCACCCACCCACCCACAAGCTGCTTTGAGAGATGCTGGACCTGAAGACATAAAAGTAACTTTTCCAAGCTCTGCAAATACCTGCTCGCTGGATGCATTTAAAAAGAAAAGGGAAATGACTGTCCACATTATGTATTAGGCTTTTTTTTTAAAGTGGGTTTTATCTGCTGTGTGCCTAGTTTGTTGGTTTTGTTACACCCCACTTTTTTTGTTAATACAGTTTATGTTGCATTTTATTAAGGGGTGATCCGGGATGCAGTTTAAAAACACTTAGTAGAGACATCCTTGGCATCCCATATGTTTTGGACCACAACTCCCAGAATTCCTAGCCGAGATTGCCAATGCCTGTAGGAGTTGTGGTCCAAAACATCTGGAGTGCTGAAGGTTTGCCACAACTGGACTATGGTATCCTGCTCTGTATAGAAGCTGTGTTGTTTCCACACTGCATGCAAAGCTGAAGTGGCCTCTTCACAGCACAAGGCCTGGGTAGATTAATATTAATTAATAAAATTAATAAAAACATTTGGAATGCTGCAGAGGGCGGGGGACAAGAACAAAAGTGCATAAAATGTATATCCATGCCTTATTGCATTGACACTATGTAACTCATAACTTTTACATAGAATTTTACTCTTTTTGACTGCTCACGTTTTATTGCAGCTTTATTGTAATGTCTTTTAATGCTGTAAGATGTCCTAAACTCCCTGCTTTCGGTACTTGAACATGTCTTAATTGTACTGGACCGTATATTATCCCTCATTACTATAAGCCACCTTGGGTCCTTTTCCAAGGAAAAAGACGGTGTACAAATACTCTAAAATAAATAAATAAAATAAATAAAAACAGACTCATGGGTTTTGGAACACAGATGTCCATTAACTGGAGACAATGCCCGTCTGTTTGCTCTGAACCCGAAAACTCCCATGGGGCAAAGCCAACCTCATTTTGAAATGCACCACATGGTTCTAACTGGCCACAATCTTGTGTTGTAAATTGCATTAGAGTAGGCCCATGAAATCCACGGGCTTGAAGTGCTATGCTAAGCGACAGGGTTTGGGATAGTAGTGACAACTGGGCTACTTCACAAGGAGCTGTTTCAGAAAAGCCCAGGAGAGGTCAGCCTTGTAAAACTAACAATTCAGGAGACAGCAAAGCCTATTGAATCAATGATTGCGTGTCTGTACAAGTGGACCCTCATATAACAAGTGTGTTGTTTAACAGACAATCCACTTAAAGGAAAAAAAAATTCCAGAGACAGGGGGAAATCACTTAACAGGATCTCCTATGGGGCAAATCCATACAACAGAAAAATGTTCACAAAAGGGATTAATCTGTTTTCAATGCATTCCTATGGGAAATTTGTACAAAAGAAAATTTGCTTAACAGAATTTCATTTGGAACGAATTAATTCCTTTATACAAGGTGCCACTGTACTTGAAATAACTAGTGCAGGGTTGTAAAAAAGAAAGGATCTGTATTTATTTATTAAAATAGGGGGAAATGCAAATACAACATGATAAAACGATAAGGAAGTCAAAATCCTCACAATAAGGAAGTCAAAACCTTGAGAGAGGTTTAGAAACTAGCCTTAGATTCTTTTAAATCTCTTTTCCCTCAAAGAACTAAAGTCGTTAAAAAAGAAGCCAATGTGTGTGGGGGTGCGTGGGGCTGGGTATTCACAAATACATTCTTTTTCTTACTTTATTTCTGTAAAAAAAATTATATGCCACTTTTTTCTAAAGAGTCTAGAGTGGCCTGCAGAATAAAAGAAACAAAGTTAAAAACCTAACATAGCAAATTATTGCAATATTTAAAAGAGAATTAAATTATCATGTTAAAACTTATACATAACAGCACTATTAAAAGCTCAAGCAAAACAACAGAATACAATAATCCCTTTAAATTTTCCCTTGGAAATAAAAGGAAAGGCTGTCTGAAGAGAAAGTTGTGGACAAAGTAGATAAGGAAAAACTATTTTCCCTATCACACAACACTAGAAATAGGGGGCACTCCATGAAACTTTTGGGTGCTAGATCCCAAACAAATAAGAGAAAATACTTTTTCACCCAGAGGATCACTGGTCTCTGGAATTCCCTGCCAGAAGAAGTGGTGACAGCTGTCAGCCTTGACAGCTTTAAGAAAGGACTGGACAAGTTCATGGAGAACAAGGGTATCAGTGGCTATCATTAGGGATGCCTAAGGACAACCTTCAGGTTGGAGCGATAGGCAGGATATCTCTCAATGCCATCTGGAGGGAATCGTAAACAGGTGAAGGTATCTGCTTGGGAATACTCTGAAGCAAATGGTGAGCAGTGTGTGAGACAGACTGCTGGACTGGATGGGGTGCGGTCTGTTCCAGCAAGGTGGTTCTTATGTTTTCATTATCCACTGGAAGGCCTGGGACCGATCCCCAGCAGATACTGGGGTCCTACAGTATATATACTTATCTGTTTTGCAGCATATAGGAAGACCAAATATGAGATGGATTGACTCCCTATGGAAACCATCGGCTTGAGTTTGCAAGAGCTAACGTGACTTGATGGCATGTAGCAACAACAGTATACGAGCCCTGCAGTTACAAGGAGTCAGGTCATCACCTCAGGCGGCAGAAGCTGAAAGGCAACAGTCAGACCTTGGAAGAGAACTGGACGGCGCTCACCATGCCCCGAGCCCTTTGAAGAGGCTTATTATCTAGTAGTTGAAGAAAGACTCAGCTGCCAGTAGAGCTGACTTTTGCACCTTGGACAAGGAAGGGGACATCCACTCAAACTAAGGGCTGGGAGAGTGAGAACAGACAAATGAATATATATATATATATTTACCCAGCGTGTTGTTAGTCTCTGGAACTCCCTGCCACAGGAGGTGGTGATGGCGTCTAGCCTGGATGCCTTCAAAAGGGGATTGGACAGATTCCTGGAGGAGAAGTCCATCACGGGTTACAAACCATGTGGAGATGTGTCATCTCCAGGCTTAAACCCAGGATACTTCAAGAACCAGATGCAGGGGAGTGGTATGAAGGGACAGATATCTAGTCTCATGCGCTCCCAGACACATCTGGTAGGGCCACTGTGAGATACAGGAAGCTGGACAAGATAGGCCTTTGGCCTGATCCAGCATGGCTCTTCCTATGTTCTTAAGGTGGCTGCCATCTTGTTTTCGACATTGAGTAGCAAAGACGCTTGAGGTTCGACAGAAGGATGCATACTGACTCTCTTCTCAGAGAATAAAATGCTTCTTGATGTTTGGACAAAGGTCTGTCATCTTTTACGGTTGCTTGCAGCACACAGTCTCCCGAGAAGTTGCAGGGCAGCTTGGCAACTGAGTTGCCTCCATCTTCCGATCTTTTGTGGAATTCTGTGAATGCTGTTATTTCTCCCCTATGTTTTGTTTCAGAGACTGGCTTCCCTGAGGGGCAATAATCTGCTAATAGCTGTTTCTTTCAAAAGGGGCAATCTCTGTTCCCTCAGAAAACAGCTATTTCCAGAAAGGCCTGCTCCCGAGGAGCTGCTATTTTTAGCAAATTCTATTTTGGAAGGATTGGGAGGGAGGGGGACGGACACAGGACAGTTTATTCTCTCAAAAGCCCCTGGCCGTAACCTAGCTCTAATGTTAATAGTGAATCCCTCGTAGGCAACGAGCCATCCCTTTGGATGGGTTAGTGGCCTGGAGGAGTTGTACATAAAGCAACAAGCCAAGCGAGGCTAATGGCATGGATTTTAGAAGACGGCTTAAGGGCCACTCGTTCCTAGGTGCACAATAGTTCCGTGGGTTCCATTAAGACGACTGCGGGAATACGCGCTGTGCCGAAAAGGGAAAGAGGCCTGCTTTTGCTTCCGGCCTTTGTCCAAAGGAGGGCTGTGTACCAAATTTGGACAGACCCCCCAAATTCTGAGTTTCGTCGCACTAATTTGGGCCGATTATGCATGAAATCTGGGAGCAGAACGGCTAGATAGATACAGGGCATAGCAAAGCGTATTTACAGATCAGTTCACACCTGGAGTGTAAATCAAATCAGATGATTGCTTTAAAAAAGTAACTTTAAGGTGCCTACATTTAAAGCATGATATCTGGGAGACATATCGGAGCAAGAGTTAATGGCCAAACCATAAAGAGGAAAGCAGAACTAAGCTCTTGTGTGAGGCCCCTCACTCTCGTTTAGCTATCGAATGAAAATTAGTTTTCTACTTGCTTTGCTATTGGAAGAATTATCTCTTAACTGTATGCAAGAGATATATTTCAGTTCAAATGTGGAAGTTTCTTCATGTGTGAGCATATGGATCTGTTATGTACAAGCCCAGGACTGCTTACGTGTCCTTAGTTTTGACAAGGTATAAAGCAAGGTGTTCTGTTCCACCTTAGAAATTGTCCTAATCTCTGAACAGAGACACCTGTATGTGCATTCAAATAAACCTTTCTCAGAACCTGAAGTTCCGATGTCTGTCTCTCTGTGTGTCTGTCTTTAAAAGCCTGCAAAGGCTAAAACCATTGCAATCCAGAATTGTTTGTGGGTGACAGACTACTGTCATTCACTTGTGGGGGTGTGGTGGGGACCCTTGAAGACAGCTTGGAAATTACAACTGGTCCAACATGTACTGGGTAGCTATTGACAAATGCCCTCCTGTTGTGGTCATGTGAAACCAATGTTGTGCCAGTTGCATTGGCCGCCATCGATTTTCCAGATTCAAGTCAAGGTGTAGGTGGTAGATGTTCAAGTCCTACACACTTTGTGACCCTAACCCACATACCCACTTCTACGTCTGTGAGCCCCCATATCAGTTGAGGTCATCTGGAACTGCCCTTCCAAAGGTGCCAACCATCAAAGCTCTCTGGCTTGAATATATTCAAAAAGTTTGTTTCCTGGTGTCGCTCCTTTGATCTGCACTCTTATTCATGTATCCCTACCAAGGATGGTATCCCAGCAAGGGATTCGAGAGGAGATACAAAGCAAAATTGTTTCGCTAATCGCTAGGCCTTTGGATGTTAGTAAATTGATTGGATAGCTTAGTGAGATAGTCGTTTGGCTGCGGAAGCCATAGGCTGGGAGTTCGATTCCCCATGTGCCTTTAGGGAGAAAAAAGCCAGCCTGGGTGGCCTTGAGGAAGCTGCACGGTCCTGAGGCTACTTATGACGAAGAAGGGAAAGGGAGACCACTTGTGAATCCTCTCTACCTGGAACATCCTGATAAGGGCTGCCATGGTGACTCAGTGGACTAAGGCTCCAAAAACTGTTGGCTGCAAAGTCGGCAGCTCGGCGGTTCGAATCCCGGGTGCCACGCAGTGGAGCAAGCTCCCACTCATAATCCCAGCTCCTGCCAACCTAGTAGTTCAAAAGCATGTAAATGCAAGTAGATAAATAGGTACCACCACAAAAGGGAGAAGATAAAACAGTGTTTCCTTGCAGCCATGCCGGCCACATGGCCACGGACTTGCACAACACTGGACCTTCAGCTTGAATACGGAGATGAGCACCGCCCCTAGAGTTGGACACGACTAGCACACATGTGCGGGGGGAACCTTTACCTTAAGTCAGAATTGACTTGACAGCACACACACACACATACACACACACACACACACACACAGCAGCAGCAGCAGCAGCAGCAGCCGCCACCTCACTGTTCTCCGAGACAAACGACAGGCTCAGGAGTAGCAAGAATTCGATCTTCATTTGCGAGACCCTAAACCCAAGACAACATTGTTAAAAGCATGATGTGGTGATATGTGAGCTGAAATTCGGAGCTTTAGCTTGCTGCTAATTTTTAGTATTATTTTTACCATTTAGGTGAAATATTTTATTATTAGACGGTTGCCTTTGTTCTACATATGACAGCTGTCTCTGTTGTGGCGTACCCTGTTCTGGGTGCCTTTAGAAGAAAGAACGACATATAAACGAAAACAATGAACACAACAAAGAGTTTTATTCAAGGCCAGCCTGAGTTTCCAGGGTGCCAGAAAAGGCGTCCTTTCCGTGGCTCTTAACGCTGGCCATCTTGCGCCTTGCCATGTGCTGCTGCCCCCCCAACCTCTTCCTCTCGCCTTTGGTCCTGCGCTCAGTGCCACCTCCATCCTCATCACTCAGAGGGCCTAGCAAAAAGAACAGGCTGATTAGGAGGAGGAAAGGCTCTGATAACACTGTGTTCCACCCTCCAGTGCCTAGTGTGACATTTCAATCTGTTTTAAACATCTGCTATATCATTCCAGGAGCCTCATATTCAGTTGCAGCCAAGGCGGGAGCTATTTTAATCCCCAATCATTCATCACTGGACCTTTTCCATCTCTGTCTGTCTGTCTTTCTTTCTTTCTTTCTTTCTTTCTTTCTTTCTTTCTTTCTTTCTTTCTTTCTTTCTTTCTTTCTTTCTTTCTTTCTTTCTTTCTTTCTTCCTTCCTTCCTTCCTTCCTTCCTTCCTTTCTTCCTTCCTTCCTTCCTTCCTTCCTTCCTTCCTTCCTTCCTTCCTTTCTCTTCCTTCCTTCCTTCCTTCCTTCCTTCCTTCCTTCCTTCCTTCCTTCCTTCCTTCCTTCCTTCCTCTTTCTCTCTCTCATTCCAACCCTCTGCTATCCTGGAGGCATAGATCTGGTGGGAATTTTTGCTCCCCAACTTTGGAAGCTGTTGGAAAGGTCAACGGAGGAAGTGCATCAGCACAGCAGGTATAAAATTAAGATATTATTCCAGCAGTGATTCTCAAGGAAGGAAAACATAAGGCAAAGGTATTCGTTCCACTGCTAGAGATAATCAAACATGCTTTGCTGCCTGCAACCAGGGGCAAGTTCGTCAGTTGATGGTCTATGCGAGCTTGTAGCCACTGCCATGTTTCTTATTCATCTTAACATTGGCGCGTGCTGCTTTATTATAGTAGCAGTCTTTTTCTTTTCTCTCTCTCTCTCTCTCTGAAGAATGAACTTGCAAAGTCATGGCATTGGGTGGAAGGTTATGCGAAATTCATTCACTACGCATCTGGGAGGATGGTTTGCTTGCAAAAGTTGCTTTTTTAAAAATTACACCTACCAGAGTTCCCAGTCTTCATCTGATGGATTTTCTTTGGGAAATTTTGGATACAGCGTTGCATAAAGGAGGCTAATGGTGAACGTGGGAACATAGGAGCTGTCGGTCACAGGTGAGGTCACATCTTGTCTCAGTGTGGCTTGTCAAGTTTAAATGCATTGGCTTGTTCCCGTTTAGACTTGTCCACTAGCGCTTGGCAACCCTGATGTCCTGCTGATATGTTCGCACAACACGTGCAAGGACCAGAGCACATGATCTTGGAATGGGACACCCCCAAGCCAAAATGTTTGTACAGGCTTCCTTGATTGATACTCACGCCACGTCTGTTTGAACCTCACAAGGGCCCACTAGAGATGGGGCTTTTGGTGTTTTTTTCCCTGAGGACTCCAAGTCCTATAATTCTTCCAATGCTCCCAGGTGGAAGTTTGGGAGACCTCTGACTTGGGAGTCATAGATCTTCCTGGAAGGAGTAGTTCTTTGGGAGGCACCCTCTGTAGAGTCTAATGGACAGCAAATGACACCTCCCAGGAAGACCTAAGACTCCCGGGTAGTTTCCTTAGTTTGGAACGTAGAAACAGCCTGAAGAAAGCAGTCATGGAGCTTAATACCAGCTGGTCTGTTGACTTGTGTTTCTGAGCTGCACCTCCCAGAATTCTGTTCTCAACCTGTGGGTCCCCAGATGTTCCTGGACTGCAACTCCCAGAAAACCCTTCCAGCACAGCGAGTGGTGGAGGCTTCTGGGAGTTTCAGTCCAGGAACATCTGGGGATCCACAGGTTGAGAACCTCTGCTCTATCGGGTTAATTCTTGGAGATGGCGCCTGACAATGTCATTTCTGGTGTCCACCAAAGAACATCATGACCCAGATGCCTCCTCCTTGTGATGTGGAAAAGGTCCTCTCAAGACCAAGGGTTTGAGTCAAGGCAGCATTATGAAGAAGCCCGTGACTCCATAGCAGAGTATGTGCTATGCTTCCTAGATTCGATTGCAAGTTAGTCAAGCTGCAGATTTAGATGGCTGCTGGAAAACTGGCCACACCAGCCTTCACCAACCATGGCCCCTGGTCATTGCGCTGGACTACAACCCCACCGGTGTGATTAGAGTGATCGGAGTTGTAGTCCAGAACCACTGTTAGGCGCTAGGTTGGGGAAAGCCAGTGTAGATAATATCAAGGCAGACGAATCAGTAGCTGGATTCTGTATCGTGTGATACATAAAAATTATAGAGCAACCTATGCTCCTGGAGCGTTTCTAAAGCTTTTTTCCCCCACACCACTGTTTCTAAAAGCCCCAGCCAACCATGCCTCGGCTACGCTACCTGGGGGTCCTTGGAGCTTCAATTAATCAATAGTGTAAATAAATAAAATCCAAAAATTTTCCGAAATCTGACAGATGTGTGATCATTGCCCTCAAGGAAATAGACTTCCTGACTCCTTGATTAGGTGATAGTGGAGTATTTGCCCAGTCTGTCGCTTGGATATCAGGCTCTATTCCAGACCCTGGCTGAAAATGCCACCGCCATCCTGACAGCCCTCCGTGCTTGACAACGAGGGCTGCTTCGTGTAATTTTATCTTGTGACAATGAAAGGAATAACAAGAGCTCTTCCTTCAGGATATAACACGGAGGGATTTGAAAGTGTAATAATGTTGGGCTTAGCCAAAGAGCGCTTCTGTTCCTATAAAGGTGTTGCTTTGCGTGCTGGTCGTTCTAGTCTTTTCCACGCCATCCAGATGACGCTAGTCTTGCTTTGATCTCTGTGCTTTCTTTGTGACTTTCAAGGGTTTTTTTTTTTGTCCCTCCTCAGAGCATTGTTTATTTTTTTTCTGGGGTTTGTTCCGGGTGGTGGTAGGGGATTACTGCCGGGGTGGTGTTTTATTTTTTATTTTTTTTAACTGCTGCTGTTTATCGCTGCTGATTCTAGAAGAGCAACCTCCCCAAACCTGATAAATAATCTTCTGATTAACTGACTAACTTGCCTCCTACATTTATCAACTTGCCCTTTCCACTTGGAAGGATCCCAAAAGAAGCTTACAAGATAAATGTAAGCTCTCAAGAAATAGCAAATAAACAAGCTGGACCTGCAATAATTTTTTGTTTTGCAGTCTTGTCATCTGACTCCCTAAGATGATCACCGCTCTTCAGAATTTCAACGAGTTTCTTCTCTCTCACACACACACAATAAGCAAATATCAGGTCCAGAAGACAAATTTATTAGGGTTATTTTTATATCTCATCTATTTTGCTGGCAAGATGCAGCAATCTAGTGCTTTGGTTGTGACTCGTGAGCAGAAATGTCTGGTGACAAAGTGACAGAGGTCCAAAAAAATGTATGATTGCTTTCTTAAGGAAAGTGAAGTGAGAACATTTCCTTAAATTCCTTTATTTCCTTACAGAAAACCCCTAGCACTGGCCATTTGCTTCTAGTGAATGTGGGGAAGTTGAATGCTGTCCCCTCATTCTGGCAGGGAGAAAGAAGAAGGAAGGAGCTTCGGAGAAGAAGAGGTAAGAGAGCCTGAGATAAGCAGTCTAAACGTGGATCTAGAAAAGATAGCAGAACACATCTATCTATGTTCTTATTGCACATATGGTCACACAAACACACAGAGAGCGTTCGAGTGAGTTCACATCACTTATTTTGTATGTTAGCACTCTGTTCTAACAGCACGGCAGCATGGGGGATGGGGAAAGCTACACAATGGCCACATGAAGAGCCTTCAATTCAGTCATGCGCTTGCTGCCGGGTGACGCATAACAGCTAACAAGGACCACGCTCGATGAAAATTGGGAGGAGGAGGATTTTTAATTTCATTCTATGTCCAAGTGTGAACCCCTTCTCCTAGAAAAGGTTCAGTGCCTTAGTTAGATTTTTTAAAAAGTTCGGACTAAAAGTCAGAGCGACTGCACGGGGCTGGTTGCCTAAACATGCTGTGTTTTGGATCGGTTTATGCTTTTCCATGTAAATAAAAAAGAGCAGACTATTTTGTACTTCCAAGTTGTGTTGTTTTTTCACCCCACCGCCGCCTTGCCTTCTGAGGAGCTCTCCAGAGCTTCTCCGAACTCTCACGGCAGGGCAGAGAAGAAGGATTGGCAGGTCCCACATGTGTGATTCTGAGTCACCCTATGTTACTGATCTCCATTGTTAGGGATGACTTGGAGCTGCCTACAGACACCTCTGCGAACAATGCTGAGTTGCCTAAGACTTTCTCTCATTGCTATCGTTACCAGCGGCAGCTAACAGTAATTAAATCACTCTTCAGAGCTTCCCTCCCACAGCTCCAGATATTGTATAATGAGAGCCGGCTCCATATGGTTATGAAGGAGAAATAAGATGAAGGTTTGGGACCGCTCTTTATTTGCTTATTGATTATAATTTAATGTTGTTTGCGTGACTTTGCTGCCAGGAGCTCAAGGCAGTGAGCATGGTCCTCTCCCTTAGTTTTATCCTTCTACTAACCTGTGGTTTGGGCTGAGAGTTAGTGACAGAGCGGGGATGAGCCAATGAACCTAATAGCTGAGGGAGGGCTTGAACCTCAGATTTTCCTATTTGTAGCGAAATGCTGCAACCATTGCCCTCCTGACAGGAGCGGTTCTAGGGTCGACACCAGTAAGTTTCATCGCTGAGCAGTGATTTGATCAACTGCTTCTGGTGCTTTGCGACAAAACAAGAAAAGACACTGATTCTGTATGTAGAAGCAGCGCTCCGACAAATGCAGAAAGCCATCTTATTGGAAAGGGAGCTTAGAATATAAACATTGGGTTTCTTAACAGTTATGATTGCAGAGATCGGGATTTTTTTAAAAAGGAGATTGTGTTACTTGAGGGAAAAGCTCTAAGAGCAGGAAATACACATTTCCCCAAATGTTTTGTTATTATTGCCTTTTAAGAGCCTCATGGCACAGTGGTTAAATGCCTGCCCTGCAGCTAAAACTGTGCTCACGACCTGGGGTTCAATGCGAGGTAGCAGGCTCAAGGTTCACTCAGCCTTCCATCCTTCTGAGGTCGGTAAAATGAGTACCCAGCTTGCTGGGGTGGGGGTGGGGAGAGGCAATGTGTAGTCTGCATACTGCAATTAAACTGTAAACCACCCTGAGTCTACTTGAAGTGCTATGGGGCGGTATATAAGCAGAACACTTTGCTATTATTCCCATATAAAAACATTCTAAATACTACACTCTCCTGGGATTCAGGCTGAAGTTCATCAGTTGCTCTAGATTCTGGTGCTGCCAGTCCAAGCATATTTTTCAGAGGTAGCTTTGTCCTCAGCCTAATTATATATTTCTTTATTTTTTTTTAAAAAAAAGACCCCCAACTCTGCCCAGGTTCTTTTCAACTGATTCCAAAGTGGGCAGAGAGGGAAGCGATTCAAGACTTTCCAAAGTGAAATACAAAAGCAACTTGGAAAACCCAAGAAGAAGAAACAGCAGGAAAAGTATTAACAGCCAGAGTAGTTTGAAGCGAAAACAAGGGAAATGGGACAGTGGCCATGGAATGCTGATATGCTGTGGAGGTTGGGTAGAAAACAGGAGCGGGGGGAACAGAGAGGATTGTTTTAGAACTGGATGTGGCCAAGTGGTCCGCCAGGACCTTGGAAAGGAACATTTTGTTCTGCCATTGTTTTGTGATGGCTGGTCTCCTAGTGAATGTTGGTGGGCCGGTACACCCACTATGGGTTTTAGTCCAGACTTTAAGGGAAACTATCCAAAGTATCAAACCTAGAAGAGGTCTTGGAAAAAGGCCTTTTAAAGTTTGGACCAAAACCTGGCATGGTAACACCGCCTCCCCAGACCCGGAGGTCATCACCTGCTCCTGCATGTCCTACTGCGGCCATCACACCTACCTTGATTGGTGCTTTGTATGGGTATCTTTTTAAAAATCCCCTTCCTTTCCATTAACCTGTCCATCAGCTGGTGTCTGTTTTGCTGAGCTCAGTGTGTCAAAAAGTGTGCTGTCATCGCCCTTGTTGTCAGGGTGACAGCATCAGTTGGGGACATCTGATCGCCCATGATCCCCTGGGCAACATATCTCACCCCACTTAAATGCCTCTGCTCTTGTGATAAAAATTTAATTTCTTTCTCTTCCTTTAGTTCCATTTCTTTCTTTTTTCTTTGCTTCCGGCTGTTCAGCTTGACATTGATTGCCTTGTTTGTCAACTTCAGAGAGGCACAAGAGTTGTGTTGCAGCCTTGCCCTGAGGTGGGGGGGGTTACAGATTAAGGACTTGCACTCTCCTGACAGCCTCTGGCTTTCTTTCATTGCCTTAATGCAGTGGTCACCAAACTTCAGCCCTCCAGATGTTTTGGACCACAACTCCCAGAATTCCAAGCCTGTATTGCCAATGACAGAGGACTGTGGGAGTTGTGGTCCAAAACATCTGGAGGGCCAAAGTTTGGCTATCACTGCCTTAATGGGATGCGAAGACCTTTCAGGCCAGCCCTACCCTTAGGTAGTGTGAGCAGACCTTGAGGTCCTGTTTCACAATGCAATGTGAAGAAAATACTTCTAAATTCTTCATTTAGGAGGACGCGGGTGACTGACACAACACGCAGACTTGGGGAAGTCTAGATAGTTGTTGTTTTTAAGGCAAATGACCAGTGCTTCTGAGTCTTAAAGTCCTCTGCAAAAATTGCCCTCAGAAATGCAAAACCGTCGGCCACGTTCGACAAAAACCATCAGGTCTTCATGCAGCCAGGCAGCAGAGTTTGGGTTTTTCCCTCCTGTTTGTGCACAAAACTCCACAGATAAGCAAGGGTGACATTTTTACAGTGAATTACTGAGGGAAGCATTTGTCAGATTTTCCTTGTGGTGGTTGTTGTTTACCTCAGATATGCACTGAGATCACTTGCCCGGCTTCAGATATTGAAGTTGGAAGTATTTAGAAAGTGAGGTGTTCTCTCTTTTTTTAAACACGTTGGCAAGCAAGCAACACAGCTTAGGTCAGTGATAGCGAACATTTTAGAGACTGAGTGCCCAAACTATTATTTAAAAGCATATTATTATTATTATTATTATTATTATTATTATTATTATTATTATTATTATTATTATTATTATTATTATTATTATTATTATTATTATTATTATTATTATTATTATTATTATTATTATTATTATTATTATTATTATTATTATTATTATTATTATTATTATTTTGGAAAGTGCCAATGCGGCAATTTAACCTGAATATATTGGTACCACGGGTGCTACCCTTTGGGAAAGTGAGGATTGAAAAGCAGGGGTGCTAGCATTTGGGAAAGCTATGCAGGCTTTTGAATTTCCTCCCGCCACAGTGAAGGTGCTTGGGCTGTGGAAAATTCAGAAACCCGCTCTTTGATCCTCACTTTCCCAAAGGTTAGCACCCCTGTTCTTTGATCCTCAGTTTGTTGAAGGGCAGCACCCTTTGGGAAAGGAAGAATCGAAGAGCAGGCTTTTACATAAGAACATAAGAAGAGCCATGCAGGATCAGGCCAAAGGCCGGTCTAGTCCAGCTTCCTGTATCTCACAGTGGCCCCACCAGATGTGTCTGGGAGTGCACGAGACTAGATCTCTGTCTCCTGATACCACTCTCCTGCATCTAGTTCTTGAAGTACCCCGGTTTTAAGCCTGGAGATTACACATTTCCATCATGGTTTGTAATCTGTGATGGACTTTTCCTCCAGGAATCTGTCCAATCTCCTTTTGAAGGCATCCAGGCTGGATGCCATCACCACCTCTTGTGGCAGGGAGTTCCATAGACTAACAACACGCTGGGTATAAAAAAAATTCTTTTGTCTGTTCTCACTCTCCCAACCCACAGTTTTGAATTTCCTGTGGCCACAGTACCCTCGCTCTGGGCACCCCAAAAGCGGCGTGGCTGGAGAGTAAACTGGGGCTACAAAGGAGCCCATAAACCGCTGCCTCTCCTTTGCCCGGCTCTCTGCACGGAGCACAGTGGCGTGCTCCAAGTGGAGGGGGAAGAGCCGTGGCTGTAAGGAGGTGATGTCGTGTGCCCACAGAGAGGGCTCCGCGTGCCACCTGTGGCACCCGTGCCATACATTTGCCAACACTGGCTTAGGTGGTCCCTGAGCCCTTTTATGGTGGGTAGACTTTGGAACACTTCTACGACACATCTGCCAACTAGTGTTTCTCCTCTCCTGTGCCTCAGTCAGCCAAATGCCTTGGGATGGCCCCTGGTTATCAGCTTTCTTTCCTTCACGCCTCCATTCATTTGCACCTGCCTTGTGAACTTCATTCTCCCGCTGCGGAGGAGCGGGAGGTGGGAGTGAAAAGATGCGTTCCCGCCACCCCGCCGATGGCATGATGAAACCGGTGACAAGCCCTCGTCAATCCCTCTGCGGCGCCGACACGATGCTCTTCTCGCCCTTTCTCGAGGAGCTGATGGCAGCGCACAAAAGCCCCTCAGTTCTCCTCACCTGAAGGCACTTGTTGACTGACGCTTCTGATGAAGAGTGTCAGTCAAAAGGCGGCTGATGTTTTTGGCGCCTCGTAGAAGTACCGAGGGGCCAATGGGTTGAGGAGTGAATCATCCTGACTCTTCTGGAGAAAAAAAAAGGCAGAGACAAAATGCTTAGCAGCAAAAAGACACACAAACACGCACATACCTTCCCAGTTTCATGGCAATGCTCTCAGAAAAGGAACATGGGGTGCGTATGTTGGATTGCACCCCCTCCCCAAATCTCACATTCCAGGAGTGGGGGAAAACAGCATTTCTCACCTTTGGTGCAACTGCAGGGCCGGCCCTGTTCTTAGGTGCAAAGAGGCATCGACACTGGGGTGGGGGAATGAAACTTCAGACAAACTCTGTCTGTATCAGATTTTATCCTGGGTTGCCTCAGGTGTTCTGTTGCCCTCAGGGAGCCGTCCAGGATACAGCTCCACCCTCACTGCCGACGGCAAACGCAGTGCCCTGACTGGTGACAGTTTATTCTTGGGTGAGGCAAAGGGAGGCCAATTTGGCCTCAGGCAGAAAAATGCCTTGGGATGGCCTTGAGGAAGGAGGAGGATGTCACAGCCAGTCAAAGGACTCACCGTTGCTTTCATAACCACCTTCCTAATAGACATATAATAATCATTGCATGCTGTCAAGTCTGTTCTGAATTATGGCAATGCTTTTTAGGGTTTTCAAGGTAGAGAAGATTCAGAAGCGGTTTTCCCTTCCCTCCTTCCAGGGGTGCCCTGGGACAGTGCAGCTTGCCCAAGGTCACCCAGGCTGGCTCTTCTCCTGGGAAGCACTGTGGGAGAACTGAACTCCCCACCTCTGGATCTCCAGCCAGATATCTAAACCCCTGGATATCCATCCAGCTAAACATAATTGGTCCCCTTTCCCCACATCTTTATCTTTTCCCAGGCCATTTGTGTGTGTCAGGCGTGTTCGTTTGGAGAACATTTATATTCACCAATAAATCTTGTTAATTGTTCTGCTTATATACCGCCCCATATCACTTCAAGTAGTCTCTGGGCAGTTTATAGTTTTTTAATTACAGTATGCAGCCTACACTTTTACCTGCAGTACAAGCATTTAACCACTGCACAGGCTATACATTCCACACACCCCAGCAAGCTGGGTACTCATTTTACCAACCTCGGAAGGATGGAAGGCTGAGTGAACTTTGAGCCTGCTACCTGGGACTGAACCCCAGGTCGTGAGCACAGTTTTACCTGCAGTACAAGCATTTAACCACTGTGCCATGAGGCTCTTTGTCAATTTTACTTTGTTCTGATTTTGAAGAAAGGATTTCACCTTCCAGAACCCACTAGAAAACATGGCCAATTATAAAGGGATTATAGGTGTTGCAATCTTCCCAATACCCTTTCCTCATTCTAACAGGGACACCAGTGAACGTGTCTAGTGTCAGCATGTGTTGAGGCAGAAGCTAGTTTTTTTTGAAGTATCTTTATATTTCTAAACATATTTTATAGTGGGAGGGAACTGGGCATGAACATGGTTACAGATGCTCATTTTAATCTTTCTTCCCCCTTTTAAAATGCAGTATCCATTTCTAAACAATGGTTATTTCTGATTCAATGGGTGTATTGCCAGGGTACCAAAATCAGACTCAGTGTTGTCCCTGCAGCAAAGCTGATGCTGTGATTTAGCTGAGTTTAAAATGCAAAACGGCATGTGCTCAGAGCCTGGCAAGCTCTCCTTTGATTATTGCTTTTTCTCTCACTTAGTTCGAAAGCATGTAAATGCAAGTAGATAAATAGGTTGCAGTCATTCAGTCGTGTCTGACTCTTTCGCCATTGGAAAAAAAAACGGAAGGTAAACAGTGTTCCGTGTGCAGAAATACATTCAGCCATGCAGGCCACATGGCCGCGAACTTGCACAAGACGGTCTCTTTGGCTTGGAAACAGAGATGAGCACCTCCCCTAGAGTCGGACACCACTAGTATGCAAGTGTGTGTGTGGTGTGGGGGGGGAATTTTACCTTTTTAATGACACAAATGTAGAGGCGAGCCTCATGACACAATGGTTAAACTGTGGTACTGCAGCTACAAAAAGCAAAAGCAAAGCAAAGTGTTCTGCTTATACACCGCCCCATACCACTTCAAGTTAGTCTCTGGGCAGTTTACAATTTTAATTACAGTAATTTAGATTACACATTGCCCCCTCCCCCACAAGCTGGGTACTCATTTTACTGACCTCGGAAGGATGGAAGGCTGAGTGAACCTTTTGCCGGCTACCTGGGATTGAACACCAGGTTGTGAGCACAGTTTTACCTGCAGTACAGACATTTAACCATTGTGCCACGAGGCTCATTGTGAACAACTGTGCCCAGGACCTGGGGTTCAATCCCAGGTAGATGGCTCAAGGTTCACTCAGGTTTCCATCCTTCCGAGGTTGGCAAAATAAGTGCCCAGCTTGCTGGGAGGTACGGGGGACAGGACGAAGTGTAGCCTACATCATTACTTGTAAACCTCCCAGAGAGTGCTTTCAGCAATATAGGGTGGTATAGAAGCAGCACACGTTGGTTATTGCTTTGTGGGCACATATGCGTACAGGGATGACCCTCCTCTTGGACTCATCAATCCACTCATGTGCTGTATTTCATGGATGGAAAAGGATTCTTAAGCCGAGATGCCAAGGTGATGCTGACCGTACAGTATACATAAAACCTACGCAACACATGTACATAAATGTGTTATGGCTAAGAACTGCTGGATAGCACAGTGGTTTATGTACCTGGCTCTAGAGTCAGAGGTTGGAAGTTCAATTCCCACCCCATGCCTCCTTGAGAGAGGCTAATCCACAAACTGCAGTTCTAAGATGAGAAACTTCTCTATTAGCACAGGATGAGGGAAAGGCATAAAGAAGGATATAAGGACATGTCATGTTAAAACTTTGTGCTAACTGCATGCTGAGTGAACTGTTTCTCCCTCTCTTCCTCTTTCCCCTGGGGCTTAATGCAGGAGTGAAGAAAGATGTGTATGAAGATAACACAAATGTAAACAAAGGAAATATTTCCGACTCCCTCCAAATGCCTCCTTTGACCCTTCTCTGGGGTTCCTGGGAGCTCTCCAAGGTGCTGAATCTGCAAAACAACTCATAAGAACATAAGAACATAAGAAGAGCCCTGCTGGATCAGGCCAAAGGCCCATCTAGTCCAGCTTCCTGTATCTCACAGTGGCCCCACCAGATGCCTCTGGGAGCACACGAGACTAGATCTCTATCTCCTGCTACCGCTTCCCCGCATCTGGCCCTTGATGTACCCCGCTTTTAAGCCTGGAGATTACACATCTCCATCATGGTTTGTCATCCGGGATGGAATTCTCCTCCAGGAATCTGTCCAATCCCCTTTTGAAGGCATCCAGGCCAGATGCCATCACCACCTCCTGTGGCAGGAAGTTCCACAGACTAAAAACACGCTGGTTAAAAAAATTCTTTTGTCTGTTCTCACTCTCCCAGTCCTCATTTTGAGTCTATGTCCCCTAGTTCTGGTATTTTGTGAGAGGGAGAAGAGTGTCCCTCTATCCACTTTACTCATGCCCTGCATTATTTTGTATGTCTCAATCATATCCCCCCTCAGGTGCCTTTTTTCCAGACTAAAGAGCCCCAAATGTTTTAGCCTTTCCTCATAAGGGAGATCCCCCAGCCCAGTAATCATTTTAGTCACTCTCTTCTGCACCTTTTCCAGTTCCACTATGTCTTTTTTGGGATGCAGTGACCTGAATTGTACACAATACTCCAGGTGAAGCCTTATTATCATCTTGTACAATGGCATTATAATGTTGACTTTTTTATTTTCAATCCCCTTTTTGATAATCCCTAGCATGGAATTGACCTTCTTCACTGCTCCCACACACTGGGTAGACACCTTCATGGAGCTGTCCACCAACACACCAAGATCTCTTTACTGATCCATCACAGATAACTCAGATAAAGTTTGAATTTTTTGCCCAAAAATGCATTACTTTACATTTTCCTACATTGAAACGCATTTGCCATTTTGCAGCCCATTCCCCCAGAGAGTTCCTTCTGGAGCTCTTCACAATCTTCTCTGGTTTTTACCCACAGAAAAGTTTTGTGTCATCTGCAAACTTGGCCACCTCACTGCTTATCCCTGTCTCCAGGTCATTTATGAACAGATTGAAAAGCACTTGTCCCAGGACAGATCCCTGGGGCACACCGCTTTTCACCTCTCTCCATTGTGAAAATTGCCCATTGATACCTACTCTTACAGCATTAAATAAATAAATAAATAAATAAATAAATAAATAAATAAATAAATAAAATCTATTTTATGTTCCTCTGTATGGTGTTTGTCTGATATTTTTTCGTATATGAATTCTTACTCTTAACTTTAATATTGTCTTTTAAGCTGCCATGGGTCCATTTAAGGAGAAAGGTAGAGTAGAAATATTTTAGATAGATAGATAGATAGATAGATAGATAGATAGATAGATAGATAGATAGATAGATAGATAGATAGATAGATAGATAGATAGATAGATAGATAGATAGATAGAGGCCAGGCCTACTACAATGTCACAGGCGCGCTCACTCAGGGTGGCCACACCCAGGGAGGTGCGGAAGTCGATTACACGCAACCGCGCCTTCTCTGTGGTGGGCCCCTCATTGTGGAACCATCTTCCATGTGAATTGCGCCTGGCACAGTCCCTACCCGCCTTCAAAAAGGCTTTGAAAACTATGCTTTTTAGGGAGGCATTTGGCAACCTTTAATTTAATTTTTTTCCTCTCCTCTCCTGCCCCTTGATGCCTCTTGCCTGAGGGTTTCCCCCTCTTTTCCTGTTTTGTACCGCTGTTTTTAACTTTGCTGTAAACCGCCCAGAGTTCCTGCTGGAAGATGGGAGGTATAGAAATAAAACAAAAAATAATAAGATAGATAATAGAACTTGCTGTGGTGCCTATGAAGAACCTAGTCAGCATTGCTGGACTGTCACAGCTGTTTGCTCAGCTCCCATGTGTTGTTTGCGCACTTTCCTTCAAGGAGGGTGGCCAGTTGGCACAAATTGGAGATGACCTGGCACTTAGAATGGAAAATCCTGTGCCCCTCCCTCGTCACCCCTGCAAGACCCCTGAGGCTGGGGCTCCATGCTGGCTTTTGTATCTGAGGAAATGAGGTGTGTGTGTGTGTGTGTGTGTGTGTGTGTGTGTGTGTGTGTGTGTGTGTGTGTGTGTGTGTGTGTGTGTGTGTGTCGTGAAGGGCGGTGGTGAGGCATGTTTACTGCCTGCCAGCTGTCAGGTATGAGCGTCAAGTCCCCCTGCTCTGAAATGTAATTAGGGTTATGAAAGACCATCCTTTTGAATGGCACTGTTACATGGGACCATCAGGGAAGGAATATGTAGTGTGTCAAATTCTGTTCTGGCTGGAAGGGAGACAGGTTTTGTCTCCTGCCTTGTACACCTTGAGGGAGGGATGGAGAATGTAAGGCGGATTCCAGGTCTCAGGTCAGTGTGGAGTTATTGGACACCTGCGTTTTGCACTCTTCATAGCTGTTCTTCAGCAGGCCTTACGACCTCAGGTCCAGTAGAAGATGCAACCGCAGTATTGATATAGAAATAAGGCTGAACGATCCCTTGGGTCCTTTTCAGTTCCTGGTGTTTGGGCATAGAGGTACCATCTTCTCAATCACCTCAGAAAAAAACAGCCAAGTAGTGAAACATTTCGATCTCACAAGAAGGCCAGTTGCCATGACACAACTCCTGGATAACCTCACCTGGATGACTGAGAATCTTCACAGACACATCGGGACAGGGTAGTTCTGCTCTGACCTTGGCCCCTTTCCACTCTTTGCCTTGTTTCCGGGGATGTCAAGACAAAACAGGAATATCTTTATTGCCTGCCACAGACAAGCATCCGTGATCTCCCATCGTTTTGGGTCTATCAGTTATGACATGCTTCTAGAAGATGTGACAGGCCTGTGGCAACCCTTCTGAATTTAAACCCAGCCTTTCTTCCTTTTTTCGCCTCCGGGCATTGCTTCCCTCAGCAAAGCCCTCAGAAACTGCCCAGGGGTCGGAGGGGGGGGGGTCAGATTTGGGAAAGGTTAGAAAACAAACATCTGGAGACAATATGGTTTGAAATGCTGTCTCAAAATGTGGGGAGAAAAGATCCTTTTTAAAATGATGACTTCAAAATCAGGGTGAGGAGGACCAATGACCTCTGGGATTCGAAGTCTGAGGAGATTCGGATGCTTTCAACATTTTCCCACAAGGGGGGGGGAAGGCACTGGGCATTAGCAGGAGGTTTCCAAATCAAAAAAGGGGCGAAGCACCGGTCATTTCGGGGCCAAACTAAGAAGGGCTGGGTTGAACTGCTGTGTGGAAGAGAAGATCAACAAAATGGCTGTAGGCTTTGATTCCCCTCAGAAAGCAAAACCAACAGGAGACATCAATTTGTGTGAGCAGGTGAGGTCAGGTGGAAAGGGTCTACTCCGAGCTCCTTCATCTGAAGTAAACAACCTCTGGAAGCATCAGGAAAACTAAGATTTCCATATGCTTAAACCAGCAACTCGGCCAAGGATGCATGATAATGGACCCTCAAACCGAAGGATTGCTTAATCCATGGTTCTGTCCCCACAGCGGCCAAGGAGAAGACCCAGTGGGAAGCCCACCACTACAGAGAGAAGCCTAGTCAACTCTGATGCTCTATCATCCACTGAAATTCTCTGGTTCATTTTTTAATACAGTGGTACCTTGTATAAAGGAATTAATTCATTCCAAATGAAATTCTGTTAAGCAAATTTTCCTTTATACAAATTTCCCATAGGAATGCATTGAAAACAGAGTAATCCCTATTTTATGTTGTACGGATTCGCCCCATAGATGATTCTGTTAAGCAAATTTCCCCTATCTCTGGAATTTTTTATGTTGTACAGATTTTAGGTTCTACAAACTGTTTGTTATGCGAGGGTCCACTGTATTTACTGCCGCCGCTAAAGCTGAGAATCTGCCCATTCGCCAAACGTGTGACAAATGCAAATCTCTCTCTCTCTCTCTCTCTCTCTCTCTCTCTCTCTCTCTCTCTCTCTCTCTCTCACACACACACACACACACACACACACACACACACACACACAGTTTTAACTATGAGCTTCAGCCGATGGCCCTGGGTTCCAGCCATATGAGAGGGGGAGACAAGGTGGCCACTTCGCATTCCCCGAGGGTTTTAAAGACCCCCCTGGCTCTGGCTCTCTTTCAGTTCTTTTTGCCTCTTTGGACCATACAATGCCCTCCCCACCTGGGCAACACGTAGGTGCCTCAGGTCATCAGGTCTAGAACCTATCTTGCTGCCTAGATCCCTTTGTTTGGCGATGCGGTGTTTTCCCTGTAAATTCTGGATCTTGTCCTCCTGAATGAGAAAGCCGTCGGCTCCCTGTCCTGTCACTTCATCAATTACCAGAAGATATTTTTAAAGCCTTTGGGATGTCCATTTGATCTTATTATTTCTTAATAGGTCCTTCCAAGAGGATGAATAATTAAAAACCCATTACCTTCAAGTAATTTGGATTCAGGCGATGGGGTGGGGGATGGGGGAGTGTCCAAGACCGTCTAGAAACCTATAAACTTCTCTCCCTGTGGTCTTGCAATGCCGTTAATTCCTCCCAGCACCATTGCTTATTTGATTTCAAATGCAAACCTGGGCTCTGTGTATGGAAACCTGACAACATCTGGAATTCCAGATGAACAAGACAATTTCAATGTGCAAAGACCACGTTACTGGTGAATTTCTGTTTCAGCTACGTAATACATGACTGTTGACCTAATTCTTCTGGGAAAGTATAAAACAAGGAACGTTAGGGGCCCTTGAGAATTTTGGATAAAAACTGTCCAGATTTTTTTTCCAAGTTTGTTTAGAAACGCAGAAGAAAGACCTCGAGATAAAATGAATTAGGCAATCCAAGTGGGAACAAAGATGAAGCTACAGTAAAAGCTTAAATCTTTGGCCATCTAAGCTTTGAGCACTTAGCTTTTCAAAGCTCGGCTTTTAATGCCCGAAGCATCAAACTCATGGCAATGTAGGGAAGTTGCCATTTTCTTAATGATTGTCTCTGTGTCTTTAGCAATGACACCGGAGGCAGGTTCCACTTTCCTAATACTATACTTAATAATCTCTGGCTGATGAACGTGGTCAACACAAAAGGTTGAAACATCTGTTTGGCTTGTTTTTGGGAGAACATACCAAAATCCACATATTTCTTCAAAAATGTCAAGGAAAGAACCTGTCCTAACATCTCACCAACTCACTCTGAGACTTTTGTAGGAGAAAGAATAAAAAACAGTTCTTTACTTAGGGCTGCTCAAAATTACACACGTGTGTGCGTGTGCTGGATTCTTTAGTGCACACATACTAGCAACAAACCAAACAGATCAACATCAACAGGAAAGAACTTGAGGCTCCTAGTTGGCAAAGCTGTGCCCAAGGTTATCTGGGCTATTTATGTTCCTGGTGTTTTCTGTCTCAACTGGGCTGCGATTGACTTCTCTCCATCCAGCAGTCAGCAGTCCAACAGGGAGAGCGGATTCCAATTTCTTGGCTCCATGGGCTGCTTCTATTCTCTCCATCCTGGCAGGCCTGGACTGTGGAGCAGGCAAAGGTCTCTTCCTGCTGCTTCTTGCAACTGTTTTGGCAGAGAAGGGGACCACCCAGCTCTCCCCTTCTCCCTGGAGATTGTGGCTCAGATCCTGTTTGACTCCCAGCTGCGAATCCCCTCCTACAAAGTACAAATGGCAGACCTTGGGTTGGGTGGGTGGGGTTCTTTGTGATGAGATGGTTGGAGAGAAAGAGTGTGTTCGGTGCAGGCAAGGGGTGGAACACACTCAGCAGGATGAGCTCCTTGTTTAGTAGCTCAAGCTGTGATGTGAAGAATGTAAGAGCCCTGTGGGCTCTGGCCCAGGACCCAACTGGTCCAGCTTCCTATATCTCCCAGTGGCCTCAGATGCCTCTGGGAACACATGAGACAACTAGATGCCTGTCTCCTGACGCCGCTCCCCTGCCTCTGGCATTTTGGAGGAGATCACATGTTTCCCCATTGTGGCTTGTCACCTGTCATGGACTTTTCCTTCAGACATCTGTCCAATCCCCCCCTTTAAAGGAGTCTAGCTGAGATACCATCACCGAATCCTGTGGCAAGAAGTTCCACAGATGAACAACACGCTGGGTAAATGAAATAAAAGGAGACAATTGATGATGGCAATGATGAGCAGAATTCAAGGTGCTGACCTTGACCTATCAAGCACTTTAGTACCACGGTCCTAGCTACCTCAAAGATCAAATCTCACAGTATGAACCAACTCGGGTGTTAAGGTCATCAGGAGAGGCCCTTCTCTCCATCCCGCCACCCTCACAGGTACATCTCGTGGCAACCCATGAAAGGGCCTTCTTGACTGCTGCACCCAGACTCTGGAACTCCCTCCCACTGGAGGTCAGGACTGCCTCATTTCTGTTGTTCTTCCAGAAACAGGCAAAGACCTTTCTCTTCAGGCAAGCTTTCCCTGAATGATGGACTACCATGTGTATTTTGCATGAATCTATGGGTTCTCATAGACTTTGTATTGATGACTACATATAACCGCGTTGCTTTAATGTAATGTTGTCTATTAATACTGTAAGATGTCCCTCAATTCCTTGTTCTCAAATACTTGAATATGTCTTAATTCTACTGGACTGTATATTATCCCTCATTACTGTAAGCCGCCTTGAGTCCTTTTCCAAGGAGAAAGGCGGGGTAAAAATACCCTAAAATAAAAAAATAAAAAATGATGATGATGATGATGATGATGATGATGATGATGATGATGATGATGATGATGATGATGATGGTGGTGGTGGTGGTGGTGGTGGTGACAATGATGACAACGAACGACGACGACAATGACAATGATGACAACGAGAATGACGACAACAACGATGATGACGACAACGACAACAACAATGACGACAACGACGACGACGACAACAACAACAACAACAACAACAACAACAACAACAACAACAACAACAACAACCCATCTCGGTCACATGCACTTGCATTAAAAAGTCCCACTGATATCGGAGCATCTTGGTTCAGCCAGGGATGGGGGCAGGGGATTGCACAGCCAGGCGGAGATCCTGCAGACATTTTGAGGGCAAGCCACTCTTATGAGGGAACCTGCAAGTCTTACTTTTGTGTAAACGTTCTCCGAAGTGGTCTATAAGTCAGGCGGTCGAAGCTTTGTTTACAGAAGGGTAAAGTAGCCTTTGAACAAACTGGGGCCACTCTTTGTTTAGCTTGAAACTCCAGCCTTCCCCAAGGACAGGAAGCGCTTGAGATTCCTGACCAGGACAGCTGGCTGCTATCCCTGGAGATTCTCCAGACTTTTTCATGGGCTCCTGAGTTATCTGTCATCACAGCCCCAGTGGGAATGAAAAGCCCAATGGCTTCCTGCTGAACAGGAGGGCTCCGTGACAGTGAAAAGATGGTCACCATCTTAAACAGACTTGCCCCGACCGAAATCCATACAGCTGACATCAGTGGTTCGAGATCTTCCTTTTTGGAACCACCCAGCTTCAGGGACACAGACCACCCTCCTGCTGGCCAGCAGGGTTAACATCTATGCCAGTTGGAGCCACATGGGGCACAAGAGAAGAACTTTTTCCAAACTGAGGCTGGATAGCTCAGGGGTTTAGTTCTTGGGCTGTAGGGCCAAAGGCTAGGAGTTCAATTCCCTCACTCTGCCTCCTGGGAAGAAAGCCATCCTGGGTGACCCTGGGAAAGCTTCACCCTTGGAAAAAGGGAAGGGCAAACCACTTCTATGTGTTCTCTCCCTGAAAAGCTCTGAAGAGGGTCACCATGAGTCAGACTTGACTTGACAGCTCACGATGATTATGAATATTATTATTATTTTAATCAGGAAGCTCCTGGGAGTATAAAAGGGTTTTCATCCCTGTATCTTCTCAACAACGCTGCATGGCGGCCATGCTGAGATGGAACCACTGTTGCCAAGTCTGGTCGTTTTGTGGCTCCATGAAGGTTAAAAGTTTGAGATCTTATACCCCAACCTAACACTGTTCAACCACTCTGCTACCCCTTCTCTTTCACTCTTTAACTAGCCTCTCCTTTGGATTGTAGAATACACTGAATGGGAGGTGAACTCCATGGGCCCAGGGGTTTAAAATGGTGTTCCTTTCTTTCCCACATCAGAAAAGTGTACTATTTCTTCCAAATCACGGACTCTTTGAATATTAGAAGGTAGTGCATTTCAGAATTTAACAGCCAGCTCTGTTCAATGGGTTGGTGAGTTTTCCCGCCTATATCAAACTTTCCAACCTGAGGGGTTGATATTTTTTTAAAAGCGGGCTTAGCGGCTTAGGAAAACAATGGAAGTGGCATTCTCTCCAGGGGTAGGGCAGATGGTCTGCATGATTGATTTATCTCTAAGCTGGATTTTGGCTGCCGTAGTGACTTAAATTTGTCACAGATAGATAGATAGATAGATAGATAGATAGATAGATAGATAGATAGATAGATAGATAGATAGATAGATAGATAGATAGAGAGGAAGGAAGGAAGGAAGGAAGGGGTCCAAGGTAGATAGATAGATACACACACACACACACACATTCCTTTTGGGGGCAGTCCATCTATTGTATTATAATCCTTAGGGTTTACTTCACTCTAAATATGATGCTCCCTTTTTGTCTGAATTCAGTACCAAATAAAGAAGAACTAGTACTGCAAAGGATTTGAAGACTATACTTCTATTAATGTTGCCTGAAATAGCATTGACCTTTTTTTCGTTGCCACCACACCACACTGTTGGCTCCTAATCAGCTTTTAATCTACAGCAATTCCAGGATATTTCTCACTTGCAGTATTTCTGAGCCAGATATCCCCCATCTTGTAACTGTGCATTTGCCCCCCCCCCCCAGGTCTAGAGCTTTGCACTTATCCCTGCTAAGTTTCATTCTGTCGTTTCCAGCCCAGTGCCTGAGCCTATCTAGATCCTTCTGAAATTTGTTTCAATGCCATGTCCTTAGCAAATCTGACTAGCATTTCCTGCATCCCGTGATCCAGGTAATCATGAATAAAAATGTTGAAGGACTGAGCCTTGGGGAACCTCCCTTGTTACCTTCTCCCAGTATGAGAAGGATCCATTTCTCATCACCCTCGGTAGCCAACTGTGCCCCTCCATGACAGTGGTTATATCCAGCCAACAACTAGCTAGCTTGCTAATCAGAATATAAAACAAAGCAAAGCAAAGTGTTCAATTTATATACTGCCCTATACCACTTCAAGTAGTCTCTGGGTAGTTTACAGTTTAATTACAGTATACAGGCTACACATTGCACCCCCCACGCCCCAGCAAGCTGGGTACTCATTTTGCTGACTTTGGAAGGATGGAAGGATGAGTGAACCTTGAGCCTGTTACCTGGGATTGAACCCCAGGTCGTGAGCACAGTTTTACCTGCAGTACAGGCATTTAACCACTGTGCCACGAGGCTAATGGGGCGCTTTGTCAAAAGCTTTGCTCTAAACAAGCTCTACTAGGTCTGCAGCAGAGTGAAGCCATTTGGAGCACATCTCCAGTGGCAGAGTCAGGTGCAAATAATGGAAACAAGCAAAGAAAGGAATGTGCTCTACCTCCCTCTCAGGAAAGGAACGGTCCTGTTTTCCTGTTGCCGAATGCCCCTCGTATCCCCTTACCCATCTCCAGTTGCAGGCTTGCAGGAGTGATATTTCCATCAACGAATCGCTCTGAAGCCAGGACCATGGACAGAGGCCATGGCTTCTTAGGAGGCAGCCAAAACGCCCTGCGTTGCCAGCTGCTAAGGTCAATCTGTGCCCCCTCTGTGTTTGCAATATCTCTGGGGCCATGTTAGACTGGACAATATCCAGGGAGAACATTCGGTAGAGTTAAAGTGTTCTGCTTACATACCGCCCCATACCACTTCAAGTAGTCTCTGGGCGGTTTACAGTTGTTGTTGTTTTTAATCACAGTATGCAGGCTACACATTGCCCACCCCCCAGCAAGCTGGGTACTCATTTTACTGATCTCAGAAGAATGGAAGGCTGAGACAACCATGAGCCAGCTACCAGGGATCGAACCCCAGGTCGTGAGCACAGTTTTACTTGCAGTACAGGCATTTAACCACTGTGCCACGAGGCTGCTCTAGGTAAATCCCCCCCCCCGCACATGTATGCTAGTCATGTCTGGCTCTGGGGGGGTCATCTCTGTTTCCAAGACAAAGAGCCAGTGTTGTGCAAGTCCGTGGCCATGTGGCCGGCATGGCTGAACGCACTTCTGTGCATGGAACACTGTTTACCTTCCCACTTTTTATGGCGGTACCTATTTATCTACTTGCATTTACATGCTTTTGAACTGCTAAACTGGCAGAAGCTGGAGTTAACAGCGGGAGCTCACTCTGCTGCATGATACCCGGGATTCAAATCACTGAGCTGCTGACTTTGCAGCCAACAGTTTCAGAGCTCTAGCCTGCTGATTCACCATGCCCTTTATAAAGGCACAACTACTTGACCCTTTCACTTTCTTCATGATGGCAACCTTGATTTTGGCCCGAGTCTTGGTTTTGGGCATCCCAAAGTCAGGTTGCTATGACATCAAGTCACCTCCGACTTAGGGTGACCCTACACATGAGCGATTGCTTATATGTCCTGCCCTCAACTGCCTGGCTCACCCTCTGCAGACTCAGTCCTGTGGCTTCCTTAAGGGACTCAGTCCATCTCGTATTTGAGATGGTCAAAAATGAAATGAAAGATACAGCTGAAGGTGAGGTTCCAATATCAGGTTACAGTTCAGTTCTAGTTCAAAGTTCAAAGTCACCTTTATTGGCATAAAATAGTCGTTAAAATAGTTACAATAGGCAAACCTCTCAGCACCTGAATAGCGACCATGTTAATCTGGGGTTACAATAAGCCAAACTTAAAAGGAAGCAGGGCTATTCTTTTGAGAAACTAGTAATAAATATCTGGCTACTAGCTCTGCCAAGAGAGTAGCAGTAATAGTCTCTGGGGGTTGTTGAAAATTTGGAGATAAAAGAGCCAGTTAATTGTTGTTGATTAATATGATGGTCAGGACATCGAATCAGAATATGTACAACAGAATTAGGTTCCAACCTGCAGAATTTACAGAGCCTGCTCTTGTAAGGCATTTTAGAGTATCTTCCTAGATTGACAGTGGAAGGAAAGATGTTCAGTCTTGCCAACATAAATGCCCGTCTCTCTTGAGGATTCAAGAGATTCTTGAAATAATTTAAACCAAATTCTGGGTTGAGTGTTAGGCCATAATATAAAGGAGAGCAAATTGGATTAACTCTTCCAACAATATTCTGTCTCTCAATGGGCACTTTTACACGACGCCTAAGATCCTCTGGCAACTTAAATTCAGACCAGAGATCTTGGGGGTTTGCTCCTCTTGCTGTGTTCCCACCCCTCCGCACACCATTGCTCCTGTCTGTGTGAGGGGAGGGAGAAAAAAAGGGAGAAAAAAATGCAGCCTCACCTCCGCTCTGCCATAGGGAGCTGCCCCGGGAAGCATTCCAGTCTCTTCCAGTCTCTTAAAGGGGCGGGGGGGGGACAAAAAACAAAAACAAACACAAGGCGAGGAGAGCCCAGCACTCACTGCTTTACATCTGCATCAGAAATGTTTCACCTTCAGAGACCAGGTACTTGGAAAATGTGCTGGGACGTGCTTAGGTGGGCGTGGTGGTACTTATTTTTTTAAAAAAATCCAGAGCTGGTGGGAAAACAATTTTAAGCTCCAGATCTGGGAGCCCTTTGCCTCGGATTTTAGGGGTTGAGTAAAAGTGCCCAATGTTGGAGTTCAGAAACAGAGATGGTGATTGGGACAGGGACTTTGTGCGCTATAATCCAGGGAACTCCATGACCAAACGGTGTCCAGTCCTTCTGCTTTAGCCCAATCTACTTTGCAGGACTGTTGTGCGCATAGAGTAGGGAGGGAGGGCAGCTGTGCATCTAAGCACAGTTGAGGAAAGGGATGCAAATGAAAACAAATCAGCAGACAATCCTGGTGCTTCCATAGTGACACAGACAGTTAGAAGCATGGTCATGGGAAGAGAATTACTGGATGGCTCAGGGGTTCAAGTATCTGGCTTTACTTGGCTGGAAGTTGTGAGTTTGATTCTTCACTCTGCCTCTTTGACATCCTTAGTGTCTCTTTCCATCTCTGCAGTTCTAAGGAGGTTATTATGGATAGAGATGGTCTCTTTTCTCCTCTTCCTTCTTTTTTTTTTTTTTGCCCGTTTTTGTATCGATTCTGCCAATGGACTGATCCTTCTTGTCTCATGGTGCAGCCTTGTCCTATATCATTGAGTTAAGATCCTCAAAACACACCGGAGAAAGAGACCGTTGCGCCATACGGCAGGAGCTCAGCGAGACATTTGCAAATACAAAGCTACCCATTAATAAAGATTTGGGCCAAAAAGCCAAGGCAGTCCGTGTGCAGACATGCATTTGCCGAGGTAAATAACTCCTCCATTGACATTCTGGTCTTTCCTGATAGAAAAATAGAATAACTTAAAGGGTCTCTTCCATGACCTAAAGGGGAAGGCGTTTGTTTTCTCTCTGGAAACAGTCAGTCACAAAGCCCCAGACATCACGTACGGAAGGTACACAGGAGGAAGTATTTTCCTCGTCGTCTTCTTTAAAAAATAAAAAATGGATGTGCCAAATTTGTTTTTTGTTTTGTTTTTTTAATTGCTAAGATGGATACATGGAGAAAGTTATTAATTTATTTATGGTCTGAAGCCCCAAGTCTTAGGTGAAGCTTACATGGGGAAGGAGATATTCTTAAGCAAAACTAAACAACGAGATAAGCTTAGCAAGGTAGCCCATGAGTAAATCAAAATGCAGAGATGGGTCATACCTTTAAAAGGCCACCCATACATTTTTTAAAAGCTGAAGGAAGGAAGGAAGGAAGGAAGGAAGGAAGGAAGGAAGGAAGGAAGGAAGGAAGGAAGGAAGGAAGGAAGGAAGGAAAGAAGGAAGGAAGGAAGCCAATGATGATGGTGGATGAATGGAAGGATGGAGGAAGTTGACAATGGATGAATTGAATAGAAGGAAGGAAAGACTGGTGGATGGATGAATGGAAGGAAGGAATGAAGGACAGACGGATGGAAGGAAGGAAGGAAGGAAGGAAGGAAGGAAGGAAGGAAGGAAGGAAGGAAGGAAGCCAATGATGATGGTGGATGAATGGAAGGATGGAGGAAGTTGACAATGGATGAATTGAATAGAAGGAAGGAAAGACTGGTGGATGGATGAATGGAAGGAAGGAAGGAAGGAAGGAAGGAAGGAAGGAAGGAAGGAAGGAAGGAAGGAAGGAAGGACAGACGGACGGACGGACGGACGGACAGACAGATGGAAGGAAGGGAGGGAGGGAGGGAGGGAGGGAGGGAGGAAGGATTCAAGACATTCAGAATGCTGCATCTGGGTATAATAAAAACTGGATGCTGTGCAGGGGAAGAGAATCAGAAAAGCTCAAAATTCACCCTCATCAAATATCCTTAGGAGTTATGGGAAATGGACATGGCTAGCATGCAGAGCCAACTTGAATTTCTGCAGTTGCACCTTAAGGGATCCTGAATCAATTGCCCATGCAAACTGGGGTGCAGGGGTTAGTAGGTATGCGTAGCAGCCATGGAACTAATAAACTCCAGTGGTAAGAAACATGAGTGGAAAAGGCAGGATTAACTTTGCTTCACAGTCACAAATACATCTGGTATTTTCACATAAACAGTCATGTCACTAATGTAACAATACCAGCCTAGTGAACAAGATTTTTGCTATGACCAATAGTGTTGAAATCTTCTTACTGTATAGACAAAGAGGTTTTAAAGGGGTGAAGTGTGTCACTTAGGATTCTTAATTTGCCATCATTTCTAATCCCAGGCCTAAGAGAAACTTCACAGTTATCCCCCTGGCCTCATAATTAAGGAGAAATGGAAGAATTTGAGTTAATATTTCCAATACTCCTGTTTTCATCCGCTTGATTCGGCTCTTGTTTTGAACCTGAGGCAGGTTGGCAAAAGGATATGTTTTCATATGAATGGGAGATGCACAAAAATAAGAACTTTTTATTTTTCCTGGCCATTAATAATATCAATCCTCATCAGTTCATTCGGGGAATAGAGGAAGAGGTTCTCCTTTGAAGCTGAGCGAAAAGCCAAATTGGCATTAGAAGTGGCCCAGAAGCTGATGAGGTGTTACTATGGTTACCTCACGGGCAGGAAACCCATTCATAATCCCAGTGGTACCATACCCAAGGGTAGGAGCAGACAACCTGTAACAATAGGATGGTTGAACCTTCTCAGAAGGTCTGGTAAACACGTGAGCAAGTCTGGGAAAAACCAACAGACTAAGGAAGGTTAAATTTCCTCTCAGCCATGGATATAGTTTATCTCTCTGTCTGCTCATGCCATATAGAGATATGAAAAGATAGATTACCCTGAGGGAAAGGAAGGGCAAATATCGGATGGAATAATCAGTTCAGATGTGCAGAAGGCACCATGTTTCTGAGAGAGAATTGTAATGGCTTGAAACAGCTACAGTACTGAGAAATCTCAAAGAAGCAACTGAAAAAGCAGAGTTACGAGTTAAGCATGAACTTAAAAGGCTACGGAAGAACGGCCCAACCTCAGTATTGGCCAAAGAAGAAACTAAAATGGTTGAAGATTTCCTGTATCTCAATTCAGTCATCCACCACAATGGAATTTCAGCTGAAAAACCATAATAAGGCTGTCTGGAAGTTGAGTTATGGCAACTAGACTTCTTTTCTTGAGGGACTGAAATGTTTCACTACTCATCCAAGCAGACTGACGAAGCTGCTTGGATGAGCCATGAAACGTTTCAATTTCACAAGAAAAGAAGTTCAGTTGCCATGACTCAACTTCCAGATAATTACTATTGGAATGAAGCTACTGTAATGCAAAATTGTGATGATGAGCTTTATGCATACCATAAGGAGCCAGAAGGACAAATAAATGGATCCAAGATCATATAAAGCCTGGACTACCACTAGCAGCTAAAATGACTAAACCCAGGTTCTTGTAGTTTCATGAGAAGACAAGACTTGTTAGAAGGGTAATAAGGGTTGAGAAAACTCATGGAAGTACGAAGGGAGGAAGGCCGAACATGAGGTGGATAGATTCAACAGAGGACATCACATCCTTCAGGGCTCTTACTGATGGCATCTCTAGAGATCCTTCCTTCCTTCCTTCCTTCCTTCCTTCCTTCCTTCCTTCCTTCCTTCCTTCCTTCCTTCCTTCCTTCCTTCCTTCCTTCCTTCCTTCCTTAGCTACAGCTAAGCTACACACATAAATAGAGATGGGCACGAAATGCCAAAATGGTGTTTCATTGCATTTTTCATTTTTTATTCATTTTGTTTGGAATAAAATGAATTTTCTTGAAAAAAAATATTTCATTTTTCATTTTGATTTGGTTTTTCTAATTTTTTTAAGAGCCGACCTGTCCCACCGGTTGGCACTCCCCCCCCAGCCTAACACTGACCAGTGCTTTTTTTTTATTTTTCAGCCTAGTGCCAACCAGCTGGCCCACAGGCCGGTTGGCAGTTTTTTCTTTTTTAGTCTAGCACCGACCAGCTGGTCTGTGGGGCCAGCTGGTCAGTGCTTATTTTTATTATTTATTTTGACAAGCACCGAGATCAGCACTTGTCAAAATAAATAATAAGCACAAACAAAAACAGAACAACATGAAAATTTCCGTTTCATTTCATTTCCTTTTTTAAAAAGAGATTTTGTTTTTTGTTTCATTCTGTAACCAAATGAAACACACGCAAAAAAACAAAATGAAAAAATTGTTTCATGCCCATCTCTACACACACACACACACACACACACACACACACACACACACACACAGAGAGAGAGAGAGAGAGAGAGAGAGAGAGAGAGAGAGAGAGAAAGATCTGTCTATCTATCTATCTATCTAATCACACACACACATACACACACATACAAGGAAGGAAGGAAGGAAGGAAGGAAGGAAGGAAGGAAGAAGGAAGGAAGAAAAAAAGAAAGAAAGAAAGGAAGGAAGGAAGGAAGGAAGGAAAAAGAAAGAAAGAAAGAAAGAAAGAAAGAAAGAAAGAAAGAAAGAAAGAAAGAAAGAAAGAAAGAAAAGGAAAGAAAGAAAGAAAGAAAGAAAGAAAGAAAGGTGTGTTATATACAAACATATGTATATGTATATGTATATATGAAAGCACGTGTCATCAGGCTATCAGGCATAGAATATTGAGAGGTGGCTTACCCTTTCCTCCTCCTGGGGGAATCACGGGATGGTGCAGCTTGCCCAAGGCTACCCAGATTGGCTGTGCCAACAGGAGTTACAGTGGGGAACCGAACTCACAACCTCTGGCTGTACAAACAGATCTCTAACTCTTCCCAAAGACTCCAGTATCGTCCCAGTTTTCCAGCTGCTGGCCTACCTTTCGCTGAGCAGTAACTTTTGCTTGTCATCCAACATTCAGCCACCTGGACAGAGTGTGGGAGAGATCCGTCTGGTTTCTGGAAAGGCAGAGGTAGGTAGTTTTGCAATTGCCCCTTCGGCTCTTACGTATTGGGGGGGCTGCAGGTTTCCTGCAGTGCTAATGGCCCAATGGAAGCAGACTGATGTGTTTGCCTGTGCAAGATGGAGCTGCTAAATGCAGAGGAGCCAGAGGAAGTGGAGAAAGTTGGCATGCCCCAGCTGTTTAAAAATGCAACGGTGGGGTGATTTAGTAGACTGCATCTGTGTACTAACAGGAAGAATGACCCACATCGCACTCACAGGTAGGCCAAAAATATATATATTATTTTACAGTATGTAACAGCACATTCATTTTCTAGAGCTATACATTTTATATAACATTATTCTCCATAACTAGGTGGTAACCAGGGAGGAGAATATGGGGAAGGATTAAGAGAAGGAAATAAGATAATTGCAATTTACTAGGTCTGCATGGCTTGCCTACAAATTATTTCACATTGAGCTATATGGTAATCTTTAAAAATACATATGTATATATTATTCTAGTCTCTGAGACTGGACTGTACAATTATATAATAGAGTTTAAAAAGCAATAGTTTACTTAAAGATTTTTTTTTACAAATATTTACTGTGATATACATTTAGAAATTCATTTCCAGAGAATAATCTGTCCTGTCCTCCTTTTTCACCAAAAGCAGCAGTTATTATTCACCATTTATTTTTATTCAAAAGGAAACAAAATCATACCACGGAGACAGTGGGTTGTTTTTTCAAACAAACAAACACACACACACACACACACACACACACACACACACACACACACACACATACATACATTTCACTGAATAAAAATGTTTGATTCCAAACCAGTCTGTTGGATCAATGGAACAACATTTAAATACATCTGAAAATAAAGGCATATAAGAAGTGATGGAGTGGACAGCAGCCTCCAGACATCTCATGCTGGGTGAGGGAATTGTGGAGGGTTAGTCTTAAAATGTAACTTCTCCAAAGCTGTTGAGGGACATGGGCTCACCTTTTTCCTGCTGAACAAACATGTCAGTGCAAGGAAGAGTGTAAGCAGCCTTTTTTAAAAATATAGATCTATTGAGATGGGCACTTTACAAAAAACGACACACTTGTCTTGTCATTTTGTAAGCTATCAAAACATTATGAAATGAAACAAAATGGGAAACAGCATTTTGTTATGAAACAAAATGAAACACTTCTTTCCCCCTTTGAAAATGAAACATTTCATTACTCTGTAAAATGGCTCCTTTGTGAAAAGCTACCCATCCAACTTGGTGCCTCTAGGACCCAGGGGAGACATTTTATAGAGTAACAAATCATTTTGTTGTTTTGTTTTGTTACTTTTTTTTTTTTACAAAAATTCATTTAAAAATAAAATGAAACAAAATGCTGGTAGAAACAAACTGAAACAAAAACAAAATGAAATTCTATTTTTCCGTTTCGTGCACATCCCTAAATTATATCTGTGAAGATTCTCATTCATCCAGGTGAGTTTATCTGGAAGTTGAGTCATTGATTGTGAGCCGCCCAGAGACCTTTGGGTAGTGGGCGGCATACAAGCTATATTAAATAAATAAATAAATAAATAAATAAATAAATAAATAAATAAATAAATGGCAACTGGGCTTCTTGTTTCTTGGGAGATGGGGCCTTTTCACACGACCCCTAAAATCCGAGGTAAAGGGCTCCCAGATCTGGAGCTTAAAATTGTTTTTGGAGTTTACAAAAAATTAAGTGCGACCATGCCCACCTAAGCGCGTCCCAGCGCACTCTTCAAGTGCCTGCTCTCCAGGGGTGAAAAATTCCTGATGCAGATGTAACGTAGTGAGTGCCGGGCTCTCCTCACTTCTGTTTGTTGTTGTTTTGCCCCCGCCCCTTTAAGAGATACAATGCTGCCGGGAGCAGAGCAAGACAGCAGAACTGAGGTGAGCCACATTCTTTTCTTCTTTTTTCTCCCTCCCCTCATGCAGACAGCAGCCAGGAATGCGGAGGGGGTGGGAACACAGGAACAGCGACAAACCCCCAAGATCTCTGGTCTGAATTTAAGTGGCCAGCAGATCTTAGGGGTCATGTGAAAAGGCCCATAGAAATGTTTCGCTGCTCATCCAAACAGCTTCATCCGTCTGAAATGATGTTTCAGGCTGATGAAGCTGTTTGGATGAGCAGCGAAACATTTCTATCTCTCAAGAAAAAGAAGTCCAGTTGCCATGACTCAACTTCCAGAGATCCCTAAATTATCTACCACATCCATGATGACTGAGCCAACAATTCTATACTGTGAGATTTTTGGGAGGCTGAGTTGAAAAAAGAGAGAGAAACTTTTTTAGCCATCTCTGATGTTAGCGGATTTTATTTATTTATTCAATTTATATACTACCCATCTGGCTGAAAGCCTGTCTGGGCGGTTTACAACATAAAGCAAACTGTTGAGTATACTGTAACAAGGGTTACAGTATGCCAAAAAAAAAGGAGGTCATAATTTGCTAGACACCAGGGGAAAAATACATGCACCACACTCCAGTGATTCTTTACTGGGAACCCTCATGTCAGACCCTATAAGTGACAGGTGGGGGACACAGGAGGTGGCTTTTTCTGCAACTGCTCCCAGACTTTGGAACTCCCTCCTACAAGAGAAGCTGATGAAGACTTTTTCTTTTCTTTAGACAAACTTTCCTTCAGTGTGTGGCTGTTTGAGAGGGAATTTTAAACAGATGGTTGTGCCCTGCTGCTTTTAAGTATGCTTTTAGCACTGATTCTGTTTACTGGCCATATGATAAAATATTGGCTCAGTTCTTTTCAAATCTTTGTCTACTTACCGTTTTTAGCTTTAAATGTTGTTCTTTTAATGGAGGCAAGCTGCCTTAGGTGCTTTTTTTTTTTAAGAAGAAAGGCGGGATTAGAATATTTTTTTAAAAAGAAAGAAATTTATTTGTGCTCCAATTTATTTATATTTTCAGCTAGCTTTTCCTCCTGGGCTTCTAATAGTTACTTGGCCCCCAACTCTTACAGCAATTTCCCCCCTCCTTGCTGAAAACCCCTTTTCCATGTGGATTTCTGCAGATAATATAACACTGTGGTTTAAAAGGCGCAGGAGGAGGCAGGCTCAGGTTTTCTCCCTGAACAGTTGGCAACTTTTCCTCATTCCGACTTGTAGCGCTCACTAAATTCTAATTTTAGACAGGTTTTCCTCTCCTCTTCCTTTCCTCTCTGCCGTTTGCAGGCTGTCAGTAAACATCGGAGGTCCTTCAGCTCCTGTCACCTTTTGCTCTGAGGCAGATTCAGCCAGAGGGAGACCTGTTTCTCTCCCCCCCCGCCTCCCCCCCCACTTTAAAATAAAAATAAAAATAATAAAAATAAAAGAAGAGCTTTTGCAGGGACAGGAGAGGAAAAGATTGAAATCTGCTTGCAATATGGGCAGTGCAAATCACGTTTATTGCTTGTGATCAGCTCTGTACTTTGGTCACACGCCTTGCTCCAGATGGATGGGCATATGACACACACACACACACACACACACACACACACACACACACACACACACACACACACACACACACACACACACACACACACACACACACACACACACACACACACACACACACACACACACGAAGGCTGGAGAGAAGAAGAGAGTGTTACTCGGAAGTAGAACAGAGAAGGAGAAAAAGCAAGGAAGAAGAGGAAGAGAAGGAGACTTTTACTGGCCTTTAATAGGTATGGCTTTTACTGTGAAAAAGGTTTTAAAAAGTGATCTACTTCACACCCCTGTTTCTCTCCCTCCACATAAGGCACAGCCCTGATGGAGCCTAGAAAAGTACAATACGCCCGGAAAAGCAGCTGACTTCCGTCTCCTTGCAATTTATTTCTATTTTCCAATTTTCATCAGCGCATCCCGGTTTGACAGAGGACATGCTGATGATGTGGGGAGGGAGCAGTTACTTTTTAATATAGTTTTTCCAAAGAGCTTGGCGTTGTTAACAAAAAGAAATGTTTCCTAACGTCTGGACCCACGGGGAAGGCACTCCAGATATGGCCTGATAGAAGAACTGGGATAGCGAAAGCAACATTTTAAAACCTCTTGCCCTTTACCCGCTTCCTCATTGCTCCAAAAAAGACAAAATACATTGACTGGGGAAGGCGAAGGTTTGAAGCAAAAAGAAAATTACGTGTTTGTGCAAAGTTTGCACACGCTAGTCTAGGCACATAGATGCAACTATAAAAAGAGCGATCCTCGCTTTCGGTGAAATTTAACTTATCTCGTCAGAGCGGGGAAGACTGGAAGCAAACGACGTTGAGTCTGTTGTGACCGAGACCTACACGTTAGCAATGCATGTCAAAGTTTTGAAATGTCTGTTGTGTTCTAATGGGAGGTCTAGTCACCCCAAGTTACAAAACCAGCTTGTGAACTGTAACTATATGCATTATAGATTGCCCGTCATTAGAATCCAAAATCCTTTGTTGTTACAGACCATGATGGAGGCAGGGGTTTTGGGGGGTGGGGAACTGAGCCACTGGACTTGCAAATGAGGCCTGCGCTTACCTGCTGCGTACTGATGAGAAAACAATGCAAACTCCTTTGCAAGGTGGGCAAGGGGTGGAAATCTCACCCTGTGGCCGTAGACATTTTCAGCAGTTATGGAATTCTCACTTCTAATCACAGACTAGCTATAATGTACAGTTGGTCCCTTAGGTGGGCAGTTCTCGCTACCGCCAGTAGAGATGGGCACGAAACGAACAATTTTTGTTTCAGTTTTCATTTTTTCGTTTCGTTATGCAATGGAACGACAAACGAATTTTGTCTCCAAAATGAAACGAAACAAACAGAAACACCAGAAATTTTGTCGTGCATTTCGTTTCCGTTACTGCAATACAGTGAACTGCTTTAAATGCTAAAAAATCACAATAAAATAAAATAAATGGCAACGAAACGGTAACGAAACAAATGAAAACAAAAACAAATTTTTTTGCAAAAATTCGTGAAAAACGGAAATGAACCGAAACAGACCCTCCAAACGACAAACGACAAACGAAACATCATTTTTTTGATTCGTGACCATCTCTAACCGCCAGGGCTGGTTGTTGTTAGCACCACAGACATCTGGTGTCTGGGTAATTCCAGGTCTAAGTTTAATGTTATGCTAAGCACACTGTCGCATAGGCTGCTTGCGGCGTGGCCTAACTAACTGAGAGTGAAGACTAGCTAGGCAGGGTATTAAAAACACAACCGGGATCCCAAAACCAACCTTTTCCAGCCTGGTCCAAGAACTGAGACCTAAAGGCAGGAGAAAGAGATCCAGACAAACAGACAGAGGGATACTTGATTGTCGTTGAGACTTGGTGGAATTCAGATTCTAAAAACCACCCCTTGCTCTTGTTCTCAGCAAGTGCTGGCAGGGCCTGTTGGCCAATCTCAGTTCCCCTGCTAGGATGCATGATTTCCCCCCTTTTTGTCTACCCTACTTCCGTCATGAATGGCCTAGATGTGCCACCTTGACTGGTAAGGCGGCTGGCAAGCTTCCTCTTGGTCCTGTATGGGGACGATCAATCCCTGCCTTGGTTCATTCTTAAAAATGAATTGGGGGATGGGCTTCAAAAAGTGGATTCTCCCCCACCGTTGCTCCTTGACTCATGATGTGCCACCTGAGGACAGTATTGTCCAAAAAAACCCTGCCTCTCCAAATGCCTTGGCTCTCAAACTCATCTGGTGCCTGCAAGGCTGAGCCTGGTCTAGTCCCACAAGCCACAATGAACAGACTGTTAGGGAGGGACACAGCTGTTCGTGTTGCCTTTTGGGAAGATCAGAATAGCACCACCAACTGGGAAATGGAGGAGGTCCTTCTGCAGGGACTGGATTATAATCTCCATCATCCCCAGTTTTAGACCACCAAGTGCCAACTTCCTGACACATGGGTCAACTCATTCTCCACCCTTGCTTTTAAGTTTTATGATGGGAGCTTGTTCCTGGGGCTTTGCCCAGCCCACATTTTTTTAGGCCACCAGACCACAACACATCATGACTCCTAGTCTCCCCCCCCCCTTAAAATGATATTTTTTTAGAAAAAAAACCTGATGTGTGATGGAGGTCATGGACTATGTCAATGGTGGCAAACCTTCGGCATTCCAGATGTTTTGGACTGCAACTCCCACAGTCCTTTGTCATTGGCAACCTAGGCTCAGAATTCTAGGAGTTGCAGTTCCAAACATCTGGAGTGCTGAAAGTTCATCACCACTGGACTATGTAGACCTTACACCTGACATTCTTCTGGCTGCAGTTCTATATTCTTTGCTCTGGGGTAAGCCCCATTGAACCTGATGGAACTGATGTCCGAGCCAACGTAGCTGCAGTTGCTACATCATTCCGTTTTGTAAAAAAATAACCCTGTTTCATTTAAAAAAACATTTTTGGTAAACAGTTTCCCTGGAGGGAGGCTAAAACAAGCAAACAAATAAGAATAAGAATAAGAATAAACAGCCACCCCCTCCATTGAAAAAGGAGGAGGGCAGAACATAGAATTTCAAGTGTTCATCTAGTGCAACAGAATCACATTTCTTGGCAGTATATCTATACAGTATTTATACAGCTTGTCTATAACATCTTTAAAAACACGCATACACTTGGGCTTGCACACGCGCACGCACACACACGGTTTTGCTTCCTGATATTCTCTCCCTTTTGACCTTTAAAGCGCTTGCAGCTTTGTTTAAAAAAATAAAATTAAAATACCCTCATTGATCAACAAGGAAAAGGGGAGATTGAAAGGTCCCGCTCCATGTGAGGTGGCCATCCTTACAAGGCCCAGGCCTTGCTTGTTTACGGCTTGTGCGGCCGCCATTTTGAATCTGTCCTCTCCTCTGTTCTATGGGCGGAGGACTGGACAAAGGCTGCAGGCTGTGCTTTCCTGCCCCGATGCCATTCAGTGGTTATTGCAATGAAATTTAGAAAGTACAACACCCTACAAACCCTATGGATTCTCAGGCATTCCTATGGCACTTGCATTGTTCTGCATAATTAGAGTTGGGGTTTTTCTTTATTTTTTTTTTGTAAAGGGCAGAGACCAGAGGTCAGGGGGGAGGGGAATGCCCTCAAAACAAACAAAGAACCAAAGAAACAAACAATAAAACCGTCACAGGAGTCAAATCTCTGATTCCCTTCTATAGGATCTCTGGTCCAGACTAACGGTGGCTTGAAGCCGATCAAACTCCTGCGGGTTCTCTGAGTTCGGATCATCAAGTCCCCTGCTGTCATTGTCTTCTTCCTCCTCCTCCTCTTCCTCCTCATCGCGGCTAATGAAGGCTAGCTCGTTCTCATAGCAGAAGGAATTTGTACCGGGGAGAAGGAATTTGTTCTCCAGCAGGTCCTTGGCACTACAAGAAGGGGTGGAGGGGACCTCATAGGTCTTGTGGAAGTGAGAGTAGTCCACTTTGTACTGGTTTTTCTCCTCGAATAAGACAGGCTCAAAGCGGTGGCCCCAGAGGATCTCGCTGGACAGGTATGAGCTGCGCGCTTGCGTCGTCATGGCGGTGGCCTCCACCATCCCCTCGAGGATGACCACAATTTCAAAGTCATCGGTTTCCAAGTCCTGCCGGCTAATCCCAAAAAGCGGACTCTCTTCGTTGATTTCATGGAGGATGGTGAGAGGGGAGACCAGGAAAATACGGTCCAAGCCTTTATCAAACCCAACATCGATGTCTATTTGGTCGAGCGGGATGTATTCCCCCTCTTCCGTGATTCTGGACTTTATCAGCTGAGCCCGGACGTGGGCTTCCACGATGTGGCTCTTGCGGAGGTTACCCACTCTCCACATCAGGGAGAGCTTGCCGTCTCTCATGGCGATGACGGCGTGGTGGCTGAAGAGTAAGGTCTCGGCCCTCTTCTTGGGCCTCGCCATTTTCGCCATGATGGCGCCAATCATGAACGAGTCTATGATGCAGCCGACGATGGACTGGAGGACCACCATGAATACGGCGAGCGGGCACTCCTCTGTCACGCAACGGAATCCGTAGCCGATGGTGGTCTGCGTCTCAATAGAGAACAGGAAAGCCGCCACGAAGCCGTTGACCTGCAAGAGGCAAGGGGTGAAGGTCTCGTCCTTGGTGGGCTTCTCTATATCGCCGTGGACCAGTGCAATGAGCCAAAAGATAACTCCAAACAACAACCAGGACACAAGGAAAGCCAGAGAGAAAAGCAGCAACATATACCTCCAACGGATGTCCACGCAGGTGGTGAACATGTCCGCAATATACCTCTGAGGTTTATCATCCATGTTGGTGAACTCAATGTTGCACTGGCCATTCTTCTTGACGAACCGATTCCGGCATTTCCTTCTCGTGTGGATCTTCCCGTTGCCAAAGCCATTCACTCCAGGCATGGTGGTCAAGGTCAAGCCGTCTTCCTCGGAAGATACTATGCTGTAGGAGTTGATTCGGCCCGTGGTCATACCTGAGTTGAGCAGTGGTGGTGGGCGGGGAGCGCTCTCAACAACACCCAAGGGTCTCACCCTTCCTTCCTTCCAAAAGCTGCAGTGGTGGGATGCCAAGAGTCCTAAATTCTGACTTTATTTCAGCCGGAGGAGCCAAGGAGAGACTCTGTAATGAGAAAACAAAACGTATAAGGATCATCTCTCAAAATTGAGATCAAATAATTTGGGAGGTAGTTTGAAAGGAAGAGTAAAGAGCCTCGTGGCGCAGTGGTTAAATGCCTGTACTGCAGATAAAACTGTGCTCACAGCCTGGGGTTCAGTCCCAGGTAGCAGGCTCATGGTTGACTCAGCCTTCCATCCTTCTGAGGTCAGTAAATTGAGTACCCAGCTTGCTGGGGGCCAATGTGTAGCCTGCATAATTTAAAAAAAGACTGTAAACAGTCCAGAGACTACTTGAAGTGGTATGGGCCGGTATATAAGCAGAACACACTAAAGATGCAGAGAAGACTCTGCTAGAATTGCAGCAAAGTTAATGAGGTGTGGATTGTATGTTTGGTCATACCCCTGGCTGTGTGGATTTGACATAAGACCAGGAACAGAACTGATAGGCAAATTAGGATAACATGGCATGATTCAGGGTGCAAGTTCAGAAAAAAGAGCAGCCTTAATAACAGGTTGCCCAATGGCCTAATCTCAGCCTTTATTTTCATAAAGGTTGCTAGTCCTCCCCCCCCCACTTTGTCTTCACAACCATCCTGTAAGATATTCAGAGGGACAAACCGGAGAGGCCAGGTGACCTGGTGAGTCCCAAGAGCAAGTGAGAGAGAAAGGGTAGAACTGTGATGTCCCAAATCCCAGCTGAAGACTCTAACCCCCAGCCCACACAAGACCTCGGGGTAGGGTACTTCTTGGACTACAGGTCCCAAGATTCTCCAAAACACCTGGCCAACAAATTGTGGATTATGGGAACTGCAGCCCATGAAGCGAATTCCAGAAGCTGTTGGCAGGGTTGTCTGGCATCTGAATGGCCACCCCCCCCAAAAAAAACACCACCAACAACTGGGAACTGCTCTGTTTGGTCCAGTCATGAGCCTCAAGGAACATGGTTGGAGGCAAAAACACTAGATGCCTGAACTCAGTGAGAGGGAAGGATGGCCTTTTTGATGCTATAGGGTCACTCGACATCCAATATGCCCCTTCTGGAAGCTACCGGACCTGGTGACGTGCAATGGGGCGTGTTTGTTTTTCTGTATCTCTCAACTAGACTGGTCAATAGAGTCAATGCCTTTAATCACAGCCAGCGCCTGGGGGGATAAATGTAACCAAAGCATCCTTGTGGTCACCTTGAGAGGTAGAGTGCCAGCTAGGGCTGGACAGGCTCACAAACAGCCCGATAATTGAAAGCCAAAGCCAAACTCTTTGACACACCCAAAGAGCCTCCGATTTCTAGACTCAACAGATCCAGGACAAATTCCCTTTTTTTTGGTCCTGGATCCATTGGACAAAACCACCTGGGAAACTTGGTAGGAGCCCAAGACAGGAACTGGGCCAACTTTATAAAACAACAACAATAATATTAATGAGGGGTAAGAGTGGAACTGTTGGGTTGAGCAAAATGGTAGAGCTGTGGGGTGCCCCAAACATCTCGTGAGCAGCTGGAGGGGTCTGCATCTCATCCCAAAATGTTGTTTTGATTGAACATCCACATTCACACTACCCAAGAGAAGGCTCACTTTGGGATTAGGTTCTCAGCTGCTCACCCTAGGTGACAAGAGAACATAAGAACATAAGAAGAGCCATGCTGGATCAGACCAAGGACCCATCTAGTCCAGCTTCCTGTATCTCACAGTAGCCTCACCAAATGCCTCTGGGAGCACACAAGACTAGAGATGTCTGTCTCCTGATCCCACCCCCCTGCATCTGGCCCTTTAAGTACCCCGGTTTTAAGCCCGGAGATGACACATCTCCATCATGGTTTGTAACCTGTGATGGATGTTTCCTCCAGGAATCTGTCCAATCGCCTTTTGAAGGCATCCAGGCCAGACGCCATCACCACCTCCTGTGACAGGGAGTTCCATGGACTAAACAACACAAGAATGCAGGCAAGTGCCTGGAATTCTATCCCGTGCTTTCTCTAATCCCAAACAGGGAAAGTAAGGAGATTGTGCTAAAAGCGCATGGGAGTGTCAGGGGCTAGGGGACTGGAGATAAGGCCTTTTCGCAGGTGGAGAATGGTTTGCTGAGAACATCACATGCCTGGAGAAATAGATGTGCACCCCTCCCCCCAGTGTCCTTGCTCCCCCTCATCATGTGCTCCTGTATTTGTTTCTGCAAATTCCTTTGGAATTATAGGACAGGTCTGTATCATGTTTGAACCAGCTCTCCAGGGCGACAGGAACCCTTGCTGGAAAACAGAAGTGCAGGACAACACACCGAGCTCTTTAAACACCATCAGATTGGTGGTTCTTCCCAGCAGGACACTTCTCTGCCCTGATGGGGAAAACATTTGTCCAGGGCAAGGGGGAAAGAGCGTGCAGAAAACTGCTTTAATTGAATTGCTAGCTTATCCTGAGAAGACCCTGTAATCTCTTTAGATACAACCTCTTGTCAATTTCCTGGCTTCCTTCAGCTGTCCCTGGTGCTAGAACCGAAATTTACAACACTTTTTTTGTGTGTGTTTCTTCCATAAGGCTCTCAGACAAATCAGAGGTGAGAGTTTACCATAAATTGTGAACCTGCTGAGACGGCCTCTCTCTTAAAATGGCCAGATGATTTAGCTTTTTAAAGCTACGTGCACCTGTGTGACTCCGACTGGCGGTACAGAAAGACTCAAACTGCTGACCAAAGTGGATCGAGCTTACTTTCATTTTTCCCAACTGAGGCAGAGAAGATTGCATGCCCTTCCTGTTCTATATACAGACGTTGTCTGCCTAGCAGGACCGAGGCTGGGAACACTAGCAATTTGATGTCACAATCACAACAAATTGCTCCAGATGTTGCAAGCTGGTTTTAGGGAGCCCACAAAAAGTGTGATCCCCCCCATCCACAGCTCCTTCCTCTGGCTGGAGGGATCAAAATAATGCAGGGCATGAGTCACGTGGATAGAGGGATGCTCTTCTCCCTCTCCCAAAATACCAGAACTAGGGGACATCCACTCAAATTGAGGGTTGGGAGAGTGAGAACAGACAAAACAATTTTTTTTTTCACTGAGCGTGTTGTTAGTCTGTGGAACTCCCTGCCACAGGATGTGGTGATGGCATCTGGCCTGGATGCTTTCAAAGGGGGATTGGACATATTCCTAGAGGAAAAGTCCATCACAGGTTACAAACCATGATGGAGATGTGTCATCTCCAGGCTTAAAACCGGGATACTTCAAGGGCCAGATGCAGGGGAGTGGTATCAGGAGACAGATATCTAGTCTCGTGCGCTCCCAGACGCATCTGGTGGGTCCACTGTGAGATACAGGAAGCTGGACTAGATGGGCCTTTGGCCTGATCCAGCATAGCTCTTCTTATGTTCTTATGTTCTTATGTTCTTATCTGTACAGTGGAGCCGGCCAACCTCCGTGGCTTTCCCTCCCCAGTCCAGCATTGGCCATTTGAAGCTATTCCTTGACTCTACCTAATGGTAGAGCCGGACCCATCCGGCATGGGTTGGAATCCTTTGGAATGACAATCACATTATGCCTCCCGAGGACCACAACTACAACCCTGTAAGGCAGTCTTTACCAATATTCAGTCCTAAATGCTGGCAGCTGTGTGCAGCTCAATGGCGTTGAAGTCAAAAGAGAATTCTGGGAAATCGAGTCTGGGAGACTGATATTATTTCCTATGAAGCTTTGAGAATCTCTCTTAGTTTAGTTGCATTTCTCAACATTCCACCTGAATTTACTTTCCACCTTTGTTCTGTATTATCCCAACCCACTTGCACATTTTAAACACCTCTTTTTCCCAATTGTGTGCATTTATCTTAGGATTTCCCCCATTTTTACATCCTGTGTGTGTCTGTATATGCTGTGCCCTTATAGTCATGACTGACTCTTTGTGAATCCATGTCCATGGAGTTTTTCTTGGCAGGAATACCAGAGTGGTTTGCCAGTTCCTACTCCTACAGCACCTGGTAGTCCCTGGTGGTCTCCCATCCAAGTACTAACCAGGACCGACCCTGCTTAGCTTCCGAAATCAGGCGAGATCGGATGTGCTTAGGGCATCTGCTTCCTATTTATTTATTTATTTATTTATTTATTTAAATACTTATATCCCGCTCCATCTTCCCAACGGGAACTATGGGCGGCTAACAATACAGAAAAAAGAGGCATAAAAAAAGCTAAAAGCTAAAAATAGCCGAGCCACCAAGCAGGGGTGGCAGGAGGCAAGATGGCGGCAAACAATAGGGCAGGGAAATAAAAGATGGACTAAGTAGCAAGGTCACCATATGCATCTTTAAAGAGGTAGGTCTTTAGAGCCCTCTTAAAGGCAGGCAGGGACTCCAGCAGGCGCAGCTCAGGCGGCAGATGGTTCCAGAGAGAGGGCCCCACCACAGAGAAGGCGCGGTTCCGTGTACGCGTTTTCCGCGCCTCTCTGGGTGTGGCCACTCTCAATGAGCGCGCCTGCGATGATCTCGTGGGTCTGGATCCGGATGCCCTCTGGGAGATGCGCTCCGCCAGGTATCCTGGTCCCAAGCCGTGGAGGGCCTTGAAAACCAAGACCAGTACCTTGTATCCTGGTCCCAAGCCGTGGAGGGCCTTGAAAACCAAGACCAGTACCTTATAAAGATATTGTTTCTGCACACACACCCTCTGTGCTCATTTGACTTAAAAATGTGCATGCAAGATTGTGTTTACTCCCCAGCTCCCAGTGCAACACACTTTGGAGACCTGTAGTAAATGCTGCCAGTAAAGTAAACTTATTTTAAGTCTCAGGGGTGGGACTGGATTTGAGGTAATTGGTTTGGTTAAAGAAAAGTTCTGAGCACACATTCTCAGGCTATCCTGGGATCAGGGAAAAGGGAAAGAACCCCCTAGGGAAATAAATTAATCTGGTGAATTGCTACCCACAAGATCATCTAAGGAAGTCAGACAAGAGACAGGCAATACTTCAATCAAATTGATGGACGCTCCATGGTTTAGTTAATACCCAAACTGGGAGGAGGAGCCAGCCATGTTCCAGCATGGCTGTGCTCCAGCTCCTATGATTCATCACCAGCTAGTTGGGGCGAATGGGAGCTGGAGTCCAGACAGAACTGGAAGGGCACAGGTGTGTCCCCCTTCTTGCAGAGCCTTGATGCAAAGCTCAGAGTGTTGTGAGCTGCATCCACATCCCAATGCTGAACTCTGTAGCGCGTCCTGGGGGAGCGCCCAGCCCACCCACTCCTAAGGCCGGCTCCGAGCATCTCTGTGCATGGTCATGTAAGGACGCAGGCCTGCCACCTGCTTTAATCTAGGGTGGAGGGGAAGCCTCTGGCCTCACATCTGGTCCCATACCTAGAATCGATTCCTGTCTGGAAAATTCATTTTACTTTATTCGCATCCAGTCCAAACAAAAGACAAGAAAGAAGCAACCATTGCCGGGTTGTGGGGGGAATTAATGAGCACCAACCAAGTGGAGCGTCTTTATCTGATGAGTTTATTACTTCAAGGGGGAGGAATTATGTAACTCGGGAGGTTGCTGTTGTCGTCTCCCCCTCCCCCACCCGGAAGGGGATCATCAGAGTGACCATTCAATTAATCCGTCCTAATTCACTGCCCCTTGGGACCTTCTATAGAAAACATGAGGCAAGAGAAATCGCCATAAGCCGGAAGGCCTTGGGAACTAATAGAACACCAGGGTTGTTCTCAGGAGGCAAAAGACAAAGGGGGCTTTTCCCTCTTCCTGGATGTTTCATGTCTGCATTTAAAAGCCCTGTTGACATCCTGCCCTTGCTGTCCTTAAGGCAGCGTCTTAACTTTCGCAGAGTGGTCTGCTTCTCCTTATATACAGCCCCATGTCACTTCAAATCGTCTCTGGGTGGTTTACAGTTTTTAATTACAGTATGCAGGCTACACATTGCTCCCCCAGGAAGCTGGGTACTCATTTTACTGACCTTGGAAGGATGGTAGGAGCAACTGGTTGATGGGTTAATGTGTCACATGTGGGATCAAACAGACATTATAGCAAGCCCATCATTAGAAAGGAAACTTCTGCGATGGGCTGAACTTTTTTTTTTAAAAATATCCCAGTAATAATATATACACCTCATGTACTTGATTCTGACATACAGTGGTACCTTGTATAAAGGAATTAATTCGTTCCAAATGAAATTATGTTAAGCAAATTTTCCTTTGTACAAATTTCCCATCGGAGTGCATTGAAAACAGAGTACAGGAATCCCTAATCACGACCATTTTTATGTTGTACGGATTTGCCCCATAGACAATTCTGTTAAGCAAATTTCCCCAATCTCCAGAATTTTTTATGTTGTACAGATTTTATGTTATACAAACCATTTGTTATACAAGGGTCCACTGTATTGTGCTGCCCCCTTTCAGCATTTTCTAGGTACAGAAGATTCAGAGGGGTTTGCCATTCAGTTCTTCCAGTCATGCCCTGGGAGCATGCACATTGCTTAAGGCTACACTGCCTGGCTTTTTTTTTCTCGAAGGCTCAGTGGGGAATCGAACTTCCAAACTTTGGCTTCACCGCTAGCTACTCTGCCCAATCTATCTGTGAAGATTCTCAGTCATCCAGGTGAGTTTATCTGGAAGTTGCGTCATGGCAAGCTGTTTGGATGAGCAGCGAAAGGACTCCAAAAGAAGTCCAGTTGCCATGACTCAACTTTCTAATAGTTTTTTCATTATTTTCCCCATTGCTCTCTCTCTCACTCTCTCTCTCTCTGTATGTGTGTGTGTGTGTACTAGAGCTGAGCACAAACTGCCGAAGCAGTACTGGTTTGTTTTTCGACCAAGCCGATGTTTGGTGCTTCTGAGCTTTGCCATCTTTGTAACGAAATGACAAAACAGCATTTTGTTTTCTTTTCTTTTGTGCCTTATTTCTATTTTTCGGTGCTTCCTTCCCATGCCCCCTCCAGGTGCTGCCTCTGAAGGAGTGCCTGCTGAAGGAGGGGATGCTCAGAAGCAGCAAACATCTGGTCAAAAAAACAAACCAGTACCCGTTCGGCAGTTCATGCCCATCATTAGTGTGTACGTAAAATACCTCGGATCGGTAAGACGTGAAAGATCTGGGGAGAATTCCTACCAAAGCACCTCTAAAATATCCTAGAAAAGTCACCTTAAAATTTAACTACCAAAGCGCCTCTAAAATATCCTAGAAAAGTCACCTTAAATTTTAACTAGAAGACATTAATTGCACTCATAACTTTTCTTGTACATGGTAACTTCATTGCACAGCTGTTTACAAAAATAAGTGTGGCTTGCTCAAAAGAACTGCATGGTGGTAATTTCTTACATCCAGACTCTGCTTTCTTTTCCCCCCAACCAGATACCCTCTGCAATCACTCCAAGGTAGGACAGGCACTGTACTGCTCACCTGAGTCCTTCCACCATGGGGTGGAGCAATACCCTTTTAGAGAAAAGCTTGTTTTCACTGGCATCTTTCTCTGTCAACAGTGGGAGTATAGAATCATAGAATCATAGAATCATAGAGTTGGAAGAGACCTCAAGGGCCATCTAGTCCAACCCCCTACCATGCAGGAACCCCCATCACAGGACTCCCTACAGATGGCCATCCAGCCTCTGCTTAAAAACCTCCAAAGAAGGAGACTCCACCACCCTCCTTTGTGGCAGCATATTCCATTGCCGAACAGCTGTAACTGTCATGAAATTCTTCCTAATGTTTAAATTGAATCTATTTTCCTGTAGTTTGAAGCAATTTCTCTGTGTCCTAGTCTCTGAAGCCATGGAAAATAAATCAGTCCCTTCTTCAATGTGACATCCTTTCAAATACTTAAACATAGCTATCATACAGTATCCCCTCTCAATCTTCTTTTTGTAAGGCTAAACATTCCCAGCTCCCTAAGCCTCTCCTTGTAAGACATTTCCTCCAGACCCTCAATCATCCCGATCACCCTCCTCTGGACCCATTCAAGGTTGTCAACATCCTTTTTAAATTGAGCAGGCAGGAGGGGACCACTGGATCTGGTGCCCAGTTTTGTGAAGGCAGTGAGTTTTCTCCAGGGTCTGAACTTTTCAGGAAGTTCCAGCATTTTTTTTCCAGAGAGGGGTATTGCTGTAAAGTTTAGGCATCAGCCCAAGGTGGACTCCCCACTCCCAACAAAGTGGTGTCACTGGCAAATTACTGGAAAATATAAATTAAATGATGTAGGAGCATCATTCCTCACTTCCTAAGGGAATTCCCCTTTGTACTTGGAGGCCACCTATACTCCCTAATAATAATCACACAAATACACCTGAGCAGCTAGCATCTTTCAAAGCACAGGTCTGCTGAGTTTTATTCTGAGCACAGAACCCTCTGAGCTTGGTTTCGTTTAGCTTAGCAGGAAATGAAAATTTGTGGGTTCAAGTAGAGATATGAATCACATAGGTAATATATTGGCACATCCAGAATGGTTATAATCATTTCCATGGTCTTTTGGACAGTAAAACCTCAAGTCTTGGAGGAATATCAGCCAAGAAGCCTGTGTAAATAAATAGACCCAACTAGGCATGCAAAAAGCTGCCTAGATGCCCTAAGCATATCTGATCTCGCCCGATTTCGGAAGCTAAGCAGGGTCGGCCCTGGTTAGTACTTGGATGGGAGACCACCAGGGAATACCAGGTGCTGTAGGCACCTGGAGTAGGAACTGGCAAACCACTCCAGTATTCCTGCCAAGAAAACTCCATGATCATGGAATCACAAAGAGTCGGTCACGACTGTAACGACACAACACACACACAGGCATGCGAAAGAAGGGCAGGAACAGGTGAGTGGTGACCTCATCATATCAATAGCTCTGCTTCCTGGCCAGAGTCGATTCTTTGCTAAAATGCTGAGTGTCTTTATCCGCTGCTGTTACGTAATTGTGTTTCATGAATCATGCGTCATACACATTGTTAAAGCATGTGAGTCTGCTGCTATCAATGTGCTCCGGCCAGCTCGCATCCCCGGAGGCTAATAACTTTGAAATGAGAATGAACATCCACTGGGGACTCTAAATTTATATAGGTGCCTATTGCTAGATCTGAAACAAATTTAGAAGAGGAAAAGGTTCACACAACTACCCTTTCCCTGACAATGCTTGCAGAAATGGTCAATTGGTCAAAAGTTCTGATCTGCTTATTCTTTTATCCCTCTCAATTGACATGCCCAGTTCTAGGTGTGTGTGTGTGTGTGTGTGTGTGTGTGTGTGTGTGTGTGTGTGTGTGTGTGTGTGTGTGTTGTGCTTTGCATTGCTTTTTGGTTGGAGGAGGGGGGAAGGTATAGAGTAGAAACAGCAGATTGGATAAGAAGTCATATTTTCAAAATATACAGCAAAATGGAGCTGCAAGAAAAAATTTCTCATGCCAATTAGTGAGGGAAGAGTCTTTGAAACAAGGGTTCTTAGGTTCCCCAGATGTTCTTGGACTACAAATCCCAGAAGCCTTCACCACCAGCTTCACTGACCAGAACATCTGGGGACCCAAGGCTGAGGACCACAGCTTTAAAAGTGGCATTTAAAAATAGGGATCCTGCAGTTGGACCCAATGGTATCTTGGGAAGGTAAAAAGTGTTCTGTGCGCAGAAATGTGTTCAGCCATGGTGGCCACATGGCCACAGACTTGTATAACACTGGCTCTTTGGCTTGGAAATGGAGATGAGCATCGCCCCTAGAGTCAGACATGACTAGCACACATGCGCAGGGGGAACCTTTAACTTGTGTGTGTGTGTGCGCGCGCGCACGCACGCACACACACACACACACTTAATTAATTAATTAATAATAATGCCACCAAATGGACGGCTTTATTGCTTACTAATTTGCAACACTTTTTTACCCCACTCAAAATAGGCTCCAAGACCTTGTGCAAGGATCAGGAGCAAGACTCTTGGACTTTACAGGACTGGGTGAAAGGAATTATTTTGTCCCAGTGGTTCACAACTTTGGGTAAGCCAGGTGTTCTAGGACTGTCATTCCCAGAAGGCTCCTTGACCAGCTGTGGTCTCTGGGAGTTGCTGTACAACAACTGCAAAGATGGAAATCTCAGGTTTATCCTCAAAACAAGTTCAGCACCCTGGAAAGCAAATCTAGATGTTTACCCCCAGTGCACTGTTAGCACTCCACCCTCATTCCTAACAAAAATCAGAATCACAAACCTCTGCTGTGACACAATTATGGGGAACATCCCATCTTCCCTGTGTTGGCACCCAGACTTCTAGCAGGACAATCTTGTAATGCAGGGCTGTTAGGACTGCCTACTGCTAAATAACAATTTAAAAAGTATTCTCGAAGGCTTTCACTGCTGGGATCTGATAGCTGTTGTGAGTTTTTCGGGCTGTTTGGCCATGTTCTGGAAGTTTTTCTTCCTTATGTTTCCCCAGACTCTGTGGCCAGCATCTTCAGAGGGCAAGGGGCTCAGGGAACTAGGAGTTTAATTTAAAAAGCCTTTTAATTTACATTTATTAAAGATTTCCATCAGTTTATCATGCCCAATTGCCACCTCCACCATTATGTAATGTTAAGTTTTAGCACCAGAAACCAGCACCCTTATTATCTGCAGGCTGCAATATATATTTTATATTTGACACAATGTTTTTGATGTTAGTCTCCATCACTTATAACTACTCTCCTTTTAACTGCTCGTGTTCTCTTGTAGCTTTAATGTAATGTTGTCTATTAATGCTGTAAGATGTCCCTCAATTCCCTGTTCTGAATACTTGAACATGTCTAAATTGTACTGGACTGTATATTATCCCTCATTACTGTAAGCTGCCTTGGGTCCTTTTCCAAGGAGAAAGGTGGGGTAAAAATATTCTAAAATAAAAAATAAATAAAAATATTGTTGTTGGGGCTGTCATTGTTAAATGTTTATGTTGTTTGTTGTGTCATGGACCACGTTGTGTTTACTGCAGTGCAATATGTTTTTCATTTCTTGGTGTCATCGGCATTTGGAGGGGGCAATATCGGGATAAAGGTAGGAGATAAACATTTATAAATAAAACTAATGAATGTGTGAATCAGCCCTCACACAGCTGGCAAAGTGTCTAAGAAAGCCATGCTCACATTCACACACTCGCACACTAAATACACAAGTTAAAGAGCTACGAGCATCTTTTTTTTCCTACTGACAAAACAGCACCTGTTTATGTGAATGCTTTCACATGGAAATCTGACTTCACCTCAGACGTGCCGCTGTTTGTCAAGATGGCAACTGCCAGGCCCAGAGTTGCCGCTCTGCATTTAAAATCCCTCTCAGTTCAGTTGCAAATATAATTTGCACTGAGCATGCTGGTTTGAGGTCCATTGTCACCACAGGGGACTGGCAGAAAACTGAACCAGAGAAAATGGCTCCACAGGGAAGTTCTGTTGTCAGATAGATCCTCCATGCAGACCTATGGTTCCCAAACCTGCAACCCACAGGGAATCTGTTGCATACAAATCTCTCCATTATGGAACCCTCAGCATGGCTGAAGAATGAAAGACAGGGTGTTCTACAGTCTACACACAATGTTCATCTGAGAAGGATGAATGATATGTGCTAATTTTTTGTGTCTCAAAAGTTTAGGCAGTCTTGAGAGACCACCTGAGATCCGCCAAGCCGCTTTGTTGGCAATTTTAAAGAAATAAACTCTGTTGTTCTGGCAGGCTTTTCAAAATAATCTATCTTTGGAGACTGCTGACTCTATTAGCTTTTCACCTGATTTAACTGTCGCTTATTTTTAAACATCTTTGCATTTTCAAATGTGTTGTCTATTTTGCATTTATTTTGCATTTTTAGTTCTTGTTGTTTTATTTTCATCGTTGTGCTATAAATCACCCAGAGTGGTTTTTGTTGAGATAGGTGGTATAAAACTAAATCAAATAAATAAATAAATAAATAAATAAATAAATAAATAAATAAATAAATAAATAAATATGACACATTTCCTCAAAAAAGTCTTCAGTTTCCTCACTTCGAGATGAGGTGAAAAGCTATCCTTCTCTAAATTCTCTGAAATTTCTATAAATCGTCTATCATTGCCTTCCCCTTGAGAAGCCAAGCACACAGGTACACTCAAATGCACCTGCACCCAAACATCAAGCACAGGAGGGCTGAGGGATAGTCTGGAAAGACACAAACAACCCACCTCATGCTTCAGATTCTCAAACAAAGCAGCTGTCACCCGAGTATGCTTTGCTATGCTTTACTGGGCTTCATCGCTGTCTCCATTTTAACAGAGACCAAACCCAATGAGGTGGAGTGCATGCGTATTTCTCTAGCACTTGGTAAAACATATTACTAAAAATTACACTATTTCCCTCCTGCTAATTTTGAAAAGCTTCTTCACCAAGAATCAACCATTATTTCAGTTATTAAACGCCAATGTTGTTAATCAATTGCATTAACTATAAACACATCTTGCTGCATTCAATCATTACTTTAACATGGGAAGGTCAAGCACCTATTGCAAGCTTGATTGTCTATCCCCACCCCTCACCCCATCACAAAGTACGGTAATGCATTGCTAACAGGGTAATGACTAGAATAATCAAATCCTTTTAGAGTTCACCTGTAAAGAACCCAGTTGCCAACAGGCTGTTTTAATTTGGCCTTAGTGCATTACCATTAATGCCAAGGATTCTAAGGATAGTGGATTTTATAAGAAAGACACACCCCTTCCAGCCTTATCTTTCAAAACCCAGTGGGCATAATCAACGTTTTCCCAACTCAGCTCAATTCTGGTACAGTATCACAACTGGAATGAGAGAAAAAATGCTCAACCCCCCTGAGCACTGCAAGGTTCATGTTTATCCTTCACACATTCTTTCTTGTGTTAAGCAGGAGTGGTAGTACTGTAGCTAGAAAAATCCAGTCTTTCTTCTCTTTCTCTGCTGATGTCTCTACCGTTCTTTCTTTCTTTCTTTCTTTCTTTTTTTTTCTTTCTTTCTTTCTTTCTTTCTTTCTTTCTTTCTTTCTTTCTTTCTTTCTTCCTTCCTTCCTTCCTTCCTTCCTTCCTTCCTTCCTTCCTTCCTTTTCAAGACCTGAACTTTCTCTTTTTTCTCTTTCTTCCACCTTCAGACCAGGGTGACAAAGAGGTCAAAGTGAGCTATAAAATGGAGGAGTCGCAACTAGCTTTTTTCACACTGATGAAGCTGTTTAGATGAGCAGCGGAACATTTCAATATCTCAATAAAATGAGATAACTTCCAGATAAACTCATCTGGATTACTGAGAATCTTCACAGACATTCTCCCACCTCTGTTTCTCTCTGTTCGTATGTCTCTCTCTCTCTCTCTCTCTCTCTCTCTCTCTCTCTCTCTCTCTCTCTCTCTCTCTCTCTCTCTCTCCTCCCCTCCCATCACCCTCTTTTATCTCAGACCACTTCTTATTCCCTCTGTCTCCCCTCTTCCTCCTGGCCCAGCGGCCTGAAAAAGTAGGGAGAGATGATTCTTTCCAGAGTCTAAAAAAATGACAAACCATTAAAAATGATGTCGACAGTAGGGTCGGAAGGTTCCCCACCCCTGATGCAGATGATGGCCACCCTTGGTTGACGGAAGGCCCTCAGAAGAGGCCAGAAAACCTTGTTTTCAGAAAGGAGCCACCCTGCGTGCAAGTTTCAAGTACAGCATTTCCAAAGAAAGTGTTTGCCATGCTGAGATATGCAAATAAGCCCAGCTGGACTGGAGCTAATATACACAAAGCAAGTGCTTGAAGGAAGACCCATCCATCATGGTTCATTAAGAATTTCAGGCAAAAATCAAAGAAAAACAAAACAAAACAAAACAAAACAAAAGACACAAACATGAAGGCACCTTAAAGACTGACTTTCATGTTTTAATGTAACGTTTCCTGGACAACACGTCCACTTCCTCAGACATATAGAAGCAGAATGAGGTGTGAAATATAATATGAGATGGGATATACATTTCATACCAGATATTCATTGGCTGTAGTCCAAATATTCATTGGCTGTAGTATATAGAGTGGGGGGGGTGGATAGGAGAGGAGAGGGAGGAGGGGGAGAAAAGGAGTGAGAGTTAAGTAGTAGAAATGGTGAGAAAATTAAATGGTGAGAAGTTTGGGGCAGAGCTGTATAGTTTTATGTCTCAGGCCAGCCTCTGCTTATATGTTTAAGCTGGGAAGTAAATTTCTCAAGAGACAGAAACCAGACTTTTGAATTGTCAAATTAGTCTGGTAAAACCAGAGAGGAGAGAGAGAGAGAGAGAGAGAGAGAGGGAGGGAGAGAGAGAGAGAGAGAGAGAGAAGGAAGTCCTTATGCACCTGTTGGCTGGTGATTCTGAGTCTACCTATTAAGGGACCTTTCCTTGTCCAGAATTCACATTCAGACAAAATAGAGGACATTCAGTCAAGGGGTTGCATGTTCTGCTTGTGAGAGAAAGGTGCAACAGCCAAATCTTTGCGAGAGGCTGTTAGTCGCAAATGTCGACTCGGGGAAAGGAGTCTGAAGCTGTGATCCCCGGATGTCCTTGGATGACTACTCCCAGAAATCCTCGCCAGCAACGCTTTCAATGAGCATTCTCAAGTGACAAACATTTGTCACTTGAGATGCAAGATCCGAAAGAACTAGCTGAAATACTAACAGGTAAGAAAAGTGCAACCAAAGTCTGACATTTACAACATGCACCTTCTTTTGTGTAGTGTTATTCTCGCCTCTTTTGGTGCTGGATGGTCCCTCCTCACTGGAGACCCTTTGCTAGTGTGAGGTAACAAAATTCAGTGTGGCTTCGGCCTGGCCAGGCATCTGCAGTGGACCAGTCGCCATCCGTTTCCTTGACAACTGGCAGTCTCTTCATCCCTGTGCTGGTGCTTCTTTTGAGAACCACATTAAACCAGGCATGTCCAAACTTTGGCCCTCTTGATGTTTTGGACCACAACTCCCAGAACTCCATGCCTGTATTGCCAATGTCAAAGGACTGTGGGAGTTATAATCCAAAACATCTGGAGGGCCGAAGTTTGGACATGCTTGACATAAACCTTTGAACGCCAACTTTCCCAAGGTCCTGGCCACAAATAACATCCCCAACATTTGTTGCCTTGTTAGCAGAAAGGTTAAACTGGAAAGGTCAAATAGGAGATCAAGGGATAGGGATGCAACCTGTCCTAAATGGGATTAAACCCCAATTGAAAAAAAGAGGTGTGTAGCTCCTGGACTCATCCTTGAGCTTAGATGCCCAGGTCACAGCTGTGGGCAAAAGTGCATTTGCAAAATTTAAACTAGTGTGCCAGTTACACCCGTTTCTTGAGAAATCTGCTCTGGCCACTGTGACACATTTCCTAGTGACCTCCCAGCTGGACTACTGTAATGCACTGTATGTGGGGCTACCGATGGAAAGTCTCAGGAAACTTCAACAGGTCCAGAATGCAGCGACCAGATTGCTGACTGGGTTGGGTTACAGAGATCACATTACACCCCTACTACTAAAGCAGCTCCACTGGCTGCCAATCACCTACCGGGCGCAATTCAAGGTGCTGACCTTAACCTACAAAGCACAAAATGGACTGGGTCCAAGTTAGTATGAACTAGCTTGGGTGCTAAGGTCATAAGGAGAGGCCTTTCTCTCCATCCCGCCACCTTCACAGGTGCATGTCAGAAGAACACATGAAAGGCCCTTCTCTGTTGCTGCCCTCAGACTTTGGAACTCCCTCCCGCTGGAGGCCAGGACTGCCCCTTCTCTGCTGCCTTTTCTGGAAGCAGGCAAGGACTTTCCTCTCCAGGCAAGCTTTCCATGAATGAGGGACTTCCTACTATGTAACTTTATATGGATTACCATACATGATTGCATTGATTGCTTTCATAAGAACACCAATGTTTTCCATGTTTCCACCCCTCATAATGGATTTTTCTTTTCATTTTGCATGCTCTTTGTAGCTCTACTGTTAGATTTTAATATTCTAAGATGCCTCTTTTAATTCCTTGTTCTTAACTTGGATATGTCTTAAATGTTCCGGGCTGTATATTGCCCATCATTATTGTAAGCCACCTTGGGTCCTTTTCCAAGGAGAAAAGTGGGGTTAAAATATTCAAAATAAATAAAATAAATAAATAAAGAATGGCTCCCTACAAGAGAGAAAGAGACCGCTGTGGGTGCCCTGGAGCTGAGTTAACTCAGAGAGACAATGCGCTAGGCCCAGCTTGCAAACAGAGGCTTACAATAGGCACAGTCTCATCCTGCCCCCCTCACCAACAGCCGCCACTCTTACCATGAAAATGTTTGGCCCCAAAAGGCATCTTTGTGGTTCTATCCTTGAGGGAGAGATATTCACATTCCACCTGGGTGTTCTGGAACTTTTCTTTAAGGTGGGTGGTGGAGGAAAGGAAATCAGTCCCCAGACCCAACAAATGAAACTCGTCTCCACCCAGACCTGTTTTCTGCCTCCCAACAATGGGAGTCTTTCCACTCTCCTTGTGCCCGCCCCCCCAAAATACCCACACCTCCAGGACATGAGGTCTGTTTGTTTTTTAAATGGAGCAAGCTGCTCGCCTCCACAGTGCACTCTAACAACTGGACAAAAGGCAACACTTAGCCTCCCGCAGTGCAGAGAGGGACCACGGAGCCTTTTCGCAAGCTGGCTTGGCTTCCACGCGACTGAGCCCTGGTGGCATTAGTCTCCGGTGGAAACCCCACTGAGTCTGTCTTTGCAGAACACAAGACGGCATCCTTCCCCCACAAGGTTTAAAGCCACTCTCCCCAACAGCGACTGCCTAGAGCAATGTGTGAAGCCTTCTTTTCTACATTCTCTCCCCCCCTTCAGAGTCTCAGGATCTTGTTCACTTGAGATCAAGCCACCTCCTTTCTCCTCCTATAAGCTCTGACATAAAGGTATCCAAGAGAGGCAGAGATGCACAGAGATTGAGAGATTGAGAGAGAGAGAGAGAGAGAGAGAGAGAGAGAGAGAGAGAGAGAGAGAGAGAGAGAGAGAGAGAGAGAGAGAGAGAAACAGCTGTGTCTATGAAACGCATTTTGCATCAAGTCACGTCCGACTTTATCGTGAGTGCCAGCTAGATTGGTCAGTGAGTTAAGGCATCTGGGTGTAGAGGCTGGGAGTACGATTCCTCACGGTGCCTCCAGGGAGTGGAGCCAGCTTGAGTGGCCTTGGGAGAGCTGCACAGTCCCAGGGCACCCCCGGAAAAAGGGAAGGGGAGACCACATCTGAATCCTTGGAAAACTTTGTAAAGGGACACCATAAATATGAATCAATCTGACAACACATGATGATGATCTGAGTGACAACATGACGACAACAACAACAACAACAACAACGGTGATGATTATGACAATGTTTATGACGATGATGACGACTGACCAGTGCCATCCTGTGAAGTTTTGTGGCTGATGCAGGATTTGAATTCACATCCCCTAACTCCTAGAACATCATGATCGACCACATCCCGCTGGCTACAGGAAAAGTATCATGAGGTTCCTGAATCGGTGGTGAGTGTCTGGTAAGGATCTTTGGTGCAAAAGGAGGTGGGGATTAAAGCCCTAATAATTTAATATATTTGGAGACAATATGTTGCATGTCTTTTTTCATCCTGAAACCCAGTTGGAGAGGCGGTTGCGAGGGACAGAAATATCAGGGACACCTGGACTGGTTTAGGATTTAACCAGGGCTTGCTTGAGAAGTTTTGGGACTCCTTGAGCAGCATCCATCCATCCATCTGACCATCTGTCTGTCTGTCTGTCTGTCCGTCTGTCTGTCCATCCATCCGTCCATCCATCCATCCATCCATCCATCCATCCATCCATCCATCCCTGATAGGTTCAAATCCTAGACTCTCCCATTAGGATAGAAAGCTGCTTTATACCACATCACATGTTTGGTCTATCCAAGTCAATACTATTTACTCTGATGGCAGCAGCTGGCCAGGCTAGGCTGGAGGCCTGAAAAAGCACAAACGCAAGTACTTGTGATTCCATAGGACACCAGACCAAAAGAAGAATCACATCCTGTATAGTGCAAAGAATCTGTACAGGGCAAAGTCAGGACCTTGGACAGGGACCTGGAGGAAAAAATAACCCTGATGACCTGAAGCAGCAGTTCTCAATCTTGGGTCCCCAGATGTCCTTGGAATACATCTCCCAGAAAGCCAGCACAGTGAAGGTATGAAGGGTTCCTGGGGTTTTAGTTTAAGAACATCTGAGGAACCAAAGTTGGGAACCACTAACCTGGAGAGTTTATACTGACAGAGAGAATGGTTGTTGTAGAAAGAGGAGAAGGCAACTGAAACAGCTTGCCTGGCTAGGCTTTTCCAAAGATTCAGTTGATGGGAGTGAAGGCCTTTAAAAGTCCATGGCTGAATTCAAAAGTCCATGGATGAAGTTCTTTAAAAGTCCATGGTTGTTTCTGTAGTGTTAAGGTCTCAGATGGTTTAGCTAGAGGAGATGGTTTGGTGGAGACATCTCAGGTTGATGGAAAGACTACATTATCAGGGCAGGAAGGTGCACAACAAACTACCTTTGGATGACCAAGAGATTCTGGGAGTATTTATTAAGAAATATGACACGTTCAGACTTTGGCCAAAGGTTGCCATCCAAGGGGCCAGTCTGCATCTCACTGGGCAATGAGTTCTCCTTGGAGGTAACGCTGAACTTCTGAGCCCAGGAAACAGAATAGCAGGTTTCCAGGATCTAAAGTTCTCACTCTCTACAACCTGATTGTTTTAAGCAGAGCCTCTGTGCCTTCCTACAAGGGAGGTTGAACCTTGGAGTTGTGGCCAACATTGCCTTCTGGGCCAGCTTGTTCTTTCGAGAATGTGGGCTTTCAAGAACTCTCGTCAAGTGAAAATGGTCTCACTGATAATACACCAGAGATCCAGCCCTCCAGTTCTGCTGAACGCCCACCAACAGTAAGTGCTGGCACTGAGTAAGAGACGGCAGACTCTCAGCTCAATCTGCTGGAGACAGTTTGGCCTGTGGATCAAGGAGCTGGAAATAGCTCAGATGCCACTGTATGTGCACACAGCTCTTCCTTGTTCTCTTGGCGTCCTTCCTGTCACATTAAAAATGGACACGCTCCGGCACATCTTCGGCTTGTTTTCATCTCCCTGATGTCTCAAAGCCAATTCACTCTTGCAAGGAACTATATATTGTACACTTCTCTCTGACTTAGCCTGGCTCACTCTGGAGATAGGGAAGCTGAAATCTTGAAGTATGGTTTTCCATTGGGTTCAAAACCACCTTGGGCATGGAAAGCTAGCATGTCAGGGAGGAGGAGTTTTTGCCTCACCCTTTCTGTGAGATGCTAGTTTTTTAATTGCAAGGAGTGATCTTGTCTGCAGAGTAAGCAAGAAATCACTGGGACAGCCCTCCGTGCAGCTTGATGAAATGACCGGGTCCAGAAAAAGTTATGTTAGGCAATAATCTGCCTTATGGAAGAAGACGAGAAGTTCAAGCCCTTCTTTGGCCATGAAAACTCATCATGGAGTGGTGGAACTGGTCAAACCTCTCTTTAAATATCTCAGATCCTTTGAAAACCCTGCCAGTGCTTCTGTAAGTCAGATGCAGCATGATGGTGCCCAACCATCCTCTTTATAATAAAATGGCCTTTTGGGCTGCTCTACAGTGACCTTCCACTTAAATGAAGGCTGCCCACTCATTATTGCCCAAGATTCCAGAGCTATGACCTTGAGAGCAGCAGGTGAACAGACCCCTATGTTGAGGGTGAGCTGCTGTGATGTAAGAGAGGCAGGGCAGCCAAGGACTTGAAGGGAGGCGTTTTCCCCTCCCAGGACTTGTGTTCCAAGAAGGTGCAAGGCTTGTGATGCTGGTGCACCTCTCCTTGTCTTTCTCTAGCCAACACGAGAAGCCCAAGGTGGGTGCATCAAAAAGCCAGGTGGACATGGAGAAAACCACAGTGGAGGGTGCCAGGGAGTGAATGGATCACCCTGGACAAGAGGAATCAATTGTGCATGGAAATTGCATCCCAGGTCCATGAAATACAAATGCAACAACAACAACAACAAAAGATTATTGAAAACTTGAACACATACGCAACCCTCATTTTGAACATTGGATGATGAGGATGATTGTGCTGTCCAGTCCATGCTGACTTCGGGTGACCCTTTTCAAGATTTTCTAGGTAGAGAGTAGTCAGAAATAGTTTACTTTTCCCTTCTTGCAGCTTGCCCAAGGTCACCCAGGCTGGATCTTCTCTTTAGAGATACAGTGGGGAATCGAACGCCCAACTTCGGATACCTAAACTACGGAGCTCTCCAGCAGTTCTAATAATAATAATCTTAGAACTACAGAGCAAGGAGACCCAGTGGGGAATTTTCTGGCACTACAGCCAGATACTTAAACCGTTCAGATATCCAGCTAGCTAGTATAACTCCTTTCTGTTATTATTTCATTTTCATCATAATTATTCTTATACCAGAGTAGGATTCCATCTTGCAGTTCAGGTAGAGCAGTGGTGCTCAATCTGTGGTTCCCCAGATGTTCCTGGACTGCAACTCCCAGAAATCCCTTCCAGCACAGCAAGTGGTGGAGGCTTCTGGGAGTTGCAGTCCAGGAACATCTGGGGACCCACAGGTTGAGAACCACTGAAGTAGAGGAATACCTCTGGTGCTTTCTTTACCTATGTGGTTTTTACCTAGAGATTAGGACTCAGGGAAATGGTTTCAAACTGCAGGAAAAGAGGTTCAATCTGAACATTAGGAAGAGCTTCATGATGGTTAGAGCTGTTCGGCAGTGGAATAAGCTGCCACAAAGGAGGATGGTGGAGTCTCCTTCTTTGGCGGTTTTTAAGCTGTGATGGAGGTTCCTGCATGGCAGGGGGTTGGACAGGATGGGCTTTGAGGTCTCTCTCAACTCTATGATTCTATGTAAAGAACGAAGCAGCATTTCTGAGACAGACTGTGTAAGCGAACTCTTTCCCGATACTTTTTTAAAAAAACATAGGTTTGTCTTCACTAAATGACTCCCTGTTTTAGCAACATTTAAGTGGCTGTGGTTTTCTCCTAGCAGAACTTTGTAATAGGTTTATTTTATTAGTCCAATATCTCCTGTTTGAGGACGGGAGGGGTGGGGCTCAAGCCAGCTCACCAGACACAAAATTCAAGAAAATCCATCAATCAGGAAAATTTAAGCCCAATTAACACTGCTCAAAAGACAAAAGGACAGCAGCAAAGGCTTCATGAGCATTTCAAGAACCAGAAAATGACAACTGCAGATCAATTATTTGATGGGATAAACGTTTCCTAAAATCAAGAGGCCTTCTCAATATCATTATGGTATTTTAACAATGTTATGTCTCATAGGGAGAAATGCAAATATTTCTGTCTCTGTTTTGTTGTTGTTGTCATAGTCATTGTCATTGCCATCAAAGAATTAAGGCACTGACAGTCCTTTTGCTGGAATGGCTCATGTCTGCCCTGGGGAATTCTGGGAACTGTAGTCCATACAAGTCCAAACAAGTAACTCTTCCAAGTTCTGATTGTAGCCTAAATGAACCAATCATTGTTACATATCACAGATATCAAACAAAGCTAAAAGGTTCCAGTTGTCATTCATTATATTGTCTGAGTGTATAATATATTAATTACATCATGTCTTAGCTCCACCTAATGCACTATTTCCTCTCTCAAACCAGTCATAAAATCTATTCCATGTCAAATAATACTCAGAGTCCTCTTTTTCTTTAATTCTCATTGTCATTATATCCATGTAAAATTTTTTGGTATAATTGCTTCCTCTTTAGGTGTATTTTCATCCCCCCCCCCCAATTTGGGCCCATACTCTATGGCTGCAGTCAAAATATGTAATATAATACATCTGTCTTGTATAGCAACATTTTCTGGCATAATACCTAATAAAAACATTTCTGGTTTAAATTCTATATTCAGTTTGGTTATTGCTTTAAGCCATATATGCATTTTAACCCAGTATCTTCTTTCCCACGCACAAGACCACCATATATGATAGGAAGTTCCATCATGGTTCTTACATTTCAAACATTTATTGGACAGATTTGTGAACATTTTGGCTAATCTAGTTGGTGGTAGGTGCCAACGATGGAACATTTTGTTTAAGATTTCTTTATAGGAAGTTGCCAGACTTAATTTGCTGTTAATACTACATAGAATTATTTATTTTTAATGTCTTCTTGATGTTTTGTTTGCATTTGTTTATATTGTCATTGTTATTGTTGTGAACCACCCTCGAGCAGGTGCAGAGGAGGGCGACCAGGATGGTTGAGGGTCTGGAGGAAATGTCTTATGAGGAACGGCTTAGGGAGCTGGAAATGTTTAGCCTCTCTAAAAGAAGGCTGAGGGGGGATATCATAGCTATGTTTAAATATTTGAAAGGATGTCATATTGAAGAGGGAACAGGTTTGTTTTCCATGGCTTCAGAGACTAGGACTCGGGGCAATGGTTTCAAACTACAGGAAAAGAGATTCCATTTGAACATTAGGAAGAACTTCATGATGGTTAGAGCTGTTCAGCAGTGGAAGATGCTGCCACAAAGAAGGGTGGGGGAGTTTCCTTCTTTGGAGGTTTTTAAGCAGAGGCTGGATAGCCATCTGTCGGGAATTCATGGCAGGGGGTTGGACTGGATGGCCCTTGAGGTCTCTTCCAACTCTAGGAGTCTATGATTCTATGATTCTATCCTGGCCACTTTTCCCTTTCAGACCATCCATTTCTTCAGATATGCTGCTGTATATCTGAAGAGTGGGCGTAACCATGAAACGTTACATTAAAATATGAAAGTTAGTCTTTAAGGTGCCACATGGTTTTGCATCTTTTGTTTTGCTTTTCTTTGATTTTTGCCTGAAATCCTCACCTTTCAGGGAATGGAGACTGCCACCTTGCCAGCCTCTCTCTCTCTCTCTCTCTCTCTCTCTCTCTCTCTCTCTCTCTCTCTCTCTCTCTGTGTGTGTGTGTGTGTGTGTGTGTGTGTGTGTGTGTGTGAGAGAGAGAGAGAGAGAGAGAGAGAGAGAGATGTGTGGAGACACATGATGAATTTAAATCTGTCGGGAGAGAGACTTCCTGGAGAAAGACAGGAATGGATATGTAGTTAAGGGGGGAAATAGCAACAGAATTCCAGTGAGCCTTTCCTCAACAAGGGCACATTTAGCAACCAAGAGTACCCAAAGCCCCAGGGTGACAAATTCTCCAAAGGGTAATTTGTCCCACATGGAGGGATCTTCAGTTTCTCCCTTTCCTCAAGGCCAAAGTGATGATGGAGGGAGGAGGCAGCCTCGGGGGGGGGGTGACGAACCGGCCATATGTTGTGGCCTCTTGCTCCCTGGCACTTAGCCCAAAATCCATCACGGCCTCCACACAAACACTCAGGCGAGGCTACCGTGACCTTCTGCCTCAGCATTTCGAGAGCACAGGAGGAGCTGTGACGGGTGTGTGTGTGTGTGTGTGAAGGCTTAAGGGGGCTGAACGGAAGACGGGACAACAACTGCTGTTGTGGTCAACGTCTCTTGTTAAAGAAGGGTGTTTGGAGCCCAGTCGCTTCCAGAAAGCAGGCTGGTGGCCCAGTGACATGTAGATCTGGTGAGGTCCTTAGAAATGTCCAGTGGAGGGCTGTGGCGCCCTGGCGCTCTCCTTTTGACGACAGCAAAGGAGGGCAAGTCCCTCTCCAAACTACCAATTGCATCCTCCTCCGAGTGGAACCAGACACTGGCTGGATAGCTCAGTGGTTGATCTATTTGGCTCCGGAGCCAGGGTTTGGGAGTTTGATTTCTCCCTACAGCTTCTGGGAGAAGAACCAGCCTGGGTAGCCTTGGGCAAGCTACACGGTCCCAGGACATCCCCAGATGAAGGGCACACTCAACCACTATTGTGTGTCTCCACGTGACAGAATTGACTTGACAGCTCATGATTATGATGATTTAAAGGAGGATAAAACTGATAAAACTGTGTAAGGCAGATAAGTTAACCCAACTCTGCCGGTGGCCAAAAATAAGTTATGTTGGATGTAAGCCCAGCTGTGGACTTCTCAAATTATAGACCCCCCGACACACACACACACACACACACACACACACACACACACACACACACACACACACACACACACACAATGTTCAAAATGGAGGAGGGCCCGGAGGGAAAAAAACATCCCTGTGTACTTCCTCTTAGAAGATCATGCCTTGTCTTGAATTATCCAGGAGCAATTACTCAGGCACTGGTATAAGCTCCCGTTGTATATTTCCCACCACCTCCCCGATGGAGTGCCACTCCAGGGCATTATGGGAAATTGAACAAGGAAGCGCATATCCCCGCTGCCTGGAATATGGGGCCCGGGGCAGTCTTTAGTCCACCCTGATGGGTCCAGGTGACGGGAATAATGCCAAGGCTGCCCAGGTGGTCACAGGCCACTGTGGAGCAAAGGGCTGGAGCACCAGCACCACAACTCATCATGAGTCCCGTACAAGCTGTACCATAGCTGCACCAAACTTGAGGGGGGGAGCAATCCTTGCCTGCCCTACCTCTGTGACATCAGGGAGATCAGTACAGGAAGAAATTCCTAAATATGGTGGAGTGGGTGGAAGAATGGACTAAGATTCAGGAGACTTGGGTTTAATCCTCCGCTCAGCCATGGAAATTCACTGGGGTAGAGCCAATCTTTAAATATTGCATTTTAGAGATCGGCATAAATTGCCAAAATGGAATTTTGTTTCATTTTTCTTTTTTTATTTGTTTCATTCTTCTTCTTCTTTTTTTTAATAGCTGACCAACCCTGCCGGTTGGCAATTTTCTTCCTTCCTTCCTTCCTTCCTTCCTTCCTTCCTTCCTTCCTTCCTTCCTTCCTTCCTTCCTTCCTTCCTTCCTTTCTTTCTTTCTTCCTTTCTTTCTTTCTTTTTGGTGGTGCTGACCAACTGGCCCGTGGATCGGATTGGCTTTTTTGTTTTTGTTTTTGTTTTTTGTTTTTTGTGTTTTGTTTTTGTTTTTTTGCTAGTCCTAACCAGCTGGCCCACATCAGGGTCGGCACTTTTTTTTTTGTCTAGTGCCAACCAGCTGGGCCGTGCGGCCAGCTGGTTGGTGCTTATTTCTATTATTTATTTTGAGAAGTGCTGAGATTGCGCTTGTCAAAATAAATAATAAATAATAAATAATAAATGAAAACAAAACGGAACAAAAGGAAAGGAAAATTTCTGTTTCGTTTCGTTTCTTGTTTTTAAAAAGGGCACTTTGTTTTTTGTTTTGTTCTGTAATGAAACAAAAAACAAAAAATGAAATGAAAAAATCATTTTGTGCCTATCTCTATTGCACTTACCTTGAAAGCCCTATTAGGGTCAGTTTTTATCACAAAATACACCTGGGAAAGGCATTTGGACACCTTACCTGCCTTCCCTTTTTACTCTTGATACCTGGGGCTATGATGCAATCCCTCTTCCTCGAAATACACACAACTAAAATTATAATGGTCCTCTGCCATCACATCAAATATGTACCTCGGTTAAAGGATCTAGCTATTATTATTATTATTATTATTATTATTATTATAAATAGTAAATACTGCTTAAATGGCATTGTCGTTCAATATACAGCCTCTCATTTCGACACCATATTCTACAAAGCCAAAAGTGGTCAAAATGCACACATTAAAGAAATAATCAAAGAAAACAAATCTCATAAGAGTTTGGGAGCCCGACAACCAGCAGGGACACAACACAGGGTGCCAACTCCCCCCCCCTCTGAAAAAATGATCCATTCAATTAAAAACCCACTTAGACTTGAGAGCTGCCAACTTTTTCATCACTCCTGCTGCTCAGAGGCATAGTTAGGGCAAGGAGCAGGGTGTCCCGGGTGAAGCAATTAGGGGGTGCCAAATTGCCTACCGACCCCTCTGCCGCAAAAACCTGACTGTTGCCCCGGGCTCTGGAAGCCCTAGCTATGCCTCCTCTGCTGCTATGCCATTACGGCAAGCAACTTGGCAGGCATTGACTGGATTCCATAGTGGTTTAGGTCTCTGGCTGTGGAGAGACATCGATTCCCTGCTGTGCCTCTTAGGAGAAGAACCAGCCTGGGTTTCCTTGGGTGAGCTGCACCGACCCAGGGAACCCCACCCCAGAAGAAGAAGGGAAGGATAAACCACGCCTGAGTATTCTCTACCAGGAAAATCCTGAAAAAACAGTTGCCGCAGGCGAGAACTAACGTGGACGGTACATGCTTATTGTTGATTTTTCACCCACCTTAACCAATTCTCTCCAGGCTGTGGAGAGCATCCTAGGATGCTGCCTTGGCACAGCAGCAAACCCTGGTTCAAGAGTTCAAAAGGCACAGTGGCCAAGATGTTTTTAAAAAACCAGCAGGCCAGCAGACCCCGCTGCTGTATCATCTGTTCTTGAGCAGCTACCTTTTAACCTTTACAGGCTGGAGTTTATCGCTTGTGCCCAGGGATTATGGAAAGTGACAGGAAGGAGAATTATGAATCAGAAATAGGTGGGTGGTTTTTTCCCCAAGCGCCTTTCCCTGGGTTACTCTCACTGTTTCATAAAAATATATATACAGTTATACCTTGTATAAAGGAATTGATTTGTTCCAAATGAAATTCTGTGAAGCACATTTTCCTTTGTACAAATTTCCCAGAGGAATGCATTAATCCCTAATCGTGACCGTTTTTCTGTTGTACGGATTCGCCCCATAGGCGAGTCTGTTAAGCAGTTTTCCCTTATCTCCAGACATTTTTTCCTTTAAGCAGATCTTCTGTTAAACAAACCGCTTGTTATGCGAGGATCCACTGTGTACTTGCTCAAAGCCTGGCTCCACCTTCGGAACACATCCGCCTGCCCACGCTTTTATGGGCAGGGCGGGCCCGTACCGTTTGCTAGGCAAAGAGGAACAGGTGCCTCAGACGGCTAAAGCTGGAGGGCAGCGGTCCCCAGAGTTATTTTCTTCTTCTTCCTGAACCCATAGGGATCATTATCCTGCCCTCGGGATGGAGAGGATCCCGGACCATTAAGCTTGTCTTTCCTCACAATGCCAGCCTGTGCCCTCCTGTTTGGCGAAGGACCGTATCCCCACGGGTAGTGTTGAAGCAAGACTGCCAGGCATCAAAGCCACCCTCCATGGGTCACATGTGGGTCACTGGCTGCCGTTTGCCCACCCCTGCTTTAACACAATACATACAGGAAGGTGTATATTGGATTGCCTTTTGTGCCTGACATTTCCACTTTTAAAAAACCCTGCACATAGAAAACTAGCACCTCAGGGAAAAGACAAGGCTAAATGACACCCCTTTGGACTTGCTCTATTTACACAAACACTGGGCATGCAGTACACGCAGGAAGGTGCATTTTGGGTTGCCCTCTGTGTCTGACTTTTTTTCTTTTCTTAAAAAAAAATCCCAGCAAATAGAAAACTAGCACATCAGGAAAGAGACATGGGCAAAAGACATTTCCATTGGCCAGAGGCGTACCTAGTGTTTTCCGTGCGTGGGGACGAAGTCAGTTTTCGCACCCCACCCAAGGGATGGGGAGAAGGCGGTGGTGGCCGGGGAACCCTCCACGCCATCCCTGGCAGGTCGCCTGCAATGCACCTTCCCGTGGCTCCTGTTTGGCACCCAATTTGGTGCCCACAGATGCTGCAACCAGGGACAGATGTTCCCCCCTTGCCCCCCCCCCCGTAGCTATGTCACTGCCTTTGGTTTGACTGATTTAAACAGAAGCACTCAATACATTCCACAGTAGAACATGCACTAGTTACTAAAACAAACAAACAAAAACATTTAAAAACAAATTGGCCTGCAGTGAGATACTGCTTGATGGAGTTATCTTGTTCATTGAGGTCCAGGTTCATCCATTTCATTCTCCTTTATCCTTGCATTTGCATTCCCTTTTCTCCTAATAAGATCTGGGGGCCACTGGCTACCTCCAGCCTTTCTGCTGCTTAAAGGGTTTCTCTTCCCATTGGAAGTCTTTTTGCTGAACTGTTTTTGCAGCCCCTGCTACGGTGATGACCTCCCTTTTGTGTGACCATAGTGCTGTTTGGATTTTCATAAGTAACATCCAATTGTGAGGAAGTTGACTTTCTTGGACCACCACTCCCATGATCCACCAGCCAACATAACTTTTGGAATCAGGTTTCATTTGCCAGTGGGCTCTGGGAGGGATATACATTGATCTCATTGTGGAAGACTGCATTTCCCATTTCTCAAACAGAAACAAACAGGCCTCCTCACATCTCTCTCTAACCCTCACTTCCTTTGTGTCCCCTCTCCTCTTTCCCATCTTTCCAAGGATAATGGAAGGTGGTACCATAAAGGTGTCAGCGGCTCTCTGTGTTCATAATAGTTCCATGCTCGCCTCTGGTTAAACAGGTGGCAAAGGTTTTCCAAAAAAACCTGCTAAACTTGTTTGATCAAACGCAACAGCACAGTAGAGCGCCCATATATTCCTAGTGTCCTGCTTTACAGAAGACGCTCTTTAAAGATATTACTGTATCTTCAAAACAAAGGGTTGTCTAGGCAAAAATAAAACTGTTTCAGTGATGAAGAACCGCCTGGTGCTGTTCAGATGGAAAGAGTCAGAAAACAGGAGGTCGGAAGGGGCATTAGAGCTACCCTTCTGAACGGCAGACTGAGGAGGCACAGAGCAGGTCACCAAATGCCATTCTGCCCACTATAATGCACCGAAACAATAATAATTAAAATGTGCATATAAACGAATGCAACCACATTTGACTCCAGCCCAGCCCCCCCTGGCTTTGCCATCTTCCTTTTCCTTATTCAGTGGTACAGAAGGGGGTGTGCAAGGCTACTGGTGCAAGGCTTTAACCAACAAGATGCATCTGCTGCTGATATGGTTACTCACTTGGTTCCCGGCCAGGAGGTCATCCGGGAGAATTCTAAACTTGGATCTCCAGGCATTTGCTCAGGATCCTTATGGTCCTCAACACCTCGGGCTGGGGGGGGGGGAACTATAAGGATGGTCTGAAATTCCCCCATCTCGTTCTGGGTGTCATTCAAGTGTATTTCTACCCTATAGCCAGCCCTCCCAATAGGCAGGGGGAGGAAGACACTGGGGTAAGATTCATTCGCCAATCCACTTGACTTCTACATACAGAATCGTTATGTAGAAGGTCAAGGTAAAAGTTCCCCCCGCACATGCGTGCTAGTCGTGTCCGACTCTAGGGGCGGTTCTCATCTCCGTATTCAAGCCAAAGAGCTAGTCTTGTGCAAGTCCAGGGCATGGCTGCAAGGAAACACTGTTTTTTACCTTCCCGCTTTTTACGGCAGTACCTATTTATCTACTTGCATTTACATGCTTTCGAACTGATAGGTTGGCAGGAGCTGGGGTGATCAGCAGGAGCTCGCTCCGCTGCGTAGTACCCGGGAGTCGAACCACCGAGCTGCCGACTATGCAGGTGACAAAGTCCACTGAGCCACCATGCCCCATGTTATGTAGAAGACTCAGCTCCAAATCAGCTCTGCTTTCCTCTTGTTTGTACTCCAAGCACTGCATAAGTTTGGAAGAGTTACATTCTCCCCCCCACCCACCCACCCACCAGATACCCCTGGCCAGAATCCCTCAATGGTTATTGCCAGCGGTGCAATGAAGGAGTCAATTGGGTGTGCACTATCCTTCCTCCTGTCCCCTCATGGTTAAACAGGAGTTGCAGGTTTCAAAGCCTGCTCTACCTGTTTGATCAAGTCGACAGGGCATCACAGTGGTCACACTGCCCACGGGGGGGGGGGTTACGAATCTGGGTGTTGCGGTTGCAGAAAATAACCTCTGATGGCTCTGAGCTATCTGTGACGAATCAAGGAAGAGATCTTGGTGTGCTGGTGGACAGCTCCATGAAGGTGTCTACCCAATGTGTGGCAGCGGTGGAGGAGGCCAATTCCATGCTACGGATTGTTAAAAAGGGGATTGAAAATAAAACAGCCAACATTATCATGCCATGGTACAAAATGATAGTAAGGCTGCTGGAGTATTGTGTACAATTCTGGTCACTGCATCTCAAAAAAGACATAGTGGAACTGGAAAAGGTCCAGAAGATTACTGGGCTGGGGGAATCTCCCTTATGAGAAAAGGCTAAAACATTTGGGGCTCTTTAGTCTGGAAAAAAGGCACCTGAGGGGGGATATGATTGAGACATACAAAATAATGCAGGGCATGAGTCAAGTGGATAGAGGGACGCTCTTCTCCCTCTCACAAAATACCAGAACCAGGGGACATGTACTCAAATTGAGTGCTGAGAGAGTGAGAACAGACAAAAGAAATTTTTTTTTTGCTCAGGGTGTTGTTAGTCTGTGGAACTCCCTGCCACAGGAGGTGGTGATGGCATCTGGCCTGGATGCCTTCAAAAGGGGATTGGACAGATTCCCGGAGGAAAAGTCCATCACAGGTGACAAACCATGATGGGGATGTGTAATCTCCAGGCTTAAAACCAGGGTACTTCAAGGGCCAGATGCAGGGGAATGGTAACAGGACAGACAGATATCTAGTCTCATGCGCTCCCAGATGCATTTGGTGGGGCCCCTGTGAGATACAGGAAGCTGGACTAGATGGGCCTTTGGCCTGATCCAGCAGGGCTTTTCTTATGTTCTTATGTTCTTATATTCTTAACCTGTTCTTAGAAACAACCACCTACCTCCTACCCTGTCCTACTCACTCACAGCTCATTTGACAATCATTTGCGTTTCCTTCAAATTTTGGAAGTGACACTGTAAACAGCTAGGAGGGAGGAATATGTTTGAGTTTCTTTCCATCTCTGGCAGGATCCCTGTACCTCTGACAGCTGGGTTCTATTTCAAACAGGCAACCGGGGTGGTTTCTTAACCCGTGACATCTCCCCTACACAAAAAAAAATCCCTGCAGGACAGGTTTCCCTCTGGTTATGCAATGGTCAGTGGCGCCAGGAGCCTGCCACTCCCCAAAAGGGCAACCCCAGACTCTCTCCCAGAGACTAAATAGAAATGTTCCAAGAGGGGTTTGGGTTCTGCGGCTTCCGTTTGTCGGATCCAGGCCAGCCTGCTGTGCCCTCTTTTAGCCTCCCAGACGGCACAGTCGTCACACACACACACACACACACACACACACACACACACACACACACACACACACACACACACACACACACACACACACACACACACACACATGGGGGGGTTGAATTGCAAAGCATCTAAGCTTCACTCCTTCCCAATCCCAAGCCCCAAAACATATCGGATGACCTTAAGGGGCTTGTTCTCAGGTTAACCTCCCCCCCTCCTTCCCTGGTGAGATTGAAATACCACCCCACACACCTTCATAATGTGGGTACGGCAGATAACAAGCAAATAATTTCAGGGCAACAGATTTGGAGAGTGGACTTGCTTGAGACAGGTTTGATTCTTGCTAGTGTCTCGTTTCTTTAAAAGAGATACTCAGAGGGTGAAATGCCATTTGCATTGACACATGAGTGTTTCTTGTTTCCATCCTGGCTGCAAACTGGAGGGGAGCGGGGAGGGGGCATTTAAGGATCAGATCACCTATGCCTGTTTTGCCCTCTTACAATGTTGCCCCCCTAGGCACACCAATATTTCCAAGTGACTAATTCCAAAACAAAAGCGACACATTTTCCCCTCCAATTGGACACGGCTCATGGACTGGGAAGGGTGTGTGGCGTGCCTGATCACAAAATCTGCAGCAAGGGTGCAAGTGCCTCTTCCTCGATCATGAGCTGCCTTGCTTGCCAACTGAGGGTAAAGGCAAGCTCAGTTTAAAGAATACAGAGATAGTGTTTTTCTCTCAAGGGTGCACTGCTTCTAGATATGGAATCCGCTAGCAAGGTGCCTCTTCAAAAGAGGGCATGTGCCGCTCGCAAAGAGAACACAGGTTTGCATTACATTGGCATGTACTCATGGATATGTAGATCTAGAAAGATTAGTTGCAATTTAAGCATCAATTCCGTATGACCCCCCGGATCTGCAGGGGGTGAGTCCCATGATCCATGGATGCTGAAACCCTGCAGACAACATGCAAGGGAACAGGACAACAGCCACAAGGGGGCTCCCGTGTGTGTCGTATATAGGGTCACAGCAAACCTCCAATAAGTGAAATCACAGGATACGATCCTGCATATATGGGGCACCTAGTGCATCTGGTCAGAATGGGAGACTGTGTCCAGATGACCTGTGGGTCTGCTTAAGTTGCTGTCCATCTGCTATAGGCCATTGAGTCTCCTTTTCCCCCTGGTTTTTGGGATCCCAGTCCCCATAATTCACTGGCCCTTCAGAAGCAGTGTTGGCGAACCTATGGCAAAAGTGCCAAAGGTGGCACTCAGAGCACTTTCTGTGGGCAGCCGGCATCGCCCTTTCACAGCCACCCGTATTCAGGTTAAATTGCTGTATTATCACTTTGCAAAAAAAAAAGTGGGTTTTGAATCTCAGTTTGGGCACTTGGTCTCTAAAAGGTTTGCCATCACTAGAATAGGGCTTCTACCTGGTGGGGGAGGTTGATAACTAGTGCTGTAGCCCAGTGTTCCTGCTGTCCTGCCTTCTGGTCTTTTATCTTTTAACTGGTCTGGATTGTCCCTAGTTAGAGGAAAGATTCAAACAGAAGACCACCTATTGTTTAAAGAAGAAGAAGAAGGTGGTGGTGGTGGTGGTGGTGGATGGTGGTGGTGGAGGAGGAGGAGGAGGAGGAGGAGGAGGAGGAGGAGGAGGAGGAGGAGGCATGGCCACTTTACCCATCACTGATCAAACAAGTTTCATCCTTTTAAAAAGTCCAACCTGGGCTAGTTTTTTTCAAGAGAGGAGACCTGCCCAACCTGCTCTGAACTGCTCAAAGCAAAGGGGATGAGTGCTTGGAATGAAGGAAGGAAGGAAGGAAGGGAAGGAAGGAAGGAAGGAAGGAAGGAAGGAAGGAAGGAAGGAAGGAAGGAAGGAAGGAAGCTGATGATGGATGAATGGATGAATAGATGAATGGAAGCAAGCAAGCAAGCATGCAAGCTGATGATGGATGAATGGAAGGAAGGAAGCTGATGATAGATGAAGGAAGGGAGGGAGGGTGCTGGTACCTTTCAGGTTTGGTAAGTCAGGTGACGGACTACTTTGCCTCTGTCCAGTCCTATCCCATGGAGGCACAGGCTCCCTCCTGCTAATCTGATAGGAGTTTGTTAACTCGTCTCTCTGATTTCTGTAATTTCTATTTGCATACCATAATCTAGAGGGGGAAAGTGAAATGAACCATAGGGAGAGACCAACCCCTGTCTCTCTTTTTAATTTTCTTACAATTGGGCTCCGCTGAAAGCACTCAGTTACATTTTTTTCCCATCAGCAGCTAGCGTCCTTAAGGCACACAGAAGGCTCGCTCGCCTCTTTTGCGAAAGACATCCAAAGTACAGATCCCAAAAGAAGACTCTGTTGGTTCTTCTGCTCCACCTGTTCTGCTTTTTAATGTTCTCGGCTCTACTTTCGTTGTGATGCCGATTCAGGGGTTTTGGTTGCCGTTGGTTCTTACTTGCTCTGTTTGTTTACTGCCCTGATGTTTTAAGCTGAAAGATGGGTTAAATGCTTTTTAATCAATCAATCAATCAATCAATCAATCAATCAATCAATCAATCAATCAATCAATCAATCAATCAATCAATCAATCAATCTGCAAATGACAAAGCTGGAACAGAGCCTTTGGTTCATCTAACAGGTTCTGTTACTGGCCGTTTTATATGCGTTTTTTAAAAAGACCTTTTAATTGTATTTTAATTGTATAATTGTGTTTTAATTGTAACTGTATCTTTTCAATGCTGCAGTTTTTGACTGGCTATTTTGTAAACCGCCCCGTGGTGGTGCAGTTGGCACTAAGGGGGTGGTATAGAAATATAAATAAATAAATAAAAAGATAAATAAATAAATAAATAAATAAAGACAACCCCCTCCCCCCGGTTAAAGAATTCCAGTGGGGAATCAAACTTCACTGCCAGGCAACTACACCTCCAAGCTCTCCTGCAGCTGTTCAGCCAAACAGTGAATGATGCATTAACAACAAGAAGAAATAATGCTATGACACACACCCTGTGACTGTTGCGATGAGCCATCAAGTCAGTCCTGACTTGTGGCAGCCCTAATAGGTATTGCCTATTTATTTATTTTAACCTGGGTAACATGGCGACTCTTTACTTTGAGGGTTTTGTTGAGCTGCTTCCTATGTGACACTCTCCTGTGAATGGAGAAACATTTGAACCTAGGGTCTCCTCCTGAGCCCTAGCCTAAAAGTCTACCTGCCACATCATTCTTGGGTCCATGGTACACCCAGGCCTCTTTCTTCATCGCCAGTTTGTCATCATTTCAACGGCCAATGCATTTGGGATTCCATTATCGCCATTATTGTTTTACTAAGCATTGCCATAGAACAGGGGTGTCCAAACTTTTTGCAAGGAGGGCCAGATTTGGTGAGGTGAAAATGTGTGGGGGCTGACCATTCAGCCGCATTTGGCCCCCGGGCCGGACTTTGGACAAGTCTCTATAACATGCAAAGAGTTGAGGAGGATGCTTCAGCAATGGAGCTAGGGGTTGGTAGGCTGGGCAGGTGGCTGGGGGATGGACAGAGGCATGGAGGGCAGGCAAACCATAAAACTGCAAGCTAATGCCTCCATCCGGTATGGGAAGGGGGCAGCTGGTGGGGATGCGTGACAGCCTGAGCCAGTGGGGAGATGCAACCGTGGGCCAATCAGAATTTGAAAATGGGCCACATTTGGCCCCCAGGCCTGACTTTGGACATGCCTGCTGTGGAATGAAAGAGCTTTCAAAAAGTCTGCTTTTGCCATAGTAAGAAGATCCTTCTGCCCAGCAACTGTTTTCTACTCACTGGCCATGTTGCCTAAGGGATTTGGGGAGATCTAGTCTGTACCCACAACGCTGCACACTTCTCAACTCAAACAACATGATCTCGATACTTGGCAGCTTGGTTGTTTCCAATCTGCTTTGTAACCTGACTGGGGTGAGGTAGGATCATCTCCATCCTTAGATCTGTTGCTCCTGTCAGTCCCTGAGCACCCATTCTGGGCATCTCAATGGAATCCCCGAGTTGGACACTGACTCCTCATTTGACCTTGGTCCTGTTGCTTATTCTCTACTTCCCCTCCTTTTGATATCTATAAAACGGGAATGAGCAGAAATGTTCTGGCTCAGGGCACTCTGTTTGCCGCCACACCTCGTCAACACCTTGATGTGAGAAGGTTTCAAAAGTCCAGGGGGTGGGGGTGGGGAGTAGCCGTGGCTTAGAGGCAGGACGGTTCAGTGGATATAGTCTGCTGTTACTTGGATGGGAAATTCCCAAAATCTTGAAGTTCCTTGAGGGGAAAGTTTTAGTACAACTTCCCCAGCTACAAGAACTGCTGAATCAGCAGGAATTCAGGGGGTGGGTAGGTATTTTTATAGGACTAGACAACTGCACATTGTATAGGGTGGAGGTTCTCCGGGGGTGGGGAGAGGCAAAATTGGGTTTCCCCATCCCAAAGAGCAGAAGCAGATTTTTGACCTCCAATTTTATTCAAAGAAAAAATCCTCTCTCAGATATATGATTCATAAACACAACAACCAAGTAGCAGAGGCTCGGAGCCAAACTTCTGACTATGGGCCACTTCTTTCTCGGAGTTTTGGGTCTCGGTGTCCATAAACAAGGCACCCTGCTCCCTTGTGTTTCTTAGAAGTCAGGTCAAAATAGATTCTTAGACACATCTGATCTCGCTTGATTTCGGAAGCTAAGCAGGGTTGGCCCTGGTTAGTACTTGGATGGGAGACCCACCAAGGAATACCAGGTGCTGTAGGCGCCTGGAGTAGCAACTGGCAAACCACTCCAGGGTTCCTGCCAAGAAAACTCCACGGACATGGGGTCACGAAGAGTCGGTCACGACTGTTAACAACGCAACACACCACTTCCACGTCATTTAAAAAGCAGGTGGCCCCAATCCTAGACTCAAGCTGGAGTCCAATCTCTCCCCTCTCTCTCTCTCTCTCTCTCTCTCACACACACACACACACACACACACACACACACACACACACACACACACACACACACACACACACACACACACACACCACCTCACATCTCCCCCCCCATGTAGCTCCCTCACTTTCGTGACAGCCCAGAAATGGACACCCGAGGTGCTACTCTGTCTGGTACGCCTCCCTCTCCTGATTCTTACTTCTAAAGATAACCAGCTATTCTGGTCTATGCGCCCAACCGCTCAAGTGTGATCTTAAGGTGGCACTTTCTAAAAAGGCTCCTTCAAGACGAGGGAAGAGGAATGAGCATTTCCAGTTTTTTCCCCCACTAAGGTGCTACTAATGCAAAGTCTGCTACTCCCACTCTTCACCCGCCTCCGCCAATCCCCAGACATGCGGCTCGCTATTTGGCTTTATCTCCATGCAGCTCTATTGGTGGGGGGGAGAGAAAGAGAATTATGTTGCAAATCTATTTGTGTCTCAAAATGACAAATAAAAAAGGCGAGCGAACCAAACATACACGCAAACGCTTCAACGCTCGCAGAAATCTAGAGGTTGGGAGGGTTACCGCTCCCCCAACGGGAGTGGTGGTCCAACAAAACAAAAACAAAACCTCCTCACACACAAAGTTTTCCAATCTCTAGGAAAGACACTCTCAAAGTATATACAAGGCGAGTGCCTCCTTGCAGGCAAAGGTCCGAAAAAGTGATGCCTGAGATGAAGCCACAGTGATGTGAGGTTGGGACTTTTTTCTGCTGGGGGGGGCGGCAGGGGGGAGCCAGTCGTGCTGGGCCTTAACCTGATCTACCCCACAAGGTTGTTGTGGGGGTTGATACACCTTGTAGGGTACATTGAGTTGAGGGGGGAAAGCTGATGCCTAAGAGGAAAGAACGAATAAATGAATGATATATTATAAGAACATCCAAACTCCGAGCCTCAACTAAGAAACTGCCTGGCTTTTTTCCCTATCTTGGCAAGGACCTTACATCTAAGAAATAACTCCTGGCAAATCCAGCTTTTGCCATGTTATAACCTATTGGTACTGCTCTGAGGAAGGGGGTTTCGCCCCCAAAATATTAGCAACGTTTTTGTTATTTTTCTAGTGGCCTAAAGATATCACCTGTTCCTCTTTTGTATTTGGGTTTTGTGATGGCTCCACAGCTCCTCAACTTGTTATATTATTTATTATATACTATTCATTTATTTGTTCTTCCCTCTTACCTAATAGATATACAGGTGGGTCGGAAGTCCACTTCTGGTTTTATTAGAGGGTCCAGAAGGACCACACACCTGGGGAGTCCCTTGCATTTTGGGCAAAAGACTTGACCACGTGCCAGTGCTTCAGAGGTGAGGGGTCAGCAGCAAGAAGCCCCAAAGGCCAATCTGACCTACCAGTTCTTGGGCATTATTCTTGTTTACCAGGAGCACATAAAGCAAAGTGTTCTGCTTATATACCGCCCCATACCACTACAAGTAGTCTCTGGACGGTTTACAATTTTAATTACAGTGTGCAGGCTACACATTGCCCCCCCCCCCAGCAAGCTGGGTACTCATTTTACCGACCTCGGAAGGATGGAAGGCTGAGTGAACCTTGAGCCTGCTACCAGGGATTGAACCCAGGTCATGAGCACAGTTTTACCTGCAGTACAGGCATTTAACCACTTAGCCACGAGGGTCTTTACATGTTTCTTTACAGATGATGTCTCCAAACTCCCAGCTGCCCAGGGTTCCAACATATTCTCATAATCAGTGCAAAGAAGCCACGGTCTGAATGATTAGAAATAAGAGTTACTTTCTTGGGTGCGATCGCCTCTCCCAGAAGTCCAAAGCCACTAGTCATGATGGTGAGCCAATGGGGGGAGGGGGGCTGAGGGTTGGAAAAAGTAACTTTTCCAATCTCCCCTCTGAAGATCTGGTTAGTACGCTTTTTAATTGGGGGTGTTTGGCGTCTGATCAACGATCCAGTGTTTGGGAAGTTACTTTAACAACAACAACAAAAAAGGAATAAAATGGCAACTTGAAGTCATTCATAACTGAGCACGGCTAGGAAGAACTGAGGAGTCATGGGGGTGATCTGTTAAAACGTCGTTCGCTATAATGTCGTTATATTGATTTTTGGAGCTCTGAAAACGACTTCCCTTGCCTTGAACCAATTTTGGCATTTCTAGGATTCTCTTGAGCGCAAACAGGCCAAGTGACTGGAGTGACTTAGAAAGCAAACAGGTAGACGGCAGCTAAAGTTTAGCAGATATAAAGTCCAGTACACGAAATGGGCTTTTAGTTACCTAGCATATATATATATATACCTGTTTTTAATTTAAAGGAGAAGGAAGCAGTGCTGCTGTAATGGGCCATGTTGTATATGATTTTGAGATACTGTAATCTTTTTTTAACCCTGTAATTTTCTTTTTAAATACTGTAATCCTGCCACAGGCATATGCACTGTTTTGGGGTATAAATTTGGGGTATAAATAGCAATAATAATTTTTATTATTTAAGAATAATTATTTCCATAATCTTTTAATCCTCAGAGTAATAATAAAGTAGTCTAAGAATGAACTCTTGGATGAGATGACCTGAGAAACCACACCATCATTTGCTAGAATATCTTTTTCCATGCCCCCCCTTATTTTGAATTTCCACCCCCCATGAATTATTCCAGTTTGGATTCTTTCTTATTCTGAAAGCTCTCCTTCAGAAACTCTTTTAGATCACCAAGCTGATCATTCAGACTACCCTAAAAAAACTGCCTGTTGAGATGCCAATTTGTTATTTTCTTCTTATTTCCTTTAAAAAAATAACTTATAAAGTTCACTAGAGGCTAGAGGTCTGGGGACATTATTCCCTTTTTTGTATTTGCATGGTGAGCAATGGCTTAGCAGCATAATCCTTCACTTCACTGGATGCAACACACGGAGATCTTTGCTGGGCTTTTCGTGAAGTGTACTTGGGGTGCCAGCTGAGATCTAACAATGTTGGTGAACCTATGGCCCAGGTGCCAAAAGTGGCACTCAGAGCCCTTTCTGTGAGCAGGTAACATCACCCTTCACAGCCACCTGCATTCAGGTTAAATGGCTGTATTGGCACTTTGCAAGAAATGAGTGGGTTTTGAATCTCCGTTTGGACACTCGGTCTCTGAAAGTTTCGCCATCACTGGTCTAGGCCTCCATGTGTTTGGAAGAAGAAGGCAAACCACCCTGTGAACCCTTCGGGGAAGACAGAACCAGTTCGACAGGGAATCGAAGCTCCTCAAAAGGTGGTGAATTCTCCTCACCTTGTGGCGTTCAAGGAGACGGTGGGGTGGCGGGGTGGTGATCTGCCAAGGATGTCATTGCTGAGGACGCTCGTGTGCCAGTATGGGGTCCAGACAGATGACCTCTAAGGTCCCCTGGCGCTGTGAAATTCTATGGCTAGCTTCCCTTGGGAAGAACAGCGGACGTTGCTGGAGGCTTTCAGAGTTTGAGGAAGTTCCTTGGTGGGCTGCCAGGCCCACCACACCCCAAACCCAGCCGGGGCATGCTACCTGGAGGTCTCTGGGAGTCATCTAGAAAAAACATTGGGTATGGCTACACTTTTTGTAAGCCATTAAGCAAAACACGGTGTTCCTTCCCTGGACCCAGGGGTACCCATAAACATGGCCTTGGCTCTTCAAGTCACCTCTACTGGCTTTTTTTTTTTTTTTGGTTGAAAACCCACACCAGTGGTGCGTGGGCTTTCTAGCAAACCCAGAAACGAAACCCCGAGTCTTAAAAGCCAAGATTGTTTGAAAGTCCCTTTGAGAGCCATACTTCAGCCTTCTCTCTCTCTCCAGCAATCTTCCTTATAATTTCTTAGCTGCAGGATGTGGTCTAAGGCAGTATGAGACGGCTGTTTTCATTCCCTCCGTTCATTACAACTAGGCATTGCTCTCCGACTCACCAAGGGCATGCCTAAGTATCATAAAATGATAGCCATCCTTTCCCGGGATCTCTGTTGCTACTTCTTCCCACTTACCTCTCACTGCATCAAGTCCGGCAGACGGGTGATCTTTCCCTGTAGATCAGAGCGTGTCATGACCCTTCGACCATCCTTCGCTCCCCACAAGATCAGCCGGGCGCTGGCTCTTAGATCAAGAATCCATGGCTCCATTGTGTCAACGAGACCAATAGTAATAAAAAAAAATCTTTATATATATTTATATTTAAAAAGCAAGCAGAAAGGAGGAGAAAAAGAGGAAAGGAAGAAGGCCAATCTTGTTTTTCTTTCCTTTGGCGAAGAGAGAATATATAAAATGTACTTACACATACATAAATACGCCTGTCGTTAAAAAAAAAAAGGAGGGAGAAGTCAACTCCAAGAGAATCAAACTAAATCCCAATGGAGTTAATGTCAAACTCTTTTCGCTCTACCCTGTTGTACCCAAGAGGGGCAGGGCAGGTGGGTCCATGTTTCTTTCCCTGCCACTGTCCGAGCTAACCCATCCAGAAAATTCAGAAAAATTCTTCTTTTGGATCCCAGGTTAATGCCAGCTGGATGTACGGTCCGGCTGGCGTGGCAGGAAGACGGTGGCCCCCCGGCCCAGTCCTCCCTTGTAGAGTGGTGGCCACTTTGCCTTCTTCTCTCTCCGCTCTGGCACCACCACTACGGCCACGGTGGAGGGTTTGGGGCGATTGGAGAAGAAGGGAAACAACGCTGGAGCTTAGTGCAGTTCACGGGAGCTCCTCAGAGCTCAGCTTGCCGGCAGAGAATGTAAGACAGGCAACCAGTGACACACACACACACAGAGAGAAAAAGACAGAGAGAGAGAGAGAGAGAGAGAGAGAGAGAGAGAGAGAGAGAGAGAGAGAGAGAGCTTTTCTGTAACTCCGCACTCCCTCCTACTGCTTATGTTCAAGAACAGCAGCTAGTCTCAACACCCATGGCAGCACCGGCATTTCCTTTCTGAGTCGTCTAATTTTTCACAGCATCATCTCCTTTTTCCTGCCAGCGTCAGTTTTCGCCCATCGCTTTGCATCTCGGCCACTTCTCCAACTGACACACACACACACACACACACACAGCCCTTGACCTCTTGCTCTCTTTTCTATGAATTTGGCCCCGGTCCTCTTCTCTCCCCCCCCCCGGCAATGGTCCGAGGTGCCCAGATATCTCTGCCCTTTGGAGAGGAAGGAAGGAGCGGCAGGCACCTAGTTCCACGCCGGGCTACGCTCTTAATCACAACGCCCCTCGCCCCTCGCGACACCCCTCACAACCACGTCCTCATGTGCCCCAATGCGCTTTTTAATATCCACAAAGAGGGCTAACCAGTCCACCACCCAAACCCTCCTTCTTTCTTAGGGAGAAGAAACCCTGCTGGAGGCACAGCCCGGCTGTTTTGATTTCCCCACTGGTGGTAAATGCCAAGAAAGAACACCCATCGCTCTCCAGGAGGGAAATGGGGTGCCCTCCAAAAGCCAGCGCCTGGAGTCAGGGCCAGCTGTTGCCCAGCTGTTGCCATCGCGCTGCAGCTGGCAGGAGCAGGAAGCTCCCAAGTCTTTTGGGCCTTGGCCACTGGGTTTGTCAACCGTCTTCAACCAGACATCTTAAAAAGCCCATCACCTTTGATCGTTGCTGAGCCAAATGACGCGGGATCTTCTCCTTCTTCCTCCTCCTCCTCTTCCTCCTCCTCCTCCTTCTTCCTCCTCCTCCTCCTCCTCCTCCTCCTCCTCCTCCTCCTCCTCCTCCTCCTCCTCCTCCTCCTCCTTCTTCTCTTCTTCTTCTTCTTCTTCTTCTTCTTCTTCTTCTTCTTCTTCTTCTTCTTCTTCTTCTTCTTGTGTTAAAAATGTCCAATTTTTGCAACTCGCCAGAGAGAGCATTCTAGGCTACAAATGGAATGGAGCGGGGAAAATAAGCACAAATTCCCTCTTAGATTTTTGGACCAGAAAAGCTTATCGGATAACCCGGACTGCTGGAGAGAGACAACCAACCAAGCGGGCCCTGAACCGAATCCATCCTGAACTATCTCTGGGGGCAAAAATGTTGTAACTGAAACTGCCTGACTTTGGGCCCATCAAGAGGAGGCAAGATGCTCCGGAAAAGAACAACAAAACTGGGGAAGGTGGAAGGCAGCAGGAAAAGAGGAAGACCAAATAGGAGATGGAGTGACTCCCTAAAGGAAGCCACAGTCTTGAGTCTACAAGAGCTCAGCAGGGCAGTGGGAGGCAAGGCATTTTGGAGATGGCCCATTCATAGGGTCGCCATCAGTCAGAGGTGACTTGGTGGCAGGTAATAGCAACAATCAAATAACCCTAAATACAGTGGTACCTTGTATAAAGGAATAATTAATTCATTCCAAATGAAATTATGTTAATCAAATTTTCCTTTATACAAATTCCCATAGGAATGCATTGAAAACGGAGTGATCCCATTTTTATGTTGTACGGATTCTCCCCATAGGCGATTATGTTAAGCAAATTTCCCCTATCTCTGGAATTTTTTTATGTTGTACAAATTTTATGTTATACAAGCTGTTTGTTATACAAGGGTCCACTGTATAAGAAAAGTATACATTTCTTCCCCCCCCCACACACACACCCATTCCTCTGCTGGCCGGACTTCGTTTGGTTTTAATGGCCTGCCAAAACCAAAGTTAAACCTGACCATTTTTCTTACTCAAGAAACAACAACAATAATTGTCATTCAGGGGCACAGCAGCAGAACAGGTTACAGGATTCGAGGGAAGAGAAGGAGCAGGCCGGATCCAGAATCTGTGAAAAGATACCAGAGGGAAAGGAGGGAGAGAGAGAGAGAGAGAGAGAGAGAGAGAGAGAGAGAGAGAGAGAGAGAGAACAAGGGACATTGTTCCTAATTGCAGAAGCAGTTTAATTATTTCTTTCTGTCTCATATTACCACTTCCCTCTTTGCCCGGGCTTCCCCGTTCACTGTCCTTTTCCGCAACCCCCCCCCCAAAGTGTGTTAACATCCAAGTAATGGGATGAGGCAGGGTGTTTATCTGGCTCGATAGTAATCAGTCCATTCCCTCAGTCTTTCGTCTCCTCCCCTGCTTACATAATGAAGAGTTGCCATGTGATGAAAAGACCGACAAGTTCATCAGGAAGGAAGGGAAGCCCGTCAAAATAAGGGTAACAGGGTAGTAGTGGGATTATCTGTTTTGACAAAGCAAAACAGTGCCAGGGTGGAGGGGGGAGTTTGGCACTTCATTTTGCTTCAGCAAAGAAGGACCCCCAAAACTGGGTGGTAAACCGAACCACAAACCAGTCTGATTCATCCGTTTTTCATTCGGTCTGTGCCCATATTATCGGTTCGTCATCTGGTCTGTGCCCATCTCATCAGTTCATTGTTTGGTCTGTGCCTGTCTCATCAGTTCGTCATCTGCTCCATGACCATCTCATCGGTTCGTTGTTTGGCCTGTGCCCTTCTCTAAATTATGGGTGATACAGTCCAACAGCATCCGGAGACTTTACCTGCCCTGCCCCACACTTCTTCCACGTTCCCTTCACATTCACTTTCTCTGGTTGTAGACAAAGAAAACCACATCTCGCATCAAGTGAAAAATGGGATGAAAAACATCAATTTTCCAAAGGTGGCATTTTGTGCCCAACGTAGGTATGTAAAATAACATTCATGTAGATGGGAAGCAGCTTATACTTACCAATAAAAGTGGCCATTTATGTTGTATATTGTTATATATTTACGCTTTGCAAGATTCCTTCCTTTATCCCTCAAACATCTTGGCCATTTTCCCTGGCATCTTGAAATAGTAGAATTTGCATCTTATAATGTGGAATTTGCAAACTGACCAATTGCTGAAGGAAAGCATAAAACTGTCTCTTGTTGGCTCTCACCAGAGGAATCCCTGCATCAGTTGAATAAAAAAAATGTATTGTATGCAGTTTTAAATCATTGGCAATCTTTTGCATGGCAAATATTAAAAAGAAATGCTAGAGCTGTTGTAAAGGACAGCTGTGACATCCTTTCTTTGTGTGGGGTTGGAGACTGTCTCCATGAGAGTGAAGCAGGCCACACTTATTGGAGGCAGCATGCGAGATTGTAAACACTCCAACAAGGGACTCAGGGCACTGGATGGCGTCTCTAGGAATGGTTCCATTTCTCTGGGTGGGCCTCTAGGTGGGCGATACTTTTTAGGACATGGCAGTGCTAGGGAGAATTTGGATCTATTGCATGGAATGACTCCAGTTCCAAGCAGCTGGTTCTGGAACTCAACATGATCTCCGTTCCCAGGTGGTTCTGGAACTCAACATAATCTCAGGACAAAGGCCACAAAGTTTGCTTAGAACAGAGGTGTCCAAACATTTTGCAAGGACTGCCAGATTTGGTGAGGTGAAAATGTGTGAGGTCCAAATATTTAGCCACATTTGGCCCCTGGGCTGGACTTTGGTCAAGCCTCTAGGATAGGGGTCCTCAACCTAAGGCCCCGGGGCTGGATGCAGCCCCCCAAGGTCGTGAATCCGGCCCCTGGGACCAATTGCAACCCCCCCCACACCTACCCCCTGTTTTGTGAGCAAGCCAACCTCCGCAGCTGCTTTTGGACTGTGATCCGGCCCCCAGTGGTGTCTGGGTGGTGGTGGACCGGCCCGCTGTTTGAAAACTTTGAGGACCCCTGCTCTAGGACATGCAAGGAGGCAGGGAGGACGCTGCAGCAATGGGGCCGGGGGGGGGAGGGGGCAGGCGGGTAGGCTGGCTGAGTGGCTGGGGGTGGTGACAGATGGTGGCAGGGAGGGCAGGCAAATGGTAAAACTGCAAACTGACGTCTTCATTCGGTATGGGGAAGGGCCAGCTGGCAGGGATGCGTGACAGGCAGAGCCGGTGGGGAGAAGAGTCTGCAGGCCACTCAAAATTTGAAAACGGGCCGCATTTGGCCCCCAGGCCTGACTTTGGATATGCCTGGCTTAGAAGGTATGTGAAAAATGCCCCCTTTCCCCTCTTATGAATGCACATTTATGATTTTACACCAGACCCTCCAAATTCATGCAACATCACTAGAAGGGTCTGCCCATCCACCTATCCCAGTCTTTTGCCCTAGACATCACAGAGCGTGTGAAGTCACTGGCTTTGTAACCCCGCTACATATAAATAACTCATTAGCTCTGGACTGACTGATTGATGTATTGATTTTTTGGGGTGGGATGGGAGTGGGACAATATTTACATAATATTCTCTGGGCCCTAAGCAAGTGAAGTGCTATAGATTTAACAAGACAATACAGTTATAAATTGCAAAAGAGAGAAAAATGGAAGATAGAAATCAATTAAAAATGCCAGCTGTACTGCCAAAGGTAAATAATGACATTCCTGAAAGAGGGGAGGTCTCGAGAGAATCCAGGAGGACCATTCAGGCAAGATGAGATTTAAAAGCAAATCTGGGCCAGAGTAGGTGAGGGTGAGGGTGAAAGTTTCAGAGGGGGGTGTTGAATGGAAATTCCCCCAACCAACATTATTACAAACATATAATTCTGGTTTTCTAAACTCTAGGAATATCCACTTCTAGAGTTGGACACGACTACCATGCATGTGTGTGTGTGTGGGGGGACCTTTACCTTTTGCTAAGAGAGGCCCCTATTTTGTTCCCATTGATGAGCTTTTGTGAAACTAGTAAAAGCCTTGTTTGCTAGAAAAACATTTGGTGTATGGTTTTTCACTGGCTGTTTTCCTCAATCTGTTTGAAAAATGTGTTCACTGCACCATTGTTTTCTCATGCCATGAATCTGTTGGGATGGTTAAAACATGGGCGAAAGTGCACACTGTAAATTATTTCCTTATAAATTCGTTAATTTAAATTTGCCGCCATTTTCCCACCCCAGCAGAGGGCCTGAAAATAACTTTCCCCATGTAATTCATTCATTCATTCATTCATTCATTCATTCATTCATTCATTCAACTTGCATTTCACTCCATTGTGCTCATGAATTTATGTCTTTAAAATATAACTCATGTGTTATATGTGCTGTACAGAAAGTGTGTAAGCCAAGGAATCTGCTGAGAAAAACGGCAATCTATCTTGCTGCTTCAAAAGTGGTATACAAATTGAATTTATTTATTTATTTATTTATTTATTTATTTATTTATTTATTTATTTATTTTTACCCCCACCTTTCTCCTTGGAAAAGGACCCAAGGTAGCTTACAATAATGAGGGACAATATACAGTCCAGAACATTTAAGACATATTTAAATTAAGAAATTGAATTAAATTAAATATACTTAAATTAAATTAAATATACTTGGTGACCTGCCTGGTTCCTGGAAAATTGCTTTGTTTCGCCCTCCTCCCCATTATGCTAATTTCTACAGCAAGTTGGCCCAGAAGCAGCCTTTTCCTTGGCTGCCTTGTTTCTGTGACATCACAAAGCTCCACCTCCATGGCATCCTCAGGACCCTGGCTTGGTCTCAGGAAACCTCAACCTGCAAGCTGTGTTCCCTCAATAAATCTGAGTCAGCAACAGTTTGCTTTGAATCAACAGTTGTTTCCAGGTCATCTTTAGAGGCAGCACCAAGTTCAATAGATTACTGTAGTCTAGCCTTGGAGATAACTGAAACATAAATGAACAACTCATGTTGCAAGTTTCTGGATGGTGATAATTAGGCCCCAGAAATCCAAGTGTGGTTGAATGTTAGACTCTAGATCTTAAATGGATGTTAAATCGTAGATTTCAAATGGATTTAGATTAAATCAAGTGATAATTTTTGTTCACTTCTGTGCTGAAAAGGTTGAACATGCAACTGTCTTTCTCTTTTAAATTGGTCTAAGGACTGTAATAAAAATATCTATCTGTCATAAATCAATCATAGCCAAACTGAAGAAAGCAGGACTTTGCAGATAAACATTTCAAGCAAGAAGGCCAGTACGATATCAACACACATCCCCAAAAGGTGGGGTGTGCATCACCCCAAAAGAGCTGAAAGATTTGCTGAAAATTGCATCCACAATTATATAGGCCAGTGGTGGCGATTCTTTGGCACTCCAGATGTTTTGGACCACAACACCCACAGTCCTTTGTCATTGGCAATACAGGCTTAGAATTCTGGGAGTTGTGGTCCAAAACATCAGGAGGGCCAAAGATTCGCCACCACTGAAATAGGCACAGGCGCAAAATTAGAAGTAATCAATCGCAGTGCCTATCAGTCCAGATGGGTGACCTACTGCATTGGCTGTCCAGAACCGTGCTAGAGATCAATAGGTCATGTTGAGTTGCCCATTAACTTCTCCAGGGTCCCCCTCCTGTATTTCTCTCGGAGTGAGAGCACATTCTTTGCAAAGACCGGACCCCTTTGAAAAGAAGAGGACTTCCAACAGGGAACCATCTTCTGCAAAACAAACAAACAAACAAAAGACTCAGGGCTACCAGAAGTCCCAGCTGGCTAGGAAATGGAAGGATGAGAGAGCAGATTGTCTTTCTCCGCTGAACTCGGGGGAAGGAGGGTTAAAGATTACCGGGGTTGTGTTTCACACATGCAGGCCCAAACGGATTCAGCCGCAGCCGCGACCTCCTCCCGACGGCATCTTATATAAAATACCTCCGGCCACCGTGAGCCGACAGCAGATGTTCTCCAGTGGAATCGTGCCCAGCCAGACTGCGCAAACGTCACCTAATCATCGAGTTGGCTTCTTTTCAACGGGGTTGCAGGCGGTACAGTAAATACTTTATGTAACCGGTACTGGCGCGGGGAGCAATGCACCTCTTTACAACCTGCTGGAGGGAGGTTGTCTTTTCTCTTCGGGAAGAGCCCGGCCACAGTTCGCCGGAAAGAGTCTAGAAGATGCTGGAGGTTCTTTCCTGACAACCTGCTTTGCTTTCTTCCATCTGTTTTCATTGCACAGCTAGCCGGCTAGCTCAGCCAGCCTGGGTGGCCATTCCCACCATTGGGCAAGCTGGGTGGCCTTGGGCAAGCTGCACAGTCCCAGGGCAACCCAGGAAGAATGGAATGAGAAACCATTCCTGGGGAGCCTCTACCTGGGAAAAGTGCCACCATGTCAGAACTGACTTGATAGCACGTGATCGCAAGGGGTCTGCAAGAGAAGTGGAACTCCCAGAATGGGGAATTATGGTTTCTGTAGTCCAGACAATCCAGAACACCTCTGCATATTCCAGTCATTTCTCTCTCTCTCTCTCTCTCTCTCTCTCTCTCTCTCTCTCTCTCTCACACACACACACACACACACACACACACACACACACACACACACACACACACACACACACACACACACACACATGTTGGTCTCTAGCCTCTGTTTTCTGTCTTCAGATCAGCAGACAGCCATGAAGGTGATGGAGAAATCAGTTAAACGTACCCCACAGTGCTGTGGTCAGGATCAAACCAAGGAGGAAGACCCAAAAGACAGAAAAATGCAGGAGACAAATGCAATAAATGAATACATGAATAAAGGGAGGCTAAATCATTGGGCCTGCTACCTAGATGCCCTAAGCACATCCAATCTCTCCTGATTTCAGAAGCTAAGCAGGGTCGGCCCTGGTTAGTACTTGGATGGGAGACCACCAGGGAATACCAGCGACTGTAGGCACCTGGAGTAGAAACTGGCAAGCCAATCCAGTATTCCTGCCAAGAAAACTCCATGGACATGGAGTCATGAAGAGTCGGTCACAACTGTAACGACACAACACACACTCAAATCATCGAACAAGGTGCTTTCCAGTTCCTCAGAGAGAACACACTTGGCTGCTTCCTCGGAGGTAGAGGCTCTTCTGACAGAGGTATGGCCAAATGTCTTTCATTCATTGCTTGACATAAAAGGAGGTGTTGTCTGTAAGCTGACATCAAGGGCGTGAAGAGCAAGGCCTGCCACTTGGGCAGCATTCATGGTGCTACAGAGGCCTGGCCCATGACGTTTTGCTGCCTGAGGTAGGATGACAAATCCACCTCTAAACTGAGCAAGGGGCATAGTTCCTAAAGCACACTGAGTAGAGATGAGCACGAAATGGAAAAATAGTGTTTTGTTTCATTTTGTGTCTGTAGTAGTTTCATTTAGTTTCATTTGTAATGAATTTTTGAAGTAGTTTCATTATGAAATGAATGAAACAAAACAAAACAAACAATAAAGGACCAAAATGGCAGGAGAGCTTCCTCAAGCAATTCTAGGTAATCCCCTTTAATTTGGAAAGGTTTGGGTCTCAGGGAGCTGAGTTATGAAGCTCCAAAGGGGGTGCTCCTAGGAAAAAAATTTTTCTATTGGAAATCAGAAGCCAATCTGTGGCTTGCCCGCGGCTTGGGTTTCGAAGTTTCGATTTCAATTAGAAAGATTTTTTTCCACCTAGGGGTACCCCCTTTGGAGCTTCATAACTCAGCTTCCTGACTCCCAAACCTTTCCAAATTTGGGGGGCTTTCAGGGAAGAGCTTGAGCTCCCTGCCATTCATTCCTTTAGGACGAATTGTTTAGTTCTAGAGGGGGGGCGATGGTGTTTTGTGAGGAAGCAAAATGAAACGCGTCCTGCCGTTTCGTTAGGTAACAAAGTGATTTGTTACCTAACAAAATGACAAAACAGTGTTTCATTTTTTCATTTCGTGCCCATCTCTAATGCTGAGCTATTTTGGTATCTGAGGCTAAAAAAAAATTAAAAGTCCCACAAACATTGTTCTTTTCCCATTCTTGAGCATTCTGCCTCACTCTGACCCATGGTAGGAGAGTCCCAGACACATCCTTGAATGAGTATTACAGTAGGACCCCCGTATCCACTGATTCATTATCTACTGATTCAGTTATCCATGGTTGGCAGAGGGAAAAAAATTAAATAATTCAGCGGCCACAAAGCAAGCTATTGTCACAAATAGCATCTGTAAAGCAAGCTACTGTCACAAACTGCAGCCATAAAGCAAGCTACTGTCTTAAAATAACAGTCATAAAGCAAGCTACTGTCAGGAAAGAGCAGTTTGGAGGTGGGTGGGCAGGCATTCTCTCTTATCCACGGTTTTCATTATCCACGGGAAGGCCTGGAACCAATCCCAAGCGGATACCGGGGTCCTACTGTATACTGCCCTGAGCACAGCCAGGAATGCTTTTCATGGTTCTTTTCCTAATTTGTGACATGGTGGGGAAGACAAGGCCCAGCTCTTATTGATATTTTCTTCTGAACGATATTACTTGTAAGTCCCATAAACTCTGTCCACATGATCATGCAAAGCTGCGTATATTTCTACCCCTTCTGGGAATATCAGTTCCTGGGTTGCAAGTATGTTATACTTTTCACATTTTGTAATTCCTTTTTTATTAATTTCCTTTGTTCTATACTGCCCCCTTCGTACAAACCTAGTGCAAACCTCTTTTGTTTTTAGTTCTTTTTATTCTTCCCTCTATTTTCCTCAAATAAATCCTCCATTCCTAGCATCAGCCATAGTACTCTGTTGGGCTTTCCTCTTCTTTAAACAGGTCCTTGCCAGACGATGGGAAGAACCAACCTAACCCTAGTTTTTTCCATTTTCTCCTTTTTATGACAAGATGGCGGAACGCATGGCTAAGGCACAGCTAGGATGCGAATGAAATACTTGGCCTCTTTTCAAGCAGAAATGGAAGAGAAGCGGCATAGATTTCCACCAGTGCCCGTATATCTTCACTGTGGGTTCTTTTTGTCTCAGATTCCCAACGTGCGATACCCCGAGGCTGGTTCTGTGGCCTATCTGTGGCACTGCTAACAAGGCCATTGAAGGGTGATTAGTAGGAACAGGAAAGATCAATCCCCTTTTGAAGGCATCCAGGCCAGATGCCATCACCACATCCTGTGATGTGGCAGGGAGTTCCACAGGCTAATACCACACTGGGCAAAAAAAAATATTTTCTTTTGTCTGTTCTCACTCTCCCAGCCCTCAATTTGAGTGCATGTCCCCTAGTTCGGGCATTTTGTGAGAGGGAGAAGAGCATCCCTCTATCCACTTTACTCATCTACTGCATTATTTTGTACGTCTCAATCATATTCCTCCCTCAGGCGCCTTTTTTCCAGACTAAAGAACCCCAAAATGTTTCAGCCTTTCCTCATAAGGGAGGTAATCATTTCCTCACAGGGGCCCCACCAGATGCGTCTGGGAGCGCACGAGAATAGATCTCTGTCTCCTGATACCACTCCCCTGCATCTGGCCCTTGAAGGACCTTGGTTTTAAGCCTGGAGATCACACATCCCCATCCTGGTTTGTAACCTGGGATGGACTTTTCCTCCAGGAATCTGTCCAATCCCCTTTGGAAGGCATCCAGGCCAGATGCCATCACCACACCCTGTGGCAGGGAGTTCCACAGACTAACAACACGCTGGGTAAAAAAAAAAAATTCTTTTGTCTGTTCTCACTCTCCCACCCCTCAATTTGAGTGCATGTCCCCTAGTTTGGGTATTTTGTGAGAGGGAGATATTCTTTTGTTGCCACCCATTCACCTCTGAGCGAGGGCAGGATCCCATTGCTTTGAACATCACGAGGAGCCGAGGACCTGTTCCATTATCTGGGCTTAATCGTGTGTCATCACTCCTCTCTCCTCTCTCTCTCTCTCTCTCTCTCTCTCTCTCTCTGGCCCCAGAGGCAGAACACCAGCTGTGCAAAATTGTCCTTGCAGCTTGCTGGGGGGTTGTTGAGGAACCTCTGGGTTGACAATCACTCGACCTGCCGCTGAGCCATCCCTCACAAAATCAAGAGAAAGAAACCTGAAAGAGCTTCTGCTAAAACGTATTATCTAAGTCCTTCAGGGATGCCTGGGGCGGCAGAACTATCCATTCTCTGCGTGCCCCCCGTTGTTTCTTTTTTCTCTGCCTCGGCTTCACCATTTCTTTCTTCCCCCTTTCAGTAAAGTTAATCTTTATTCATGAAGTCTGCTCAGCGACAGAGGCAAATCATTGAGACCTAAGCGGCAGGCTGGAAAGAAGAGCACCTGGCAACGAAGGCCCCCCTCTAGATGCTCTTCGCTTAATTCAGGGCAGCTTATGTGCTTCTCACCTCTCTTGTTGATAGTATCTTCACCTTTCTTTTTAGAAGGCACCCAAAGAGAGAGCTCCATGGTTTAGGAGTTTGATTCCCCACTGGTCCTCCTTCAGAGGGGCTGAACTCACTGATCCATAGGGTCCTCTGCAGTTCTAATCATCATAAAGAGTACCCCTACTGTTTTGCTGCAGAATTGGTCTTTCTTCTTCTCCTCCTCCTCCTCCTCCTCCTCCTCCTCCTCCTCCTCCTCCTAAGAGATTCTTACTATAAGCAACCTTTTCTTTAACAATGAAGGCCCTTTGTACACGACCCCTAAACTCCGCCGCAAATGGCTCCCAGCTCCAGAGCTTAAAATTGTTTCCCCACCAGCTCCGGAGTTTACAGATAATTAAGGGCGACCACGCCCACCTAAGCGTGTCCCAGCGCACTTTTCAGGTACCTGCTCTCTGGAGGTGAAAATTCCTGATGCGGATATAACGTAGTGACTGCCCGGCTCTCCTTGCTTTTGTTTGTTCTTTTTTTGCCCCCCCACCCCTTTAAGAGATCTGAATGCAGTGCCAGGATGGCAGAACGGAGGTGAGCGGCATTCTTTTCTTCCTTTTTTTCTCCCTCCCCTCACGCAGTCAGCAGCCAGGAGTGCGGAGGGGGTGGGAACGCAGGAACAGCGACAAACCCCTAAGATCTCTGGTCCGAATTTAAGTGGCCAGCGGATCTTAGGGGTCGTGTGAAAAGGCCCAAAGAGAAATCCAGCTACAACACATAGGACAAAATACTGTTACCAAGCGCAATATAAACAAGAGACTGAACTGGGGCTTACATCCGGCAGTCACCAACACAATTTACAAACAATGTTTCAACTGGTTACATGTTTCATAAGTGAGGTTTCTGGAATATTTTAACATTGTAACTAACTACTTCCAGGAAGTACTTGTTGAAACTCTGTGTGATACAAGATGTCAGGCTGCATTCATATATGAACACCAGTCATGCCTAAGCAGACCATTGATGGAGCTAATCCACACAGGGAACATTTAGCCCATTACAAAGCTGCCAGGGCAGTATGGTGCAGTGGGTTGGAGCATAGGGCCTCTGGCCCAGGAGTTTTGGGTTTTAAACCCCTCCCCCAAGTCATGAAGCTCATAGGGGGAGGCAGGGATCTCCTCCTCCTCCTCCTCCTCCTCCTCCTCCTCCTCCTCCTCCTCCTTTGAGCTTGTCCTACTTGGTGGGAGGGGGTGTCTGCTATTCTGATTTTTGCCTTCTACTTGGCACGGACACAGGTTAGGTCCAGGTGAACCCAGGACAACTTCATGTGGTCATCAAGGGTGTTCATCCAATGCTGTTTGGGTTGTCCCTTCAGTCAGGATCTGCTGACCTCCAGGGTGAGACCCTTTTAGGCCAGAGATACCTCATCAGCACACAAGACGTGTCTGTGCCAACGTGGTAGGGTTTCACGCACCTTGTCAGCAGTTGGTGCGATGCTGAATTTTGATCAGATGTCATCAATCCTCACATGATCATTTTGTGTGTGGCCACTGAACTGGCTCTGCAGTTCAATGATGAGGATGAGGATGAAGGTTGCCATACAGAGGAGGGGCAGAACCTGTTCTCAGCCACTGGAGAGTGCAGAGTATCCGGGAAAACTTATTAACTGTTAGAGTAGTATGACAGTGGAACCCATTACCTTGGGAGATGGTGAGTGCTTCAATGCTGGAGGCATTCAGGAGAAAATTTAGGTGGCCACCATTCAGATTTGGGTTCTAGCAGTGAGGATTGGACTTGATAGCCTGATAGGCCCTGTCCAGCTCTGCTATTCTATGATTCCATGAAATGGAAACATTTCAGAGAGATGAAGAGCTATATGAAGTCAATGTTCCAGCAGAGCGGAGAAAATGATCCTGTTTTTAGTCATCTCCTTGTTGCTGTGGCCAGATGGAGTATTGTTCAGGAAGACAGAGAGAGGACAGACTTCCCTACAATATGTTTCAAACCCTGAGTTATTTCCTGCCCTCGACTGGAGTAACATCTCCTGAGCTTTTTTTGTGAGCTGTCCTTGGTCCTGAAACCTTCCCTGCCACTAATGGCGTATTGACTCGCTGGAAGAACTGTTTAGTCTTACTCGGAAAATAACTGCACTCCATCTCTTCTTGAAATAATGGCATAAATTACACACCTTTTTCTTCCACTGGGGAAGTCCCCACAGACTTTGTCCATAAAGAAGAACAGAGCATAGTCACAAAAGGATATAAATATTGTCTCTTGAGCAGATTTCTAAGGAGTGTCCAGATAAATTCGTTTAGGTTTTTTTTTTTTTTAAATCAACACTCAAGTGTTGCTTTCTTTCTATACATTGGGATTCCATGGGAAATCTTCTTAAATCTTCTTCTCTTTCATTAGATGCATTTCAACCCCATCTTTCATTACTCCTCTCTACCCTGCCCTATCAGTGCAAGGCCTAGATCGCCCAACGAATTCCGTAGGGTTCGCCGTGAGTTGAAGAGACCCAGCTCTATGTGTCCTGCCCAGTAAGCTGCTCTGTAGTGCTCAGATCCTTCCTATTTGCCCGCCCCAATCTTTTGAAGACACACCACTAAGGAACGAACATGGGTCCTTCTGCACGTAGACTGTCATTTCATCCACCACTCCCAAACTCGCCCTGTGGAGAGCACGAGGACTTCAGCCCAGAAGCGCTGGACTACAATTCCCACCCCATGTGACTGACTGGGGATTATGGGGGCTGTAGTCTGCAGGACGCCGGCATTTCACTTTCCAGGCGTTTAAAAAATAAAGACATGATCTCCTGCATCCCTCTGTCTCAGGTGTGTGCGCTCTACTTTCTGGCCCCGATTTTCTGCTTTATAATTCAAGAAACCAAAGTAGGGCACCCTGTTTGTAACCCCTTCTGTTCACCCTGATCACTTTTCTTGTTCGTTGCCTTGCTTGGCTCTTTACTGGCCTTATTTTTCCCTCTTGCCCAGGTGTCTGGCCCAGTTATTTCTCACCTTTCCCACTCCTCCCGCTCTCCAAATGTCCATGGGAATATCTGGAAGCTGAGTCATGGCCACTGGACTTCTTTTTGAGAGATAGAAAAGTTTCGCTGCTCATCCAAACAGCTCCATCAGTCTGAATACAGCTAGTGAGAGTCCTCCATCTTATAATCAGCTTTGATCTCTTGTCACCCTGGTCTGAATTAGGCTCATAAGATGAACAAATGGCCTGAATAGGCTTGTTAGGGAGACAATAGTATCCATAGCCTTAAAGTGAATAATGGCCTTTTGGAAACAAATACTGAGCTACAAGGCAGGGTGGTAAAGCCACTGTGGGCTTTCACAAGGGAAGCTGTTACTGGATGGAGTCCTGTGATAATTAATGGCACTGCCACATACTTCCCAGCTCAGCTAAGAATAAAACACCCCTTCCCAGGGACACAAAGGGTTTTGAAAAATCTTCTCTTTGAGTTAATTATATTTTGGAAGGATGACATACATTTATTATCTCTTCTCTGAAGTTTGTCAGAAAGCACTGTCTCTCTCCTCTCACCTTCCCTTTTATAGTTACAGGAGGTGTGGACAACTCTTCACAAGAAGGAAGGAAGGAAGGAAGGAAGGAAGGAAGGAAGGAAGGAAGGAAGGAAGGAAGGAAGGAAGGAAGGAAGGAAGGAAGTGTGAAATGGGTAGGAACTTGAAGAAATCTGATGGTTTGTAAGGTCAAGGGGCTAGCCCTCATGATTCCAAAGAAAAAATGCACTGGCAAATAGTACCAAGAAGTAAACTTGATGATGCACCACATCAAACACTAATCAGTAGTTTTGTATTGCAACACACTAGCAGTTTCATTTCTCCACCCCCAAGGTTTGCAACTGAATGCTACAAGTTAGAATGGAATTTATGCTGTTACTTATCAGGAATAGCTTCAACTCAGTATCATTATAGCTGTTCCAAATGTGTGAATCATTAATGCTCTGCACTGGTAGCATGCACCATTTTTATTACAAAAAACAAATAAACACCACAACACACATACTCTCTCTCACACACACAAACCCAGCAAACATATTGGTAATACAATGGCACCTCTACTTAAGAGCAACTCTACTTAAGAGTGATTCAACTTAAAACCATTGGCATTTTAACTGCCGCCTTGCAAATTTTAGATGTGGCCTGCTCTACTTACAAATGTTTTTTTCTTCCAATTTTTTTTTTTTTTTTTAGATATGGTACCTCTACTTAAGAGTTGTTCAACTTAAGAGCATGCATTTGGAATGGATTAAATTCGTAAGTAGAGGTACCACTGTTATTTTTATTCATTATGATGCAGAAAAAAATAAGTAGTGCACTTATTGACAGTTACTTTTTCATTATTTATTACTTTAAAACAAAAGGGCTTAAAAGAGAATGGCATAAAACTTGAAAAAAATTCTATGAAAATGCCTCTAAAATGCCCCAGAAAAGTAACTTTTTATAAGTAAATATGTGATAATCATTACCCCCAGAAAGTAATTTTGTAACAACTAAACACATCACTTGGTACTCAAAAAAGTAACTAGTTGTAACTAGTTACTTCCAATGTGCAGTTCCAGGCAGGTGTGTTTGGTGCCTAGAATTACATGTGCCAGAACCACATCCCTTAGGGTGGAAGAGAAAATAGACTCCTGTCCACTAGTGTAGTATCAAGCAAAAACAAAGGACTTCCAGAGGCAACATGATCCCTGAGCTTTGATAAGTTCCCTTTTTAAGCCTTTCCTTCAGGCCAGGCATGTCCAAACTTCAGCCCTCCAGATGTTTTGGACCACAACTCCCACAGTCCTTTGTCACTGGCAATCTAAGCTTAGAATTCTGGGAGTTGTGGTCCAAAACATCAGGAGGGCCGAAGTTTGGACATGCCTGCTTCAGGCCTTTTTTTTGGGGGCAGAAGGGAACCTGCATGTGGTAGTAGTTGCACATGTACCCGGAAAAGCTCAATAAAAAGAAAACACACACACACATACCCTGGTCCCTGGAAAATTGTCTCCCACAAAACCAGTCCTTTTAATTCCCTCTTCCTAACTTGAATATGTCTTAAATGTTCTGGGCCAGTGATGGCGAACCTATGGCACGGGTGCCAAAGGTGGCACTCGGAGCCCTTTCTGTGAACACTAAACATCACCCCTTCATACCTGTATACAGGTTAAATTACTGTATTGGCACTTTGCAAAAAAAAAAAAAAAAAAAAGTGGGTTTTGAATCTCAGTTTGGGCACTCAGTATCTAAAAGGTTCACCATCACTGTTCTGGGCTGTATATTGCCCCTCATTATTGTAAGCCACCTTGGGTCCTTTTCCAAAGAGAAAGTGTGGGGTAAAAATATTCAAAGTAAATAATAAATAAATAAATAAGGTTTGGGACCACTATCAGCCAACATAGTTAGCATGCATTATAAGCCTGTGTCCTTTTTGAAAACTGTTGCAACATCCCTTCCTTCTTGGCCCCACTACATCTCATCATTGAATTTCCAGGTGCCATATTACCATTTCTGGTGTAAATTGTCTGTTACACAACAGACAAGGGATGGAGTGGATATAGGCACCCACGTCGGCTCGACCTCACCCGCACCATGGTGAAGAGGCAAGTCATGGTAGCCGTTCAGGACCTTGGACAGAACCCAGCCCAGTCTGATGGGGGCAGCCAGCCAAGGTCACTCTTCCTTCCATAATGCAGTGAAGTTACCTACTCCAGAGGGGTGCACATCCACAACACATGCCTACACAACACATACCTGCACATGGACTCCTGATCGAAGGGCAATGGCTCTCTTTTTTTGTGGTGGTGGTGGTTCCAGTTGTGTAACCTTGGCAATGATCATCTGATGACCTTAGTTAAGGTTCACATGGGGGTTGTCAGCTGAGCTACATACAATGCATGTAGGAAATTGGTCTGCAGCGCAGATGTGGAGTCATGAAGTTGTTAAATATATTGGCATCTGGACAATATCATGTTGTTGTTGTTTTAAGAGCAAGCAAATGTCATGGCTTCTGGATCGTTTAGCTTGAAAACATGAAGACAGACCATCTGCTCAGGTTGTCTATACGCTATAGACTAATACCTCATTTTAGGTGGGATTAAATGATCCTGTTCTCCTCAATAACGTTCTGGAAGCCACTGTTTGCAAGGAGTTAGATGTAGGAAAGTTATTTTCAGGGGGGGATCCCCTCCGGAATTCTCCAGACTGTTTGGCCAATTGTGGAGTTGAGAATATTTCATGTTGAGAATCTCCAGAGATTGATCTCCCAACATCCCTTAAAGGGATGGGATGGGTGCGTAGGGCCCACCAGGTTAATCCTGGCATATAAGGACTGTAGGAATCAATGAGCTGTGAAAGTTCCTCCCATTCAAGTCCTGGTTAGCTGTGGCTGGAAACTGTATCTGCCTGTATCGAAGGATGAGCGTTTTGCCAGCTTAAATAAAAAACAGGAAAACTTCAACAGGAGAAGACATAGGAGGTCGACAATGGAAGTGTCGGGCCCAGTAATGAATGACAGGAAGTACAATCTGAGATGTTGGCTGAGGAGAAACCAAGCTGCAAGAGACAAGACACTTAAGAGCTGTCTAGGGCAGTGATGGCGAACCTTTTAAAGACCGAGTGCCCAAACTGCGATTCAAAACCCACTACTTTTTCCGCAAAGTGCCAATACAGCAATTTAACCTGAATACAGGCGGCTGTGAAGGGGCGATGTCAGGGGCCCACAGAAAGGGCTCCGAGTGCCACCTTTCGCATCTGTGCCATAGGTTCACCAACACTGTTCTCGGGTGTTGGAATAGATCTCTCAGGTACATTCCCATCCTTTGCTCCCCCAACATCCATCCATCCCCTAGTGAGAAATGTACTTAATTGAAGTAAAAGCAACACGAGATGTTACAAATGCCAAAATGGCATTTTGGATTTCGTTCCATTCATCAACAAGGGCCTTGTTGGCATTTGCCACAAAGGAAGTTTGGCGGGGGGGGGGGTGGAGACACAGCATGCCTGCTTTTAGAAGCAGTGAAAAGGGGACACACTTGGCCAGTAGGTCTCCTAGGAGGACAGACTCCCTGAGTCATCTGAAGTAGCAGCTGGAGACTTTTACAAGCGGAACTGGCATGGCAGTGTCTGTGGATGAGCTATCAGTAGGAAGGGTTCAGCAGCCTATTTGGGGTGTGGGTTATTTAATCCCAGGAAGCTCCGGAAGGAAACAACCAGTAGAGATGTATCTTATGTTGATCTTTTCAGGAGGTCACTGGGTGCAGGCAGTACTTGGACACTGGCTCAACGGAAACATCAAGGGATTTTTAGGCCTTATCCAGCACTCTTCCTAGGCATGCTTATACCAAAATAAATCCCCTTCCGGTCAGTGGGACCTGTTCCCAGAATCTTAGGTACAGGAACTGCACCCTTAGAAGTTACTTCCTGCAATCGGTTTGCAGTGAATGACCAAAGGAGAATTGCCAGCAAATTTTGTGCACTTGACTCAAAGAGGACAATCATATTTTGAAGAGCTTCATCTAATCTAAGTCTAGCCGTGTACAGACTGTCTTCCACTCACAGAAGGAAAGGTGGGGCATAGAAGCAACAGTTTAAAAAAGCAGTTTATCTCAGTTTCAGCCCATCTTCTTACTCCTGTGATCAATTTGACCTGCCTTACAAAGACAACAAACGCGTCTTCTAGATAACGTCCAAAGGGTCATCTAGGACCCACCCTGTGCCCTTGCCATAATCAAAGGTTTACAGCAGTGGTTCTCCACCTGTGGGTCCCCAGATGTTCCTGGACTGTAACTCCCAGAAGTCTTCATAACTAGCTGAGCTGGCCAGGATTTCTGGGAGTTGCAGTCCAGGAACATCTGGGGACCCACAGGTTGAGAACCACTAGCTTACAGCAAAAGAGTGCAGGCCACGCTAAACAGGAATATGTTGGGTCCTTTAATTGGCAGAAAGGCAGCATAAAAATGAATGCGGGTGCATATGTGTGCACGTATGTATCAGTGGTTTAGGTATCTGGCTGTGGAGATCAACCAATCAAAATTCGCAAAATCCCACAGCCGGTGGATGGGCATGACTCCACTGCAGGTTTTAATCCAAACTTTATGAGATAAACCAAAGGCTTGAACCCCCTTCTCTCTCTCTCTCCCTCCCCCTATGGTTTTGCGCCACAGACGCCACCTTTAAAGTTTGGACTAAAATCACGCGCAGACTCCTCATTCCATGAAAACAATCAGCTCTCTCTCTCACTCGCTCCTCACCCTAAAACATTATGGAGAAATACCCCCCACTAGGTGGGGGTAATGGGTTCTGGAGTCCAGAAAAGCCATCTGCTCAAGACCACCACCGAGAACAAACAGTGGTTCCCTCTTGCTACTACATCCCTGCCATCAACCTCTGGTTCTGTGTAACCTCTCCTCCTTTTTAGAGGTGGGGGAGCCGAGCTAAGCTCCCAAAATCTGAATCTAACACACATACACACACACATACACACACCAGCCTGAAACATGGACAGTCCGAGACATGCGTTTGTGTAATTAACAAGAATAAGCTGTTTAAAGGGGGGATTACATGCCCCTAAATCCACTGCCATATGCCCAGAGAAAGGGAGGAAAGACTTCATTTCAATTAACCACAGATAATTTTGTATCTCGGGAGGAGGGGAACATGATGCTGCTTTCTCTGTGGTGGAAGCTGATCGCCAGCCCGATGAAAAGTAATCGGCCCCTAACCCCAGAATCTCACACGCAGGCGCTCGCATTAACATGATTAATTTATACAAAGCATCAAACTCTGTGATATACAGTAAGAGTCTGAATTCAGCTCCCTTCCAAAGTCCTGGAAGGCTGGAAGGTTGACACAGAAATGGAAAGAAAGGGTTGCCAATGTTTTATCTAGGCTTGCTCCTATGCCATTGCCAACAGTTTAACTAGAACGGCTCCTGTGTCTTTCATACCCAAAGTAGTCTGCCAGTGACAGGGAAGAGGCAAGCTGCTGTCTCCATGTATTGAACGACCAGAGCTTGGAGAAATTTGCTTCACCTCCCAACGTTACCCCACTGTGCAACGTGGGAAAATGGAGGACAAGGAAATGAAATAGATCTTGTTAGTCTTTAAGACGGCATCAGATCCTTGCGCTTTTTACTGCAAAGGATTAACACGGCTTCTCCATGTCCCCATTGTGGACATTGCTGAACAAAAAAAATGTTCTGAAGTTCCTAGCCAATACAGTATAGCAGTTTTTTGTAGCCTGATTCCAAAAATAATGTTCACAAGCAATAAGAGGCTGGCTCTTTTATCAGCAGCGACACTATGTTCTCTGGGCAGTGGTGTGTGTGTGTGTGTGTGTGTGTGTGTGTGTGTGTGTGTGATGTCGTTACAGTTGTGACTGACTCTTTGTGACCCCATGTCCATGGAGTTGTTCTTGGCAGGAATACTGGAGTGGTTTGCCAGTTCCTACTCCAGGTGCCTACAGCACCTGGCATTCCCTGGTGGTCTCCCACCCAAGTACTAACCAGGCCCAATCCTGCTTAGGGCATCTAGGCAGCTGGGCTCTCTGAGCAGTTAGCAACATAAAAAAGCCAGGTAGCTGCAAAATAAACAAGTGGATAAACATACATGGGATTTAAAGAGGAAAAAACCAAAGACTGAAACTCAGATCAAGCCAACTGGATGTCTCAAGTGCTATTCCATTGCAATTGACTCAAAACCCTCTTAAACAGGTGAGTTTCAATTCACTGCTGATTTCATCAGTAACTCCTATCTATCCAGGAGTCCTGCCCTGGTTCTACATTTTGTAGAAATGGCTTTGAAATCAGGTACTGAGGCTTTCAAAATAGCCACCCATTTTGAAGTGCCCATTTAAAAGATAAGATGTGGGCCTGGAGTTAGGGGGCAGAGAAACTAGAAAGGCTGTTTAGAAGAAGAAAATTACCTTCGAAAAACACAAGGCATTTGCTGGTATCACTCTGAAAATAAATCCTATAAAAGGGGGGGCATGCCAGTTTTAACAAATTCATGAGGTCTGCTAGCCCAGAGTTTTGTTAAGTTTTGTAAGCCCTTGAGGATTCAATTCAAGCATCCAGCAGTTTGGCTTGACGGTACCTCTTTCCTTGCTCACCTGGTGCATCCCCAGGGTGTGTGGGGGGACTACAATCCCCATCTTTGGCAATGCCTTTGCCTTTCAGGGGATGAGAGGTGTGGGTGTTCAGCACACCTGGAGGAGGCCAGGTGGCAAATTAGGTGGCATGAGACTGAAAGTGACAGCTCTGTCCTTCTCAGGAAGACTTCCCCATGGTATCGGAAGAAAGTCCATACATTTTAAACCATGCATAAACAAAACAAAAACCCATTCCCTTGGCCTGAAAGTGAAGGGAGCATATGCTCTCTCCTTAATGAAGAAAGCAATTAAGCAGTGGGGTGGTTGTTCAGTTTTAATTCCCCCCACCTCCCCAGAAGATTTGAATTCCATTCCTCAACAACATCCCAGCCCAGGAGTCTTGTCACCTCCTCCTCCTCCTCCTAGATGGCGAGATGGGCTGAGGATGAGCAAATCTCATCTTCGAGCCAACAAGGACTGCCTCTGAAAGAGGGCCTCATCACTTGCCATCCCTTCCAAACTTCTCCCTTGTTTCCCCTGCTCATCACCTTCTCAGCGGTTCGGACTCAAACCCGAAAGAAAGACCTGGAGCATATTTTCTAGCTGGAGGTCGTAGAATCATAGAATCATAGAATCATAGAATCATAGAGTTGGAAGAGACCTCAAGGGCCATCTAGTCCAACCCCCTGCCATGCAGGAACCCCATCACAATATTTCCAACAGATGGCCACCAGCCTCTGCTTAAAAAACTCCAAAGAAGGAAAAGATGGCACTGTCCCTCATGGGGAGAGAAACAGACCTCTAGCAAACAGGGTGGCACCTTCCTCCTTACCCCTGAAGCAGAAGGCCAGTGAGAGCCCAACTGGTCCCATAGAAGGTCGCTCTGCCACCCTTACCCCAGAAGCAGGGTTACTGGAAATACCGTTTGTTGCTGCCATCAGGGTGGAATTTACTCTGAACAATACAGGAGGTATCCAAGGTGCTGAATTCATTTTGGGATAGTGTTTGGCAGCTCAGGTTGTTCTGATCAAGTTCAGACCCAAGCCCGGGGTAGCTTCATTTCCCTTGCAAAGTTAGGCTCAGCCATCTCCATTACAGACCAGATATTCTGATTTCTTGGACTACCGTCCCCATGATTCTCCATTCTGGGAGTTCTACCTGACAGATTCCTTATTAACTTCCCAAACCATAGCTTGGGAAGTTGATTTTTAAACTAATTAGATCCCACCGGCCCAAATCCTCAACCCTGTTAAAAATGTTTTTATTGCTTATTGCTTTTTGCTACTTTGCTGCTAACTTATATTTCTTTTGTACACTGCCTTGAGTTGTCTTTGTACAAGCTGGTGGTATATAAATGCCAAATAAAGTAAAGTAAAATACTGTGGCTCACCTGCAAGAGAGGCCTTTGTCAGGGTCCATCTAGCTCAGGCATGTCCAACCTTCAGCCCTCCAGATGTTTTGGACCACAACTCCCAAAGTCCTTTGCCACTTGAAATACAGGCTTGGAGTTCTGGGAGTTGTGGTCCAAAACATCAGGAGGGTCGAAGTTTGGACATGCCTGATCTAGCTTCCTGTATCTATCTATCTGCTTGTTAGGAGCTTTCTTTCTGGACAAGAAAGCAGGAGGAGCTTGTTCTAACTATGCCTCAAATCCTTCCTGTTAGGGTGTCCAAACTCTGGCCCTCCAGATGTTTTGGACCACAACTCCCAGAATTCCAAGCCTGTATTGCCAATGGCAAAGGACTGTGGGAGTTGTGGTCCAAACATCTAGCGAGCCAAAATTTGGATACTAATGTGTTAAGGCCTTTCTCTGACATAAGTCAAATCTGTCAGGGAGGGCTGCCAGAATGGAGAATTATGGGATTTGTAGTCTAGGAAATCCAAACGTCCCATCCTTAAATCTCCACTACTGTGGTGGCTATCTAACTCTGCTGAACACAGGGATGGGGAAAAGGACAGCCCTGTAGAGGTTCTTGAACTGCATTAGGAGTTGCAGTCCAAAAACACTTAGAAGGACACATGTCCCCCTTCTCCTAGTCAAATAAAATGGCCGGCCCTGCAAGGCAACACTGGCTTGATGTAAGGGGATTTGAAAAGAATGCAGCTGGGAAGGAGAACCGCAGAGGACAAGAAGAAAGAAGACCACAGAGATCCTGCAAAAGACATTAAATAAAATCACCAGGCCACCTTATGCTTATCAGAGGGGTTTCGAAAGATGTCACTTCTGGCAACCTTTCGACATATGGTCTCATTTGTTAAACCCGAAAGAAATGCAGTTGGTAAAGAGCATGAGTGAGCCTTGTGGTTCAAATGCAGCTTTGAAAACCCTGTTATTTAATCATGAAAATGTTGGATATTGGAAAGAAGACAGCTGGTTTTGGTAAATGCAAGAAGCTACCAGAGGAAGCATGTAATGAAAGAAAACAGCTATAAAATGAACTAAAAGATGCATTCTTCATTGCATAGTTACAGAAGCAACCTTCTTTTTTTGGGGGGAGGGCTCTGCTAACACCTCAGAAGAATGGGACAGAGATGGTGGCACTTGCCATGGATGTGGAGGTGGTTAGTTATGGTTCTGCTGCCTTGTTTCATTTGAAGATCGTGCTGCGGCAAGGTGGACAGCCAAATCTTTCCTTGATGGTATCTGAGTCTTATTTACAACCTTGCATGCTGTCTGTAGTTTGAGTGAATGGGAGGGACTTACCTTGGCTGGCAAGGCCTGTCTATCCAGCACTAACCAATCATTTGCTGCAGTTTTCAAAATTAAAGAAAGGCCTGCCTATTGGTTGAGTGTTCTAGAGACCTCCCTTTTGTTAGTGGGTGGTGGATGTTTTGCTGTTGAACTGTTCATTTGGTTGCTGGCATGTACGCAGTAAGCAAAGCAGTCTACACAAATCTGAAATTTCCAGCAATAAAAGTGAAGAAACATTTTTTATCCTTTCTCCTATAAATAACCCAAAGTGAGACTTCAGGACCAGTGAAGGAGAAAGGGGTAGATCATCTGGGGGGGACTGTCAAGTTTTTATACTTAAACAAAGTTATAAAAACACAAATAAAATATTGAAACATACCTTACTCAGAAAAGTACAGCAACTCAGAGTTTGTGTGTGGGTAAAACACATACAGCTGTTAAGGTTTGAGGGGAAAACCTCTGAGGCTGCAGCAGCATCAGGCAGGTGCTGGTGGTGATTGTGGAGGCTGCAGTTTGTATACATGCAGCACAGAGGGATGACAGAGGGAAGACAAGCACTCTAAGAGCGCTTTTACATGACCCCTAAGATCCACTGGCCACTTAAATTCGGACCAGAGATCTTAGGGGCTTGTCACTCTTCCTGTGTCCCCACCCTGGCTGCTGGCTGCGTGAGGGGAGGGAGAAAAAAAAGGAAGAAAGATCATGGCTCACCTCCGTTCTGCCTCTGTTCTTGCCGCGGCAACATTCCTGTCTCTGTAAAATAGCTCTTAAAGGGGCAGGAGCCAAAACAACAACAAACAGAAGCGAGGAGAGCCCCGCACTCACTATAGTTACACCGCATCAAGCAATTTTCACCCCTGAAGAGCAGGTACTTGAAAGGTGCGCTGGGATGCGCTAAAGTGGGCGGGGTCGCACTTAATTTCCTGTAAACTCCAGAGCTGGTGGGGAAACATTTTTAAGCTCCGGAGCTGGGAGCCATTTGCCCCAGAGTTTAGGGGTCGTGTATAAACGCCCTAAGTTGAATGTTTAAATATAAAATTATTTTTCTAATACAAGTTATCTGCAAAGTTTTTTGGTATCCTAAAAAGCACTGGGTTTCTGCTGGGTCTCAGGTTTGTTTTTCCAATATGCAATGTTTTATTAAGACTATGTTATAGTCCAGGCCTGCCCAGCAGGTAGACCGGGGGCTACCGGTAGCCCACGAAGGGTTCAAAAGGAGCCCGCCGGCTATCAATAAAAAACATGAGGGGATAAGTTCTCTACCTCTACCTCCCCCATCCCAAGGACCACCCCTGCCCCAGCAAAGTTCTGGGTCTGCCAGCCCACTGTCTCAGCCGAGCAGGGCAGTTCAAGGGCCATGGCGCATTGAAATCTCTCCAGACCAGATTAATTGGTTTTCAATGCATTCCTATGGAAAACCATAGGAATGCATGCTACTCTACTTACAAAAGTTTTTACTTATGAGCATGTGCTCGGAACAGATAAAATTCGTAAGTAGAGGTTTTTAGTGTAGTAGCCCTCAGGCACTTTGGGCCGGAAAAAGTAGACCTTGGCCTGTTCAAAGTTGAACAGCCCTGGTCTATCAAGACTATCTCCTCTGGATCTCTGAACTTTACCAGGAATTCAAAAATCTGCAGCAGAGGCGCCAGTGACCTGGCCAAAACCTGATTTAAATTTGACATCTTCCTAGATTGAGCCACAATCGCTGCTTACATCACCCTTGTAAACAAATCATGCCCGATCCCACGTGAAACAAGAGCTGTTCCCTACCTTAAATACCGAATAGCACAAAACAGCTCCATGCCAATGAGAAAGCTTCACTTGTCACATAACACTGACCTATAAACCCTTCTGGCAGGGGTGTGGGGGGGGGCATTCACCCTTTTCCCTCCTTCCCATGTACATGTTTAAGAAGCTTATTCCACCCACAAAAGAGGTGATTGAGTATTACTACTGTTGTTCCTGAAATTTAATTCTAGTTTCCAAGCACCTGGCTATGCGTACATTTCTGTCTTAGAAAACTGGTTGCCTCCCCCCAGCCGCCCCTGTCTGATGCAACCCATAGCTAGGGAAGTTACTTTTTAAAAGTACAGTGGACCCTTGTATAACAAGTGGTTTGTTTAACAGAAAATCCACTTAAAGGAAAAAAAAATTCCAGAGATAGGGGGAAATTGCTTAACAGAATTGCCTATGCACTTAAAACCTTGCACAGAATGGCACTTAAAACCTTGCTTTACTGGGAGGAATTTGGTGACCTTTAACTTAAAAAAAATTTTACACCTCTTGCCGATGATTTTCACTTATTCTTGTATTGTCTTCTCTTATTTTTTTTCTTCTTTTAATTTTTTCTCTTTTTTTCTTCGATTTTTTGCTGATGTTACTTTGTGTTTTATTGGTTCTTTTAACACTATTGTTAACCGCCCGGAGTTCCCTGGGAAGACGGGTGGTGCAAAAATAAATGAATAAATAAAAATATGGGGCAAATCTGTAAAACAGAAAAACAGTCGTGATTAGGGATTACTCTGTTTTCAATGCATTCCTTTGGGAAATGTGCACAAAGGAAAATTTGCTTGACAGAATTTCAGTTGGAACGAATCAATTCCTTTATGCAAGTTTCCACTGTAATTAGCTCCCACCGCCTCAAATCCCCAGCCCTGTTAAAAATAAGCTTAAGTGCTCCAAGGAAAGAAGCTCAGAAGCCGGACTGTGTGCCATATAAAAAGCAACAGAGTCGTCTCTTTGTAAATGGATTCTGTGCCGCTAAGAGCCGGCATTTAGCCTGTTTGGCGAAATGGTTTGGCTGTGTTATAAAAATGAAAGAAGGAAAAAGAAAAGTTAAATAGGTCCTTTGTTCCTCGGGCCAGGCCCTGCTGAAAAAAGGAGATAAAAGGGACCCAGACGGTGACGGGTGCTAATTAAAAGGGAGGTTGACTGAGGTCAAGGGAACAAAAAGGAAGAAAGAGAAAAGTAAAATTATGCAGGTCTTGCAAGGTTAGAAATGAGCCAACAGCAAACGCAGGCCATTCAGCCTTACCTTACATTGGTGGACCTATATTTATAAGGTTGCAATAAATGATACAGTGACAGAAACTGCAACCAACCAATGGGTTTTCATTTCCCCCAGTACCTTGACTCGAGTTACTCGCTCGCTGCATTCTTTGTGGTTACTGGCGTCTTCACATGTTATTACCTTGCCAGTGCTCGGTCGTGACAACTAGAAATGTGCCCTAGAGTTTGAATTGCCACCTCGACAAGCCCTGTGATGCAGTGGTTAAATGCCTGTGTGTGTTGTGTCATTACAGTCGTGACCGACGCTTTGTGACTTCATGTCCATGGAGTTTTCTTGGCAAATATACTGGAGTGGTTTGCCAGTTCCTACTCCAGGCGCCTACAGCACCTGGTATTCCCTGGTGGTCTCCCATCCAAGTACTAACCAGGGCCGACCCTGCTTAGCTTCTGAAATCAGGCGAGACGTAGCAGACTCAATGCTCACTCAGCCTTCCATCCTTCGGAGGTCGGTAAAATGAGTACCCAGCTTGCTGGGGGGGGGGAATGGGTAGCCTGCATACTGCAATTAAAATGTAAACTGTCCAGAGACTACTTGAAGTGGTATGGGGCGGTATATAAGCAGAATACTTTTTGACTGGTGATAGCTTATTTGTGTTGATAGCTTATTTTTAAGGTCCTTGTGCCCGGAATATTGTTCCTTCCTTGTAGTTTTGAAGCATACTCTTATGCTTGTTTTGCCAAGCCTTTTTCTCGTTCATTGCCGTGCCACTGCAAATTATCTCTAATTGTCAGTCATGGAAGCAGAAAGTTTGGTTCCCGATCCATTTTCTTAATGAGACAAGCTTTTTAGGATGGGTGGTCTTAGGTTAAGCTACGGCAGTAGCATATGTTAGTTCAGTAAATGTATACATGTGTTGACAGAGAATCATTGTGTGGGTATATGAGAAACGTAGAATAAAACATTTCTAACAGACATGCAAAAACAGAGCAGACAAGATAACTATGCTGGATTTTGTATTATAAATCACTAGTCCCAAGTGTTTAGGACTATGTGATGTATCAGCGAATTACTGTATGTGAGCAAATCCCACTAGGGTGGCTTTTTGCAGCTGTCTGATGGTGACTTTGTCATCTCCAATTTCTTCTTCTTCTTCTTCTTCTTCTTCTTCTTCTTCTTCTTCTTCTTCTTCTTCTTCTTCTTCTTCTTCTTCTTCTTCTTCTTCTTCTTCTATTGCTGCCTGGTAGATCATGGGGGTTGTGGTCACATTGGATGTAGGATTCTGGGAGTCATGATCTGGAAAAGGACTGTTCTCTGGTTATGCTTGTAGTCAGAAGGCACACACCATGCTTGGAGGAGGGTGTTTTATGAGCAGCATATAGGTCAAATAAATGTCTGAGGCGTGTTGTTCTTGGCTTGCTGTTATCTGTTCATTTTAAGTAATGGAACTTTCCATTCTTTCTCTTAATATCTCAGTGGGACATACTGAGACTGTAAGTGACAGTGGATGAGGAAAAGGGGTGGACTACTCTGGGGAACTTGAGGCTTATTCTGTTCTGTGAATCCCTTATTTCTGCCCAGAGGAATTAAACAAACAACAACAACAAAGAAAGATCCAAAATGTGGCAACAGAAATGAGTCAGAATACGTCAGTCCTTTTCTCTGCCAAATACAGAAGGCGTAACACAACCCGAGAACAAAGTGACAACTCTGGGACCACAGAAAACAATAAAGAGATTAGGCTTACAGAATGACCGCCTCATGGATGTTAGGCAGCTGAGAGAGGATGTAAAGAAGAAGATATGTGGTAGAAAGATCCATCTGGAATATAACTTGCTTGCCAACTGTTTTCTCCAGAGTCTCAATGTAAACCATTAATAAAGACATTTCAAAGTTGGTTTTATTCCCTGGAGATCGGTGAGGGCTGTTTCAGAGGACCAAGCTCCCCTGGTCTTGTCATGCCATTCCTATCAAAATCACACCAGCAATTAAGTTATAATGAGCCTCTTTGGGGAGGGGGAGGGGAGGAGGAAAGTCACCAGAGACTTGGGTCAGACTGTCACTCTTAATGACTGTTCACCATCAGTGCTGTGGAAAATTAATTATGTGTTTGGCTTAATTAACAAGTAGATCCCTCTGCCGGTCCTGGACACAGAAGGGGGAAAGCGATCATAGATATAAGGTGACGGGTAATGAAAAATGACTATCCCTGTTGCGCTTTGCACATTTTCGTATGAACTGGAAGCAAACGACACCAGCAACAAAAACCAGCTATTTGGGGTGGTGCTTTTAAAAAAATCAATGTCCCTCCTGAAATTTCCACTATCCATTTTCAGCAAAGAGCAGAGACAACTGCTGGATATCTCAGTAGTTTGGGCATGGGGGTTCAATCCTCCTGCCATGCCTCCTTGACTTGATGACCCAATGGGTCCCTTCCAGCTCTCCAGTTCTGTTATGATGATGAAATGTTACCCATAATACTCCCCTGGGGCCGCCTTCCAAGAGATCCTTTGCGTTGCTGAGTTGCAAGACCAGGAAAAGGGGATGACCCAAAGGACTCAAGAGATTTTGCTCTCACAGGGTACTTCTGGCGTTCTGTGGGACAGTCTTCCCAGAATCCCCCAGTTGGCCAAGTCAACGGTCTTGCTCCCCTGTGGGATTCTGGGAACTAAGATCCACCAACGCCCTGCATCATATCGGGGAAAACCAGAGGCATAGCTAGGGGTTCCAGAGCCCGGGGCAACAGTCAGTTTTTGCACACACACACACACACACGTCATTGCAAAATATAATCTGGATAGTGGGGGGGGCAGCGGCGGGGGGGGCGGCAGCAGTAGGCAATTTGGCACCCCCTAGTTGCTGCACCTGGGGCACCCCGCTCCCTTGCCCTCTCCATGCTATGCCCCTGGGGAAAACCTGGTCCAGGTTTTCACCTACAAAAACCAGACATTTGCAAACTGGGTCTCTGTTGACTTGGAGATGACAAGGGGAATCAGGTAAGGCTGTTTCCCCCCCTTTTCTGGGAACATCCTGCCAATCCACAGAAAGGACATCTCTTTAATCACGTACTGTTTTCAAAGGAGCACCGTTGTCAGCCAAGCAGTGGAGGAAAACATATGTCAAGACAAAAGAGAATCATTCTGCCCTGATATTTCATATCTCCTTTCCTTTACTCATTAACTTTTTTAAAAAAAGGGGGGGGAGGTGTTATACACTTAACATCTCTAAATGAGCATTGCCACCCCTCTAATGCAGATATCTTTTTCGGTATGCGTGCAGAAACGTGGCCGGTGTATAGAAGGGACAAGACTCGATCATTTTCAGGGAGTTCTACTGCTCTGTTTGTTTGTTGTGGCCGAGGACTTTGGGACAAACAAATAGCAGAATATAAATTACATTACTCAGGGATCCGCTAAATAAAACATGCCTTTGGAGGCATAAAAACCAGAGAGGTTTGTTAAATATTTTAGTACCTCTGCCTCTTCCGTGGCCCCCTCTCTTCATTCCCCTCCCCGGCCAGCCTCTTCTTGCGTCCCGAATGACAAAATGTTTTGGACCATAACGTGAACATGTGCTGGATTAATTTTAAAAATAGCAGCCTCTCTCCAACATAGGAAACATCCCCCTTCGCTCTGCCTCGAGAGAGTTTGGTGGAATCAATTTCACCCAAATTAAACAGGGCTCAAGAACTCCATGAGCAAAAAAGCAAGTCCATTTATTAATCAATAAACGGGCTTGGATGCCAAAAAGGCTGTGTTGTAGGGGACTTTTTTCTTCTTTTTCTTCTGGAGATATTTTTATGATCCTCAAGGCAAACCTTGCTTATATTGTGTAAATTAATGGCACTGGGGGGAACCATTTTCATATTTCCTAGGCAAGAGGTTACGTCTTAATTTATTTGCATCTTATTTGTATGAACACAAAGTGACGGAGCCTTTACCTTCATTTTTATTGAAAGAGGGTCCCCCAATCCGTCTTTTGGAAGAACTGTTCAAATATTTCCTCTAATTGCATTTCACCGGATCCGTGCTAAATATAGCAAACCATGAGATGATTTGTGACACTGTTTCTGCAAATAATCTGTGGACCTGTTTGCCTGCAGGGGGAAGGGCAAAGCTCACCCCAAACAAGGGGCCCACATGCAGCTGCCAACCTACGCCATGCCCCAAATCATTGCTCATAAATGTGCCCTTGGTTCCTCTGAGGAAAAAAAAAAGGGGGGGGGGAATCATTCTACCGTATGCTTTGGGGAGCCAGCTCCCTCTGCCCCAATTCTCCAAAATGCACACATAAAAAAACTATGTGACCACTAGGAGGCGCAAAGAAGCTTTTTTATTATCAAAAAAAAATTTTTTTAAAGAAAAATAATTCCAGGGAAGGTGAGGGGTGGGACCCTTCCAAGGTCCACAGGTGGGTGGTGTGGCCCTTGTATTTCAGTTGTCCACCCTGAGATGGAAAGCTGTGAGCAGACTGGTGGGGTGTCCTCTGCTACACACCTCATGTTCTTCTGACTTGGACTCCAGGAGGGGCATAGATATTGGGAAACTTTGGACAGCCATCGGGGATCCATTGCTATGGTGGGGAGGCGTGTGACCTCCAGGCTTAAAAGGACGGTACCTCAAAATGGCAGACACAGTGGATTGGCATCAGGAGACAGGGATCTAGTGGCCTCATGTGCTCCCAGAGACATCTGGCAGGGCCACGGTGAGAGACAGAGAAGCTGGACTCCATGGGCCCTTGGCTTGATCCAGCAGGGCTCTTCTTACGTTCATATGCCAACTCCTCCCTGCCTTTTTTTAGACCCTTGAAACTATCATCCTAGTGCTTCTTAAGTAGGATTAATTGCCTTTTGAAGGCGCCACTAGCCCCTCCACAGGACATAATTTAACACATTATTGGAAACAAGAGGTGTTGCCAGGGGTGTTGTAGGAATGTGTTTGACTTTGGAATGGAGAAATCCAAGTTCCAGTCCTCACTGAGGTGTAATACTCTTAATGTGACCTGCCTCAGATAGTTGCTGTGAGGGAAAGAGAATCCGATAAATCACTGAGAGGTCACCAGAGGAAAACTGGTGTGAAAACACACCAGTATCCCCCCAGTTTCAGTTATCTGCTGCCTGAAAAAAAAAGGATGGAAGGCTGAGAGAACCTTGAGCTGGCTAGCGGGGATTGAACCCCAGGTCGTGAGTACCGTTTGGGCTGCAGTACAGCCGTTTAACCACTGTGCCATTAAGCTCCTTTGGATTAAACTAAAAAAAGCCCCCAGAAATGTGGGTTTTCAAGATGGATTACTAGGACACGAGCCACTAGAGAGAACCGCAGCAACTACGAGGGAGGAGATGGTGGTGGTGGTATCTGTGGCATCCTTCACTACAGAGGAGGGGAGGCCGCCAGACGTCACGTGGCCCAAAGCCAGATTTTAGATGGGTTCTTTTTGGACTACTTATCCCAGAATCCCCCGAACAGCATGGCTCGATTCAGGTCTCTCATAATGTGTGGGGGGGGTATTCCTGGCTGGCCCAGTGGGTTGGTTTGTTGATACTATTTTGAATTGTTGTAAGCCGCCTTGGGTCCCTTTGGGGAGAAAGGCGGCATAAAAATAAAGTTATTATTATTATTATTATTATTACCCTGCTCAGGTACTGTTAACATCAAGGACTGAGTGACGGCCATCTTGCAGATCTTTCTTTGCATGAGAACGGCAGGTCAAAAGGAGGCAAAATAATAAACTTAATCGTCAGCACTTCCTTTCCACGGACACTCATGAAAGAAGACAGGTTGACTCTCAGAAAGTTAATGCCCGCCGGGTCACTCTTAATTGTTCCTGGCGTTTCCTAAGGCGAGCCGTGATGAATGGCTCGAGGGCGGCTCAGGTAACGGGTGAGTAAGCCAAGAAATTCCCTTGTTTGGTTTCGTTCTGGCAAGAGAAAAGGACAACAGCGAAGGAGAACCACGGCCAGGAAGAGCTTCATCGGCTGCTGGGTGAAAAATCAGTTCAAGCCCATTTGTTCATATTCAATTTTTTTTCCTCCTGCACGCTCAAGGTGGCTCTCCATGGCTGACCTCCTTCCCAGACACCCTGGCAAGGGAGCTCTAACACCCCGTGAATTTCGCGGCTGAGCAAAGATTCAAACCCAAGTTCTCCAAGGTTCAGCCTGAAACTTGAACCATTTATACCTCACTGTCCTCTTTCTTCGTATTCCACTTACTAGTCAGGATTGCGACAGGAGCCTTCCTAAAAGGTCTGTCCATCAAGGCCAAGTTAACAACGACAAGGGATGTCCAAAGTGCACCTGTATTGAAGCGCCATGAAATATTTACACCGTGCTTTCAAATCTTGGTAGTGTATATATCTTGCCCTGGTTAAACTTTCCTTTGAATTTTTTTTTTAAACTTCAGGGGAGGGATGGAAATGTCCCCAAAATATCAAGAGGGTGTAGCCTGGGCTGACTGGAGGGGGTCAGGTTTTGAGTGAAGGTGTAGCCCTGACCGACCGATGCTTTTCACAGAAACACAGAATGTTTGTTCCTTAAATGGACTCGCACCTGGGATATGGGATTGTGGCAGTTTTAGCCAAAACCTGGTTGTTGTCGTTGTTGTTGTTGTTGTTGTCGTCGTCGTCGTCGTCGTCATCATCATCATCATCATCATCATCATCATCATCATCATCATCATCATCATCATCCTTTTCCATGACCCTTTTCAGGGTGTTCCAGGTAGAGCAGTGGTGGCCAAACTTTGGCCCTCCAGATGTTTTGGACCACAACTCCCACAGTCCTTTGTCATTGGCAATACCGGCTTGGAATTCTGGGAGTTGTGGTCCAAAACATCTGGAGGGCTGAAGTTTGGACACCACTGAGGTAGAGAAAACTCAGAAATGGTTCCCTTCTTCTGGGACAGTGCAGCGTGCCCAAGGCCACCCAGGCTGGCTCTTCTTCCAGCAGGCCCAGTGGGGACTCGAACACCTGACCTCTGGCTCGGCCTCCAGGTATAACCATTGAGCGAAACAGCCAGTTTCGTTCCTCTCTGAAAAGTCTGAAATGGTCTGCGGGATTTCTCAACTCTTTGCTTGGCAGGCTCTTGGGTGTCACACAGTTCAGACCAAGTCTTTTAATGCCCAAAAGAGAGAGGGGGGGAAAAAACCTTAAAATATTTGCTGTGTTTAAACATTGCTTGAGAGAGAGAGAGAGAGAAAAGTTGGGCTCATCCCCAACCTTCACAAAGCACAACACTGTGTTCCAGAAACACCCTTGGGACCAGACAACGTCATGTGGGAACCGCTGGACCCTGGGAATATCCTAAGAAGGTTATCTGGGGGCAGCCATCTTCTTTCTCTTCACGGCCGCCCGAGGAAGAATGCTTCATCCTCATGGCATCCCTCGTTCTCCGTGATGCAAGCAGCCCCATTTCAAAGGGGACAGCCTGACTTTATCAAAGTACACAGCTTGGTTTTTTTAAATTATTATTAACTTGGGAGTTCATGAACAAGCTTGAATTCCACAGCATGATCGCCCGGAAAAACAACACCCAAAGAATGCGGGGGAATGTGAGAAGTGCAAATATACGTGAAGCCCCACTTTGAGAATAACAGCCCCCCCCGCAATCAAACCCAGAGGGGGTGCGCAGATTCTATGTTTGCCCTCAGCGACAGAGGCCTAAGCTGCAGTCCTGGCTCAACCGATGATGCACTCCTGCCCCCAAAATATGTAATTTACCATGGAACGCCGGCCTTTATTCCAGAAACTGGGATGGGTGTGTGTGTGTGTGTGTGTGTGTGTGTGTGTGTGTGTGAGAGAGAGAGAGAGAGAGAGAGAGAGAGAGAGAGAGAGAGAGAGAGAGAGAGAGAGAGAGAGAGAGAGAGAGAGAGACTCTGCCAAATGAAGAGGTCTAGCTTTCGGAACTGAAACAGGCTTTCAAGGTGTGTGCCCTCTGGGTTTTCCAGGAAATGGCAAATTAAACTGGGAAAGGTGGAAGGCAGTGGGAAAAGAGGACGACGAAATATGAGATGGAGTGTTTCCTTAAAAGAAGCCACAGTCTTGAGACTACAAGACTTCAGCAGGGCAGCTGGAGGCAAGACATTTTGGGGATCACTCATTCATAGGGTCACCACAAGTCGAGAGCAATTTGATGGCACATAACACCAGTAGCAGCAGGCCTGTACCACAACAGAACATTTTGCTAAATAAATAGTAGCATAAATGATGTATTTTTCCATGTATAAGACTATATTTTTTGCCTCTAAATTCATTAGACTAAAAATTGAGGGTCGTCTCATGTACAGAAGTCAGCTGAGGAGAGAACCGCAAGGTTGCGAAACTGTAATTTTTGGGTTGGAAAAGTGTGTGTGTTTGTGTGGTGGTGGTGGGGTCATCTTATACAAGGTGGCACACTGTACATAAAATACTGTAATTCTTGAAACACCTTCGCCATCTCTGCTTCATTTAGCAAATGATTTAGCAAACTATTGTCATAAATTAAGAAACTGCATCGCAAACAACGTTCAGCCTAATTCAGACACCCCACGGCGGCTCCCTGAGGCCTGAGAAGACCAGCCCTGAGTTAGAAAGAGGCAAGGTAACCTAAAACCAACCAAGTGATATCCAAAGTAGGGTAAACCCATGGAATAACAGGCATGTTTAGTGGAGACTAGAGATGGGCACGACTCATCGAAATTTTCATTTTCGTTTTCTTTTTTTCATTTCGTTTCGCAACGAAAACGAAAACGAAAAATTTTCAGAAGCAAAACGACAACGGAAACAAAACGAAAAATTTTGCCGTGTTTTTCGTTTTTGTTACGGCGGACACATTGCATTGAAAAGAATGCTAACGAAACGAAAATTTTTCATTTTCGTTTATGTTTTTCGTTTCGTTTCGTACGAAAATGAAAACGAAAAATGTGCAAAAAAAAACCCCCTGAAAAACAAAAACGAACCGAAACGGACCCCCTAAACTAAAAACGAAAAACGAAAAATTATTTTTTTGAGTCGTGCCCATCTCTAGTGGAGACACACGAGAGGGCCTTCTCTCTCCCTGCTTCTAGACTGTGGAACTCCCTTCCACTGGAGTTCAGGCTGAGGCATCTTCACGGTCCTTCCTGAAGCAAGAGAAAACCTTGGTCTTCAGGTCAGATTCCCCTCAATGGCTAGCTTTCTTTGTGGGATTTGTAAAATGGATTTTGTGCCTTATTGCTTTGAATGTGTTTAAGGTGTTGCTTTGGCTTCCAGTGGCATCGGTTTGATCTTTGTTAGTATTTGAATACTTCCTGTTTAACTGTAAATATTGTTTTGTAATGATGTAAACTCCCTTGGCTCCTTTTGAGGGAGAGAGGCAGGTAAAACATATTTTAAACAAAATAAACAGAGGAATGCTTGCTGTCACTAAGCAGTGTGTTGGCTCTCCTCAATTCTCCTTCCAACGAGACAGGGAGACTGCCAGCGGTCTGAGGGCATAAATTCTGTACCCTCCTCTCTCACCCTTTAATCTTCATTTCACTGCCTCTGCGCTCCAGCAAAATTGACTTAGCACAACGCAACCCTAGTTAAAAATACAACAGAACTGGATTTCTATTGATATTTTGTTTGGCATGACAATGCTGAAAGCTTCATCTGGCCGTCAGCACGCAAATCTATTTCCTTTAGCAGCTCTTTCCCTGCGTTACAGAGTTATACTTCAACACTAAAGTAACAAGCTTTATCGATGCCATTAGTAACGTTTGTTCCTTTCAAAAGTTCCTTTTAAAAGGCGGTTTAGAGATATTTGGACAAGGAGTTTGGTGCTATTCTTTTAGTGACTATAAGCGGCCGGGAAAACAATAACATTGTTCAATTCAGCCTTTCTTATTTTTATAATGCCTATGTGCGTTAACAGAATCATCTAGTTGGAAATACTAGCGTGAGGTATTAATAACACCGCATGATGGATTATTTGTGACGAGAGTAACAAAAGCCACAACTTGATTTCTCAGAAGTAATGAACAATCCGTGAGTTCCTTTTTGAGATGCAATATCTTGATCGCTGTTGATGAGGCACCAAGTTTAATCGGATTTCTCCAGGAAGGGTCAGGCCAAGAAGCAAGATGGTGCATTTAGAAGATATAACTTGGGGATTCGTCCGTTTCGTGCTAGGTTCTGAACAAATCAGCTTCCGAAGGAGCCAAAGCACCTGCATAGGCCCAGTTGTGACAGAACCATTTATTTAAGACATCAGCAATCTGGGGGAACCGGTGGGTTTGCGGCATTGTTTATTTTATTTTATTTTAAAGAACTCTTCTTTAAAACTGCATGTTCAAGTCTACTATTAATACAACCCCATCTGAGCTTGGAAAAGTTCAGGGTTTTTTTTTCTTTTCTTTCGAGGGGGATTCAGGCAATTCTCCTCCTCTGAGGCAACAGCAAACCCTCCCCCCCCCGCCGGGGACAGCATCCATCAAGGTTCCCCATACCTATTTGTAAGTCAAAATCCCAACATGAGATCCTTTGTCAGGGAAAGGAACACAAAGTTCTACAGAAGATCCTGAGAGCGTCCCTCTATCCACTTTACTCCTGCCCTGCATTACTGAGATGTAAAAAATAATGCAGGGCAGGAGTAAAGTGGATAGAGGGATGCTCTTCTCCCTCTCACAAAATACCAGAACTAGGGGACATACACTCAAATTGAGGGCTGGGAGAGTAAGAACAGACAAAAGAAAATATTTTTTCACCCAGCGTGTTGTTAGTCTGTGGAACTCCCTACCACAGGAGGTGGTGATGGAATCTGGCCTGGATGCCTTCAAAAGGGGATCAGACAGATTCCTGGAGGAGAAGTCCATCATAGGTTACAAACCATGATGGAGATGTGTCATCTCCAGGCTTAAAACCGGGGTACTTCAAGGGTCAGAGGCAGGGGAGTGGTATCAGGAGACAGATATCTAGTCTCGTGTGCTCCCAGAGGCATCTGGTGGGGCCACTGTGAGATACAGGAAGCTGGACTAGATGGGCCTTTGGCCTGATCCAGCATGGCTCTTTTTATGTTCTTATGTCTAGTTTCGGGGTTTTTTTTTTTTTTTTTTTTTTTCAAGGATCCCACTGGTTCCTCTGGCTGTGGGGAATGGTTTGCTTGCTTCTCCATCTCTTTTGGGGCCTTTCCAAACCTACAAATAGCCCTCCCATGTGGTCTTAACCTTTCCTTAAATACCCGCTAGCTCATTCCAAGGAAGGCTGCCAACCTTGTTGTGGTCTTCGTTTGCTCTGTCCGACAGGAGCTTCGTGCCCAGAAAGCAGCTGAAGGTTTCCTCTGTAGACAGATGGGCCAGAGAAGGGGGAAACTTTGGTCTCCTGAAGTTCGGAGCAGCAGCTCGGAACGCTGCTCCGAAGGCACAAGGGTAGGGCTGCTTGGGGCCAAAGCACTGAAACAAAACAAGCCGTGACTCCCATTTCTATGGGGCGATTGCCAGCCGGGAGACAGGAAAAGGCTTCAGCGCTGCAAACATCAGCTGTTCTGTTCTGTTCTTATGGCTGTCCACTGATGATGCGAATAACAATATTCTCCCCCACCCCTGGCTCAGCTTTTGCAAAAGTATAGGATCTTTTTTTTTTTCTAATATCGATCACCAGGAAATCTCTTATTACATTGCATTGGGCAGCCCCCCTGCAAATACAGCTCCTGTAAAGACTAAAGCAGGCCTGCCCAACAGGTAGACCATGGGCTACCGGTAGCCCGTGCAGGGTTCAGAAGTAGCCCACCAGCCATCAATAAAAAAAGTGAGGGGATAAGTTCTCCACCCCTCCCTCGCCCATCCCAAGGACCACCACTGCCCCAGCAAAGTTTTGGGTCTGCCAGACCACTGTCTCAGCTGAGCAGGGCAGTTCAAGGGCCATGGCACATTGAAATCTGTTCCCTCCAGAATGGATTAATGGGTTTTCAATGCATTCCTATGGTAAACCGCTGCTCTACTTACATTTTTTTAAAAACTTATGAGCATGTGCTTGGAATGGATAAAATTCGTAAGTAGAGGTTTTAGTGTAGTAGCCCTCAGGCACTTTGGGCTGGAAAAACCAGACCTTGGCCTGTTCAAAGTTGAACAGCCCTGGACTACAGGATGGATACCAGGCCATTTTAATGGAAAAGAGGTCTAGTCACTGTTCATGCATGGTGCCTGAACAGAGCTTCCATATTCAGCCACAGTATACCTCTCGGCACGTAAAGGCGGCCCTTAAAGAACCACCTGCTTCTGTGCTGCTGAGAGACCCGTAGCAGTCCATAGCGAGACAAGGCTGGAGACATTACTTTTGGGGTACAGAATCTTTCTCACCAACTGCTGGAGAGCTCCATGGCTTAAGCATCTGGTTGTGGAGCCAGAGTTCACGGGTTCGATTCCCCTACTGGGCCTCCTTGATTCAGAGGGTCCCTTCCAGACGTGCAGTTCTAGGAAGGCAATGGTGATGAAGCAATCCAACAGCTTGCAAGGGAGGATGACTCTTTTAGAAATGTGTCCTAAAAATGGCCTGTCGACAAGCTATTCTGGACTACAACACCCAGCGTTAGGGCTACCATTGATCGTACCTGCTGTGGAATTCCAAGAACGTCCATCTATAGTAAAATCAGGGCTTTCCAACCATGACTGTGTCCGTCCTGGCATATGAACCAGGACGGGAAGAAAAGGTGGCCAAAATTTAGCTATTTAGACATTTTGGACTACAAGTCCCATAAGTCCCATTGGTGACACAGGCTGGGAATTCTGGAAGTTGTGGTCCCTGAAATAGGTCCTGCCCAAGGTTCGCCATCGCCACTCCCTGCATTCAGACCTCTGGCCAGCTGCATGCACATGTTAGCCTAGTCTGAAACCCCGCCCCCACTTTGCCAGCCCCACCCACTTTTGTCTCCTGTCCCACCTATGAGACCTCAGGCTCCACCCACTGCTGGCCCTGGCCCCGGCCCCCTCTTGAGCACATGGTTCCAGGTGGATTGTCCTTAAAGCAATGCAGGAGCTGGATAGAAATGCCTTCTTATTTGCTTTCTAGGAACTGGCTTGTGTTTTTAGGTGCAAAAGCAATGTTAGAATTCCGATCCATTAAGCGGAAGGGGTGGGAGGGGAAATCTCAGTTAGAATCAGCCCGTTCTCACTTGTTTTCACTTGAGCACAGTTGTTCGGCAAAGAACATCACTAGCAGGAAACAGCAAATGCACCGAGGGACTTAGCGAATAAAGCTTTCTTTATTGCCAGAAACCTAAAATAGGAAAGTGAAGCTGTAAAGGGCAGGGGGAAATAAAACCTTATGAGCTAATAAAGCAATCTTAAAATGATGGATTCCCCTCCCCTCTTCCGTCCCTCTCTTATTCGGCCCGATGCATTTTTAATGGCCCTTGATGTAGCTATTAGGTTTGTAATTGAAGGAGAGAGAAAAGACTTCGGGCTTCTCTGATTTCATCCTTTCCCTTTGGTTTGTTTCATCTTGGCCTGCTTTTCCTCAAGGTCCCGGGTTCAAATCCCGTTAATGACATCATAACACGTTTGAAGGGCACTTACTCATTGAGATAGTCCTCATAAGTCATACCTTGTTAGGAGAGTTCCAAAAATACAGGTTGCTTCAGCTGTTCCACGTGGACATACCAGTTGTAGCTGGTTTTATGACCGCAGGTCTTTTGTAACGTTAACAGGCATTGATTGCACCATCAGGATTAAACTTGCCAAAAATGCTTTTCCACAGGCCCTCCCGGGAAACAGAGTGAGTTGACCACCTCGGGGGGGGCGGGAGATGCTAGGAGGGAGTTGGTAGCAAGGCACTGGAGAGCTGTGTGCAACAAAAGCTGACCCCTTAAGCTGGATTCCAATGTTTGAGGTGCTGTGGATCCATTCCAGGTTTGCATTACCTCTTTACTGGAACTGTCCAAGGTGCTGGAACTATTTTCAGGTATTCATTGCATTGGCGCACTTCTGCATAGTGGAGAGTAAAACCTGGAATGGAGCCCCAGACAGCCCCCTGAAACTGGAATCAGCAGCCCCATTTTCCATCGCCAGCACAGACTGTGGCTGTGGGGAGGGGGAATTCTAGGAGCATTGGTGTAAGAGGGTGTGTGTGAGTGAGGATTTCTCCAAAGCCTGCCACCTCTTGCAAACCAAGCATACATGTTCAGGTTTTTCTACGTTGTTGTCCTAACCTAGGGATGAGCAAGACCAGCCCTGTCTATTTAGACCCTTGCTTGCCACTCGCCTCATTCCCATCCCTCAAGGAGTCATGCAACTCCTTCCATCATCCGGACAACAAGGGCCCGTTGCTTTAATTACACAGTTGGGTGATTTGGAGCTTGGTCTCGTGATGGCAAAGGCAGAAGGCTGCCACCTCCAGGGACCAATGGCCCTTTGTGCAGGGGGAACAACAATTGCTCATGACCCCGGGCCATGCATTCTCCCCACCCACTCCTGTAAAACAACAACAAAAAACAAAACAATGGGGCATTTGTTGGGGGCAAACAATGCATGCTGTTGCTTCCTCCCCCCCCCGCCAACAATGGAGAGGGGTGGGGTGGATGCAAACCAGCTGCTGCCACCAGAAGCTGGCCCCTAGCCAGTTTAGGAAGGTTTGGAGGGCAAGGCCCTTGAGCTGGCCGAGGGGGGAGAACAAGAGGAGCGAATATGCCACCTCGGAATGGAGCTACTGGACTCCACTCATCTGTAAGGGGCATACATTCCACCCGGTGTTGAAGGCTGCCATGTGACCACAGAGCAGCAGAATAAAAATTTAAACGCCATCTTGGGCTCCTTGCAGAAAATGCGGTGGGAGAGAACAACCAAAAGTCAACTTGAACACAGGATGCTCTTTCTAGCATAAATGCCCCCCTTCTGCTTTTAGGCACTCCAGGAAGATTACTTTTACCAGTCTGAAGACCAGAAGGCTCAGCCTACGACAACTCCCTACTAACCAGATATTTACAACACGGCACAGCTGGGAAACTTGACATTTTCGAATTACAGTAGGACCCCAGTATCCGCTGGGGATTGGTTCCAGACCTTCCCCTGGATAATGAAAACCATGGATAAGAGGGAATGCAACCCCCCACCCCCCAAAATGTGTGATACTTGCTTCCTTTATAGCTGCAGCTTTATGTCAGTACCTAGCTTTACAGTAGCTTGCCTTATGGCTGATATTTTGCTACAGGAGCTTGCTTTACAGCTACTGTTTGTGACAGTAGCTTGCTTTGCAGCTGTTGAATAATCCAATTACGTTTTTCCTTTGCCAGCCGTGGATAAGTGAATCAGTGAATAATGAATCAGTGGATATGGCGGGCCTACTGTACAGTGATAAGGGGATCCCTTGGCTGCTTTGGCCTGCAGGGTGTGGGATTCTGGGAACTGTCTCTCACCTAAGAAAACCTGGCTGGATAGCTCAGTAGTTTAAGTCTTTGGCTGTGGAGACGGAGGTTGAGACTGCGAATCCCCACTGGGCTTCCTGAGACAACAGCCAGCCTGTGTGCCCTTGGGACAGCTGCACCGTTCTTCGGCACCCCTAGTGGAAGGCAATGGTAGTGCAGTTCTGAGCACTGTACCTGGATAACCCTGAAAAGCATTGCCATACGCATTTTTGCTTTTCGTCCAAGAAGTTTCGCCCTCCCACCTGTGCAATAAACACACGCATGCCAATAAAAGAAACATTTTTCATTTGCAGGGGGATGCCCTGTGAATTCTAGCCCTGTTGAATGGGAGGCGAAGGAGACCCAAGAATGTACTGGTCTAAACCTGGCGCAAGAATCAGAGCATTGCACAAATCACTTTTAATTCTGGATCACATGAAGTCTCCTCTCCTCCTCCCTGCACCTGACCTCTCTTAGCATCACCGTAAAGTTACAAAAATAGATATGGCAGAGGCAAGTACATTGCTCTCCACTCCAACAGAGCCACCATTTGCGAATGTACGAGGAATCAGAGGGCGCCATCTAGTGGTTGTGGGTTGCTGAAATGCCAGAATAAAACAACACAGAATCTGTCCATTCCTCTTTTTAGACGCCTGCCATTTCCACGTTAAGGGTTGTTTTTTGTAAAGACGATTTCCCCAGATTTTGCTCAGTTGTAGTTTCCCCACAAATACCCCTTATGAGCAAAACTGTTGTGCTCAAAAAAAGAGGACCCAACTGCTTCTAGGAAAACCGTCTCCTCCTGTGTCTGATGTGACTGTTTATGCCTTTGTGTCTTTTGGCAGGCAATCCTGTTTTTTAATGATCTGTTATCCACTTGCTTACTGGTTTTAATTGTTGTTTGTTTATTGTTGGCTTTCATGTAAACCACCCAGAGTTCCTTTGGGAAAGTCAGCGTGGTCCAGAAACGCAAAAATAAATAAAATAGTGTTACCTTGTATAAAAGAATTAATTCGTTCCAAATGAAATTCTGTGAAGCAAATTTTCCTTTGTACAGGTTTCCCATAGGAATGCATTGAAAACGGATTCATCCCTAATTGCGACCGTTTTTCCTGTTGCATGCATTCGCCCCATAGGCAATTCTGTTAAGCGATTTTCCCCTATCTCCAGAATTTTTTTTTCCTTTAAGCGGATTTTCTGTTAAACAAACCGCTTGTTATATATATTCGAGGGTCAACTGTAAATAAATAAAACACACCTCTCCTCCCACCAGCCAGATGGAAGCCCAGCCCAGGGGTTCTACATCAGGCCACAGGACAAGGGTCCGGCAAGATGCGGCCGCAAGTCCAAGAACCAGAATGTCAAGGGCAGCTGTGCAAGTGAGGCCATAGATAACTCCATGGTTTAGAGGTGCCTTGTTTCGGAGTTGGGAGTTCAGTTCCTATGTTGTCCTTGTCAGGGGCTGGACTCAGTGTTCCATGAAGTCCTTTCCAACTCTGAAGTTCTATTATCAATGTATTTCTTCTCTGAAAATATGGATCAAGAAGAGGAGGTTCTAATTAAGATGGAGAACGCCAGCGTTTACGAGGACGGCAACCCAACAGCCACCCGGGAGGCCGTCGCGATGGTCAAACGCTCAAGGTTAAAAGCAAGAAAGAAAAGAAGAAGAAAAAAAACTGGCATGTTTCAGGTTCTTTGTAAGCAGCTCAGGGGACCTTTTGTTGTAAGGCTGCCCAGAAACCTTGCAAAGCAATTAACGGCAGCTCCTTTCTCCGCTCCAGGTTCAGCTCAGCAAAGCAGTCCATGTCCCAATGGCAGACCCTGCCAGCGGCACTAGAATAACCAGAGGTTGCTCAAGAGCTAAAGGACGTCTGTTCATTTCCCTACCGGTGGCAGATCAGCTGGCTACTGCAATGTGGTGGGGTCATCACAAAATAAGGACGTCATCTGCAGGGCAGATTTGACAAGACGTGGAGTTCTGAAAGCATTGCGTGCCTGGAAGGAAACTATTGTCCAGAAAGATGCCTCCATGGGTGGTTCGATTCACCGCTATGTCAAAGAGACCGATCAAACAGAACATCCCTCTTCCCAGGTGGTTCACCTCCCCCCCGGGGTGTTGTTGGGACTCCCAAATCCCGTCAGTCCCAGCCAAGATATACTGAAGAATGCTGGGAATTCTAATATGGCAATATCCAGAAGGTTAGGGAGGGGTGCTCTCTGCCACTAGTGATCTAGGGGAAAGACAGGTATCACACTTTTCTCAAAGCCCATCCTCCCCGGTTATGGAGGCTAAGGCTGTTTGGGAGTTGGGAACTGCCCGTCCCTAGTCAAGGATCAAGTTGAAGACCTTGCCAACACAAAGGCCAAGCGTGCAAAAACAAAACAAAACAACAACAACACATCCATCAGTGGAAACATGGGAGAGCCAACTATGCAACACAGAGAGCTCGTTGTTAGAAGCAGAAATCCCTTAAGTGCCAAAAAGACATCTGATTGTCATAACCCCAGCTTTTCTTGGCTTCTGCCGTTTGCAAATTGGCTTTCCTTGTTTCGATGCCCTGTTGAAATCTGGTCTCCGGAAGGCTAGTTGCTTCCTGCTTCTAATGCATCTGTTTGCAATGTACAGAGGTTGGCCCAAGGCTGCCAATCGCCATTTTTCAAGAAGGCCCGTGGAAGAAAATTGGTCTGGGTTGATTTTATTGAATACCAATGACCGAGTTACCTGTTAATACAAACGATTCCCCAAATCATAAGCACCCCCCCCCAGTTTCTTTTCTTCCTAGGTGAAAGAAGACATTCGTTTCTTTTCTTTGGGAAAAGTGAGGGTCACGGAGGGGGGTGGAAGAAGAGAAAGGAAGGGGGATGAGTAATAAAAGGAAGTTACCACTGCTCTCCACACCAAGATCAACCTGCAACACACAAGGTCGCCTCTGTTTCACAAAGACCCCTCTTCACAACCGAATCCCTTGCCTTCCTAATCCGGTTTATATATTGGAGGCAGGGAAGGAATGCAAGAGGGAAAGTATGCTTAAAAACTCCAAACCATGCAATGAACAAATAAAATAAAATTTAAAAATAAAAATAAAAATAAATCCCCAAAATATTCAAGGAAACTTTGAAGGGACAGCCATGCCGTCCAAATCAAGATCCCTTTTACACGACCCCTAAGATCCGCTGGTAGCTTAAATTCGGATCCCCCCAGCCAGATATCATGTGGGTTTTGTTCCTCTTGTTGTGTCCCCACCCTTCCGCACTCTGTTGCTTCTGTCTGTCTTGAGGGGAGAGAAAAAAAGGAGAAAAAATGCAGGCTCACCTCCGCCTGCCCTCGGAGCAGCCCGGTAGGGATTCCTGTCTGTTAAAGGGGCGGCAGGGACAACTAAAACAAACAGAAGGCGAGGAGAGCCCGTCATCCACAGCTTTACAATCCGCATCTGAATTTTTTTTTACCTCCGGAGACCAGGTACTTGTAAAGTGCGCTGGGGCATGCTTAAGTGGGCGTGGGCATACTTTTTTTTTAAAGTCCGCTGCTGGTGGGAAAACAATTTTATGCTGTGGATCTGCAAGTGATTTGCAGCAGATTTTAGGGGTCGTGTAAAAGGGCTCATGGACCCAAATAAAAACTACCCCTGTAGGATGGCAGCAGCTGCAACTCGGACCGTGCCCATGATGCCTGCTTGTAGGGTTTCTCATGAGCAAGTGTTGAGGCATGCTCGAGCGTAAGGCAAAAGGACAAGAGAGAAATCAAAAGCGATTTAAGAAGGTGCACGTTGTTGCCTTTTCAACAACCATTAACAAGACCGAGGAAGCACCCAGGGTGGGGAGCTTCATAAAAAGTGTCCCTGAAAATCGATTGAACCTGCTGTGACAGGACACGGTGATGCTGGCTTCAAAAGGAGACCAGGCCAAGTCAAGGGGGATGGGGGTCTTAATTAATGGCCTACTAGCCACTGAGGGCCAGCAGATGTCATTTCCAGGAACAGAGGGCAGTTTGCCACTGAATTACAAACATTCCCAACTGCCACCATCGTTGATAGTGTAACCCGGAAGGGGCGATGTAACCCACCACATTTGAAAGGACACTCAAGCCGGAATGTGGAAGTCACTAAGTTACAAAGAATTAGTTATTCAGAATTAAATAGTAACTATGTGAGATCACCTCTATAACTTTATCAAGAGGCACCTTTTCTCCTTGATAATGTAACTTTTGGGCTAGTGGCATGTATGCCGGGAGTTATTTCCATTCAATAGCGCAAGAGAACCATCCTGGGTTCTGAAACAGCAAGTAGTTATGGTTCTAATTACTTTTGAAAAACAGGAAATTCGAATGCGACTATAATGGTAACCCATTCCTTTTGGGAGGCTTGGAACTAGACTGTAACTGGTTGCTTTTCTTTCTTTCTTTCTTTCAAAAGCAGCTTTCCAGGTTCAGTCCAGAGGCGTTCTCCCTCAAGCTTTCTTACAGCTTTAGATCCACTCATCTTGACATAACTGGGTTTTTGAAACAATTTCTATGCACAAACAAACCAAAGAGGACATAAATAAGATGAAAGATCAGTTGCTTGGGTTTAAGGAGGGGAGCAGAAATATAGAAGGGGGAAAACCAGCGGCATAACATCGCAATTCATATTTCCCTTTGCTCTTCTAGAAAAGGGGAAACTGCGTTAAAACATCTGCTTTAAAAAAGGATGGATTCTCATCAGAATCATCCACCCTGTATGTACAGAGGGGGGTGCATTCATTTGACGACCGTTCAGAAGGGCGTGCCAGGGTAAAGAGGTGAAGGCAGACCATGAGTCCAAAGGCAGCCACCATTTCAGCGCAAAAAGGACTCCGATTTCCATGCCAAAATGACCCAGGTTAAACGCCAACCGCGACGTTCTAGGACAGAAAATTTGCCATCGCCAAGAGCTGATGTGAGTCCCAGCAAATGTGATCAGGCCTCAATCCGAGGTGGGCGACTGACAATAGGCTCTATGGAGGAAAACGGCATTTAAACACTCCTCCGTGTCAGGACGGAAGGATCGGAGAGAACAGCCCATAAAAAAATAACAACGGACGTTAGTTCGGCTTGGTTTTTAGTGGGACGGTTGGCTCGAAATTTCGCACTCTCCTTTCAGATGTGGCTTTCTTTAACCTCGCCTTCTGTTTCTAGACTTCGTTTTCTATATACTGTGTACAGGGCATCCTTATAGGGCAGTGTTGGCGAACCTATGGCACGGGTGCCAAAGGTGGCACTCGGAGCCCTTTCTGTGGGCACCCAACATCGCCTCTTCACAGCCACCTGTATTCAGGTTAAACTGCTGTATTGGCACTTTGCGGAAAAAGTAGTGGGTTTTGAATCGCAGTTTGGGCACTCGGTCTCTAAAAGGTTCGCCATCACTGTTATAGGGTGAAGCAATTTGTTTTTGGTTTGTTTTAAAGTAGCCCGGGACAAGATTCGGCCATCAGATTCTGCCGGACATGTGAAATAACCCATGGTCGTGGCATCTGTGCACTAAATGCCCTGTATGCCCGCAGCTCTGTGTGGGCGTAATGGGTCCCTGAGCATGTACAGAGCTGCATTTTAAAGTATTTGTTTGGGAGCAAAACCCTTAGAAGTAACTCGGCATCACTCGAGGCAGAGGGCTCGAGTATCTGCATGATATGACCAAGCCCGCATCCTTTAGCAGATGGCACGAGATGGCATTCTGGAGTTCCCTTTCTCCACGTACAAATGTATCGCTCATAGAATCCTCTCTTTTAAACGTTGTCGTCATCATCATCATCATCATATAATTATTATTATCATTGCACAAGTCCAAAAATAATTGGTTGAGGGAAGATGCAACCAAGGCATTCACTGTGTTTTGTGCAAAACTCCCGTTAATGCTAAAAAAGTAAAGTCCTTATTATTCCCTTTTCTCTCCCACCGAGGAAGAAGCTGAGACAAGGCTGTGCTGGTTTTTCCCTTTTCTTCCACAACCTGCTGAACTTTAAGAGTCGTCCCCCAGAATTTCTGTGACGAAGGAGACCATATCAGTCACTTTGGTGTCGTGCAGGGTGAAGAAAGGGTGAGCCTGGAAGAGAAAGAAAGAGGGGCAAAGTGCCACTCAGAAGGTGCCGAAAGAAGTCACAAAGCATTGTGGGAAGGACACAACCCTACAAGGTGGACAAAATTTAGGAATGAAAAAAGTGCAAACTGATCCACTGTGATGTTGCGCCTGAGAAACTGGTTTCCTTGGGTATATTCACATTAACTGGCCACACACACACACACACAGAGAGGAGGAAACTGATCAACAGCCTTGTTTGCAGCTTGTTTATGTACCTCTCCTGCTCTGTATGAGGCTCAGCTACATATGGAGATTAACAAACTGTAAACAAGGCAATTTCCTCCTCTTTCTCTTTCTCTCTTTTTCTGGTGTCTTGGAGCCATAGCACAATAGTGCTGACACCAAGCTTTTTTTAAAAAAAGAAATGACATTATGTGCAAAGATCCAGTCCTGTTTTAATACATACAGCTCCCACGATCATTGCAGAAAGCACTGGAATTAGTCATTCACAAACACAAATTGACACAACCTATGAACTACAATAGGAGTGCAGTATCTGTGAGGGATTGCTTCCAAGTTCCCCACAGTTGGATGTCAGAAACTGCAGGTAAATGAACCCTATATGTATGTGGATAAATTGTGGATGAGTGGACCCTTTGCTCTCTCTCTCTGTGTGTAGATCCAGGATTTTTTAATTTCATGTTTTCAGGCAGTACGTAAATGAAACTGCAGGTACTGATCCCACTGTACTTAAATCCCCATAGTACCATCATGCTACACAACCCTGCAATCTGGAAATAATGTAGTTGAGCACACACATCCTTGCAACCGGAAAGCTGTCCCTCAGTATACAAGTTTGCATCGCCTTGAATGGTGCATTCTCTAGATTTGAAAAAAAGTGGGTCCCACTCCACGAACACTGATACTGCGACACATCTGTTTGTCTTCCAGAGATCACAAGCCTCTTCTTTCATTTTGTTACGCTGGTTACACAGACCAACCTGGCTTGCCCGAGAAAGTCCATAGAAATAAACATGAGATCCAGCGTAGGGTCGTGGATAGGAGACCTAGCTTCAAATCCCTGCTCAGACATCGACAATCAAGGGCCAGTGCCATGGGTCTAATGACCCCTGAGGCATTCCACCAAGCCTTAAAGAACCTCGTTAGTGTCACCGTACTTCTGAGGTCCCTTGACGATGGCACACCACCAGAAGAGCAGAAACCCACAAATAGGTCTATGATGCGTGACAAGGGGACCAAGATGTGGGGAGACTTACCATCAGTTCCAAGTAACTCATCCGTTCTGCCGGGTTCTTCCTCAAGCTAGCAAAGGGGTGGGGGTAGGGGAGAAAGAGAGAGAACAAAGATTTTCCATCAGACTTGAGCAGTTCAAGTTTTAAAAAAATAAGCTGGAGAAAGCGAGTGGCCTAGTGTGGCATGCTTAGTTTCTCCTAATACTCGGAGGCTAAGACTGTATGCTGCTGTTTTGTTTTTCCCCTTGGGTTGACCCACGTTCATGCTTTCCCAACATGCATCACGGGCATCCCTTCTTGTTTTCATGGGGCGAGGTGTTCGCTGGACGGCTTAGATCCACCCATCTTGAGGTGTAAGCCTGATGCTTTGGAGCCCACAAAAGGCAGGCTGGAGGGGAAGGGACGAAGCTTAGAGGTAGAACATCAAGCTTCTGCAGTGCTCTCTCGCTGTGTGTGTGTGTGTGTGTGTGTGTGTGTGTGTGTGTGTGTGTGTGTGTGTGTGTGTGTGTGTGTTGCATTGGGCCCACGGAAGGCAGGCTGGAGGGGAGGGGACAAAGCAGAAGTAGAACATCTACCTTCTGCAGTGCTCTCTCGCTCTCGCTCTGTGTGTGTGTGTGTGTGTGTGTGTGTGTGTGTGTGATGATGCATTGGGCCCACCGAAGGCAGGCTGGAGGGGAGGGGACAAAGCTTTGAGGTAGAACATCGACCTTCTGCAGTGCTCTGTGTGTGTGCGCGTGTGTGTCTCCGGTTCCATCGCCTGCTTCTCCAGATCAAGCTCAGAAAAACAATCTGTGGAACTGCTAGGCGGGTCGGGACTGGCCACCCTAGTCCAGCAGGACCCAGCGGGCAGCTACCTTTCTGTGTTCCTGAGCCTGAGCTTGGTGGTGGGAGACGCTCCTGAGCTCAGGGACCAAAGAGCACCAGTCACAGTGTGCACGTGCAAACACCGACAAAACACCACCGGCCATTTCCTTTGCTGATGAAGCAAGCCCCCCCCCCATGAAGGGCTACTAAAATGGCACTTCTCCCAATAACTCCGAGAGTGGAGCCGATGAGGAGTTATTGCCGCGCTTGGTGGTAGGGACCCCGAGGTTTGCTGGAGGAGCATAATCCCTCCCGGAAAGGGTTTACCGTGCCATGAGCTTGATCCTGATTGAGAAACGAGGGTCCCGGGCCTCTCAGCAAGATGTAAAAAAAAGCCACCTGTACCACTCAAAACTGGCGGCAGCGGGGGAGGGGGAGAGGAATCACACGCCATGCCACAAATCCAGTATAGTAGGACCCCAGTATCTGCTGGGGATCGGTTCCAGGCCTTCCCGTGGATAATGATAACCGTGGATAAGAGAGACCAAAAAGCCCCAAAACTTGTTTTGTGACAGTAGCTTGTTTTATGGCTGCTGTTTTGTGACAGTAGCTTGCTTTACAGCTGCTGTTTGTAACACTAGCTTCCTTTGCAGCTAATGAATTATTTATTTAACTTTTCCCCTGCCAACCACGGATAACTGAATCAGCAGATAATGAATCAGTGGATACGGGGGTCAAACTGTATTTATTTTGTGCGGCAGCCACGGGAGCAAAAATGATGCTTTGATTTCGTGGCGGCCACTGGGAGAGGGGAGCGGCAGGAGGCAACCAAGAAAAGTCAGGGGTTCTCGGCTGCATTTCAGAAGGGAGGGATTTTGGGACCAAGAAAGCTCTCACCAGTGCGCCGTGAAGTCCACGAAGTTCGGAGAGAAAGTATCGGGCAGTTGAGGGGAGGGTTCTTCCACCACTTGCTTGAGCTGCTGGAACGGGGTCCCCCAGGACTCGTAGGGGAAGCGCAGAATGGCCAGCTCAATCTGAGAAGGGCAGAGGGAACGTCACATGGCGTCACACCACAGAGGCCGAGCCGCGGCAGGTCAACGTCAAAGCCTGGCTCACACAGCCCAACCACCAGATTCCCTCTTGAACAGGCATGTCCAAACTTCGGCCCTCCTGATGTTTTGGACCACAACTCCCAGAATTCCAAGCCTAGACTGCCAATGACAAAGGATTGTGGGAGTTGTGGTCCTGATGTTTTGGACCACAACTCCCAGAATTCCAAGCCTGTATTTCCAACGGCAAAGGACTATGGGAGTTGTGGTCTAAAGCATCTGGAGGGCCAAAGTTGGCCTGCTCTTGAAGGTCTCAAAGTGAGATCCATCATTCCCCCCCTCCCCAAACTCATCAGATTCGCGTTTGCTGGCAGTGAGCTGCCTGTGAAACCCTAACCCCCACCCCAAATAAAACAAGGCAGGGAGGATCCCAGGGGGTCAGGGAGCATCAGCGTCCTTCAAACCCCTGGCCGGACTCCTGCTGCCATCCCTTTTAAGGTGCCCCAAGGCCAACCAGCCGGAGTGAGCGAGAAATGTAAAATTAAAATAAAAAGCCTGTAACACCGATTAGATTTCTTACCAAAGTAATTCCCAAGCTCCAGACATCCGACTTCACGTTGTATCCTTTCTGATTCACTTCTGGGTTTATTCTCTCAGGCTGCAAAGGTGGAAAAGAAGAGAGATCGGTTGATGTGACGTAGACGCTCAATGGTGACCAGGAAGAGCAGAGTTCTAATCTCTGGTCAGTTGCAAAGCTTAGCAGGTGAATGGGCTATTCTCTCTCTCTCTCTCTCTCTCTCTCTCTCTCTCTCTCTCTCTCTCTCTCACACACACACACACACACACACACACACACACACACACACACACACACACACACACACACACACACTCAATCTCTCTCTGTATCTGTCTCTCCTTCTCCCAACAGGAGGCTGGGAGAAGGAGAGACAGATACACAGAGAGATTTCCTTCTCCTTGTAGCGTTGAACATAAGAACATAAGAAGAGCCCTGCTGGATCAGGCCAAAGGCCCATCTAGTCCAACTTCCTGTATCTCACAGAGCCCCCCCCCCACTAAATGCCTCTGGGAGCACATGAGACTAGATATCTATCTCCTGATACCACCACCACCACCACCACCCCTGCATCTGGCCCTTGTACCCTGGTTTTAAGCCTGGAGATTACACATCTCCATCATGGTTTGTAACCTGTGATGGACTTTTCTTCCAGGAATCTGTCCAATCCCCTTTTGAAGGCATCCAGGCCAGATGCTATCACCCTATCCTGTGGCAGGGAGTTCCACAGACTAACAATGCACTGGGTGAATAAATATTTTCTTTTGTCTGCTCTCTCTCTCTCCCAGCCCTCAATTTGAGTGGATGTCCCCTAGTTCTGGTGTTTTGTGAGAGGGGAAAGAGCTTCCCTCTATCCACTTGACTCATGCCCTGCATTATTTTGTACGTCTCAAGCATATCCCCCCCTCAGGCGCCTTTTTTTCCAGACTAAAGAGCCCCAAATGTTTTAGCCTTTCCTCATAAGGGAGGTGCCCCAGCCCAGTAATCATTTTAGTCACTCTCCTTTGCACCTTTTCCAGTTCCAACTATGTCTTTTTTGAGATGCAATCACCAGAGATGCAGTTGGAAACTCTCTTTTGGCCTAAAATTCAAAATTGAAAGGGTTCCCACTCCGGAGCAGGGGGTATAAACCAGGATTGCTAGTTGACCAAAGTCTCCTTTTAATTTATACCTTCCTATAATTCCCAGTTTTCCTCCCAGGTAAGCCATTGCTTCGGTGTCTAGGAAAAACTTCTAGAATGGTGTCCTCCTGCCTGCCAGGTAGACATTCCACAACTGAGAACCATGGGTCTTGTAGTCCCCAAACGCCCAAAACACCCATCCTTACATGTCTTTTCAAGGTAAAATCAAGGTGTACCCACACTATGCAGTTCTGTCAATCTAATGCCGATTTAAATGTTGCGTTTTTACCCTACAGAATTCTGGGCTTTGTAGTTTGGCAAGAGGCTTCTATTTGTCTGCTAGAAAGCCCTAGCAGGGAAGTATAAGTCCCTTGCCAAACTGCAAAACTCAGAATTCTGTGGGGCAAAAACATGGCATGTAAAGATCTAGCAGAGAAGTATTACAACATTGAATTCCTTAGGTCCTCATACGCTGAAAGTCCCAAGATTTGACAGGAATGAACCATGACACTTAAAATGGTATCAAACTGATGTCATTCGGCAACATACGGACGTTCTGAGTCCACTGGTGCTAGTTCTGTTGATGAAAATAAATTTAAGCACATGAACTAAGGAAAGAAATGGAATTGCAAGGGAGGAAATGCCCCGTTGACAGAAAAACTCACAGCCATGTACGGTTTGCAGCCAGCGTCCATGGTCTTGGCCACCGAATCCACTAAATAACCACTGATCCCGAAGTCACACATTTTGACATGCCCCTGTTTGTTGACAAGGACGTTGGACGGCTTGACGTCTAGAAGAGGGGGAGAGAGACACGCAAAGGGCTCGTTGGCAAGCTTGTCCCTAGATCACCTTGGAACCTGTGCTCCCAAGCGGAGGGGGGGAGGACACCTCTACCCATAATTTTAGGCAGATGTTCAAAAAAGCACAGCTGGAATATTGTGTGGCACCCAGCTTATCACTTTGTGAACTTCCAGGTGTGTGCCCAAATGTCAGACTATGGCATTTAGATTAAATTAAGTGGTAAATTTTGTTCTCTCCTGCGCTGAAAAGGTTGAACATGCAACTGTCTCTCTCTGTCTTGTCTAAGGGCTGTAATAAAAATATCTATCTGTCATAAATCAATCATAGCCAAACTGTAGAAAGCAGGACTTTGCAGATAAACATTTCAAGCAAGGAGGCCAGTACGATATCAGCACACATCCCCAAAAGGTGGGGTGTGCCTCACCCCGAAAGAGCTGAAAGATTTGCTGAAAATTGCATCCACAATTATATAGGCCAGTGGTGGCGATTCTTTGGCACTCCAGATGTTTTGGACCACAACACCCACAATCCTTTGTCATTGGCAATCTAAACTTAGAACTCTGGGAGTTGTGGTCCAAAACATCAGGAGGGCTGAAGTCTGGACATGCCTGGAGTATGGCCATAGAAAGCAACAGCCTTGGGTCCTTTTCCAAGGAGAAAGGTGGGGTAAAAATACTCTAAAACAAACAAACAAACAAACAAACAAACAAACAAACAAGTGGGGTTGGGGGGGTCCACAAGGCTGTGTGAAGCCTGCAGGCTGCCAAATTCCCAAGCCTGACACAATGATGTATAGGAATATTTGCAGACAATTACCTACCTCGGTGAATTACCGAGAGCTTGCTATGCAAATGTTCCAGTGCCCGTACAATCTGGAAGAAAACAAAACGGGAGGGGAAAAGAATGGCAAGATGACTCTTCACTGCTGAGCAGAGGTCAGGGAAATTGCAGGCCCTCCACGTTGGACTCCAAGTCCCATCAGCCTCGACTACTGGCTGTGCCAGGCAGAGGTTCTGGGCCGATTTGGAGTGCCTGGGGATAAAGTTCGGGTTTTTTTGCGCTCCTCCTGCAACCCCTCCCCACCGCATTGCACCCACCCAGCAACAGGGGCCCAATCCTTCAGGCGCGGGACAGGGAGTGCACGTGCACATAGGCAAACAGGGGGACAGGTGTGTGTGTGTGTGTGTGTGTCTTACACCATTCCCGCAGTGCCCTGAAGCAAGGCGAGGAGGAGGAGGAGGAGGAGGAGGAGGAGGAGGAGGAGGAGGAGGAGGAGGAGGAGGAGGAGGAGGAGGAGGAGGAGGAGGAGGAGGGTGACGCAGCCACTGCGCTCCCTGTCTTGTCTGCCTGCTTTGCCACTTGCTTGGTGCGCGGAGGCAGAGGTGCCAGAGGGGGGTCTCATCAGTAAGCCTTAGCCGGGGGGGGGAGAGGACTGCTGGCGGGAGGGTGCACAGCTTCCCCCTCCTGCTCCCCCACTCCAGGCGCCCCCAGATTGCTGCACACCCTGGGGAAAATGCACCCTTCTGCCCCCCCCCCCGGATAAACCCTTGGTTCTAGGAATGGAACTTGGGGAAACCAAACCTTCTCCACCCACATCCCTTCATAACTTTGGCCCAGAGCAAAGCAGGCAGAACTTTTAAAAGATGCCCAATACATTTCCAAACGGTTCTCAATAATAACCTCGTGCCGGCTAGTCAATTCTGACATCTAGTGACTCTTTTCAGAGTTTCCCAGGCAGAGAAGAGTCAGGTGGTTTCCGATTCTCTTCTTCTTGGGTCACCCTGGAACTCTGCAGCTGGCCCAAGCCCACCCAGGCTGGCTTGTCTTACTAGGAGGCCCAGCGGGGAATCAAACTCTCAATCTCTGACGCCACAGCCAGAGACCTAAACCACTGAGCCATCCAGCCAGCTGTTGCTCTGTGGCTTAGGTAACTGCATTTTTATTTTTATTTCCATCAGGGCCGTGTCTCTGTCATTCATTTCCTGCTTCCCTGGGGCGAGACATGCTACTCACAGACACTGCTATTTTCCCAAGGATATCCTCAGGAATGGTCTTCTGCTTTTCCAGGACCTTCTTATAAAATTTATCCAAAGACGTGTCCATTAATTCCATGCAGATCCAGACATCTCCCTGAGAACAAGAGGCAGAAAAAAGGAAAAGGAAAAAAATATATTTCAGGCTTAAATCGTTTTTTTTTTTTTTTATAGCCTACCTAGTTTGCTCTCCCTTGACTCAAAACTGCCTTTAAAAATATACCACCTCCAAACCACTGTTAAGGAAGCACATTAGATGAGGAGTAATATCTGCACCGATCAATAGAATGAGACATCATTAGGTGAGGTCACTAAGGCAACTTTTAGCTCAAGAAAAGTGATTAAAAGCAAAGCAAAGCAAAAGCAAAGTGTTCTGCTTATACAGTGGACCCTCATATAACAAACGGTTTGTAGAACATAAAATTTGTACAACATAAAAAATTCTGGAGATAGGGGAAATTTGCTTAACAGGATTGCCTATGGGGTGAATCCATACAACACAAGAATGGTCGCGATTAGGGATTATTCTGTTTTCAATGCATTCCTGTGGGAAATTTGTATAAAGGAGAATTTGCTTAACAGAATTTCATTTGGAACGAATTAATTCCTTTATACAAGGGACCACTCTATACTGCCCCATACCACTTCCAAGTAGTCTCTGGGTGGTTTACAATTTAATTACAATATGCAAGCTACACATTCTCTCCCCCATTTTACTGGCCTGGGAAGGATGGAAGGCTGAGTCAACCTGGAGCCTGCTGCTACCTGGGATTGAACCCCAGGTCGTGAGCACAGTTTGACCTGCAGTGCAGGCATTTAACCACTGCGCCACGAGGCTTCTTTTAAGAAGCCCTTTCCCGAAAAGCATACTCCACCCTTTTGAAAAGTAAAATAACAAACTCCAGGGATGTCTCTTGGGGAAACCAGGCTGGCTTGCTTCGGCCCTGAATCAATTGACCGCCTATTCCCTGGCCCATACCGACCTCTCGGAAAAGGGCTCCGTAGAACGTCACAGTGTAAAAACAATCCACGGTCCTCATGGAGATGTCCAAATCCATCAGAAGCCTCTTCTGTTCCTGAGTATTCACAGTGGCCCTGATTCTCTGGAAAAATAAGAGAGCGAGAAAAAGGAAGCAGTCAATGCCAAAAAAATCAAAGCCAAACCACCAGAGACCTGTTTCAAAATGGTGGCCCTCCATGTGGTCTCTGAGTCGCTCAAGAATGAACCACCGGAAGCAGAGGTGAGGAACCTTGGGCCATGCCAAGTCTTCCGAGCCTACACTTCCAAGGAGGTCTGTGTGGGAGTTGTGGGCCAAAACATCTGGAGGGCTGAAAGCTTCCCCACCCGTGACCGCAGGAGCCCCACTCTCTCTTGGGGAAAGAAGGCCCAAAGGGCGCAGCGTTACCTTCACAGCCATGGTGGTGCCACTCTGCGCATGGTGCACTTTCTCCACCACGCCGTACGCGCCACGTCCTAACTCCACAAGGCTGACCAGGTCATCAGCCTCCACTTCGAAGTTCTGTGGGTGGGGAAAAGAAAACAACAAACGAGGCACTGAGTTAAGGAGGAAAATGGGGAGGCGGTTGAGCTGGGACCTCCATCCGAGTACTGGGAAACATGACACAACACATCCACACAGTGGCCTTGTTCTGCCCCTCTCCTGCTTCCTGGGGGGATCCGGTTGACCATCCTGAGCAGAGAAGACTATGTCAGATCCATTGGTTTGATTCTATTGATCCATCTGTCCGTCCGTCCACCAACCTTCCTTCCTTCCATCCATCTGTCCGTCCATCCATCCGTCCTTCTATCCATCCATCCGTCCTTCTATCCATCCATCCATCTCTCCATCCATCCTTCCTTCCGTCCATCCGTCCTTCTGTCCATCCATCCATCCTTCCATCCGTCCTTCCATCCATCCATCTATCCATCTGTCCGTCCGTCCGTCCATCCATCTGTCTTCCAACCGGAGGGAACCGCACTCCTTATCAAACTCACTCCATCTCTTTCTTGGCCCCCAAGTGTTCAGGATCCACAAGCGTCCCGCTGAAATGGCTTCCCTCTCCGAGGGAGGGTGCCATGACTCAATCCGCAAGAAATGACGGGCATGGGTCAAAAGGTCTTCTCCCAGGATGCAAACAACCCCAGGGCTTTGGGGATGCAAGAGGAATTTGGAATGTAAGGATTTAATCCGTCCTCACCAGAAAAGAGAAGGCTAGCACAGTTCTTGGTCTACATCAAATCCCTGCTGTTGCCTTTTGCAGCCCCACCTAGAAAAGCCGGCACCGAGTCCAGGACTTTCTGCCTATAAAAGGCGGGGGCCTAGCACTCTGCTAGAGTTTTTGCGAGACCCAAATCTTCTCATATCAACTGCTTTTACAGGATAAGCATAAAATCATAGAGCCATAGATTTGGAAGAGACCTCAAGGGCCATCCAGTCCAAACCCCTGCCAAACCCCCATCACAGTACTCCTGAAAGATGGCCATCCAGCCTGTGCTTAAAAACCTCCAAAGAAGGAGACTCCACCACCCTCCTTTGTGGCAGCATTTTCCACTGCTGAACAGCTCTAACAATCAGAAAGTTCTTCCTAATGTTTAAATTGAATCTCTTTTCCTGTAGTTTGAGACCACTGCCCTACGTCCTAGTCTCCAAAGCCATGGAAAATAAACCACTCCCTTCTTCAATGTGACATCCTTTCAAATACTTAAACATAGCTATCATATCCCCTCTCAGTCTTCTTTTTGTAAGGCTAAACATTCCCAGCTTCCTAAGCCAATCCTGGTAAGACATTTCTTCCAGACCCTCAGTCATCTTGGTCACCCTCCTCTGGACTCACTCAAGACTGTCAACCTCCTTTTAAATTGAGTTGCACAGAACAGGAACTGGTGGCAACAACACCTGGGGAATCGCCTTTGGCAGCCACAAAAGACGCTTTCACCTAAGTTGTTCCACACTGCCGGCTTCTGGGTCGTGAACTTGCCTAGCTGTACTCTGGGCCACGGTCGTCAAAAAAGATCAAATAAGTAAATCGATGAAATGAAAGAGGAAGGAAGGAGGTTGGCTTTTCCTCAGTGTTTCTCCTTCAAAATTCTCACTGCTCCGACTGTTGCTACACAGAATGGCCGGAAGCTCCATCTACTTCTGCTTTCGTCTGGCTTCCTTCCTTCCTTCCGCTAGCTTAAAGTGAGACACAGCCTGTCTGTTCCCCAGCGGCCCAAACTACAAATGGATACACATCCCAAGACTTTCTCTTTCCCTTTGTTTGCAAGGCCAAGTTGAGAGTCCAGCTGAAGTTCAGAGAAATCATCCATCCACCCATCCACCCATCAATCCATTCTATAATGCTCCACAGAGATTTGAATACTCTGGGTGGTTTAGACCAGTGGTTCTCAACCTGTGAGTGCCCAGATGTTCCTGGACTGCAACTCCCAGAAGCCTCCACCACTCACTGTGCTGGAAGGGATTTCTGGGGGTAGCAGTTCAGGAACATCTGGGGATCCACAGGTTGAGAACCACTGGTTTAGAATATAGTTATGCAAACAACACTTTCAAGCCAGATACTTATTTTACTGACCTCAGAATGAAGGACTGCTGAGTAAACCATGAACTGCCTACCTGACCCCCACCAAGATCAAACTCAGGTTGTGAGCTGAGGCTTGTCTCCGCCTGTTCTCAGACCAGAAACATCTTTGACTGATCCAGGATTCCATCACCAGAAAATCTACTTCCCGCGCACAGCCATGGTGCAATGGGAGAGCTTCAGCCGCCCTGCTCAGCTTCATAAACCATGGTTAACCATAAACCATGGTTAACCATCATCGTGTTACTCCTGATTTCACAAACCACAGTTTCAACAAATGGAAAAGTTGCTTCTTTGCACCGCAAGTCCCTGAAGAAGTGGACATGTAGTTCACAAAACATTACATTAAAATATGAAAGTTAGTCTTTAAGGGGCCATATGTTTTTTGTCTTTTGATTTCATAGAATCATAGAATCATAGAGTTGGAAGAGACCTCAAGGGCCATCTAGTCCAACCCCCTGCCATGCAGGAACCCCATCACAGTATTTCTGACAGATGGCCATCCAGCCTCTGCTTAAAAACCTCCAAGGAAGGAGACTCCACCACCCTTTGTGGCAACATATTCCACTGCCTAACAGCTCTAACTGTCATGAAGTTCTTCCTAATGTTCAAATGGAATCTCTTTTCCTGTAGTTTGAAACCATTGCCCTGAGTCTCTGAAGCCATGGAAAACAAACCTGTTCCCTCTTCAATATGACATCCTTTCAAATATTTAAACATAGCTATCATATTCCCCCTCAGCCTTCTTTTTGAAAGGCTAAACATTCCCAGTTCCTTAAGCCGTTCCTCATAAGACATTTCCTCCAGACCCTCAACCATCCTGGTCGCTCTCCTCTGCACCCGCTCTTTTTTTAAATTGAGGCGCACAGAACTGGACACAGTACTCCAGGTGGGGTCTGACCAGAGCAGAATAGAGTGGTACTATCACTTCCCTTGATCTAGACACTATGGTTCTGTTTATGAAATCAAGAATCGTATTGGCTTTCCTGGCCACCGCATCACACTGCTGACTCATGTTCAATTTGTGGTCCACTAAGACTCCCAAATCCCTTTCACAGGTACTATTCTCCATCCATGTATCCCCCATCCTATATCTTTGCAATTCATTCTTTTTACCTACATGTAGCACCCTACATTTCCCTCTGTTGAAATCCATTCCGTTGGCTTTGGCCCAGCACTCTAATCTGTCAAGGTCTTTTTGAATATTCATCCTATCCTCTAAGGAATTAGCAACCCCTCCCAATTTGGTATCATCTGCAAATTTAATTATCATACTCTCTATTCCTTCCTCCAAGTCATTAATAAAGATATTGAACAGCACTGGACCCAGAACAGAACCCTGGGGCACCCCACTGGTCACGTCTTTCCAAGATGAAGAGAGGCCATTTATGGTCACCCTTTGGGTGTGATCCAATTACAAATCCACCTAACAGTAGCACTATCTATCCCACTTTCCACTAACTTCCTAGCAAGACTATCATGGAGAACCTTATTAAAGGCCTTACTAAAATCCAGATAAGCAATATCCACAGCATTCCCCTCATCCACCAGGCCTGTAATTCTATCAAAGAAAGAGATCAAATTAGTCTGGCATGATTAATTTTAAGAAACCCGTGTTGACTTCTTGTAATGACAGCATTGTTTGTTAAATAATTGCAGACTGACTGCTTAATAATCTGCTCTAGGATCTTTCCAGGAATTGAAGTCAAGATGACTGGGCGGTAATTATTAGGGTCCTCTTTTTTCCCCTTTTTGAAGATGGGGACAACATTAGCCCTCCTCCAATCAATGGGGACTTCCCCTGTTCTCCAGGACTTCTCAAATATTATTGCCAATGGTTCTGAAATTACTTCTGCCAGTTCTTTTAATATCCTTGGGTGTAATTCATCTGGCCCAGGAGACTTAAATTCATTTAATGTTTCCAGGTGTTCCTGTACCAGCTCTCTACCTATTCTATGTTGCAATTCCCATCCTACCTCATCTAGTCTTTGTCCCAGTGGATCTCTTTCTTCCTTTTTGGAGAAAACAGAGGCAAAGAAGGTGTTGAGTAGTTCTGCCTTTTCCTTGTCTCCTGTTAGTAACTGGTTATTATCGCCATGCAGAGAGCCTATCATTTCCTTATTCTTCCTTTTGCTGCGGACATAACTGAAGAAACCATTTTTATTATCTTTAATGTCTCTGGCAAGTCTAAGTTCGTTTTGCGCTTTAGCTTTTTTTACCACCACCCTGTATATATTAGCTGTTTGCTTATATTCCTCTTTGGTGCATTTCCCATTTTTCCATTCCTTGTACTTGTTTTTCTTTATAGTTAGCTGAGCTGAAAGTTCTTTAGTAAACCATTGCGGTTTCTTTAGACTTCTCCCATTTTTTCTTCTTGTTGGAACAGTTTTAAATTGTGCCTTTAATATCTCGCTTTTAAGGAACTCCCATCCATCTTGGACTCCCTTCTCTTTCAGTGTGTCGGTCCATGGAATCACAGCCAATAATTCCCTACGTTTACAAAAATTGGCTTTCTTAAAGTCCAGGATTCTTATCTGACTATGCTTAGCTTCACCTTCCAACTGTATAACAAATTCCAAGAGGGCATGGTCACTTTTACCTCATGATCCCACCACTTCGACCCCATTTATAAGATCTTCCTTATTGGTTAAGACCAGATCTAAAATGGTTTTGCCTCTTGTTGCCTCCTCTACCTTCTGGGCCATGAAATTGTCTGCAAGGGCAGTAAGGAATTTGTTAGACCTTGCATTCTTAGCTGAGTTGGACTGCCAGCATATATCAGGATAGTTAAAATCTCCCATTAGTACTACATCTCTCCCTTTTGACTGTGTGGCCATCTGCTCACAGAAGGCATCATCCCACTATAATATACCCCCACAGTGACATCCTTCCTAGTTTTTTCACCCCTGATATTCACCCAAATACTTTTGTTTTGTTTTTCTTTGATTTTTGCCTGAATCTTTTTGCTGGCAGTCACACTAAAGGTGTGTGTGTGTGTGTGTGTGTGTGTGTGTGTGTGTGTGTGAGAGAGAGAGAGAGAGAGAGAGAGAGAGAGAGAGAGAGAGAGAGAGAGAGAGAGAGAGAGAGAGAATTACCCCTCCCGTTAACTTCCACACTCCACCTTCTGCAATCAAAGCAAAGTAATAAAGGCAGAGGACCCTACATGCAAAATAGCAATGGACAAAAAAAAAGCCAACATACCTTTTCACCAACAGTAATAAAAGTCCTGGAATCCAGGTTCCTGGGAGGTCTGTGAAAGAATGAAAGCAAAAGTCTGGAATATGCAGCAACCCCGATGTCTCTTTTCTGACTGGGATTTGGCCACTTTGGTGAGCATTAAATGCGCACATCAACCTTGCAAGTTTGCTTTTCTAAATGACAGAAGACCGAATAAGCTGAACCCATTTACGTTCCATCGGCTCTAATCTTGGCTCTGAATCTGAATCAGTTCATAAATTCACCTTGGCTTCCACTCAGAGCTAAATCTCTCCATTCTAAGCTTGGTCAGAAAAAAAATGACTCTGAATCAGGCCTGTTTGGTTAATGCATAGCCTGGCCTGGAAGCATTATTTTTGGGGTTAGAAACCCCCAAATCTCTCACCCAACAAAGCTGGTGGGAGGACCCTGAGAATTACAGACCAAAAAAAAAATTCATTAAATTAAATTAAATTAAATTTTAAATAGTAACTTTTCCAAAAATCAGGCCTGGCTGAGAGGCACCCACAACAGACTGCAAGGCTGATTTCCCCTGTTGGGTTTTGAAAATGCCAGGAAGCCTACGCAAAATGCATTTCTCGCCTGGGCTGGGAGATCACCGCCTAGAACTTTGCAAAACAGGGGGGGGAAAGCCGCTCTTACGTTGCAGGGACGGACGGCTGCTTGTTGGCTGAGGGTATCCTCAGGATAGGAGGCCTTTTTTTCTTTGTTCCTGTGGTGGAGGGGAGAGGAAGGGTAAGAAACATGTGTTATTGGTCCCAGGTAACAACCACACTGGGTTCTGCTCTTTATTTATTTATTTATTTATTTATTTATTTATTTATTTATTTATTTATTTATTTATTTATTTATTTATGCATTTGCATACCGCTCCCATTTCCCAAAGGAACTCTGGGCAGTTCACACAATAGGCTTAAAAACAGACAACAATAAAACAATATCATATAGTAAAATAGTGCTGGGCAAGAGGCAAAAACTTAACAACCATGAAAAAAGAGAAGGGGAAAAAACAACAACTTGGTACCACATTAGCAGTCGCAAAAGGCATCCCTGAACAGCCAGGTTTTAAGGGCTTTCCAGAAGGATGCCAATGAGGGAGCCTGGCGTATCTCACCGGGTAGCTTGTTCCAAAGCGCCGGACCGGCCTTGTTCTACAGTATTCTTTGGCAGGGACGATGTCTAGGAAACAGGGGATAAGACTGCAGCTTCCGCCTTGGCGCACGGTTGCGGCATTGCTCCAAAAGGGAGCGGAACCCAAGGATCAACTCAGAGGGCATGAGCTCGCAGAAGCAGAGCGGAGCATCAGCAAAGACATTTAATCCCTTCTCCCCCGACACTGGCCAGTCCCCCTTTCTCTTCTTCAACAGACATGTGTTAAAAAGTCCTCCTCATTACATCAGATTATAAATCTTGGGAAGGGGCTGAGGTCACAGGCTACCAGAAATCACACCGGCTGTGCATGACGCCACCCGTGAAGGGCAACGTTTAAGGATTTATTTGAAAATGCCGGAAATGACCAAGGAGAGAAAGGGGGGGTTACAGAGAAAATGGGAGTGTTTAGGAAGTTTACAGCTGGCTGGATAACTCCGTGAGTAAGGTCTCTGGCTGGTACAGCCAGAGGTTAAGAGTTCAATTCCTCCCTAGGCTGCCAGGGAGAAGAGCCAGCCTGGGTGGCCTTGGGGCAGCTGCAGTCCCAGGGCAACCCCGGAAAACGGGAAGGAGAAACCCCTTCTGAGTATTCTGTACCTGGAAAGCTTTGAAAAGCATAGCTCTAATCTGGAATCAACTTGATAGCATGCAGTTATCATTATAAGAAGCTTATGCCTTACCTCCTTTGCGCTTCTCCAGAGATCCTTTGGGATCTGTAAAAGATAGGAGAGAAGACACAAAAGATTAACAGAGCAAACCAAACACATACCAGATCATCCAGCTGGAAAGGGCATAACTTGCCGGTGCTATGTTTTCCACGACACTTCAAAGAGCATCTTCTGATTTTCATCACACCTCTGAAGTCTCTTGCTTTATTTTTATTTTTCACAGCCAGACTTTTCCCTCTTTTTAACATCGTTCACAACCAAGAGTGGAGCCGTGTCTCTGATTTTTCATGTACACATCCAGGCGCTTCCCATACCCCAAGTAAACAAGGCCCAGGGGATGAAAGCTGGGGGAAACTTCTCCCACCAGAAATACAGACAAATTAAGATTTCTTGGTGGATTTTTGCCATCTGCATTTGAACCAGCCTTGGGCAATGGCGTTTCTGATAGGTAGTGGATGCTACACGTCTTGAACGTCTCAGGGCAGGGACAGAGCAGGAGACGGGTCCATGGCCCATCACGTCACCGAGTTTCTCCGTAGCCGGCCCCAACGGGCAACGACTCTCTTACTGTTACTAGCCGTCCACTGCTGATGATAAGATAGCACCAAGGAGGACGGCTGATGCCCATCGCTCCAACGACAACTGAGGCCTGGGACGGCCGGTTCACTCAACCTGCTATTAGCCAACCTTAGAAAACTGGCTGCTCTTTGGACTACAAATCCCAGCATGGCCATTTAGGCATCTGGGAGTGGTGTTCCACTTTCCTGTGCACTGGTTATCCTACAGCAGTGATGGCAAACCTATGGCACGGGTGCCAAAGGTGGCACTCTGAGCCCTTTCTGTGGGCACCCAACATTGCCCCTTCATAGCCACCTGTATTCAGGTTAAATTGCTGTATTGGCACTTTGCAAAAAAAAAAAAAGTGAGTTTTGAATTGCAGTTCGGGCACTCGGCCTCTAAAAGGTTCGCCATCACTGTCCTACAGGGAGACTGATACCACTTCAAGCCGGTTATGAGACATAAGAGTACCACCTTAAGAGTCATGGGTCTGTTTCCCAAAATCTTGGGACTTCTAGCTTTGCCAGCGGCTTAGAATTCACAAGTTTTCTGCATGTGAAACCCCAAAGACTAACAGATATGAGACACATGAGTGACAGCAAAGTCAATACTGAGAGAGCATGACTCTGGATGGCGCTGAATGGCTGGTTCCACCAACCCAACAGCCTTCCTGAGATGTTCCACCAACATCTGGACAGCCTTATACAGCCAATCTATCAACTGGAGGGATCTGCAATCTCATGATGTATCCGATGATGGACTAGCCTAGCCATAGCAAATCAAATTTTATTGTACAGTCATAGATCCGGTGATTTGATAGAAGACCAAATACGAATGGGAGACAGAGTCGCGGGATGTATAAAAGTAGAAAAGACTTTTATTCTCTCTCAAATCATTTTTAAAAGGCTCTGGCTCGTTGCGTTTTGGTGGAGGCCTTTTTTCAGGAGCTGAGCAAAACAGAATTAAAATTATAATTATAAAATTGCATATTAAATATCCTCCTGTAAAAGAGATACACAGCTTGGGATTTTAAACTTACTGCAGTACATCTGTGAGTTTGTTCAATTAGTGTTGCCGCTACCTCTTATTGTTTTTATGACGCTCATTGTTTTAATATTGTTGTCTGTGTGATTGTATTATTAGCTGACTTGTTCAGCCTTGTAAGCCGCCCAGAGTTCTCCTGGGAAGATGGGCGGGGTATAAATTCAATAAATAAATAAATAAATAAATAAATAAATAAATAAATAAATAAATAAATAAATAAATAAATAAATAAATAAATGCAATGAGCACATTAGACATGCCAGTATATATTGTAAAATACCATAAAATCATATGCATACCAAGCTTTTTTCTTCTATGGTCTATAATAGCTCCAGACTTGGTTTAGAATGAAGACATTAGTGAAAGGAACATTCAAAAGCGGCTGTGCACAGTGCCATAGAAGAAAAAAGCTCAGTATGCATATGATTTTATGGTATTTTACAATATATTCAGGCATGTCTAATGTGTTTAGTATATGTACTGCAGTAAATTTAAAATCCCAAGCCGTGTATCTCTTTTACAAAAGGATATTTAATATGCAATTTTATAATTTTAATTGTGTTTTGCTCACCTCCTGAAGAAGGCCTCCTCTGAAACGTGTCAAGGAAGAGCTTTTTAAAAATGATTTGAGAGAGAATAAAGGTCTTTTCTACTTTTATACATCCCGGGACTCCATCTCCCATTTGTATTTTGACTTCTGTGGATGTACCTGATCCTTTTGCTTCATTTGATACGGCAACACAGAAACAAAGACACAATGTACAGGCTTATTAAAAGAACAAAAAGTTGCATAGCTATACAAGTAAATCCTAATATGGAGACTTATTGTAACGTCTTGCAAGTGTTTATAACTGAAAATGAAATGTTTGCAACTAACTGTGTTACTGCCTGATTCTCACCTAGATATATGGAAGCCCTTTATTGACTCATTGTCAATAAATTTATAATGGATTTATTATATGATCTTATAATGTATTGACCTTTGCTGGGGTTTTTTTCTTTGCTTGCTTTTGTTTCTTTAAACGTTTTTCTTTAATGTAATTTACGTTTATAGTATTATGTTAAATTGTCAAAAAAATCAATTATTGTATATTTTAAATCACAATTTCCCTGACTTTCCCTGACCAATTTCCATTTCCCTGACTTTCCAGAAAGTGGCAACCCTGTCTTTATTTCTCATTTGTTTTGGGCCTGATACGTTAGCACAGACTAACCAGGCTACCTCTTTGATAACTACAAATAGAAGTCAGAGATTGCCACTGGTGTGTATGTGTGTGGGGGGGGGGACAACCCCCATAGAAGGGTTGTTTTAATTCAGAATCAGGAATGGGGGCAGTGTGGAATTATGTGAAAACGACGACGACGACGACGACAACAACAAACAACAACAACAACAACAAAAACAACAAAAACAGAAATGACTAAGAACTGAGGAAGGATTGTCATGGATGTGAACATCCGGTCCCAAAATGGTGGATCAGCCTCTGAATTTTTCCCTTCCAACCTGCACCTGGTTTTTAACACAGAAGAACTCCACCATATGTTGTTTCCTTACATTGTTTAAATCTTAATAGAAAAGAAACAATGAAACCAGCAAGAAACTGCCAACCTCCTAAATGTACACATATTTTCACTCATGTTTATGCTTCCTGGAGATAATGACACCTGGATCAAAACATTTTTGTTTTTAAATCACAAACAGAAAGCCACCCCAGGGAGTTACAAATTCTGACTGTCCTGCAGCTACTTTTTAAGCTACAGTGGACCCTTGTATAACAAACAGCTTGTTTAACATAAAATTTGTACAACTTAAAAAATTCCGGAGATAGGGAAAAATTGCTTAACATAATCGCCTATGGGGAGAATCCGTACAACATAAAAATGGGATCACTCTGTTTTCAATGCATTCCTATGGGTAACATAATTTCATTTGGAATGAATTAATTCCTTTATACGAGGTACCACTGTACTTGTTTATTTTATGATCAAATGCAAGCTCACAAATGGGTTCTCTCTCCTGCAGAATCTTTTTGAGACCTCTTTCTTCCTTGGGAATATATAAATTTATTTTTAGTTTATTAATAACTCATATTTAATTTGTTAATATATTAATTTATGTGTAATAAAATTAATTTAATTTTAATTTTATTGCTTGCACACACACACACGTGTATGCGCCACACACACACACACACACACACGTGTGTGTGTGTGTGTGTGTGTGTGTGTGTGTGTGTGTGTGTGTGTGTGTGTGTGTGTGTGTGTGTGTGTCATTAGTCATGACCAATTCTTCGTGACCCCACGTCCATGGAGTTTTCTTGGCAGGGATACTGGAGGGGTTTGCCAGTTCCTACTCCAGGCACCTACAGAACCTGGTATTCCCTGGTGGGTCTCCCATCCAAGTACAGTGGTACCTTGTATAAAGGAGTTAATTCATTCCAAATGAAATTCTCTTAAGCAAATTTTCCTTTATACAAATTTCCCATAGGAATGCATTGAAAACAGAGTAACTCCTAATTATGTTGTACGGATTCACCCCATAAACGATTCTGTTAAGCAAATTTCCCCTATCTTCAGAATTGTTTATGTTGTACAGATTTTATGTGATACAAACTGTTATATGAGGGTCCACTGTACTAGCAAGGCCTGACCCTGCTTAGCTTCCAAAATCAGGCGAGATCGGAAGTCAATACAAAAAAATCCCGCTTTTCTCCTTAAAAAGAACCCAAGGCCACTTCGGGCTGAGGCCCTTCTCAATCTGGGTGTTCAGGGGGATTTATCAAGGCATCCAAGCAGTGGCTTGAACAGGGGACGCAACCAAAGCCGTGGGTAGAAACAAGCAGAGGTGCCGTTTCACCAACAATGGATCAAGTAGGTAGCCACCTGACTCACCCCATATGACTACTAGCCAGGCTGGCCCAGGGAGTATCTTTCCCTGTAAATCTTCTCACAGTGAAAGGTGCCCATTTGCTATTCTAGTTTTTCAAATGCCAAGCACAATCCTTCCTGTTGCTTTCTATCCGGATGCCAGTTTTGCAAAAGAAATGTGAAATGTTGACCCATATTCACAAAGGAACCCTGCAGCAGCAGAAGGACCAGCAGCCAGAGGAGAGGCAGGTGAAGACATTATGAGGGTTCAGCAGTCCTTACCTGCAAGTACCTTCACAGAAACCTTGAGGGTTAGAAACTTGAGAAGGTCTGTTGCCGAGACAAGCGGTCTTGAAAGCCAGCTGTTTGGACACATGAAACCAGGAGTGCGAACCTTCGGCACTCCAGATGTTTTAGACCGCAACTCCCAGAATCCCAAGCCTATATTGCCAGTGAGAAAGAACTGTGGGAGTTGTGGTCCAAAACTTTCCTAGGGATTTTAATCTGGCCTCGTTTTATCCTGTCATATTAAGTTGTATCAGCATACCAATTACACTGTCTTTACTGTTTGTTCTTATTCTATTTATTATGCATGCATGTTACTATTTTGCACATTTCTGTATTTTTGATCTAAATGATTGCTCACCACCCAGACTGGCCTTTGGACCAGATTGCTGCAGTATAGAAGTCAAATCTACCTGATCTATCTGTCTGATCTACCCTGTCTGTCTGTCTGTCTGTCTGTCTGTCTGTCTGTCTGTCTGTCTGTCTGTCTGTCTGTCTGTTTATAAACGGACAAATAGACAGAAGACAAACAGACAGATAGGTAGATCATAGATAGATTAGACAGGCAGGCAGAAAGACAGAGAGAAAGACAGACAGGGGGCCAAAGGTTCTCCAACCCTGTATTAAATGAATGAATGAACGCCCCACGTTTTTCCTATCTTTCTCCAGAATGCATAAAAGAGGGAACCACGACCTCCTTTCCTTTCCATAACTTGCCGGCACTAAGTCTGCTTGAGGTTTCTGAAGACCCATGCTTCAGGCATGAAGAGTCCAACGTCACTCTCAGCCTCCACCAGGACTAGCACCACGTTTCCAAACATATAAGAAGCCCAAGGGTGCGATCAGACTGCCACCAAAGGTGCGTCCCTCGTTGCCACCGGAAAAGGCTCGCTTGAAAGGAGGCAACCTCAATCTCGCGACCGTTCCTTCTGTCTTGGAATGGCTCCACCCGAGCCCCAAAAGGTAGGAGTCTTACTGGGGACCCAGAAAAGGCTCAGCTAGGTATGGATCGTGGTCAGGCTGGAGAGTGAATCCCTGAACATGTCTTGTGACGGCTAGAAAACAGGTCGCAGCCCTGTGACCTATTTCTCTTTGCAAACACACCCACAGTCTTCTGGCTTCCCAAGTTACTGGTTGCGGCTGCTGCTGCTGCTGCTGTTGTCCTGGGCCACCCAGCCACGTCTGGCAGTCACAGGGATTTTCAAAGTTCCCGTGGTTGGTCAGGATTTGAACCCGCATCTCCTAAGTCCTGGCCCTGACACTCCGTCCAACACCCCACCAGCTCTCAGAAAACTCATACAGAGACCACCGCTTTTCTGCAGAGAACAAACCCCCGAATCCTCCCTTCCTGATTCCATTTCCTCCGAGTTCTGGCCACCGCCCGGAGTGAAACGGATCAGCCGTGGCCTCCAGTTACGTGGCTGCCATCACTTTCCTGAGCCAGAAGTGCATTGCCACCGCCACCAGCCGGCCAGCCAGCGTGACGCACCCCGGCGTGGCGAGCACATGGGCATTGCCTGACCCGCTCCTAACCCAACAAGCAGTGTTGGAAATTCCGCCGTTTCATTTTGGAAGTCTGGCAACTTTTGCAGGGCAGCCGTTTTCAAGTTGCTTTGCCACACAGACTCCTTTGCAAACTTCCTGCCTGTGGGACAGACACACACACACAGAGAGAGAGGCTGCTAGGTGAAGGGAAGTTATAAATAGCACAAGGAGGTTTGTACTCAGCTGACACTTCACCAAAATAATTGGGTGAGCCACAAACAACCCAGGGAAAGAAACAGTGTGTGTGTGTGTGTGTGTGTGTGTGTGTGTGTGTGTGTGTGTGTGTGTGTGTGTGTGTGTGTGTGTGTGTGTGTGTGTGTGTGTGTGTGTGTGTGTGTGAGAGAGAGAGAGAGAGAGAGAGAGAGAGAGAGAGAGAGAGAGAGAGAGAGAGAGAGAGAGAGAGAGAATTTGGCTGGTCACAAAATTCCCCTCCGACTGGAATTATGCATTCACTTAAAGCCCCTTTTAAAAATAGATCACTTCGGAAATCACACAGCCATCAAGACCTTCCTTCCCTTTTCTTACTCATTCGAATACCCTGGAAAACACCTTTCCTTTTAGCCTGTTCCCGAGCAATACCCATCCTCCTTGGCCACCACCACCAACAGGTGGGGGTGACTGCAGGATGGGTACTGGAGTCGCCAGCCTCATTTGTCAAGCTGGACGTCAGGCACCCCAGTGACTTGACTTGAGTGTTGTTCTGTTTTTGAATGGATTGGGGGTCAACCTGTGACTCAGAACCTACCCAACCCCCCCTCTCTTTTTTCCCCCCGAGGGTGGGGGAAGCTTGCTTTTAATAGGAGCTCAGACTTCGTATCAAAGGCTTGAAAACATCACTGGGTGGTTGAAGTTGCATCCAAACAAGAGATGGGCATGAAACTTGGTTCGGAGGTTCATGCTGGTTCGTAAGCCAGGCACTGACGAGTGTGGCAGGATCCCTTTCCTTGCCTGGATCCTCCACTCACCAGCTGGATCGCACTCCTCTCCTCCCCTTCTTCCAACTGTTCCACCAATCTCTGGCAGGAGCACAAGGTGTCCCTGCCCTGCTTCCTTGGCTGATCGCCCACTCCGACAAGGAGGAGGGACAGCCAAGCCCACCTGGCACGGACCTCCAAACTGAGGTTCGAGCCCATCTCAAAACTGAACGCATCACTACGTCAGGGTCTAAAAGGCCAGAGGCCACTGGAAAGACTGTGTTCGTCACAGCAGCCTGACAGCTTCTGATGTTTGATTAACAGACTTCCAACTGACCCCCTCCATCCCAAGTCCTGGAAGAGGCTAAAAAAGGCAAATCTGAAGAGGACCCGGGATTCTTCATCATCTTACTACTCATCCCCCACAACATGGGTGGGTAATGAGTGTCCTGTTTTGATACAGCCCACCTCAGATGGTCTACACCAGGCATGTCCAAACTTTGGCCCTCCTGATGTTTTGGACCACAACTCCCATAATTCTAAGCTTAGATTGCCAATGGCAAAGGACTGTGGGAGTTGTGGTCCAAAATATCTGGAGGGCTGACGTTTGGACATGCCTGGTCTACACAGCTTCTGGCTTGTCTTGGCAGGCCAGTCAAAACCTACCACCACCACAATTACATCCACACTGCAGTGGAATGCCACTTTAATGGCTGTTGTGGCTTCAATCTTCACCACTGCAGTTCTCCTTATCAGGTAACTCACCAAATCCTGAGATCCACCTAACGGATCACCCAGTTGCCAAATGACATCTTGATTTAGAGCCGCAAATTCTCTAGAGGAGGGGAGGGAATCATTTTTGTTTAGTTGTTGTGTGTTTTTTTAATCGAGGAGGGTTTGTTTGGTGGGAGGGATGGAAATATATGCAAAACAATGCTGGTTTTCTTATCAAACTGAAACTTCATGTGCCCCTTTAGCGACACAAATCAAATATTTAAGATAACCAAACAAGCACGTGGGTGCGAAGGAGCACAACAAATGTTGACGTAAATGTAATAAAAGCAAGTGACGAAGAAAGACGCAGAAGGGTTCGGCCCTAACTTAGCCAGCATGTGGGGAAAAACAACAACAACGGGTGCGGTAGGAAAATAAAGGCCTTAGTCCTGTAGAAGTAACATTGTGAGGAGACTCATGGGCGAGTTGAACGCTTCCAAGTTGTTCTGTGCATTGCAATTTATAAGTAAGGAATTGTGTGCACGCACAAAATGGAAGCACCAACAAGGGGGGGGAGGGGGATCTTAGATTTTAGCGTCACAGACAGTACATCTGCAGTAAAGGCACAGGAATGATTCCTCTCAGATGAGTCAAACTTCCTCTTAAAAAGCCCTTCATTCACTGAACAAGACAGAGGGGGCGGGAAGGTTCCCGCACCTTCAACAAGGACTCATTTCTTCTTCAAGCTTTCTCCCCAAAACTTGGAAAAAAGAATGAGAGACCCCACTCCCTGCTACACCTTCAAACGGCTGCTCTAGAAGTCTGCATCATCGCCTGGCAGCAATGCTCAATTCGCCACAGGAGACCAGAGGAGCTATCATTTTACAGGCCTCAAGCCTGTAATTCTACTAGCGGGTAAGGCCTCTGCAGGTCAACAAAGCTTTGGTCCCCTGACACGTTAAATATATCACTGAAGCATATCTATGTTGTTAAAAAAATACAAATTGCAATGGGGAAACATATACAGTAGGACCCCCATATCCACTGATTCATTATCCACTGATTCAGTTATCCACGGCTGGCAGAGGAAAAAAAATAATTCAGCAGCTGCAAAGCAAACTACTGTCACGAAGAGCAGCTGTAAAGCAAGCTACTGTTGCAAAACAGCAGCTGAAAAGCAGGTTGCTATCACAAAACAGCAGTTTCGGGGTCATTTTGGCATTCTCTCTTATCCACGGTTTTCATTATCCACGGAAGGCTTGGAACCAATCCCCAGCGGATACTGGGGTCCTTCTCTCTCTCTCTCTCTCTCTCTCTCTCTCTCTCTCTCTCTCTCTCTCTCTCTCTCTGTGTGTGTGTGTGTGTGTGTGTGTGTGTGTGTGTGTCCCCCAAAGGTCTGACACTTACATTACACTGATAATGGCTACGATGGCATCTATTGAAGCCATAGGCAGGGCACAGAATAAGAAAAGGTGTATTAACTTATTAAAAAATGACCACTACTTAATTTAGACAAATTAATATCATTAGCTCATAATTTACAATCCTGTGCAGTCACTGCCCATAAAAGTGTACTAAAACCAGACCAAAATTATGAAGCAAACTATAAAGTCCATGAGCCAAATTAGATTATTTAGTACCATTGATTCCTTTCTTATTTGGGGGGTTCGTACAAAGAAGTGTTTCACCGTATTTCACATATTTTCTTACTCTCCCAACCCAGAGTTGGAGTGGATGTCCCCTAGTTCTGGTATTTTGTGAGAGGGAGAAGAGCATCCCTCTATCTACTTTACTCGTGCCCTGCATTATTTTGTAGGCCTCAATCATATCCCCCCTCAAGCGCCTTTTTTCCAGACTAAAGAGTCCCAAATGTCTTAGCCTTTCTTGATAAGGGAGGTCCCCCAGCCCAGTAATCATTTTAGTCACTCTCTTCTGCTCATCTCGGACTTGAAATAAGAAGGTCTGTCTAAGAACATCTGGAGGGCCTGTGTTCTCTACCCTTGCAAAAAGCAATCCGAGAGGTGGCAATCCATGTTGAAAGCAAACACTTGTCCATTCCGATTTTGCTTCCGACCCACTGCACTACCTTTTCTTTCACCTACTTCCCTTTGGTCTAATATGTCTTGCATGAGGAGGCTGCCTCATGCCATGAAGGAACCTCAACTCTCACAGACTAAATGTTCTGGCTTTTCTATGCCTTTTACTGTTGCGGACAGAAGGTTTGGTCCAATTTCCTAAGAATCCAGGATTAAATACGGTATGTTCACTGCCAGCATCCCACTGTACTGGGAAGTCTTTCCAAATTCCTATGATTTTTTTAATTGTCCGAGTTTCTATTTTTGTTTCCATTCATTAATTCTTTATTTCTTTTAAAATAATGCATTAAAATTCCATCCCCCCCCAAGTCTTCCTAGGCCTAGGGTAAAAACCACTTCAGAAAGTCACCATCAGGAAATATCTGTTTTTTTAAATTCTCAGAAGGGATTTCGACAGAAGGGGATGGAGATTTTGGCTGGCACCCCCCCACACACACCCTGCCAATAACATGAACTGAAGGGGAGGGTGGTGAATCACAACATGGGACCAGAGAAATGCTCATCCACTCCTCATGTGATCAGAAAAGATCAGCAGAGGCCAGGAGACATCTGTCACCTGCTTATAAAATAACTGATGAGGCAGAGAGAGGGAGGGGGAGGGAGAGAGAAGGGGAGAGAGAGATCAAACATGTAGTTAGCACAAGATCCAGAGGCTGTGGGGAGCAGGAGGGAGAAGACATGGTGGATGCATGCACAAATGGATGCATGCATTGTGCAAATAAATGCACAACGAATGCATGCAGGTACAAATGGTAAGAAGCCGCAAATCTTTTCAAAAGAAGCCGAAAAATCAGGGCTGTGCCTAACGGGTCTGGAAGGAGAGGGGACAAAATGAGCAGGAGAAGCCCTAGCGACCCTAAAGACCCAGTTTCAAATTCTGAATTCAAGATAAGCCAGAAAATTTCCCGGGTAATTTGCCACATCCTCCCAGAAGCCTGTGGAAGATTAATGACAGCAATACGGGCAACACTTGTACAGGATGCCCATGTTCAGAGTCTCAGCCCGGCAACCAGACTCCTCCATCTCCAGAGAACTCCATTCCCTCTATCTGCCCATCCCTGCCTTCAGCTGAACACCCTGCATACAGACCAGGCATCCTGTGACATACAGTCTTCACAATGCTATTCTCCCTCATCCAACTGCTTTTCAATCAATCAATCAATCAATCAATCAATCAATCAATCAATCAATCAATCAATCAATCAATCAATCAATCAATCAATGTGGAGGTTCTCTTCCAAACCTCAGGTCTCTCCAGCCTTCTTGGGAGGTCCCCTCTTACTTCGGCTACAATTCTGCTGCCACTCCACAGCCGAGTTTGGTTTCAGGGAGGGTTCAGAGGTTGGCTGAAAATCTGGAAGTAAGTTGCGACTGGAGTAGGCCTACTAATTGAATAGGCTTCCTTTATTTGCCACTGACTCCTGGATTTCAGTCAAGGAGTCCAACAGGGCTTCACTCAACTGCTTCAGAGGCTTGGCCAGAGGGATGTAATGAACACTTGAACATACACAGTCCTGCACTTCATTATTTTTGGAATGCATTGTGGTTTTCTGCATGGGGGGAAAAATCCCTCTTGCATTTTGCACTCGATAAGCCCTTGTCTTTTGCACAGAGCATACAATTTTCCCAGAATGCCCTGTAAACCATGAGGGTTTCCATGCATGCACAAAATGAAAACAACGTTTGCACTTTCTTTTTGCAATTAAAAAAAGAGGTCAACATGAGAAAGATAAACGGAAACCCTTACAATCAATCCCCCAACCACAAAAAAAAAACTTTTAAATTTTTCAAAGATCTACATCCCCAGATGGCAACACCTGGCAGAGAGGTTTTCTTGGTGTCCCCTTTAATTTTTTTAACTCAAATAAATAAAATCATGCACCTGCAAACGGGGTGGGTGGATTAGGGAAACATGATACTTCCTGAATGTGGTTGTATCAGGAGAACAATGTGAAACGCCCCCCACCCATTTTAAACTTTTAATAATGCATTTGTAGGAAACTCATATGAAAATGCATTATATAGGCTTGGGTGAAAATACATAGTTGCAACCTAAACACAAACAAATTGTAAAAATCACACATCTTTTAAAAACAAAATTGCTTTTATATACCTTACGCCCAAACATGTCTCAGATAATGGTTGGCAGGAAGCCAGCTTTCAGCTGGTTTGGTGGTTTAGAGAGATCAGGAATCCCTTTTTTTTAAAAAAAAAAAAATCCCCAATTGTTCTTATCTTGAATGGCTAAGAACCTGTGCATTGCAATCAACCTGCCTTTTACTTCCAGGGAAATCCAGGACTAGAAGCATCTGGACACGAGTTGCAGGAAATTAGAGAGAAAGCATATAACTTTCCTTGTTCCAGAAATGCCCCTAAATTTCCATGAACCATTGTGTAGGACAGATATAGGCTTCAACGGATAATTGGACCTGCGGAAAAAAATTATCGCTACTAAATTGCCATCTATTGTGGAATTGTATACCACACGAGCTAAAAAAGAGGGTGATGAAGATATACACAGATTCCACACATCCTGGACATAATCTGTTTCAACTGTTACCCTCAGGATGACATTTTAGGACAACTAGATATAAAGATAGATTCTTTCCAAGTGCAATCAAATTGTTGACTATTTGCTTTCTTCTCTTCTTTTTTAATAATAGGTTATATTGTGTTGCTGTACTGTGTTTTTATTGTTGGATATACGATTCTTATATTTCCTTCTTGCATATGGAGAGCATTTTTTTTACCCAAATAAATTCTGGGTGTGTCCAACCACACTTGGCCAATAAAAGGATTCTGATGCTGATGCTGATTCAACTGGAACCTACATGCCAGGACTAGTGGAGTGGTGAAGGGCTTGTGTTATTTTGTCAGAGGGGTCTTTTACGTCAAATCCTAGCTCTCCATAAACTCACAAGCTAAACTTGGGGAAATTACAACCTCCCAACCTATCCGTGTGCAGGAGGGTACGAAATACAGTAGGACCCCAGTATCCCCGCTGGGGATTGGTTCCAGGCCTTCCCGTGGATAATGAAAACCGTGGATAAGAGAGAACACCAAAAAAAACCCCAAAAACTTCTGTTTTGCAACAGTAGTTTGCTTTATGGCTGCTGTTTTGTGACAGTAGCTTGCTTTGCGGCGGATGAATTATTTATTTAACCCCCCGCCAACCGTGGATAACAAATCAGTGGATACGGGGGTCCTATTGTACCCCCACCCCAGAAGAAAATGCACAAACTGATGGTAAATCCAGATTCTGCATGATGGGGCCCTGTTTCGCCAGCTCCAATCGGCAGCTGTGGCTGCTCTGGATCTCAAGTGGGGTCATCTGCTAGCGGCAGCCCTAGCTGCAGATGTCTGGCGCGGCAGTCTCCCATTTAAATGCCACCCAAGCCCGAACCTGCACGTCCAAAGAGGCCGGCGTTTGCAATGACTCTCGCTGCAACCTTCGGTGAACTACTGCTGATGTGTCTCAGCAGTATCTCATGAGAAGTGTGCGGGCCAACGGAACCCCCTGATGCAACTGCGGTCCACATGGCAGGGCCAAACGACACATGGTGGAGCAGAAGGAGAAACCGCCAAAGCTCAGCGGGCCCTCCCGGACAACCCTGCATCGTCTTACAGCCGTGCCACCGGGCCTGGTGGCAGAACAGCTGTGAAACCTTCTGGCCACTGCAATGGGACCAAGACAGGGAACGTCAGGAGGGCCAGAGGCAAATTTCAATCTAGGAAGCACATCAAGGGCCACATAAGCGGCAGAGTTAAGGTTGCAGGGGGTGGGACCAAAGGGAGGGTAGGCGGGGCCAAGGGTAATCCTCCCCATACAGCACGCTTTCCAGAAGATCCAGGACAATTTTAGGCACGCCTGCCCCGGAGAAAGCCATGCTACATTTTCTAGGTGGCACCAAGATCAATGCTTCGTTGTCAATACTGACAAATGAACGGAGGCAGCAGCAGTGGAAAAGCTTGTGTGCAGCAGGCTGGGACACATACAGGCCATCCACCTGGCCTCACAAACATCAAGAATGTCCCTTGTTGCGTTTCAGGACATCATTAGGTAGGTATCCACACCATTTTAGAGCGCCAACCTTTCTTGCTTCATCAATGAGAACCGCAAACTTGGTTAGCCCCAAGTACACAAATACACCACGAATTCTTAGGAATTCACCTGCAGATGACCAAAGAGGGCACCGGTCCTGCCCTCGGCGGCCATGCACAGCTTGGAGAAACAACACAGGTGGGGGAGGCTGTTAGGCAGTTCTGCAGATCCAATTCTCCGACAGCACAAATGCCCTGCCAAAAAGCCCCACGTCCACACATTCAGGCCCAGAGACCGGCAGAGGCAGATCTCCGGCACCGGTGAAGGTGAGAAAGTCCAGACCAAATAAAAAGAGCTGCTTTAATATGCAGTATTTGGAGAGAAACCAAGCGCTCCCTCACCCTTCTAAAACCGATGCAATGTCCCACTGGCTTTTAAAGTTCTGAAACATCACCGATAGCTGTATAGATTCTTCTTTGTCCAAATGCACACGTGTGCACCCCCCAACTTTGTACAGTACCTTTTGGGTGCAAATGCATGCTTAAAAAAGTTAACACACATCAGACTTGTTCTTTCTGACCCTATCAGGTGGCTCTCCAGTTCTGCAGACAGCATATTTTAGACGTATGTGTGTGTGTGTGTGTGTTGCGTCCGACTCTTTATGACTCCATGTCCATGGAGTTTTCTTCGTAGGAATACTGGAGTGGTTTGCAGGTTTCTAATCCAGGCGCCTACAGCGCCTAGTATTCCCTGGTGGTCTCCCATCCAAGTACTGACCAGGGCTGACCCTGCTTAGCTTCCTAGATCAGGCAAGATCAGATGTGCTTAGGGGGCATACAGAATGTCAAATCCTGCAACCTGTGGAAGGAGCACAACGGAGAGACCTTGGGGACCTAGGTCTGGCATGCAGAATCTGGGGGTGCCCAGAGCAGCCTTCACATAAACCTCACTGCCACCTCTCCTGCCACCATCAAAAGGGGCTCCTTCAGGACCAAAAATGGCTTCTCCTTTGCAGAGGTTGCCCAAGGGAGGTGGATGAGAGAGAATGGGGGAACACAGGTCGATAGGAAAAAATATATACAATTTCTCCGCCGCACCAGTCACCCGGTGGCGCCGGAGAAACGCAACCCCGCGCAGGCACGCGCACAAGGCAGGGCAGCTGCAGGGACGGCCCTGCAAAACACGACCTGTCCGTCGGCCGAGTTAAAAATCCAAACTTTCGCAAGCCCTCGCTCCCCCCCCCGCAAAATGCTCGGAAGAACAGCATGGACCCGGAGAGGAGACTGGTGCATTCGTCAAAAACACTGAAAATACCACCACCACCACCACCAGTACCCCAGCATAAGGCAACATATTGCCCAGGGCAGCCGTGCAAAAATATATATATTGCACGCTCCTGTTGCAACGCCGTCCATGCTAGGCGACTTCCAGAACATCGCGCCCCCACACCGTGCAAATTTCTCTGGGCGGACAAAACAGTGAAACCCCTCTCTGCAAAAACAGAAAAGGACCGCAGGAGAAGCAATGATTGCACAGGGCCGTGCAACGCTTTGGAAGGCGAGCTGAGCTGCACCGGAGATCTCTCCCTTCCTCCCCCTCCCACGGACCCGCCATGTAACTTTGGAGGCTCTTTTTCCTTGCAACCCTCCCCCCGCCGCCGACGCCGCCGACGCCCTCCTGCAAGGCGCAACCCCTTGCAACATCCCTTACCTTGTTTTCTGTCCATGGTGGTTTCCCAGAAGTCGGAGAACAGCCAACGGCACGCCTCGGGTTGGCAGCGGAGGAGGAGGAGGAGGAGGAGGAAAGGGGGGGAGGTGAGAGAGACCGTCGGTCTTGCAAAGTCAACGGGGAGGGGGGGGCGCGGGTTGCAAAAAAAAAAAAAAAAAAAAAAAAGCGCACAAACACAAAAAAAGAGAAAGAAGCCGGAGTCGCAATGGGATTTATCCGGACAGAGAAAGATGCAATGCTCCTCTGCTCTTAGGGACTAGAATCTTGGCGGTCCATTGAGAAGCCTCTTGGATCCTCCGGCGCTCCGCTTCCCCGTCCTTCCGCCCTCAGCTCCTGCATGCATGCATGCTGCTCGGAGTGCAAGGAAATGAAAGGGGTTTCGGGTGGAGATCCAGCGTCACCCCCCAGGCCTTTTTAAAAAATAAATAAATAAATAAATAAGGGGGAGGGGGTGCAGAAAGAGGGAGGCGAGCGAGGGAAGGGCCGGAGACGCAAGCGAGTTCAAATCCCGTCGGCGGCCCGTCAAGTGCCGCTTGTGCAGTTCGGGTGCTCCTTTAAAGCAGGCGGACGGGTGCGTGACGGGGGTTTTGTCTCGGGTTTCAGCCAAGTTTGTAAGAAGAGCTGCCGGGAGCAGCAGCAGCAGCAGCAGCAGCCGCCAAAGGAGGCCAGGAGCCCGGGCCGCCCGGTGACGTCGAACAGGAAACGGGAGGGAGGGAAGGAGGGGGGGGAGCCTGGCAAGAGCAACAGGCAGCCACCAGGCAAAGTTTTTTTTTTGGGGGGTGGGGGAGGAGTTGCCCAAATTGCAAAGGGCAGGGGGGGGCGGGAGAAGGCAAGAGGCATGCACATGCATGCCATCTCAGGGACTACAAAGCCCACATTCCTTCCCAGGGCAACACCATCCGTGTGTGTATATGGGGGCGGCTGCGCATCAAGGCAGGGCGGCGCCATCTGACGTGTTTGTTTGTTTGTTTGTTTGTTTGCTTTGTTTTCTAAAGGGACTTTGGCCCTTGCACGCCGCCTGCACGTGTGCAACGGCGGAGAAAGTTACTTTTTTTATAAAAGGAACTTTGGCCTCTGCACATGTGCAACGGCGGAGAAGGTCACTTTTTTAGAAAAGGAACTTTGGCCTCTGCACATGTGTAACGGCAGAGAAAGTTACTTTTTTAGAAAAGGAACTTTGGCCACTTGCACGTGGCATGCGCGTGTGCAACGGCGGAGGAAGTTAGTTTTTTATTTTTATTTTTTAAGGAACGCTCTTGAGACACCTATAAGGACGACCAGACTGGTCGGTACTCCTTGTTTTAATCTGCCGACGAGTTCTTTCTCCGGAACTCAACTTGCATATAAATAAATACAAGAGGCGTTGGGAGATCAATATTTGGGCTACGTGTATCCGTTCGAAACGGGGCTTTTGTAAACCGCTCTATTGTCTTCCTGATCACTTAACCCAAACAGAAGTTTACTGGCAGAGAACCAAATCCAAACAGAGGGAGGTTAACTAATAAATACAGAGAGGCCCAAGAGAGTGCTAAATTTGGCTGGGCCTCTCCTTGAAGCTTTTTGTGGGAGATATAGAGGGGAGCCCCCCCCCCAAATGCAGATTAAGTACAACTCCTATCAGTCAGCACTGGCCAACATAACCCATGGTGAGCAGTACTGGGATCTTGGGGGGGGGATCACATTCTGCTCTCAGTCCCACATAGGTTACTTCTTGGGGGTGAAATACTTTGAAAAATCTCAAGTTGTAAAAGGCATTCTGGAGGGTGGCTGCACCTGTTTTGTTTTGCCTTTTTTTCTTAAAAAAAAAAATAGTATTTAGGAGGGAAAATTGCTGCTCCTGCCCAAATCCACAGCAAATTTGCTTCCTGGCCCTCTTAACCCCTTTTGGTTCGCTGAAAGGCATGCTGTAGATGCGATTTCATCAGCATGACAGCATCCTACCCTTATTGAACCCGGCTCTTTTCACCTAGAGCAGGGAAGGCGAAGGTTTTAGAGACTGAGTGCCCAAACTGTGATTGAACACCCACTAACTTTCCGCAAAGTACCAATACAGCGATGTAAACTGAATGCAGGTGGCTGCGAAGGGCGATGTCGGGTGCCCACAGAAAGGGCTCCGAGGGCCACCTTTGGCACCCGTGCCATAGGTTCGCCAACACTGACCTAGAGAATGTGACTGCTTGCATCTGTAAAGATAACAGCATCATCTGAATGTCTAGCAGTCGCCCTGGACCATGACAAAACTGAACTTACTGGAGACTCTGTATTCTTTGCATTCTCAAAGTCTTTCACAGCCAGGATCAGACTGTTGTTGTGGGTTTTGCCAGGCTGTTCAGCCATGCCCTGGGATGTTTTCCATCCTGGAAGGAAGGTCAGGAAGAAAAAACTGCCAGAAGACAACCAAACAGCCCGGAAAACCCACAACCACCACCTGTATACCTTGGCTCAGCCATCAATCATCCAGAGAAACCTTGCAGCCAAAAAAACCAGACGAAGACTCAGACTTGGGAAAGGAGAGCAAGGAAGGAAGCAGAGAAGATCATTTGAGTGTAAGAACGGAGGCGTGACCTTGGCCAAGACTGTTCCTGCTGTCATAACTCCCATCACCCTGCTGTGGTGTGAAAGTTGCACAGGGGAGGGAGATTCCCACCCAACGACTGGCATTCAGCAGTGCCCAGAGAAATCAAAAAGCCTTCACCACCAAGGCCATAGCTAAGGACCCATACTTTATAGGTTTCAGCACACCTGGTTTAGGCCATTGTTCACCTTATGGCTATGGATACTGTTGTCTACCTAAGGAGCCTATTCAGGCCATTGTTCATCTTAAGAGCCTATTTCAGACCAGGGTGACAAGAGGTCAAAGCTGACTATAAGATGGAGGACTCGCACTAGCTGTACTTAGACTGATGAAGCTGTTTGGATGAGCAGCGAAACGTTTCTATCTCTCAAGAAGAAGAAGAAAGAAGTCCAGTAGCCATGACTCAGCTTCCGGATAAACTCACCTGGATGACTGAGAATCTTCACAGACATTATCCCCAAACTTCCTGTTGCTGTCAGAGTGCCAGCTGGGTGCTTCCCCACCACCACAAAAACAAACAAACAAAAAACAGGAAGCTAAGCCCCAGAGGGTTGTAGTTCAGGCGTTTTTTGGCTGACGTGTCTCTAATGGATGTGGAAGTCAGAAAAGGTGTCTGAACTGGGAATTATGAGATCGGTAGTCCAAGAAATCCCATCCCTACTAGTGACCCATTATTCCATCTTCTAACAGAGGAAGCAGCAGCCAATAATACAAATTGAGTGAGGGTCCGAAAGGATAACAAGGAGCCACAGGGCAGGGACAGCAACGGTGCCTGCGTAAATCTGGAGGGAAGGCACACAACATCTCCGATTTCTGAGTCAATAATGTGTGACATGACAGCCCATCTTTGTCCTTTCCAAAAGGGTCGCTGGACTAATCGGTTGACAGCAAAAGAGAAAAGAGAAAAGTGTATCAGAGGTAAAGGATACAGATTGCCCTGTGGATGTCCACAACATTGATGATGTTTTACAATTGATGAGTTTTACAAATGCCACAAGATCCTTTGCTTTTGACTTTGAAATGTATGCTTTCTCCATGATGGCTTCCATCGTCCTCAGCTCCCTTTGGTTGCCTTCCCAACAGCTCAGTCTTCCAACTGTAGGCGCCTTGGGGCACCGAGCTGCCGTTCTGAACTTTGTACAACACCCGACCCACCCCAATAATACAGCAATCAATCATCCGGCCTGCACATCGCTTCACAGGCCTAATACTTGAGTCATCGTCGCTTCACCCAGAAATGAGGAGGGTGCTTCCAAATGTTGCCAGACTATAGCTCCTAGAATTCGTCACCTTCCTGGATGGGAATTGTAGTCCAAGAGCCCCCAGGGAGGTCTTACATTCCTTGCATACAAAATAATGCAGGGCATGAGTCAAGTGGATAGAGGGACGCTCTTCTCCCTCTCACAAAATACCAGAACTAGGGGACATCCACTCAAATTGAGGGCTGGGAGAGTAAGAACAGACAAAAGAGAATATTTTTTCTCCTAATGCGTTGTTAGTCTGTGGAACTCCCTGCCACAGGAGGTGGTGATGGCATCTGGCCTGGATGCCTTCAAAAGGGGATTGGACAGATTCCTGGAGGAAAAGTCCATCACAGGTCACACAAACCATGATGGAGATGTGTCATCTCCAGGCTTAAAACCAGGGTACTTCAAGAGCCAGAGGCAGGGGAGTGGGATCAGGAGACAGATATCTAGTCTTGTGCTCTCCCAGAGGCATCTGGTGGGGCCACTGTGAGATACAGGAAGCTGGACTAGATGGGCCTTTGGCCTGATCCAGCATGGCTCTTATGTTCACTGTGAATGAAGTGGTCAATTCACAGTCTGAAAAGAGCTGGATTATCCTAGCTGTCCTCCACCCAAGAAGCATGCCTCTTCCCAAAAAAATGTCCACCCCAACTGGTCCAAAGGACGGCAACACTGAAAGCCGTGGAGATAACTCGGGATTTGATTTTAAACCCATGTGCATGCCATGTTTTGTTGTCTGTTCGGTCGTAACTCAGAGCGAGGGGACCTCTCGGGGGGGGGGGGGCAGAGAATTTTCCTTCCTGCTAATGGCAGGCCGTCTGTCCGTCCGCACTGGTTTCCCCCTTCTCCAACCTGCGTCAGAGAAGAAATAGGACCCCCTTTGGAACCGGGACGAGGCAGCTGCCGAGAGGAGCGAGTGGAATGGAAACCTGATGCTCTCGTCCTTGTGTTTTGAGCGGGCAGAGAAGAGCGAAAGTCAACCAGGATGAGCTTGCTTGCAATGGAGAGAGGAGGCAGGCGGGCAGGGGAGCCCTGTGACATAAAAAGGATTTATGGCCAGAGGGTCTAAGCTGGTCTTTGTTACCAGAAGTCCCACTTGGGACAGGTTTGCACGGATGTGCACGAGGGCCATCCGACCTTGTGTCCTGAAGGTGTCAATGCAACCGCTCTTTGGGACTTTTTGGCTGCCTCTGACGGCCAACGCCACAACAAACAAACAAAACGCTGGCTGGATTACAGCTCAAAAGGCCAGGGTTTTCTAGAGGGCTGCTGCGGAAAGAGAGCAGAAGGGCAGCGTCCTAAGTGGCCAGCTGCAAAGCCGAACCTGGGGTTTGCGTTTCTCATTCTTCTCATTGAGCGATGAAACATTTCTCATCCGTGAGAATGGTGGGCTCCTGGATTGCGATCGAGCAACAACGGATCACTCGCTGATAACTGTTACGATTGAGCTGCAGATGAGCCAGCCTGGGTGGCCTTGGACAGCTCAATGACCCAGTGTGTGGCAGCGGTGAAGAAGGCCAATTCCATGCTAGGGGTTATCAAAAAGGGGACTGAAAATAAAGCAGCCAACTTTATAATGCAGTGATGGCAAACCTTTTAGAGACCGAGTGCCCAAACTGCGATTCAAAAGCCACTAATTTTTTGCAAAGTGCCAACACAGCAATTTAACCTGAATACAGGTAGCTGTGAAGGGGCGATGTCAGGTGCCCACAGAAAGGGCTCTGAGTGTCACCTTTGGCACTCGTGCCATAGGTTTGCCAACACTGTTGTAATGCCATTGTAGAAAATGATAGTAAGGCCGCACCTGGAGCATTGCGTACAATTCTGGTCTCCGCATCTCAAAAAAGACATAGCGGAACTGGACAAGGTGCTAAAGAGAGCAGCAACTGATTACTGGGCTGAGGGACCTCCCTTAATGAGGAAAGGCTAAAACATTTGGGTCAGAGATACCACCTCATGCTTGCTGTAGAGAGAGAGAAAAAAAAAAAAGGGATACAAATGGAGCTAATATAAAAAAGGAAAAGGAAAGTGAGATGAGATGTGGAAACGTACTCTCAGGAGCTCTCTCACACGCTGCAGAGCCAGGGGCCGGGAGCTCAATTCCCCACTGTGCCTTCTTGACAGGGCCTGGACTTCTAATGATTAGAGAGAGAGAGAGAGAGAGAGAGAGAGAGAGGTTCCTGTCGCAGCTCATGATGACGTGCCGCAGTTGAAGCGGAGATTTGGATCTGGGCCATATATGATTTATTCCTTCTCTGGCACCAGCTCGATCCTAACCTGGTCCCCTTCAGACAGGTTGGACTACCGTTTCCATCGGGCTCGGCCACGATGACAACAAGAGAGGCCCGAACAGGGCAGGTTTCACGGGCTCTAAGGAAGGAGTCTCCTCCACCTGGCTTCCGTTCCCCGAGCCGGTGTCAGGGAAACAGAATGGATTCCCCCCTTGCCCAAGGCGGGATGGGAAGTCAACTCACCACCCCGCGAACAAAGGCCAAAATGCTGAGTTTCTACCCAACTGGAGAAACTTGTTCATCTCCAAAAGGGGGGAGAGGAGTCAATTCCCAAATGAGTCAGTCTAGGGAGCAACGAAAACTGCTTTACCTTCGAAACGAGGGAGAAAAAAGAATGGGAGGGGGGAGGGTTTTTCTCATCTCCAAAATATGCCATAATTACATCATGTTTAGTTAAGCCATCTACATGGAATCTCGGGGCAAAGCAGGCGTAAAAAGAAGATTACGGCTGAGGTAACCACAGCATTTTTATACTATGAAGCTCTGCGTTCAGGCCCCTTTCTTAATAGAACCCAGATGGGCCAGGAGGAGGGAGACATCCATACACAGAAGAACCGGGGCTTTGCAGGCCATGTTTTAGTTTTAAAGTGGGGATCAGAAACACTCCCCCAAAAAAAAGTCTGACTCCTTCCATTGTTGTTGTTGTTGTTGTTGTTGTTGTTGTTGTTTTTGCTGATGGAGGTTTTGGGACTGTGCGTGAGGTGAGGAGGACAGAGGATGTCTAGTGCATGCACGGATCTTAGGGAAGGTGACCTGGGACAGAATTCAAATCCAGGGCAACCACTGTGTTTTTTCAGCAGCAGAGCGGTTTCCCTCCAACTACTAGGTCACACTACCCATTTAGCTTCACTTGACTGCTTTCAGCTGGTGCGGTACCTAAACTGATCTCCTGCTTTGCTGGCAGGGGTGGGGTGAGGTGGGGAGCCACGTTACCCCAGGCGCATACTAGAGGTTTTTCGTGGAACCTGTGATTTCCCCTCTTGCAATCCATCTGCATAAAAAGGGATTATGTCCAGCAAACTTCTTAGATTCCACCACTTTATATCTTATTACATATTTCTTGTTAGACTACTGCCATGTGTTGCACATGGGACCACCCTTGAAGACGGCCCTAAAAGCTTTGGGTAGTGGGCGGCATATAAGTTGAATAAATAAATAAATAAATAAATAAATAAATAAATAAATAAATAAATGTTGGATTTATTTATTTATTTATTTATTTATTTATTTATTTATGCACTTATATACCGCTCCCATTTCCCAAAGGGAACTCTGGGATGCAGCCACCAAGATAATAAACTGGCACCAAGCCAGGAGTTCTATTGATTGTTTATCTATATACTCTATATGTACGGAATCTACATGCATTGGTACCTCTACTTACAAGTTTAATCCATTCTGAATGCATGCTCATTAGTCAAGCAACTAGTAAGTACAGCAGACATATCTAAATAAATAAATAAATAAATAAATAAATAAATAGAGTGGACCCTCATATAACAAACAGTTTGTATAACATAAAATCTGTACAATCTAAAAAATTCCAGAGATAGGGGAAATTTGCTTAACAGAATCGCCTATGGGGCGTATCCGTACAACATAAAAATGGTCGTGATTAGGGATTTTCAATGCATTCCTATGGAAAATTTGTATAAAGGAAGTTTTGCTTAACAGAATTTCATTTGGAACAAATTAATTCCTTTATACAAGGTACCACTGTAATTGAAAAAAAATTGTAAGTAGAGCAGACTGCATCCATAATTTGTAAAACGAAAGCAGTTTTCCTCTTTTAAGTCTAATTGCTCAAAAGTAGAGCTGCTCGTAAGTAGAGGTACCACTGTATGTGAGTGGAGATTTGAATCTAGGTTCCAGCCTGAAAACTAACTACTAAACCATTGAGGCTGGGGATTTTTTTTAAAAAGGTGGCTTTCCAAAGTGGAAGAATTCTGGAAGGACTGTACCAGTTGTGTGCTGGCAGGAAGGACTATACCAGTTTCTCTCTCTCTCTCTCTCTCTCTCTCCCTCCCTCCCTCCTGCCTCTTCTGCCCCTTCTTATCATTAACTCTCAATCACTCTGGACTCTCGAGGTTCATTCTAAACCATCTCCCTCCCGTGTGCCCCACGGCAGCCAAGACAATGGGTGGCCTCACCCACAAACGTGGCCGGCTCACCCACCCTTTCCTCAAAGGGAAATGCTGCTTTCAAACAGGGAGCTAAGCCAGAGCAACTGGAGCAGAGGCCAGAGTGACTCAGTGCCAGGCCACCACGGCTGGCACCCAGCCACCCGCCCGGCTCAGCAGGCCGGCAGCTGCCAAGGGAAGACCAAGGGGCCTCTCCGGCCTTCTCAAAAAGGAGGTGGGGGGTATCAGAGGGGCAGAAGGCAAGCAGGAGGCAGATCCTTGACCAGTTAAGTGAAACCAGGCATGTGAGGGGCAGGAGGAACACGAGAGGCACCCTACGGAGAAAAGGATCATAAGCAATACAGTCAGGTCCATAGAAATTGGGACATCGACACAGTTCTAACATTTCTGGTCCTATACACCACCACAAGGGATTTGAGATGAAACAAACAAGATATGCTTTAACTGCAGACTGTCAGCTTTAATTTGAGGGTAGTTACAGCCAAATCAGCTGCCTAGATACCCTAAGCCAGGGATCCTCAACCTAAGGCCCTGGGGCCGGATGCGGCCCCCCAAGGTCCTGAATCCGGCCCCTGGGACCAATTGCAACCCCACCACCACCTACCCCCCGTTTTATGAGAAAGCCAGCCTCCGCAGCTGCTTTTGGACTGTAATCCGGCCCCCCAGTGGTGTCTGGGTGGTGGTGGACTGGCCCGCTGTTTGAAAACTTTGAGGACCCCTGCCCTAAGCACATCCAACCTCGCCTGATTTCGGAAGCTAAGCAGGGTCAGCCCTGGTTAGTCCTTGGATGGGAGACCCACCAGGGAATACCAGGTGCTGTAGGCGCCTGGAGTAGGGACTGGCAAACCACTCCAGTATTCCTGCCAAGAAAATTCCATGGACATGGAATCACGAAGAGTCGGTCACGACTGTAATGACACAACACACACACACACACATCAAAATCAGGGGAATGGTGTAGGAATTGCAACCGTTTGCAGATCCATAATAATTTGCTTTTTTCTTTTTCTTTTTGAACTTCAATCCGGAGAAATTTGGGGGATTCTGCAAAGGAACGTTTTTTCCCATTTCGGAAGCAGCCTGGATTATTCCTAACCTTACGATTGCCAACATAAAGGCAGCAATTAGCATCACATCAGCTCAATATGCTGGAATTTTGTCCCCGCCACAGCATATAAACAGATGAATTTCAAGCTCAGCTATGATTAAGGCAGTGTATCGAACCTCTTCCACTAATACATCCATCCCCAACCCTGTTACAGCCAGGGTGGATATGATTTAAATCACAATTTCAATTTTGAAAAATCAGGATTTTCGGATGGTTTAAATTTTTTAAAAATCATTTAAATCATTTTGACGTGTGTGTGTGTGTGTGTGTGTGTGTGTGTGTGTGTGTGTGTGTGTGTGTGTGTGTGTGTGTGTGTGTGTTAATCATTTTTATTTTTAAAAGAAAATCATTAATTTTTATCCACCCTGGTTACAACACTCTCCAGAGATAACCCAGGACTGGTGACTAAAATCTTGCTGGGGTGGTGAGTCAGGGAAAGTGCCCTGGTTTGCATGTGTCAAGTTCAGACTTCAAGTCAGACTGCCCTAACTGGCAGGTAGCCTAACCTAACTCGTGGGGATGTCTCCATAGTTAATTCAGATTTGCTTTCAGAAGGCCTTTATGTGGGTGTGAGGGGGGAGCCTGTGATAAGGAACGAACACTGTTTCTCAGGCCTTGCAATTATAAGAGAAACTCGGAACAAGCAAAAGGAAGCGGGGTGCCACTTGCCCAGGAAGGAGATGAGAAACGTGCCGCAAGAAGGCTGGGAATGGCAAGGGTGGATGGAAGTCCAATTGTCCAGAGATGAAAGAGAGAATTACTGCCTAGCTGTGCCGAACATCCAAAGGAGGTGTTCAAACCCAGAAACAAATTTCCAGGAAACAAAACACATGATTTCCCTGCAAAGGAATATGCTGGTAGCCAGGGTGTAGGTTAGTTTTCTTCCACACGGAACACCAATTTTTTGCGATTAGAACAGCCCTTTCTCCTTGAAAAGGGAAGTGAGTGCATGCATGCGTGAGCACACATGCACACAGCAGAAAAGACGAGAGGGAGGGGAGAACCTTTGCCGGTTCTCATTCACAACTCTGCCACCCACACAATGAGGCCTCTTTTTATAGCGTTGCTTTATTTGGCCCTGGGACGAAATACCCCGTTCTTCAGCCAATCCGGGAGGGAACCAACAGGAAGTTGCAGGCAGCGAACCTGAGTTCTGAATTTAAACGGGCAATGTCAGGAGGAGGAAACTCGCTTTGTGCAAAGATCTGGAAGTTGAGTCATGGCTACTGGACTTCTTTTTTGAGAGATATAGAAACGTTTCACTGTTCATCCAAATAGCTTCATCGGTCTGATAGAAACGTTTCGCTGTTCATCCAAACAGCTTCATCGGACCGATGAAGCTGTTTGGATGAACAGCAAAACGTTTCTGTCTCTCAAAAAAGAAGTCCAGTAGCCATGACTCAACTTCCAGATAAACTCATCTGGATGACTGAGAATCTTCACAGGCACTTTGTGCAAAGATAGAAGCTGTAGCAACCTCGCCTGTCACCGTGGACACGCTTCCTAAATGGTTTCTAACTCGGACCCGTCTTGGAGACCCTTTTGCACAAAAAAACACAAATTCTCCATGATGGGCAGCCTATAGAGTATCTTCCCAAATATGTTCTGCACACTTTCTCAGTTGCAGTTCAGGAAGAGGTCACTGTGTGAGTCTTGCACGAGCATATCAGGAGAAATCCCAACAAAGCAAAACAAAAGAAGATTAAAAAAAGAGACAAAAGAGTGTGGCACCTTGAAGATTAACTACGGTATTATATTTTAATGTGAACTTTCACACCCTCCCAAGGGCGCTTAAAGCCAAGGAATGTGGTGTTTCATTCTGCATCTCATTTTATTCCAGAAGTCGGAAGAAGCAGGAGTGATCCACAAAAGCTCACCTTAATACTGTAGTTTTTACACACACACACACACACACACACACACACACACACACACACACACACACACACACACACACACACACACACACACACACACACACACACACACACACACTTTTCTTTTTGCTTTTTTAATTTTAACTTTGGGTTTTGCCTGATATTCTTTCTAAGCACTGGAGCGCTTGTTAGTGTACAAAACTTTCTGTGAAAAGACAGTCTGTTAATGTTTGTAAATACCAGACTTTTTGACCCCAAATACCAATCTCTCAGGTTCCAGGCTTTTAGAGATAGATTGTTACTGCTCTTCATGTGTTGGAACAAAGCTTGTTATTTGATTTCACATCAACAGAGCTCCCTATCTGGATCCAGAAACCTTCCCCCTCTTTTTATATGTACTCCTCACAAGATCTGTGATTCATCTGTGTGTGTGTGTGTGTGTGTGTGTGTGTGTGTCTGTGTCTGTGTCTGTGTCTGTGTCTGTGTCTGTTGGCACTTTTACACACCCCCTAAAATCCGAGGCAAAGGGTTCCCATATCCGGTGCTTAAAAATGTTTTCCTACCAGCCCCGGACTTTAAAAACAATTTAGTACGCCCACGCCCACCTAAGCATGTCCCAGCACACTTTTCAAGTACCTGGCCTCCAGGAGGTAAAAAAATCTTCCAATGCGAATTGTAGAGCTGTGAATGCTGGGCTCCCTCGCCGTCTGTTTGTTTGTTTTTTGTCCCCGTCGCCCCTTTAAGAGACAGGAATCGCTCCGGGGTGCTCCGGGCGGCTCTGACCAGCAGACGGAGTTGAGCCTGCATTTTTTTCTCCCTTTTTTTCTCCCTCCCCTCACGCAGACAGGAACAAGGGAGTGCGGAGGGGTGGGAACACAGGAAGAGCGACAAACCCCCACGATCTCTGGTCCGAATTTAAGTTGCCTCTGGATTTTAGGGGTCGTGTAAAAGCGCCCTGTGTGTGTGTGTGCGCGCACGCGCCTAAAGTCCGCCTTGAACACTTTCCCCTTTCCTCCTTTGGACGATCTAAATGACCCAGAAAGAAGATCATCCTGTCCAAAGTTCAGAGTAACTTCCACACCCATCAGCCACAGATAAAGGGGAAGGAAGAAGCTGTGAGTTTCAAATAATGCCACAAGTATCTGCTGAAAAAGTTGGGTCCCCCTTCCCCTCCTCTGTCTTTCCTGTCTTGTTAGAGAATTTCAAACCACACACACATAAAAAATGCATTTCCACTATTTCCAAACTGCCGCCATCACCAAAATAGAACTTCCCCCTCCTCCTCCTCTGCTTCTCCCTCTACCCTCTGATTTCCTGTTCACAGGCTCTCAAGTTGCTACATCAGAGTCAAAATACCAAAAAAAATTACTCTGTCCTGTGCACCTCTAATTGATGGGGAATTGATCCTCAAAATATCTGGATCGGAAGTCACTGCATCACCCACTCTTTTGCTCAACACATGCCTTCTTGCGATGTACTGATGTGATGCCGGGGGACATCAAAGGTTATCAGCCATACGATTCCAAACATTTATGAGCTGACACAGTGAAGTGACAACTGCAGTTCTCAGAAGTTGGTATTGGGGGTTGCTACCTCATCCCAGGCCTAATGCTAGCACCCCTGACCTCAAGAAGCCACGAGGAGCTCAGCTCTTGATAAAGCCGCTGGTGCTTGCCGGAGTTTCCCACAATGCACCAGGGCTGATGCTGAGCCAGGCATTCCAAAGGCATGGTGGGAAACTGAAGTGCAGAAAGGATTACCTTGAATGAATAAGACCCTTTGGAAGGAGACTCACTGGTGTCAGAGAGACCTCAGGAGGGAACATCGGCCAGGAGACAGACGCAACCGTTCTGTGCATGCGTACACAGACGGATTCTTACAAATTCAACAGCAAAGCTGCACAGTCAGGAAAAAAGCCAGCATCTGACCCCAGGGGTAGGTGGAAGGATGTGTCCAGAACTTTTTTTCTGCATAAGGCACGCTTCCTATCTGGTAGGTTTATGAGCAGTGATCTGTTTTGAGGTTGGGGTTAGGGTTAAGGAAGAAAGAGGAAACCCCGCCTTCCCTGTCATTCCACCTGCCACCATTGTCACCAGAAACCTGCCACGAGGACACTTGAGGACTAATTCTTAAAGGTTGCCGGATGTGAGTGTGCCATGGGAAGGCTGAACAGAATGATGGGCTGCCCAGAGTAACCCTCAGGTGTGAAATGTTCTGCCCATCATTTGTCACACACCCGGATGAGACCGGAGCAGAGGGCCTGGCAAACAAGGGACATCAGGAAGCATCCCAAGAATCCAGCTCATATGCCCTTGAGCCTTTCCTGGGAGTAGTTTCTCAGCTCCCAGATTCATCCCTTAGTAGCTCCAGGTGAAGATGGCACAGAAAGATGAAGAGGGATCTGCTGCAGCCACTCAGAGCTGGTCGGATTGGGCTCTATGGACTAAGAGTGTGACTCAAGTTTCCTGTATTCTGCTTCCTTCCCCTCTGCCCTAAGGAGGAGGCAGAAAAAGAATTCCACCCAAGCCAAGAGTGGAATAACTGATATACTATTCTAATGCCGCCTGTTTGCAGGGATTACTCCTCGTTTTAAATTCGCCTTGTGCTCATTCTGTAACAGCAGAAGAGCTCAAAACAAACCCTGAAGTGATACAAATAAAGGTTATCCTCATTTTTTTTTCATGGAATAATAGACTTGTAGAGCTGAAGGTACCCTGGGGTCATCAAGTCCACCCCTCCACCAAAGCATGAAATCATGGCATGGTATATTCCCGAATCACCGCAATTAGCAACCTCACCTCTCCAACTGCGCTGGCAGCCCTGGGGGCAGATCCAGACCCACCCACCCGAGTTTCCCAGGGGGCGACCTTCCCAACCTTTGTCCATGTGTGTGTGTGTTGTGACATTACAGTCGTGACCGACTCTTTGTGACCCCATGTCCATGGAGTTTTCTTGGCAGGAATACTGGAGTGTTTTGCCAGCTCCTACTCCATGCGCCTACAGCACCTGGTATTCCCTGTTGGTCTCCCATCCAAGTACTAGCGAGGGCCGACCCTGCTTAGCTTCCGAAATCAGGCGAGACTGGATGTGCTTAGGGCATCTAGGCAGCTTACCTTTGTCCATAGCAATCCATTATCTGGTTGTATCCTAGGTTTTCTACCGGAGGTTTTCCCCTTGCTGTGAACAGTTGAATTTGTAAGGCAGCAGTTAAAGTGCCAATGGTTTTCCTCTTTTAAGTCTAATTGCCGCTCATAAGTTGAGGTGCTGATGTACCTGGGTGGAGATTTGATCCAAGTTCTAGTCTGAAAACTAACTACTAAACCATCAAGGCTCTCTCTGGGGAATCTTTAAAAAAGGATGGCTTTCCAAAGTGGAAGAATTCTGGAAGGACTGTACCAGTTGTGTGCTGGCAGGAAGGACTATACCAGTACAGTGGACCCTCGTACAACAAACAATTTGTATAACATGAAATCTGTACAACATAAAAATTCTGGAGATAGGGGAAATTTGCTCAACAGAATCGTCTATGGGGCGAATCTGTATAACATAAAAATGGTTGCGATTAGGGATTATTCTGTTTTCAATGCATTCCTATGGGAAATTTGTATAAAGGAAAATTTGGTTAACATAATTTCATTTGGAACGAATTAATTCCTTTATACAAGGTACCTCTCTCTCTCTCTCTCTCTCTCTCTCTCTCTCTCTCTCTCTCTCTCTCTCTCTCTCTCTCTCTCTGGGATCAGTTCCTATAGCTGCCGGAGCTTTAAACTTAACTACCAATTTTAGCATTATGTGCTGACACCACTGTTGGACTCCTGGTTCCTTTTGTGAAAATCATACATTTCCTAGAATCAGAAAATTTCCTATCCACACATCAATGATCATGCTGGAGTGCAAATGAAAGCCTTACACCCCCCTTTTTAAAAATATCTATAAATAAACAGAAAAATAGCAATGGCATTAAACAGCCTATGGGTGTCATCCTTGGCTATAAATTTTATAACCACATTAAAAAAACAACAACATTTGAGTTCCTTTTTTTTTGAAGGGGCCAAGAATCACTAATCTACCTCATTCAGCAGCTCACAATGTGCCACCAGGGCACTCTCTCATCAGCCTACACGATTTTTACCAACATGTCACAAGTGGGTAAGGACAAGGGATGCAAGTTACATGTTGGAATAAACTACAATTGGAGATCAGGAATGCAGATTCGTTGTCAGCCTTTAGAAGAGCATTAAAGACCTGGCTCTTTAGGGAACTCTTTGGGGACATCTGAGCCCATTGTGATTTGTTCTGTCTGAGCCCATTTTGTCTATGATTTTGGTGTGTCTGTTCTGCTTATATACCGTATACCACTAACTCTCTGCACCAGTGTGCCTTCTTGCTGGGTACTCATTTTACCGACCTCGGAAGGGGATTTTGTGCTATGGGATTGAACCCAGGCTGTTTGATGGCATTTAACCACTGTTGATTTTTATTCTGACTATTTTTGAATTTTATGGTATTATTATTATTATTATTATTATTATTATTATTATTATTATTATTAGTAGTAGTAGTAGTAGTAGTAGTAGTAGTAGTAGTAGTAGTAGTAGTAGCAGCAGCAGCAGCAGCAGCAGCAGCAGCAGCAGTAGTATTTTGCTGGGGTTATTTGTATTTTGATTGGGTATTGTAGGTTTGGACAGTTGTTGTTTTTGCAACATGTTGTACACCACCCAGAGTTCCCGCGGGAAAATCGGGCGGTTAATAAGCACATAAATAAATAAATAAATAAATAATGCCAAAATCTCTGTGTCACCAACGTAACAACACAACACCCCGGTGGTCTCTGGATCACAGCAACAGCTGCAACAGGAACCAGCCTCTACGGTTGCCTTGAACCCAAAATCTACACCACAAAGCAAGAGAAGTTGCTTTTCTACCGGAGCTCAAAGAAAACCTATGGATGGGTGCCCCCAGAAGGAGAAGGTGGGGAACCGCTTCTGAGTAATCTTTACCTAGAACCCACTGGAAATGGTCACCAAAAGTCAGAATTGACTTGACGGCACATAAGAACATAAGAAGAGCCATGCTGGATCAGGCCAAAGGGCCATCTAGTCCAGCTTCCTGTATCTCACTGTGGCCCCACCAGATGCCTCTGGGAGCACACGAAATGAGATATCTGTCTCCTGATACCACTCCCCTTCATCTGGCCCTTGAAGGACCCTGGTTTTAAGCCTGGAGATTACACATCTCCATCATTGTTTGTAACCTGTGATGGACTTTTCCTCCAGGAATCTGCCCAATCCCCTTTTGAAGGCATCCAGGCCAGATGCCATCACCACCTCCTGTGGCAGGGAGTTCCACAGACTAACAATGTGCTGGGTGAAAAAATGTTTTCTTTTGTCTGTTCTTACTCTCCCAGCCCTCAATTTGAGTTTATGTCCCCTAGTTCTGGTATTTTGTGAGAGGGAGAAGAGTGTCCCTCTATCCACCTGACTCATGCCCTGCACTATTTTGTACGTCTCAATCATATCCCCCCTCAGGCACCTTTTTTCCAGACTAAAGAGCCATGATGAATGATTATGAGACTCGAGACCAAATAATAATTTGACCATTCCAAAAGGCCATCTCTCGGCCCATGCGTACCTAGGAGAGGAATCCTATACCTGTTCATAGGAGCAGGTTCCATTTAATTCGACAGGATGGACTACTTCTGAGTCGGAACATATAGGACTGGCCTGGGCGTTGATTCCCCAAAATAGAACTGGAACGCTCCTCCAGTCTTCCTCAGTTTCATTCCCCAGGGGAGTTTCCGCAAGTTCATCGGACAAGCTGGCATTTAGTAGCTGGCCATAAAAGCAGGTCTTGACAAAAGAGAACCCAAAACATGAGAAAGGCTTTGGGTATCTCAACAGCTATCTTCACCCCAGTTACGTAAGTAGTAATTACTCTATTATGTTTAACTATGCAAACAACGTGCGGTCCATACCTCAATAGTCATTAATTCCATTACTTAAAAGGGTTTCCCAGCCTTTGATGTGGGGAGCTAGCAAATAAGAACGCACTTGCATTCCAAGTTGAGATTCCAAGCAAAGGGACATTCCCTCCTGCACAATAAAAATGATTCAACACCAACAGAAGCAAATAAAATCTCCTGGTTCATCAAGTGCACAGCTCCAGTCCCTCACACAACACCAGCGTTGAATCTCTGGTTTTGCCAGTGCAAAGATGCCCATCCGGAAGTAGAGTCAAGGCAACTGGACTGCTTTTCCTTGTGAGATCAAAACGTTGCACTGTACCAAGGTGAACCGTAAATGGGACGCTTCACACCAACTCTCCTCAGACTGACCAAGCCCCTTGGATGAGGAGTGAAACATTTCGATCTCTTGAAAAAGAAGAGGGGAGGGGGGAGAGGCACTATTTGCAAAAGGCGCATTGTACCCTGCCTAGGTCACGTGGTGCATAAACCGTTGTACGTGACTTCACATCTGGAGGACTGAGAATCTCCACCGACACAAAGACGGACATGTTAACCTGTGCCTCAGTTCTATTGCACTGTAAACTGTTAATCCATTATTATGTTTAATAGTTGTATCTGTTTCTTGAACCCTGTACAAAACCGCCCAGAGTGGCTTTTGTTGCCAGATGGTGAGGTATACAAGTAGAATGGATGGATGGATGGATGGACGGCCGGCAGGCCGGACAAATAAATAAATAAATAAATAAATAAATAAATAAATAAATAAATAAATAAATAAATAAATAAATAAATAAGCAAGCAAGCAAGCAAGGCAGGCAAACACATTTGGGAGGACCCTGCATGCTTCAAACAAGGCAGCAGGGCCGGATTGCCAGCGATTGAACGTCTGCTCGATTGTGATGGAAGAAAAGTTTCAGAGAACACAAAGGTTTGCCGCTTTTGTGACCTGACAATCATCCTCATCATGAAGTCAATTCTGAAGCTTCTTTCTGGTTTTTCCAGGCAGAGAAGACTCAGAAGTGGTCTGTTGTTCCCTTCCTCTGGATGGGGTGCCCTGTTCAGCTTGGCTCAAGAATACACAGTTGGGCTCTACAAGCAAAAGCTAAGAGCAAAACAAAATGTTCTACTTATATACCGCCCCATACCACTTCCAAGTAGTCTCTGGGCGGTTTACAGTTTTTAATTACAGTATGCAGGCTACACATTCCCCCCCCCCCTACACCACCACCACCAGCAAGCTAGGTACTCATTTTACTGACCTGGGAAGGATGGAAGGCTGAGTCAACCATGAGCCTGCTGCTACCTGGGATTGAACCCCAGGTCGTGAGCACAGTTTTACCTGCAAGGCAGGCATTTAACCACTGCGGCACGGGGCTCCTAAGCAGGAGGCATATCAAGGATGAGAAATGGGCAGAGACTAAAAGTAACATGTAGTGTTCAGTAGTTCTGCGTTATTCTACATTTATGGGGTAGGGGTTGCAACCACTCCCCCGCAGATAACCCGGCCTCTGTATAGGCGTTGCTTTGAGGAAGTTGCTTCATATGAGTAGATGAATTAGTTCCTTCATCCCTTTGTTTGTTTGTTCCTTCCTTCCCGCCTTCCCTTAGTGCTTGTGATCGGTGTGGATGTCTCCTCTGGCCAATGAAAAGCAGAGCCAGGAAAACTGTCTCTTTCTGCTTGTTATTTTTTCAGTTCTGGTTGTTTTTCTTAGACAGCCAGACCCGCCGCCACAAGCTCTGGCGACCAAGTCTCTTTTCCCTTGTAAGGAAATTGCTACGTGAGACCACATGGAGCCACGATGAACTGATGAACTCGTGGACCAGGGGAGCAAAGATGCCGCTGCCTGGGGTGAGGCAGCACAAGGTCTGCGGGCGATCCCTTGCCGGGTGCGGGGAGGCTTGTGAGTCCAGTCCCAGGCATGCCCAGCTAAAAGGGACTACAACTCACATCATCTTTCACTGCTGGCTTTGCCGGCAGGGACCCCAAATGGCTCGAGACGGACAACATCTGGAGAACTGTCCAATAAGGTTTGACGTCAAGCGACGGATCCAAGGGAGACGGTCACTCTCCCAAAGCAGAGCTGACCAAGAATGCCGTGACATCTGAAAGTTGGGCCTGTTTTATTTGGCAGACACCAGTGCGAAGGGTAGCTGAAGGGGGTGCCGATCCCCAACACCCCACATCAAGTAGGGCTGTCCCAAAAGCTGGCTCCCACCACGACCAAAACAAGACACTGGGTGTGCATGTTTTTTCTGTGTCTCCCCAGGAAGGACTTGCATGTAATTTGCAGGCATTTTTATCATTATAGTTCTCATTTCTGATAGTTTGGTTGGCAAGGGGAACAGGCTTTCAGAGAAACAGTGACCACACTGGACAACTCAATGGTTTAACGCCTCGTGACAGAGTGGCTAACCTGTGTACTATTGCCGTTAAATCTCTGCTACCCACTGGCGTTTGGTCCTGGTGGATTCTGGAAGCTGGCATGAGACTGACTCAGCCTTCCATCCTTCTGAGGTTGGAAAAATGATTCCGCTGCTAACTGGAGGTTGGGGTGGGGGAATGGGTGCCCTGTGTAATTAAATGGTAAAGCATCCAGAGTGTGCTTACGTGAGCTATGGGGTGGTATTAAAAATGGCATACTTGGCTTTTGCTCTGTTTTCGGTCTCTGGCTGCAGCGCCAGAGGTTGGAACCGGAATTTCCCACTGTGCCTCCTTGGGGATCCCTTAGGATCCCTTGCTGATCTAAAGGGTTTAAGACTGCATCATCATCATCATCATCATCATCATCATCATCATCATCATCATCATCATCATCATCATCATCATCATCATCTGGTGAACACAGCTGCCAGGTGTTAAGCTGGAGTTGGCCTTTTCAAATGACCGAGCTGATTCCAAGAGCCTAGGATGACTGGAGATATCTTCGTAAATATATGCTGTTCCTAATAATATTGCCATTTGTAGTTGGCCAATGCTGATCTTATCAATGCCAAGGGTTTTCAGATGTTGATACAGGTATTTTGGGATTGCACCCTAGGTGCCTATTATTATTGGTATTACTCTTGTTTTGTTATTCCATACCTTTTCAATTTCAATTTCTAAATTATTTGTTGTTATTATTATTATTATTAAATCATCACACAGCTACCTATGCTGGATTTTGTATTACAAATCATGAGTGGAATGCTTCCCAAGTGTTTAGGATTATGTGATGTATCGGTGAATTATGCAAGCAGATCCCAGTAAGGTGGTTTTCTGCAGCTGACTGAGGGTGACTTTGTCAACTCCAGTTTCTTCTAAATAGTTCCTTAACTCTTTAGGCACTGCACCCAGTGTGCCGATTACCACTGGGACCACCTGTGCTGGTTTATGCCAGCATCTCTGAAGTTCAATTTTCAGATCCTGATAGCGGGTAATTTTTTCAAGTTGTTTCTCAGTGACTCTACTATCACCTGGTACAGCAACATCAATGATCCACACTTTTTTTCTTCTCCACAATCACAAAATCTGGGGTATTATGCTCCAAAATCTTGATTGTCTGTATTCGGAAGTCCCAAAGTAATTTTGCATGCTCATTTTCAGTCACTTTTTCAGGCTTATGATCTCACCAGTTCTTTGCTACGGGCAGAGGAGGAGGAGGAGGAGGAGGAGGAGGAGGAGGAGGAGGAGGAGGAGGAGGAGGAGGAGGAGGAGGATGACGACGACGACGACGACGACGACGACTACTACTACTACTACTACTACTACTACTACTACTACTACTACTACTACTACTTGAGCTGTTCTTGGACAGAGCGGAACAGACTATCCAGGTCCAAGAAGAGACAGGGCACACTTCTGAGGATGAAGTCACTTCCCCAACTCAGGAGGTAGATGTGTGGAGGAATGTGACTCAAAGGAGTAGAATGCCAAGGGATCACTCAGAGAGTCTCATATTGCACAATCAATTTGAGGCTCTTTCCCTCATCACACCTCATGAGGCATGCACAGAGGAACAACTGGTTCCATCTGAGGATCTCTCCCTCATCACAATTGATGAGATACAGGATCAGGTACATGTAGATGAACAGGCTGCAGGAGAGAAGCTCCTTCTGCTAGGGGATTCTATAATTAGAAATACAGAGGGATGGATTTGTGATGAGCATGATAACCGTATGGTCACTTGCCTGCCAGGTGCAAAGGTTGCAGACATCACGAGAAATCTAGATAGCTTGTTAGAGAGAACTGGGAAGGAGCCAGTGGTCATGGTACATGTTGGTACCAATGATGTCAGGAAAGCCAAGCAGTCAGTCTTGGAAGCAAAATTCAGGTTGTTAGGTAGAAGATTGAAGTCCCGGACTTCCAAGGTAGCATTTTCAGAAGTGCTACCTGTTCCTCGTGCAGGACCCGCCAGGCAGGCAGAACTCAGAAGCCTCAATGCATGGAAGAGGCGATGGTGTCGAGAGGAGGGCTTTAGATTTGTCAGGAACTGGAGAACATTTTGGGACAAGCCAAACCTCTTCAGGAGGGATGGGTTGCACTTGAATCATGATGGGACCAGATTGCTGGCACTCAACCTCAAAAAGGCTGCAGAGCAGCTTTTAAACTGATAACTGGGGGAAAGCCGACAGGAGCTGAGTGGCATCCAGTTTGGAACACCTCATCCTTGGGGAATGAGGTTGGAGAGGGTAGAGAATCACATAGAGATGACATAGCAGGTATTAGTACTGGGAGAATAATGGAATGTGATAGTTTGTCTACTGAAAATAAAAGCTGTGGGGGGGAGGGGAAGAACAAGGCAGCAGCTGTTGTTGCGGGACCCACTGTACAGGTGCTTTTCTACGCCAATGCTTGAAGCCTCCGAGCAAAGATGGGAGAACTTGAACATCTGGCAGCTAGGGATAACATTGATATAATAGCCATAACAGAAACCTGGTGGAATGTGGAGAACCAGTGGGATACAGCAATCCCAGGCTATAAACTCTATAGAAGGGATAGAGAGGGGCGGGTTGGAGGAGGAGTGGCCATCTATGTCAAAGAAGGGGTAAAATCCAGCAGAATGGAGATTGACAGAGGGTCTGACTCCACCATAGAATCACTGTGGGTTAAACTACCAGGTCCAATGAGTGATGTGATAGTTTGGGTGTTCTATCGTCCACCAGATCAAAAACTTGACGGGGGCCTTGAAATGAGGAGAGAAATCATGGAGGTGGCTAAGAGGGATAGGATAGGAATCATGGGGGGCTTCAATTATCCCCACATTGACTGGGCCAATGCGAGCTCTGGGCAAGAAAGAGAAACTGGGTTTCTTGACTTGCTGAATGATTGTGCCTTAGAGCAACTTGTCATGGAGTCCACCCGAGAACAGGCAACTCTGGATCTAATACTGTGTGATACTCAGGACCTGGTCAGGGATGTGAATGTCACTGAGCCTCTGGGGAACAGTGACCATGCTGCAATCTCCTTTGTCATGCATGTTGCAGGAAGAGTGTCAACCAAATCAGACATAAAAACCCTTGATTTTCGAAGGGCAATCTTCCCTCAGATGAGGAAACTAGTTAGAGAGAAATTGAAGGGGAAGGTTAGAAGAATCCAATCTCTTCAGAGTGCATGGAGCCTGTTTAAAACAATGGTAATAAAGGCCCAGCACAAGTGCACACCACAAAGGAAGAAGAGCTCATTTAAGTCCAAGAGGACACCGGCATGGTTAACGAGTGGAGTTAGAGAGGCTCTAAAGTGCAAGGAGAGGTCTTTCTGTAAATGGAAATCCTCCCCAAATGAGGAAAATAAAAAGGAACACAAACTCTGGCAAAAGAAATGTAAGAAGATGATAAGAGAGGCAAAGAAAGATTTTGAGGAACACATGGCTAGCAATATAAAGGGTAATAATAAAAGCTTCTTTAAATATGTTAGAAGTAGAAAACCTGCCAGAGAACCAGTTGGCCCTCTGGATGGTGAGGGAGGAAAAGGGGAGGTTAAAGAGGACTTGGAAATTGCAGAGAAATTAAATGAGTTCATTGCATCTGTCTTCACGACAGAAGACCTCGAGCAGATTCCGCTGCCTGAACCGTCCCTCTTGACTAAAGAATTAAATCAAATACAGGTTAAAAGAGAGGATGTTTTAGGACTAATTGATAAATTGAAGATTAACAAGTCACTGGGCCCAGATGGCATCCACACAAGGGTTATTAGAGAACTGAGAAATGAAATTGCAGATCTCTTAATGGTTATATGCAACTTGTCTCTTAAAACGGCCACAGTGCTGGAGGACTGGAGGATAGCAGATGTCACACCAATTTTTAAAAAAGGAAGGAGGCGGGACCCAGGAAACTACAGGCCAGTTACCCTTACATCTGTCCCAGGGAAGATGGTGGAAAGCCTCATCCAAGAGAAAATATTAAAACACACAGAAGAACAAACCTTGCTGAGAGAAAATCAGCATGGCTTCTGCAAGGGTTAATCTTGTCTGACAAATCTTTTAGAATTTTTTGAAAAGGTCAACAGGCATGTAGATTTGGGTGAACCAGTGGATATAGTCTATCTGGATTTTCAAAAGGGTTTTGACACAGTCCCTCACCAAAGGCTGCTGAGAAAATTGCACAGTCAGGGGATAAGAGGGCAGGTCCTCTTATGGACTGAGAACTGGTTTTGATCCAGGAAACAAAGAGTAGGTGTCAATGGTAAAATTTCACAATGGAGAGAGGTGAAAAGCGGTGTGCCCCAGGGCTCTGTCCTGGGACTGGTGCTTTTCAATCTGTTCATAAATGACCTGGAGACAGGGATAAACAGTGAGGTGGCCAAGTTTGCAGATGATACAAAACTTTTCCGTGTGGTAAAAACCAGAGAAGATTGTGAAGAGCTCCAGAAGGATCTCTCCAAACTGGGGGAATGGGATGAGAAATGGCAAATGCATTTTAATGTAGTCAAATGTAAAGTAATGCATATTGGGGCAAAAAATCCAAACTTTATCTATCAACTCATGGGCTCTGAGTTATCCGTGATGGATCAGGAAAGAGATCTTGGTGTGTTGGTGGACAGCTCTATGAAGGTGTCTTCCCCAATGTGTGGCAGCAGTGAAGAAGGCCAATTCCATGCTAGGGATTATCAAAAAGGGGATTGAAAATAAAACAGCCAACATTATAATGCCATTATACAACCTGGAGTATTGTGTACAATTCTGGTCACCACATCTCAAGAAAGACATAGTGGAACTGGAAAAGGTGCAGAAGATTACTGGGCTGAGGGACCTCCCATATGAGGAAAGGCTAAAACATTTGAGCCTCTTTAGTCTGGAAAAAAGGCACCTGAGGGGGGGATGTGATTGAGACATACAAAATAATGCAGGGCATGAGTAAAGTGGATAGAGGGAAGCTCTTCTCCCTCTCCCAAAATACCAGAACTAGGGGACATACACTCAAATTGAGGGCTGGGAGAGTAAGAACTGACAAAAGAAAATATTTTTTCACACAGCGTGTTGTTAGTCTATGGAACTCCCTGCCACAGGATGTGGTGATGGCATCTGGCCTGGATGCCTTCAAAAGGGGATTGGACAGATTCCTGGAGGAAAAGTCCATCATAGGTTACAAACCATGATGGAGATGTGTAATCTCCAGGCTTAAAAGCAGGGTCCTTCAAGGGCCAGATACAGGGGAGTGGTATCAGGAGACAGATATCTCATTTCATGTGCTCCCAGAGGCATCTGGTGGGGCCACTGTGAGATACAGGAAGCTGGACTAGATGGCCCTTTGGCCTGATCCAGCATGGCTCTTCTTATGTTCTTATGTAGTACTGCTACTACTACGAGGAGGAGGAGGAGGAGGAGGAGGACGAGGACGAGGACGGGGAGTGGAGGAAAGAAACTTGGAGGAGTTATCTGTAATAGTTATGGAATCCCTGCTCCCAAACAGCTGGTAGGGTGTTTCTGTGCTCCACTGGCTGCAAATGTGCTATGGATCATGGCTTAGAAATGTAAAACAGGTTCCAATAGGTAGCCTCACCTTGACAACTGATCCAAGGAATGAACGCCCAAAGGGTAAACCAATGTTGATGTCCATCTCAGCAGTCCAATGGGTCTGTGGTTGCCACGACGAGCAACAGGATCTGGGGCATTCTTCCTTGCGAACTACAGATCCCAGCATCCCCCAGCCAGCAGGACCATAGCAGCTGGCGGCTTTCTAGCTCTTGGGATTCCCTTTTAAAAAAAGGTAACTGGCCTCTTATTGAGAATGATGGATACAGACGTACTGAAAGGTTGCTTGAATGGGAATGGTCCTTTTGTCATAAATATTGTAAAAAGTCTATAATACTAGGTCATGGGCCCCACCAAGATGTTGGAAGACACTCATCTCAATTGGTTCTCCAAGATTCCTTTGGCTCTCTACCCCCCCCCCCACAAAGGTTTGCTCATGGGTAGCTCAGTGGCAAGGGTTTGTGGCAGCAGCGCCAAGGGAGGGAGTTCAGTTCCCCATGGGGCCCCTTGGAGATGGGTGAGGATAGATGATCTACCTATAAGGTCCCTCCCGGCTCTGCAGTCCTAAGAGGATGATGGTGTTCCTCAACTGATAAATTTTTACAGTATTCTGAGAACCACCGACGTCAAAAGGGCAGAGAGGCGGAAACGGTGGGGCTATGGGAGGAGAGACTACTGCTAGGTTTAAGAGGAGACGTCAACCCCTACAGAAACGGCCGGGATTTCTACATCGGACATGAGCAAGCATCCCAATCAAAACAAAGCGCGATGACACCAGTGCCTAGGAGGGCTATAAGGCAACCAGGGCACACAGCTGCGTAAACATCTCCGTGACGTGCAGTAAGTTGAAACAGACTTGGTTGTTAAAACTATATGCAGAAGATCCCGTCTTTTAAAACACTGGGTTATATTCAGAGGAAAGAGTGTGTTGATGACTGGAGGAAGAAATAACTGTATCAGTAATTTAAGGATGGCACGCTTTTATGGTCAGAAAACAGCCAAGTTGGAGGTGGGGGAAGAGCCTTAAAGTTCCCACGGGTTGCTAAAAAGACAAGTCTGAATTCTCACTCGAAGCGAAAATGATCAATCGGAGGCTAGTCTAAATGGGACAAGTGGCAAGAGAATAAGATTCACCGGAAAGACAATGATGCTGGCCGAAGTGGGAGGCAGCGGGAGAAGCTGAAAACCTAACATTTATTGATTAGTATTTTCACTTCTTGGCAAGATTTCTGTCTGGCAATGCCCAGAATGGTATGTATCACGACTAGACAAAGGAACACACCTATTCCACACAAGGATCGGAAATATAGAAAGGTGACATCATTAACAACATCCAAAGGACTTTAGGGAGTCGTTAATTCCACCTCCCCCACCCCAAAAAAAACAACAACAGTGGTGCAGCCCACCTACTGTACTCCCAAAGGAAATAAATGCCCTACAGCAGAAAACATCACAAGATGTCACCTGCAGCCTATGGAACCCTAAACAACCTAATAAGGTATTCTACATCATCATCATCATCATCATCATCATCATCATCATCATCATCATCATCATCATCATCATCATGTGCCATGAGAAGTCAATTCAGAGTTACAGTGACACATTTTCAGGATTTTCCAGGGTTAGGGTTAGGGTTTGTGGGTTCCCATTCCGTTCCCTGGGGTGATGCAACTTCCCCAAGGCTACCCAGGCTGTCTCTTTTCCCAGGAGGCCCAGCAGGGAATCGAGCTCTCTACCTTTGGCTCTGCAGCTAGAGACCTAAACCACTGAGCTTTCCAGCCCGCTGATTTCCTTATTACTGTACATACAAAAGCCACCCATCCCATCCCTCCCATCATTCCAAAAGCATGGAAAGCTTCCCTCCATTTCACCTGTTGACTTCCTTCCATGCCAACCCTGTGCATATTTTCATGCCCTGAGCCCACGGTGTTTACACAGCAAGAGAAGGGTTCAGGGATGCAGCCAAGTGGAGAACTAAGGGCACTTTTACATGACCCCTAAGATCCACTGGCAACTTAAATTCGGACCAGAGATCTTTGGGGTTTGCTCCTCTTGCTGTGTTCCCACCCCTCCGCACTGCTCCTGTCTGCGTGAGGTGAGGGAGAAAAAAAGGGAGAAAAGAATGCAGGCTCACCTCCGCTCTGCTGTGGGGAGCTGCCTGGGAAGCATTCCAGTCTCTTAAAGGGGCGGCAGGGCAAAAAAAAAAAAAAAAAAACCACCAAGGTGAAGAGAGCCAGCACTCACTGCTTTGCAATCCGCATCAGAATTTTGTCACCTTCAGAGACCAGGTACTTGGAAAATGTGCTGGGATGCGCTTAGGTGGGTGTGGTCATAATTAATTTTTTTAAAAGTCCGGAGCTGGTGGGAAAACAATTTTAAGCTTCGCATCTGGGAGCCCTTTGCCTCGGATTTTAGGGGTTGTGTAAAAGCGCCCTAACTGAAGACAGGGAAAATCCACATTATAGTACTGCCTCTCTGCTTGGCCCACCTCACAGGGCTGTGAGGGGGAGAGTAAAAAAGGTTACAGTACCTTGATTTGGGAGGTGGGGGGACAGGCTCTACATTTTATTAGTTTTAAAAATAAGGCACAGAGAGCCCAGGACTCTGAATGGTGCCCTAGGTTTGTGTATCTCAAAGCAACGATTTGATCCTCAGAATAAATGGGAAACAGGGAGCCCTGTTGTATCCCCACTTTTTTTAACACACCAGGGGGGATTAGTTTTTCACAGTTTGTCTCTGAATCCATGGGATTGAATAAATATCATTAAGAAAAAATGCAAAATAAAAATAAAGAAGACAGAAAAAACCAACCCCTGCAACACTCTTGGGACTCACTACTGTATTTTAAAGTTAATGTGACCTTTTGTCAACAAGAGAGCAGTTCGCCTATGCCAGTGGTGCTCAACCTGTGGGTCCCCAGATGTTCCTGGACTGCAACTCCCAGAAATCCCTTCCAGCACAGCGAGTGGTGGAGGCTTCTTGGAGTTGCAGTCCAGGAACATCTGGGGACCCACAGGTTGAGAACCACTGGCCTATAAGATGCCACAATGTTTGTGTCTGCTTTATCTGCTCTTTTTCTTTGTGTTGGCATAGACTTACACAGCGACCTCTTCGGAGAAACTACAGCTGCAATAAATGAAGTTTACTGCAGCGTCAGTGATGCAGCTGGTTGACACCGCTGGTGATAACCCTCACACCAAAAAGGCCAGTCTCCCCTTTTCATATCAACAACAACAACAACAACAACAACAACAACAACAACAACAACAACAAACAAACCTGCCAGGAATGTGATAGATAAAGGGTCATCTGGCTACTGCAATATTATCAAATAGGCAAGTGTTCAGGTTGCATAGGACTCTTCTTCAGGCTGGAAGGGGGGGGGAGTTCAGTTTTAAAAATCAGGATGGCTCAGATGATAATTGTAGGGCTTTTCTGATTTTGTCTTCCCATCCTAAAGACAGCAAGAGGGTGAAGATGCCTCCTGGACATACGGTAAAAGTGAGCCCACAACGGATTTGGTCAACCTTGATGTTTCCATTTTGCTTCTAAACTGTAAGCTTGAGTCTGGGGTTGTTATGGGGTGAGATTTTTTTTTGCGGGGAAGGGATAAAATATAAGAACATAAGAAGAGCCCTGCTGGATTAGCCCAAAGGCCCATGTAGTCCAGCTTCCTGTACCTCACAGTGGCCCCACCAGATGCCTCTAGGAACGCACAATACTAGATCTCTGTCTCCCGATACCACTCCCCTGCACCTGGCCCTTGAAGTACCCGGGTTTTAAGCCTGGAGGTGACACATCTCCATCATGGTTTGTCACCTGTGATATGAACTTTTGCTCCAGGAACCTGTCCAATTCCCTTTTGAAGGCATCCAGGCCAGGTGCCATCACCACCTCCCGTGGCAGGGAGTTCCGCAGACTAACAAGACTTGCACCCAAGTGCAACTTAAGAGAAACTACACCCAGCCTTGTAATCTATGGAGGAAGTGCAACTCAACTGAAGAAGGGAAATGCCCCCGCTCCATTCAAGCCTGCAAAAACACATACTAGTCTTTCTAGAATGGGGAGGGGGAGGGGGAGGGGGAATCTATGACCCTCCAGCTGTGGTTGATTTCCAACTCCCAATCGACCCCAGCTAGCAGGGTGATAGATCATGGGAGTTGTAGTCCAGGACCAGGGCTTCATCATCCCTTGCTTCCAAGTAACAACCCCCTTTTTTTTAATTTTTAATTTTATTTTTAATTTTATTTTTTGGCTTTCACCTGCATTCAAAGACACGGGAAGCCTCCCCAAGACAAGACGAAAACGTAACCAGTTTAATACGCAAAAGAAACCAAGAGGCATTTTAGACAGGGAATTAAAAAGCACGGGTCCACGCGAGCATGGAAAACGATATAAAAAGAAAAACGAAGGGCGAAAGAGCCTCAGCAAAAGCGCGCCCTGGTGTAATAGTTCTTCACTGCTTTTTGTATGCTGTTTTTTTAATCCTTGCTTTTAAAAAAAATACTGTATATGAGTTTAGCCAACCAGGAATCAACCCCAAGTTCAGGCTTTCAGATGCCTCGCGCAGGTGTTACAAGGCGAGTTGCTCCAACCGACGGAGATCGCGACTGACCCCCCCCCAAATAAATAAATAAATAAATAAATAAATAAATAAATAAATAAATAAATAACCCTCTCCGCTTACCTCTCGGAAGAGACATCGCTGGGGAAGGGAGGAGGGGAGGTCCAGCCGAGGGTCTCCTCCGGAGGTGCTTTCTCAGAGGCGTCTCAACGCCCAGGTGAGGCGGCGGCAGGTAAAACGGGACATGCCGAGACACCAGTTCTGCCCCTGACAAGCCTCCGGAACCCAACGGGAATCCAACAAATCCCTCCAACGCTGCCTCTTCTTCCGACTCAGCCCCAAACAAACAAACAAACAAACAAGATCCACAGCGACCGCACCGCCCGGACACAGCCCTCTTTCTCTCTCTCTCTTCCGGCTCCTCTCATTGACTTGACTCGTTCAAAGAGGCGTGGCTTGTTCCTTTTTCAAGTTTCATCTGCGAAGACTCCTGTGTCACCCGAAAGCCGACACATGTCCCTACTATGACAGGCATCCGGAGCTTACTCATACCGCTGAGGCTGTCCTGAAGGACCTATTTTAAATTTTCTAACATCGCCACTTGTGGCTTCCCTTTTGGCTAGTGTCTTTCTTTCTTTGGTTTTCTGGCCACACTCATCATTTGAGATGTGGTGTATATTTTTAAATACATTTGCGCACTACCCCTGGGGCTTTCCCCGCTGCCTTGGCCCAGCGAAACAACACAACAGCGGAATCCACACCTTAAAATATTAAATCACAAAGACAGGAGATTGAAGTTCAGTGCTGGCGCTAAATTTATATTCTGATTCTTGAGGTGATAATAAAATATTTTAGGCTTTAAGATGCCACAGGACTCTTTGTGGCTTAAAAAAAAAAAAGGAAAGATTATTGCTGTTTTTTTTTTTTTTGTTTTTTGCAGACGGCAATCCACTTTGGATGCTTTTTTTATTCCAGCAGAAAATTTCCAGAGGCTGATCACCAGGGGTAAAACACCGCCTTTCTGAGTCACACCTTGCTGTTTCCGCCTCCTTCCTCCGCTTCAAATTCTTTCTTAGATGAAATTCCAGCTGTCATCCTTGGGGGGGGGTTGTTTCTATTATTGTTGAGCGCCACGAATGACACATCATGAATGTGCTCAGCCTCAGGGCATCACAGGAGTCCAGTTTGTATAACATAATATTTGTACAATATAAAAAATTCCGGAGATAGGGGAAATTTGCTTAACAGAATCGCCTATGAGGCAAATCTGTACAACATAATAATGGGATCACTCTGTTTTCAATGCATTCCTATGGGAAATTTGTATATAGGAAAATTTGCTTAACATTATATATCATCTATATCTATATCTATATCTATATCTATATCTATCTATCTATCTATCTATCAATATATGACCCCGAAAAGCATTTTCCTCATGATGCAGTAAGGCTTCCAGGCAGAACCTGGGAAGGCTGTTTTCTTGGACTACAACTCCCATTTGCCCCGAGCCTGCAGGGATCTTCTCCATGCTGGCTGGCAGGTTCTGTCAGGTGCAGCACCCATCCATCACTCAGCATTCTCGACTCAGCACAACCGCACAGAGAAACAAGGATGAAGCAATGGCCACCCTCCATCCCGATCTGTTCCCTCTGAGTTGGGCTGAGACTCACTTCCCTTGGCATTGGGAGGGAGTCATGTTTGGCGTGGGCAGGTGGGGGTGGAAATGTCACAGCAGCCTCCCAGTGGCTGTCAGGATGTGCCCATTCCATGCACAACACACATGCTAATCTCTGAAGCAGCCTTGATGGGCTGGTGACACACCCCTTATTACGCCTCTTTGTTTGCCCCTCAAACGTGAAAATGACTCAGGTCTAATTCATCTTCTCTTGCACACACACAAAAGCGGGGGGGGGGGGATGAGTGTGACTCCTTGAAATAGAGGATGATTTTTGTGCTTGGTTTTTGTTTTCTAAACCACCTCTCTTCGTGTGAGGCTGTTGCAATCTTTCTTGGCGTTTCTCTTTCTTTCTCCCCCACCCCCTCTTTAATCTCGGAAACTGTCTGTGGTTTCGGTACTAGTATTTGCAGGCATGGAATAGTTATTTAAAAAATAATAATACAAACAAAAACCTACAACTCCCGAAATCAACTGCTCCTCAAGGCTTTGTGTCACTCCAGGGTGCTTGCAGTGACTCAGTTTTCAGAGCGGCGCGGAGGTTAATCTAGGTCACCTGCAAGAAGAACAGCCAGAGGGAAACACATCGGTTGTTTTACTGCAGTGACACTCATCTTAGAACTGCAGCGCCGGAAGAGACCCTGTGGATTAGTGGCTCTCCACTGGTGGGTCCCCAGATGTTCCTGGACAGCAACTCCCAGAAGTCTTCATCACTTGTTGAGCTGGCCAGGGTTTCTGGGAGTTGCAGTCCAGGAACATCTGGGGACTCACCGGTTGAGAACCACTACTGTGTATCATCCAGTCTAGTCTCTTGCCAAGGAGGGCCAGTGAAGGAATCAAACTCCCGACCTCTGGCTCTGCATCCAGATGCCCCAAACCAGGCATGTCCAAAGTCAGGCCCGGGGGCCAAATGCAACGCATTTTCAAATTTCGAGTGGCCCGCGGCCTCTTTTCCCTGCCGGCTCAGCCTGTCATGCATCCCTAACAGCTGGCCTTTCCCCATACCGGATGGAGGCGTCAGCTTGCAGGTTTACGATTTGCTTGCCCTCCCTGACTCTGTCCACCCCACCAGCCACCAGCCCAACCTACCCGCCCCTGGCTCTGTTGCTGCAGCATCCTCCCTGCCTCCTTGCATATTATAGAGATTTGTCCAAAGTTGGGCTGCTGAATGGTCGGCCCCCACACATTTTTGCCTCAACAATTCTGGCCCTCCTTGCAAGAAGTTTGGATACCCCTGCCCTAAACCCAGGCTACTTCTAAACATATTCCTGTTGTGTCATGAGATAGCATCGCCGTCAAGGATCCAGTCGCAGAAGGATAACTTATGGCATCCACAGGGATCCACAGGGATCACAGCATATAGAGCTGCAATGCATACGGTACTCCCGTGCATTAGAACTCCCCACTGAGATCCCCCCCCAAAAAAATCCCCTTTTGGCAAACTGTAGCTTTTTTTTTGTACTTATTGACTACCCCATTTTCCCATAAGGAACTCTGGGCGGTGTACAACATGTCACCAAGACAGCAACTGCCCAGCTACAACCCCAGTACGTACCCAAATACAAGAAAATAATAAAAGGAAAACATAATAAAGTACAAGTCAACATGCAAATACAATATAAAAATACTAAAAGATAACAAAGTAAAATAGACCTAGCACCACCAACCAAACAAGGTCAGATCCAGCAGATAAACTGGCTTCCCAACAGAGTGGTCCATCCACACCGCCGAGCGAGGCAGCAAAATTCTCTGCTTATCTAATTGCGCATCCATCATCCTCTCAACTTCTCCAAAGGCGGCCCTGGGCGCTATTCGCCCTGCCATGCCAGCCAGAATTCCAGAGAGACCTCAGCCCCAATAGTGATTTCTATGGTAAACCACTCCAGTGCATGGGCTCCTGACAGGTGGGTGCATACAGGATTCCTTCTTTGTGTCATAGCATTGCACAATTTCATGTTATGGATGTATATGAAGTATGGATATCATTAGAAACCAATTGGAATGTTAGGATGATTAGATAAACTGGTCTTTTTAACCAGCAGCAGGCTCCTTCAATGGCACTCTCTCAGCCATTTGCTGGATCTTCTTTTGTACACGTGGTGGGGGTTCCATTTTTCCACAGTCACAGAAACTGTGTCCTGTATTCAAGCAGCCCCGTTTTATTTGATTATTCTCTGATCTTCCTTTTCCTCTTTGAAGTCTATCAAGTGACTTCCAGAAGTGCAGCACTGTTAACTTGCTGATACAACGGATAGCCTAAGGCAAACAAAAGAACATAAGAACATAAGAACATAAGAAGAGCCCTGCTGGATCAGGCCAAAGGCCCATCTAGTCCAGCATCCTGTATCTCACAGTAGCCTCACCAAATGCCTCTGGGAGCACACAAGACTAGATCTCTGTCTCCTGATACCGCTTCCCTGCATCTGGCCCTTGAAGGACCCTGTTTTTAAGCCTGGAGATGACACATCTCCATCATGGTTTGTAACCTGTGATGGACTTTTCCTCCAGGAATCTGTCCAATCCCCTCTTGAAGGCAGCCAGAACCCAAACCAGCAATGATTACAAAGCAAAAAGAAAAGAAAAAGAAAAGAGTGTGCTGCTTATATTCAACCCATAGCAGTTAAATTGCTTTTCGGGTGGTTTACAAACTAAATGTACAGGCATTTCTCCACCACCACCCATAACCTGGATACTCCGTTTAGTAACTGTAAAAGGACGGGAGGCTGAGTCAGTCTCAAGCTGGCTACCTGAGCCCATCAGGATCAAACTCAGGGAGTGAGCAGAGTCTTCATGGCAGTACTGCAGTTTAACAGCTGTGCCAACAAGCACTTCTAAATAAGTGTCGCCGACTCACTCCTTGCGGGAGAGACTGTGCCACAGATACCATACGCCCCTGCAATATGACCATTCCCACTCATGTGTTCTCCAAATGCAAAAAAGGGCAGGAGAACTATTATGTAACAGGGTGTGCAGAGGACTTCAAAGGAATTCCTTTCAGCCTTATAATAACCTGAAAATCCTGCCCCACCGTGGTGAAAATGGAAAAGAGAGCTCTAGATCTCTCACACTCACCACCCCGTCCACCTTGCTCTAGAGGATGTGGCAAGGCTCCTAGATAGATCCCTCTTTCATGTTGGGAATCTACTCACAAATTACCTGCCTTATTCCATTTGCTGTTTGGTTTCCACCCCAGGCATGTTGTCCTTTTACGATGAATGTGATCTGTTAGAGGCTGGAAAATGACTGTTTTGGGACTATAGCTCCTCCCATAGTCTCATCATTGTCACCTTAGAACAGTGCAACTGGAAGAGACCCTTTGGGTCATCTAGTCTAGCCCCGGCCAAAAAGGCAGAGTGGGGAATTGAACTTCCAACCTCTGGCTCCACATCCAAAGGCGGAAGCCACTCTCTCTACCAGCACTGCCACATAGGCCACGAGGTTCCGGAAGCTATGGTCTTAAAAATAAACATTTTCAAAGTCTGCCTCCCCTTCCAAAACAAAACCAAACAACTTCCCAAGATGCCAAACCCACATGCACATACACACAACCTTCAAATTTGAAACAAAGAGTAATCTAATTGGATTGCCTCAATTCCTTTCTAATTCCTTATTCAGCTCAAAGCTGGTGATCACCTGGATGCAGATGCATTGGGTGCATATCTAGCAAAGGCAACAGATATATTGTGCAAGATGGAAAGCCCAACTCAAACTGGAGACAAGTGTGGGTCTCGGCCTGCCACTGTTTCCCTTCTTTCTCTGGACAATGGTCAAGAAAAGTCCACCGGAAGAAAAGGGGAACAGGACAAGCCCAGGGCAGAATGACAGGACCGTGGGTGTGGAGTTACTCACTTTGAGAAGAAAGGAGCGGAAGGGAGGGAGAAGTTTTTAGGCTGCCATGTAGGTCAAGTCCTTGCCTGTCTTCATGTGCCCAAGAAGGAAAAACTGCAAGTGATTTCTCTTTGCCTGCAAGAGAACAAGATGATTTTCTGCTGGACCCCACAAGAGAGTCTCATTTCCAAAAACACAGCAAATGCAAAACTGTGATAGCTGCTGGTCTGCTTCTGTATTCATATTTAGAAGCCTTGGATGGGTTGCTCGAGTCTTTCTCAACAATTGTTCTCTTTTGTTTTGCTCCCTGCTTTGTTTCAAAGTCGGTTCAGATTCAGAAGCCTTTGATGGGTTGTTTGAGTCCTACTGAACAACAGCCTAACCTTTATGGATTACTCTATGTTTGTGATGTGCTTCACAAAGGGAAAGAGTACTAGAGTTACACAGACAACTTTTAGTGCAGACAGCCAAGATTTTGAGGGCCAATGGGAAGAGCTTCTCCATTGGCTCTTGGGTTCCAGCATGGAATCTTGCGGGGCTTGACAATTCCTTGTTGAGGTGCCCTCATATGTCAAGATGACTGAAATAAATAAAAGTAAGGAATTTAACAAGTATGCTACTTCCGATAGTTGTAGCCTGGATAAGTCCTGTTCAGTTGTTTAAAATGTGGCAAGGTCTCAAGCATAGCAAAGCATGGTTTAACTCCATCAAACAATTCTACTTCCCTGTTATCTTCCTGTACATCAGTGGTTCTCAACCTGAGGGTCCCCAGATGTTCCTGGACTACAACTCCCAGAAGTCTTCATCACCAGATGAGCTGGCCAGGATTTCTGGGAGTTGCAGTCCAGGGACATCTGGGAGACCCACAGGTTAAGAGCCACTTGTTGCACATGGAGATGAGTGAGGATGAAAAATAGCCTCCGCAATTCATAGAGGGCTTCTCCACGTAAATTGGAGTCAGTTGCTGCTGACGAGAAACCTGGTACTTTCAAGTTGATTTTCTAAGGTGATAGGACTCACTTTCTTTTCTATACTTCAAACATCCAGTCAAGAGAATTCTAGCATGGTGGGGAGAGGTCATGATTGAGGCTGGAGCAGGTGAGCAGATCAAGTCAAACCGCTTTCTACCTTGCTGTGGTCTTCCAGAAAGTCCCTTTACTGACGCAGGCACTTTGCAAAAAGTGGAAATCCCCAACGCCCAAGTCTTGTATTGATGGTGTTTCCCCATCATTGGGACCCACAGGGGACATCTCCGCATCGCCACTGCGTTCTTTGCTTAGCCGTTCGGCCGAAGCACGCAGTGTTCGGTTACACTCAGATAGCACTTATCGCTTCTCCTCTCTGCTGTTCTAACCCCCTCGCCAAATACCTGCTAGGCATGCCCATCATCTGCTGACCTTTGCTCTCTCGACCTCTCGTCTTGCTTCCCCCAGGCTGCTATCCAACCGTTTCGGCTACCGAGACCCGTGAGGCGTTTTGAAATGTTGGTGCTCGCCGTTGGCAGCCACATCCCCAAGGAGAGTGCTCACAAAAATGCAAGGTGGATGGGGCGATCCATTCCCACAGACCCACCACAGATCCCCCTCTTGCCGTTTTATGGACCCAACCCCAGGGAGGTCTTTTGCCAATCCAATGGGTCTTAATGGCCCAATCGAGACCTCAAGGTGGAAGTATGCTCCAAAGACTGCATTATAAGTTAGAAACTCGGAACAATGTCCTGCAGTGGAAGGAAAGCCACTTTTTTTTTTGCAACAAAGACTATTTTGGTTCTTTTTAATTTGCCTTTGAAACTCCCTTTGACCCTTCAGCATAGCCAGAGGGGTTGTGATCAGAAGCAGTAAAGGCAGGGCTTTCTCAGTGGTGGCACCCTGGTTAGGGAGCCCCCTCCACAAGAGAACCAGGAATCTTATGAATTTCACTCTCCATTTTTTACTTTGTTTACTTACTACTAGCTGTCCTAAATGCTTAGGAGGAAGGGTGCGTGTGTGTTGTGTCATTACAGTCATGGCCGATTCTTCGTGACTCCATGTCCATGGAGTTTTCTTGGCAGGAATACTGGAGTGGTTTGCCAGTTAGTGGGGGGCAAATTAAATAGTTGTTACTGCTGCTGCTGCTGCTGTTGCTGTTGTTGATGATGACTTGTACAGAAGTTGCAGGAAAACAGCCAGCCACAGATAATTGTCTACAAACTCGGCTGCTCATTCCTGAAGGAAGACTGGTGGGCCGGGTGGAGATTAGGCTGAAACAACCCAGAAAATACATTTCCCCCCTGTTTAGGATGTGATCTCTCAGGGAAACAGATTACATTTTGCACCATTTGCACCATTTGTGGAGCAGTCTGGGGTGATTGATTTCTTGGTGATCACATGGTATAACTTGCAGTGCTGGCCAACCTTTGGCCCTCCAGATGTTTTGGACCACCACTCCCACAGTCCTTTGGCACTGGCAATACAGGCTTGGAATTCTGGGAGTTGTAGTCCAAAACAGCCGGAGTGCTGAAGGTTCGCCACCGCTGGATAGGGAATATGCTCCAGTGCAATGTTAATTCATGCCCAAGCTGGACTTTTTGGGGGTCCAGCCATAGAGATACTGCTTCTTGGAAGTGATTCCCTGGCACATGGAGGAGGATCCTTTGAAGAAAGCTTGTTCCCATTAAAGCCACTTTTTCGGGTGAGATGAAGCATGGGCCTTTCCAGCAGTCTTGTCCTACCCTTCAATACTTTTGCTGTCTAGCTGTTAAAAGAGGAACCTTCCCAACCTACCTTACAGGGCTGTTGTCCAGCTGGTTTGGTTGCAAGGATGGAAAAACAAAAATCAAGAGTGTTGATTTTTCTGTTGCTTTCAATAATGGATTTTTGCATTGGGAGGGGTGAAGCTGTTTCAGTAGGTAGGGAGGCTTTTTTTACAAAGTCCTGAGCTTTGTGTGTGTGTGTGTGTGTGTGTGTGTGTGTGTGTGTGTGTGTGTGTGTGTGTGTGTGTGTGTGTGTGTGTGTGTGTGTGTGTGTGTGTGTACGTACGCACATTCTGCCATCTAGTGCTGGAGGTTTTATTTCTTCATCTTGTTTCCAGAAACGGGATGCCTTGCGGAAAGCGGCCCACAACTGTGGATTTGGTTTTAAGACCAAGAGGCTTTCAAAAAAGTGGCTTCGAGCCAAATCTTTTAGGCGGCAAAGCCAGATGCAAAGCAAAACAAAGCAAGACATTTGAAGCTTCTAGTTTCAAGCCTGTTCAACGTCCCATGCAAGATCTTTCCAATGGATATTCATGATTCGTTGGCATCGTTTTCGCTCTTCAGAATTCTGGGAGCAACCAAACCAGGAGGGTCACTCCTCTTGCACCCCATCGAATGTGCCTGGGAGGGTGGTGGAACCGAAATTTATTAATTAATGTATTTATGAGTATTTTTACCCCGCCTTTCTCCTCTGAAAAGGACCCAAGGCTCCTTACAATAATGAAGAACAATATATAGTCCAGTACATTTAAGACATGTTCAAGTTTAAGAACAGGGAATTGAGAGAATTGAGGACATCTTACAGCATTAAAAGACAACATTCAAGCTAAAAGAGAATGCGAGCAGTTAAGAAAAGAGTATACATTCTAGAAGTTGTGACTTGTGAGGGATGGGAACTAACAATTGATAACATAGTGTCAATGTAATCTCACAAGGAGAGATACAGACACAAAGTTATAAGTGGTTATAATGAGCACAGGTCTGTGTCACCATGTATGGTAGTCCATCATTCAGGGGAAGCTTGCCTGAAGAGAAAGGTCTTTGCCTGTTTCTGAAAGGACAACAGAGATGAGGCAGTCCTGACCTCCAGTGGGAGGGAGTTCCAGAGTCTGGGCGCAGCAGTGGAGAAGGCCCTTTCATGGGTTCCCACGAGACGTACCTGTGAGGGTGACGGGATGGAGAGACGGGCCTCTCCTGGTGACCTTAACACCCGAGCCAGTTCATACTGTGAGATTTGATCTTGGAGGTAGCTAGGACCCAGGTCGTACCGTGCTTTGCAGGTCAAGGTGAGAACAGTATGCAAGCAAAACTAAATTAGGGGAAAAGATAAAGGCCAAGTATCATTTTACTATGATGAATGCCAGATTTATTTCAGTGTGAGTTCCTGTGGAACAGGATCCACACCTTTATCTGTAAGGAGTGCAAATACAGGGCATTTATATTTATAGGTATCTCGATGGTGATCATGGCCGGCTGGATAGCTCAGTGCTTTTGCTACCTAAGGTTGGGAGTTCAAATCCCCCACTGTGCTCACAGACCAAGTGGCAATGATCAGTTAATTATTAGTGGTTCGTTATTTCACAGGAGGGAGGAAGGGAGGGAGAAGACTGGCACCAGGCCAATAAGTTTGTCTTGCCATCAGCTTTGGTGAGCTTCAGCCTAACTTGCTAAGCCTCCAAGGTGTCCCAACGTTCTTCCTTGGTTTTTCCTTCGATGTCACAATATTGTGGACTACAACTCCCACACTCCTCCCATTTGGGGATTCTGGGACCTGAAGTCCAGTTTCCATCTCCTCTGGTTTTGCTTGGAGGTAATAGCATGAGCTGGGGAAAAAGTCAAGAAACCCAAAGCACCTTCTGAGTTGCCCAAAGATCTGCCCCTCCGTTGTGGACTACATCTCCCAGATTCCTCTTAGCTAAGGATCCTGGGACTTGAAGTCCAAGAAGAATTGTATTGTCTTCTCCAGCTTTGCATGCAGGGAACAAAAGATGAGCCTGAAAAAACAACAAGAGCCCACTGCATGCCGTCCAAGGTGCTTCAGTCAGGAGTGTTTCAATCAGGAGTTTGTCTTTCAATGGGAATGTGAGCTAAGGATTTGGGCTTTGGCCAGAAATGCAATGAACATCCTACAGGCTTGCAGGAGTAGAGAGAATAAACAGCCCGCCCAGGTAGGCAGGGTCAAGAACCACAAGCACAGCCTGGAAAGTTTGCCTGTTTGCCATCTCCACCCATGGCCATTCCTGGAATTCTTCCTGTCAAAAGCTCTTCCCAAGGAATTTACAGACAAAGAGAGAGGATGGGACGCCAAAGAGCTCTGGCAAGGAACAGAGATTGGGGGGAAGGGGGGGAATGTACAGTTGTTAGTCTAGGCTAAGTCCAAAGTCCCAACTTGTGACCCATAGGACAAAGTTCCTCCAAGACAGGTTTAGGCATTTGTCCCTCCATGTTCGTTGGCTCTCAGTTTAACCTCCTTTATTTATTTTTATTTTATTTATTTTGAATATTTTGACCCCACCTTTCTCCTTGGAAAAGGACCCAATGTGGCTTACAATAATGAAGGACAATATACAGCCTAGAACAATTGTTGGAATTGTTACACCCTTGCAGGCTGACTTTAGTAGGTTTGACGGGGAGGGACCTTTCTGGCCTGGGGTGACTGTCAATCTGCAGAGCCTTAGCCAATCATTCTTTCCGACCACTCTGCTAAGAGCTTTTACCCTCCCTTGTGTCTGTTGGCAGTCAGGCAGCCTCTTGAAGGCTTTAGCAGCTGAAAGCAGTCATGTTTGTCTGCTTGCTGTTTGATCTGCTCATTTGCAAGGAATGGACACTTTTGATGGTTGTCGTGAGTTTTTATTTTTGGGGGGAGAGGCTGTTTGGCCATATTCTGGAAGTTTATCTTTTTTTCCTAACGTTTCGCCAGTCTCTGTGGCCGGCATCTTCAGAGGTCAGGAGCGCAGGCAGTTAAAACAAATCCTTTTCTTTTTTTCTCTTACTAATGTCTACTAATTTTTCCCTGCCATCTGCCTTCTGCCTTCTGATGCTAAGAGTTAAATTGTTTAAACTGCTGCTATGTGTCATATGGTCTGATTTGATTGTTGGTTGTTTTTTAGCCTGTTGTGAACCGCCCGGAGTTCCTATGGGAAGACGGGGGGTATATAAGCCTTAAATAAATAAATAAATAAATAAATAAATAAATAAATAAATAAATAAACTGCTGAGACTGTAAGTGCCAGTTAATAAAAAAAAGGGGGGATCACACTGGGGAACTTGAAGCTCTTCAAAAAAATCCAAATTGGCATTTAGTTGCTCATTTTTCAAACGTTATACTGCACAGAAGTGTCTTTTCCAGATCCATTCAGCCCTCTAGCATTTAGGTGTTTATGATGGATGCGTTCAGACCATTAGCCCTCTTTACAGAGGAATTTACCGGTAGCCAGAAATTCAACACTCTACAACACTTGAAACAAGCCATGAAAATAAAAGTAAATCGGATTAAAGTCTCATTTTGGGGGAAATCTCTCTCTCTCTCTCTCTCCCTCCACACACACACACACACACAGACACACACACACAGAGACACACACACACACACAGACACACAACCTCCCTTCCACATTGTTCCCAGGAGATTCTGGGATGTGGCATCCAAAGAAGCTGTGTTTCCAGCCACACCAAAAGAAAGGCACAGCTCTTAAAATGGATGCACACACACACACACACACACACACCGAGAAAGTCTGCCCTGGCAACCACACCGGAGAACTGCGTTCCTTGAAAGCCATTCAGTAAGCTTCCACAAGTGGAGTTGACCGACCCAACAGAAGCCTAATAAGAAAATGCTTTGTTTTGCACTGACAGCTGTCACTTGCAAGTGCAAAGAGCAGGCAATTCCACACCGGTGCCCTTCGAGAGATGCCCCTCGGGAGTTGCCATCCTGAGGTCCTGACGTTGCAAGGGCTTGGGGTCAGCTGCTGCCTCTCTCAGCGGCTCCCGCCCCTGGCTGCCGACCCGGAGGTTGGGCGTTCGATCCCCGGCTGCGCCCCCTCCTTTGCTAAAATCAGGGAGACGGCCCCATCCCTTCCTCCGTCGCGCCGTGGCTCTTCAGAAGGGGGGGGGTGGGCAAAGAGAAGCCAGGATCCCCCCCCTCCTCTCCACGCCGCAGACCCGGACGAGGAACCGCCGGGACCCCGAAAAAGCGCCGTCCCTTTAATAAGAGTCGAAAGGAATGTATCAAAACAAAAAAGCCGGGGAGCCATTGGCTGGCCGGAGGGCACGTGAGTCCACAGCTGATTTCCTGGCTTGGTTTTTTTTTTTTTTTCTAAGGGGGCAACGTTCTTGTTCTCTCCCAGCCGCGGTGTGTCACTTTTCAGCTGCCGACGAGGATGCTTCGCCTCGGCTGCCGCTTGGCTCTGGCGGACGCACCTGGGGCGTGAAGGTGGTGGTGGTGGAGGCAGGCAGGCAGGCAGGCGGGCGGGCAGGATCGATCCCCCACTTGGGAAGAATCCTCCCCCAAAAAAAAAAAAAAATTCAAAATCTTAATCGGCCTTTGATCGGGGTGGAGAAATTGCCTGCCTCCCTCCTCCTCCTCTCCACCCCACCTTTTTTTATTGTTTGGAAACTGATCGAGCTGATCGGCGGCTCTCCTGGAAGGTCGCCCCGGCGGCGCACAAAAGCCCCCCCGCGCGCGCTTTCTGCACCTTCCCGGATCCAAGAAAAGGGGCGATCCGCCGGCGACCTGGTCTTATCCCCCCCCCCTTTCTGGACCCGCCATGGCCCAAGCGGCAGCGGCGGCCGCCCCGTTCAACCTCCTGGAGCCCGGCTGCCCCATCCAGGTGGAGCACGACCGTCGGAGGAGGCAGTTCACCGTTAGGCTGAACGGTAAGGATGGCCCGGCGCGGGTTTCCTATCGGTGCGTGTGAAAGCAGCCCAATTGCACGCGTGTGTGGATGCGGGGCGGTGGGGGGGGGGTCAGAGGAAGAGGAGGAGGAGGAGGAGGAGGGAGACAGTGTTGGTGGGGAGGATGGCGCATGCGTGGGGTTTATTTTGGTGTTGGGGGGAGCTCGCTCTTTTTGCTACCTTGGACTTTGGGCAGCTGTGAATGCCGAACCCCCCTTCTCAAGAATCGCCCCCCCCCAAAAAAAATCATCTTCTGCGCAAAGATCCAGGCGGTGTGGGATCGCTCCCCGCGCGTCTTTTGTTTGCAGCGGAGAGGGGGGGGATTGTGGTGCGCGCGCGGGGGGTCGGGGGTGGAGAGAAACTCGCGTTTGCACCCTCGCTGCTGTTGGCGAAGGCCAGGGTAGCCTTTGGCGCGGCTGGCCCCTCTCTCATTGGAAGGGACGATGCCAAGCCAGCCCCCCCCAAAGCACCCAGACCGCCCCCACACACACACACACACACACACACACCTTCCCCGATCTGCCTCGTTTCTCCACCCCCCCGTCTCCTTCTTCTGCAGTGCCGCCGGTTATGCAACAGCTGGAGCCCCGCTGGGTGCGCCCCCTGTGCCGCTGGAGGGGCCGGAGAGGGTGGGAAGGGAATAAAGGTCGCCCAAGCTGGCTCTCACCCCCCCTTTCACCCCCCTTTATTTTTATTTTATTTTTATTTTTTTAGTTAAACTCTAGAGATCTCCACCGGCCGCCCCGAGTGGGGCTCGCCCCTCCTCGGCGATGTGGCTGATGGGTGTCGCTTCCTCTCCTCCGGTGGGGAGGCGAACACCTGTCGCGGCAGGATCTATTTTTAAAAAAAGAAGCGACCGAGGTGGACGTGAGACAACCCCCCCCCCGCCCAATCCTCACCACGGGCCGTTTTCTCCTCCTCTGGCTTCATTCCCTTAACCGGCTGAAGCGGGGTCGCCACCTCCTCTTCTTCAACTCCTGGATGGCCTAATTATGTCAACACCGGATTCCTTTATTTATTTATTTATTTATTTATTTATTTATTTATTTATTTATTAAAAAACCCGGATTCCTTTCTTCTTGCCCAGTTTAGGGCGACAGCGAGTTTTTTTTTTTTTTTAATTAAAAAGTTGATTCCTCGGGGGCTTAGCCCAGCGCTGTTTGTGGCCTACACACCCGTCCATATGGGTTTATTTGAAAGTCAAATAAGCCCGGCTTTCGAGCAAGTGGGCAGAAGGAGGACACCAGCAGAAGCGGCACAACTCGGAGTAATAAATGGAGTGTTGTTCCTTGGAAGGCAGCTGTGCCCAGTTCGGAAAAATCTCTGGGTTTATCCCAAGTCTGTGCATACACTGCCTCTGAAGTTGAAGTTTAAACAGACCATAGTTTTTTTCCTTGTTTTCTTTCTTTCTTTCTTTCTTTCTTTCTTTCTTTCTTTCTTTCTTTCTTTCTTTCTTTCTTTCTTTCTTTATTTTTATTTTATAAAAGAATAGATAAAACAGCAAAATAACATAAGGAAGGAAAAAATAACACACATCAGTGTAACAAAAATATAACAAATATAACAGACATGAACCCCATGCAACGACCCCCCCCCCTTGGGACTTAAACAAAATTACAACTTTCATGATATTGACCAGCCCATTTCCCTCCAGAAATACATTGAGTCTTCTCCGGGTGTATACCCTTTACCATTATGGAATACATATACCAATAATTTATCCCATATTCCATTAAAGTCATTAGACTTGATCAGCCCTTTCCTAATTTTAATTTCACAAGTCAGTTTATTGTTAATAGCTAGATTCCATAACTCTTTATACCATTCTTCCATTACTAATTGATTATTGGATTTCCAATATTTCTTTCTTTCTTTCTTTCTTTCTTTCTTTCTTTCTTTCTTTCTTTCTTTCTTTCTTTCTTTGCTGGAGAGAAAGCTGGTGACCTGTAACTATTCAAAGGTAGACTGCATAGGAAAAATGGGCCCGAAATCTCACACAGGGAATCACTTAAATCATTTCAGAAATAATTAGGAAAAGACTGCTTGGTTCAGGGTGAAAAAACGCAAGAGGAATCCAGCTGCTCAAAATCATACCTAGCACATACCTTCTGCACAGGTGTTTTCCAGGGTTCTCAAGTATGCAGTGCTAAATTAAAATAAATGTGGATTTTACAGCTGCTGGATGGTTCTAATTTGCTAACCAATCGTCGTAAGGGTGGACAGCAACGATTTAGGAGTTTCCTGGTGTGGAACGATGGTAAATTGCTTATGGACTGGTGCAATCGGTCTCTCCAGATGTTTGGTGTACAATGTCCATCGTCCCCAGCCAGAAGGCTAAGGAAGGAAGGTGGGCTTAGAGCTGCAGAAGGAGCCCTTTTGAGTGCTGGCTTGGTGTACAGTTCTCAGCCTTGGGTCCTTTTCCAAGGAGAAAAAAGGTAAAGGTTTCCCCTGCACATGCGTGCTAGTCGTATCCGACTAGAGGGGCGGTGCTCATCTCTGTATTCAAGCTGAAGAGCCAGTGTTGTGCAAGTCTGTGGCCACATGGCCGCCATGGCTGCATGGAAACACTGTTTTACCTTCCCGCTTTTCATGGTGATACCTGTTTATCTACTTGCATTTTACATGCTTTTGAACTGCTAGGTTGGCAGGAGCTGGGGTTAATAGCAGGAACTCACTCTGCTGCATGGCACCCAGGATTCGAACTGCAGAGCTGCCGACTTTGCCGCTGACTGTTTCAGCACCTTAGTCCATTGAGCCACAACGCCCCCAGTCCAAGGAGGAAGGCAGGGTAAAAATACTCAATAAAATAAAATAAAATAAAATAAAATAACGGGTGGTTTTATACCAAGTTCACCTCCTTCCCCTAAAGCTTGCTCGACTTTAGACTTGACCAAGGGTCTTGACAGCATCTTAGGGCGCTTTTACACGACCCCTAAGATCTGCTGGCCACTTAAATTCGGACCAGAGATCTTGGGGGTTTGTTGCTCTTCCTGTTTTCCCACCCCTCCGCACTCCCTTGCTCCTGTCTGCGTGAGGGGAGGGAGAAAAAAAGGGAGAAAAGAATGCAGGCTCACCTCCGCTCACCTCCCTCTGCCTTTGGAGCAGCCAGCCAGGTAGGGATTCCAGGCTGTTAAAGGGGCACAAAAAAACAGAAGGCAAGGAGAGCCCAGTTACATCCGCATCAGAAATTTTACAAAATTTAAATGTAAATAGTACAATATACAGCATATAGATGGGTAAACTGAAAATAATAAAACCATGATTTAATCAAAGAATGGTTGATTCTATGATTCTATGATTAAAAAGGGGATTGGACAGATTCCTCGAGGGAAAGTCCGTCACAGGTTACAAGCCATGATGGAGATGTGTAATCTCCAGGCTTAAAACCAGGGTACTTCAAGGGCCAAATGCAGAGGAGTGGTATCAGGAGTCAGATATCTAGTATTGTGCACTCCCGGACACATTTGGTGGGGCCACTGTGAGATACAGGAAGCTGGACTAGATGGGCCTTTGGCCTGATCCAGCAGGGCTCTTCTTATGCTCTTATATTCTTGTGTAATGACAAACAATGACAGGAAAAAAATCAAAATAATGTTAAAGAAGGACAAAGCAGAGGCAGATTAAGGGCCTTTTTACACGACCCCTAAGATCCGCTGGCCACTTAAATTCAGACCAGAGATCTTAGGGGTTCATCGCTCTTCCTCTGTCCCCACCCCCTCTGCACTTCCTGGTTGCTGGCTGCGTGAGAGAGGGAGAAAAAAGAAAGAAAAGAAAGAAAAGAATGCCAGTTTACCTCCATTTGTTCCCGGCAGCATTCAGATCTCTTAAAGGGGCGGGGCGCAAAAAAAGAACAAACAGAAGCCAGGAGAGCCCCGCACTCACTATCCTTACACTGGATCAAATATTTGTCACATCCAAAAAGCAGGTACCTGAAAGCTGCGCTGGCTCGGGCTAAAGTGGGTGGGGTCGCACTTAATTTCCTGTTAACTCCGGAGCTGGTGGGTAAACATTTTTAATCTCCGGTGCTGGGAGCCATTTGCCGCGGAGTTTAGGGGTCGTGTATAAACGCCCCAAGATTAAGCAAGTGAGACTTTTATTAGAGCACTAAAATTATCAACAGACAGGGAGCTTTTGATGATGATAATTCCTCCTCCTCCTCCAGCTGATCACCAAGTTACTTGTGGGGTGGTTGAAAAAAATGGATATTTTTGTGAGAGTCCCAAAGGCTTGTGGCCCTTATTGGGGCCAGGTGAGCTTCCTGAGATGGAGAGAGATGCAATCTGCAAGGGGCTAGTGAGTGATTTCAAACGGTATCCATCTCAAGAAGCTACCTTCTCCTCAACGGCAGCCACGAAACTCCTACCATGCCTGATCGGAGCTGGACTCGAGTGTCCCAAAGTTGATCTGGAAAGAAGAAAGCTCCGCTCCCACCCCCACCCCACCCTCCAGTTCATAAATGCTTTCTAGACGGTCGCCTGTTCCTCACCCTAGCTGATCAGACAAGTAGTTAATATGTAAGGGGCGAATCTGTAAGTTGACCAGCTAACCTTTTTACTCCGTGAAAATGCACGTCATACATTTATTTATTTATTTATTTATTTAAATACTTATATCCCGCTCCATCTTCCCAAAACAGCTAAAAAGGCTAAAAAGCTGAAAATAACCAGGCCACCAAGCAAGGGCGGCGGAGGACAAGATGGCGGCAAACGATGAGGCCAAAAAAAAAAAAAAAAAAAAAACCACTAACTAATAAGGTCACCATATGCTTCCTTGAAGAGGAAGGTCTTCAAAGCCCTCTTAAAGGCGGGCAGGGACTCCAGCAGGCGCAGCTCAGGAGGGAGATGGTTCAGACCCCACCACAGAGAAGGTGCGGTTCCGCGTACGCGCGTTCTCCGCGCCTCTCTGGGTGTGGCCACTCGCAATGAGCGCGCCTGCGATGATCTCGTGGGTCTGGATCCGGATGCTCTTAGGGAGATGCGCTCCGCCAGGTAACCTGGTCCCAAGCCGTGGAGGGCCTTGAAAACCAAGACCAGAACCTTGAACCTGATCCGGAAGAAAACGGGAAGCCAATGCAGGCGGACCAGGACTGAAAACCCACCACCAGCCTGGCCGCCGCATTCTGCACCCGCTGTAACCTCCGGACCAGGGATTTGCAATACACCCATGTTCTTTTCCTTTTGCTGCCATCTGTTTTTGTTTTTAAGCTAAGAGTCAGTTTTCTTGGGGGGGTAGTGTTTTTTAAAAAAGAGACAAAGTGCTGTGTTTCACTTAAATTGCAGGGTATGTGAAAATGAATATACAATTCAAAAATTACATGTCAGGCTGCCTCGTAGGAGACATTGTTCATGAACTGCTAAGAATAGTAACACTGATTTTAATTTTGGGGGTTCCCCCTTCCTCTTTTTAAACCTCTTCCCTTTCCACCACACGTATGGTATGTTGTTTTTTGGGGACTGAACAATGGGTCAAAGTAAACAGCCAATGAATCTTGCAGTAGGCTGTGCAGGGAAAAGACATTCAAACCAAACAGACTCTTGAAATAGCGCAAGGCTAAAAGGGTTTCGTCATGGTGGATTCCCATAGGAAATACTGAGCCATAAATCAGTTTTAACACTAAAATAAAATAAGAAATGGTTTGAAGTAAACAGTATTGTAATATGGGGGGGGGTTAGTCCTCTCTCTGTCTGAAAGGGGATTATTAAAGAGTATGGGAAAATCAGGAGAGATATTTAAAGAAGAATGAAGAAAAACAGGAGAGAGAACAGATGTGAACTTTCACTGAAACGAAACAAGACATGTAAGGAACATGGCAAGAATATGGATCTAACTTTCAGACAGATTTCCACATACCCTGTCAGGTACCAGATTAAACTGTGGGACTCCAGGTCACATGATAACCAAAGGCTTAGCTGGATACCAAGAAAGACGTGCTGTTAGCAATAGAGTCTCAACATGCAAGTTTGGGCTGAAAAGGTTGCTCCCTTGTCGGGAATGGAATATACTAGGCCCCCGGTACCCGCTGGGGATCTGTTCCAGGCTTTCCCATGGATGAGAGAGAACACCAAACCCCGCCCAACTGCTGTTTGGTGACAGTAGCTTGCTTTACAGCTGCTGTTTTATGACAGTAGCTTGCTTTGCGGCTGCTGAATTATTTTTAATTTTTTCCTCTGCCAGCCGTGGACAACTGAATCAGTGGTTAATGAATAAGTGGATACGGGGGTCCTACTGCACACTATGGGCCTTTTCACACGACCCCTAAACTCCGCGGCAAATGGCTCCCAGCTCCGGAGCTTAAAATTGTTTCCCCACCAGCTCCAGAGTTTGCAGAAAATTAAGTGCGACCACGCCCACCTAAGCGGGTCCGAGCGCACTTTTCAGGCACCTGCTCTCCTGGGGTGAAAATCCCTGATGCGGATGTAAAGGAGTGAGTGCCGGGCTCTCCTCGCTTCTGTTTGTTCTTTTTTTGCCCCCCGCTCCTTTAAGAGACAGGAATCAGGACGACGACGGGGCTCGGAGAGGCTTCCGACCAGCAGACGGAGGTGAGCCTGCATTTTTTCCTCTTTTTTTCTCCCTCCCCTCACAAAGACAGGAGCAAGGAAGTGCAGAGGGGGTGGGAACACAGGAAGAGCAACCAACCCACAAGATCTCTGGTCCGAATTTAAGTGGCCAGCGGATCTTAGGGGTCGTGTGAAAAGGCTCTATGTTACTGACCATTATAAGTCTTTCTTGCCCTCTAGGAGTTCAAGGAGCGATGTTGCCTATGTGAGACTGATGGGGATAATGGAATGTGAAATCTCCAAAAGGAGATTATTTTGGGAAAGGTGGGCCTTTGAAACTTGAGGTGTTGAGTTGTTGAGCTTTTGTACGATGACCTTTGGAATTTCTTAGACTTCACGGATGAAGACGTTTTGTGCTCTGGGTTTTCCCAGCCCTGACTCAAGGACTTGTGCTTGGCTGTTCCTCTAGAGCAGGGGTCCTCAAAGTTTTCAAACAGTGGGCCGGTCCACCACCACCCAGGCATCACTGGGGGCTGGATCACAGTCCAAAAGAAGCTGCGGAGGCTGGCTTGCTCACAAAACAGGGGTAGATGGGGGAGTTGCAATTGGTCCCAGGGGCCGGATTCAGGACCTTGGGGGGCCGCATCCGGCCCTGGGGCCTTAGGTTGAGGACCCCTGCTCTACAGGAATGGTGGGCCACCTGGAGCCTTTGAGCTGTGGCAGTCCTTTTCTGGATGGTTCAAGATTTTGCAAGAGGGATGCCTCTCTTTTCCCAGCCATCAAATAAATTTCATTTATTTGTTACGTACGGTGAAACTACGAGTGAGCCATCTCTAAAATGCCCTTTCCTAACCAGCCTGATCACCTCTTGCAAATTCAAGCTTGTGGCTTCCTTTAGGGAGTGGATCCATCTAGATTTTGGTCTTCCTCTTTTCCTGATGCCTTCTGCCCTTCCCGGCAGTGTTTTCTTTTTCCAGAAAATGTTGCCCACTCATGATGTCCCCAAAGCTGGACAGCCTCAGCTTCAATATTTTTTGCCTCCACAGAGAGAGCAGGCTTAATTTGATCTTGGACAAGTAAGAAGTATTGTTTTAACCTGTAAAGCTCTAAAATGGTTTGGGTCCAAGCGATCTTAAGGATAAGAACATAAGAACCCAAGAAGAGCCGTGCTGGATCAGGCCAAAGGCCCATCTAGTCCAGCTTCCTGTATCTCACAGTGGCCCCACCACAGTGCACCTGGGAGCGCACGAGACTAGATCTCTGTCTCCTGATGCCACTCCCCTGCATCTGGCCCTTGACGTACCCCGCTTTTAAGCCTGGAGATTACACATCTCCATCATGGTTTGTCACCCGGGATGGAGTTCTCCTCCAGGAATCTGTCCAATCCCATTTTGAAGGCAATCCAGGCCAGATGCCATCACCACATCCTGTGGCAGGGAGTTCCATAGACTAACAATGCGCTGGGTGAAAATATATTTTCTTTTGTCTGTTCTCACTCTCCCAGCCCTCAATTTGAGTGTATCATTTCTCCCTCTGTGTTAAGACCATCAGGAGTGGACTTTCTCTTGATCCCACCACTTTTACAGGTGTACTTGTTGGGAACGTGACACAGAGCCTTCTCTGTGGCTGCTCCCAGACTCTGGAACTCCCTTCCAATGGAGGCCAAGCTGCCTCCATCTTTGCTGTCTGTCTGCAAACAGGCAAATACCTTTCTTTTCAGGCAGTCTTTCCCTTAGTCTCTAGGAGAGGTTTTTTTTAAGCCTTTGGATCCTTTGTGTGTGTGTGTGTTGTCTTTGTTGACCATTTTTAGTATGGTATTAGATGATTTGGTGGTGGTGGGGATATTTTAGTATGTACTATTTTTAGCTTTTTAAAAAGATGTTGGTTACTGACTTACACCACCTCAGGTCCTTTTCAAAGGAGAAAGTCAGGGGGAAACTATTTTAAATGAATGAATGAATGAATGAATGAATGAATGAATGAATGAATGAATGAATGAATGAACAGGATATCTGCATGAGAGCTACCTGGCATTGTGTGGTGGGCTAGGACTCGGGGATGGCACCGCAGACGGCAGCCTTGGTAACAAGCTCCTCGACTTTTTCTTTTTATCTTTTTTATCTATTCTGCTTTGCTGTTCCTTGTGCATTTCATCGGATTTTTTATACCAGAAATGACCTGCTAAGCATTTGTCAACATTATGAGGAACAACTATCAGAAGCTTTGCCTCCCTTGCCTCCTCCGCTGCTTGTTAACGAAAGGGAATTCCTGGGAGCTGTAAATCCCTGAGTTATCAGCAATGAAGGTCGAGATCGGAGTCGGAGAAGGAGGAGGAGGAGGAGGAGGAGGGATAAGAGGACAGGAGCTCTGAATCATCTGAGGAAAAATGGTTTGAAGTCCCCTCTCCCTTCAATTCTACTATGGAATGTATGCTCCTTAGCCAACAAAATGGATGAAATACTCCTTTTGAATAGATACAACAAAGATTTCTCGAATGCAGCACTGATTTGCTTTTCAGAAACTTGGCTAAGTGACTTAATCCCTGAAAATTGTGTACATATTCCAGGGTTTCAAATTCAAAGAGCAGATAGAATTGTTGATACATCTGGGAAACAGAAGGGCGGAGGATTGTGCTTATATATCAATAATCGTTGGTCTAAAGAAATAACCACCTTAAAGAAATTTTGCAATGTGGACTTAGAAACATTAATCATTATCTGCAATCCGTTTTATTCGCCACGGGAATTTTCTACATTTTTGGTGGTTGCTGTATATATCCCTCCTCATGCTTCTGTGACAAATGCATTAAGTATTTTAACTAGTCAAATTATATGGGCTGAAAATGCATATCCTGATGCTTTTAAAATTATTTTAGGTGATTTTTAATCAAGCTGATTTAAGGAAGGAGTTACCAAAGTACTTCCAGCATGTTAAATGCCCTACTAGAGGGGAAAATATTTTGGATCATTGTTATACAACTTTAAAGGATGCTTATCGCTCTTTATCACACTCAGCTGTGGGACATTCTGATCACTGTATGGTTCACCTTGTACCTGTTTACAAACAAAAGCTTAAAACCAACAATTAAAACAGTGAAAACTTGGACTGAAGAAGCAAAGTAAAAGTTGCAAGCATGTTTTGACTGCACTGATTGGGACCTATTTGAAAACACTTCTGCTGATTTGGATGAACTCACAGACACTATAACATCATATGTCAGCTTTTGTGAGGACTTATGTGTGCCATCTAAGAATGTGAAAATTTAGGGCCTTTTCACATGACCCCTAAGATCCGCTGGCCACTTAAATTTGGACCAGAGATCTTGGGGGTTCGTTGTTCTTCCTGTGTCCCCAACCCTCTGCACTTCCTTGATCCTGTCTGCGTGAGGGGAGGGAGAAAAAAGGGGACAAAAGAATCCAGGCTCACCTCCGTTTGCAGCCTCCCCGTCGTCCTGATTCCTTCTCTTAAAGGGGCGGGAGGCAAAAACAACAACAAACAGAAGCGAGGAGAGCTGGGCACTCACTCCTTTACATCCGGATCTGGGATTTTTCACCCTCCAAGAGCAGGTACCTGAAAAGTGCGCTGGGACACGCTTAGGTGGGCGTGGCTGCACTTAATTTTCTGTAAACTCCGGAGCTGGTGGGGAAACAATTTTAAGCTCCGGAGCTGGGAGCCATTTGCGGCAGAGTTTAGGGGTCGTGTACAAAAGGCCTTACAGTAACAACAAACCGTGGTTTACAACTAAGCTCAAACAGCTATGTCATACCAAGGAGGAAGCCTACAAAAAGGGTGATAGAACATTGTACAACCAGGCTAGGAATATATTGACCAGAGAAATTAGAGCAGCAAAAAGGAACTACACTGAAAAGTTAAAGAACCAGTTTTCAACAAATGAATCAGCAAATATGTGGAAAACTCTTAAAACCATTACTGGTCCATAGTAAACCTCCTCTCCATGTTGAAGGAAATCATCAACTGGTGAATGACTTGAATATGTTTTACTGCAGGTTTGAGAGGAAACTGCAACCATCTATCCCTACAATTTCCATCTCAGATTTAACAAGAACTGAGCCTGTGGAAATTTATCCCATGCCATCGGGTCCTCCATCTTTGGTGATCACAGAGAAGGAGGTGCAAGTCCTGTTTTACAGACAGAAGTTAAGGAAAGCACCAGATCCAGATAAAAATCACTTCTTCTTGTTTAAGAGTTTGTGCTGAACAACTGGCTCCTATTTTTACCTGCATCTTTAATAGATCACTGGAGATGTGTTATGTTCCTTCTTGCTTCAAACATTCCTTGATTATTCCAGTACAAAAAAAATCTTCTGTCAAGGAATTGAATGATTATAGACCAGTTGCTTTAACTTCTGTGGTCATGAAAACTTTTGAGAGACTAGTGTTGGCTCACCTGAAATCTATCACAGATTTGTCATTAGATCCATTGCAATTTGCTTATCGTGCAAATAGATCAATAGGTGATGCTGTTAATATGTCCTTACATTATATATTGCTACATCTTGAATCTCCAAAATCTTATGCAAGGGTTCTTTTTGTTGATTTTAGTTCTGCATTTAACACTATTATTCTGGATATCCTTATGACTAAATTAAAACAGCTGTCTGTACCTGATTACACTTGTAAATGGATTGTAAGCTTCCTAACAGACAGAAAGCAGCAGGTGAAGTTAGGTAAAATTATATCAGATATTAGCAAGGTTACCATAGGAGCCCCTCAGGGCTGTGTGCTTTCTCCATTTCTTTTTTCCTTATATACTAATGATTGTACCTCAAAGGATTCCTCTGTTAAAATAGTGAAGTTTGCAGATGACACTACAGTGATTGGCCTCATTCGAGACAATGATGAATCTGCCTATAGGCAAGAGATTGAACAACTAGTTTTATGGTGTACTCAAAATAATCTCGAATTAAACACATGCAAAACTATTGAAATGGTGGTGGATTTTAGGAGGACTCATTCTATACAGCCACCTCTTATGATATCAAATAACTTAGTGTCAATAGTGGAGTCCTTTAAATTTTTAGGTACTATTATATCTCAAGATTTAAAATGGTCATCTAATATTGAAAGTATTATTAAGAAAGCACAACAAAGAATGTTTTTTCTGCATCAACTTAGGAAGTTCAGACTGCCAAAAGAACTGTTGATTCAATTCTATAGAGGTGTTATTGAATCTATTATCTGTTCCTCTATAACTGTCTGGTTTAGCTCTGCGACTAAGCATGACAGATATAGACTTCAAAGGATAATTGGAACTGCAGAAAAAATATTGCTACTAATCTGCCATCTATTGTGGAATTGTATACCACATGAGCTAAAAAGAGGGCGATGAAAATATACACAGATTCCACACATCCAGGACATAATCTGTTTCAATTGTTACCCTCAGGGTGGCGTTTTAGGGCATTGCATACTAGGACAACTAGATATAAAGATAGTTTCTTTCCAAGTGCTATCAAACTGTTGAATAATTAATTTTTACTTCTCTTCTTCCTTTTAAATAATGGGTTATATTGTATTGTTGTACTGTGTTTTTATTGTTGACCATCTGATTCTTATATTTCCTTTTATATCGAGAGCATATTTTACCAAAACAAATTCTGGGTGTGTCCAGCCACACTTGGCCAATAAAAGTATTCTGATTCTGATTCTGAAATCAAGATCTGTGTTTGAACCCATGCTCAGGCCCTGAAGCTCCCAAGGGAGCGTCTGATGAAGGCAAAAACCCCTCCTTGAGAATCTTGCATACCTTGCAAACTTCGCAAGGAGGGTTGTTCTAAGCTGGCAGCATGGTCGCAACCCGCAGTGGCATGAAACGATCATTTCCACATTGGCTGGCCATTTCAGGCCCAAACATTCAGAAGAGGAAAAGTGTTTCTGAGTTGCTTTATTTTTTGCTTACATTTTGTTTTGGTCTCTCATGGATGCTGGTTTTTTTGTTAATGTTTAATACTGTTTTGAAGTTATTTTTATGTGTGTGTCATTTTCAGCGTCAGAGGAGGCATGACTCTTTGTGGGTTGCTGGGGAGAGAGGAGATGGAGAACAACTCTGTGATCTTATCCTGTTGGTTGGCTTCAGGCTGGCCTCTGTAGGAACAGGATGCTGGCGTAGCAAGGCTTTTTGGTACCATCAATCCACAAGGGATCTCGTAGGCTCCATGGTGTTTAGACAAAGAGTTATAATGAAGAACCCCCCTGCTAAGTTCTCATATGATGCCAGCCTAGCCCTACAAGCTGTTTCCAGCAGGAGCTGGCTTTCCAGGGACGCCAGGAGGCTTGAGTGCCAATGACCCAGAAACCTACCGTTTGGCTCTTGAAGGAGTGTGGGGCTTACGGACATCCTCACGGCTCGCTCGCTTGGCGTGAGCAGACAAGTCTCATGGTTTGTTTGCAGATGTTTATAGCTGGTGGGGATGATTTATTTCTGTTGGCTTGGTTTCTGCCAAGTAAGTTCATTTGATTCTTGTCATTACTTTCAAGGTTACTTTCATAACTATTCTGGGAGAAAGAGCAGGTAGAGTGAGTGAGTGAGAGGAAGAAGAAGAAGAAGAAGAAGAAGAAGAAGAAGAAGAAGAAGAAGAAGAAGAAGAAGAAGAAGATTTATTGATCCCTGCCTCCCCTATGAGCTTCATGACTTTCGGGGGGGGGTTAGAAATCAGGACTCCTGGGCCAGAGGCCCTATGCTCCAACCCACTCCACCATACTGCCCTGGCAGCTTTGTAATGGGCTAAATGTTCCCTGTGTGGATTAGCTCCATGGTCTGCCTAGGCATGACTGGTGTTCATATATGAATGCAGCCTGACATCTTGTATCACACAGAGTTTCAACAAGTACTTCCTGGAAGTAGTTAGTTACAATGTTAAAAGATTCCAGAAACCTCACTTATGAAACATGTAACCAGTTGAAACATTGTTTGTAAATTGTGTTGGTGACTGCCGGATGTAAGCCCCAGTTCAGTCTCTTGTTTATATTGCGCTTGGTAACAGTATTTTGTCCTATGTGTTGTAGCTGGATTTCCTTTTATTGTTAAAGGAAAGGTTGCTTATAGTAAGAATCGCTTAGAAAGAACTGACTCCTCTAAAAAGTATTCTGCAAAAGTAACTCATTGCCATCTAGTAATAATTTTTTAAAAGTAACCATGCATGCCTGTTTCCCAAAAGAAGTTCAAATATTTACTTCTAGATATTTAAAAGCAGTAACATCTGGATGTTTTTTGTTCAAAGCACAAGTTAACAGTTGGAGCATTCCATCTCCACCTTTATAACTGTAAGGCCCTTTGTACAAGACCCCTAAACTCCGCCGCAAATGGCTCCCAGCTCCGGAGCTTAAAATTGTTTCCCCACCAGCTCCGGAGTTTACAGATAATTAAGTGCGACCACGCCCACCTAAGCGTGTCCCAGCGCACTTTTCAGGTACCTGCTCTCTGGAGGTTAAAATTCCTGATGCGGATATAACGTAGTGACTGCCCAGCTCTCCTTGCTTCTGTTTTGTTCTTTTTTTGCCCCCCGCCCCTTTAAGAGATCTGAATGCAGTGCCGGGACGGCAGAACGGAGGTGAGTGGCATTCTTTTCTTCCTTTTTTTCTCCCTCCCCTCACGCAGCCAGCAGCCAGGAGTGCGGAGGGGGTGGGAACGCAGGAACAGCGACAAACCCCTAAGATCTCTGGTCTGAATTTAAGTGGCCAGCGGATCTTAGGGGTCATGTGAAAAGGCCCTAAGAGTAACTAGAAGTTACAAATATACAAAAAGAGGTTCAAACAGAATCTCAGATCAGCAGATGTGTAATATCTGTTTTTGGGATCAAACCAACAAGATGCAAACTTCTGAATTCTCCAGAACTCTTCATAAGGCTAGGACTTAAGTCAATGGTTCTCAACCTGTGGGTCCCCAGATGTTCCTGGACTGCAACTCCCAGAAATTCCGGCCAGCTCAGCTAGTGATGAAGACTTCTGGGAATTGCAGTCCAGGAACAACTGGGGACCCACCGGTTGAGAATCACTGTCTTGTGTTACTGCTGTGTTTTTCTGTGTTTCAAGGTATGTGAGCTATTTAAAGAGTAGTTTTACAAGTTCCACACCCCTAATGAGTTTCAGTGGTTTAGTGGAGAATTTGAACCAAGGACCTCTCAAGTCCTCCCTCTCTCCTTCCTTCCTTCCTTCCTTCAATTTGTATATCGCCTATCTAGCTTGAGGCCACTCTGGGCAGTAAACAACAATAAAATAAGTGAAAACCTCACACAATCACATAAAAATAACTTCAAACCAGTATTAAACATTAACAAAAAACCCAGCATCCATGAGAGACCAAAACAAAATGTAAGCAAAAAATAAAGCAACACAGAGAGTTGCAGATAGGTGGTTTGTTTGTTTGTTTGTTTGTTTCATTTTTATACTGCCCATCTTCCAATATGGACGTCTGGGTGGTGTACATAATAAAAACAAATAAAAACAATAGATCAAGATGGATCAGTGGGCGGTAAGCAAATAACAATGACAACCAAGAACAGCAACAACAAAACTAAATTAACTAACTAAATAAATTAAATTAGGTCACCATATGCCTCCCTGAATAGCAAGGTTTTCAATGCCTTTCAGAAGGTAGGCAGGGACGATGCAAGATGCAGCTCGCTTGGAAGGTGGTTCTAAAGTAAGGGGCCCACAACAAAGAAGGCACGGTTGCGGGTGGCTGACCTCCGTGCCTCCCTAGGAGGTGGTTCTGGGTCTGGCCTCATATGACCTCTGGGGACCTTTACAAAATGGCTGCAAACTCCGGTTGTGGGTGGCCCACCAGCTCCGGAGTTTGCAGGAAATTGGGCACCCCCGCCACCTAAGCGCGCCCAGCTGCACTTTCTTGTACCTGCTTGAGGTGGGTGAAAATCCCCAGGTCCGGAGGTCAGTGGGGGCTCTGGCCTCAAGATGAGGAAAAAAAGCCTCTGGAAGCTCCTCCAGGTGAGAGGTGGGGAGGAAGGAAGAGCAACAAACCCCTAAGATCTTTGGTCCGAATTTAAGGGGCCAGCGGATCTTAGGGGTCGTGTGAAAAGGCCCTGGGAGATACGCTCCGACAGGTATTCAGGGCCCAAGCCGTGGAGGGTTTTGAAAACCAAAAAAACCAACAAAACCTCCAGCAACAGCTAGCTATTTTAGCAATAAGATGAATTCAACTCCGGATCACAGAGGCCCTGCTAAGAGTGAAGTTTTCGGAGTTGTTGCAATGACAGTCGTCCGTGCGAGGATTTCAAGGAGAAACATAACCCAAAAGCCAAGCAAAAAGAGAAGGGGAAAGAAAGGCGCTAATGTGAGCTTTCGTGGAATATCATCCATTTATCCAGACATCTGTGTTAGATGGAAGACGGAGGGTACATGGCAGTCCATGTGTGCAAGCAAAAGTGCTGTGAAAGCGCCAAACGGCTCCTCACTCAGTTTGCTAGGATGGAAGGAAAACTGATGTCTCTCCCGCTCAGAAAATACAACCAGCTCCCAGATCTCTCTCTTACCGTAGGTCAAACCACAGTGAAGTACAAAGAAACAATGCTGTGCTTCTGTAAGCAAAGCTGGAGATTACCACCGAGGTGATGAACTAAGTCGAAGCAGCAGCTGAGGCCAAAATGAGAGCATGGCCTAGCGGTTGGCTAGTTCCCCCTTTTTTTCAGACCATGAAAGAGCTGTCCTCAGTGGTGAAGGAGTCAAGTAGTGCCTAGTTGCAGTGCAGTTCTGCCTTGGTGACTGGAAAAAGGAATTAATTACAAGGAATTAATTTCCTCCCTCATGAGGAAAGGCTAAAACATTTGGGGCTCTTTAGTCTGGAAAAAACGTGCCTGAGGGGGGATATGATTGAGACATACAAAATAATGCAGGGCATGAGTAAAGTGGATAGAGGGAAGCTCTTCTCCCTCTCCCAAAATACCAGAACTAGGGGACATCCACTCAAATTATGAGCTGGGAGAATAAGAACAGAAAAAAAGAAAATATTTTTTCACCCAGCCCGTTGTTAGTCTGTGGAACTCCCTGCCACAGAAGGTGGTGATGGCATCTGGCCTGGAGGCCTTCAAAAGGGGATTGGACAGATTCCAGGAGGAAAAGTCCATCATAGGTTACAAACCATGATGGAGATGTGTCATCTCCAGGCTCAAAACCGGGGTACTTCAAGGGCCAGATGCAGGGGAGTGGTATCAGGAGACAGAGATCTAGTCTTGTGCGTTCCTGGACACATATGGTGGGGTCACTGTGAGATACAGGAAGGTGGACTAGATGGGCCTTTGGCCTGATCTACCATGGCTCTTCTTATATGTTTTTATGACTGGTTATTAGTAACAACTTACTTCCAAGGTCAGGTGGATGCCTGTAGCAAGTCACATGCCAGGCATAAAGGCTATTTACTACTCCTGTTAACTCCACCACCTCCACCACCCCAACACTCAAATATAGCATATTTGTGATCCCAGTGTCTTGTGCAGGTAGTAGTACTGTATAGCTGGTCAGGTACCGCATATCATGGCAAGTCATCGTGGTATGTGGCTGTCTGTATTTCTGTTGCTGCTGGCCTGCAAGGAAGCCTTTTTATTTATTTACACCTATTTATTTTTTAAAAATAGCTGCCTTGATGCCCTAAGCACATCCGATCTCGACTGATTTTGGAAGCTAAGCAGGGTTGGCCCTGGTTAGTACTTGGATGGGAGACCACCAGGGAATACCAGGTACTATAGGCACCTGGAGTTGGAACTGGCAAGCCACTCCAGTATTCCTGCCAAGAAAACTCCATGGTCCTAGGGTCACAAAGAGTCAGTCATGACTGTAACGACACAACACACACACATTTATTTAAAATATGTTTATCCTTCCTTCTCAGAAGGAACCAGTCTTAATCCTTGTGTGCTATTGAGTCAGTTCTGATTCATGGTGACACTTTTTGGGGTTTTCCAGGCAGAGACTACACAGAAGTGGTATCCCCTTCCCTTCTTCTGGGGTGTGTGTGTGTGCTCTGGGACTGTGCAGCTTGCCCAAGGCCACCCAGGCTGGCTTTTCTCTTGGAAGAATTCACAAGTAGGGAATTGAACTCTCCGCTTCATGCTTCACAGCCAGATACCTATCTCAGGAACCTCTCCAGCCAACTTTGGAACATCTTGGCGAACTACAAACCAACCAGAAGTTGACAAAACAATGGATGAGTTGGATTTATGAGGTTGTTTCCCCCCACCCCCAGAAAATTTTCCCAAGACTGGTGGTGCTTGGGTGGCCCAACGGAACATCCTGGGTGGTATTCAAATAGGCTGGGATTAAAATCGTGTTTGCGATGTGCTCAGTACCTTGGGTGAGGAAGGTTTCATTGTTGCAGGGGTGAGGGAGTGGGTGGCAATGCGTCTTCAGAGGTTGTGTATTTGAGGTTGCATTTCCCAGTGGGAAGCTGTCAGGAAGAAGGGAACAAAACGATAGTTAGGCCGCACCTGAAGTATTGCGTACAATTCTGGTCACCGCATCTCAAAAAAGACATAGTGGAACTGGAAAAGGTGCAGAAGAGAGTGACTAAAATGATTACTGGCCTGGGGGACCAGGCTTAAAAGCAGGATACTTAAAGGGCCAGATGCAGCTGAGTGTTATCAGGAGACATATCTAGTCTTGTGCGCTCCGAGACACATCTGGTGGGGCCACTGTGAGATACAGGAAGCTGGACTACATTTGGCCTGATCCAACATGGCTCTTCTGATGTTCTTATGGATATGTCATAAAAGTCCCGTCTAGAAAGGAAGTAACTTTTTAACTTTTATTTTGTCTGTAGCTCCTAGTGTTACCCAGCCAGCGCTGGCTGAGGATTTCTGGGCCTTGTACTCTGAGAAATGTATGTTTTATTTAGTCTGCCTCTTCTGCATGTACAGTGTTTTTTTTTCTGGAACCTATAACATCTCAGTTTTTGGTGTGTATGTTCCTCCTTTTGTGCAGTAGCTTGTTAAAAAAACTGCTGAACACCCTCCCCTCCACTTGCCTTCTCTGATTTGAATATGGAGGTTGATCCAGAAGAGAGAAATTTGCATGGGAAAACATCAGGTGGTCCTGTTTTTCGAGCCAGACTTTTTTTTAAATGTTACAGAAACCCTTGGCTTTTGGCTCGCTCCCTCTCGAATAACCTGCCAGTCCCTTGGGACCCAGCAGAAACAGCCCTCTTAAAAAAAAGGTTGTCCTAGATCTGATTAACAAAGACAAGAACTTCTCAGAACAACCTGTTCCTCTTAATTCTGCCACCTGCTCTCCCCCCCATTCCCTGTGTTATTTACTTCTTGGGTAGCATTTATGGCTGTCTGGGTGCTTCACACTGGCCAGGGCAGAGGAGGCCTGGCTGGTATCTCTTAATCTTTGCCTTCTGTCTCAGGTTTTTCATGATGGGGGAGAAGCCACAGAGGCCCTCAAAGGAGAGGGAGCTGCTCTCAGCCAGCTGCACGGCCAACATTCTGAGAATCATAGAATCATAGAGTTGGAGGAGACCTCAAGAGCCATCTGGTCCAATCCCTTGCCATGCAGGAACCCTTGTCAAAGTATTCCTGACCATTCAATCTCTGCTTAAAAACCTTCAAAGAAGGAGTCTCCACCAGTGAAGGGCATTTCTTGATGGCAGAGAAAGAAGTAACAAGCAGCTGCCTCAAAGGGCGCTTTTACACAACCTCTAAAATCGCTGGCAATTTAAATTCAGACCAGAGATCATGGGGTTTTGTCCGACTTCCTGTGTTCCCACCCTTCCGAACTCCATTGCTCCTGTCTGCGGTGAGGGGAGGGAGAAAAAAAGGGAGAAAAGAATGCAGGCTCACCTCCACTCATCTCCCCGGTAGGGATTCCAGGCAGTTAAAGGGGCAGCGGGGACAACAAAACAAACAGAAGGCAAGATTTACAATCCGCATCGGAAGATTTTTTACCTCCGGAGACCAGGTACTTGTAAAATGCGCTGGGCCACGCTTAGGTGGTCGTACTTAATTTTTTTAAAAGTCCGCAGCTGGTGGGAAAACAATTTTAAGCTCCGCATCTGGGAGACCTTTGCCTTGGATTTTAGGGGTCATGTAAAAGCAGCCTATGTGTGTATCCTGCCCTGCCTGTGAGATGGGAAGCACCACATCCTTTGGCCTTGTGTAGGCCTCCAAGTATGGGTTTTGGCTCCAGTTACTATTTAGAAAAGTTCCTTTGGGGGCGATAGTTCCAAGCAGTGCTTTGGATTCTGGGTCTTGTAATTCCAATACATTTTAAAAAGTTCCTTTTCCAACCTCAGGGCTTGCTAGTGAAGTGGGTCACACCCACAGGACTTGGACGCTAGCGTATAAGCCATGATACATATCTTGGTGGGCCGTGGTCTTCGCCTGGTTTCCTTCATAGAGTTGTTGTGAGGATAAGGCAGGAGAGAACCAGCTACACCAGTCTGAGCTCAAGGAAGAAGATGCAGGACATATGGGGGGGGGGGACTTGACATTATTGCCTGGGATGACCTCAGTGGGACGGGCTTTGTAGGAAAGCCATATTTGAGAAGCCAGTAGAGCTGTGATTCCCAACCTTGGGTCCCCAGATCTTCTTGGACTGCAACTTCCAGAAACCCTAGCCTGCACAGCTTGTGGCGAAGGCTTCTGGGAGTTTTATCCCAAGAACCCCCGGGGTTACACCAGGTTTGGAACCACTACTCCCAGACAGAGAAGACCTGGGAAGGTTGCGTTTCTCTCTGTCTCTCTGACTGGCCTACGTTACAGGGCAGCTGTGTGAACCACGTCCCATGAAGGCCACCTCAGCATCAAATGTATGGGAAAAGTGCCCCATAAATGGAAATCACATAGAAATAACCAATACACGTTGTTGGTTCCCAGAAAAATAGGGCTCCTAGCTACTAAGGTGGTGAAGGTTGGACATATAGTAGAGTTCTTCAAGTGTGACAGTAGAGAAGCAACCGCGTTCCAACCATCTTGAGAAGGTTTTCCTCGTTCGGCTGTGCTCTCAGCCCTTGCTGCTTGGTCTTTTCTGTTCAATGGTGCAGAGCTGAACTGTTGAATCCCACACATCTGGGGTTTGTTGAGCCTTGACAGGAAAACAAACAGCCTGGATCTTTGGTTGAGAGGGTGGTACCAGCCTCCTTCGCCTCCCCAGCATCTTCTCAAGACTTGGGTGGACAAGAGCTGTTTCTCTTTCTGTGTATGTGGACAGAATGCTTCCCCCACCCCCGTTTGGCCTGGAATAATTAATTGCAGTGCATAGATGTATGCCTCCCATTTATAACCCTCTTTCCTCCCCTCCCTCTTCTTCAAGACATGCACACTACTGAATCAGTATTATACTTGTTTTTACATGGAGTTCAACCCGGCATTTTCTTGCTCTCTAAATCAGGGCATTTACAAACTTCTTGGCATCAGCTAAGAGAAAACAGACATCCTTTTTAATTTTTATTTTGCAGATGGAGTTAGGAAATGGGGTGGGGGAATCTCCGATGTAATTTCGTTTTCAGTTGTCGCTTTGAGAATCATCTCTAGGGTAGGGGTCCTCAAAGTTTTCAAACAGCGGGCCAGTCCACCACACCCCAGGCACCACTGGGGGCCGGACCACAATGGGTGGGGGGAGCGGGCGACCTTGCCGTAGCCCTCCCACTTTGAATGCCCCACTAGCCAGCATGCTGATCATCTGGGCGGTAGTTGGGGGGAGTGGGAGAAGTGACATAGCCCACTGCTTTGATCTGCCTCAGCAACAGAAGCAGCTGCGGAGGCTGGCTTGCTCGCAAAGTAGGGGTAGGTGGGGGGGTTGCAATTGGTCCCAGGGGCCGGATTCAGGACCTTGGGGGGGGCGCATCCAGCCCCGGGGCCTTAGGTTGAGGACCCCTGCTCTAGGGTGTGACTCTGGAAAGCAGAAATATTCTCAAATTGGCTTCTGAAATTGTTTGTCCTTCCTGATTTGGGCCGGTTCATTCTTTTACGCCGAGATGGTCCCGTTGGTCTTCTGTAGTGAGCAGGGAAATGTCAAATGTGGGAAGAATTTATAAAAGAAGCAAAAAAAAGGAAAGTGTTCTGCTTATATACCGCCCCATACCACTTCAAGTAGTCTCTGGGCGGTTTACAGTTTTTAATTACAGTATGCAGGCTACACATTCCCCCACCAGCAAGCTGGATACTCATTTTACCGACCTCGGAAGGATGGAAGGCTGAGTCAACCTTGAACCGGCTACCTGGGATTGAACCCCAGGTTGTAAGCACAGTTTTACCTGCAGGGCAGGCATTTAACCACTGCGCCATGGGGCTCCTAAGCAGGAGGCATATCACGGATGAGAAATGGGCAGAGACTAAATGTAACATGTAGTGTTCAGTAGTTCTGCGTTATTCTACATTTATGGGATAGGGGTTGCAACCACTCCCCCGCAGATAACCCGGCCTCTGTATAGGAGTTGCTTCGAGGAAGTTGCTTCATATGAGTAGATGAATTCCTTAGTTTAACCACAGCACCACAAGGCTGTTGTATTATACAAATTAAGTCTGAATTATTATTTCTGAATATAGAAAATGTATGCAATATATAAGGTCCCAGGGGGAAGGGAACAGTCATATAGTAATATCTTGGTTTACGCGTGCCCGGAACATTTTTGTTCCAGTTCATGAGCTTGTCTTGCAAATCAAGGGAACCGAGTGGCACCTGGTGGCCCTCCACAGCCACGTACCCTCTCCCTGCGGCCACACAGACATGGCTGCTGTTGCTGCACCCAGGAAGGGAACCATTGCCACCCTCCCTGCCACCGCAGGCACCCTGCTGTGGAGAGGGGGTGACAGCAAAGGCAGCAATGGGGGTGTGTGGCCACGGAATGAATTAGGTAAGTTTTAATTACAGTGGACCCTCGTATAACAAACAGTTTGTATAGCATAAAATCTGTACAATCTAAAAAATTCCAGAGATAGGGGAAATTTGCTTAACAAAATTGCCAATGGGGCAAATCCATACAACATAAAAATGGTCACGATTAGGGGATGACTCCGTTTTCAATGCATTCCTATGGGAAATTTGTATAAAGGAAAATTTGCTTAATAAAATTTCATTTGGAATGAATTAATTCCTTTATACAAGGTACCACTGTATTTCATATGGGATTTTTAAAAAATTATTTGTACAAGTATTAATTTTCATTTCCAGAACAGATTATGCTCGTAAAACCAAGGTACTACTGTACTTTAAGTTTGCATATTATATGTTATGTTTAGGTTTAAACATTAACAATAGAGAACTGCATATGAGGAGTGTGGAAGACTTGGTTTGGACGCAGTGCTTTCAGTGGAATCCTGGTTAGCTAACACTTCCCACTGCTGGCCATCTTTATTACGTAAGTGAGGGTTATAGCTCAGAGGTGGAGTAGCTACTTTCATGCTAAGTGGGATGCCTTGTTCTTACCCATCCTGGGAAGTTACGCAGGGTCAGTCCTACTAAGTCCCTGGATGGCCCTTGCTCCGTCTATTCCAGTGGTGGCAAACCTTTGGCGCTCCAGATGGTTTTGGACCACAACTCCCAGAATTCTAAGCCTGTATTGCCAAAGACAAAGGATTGTGGGAGTTGTGGTCCAAAACATCTGGAGTGCTGAAGGTTCCCCACCACTGGACCATCAACGTGGACTGGCACACATTTTCCAGGGTTTAAGGTCAGATTCTGTCCCAGCCTACCTGGAGGTCTCTGCTGTTACCTGGTGGTCACCCATCCATGGGTTCACCAGTCCCAACCTTGCTTGGATTCTCAGGCTTGGTATGTACTGTAAGGGTATGCTTTGCCACATTCCCTCTGGTAGTGTCCCATATCTTTTTAAAAATTATTTTATATTCATTCATTCATTCATTCATTCATTCATTCATTTTATATATTGCCCATCTGGCCTGAAGGTCACTCTGGGCAGTGAACAACAAACAAAGGCACTAATTATAAAAAATATCAACCAGCAAAGATACATACATTATAATATAACAGAGATACAAAGAAAATCAAAATCAAGTATAAATTATAAATAATGAAATAAGGTCAACCAGATGAGGCAGCAAAAGAGAACAGGTAAGATAAACAAATTGAAGGCTCATACGAATTATATTAACTTGTGATTTGAGAATTAGCAAAGGGGTGTCCCAGAGTAATGATTTTCAAGGTATCAGGAGGATACACTCCTAGCAAGGATACAATGTAAAGAATGGGGGCAACATTAGGAAGGATGTTAATTGACAAAGCAATAATACAATAAGTTGCGTTTAAACAAAGAATAGCCCCAAGGGTAAAGGGTGCACAAAGTTAATAAGCTATTTTGTTGTTTTCTATTTAGTTTGTATAATTTTGTTCTATTAATGGATGTATATTTCTTTTTTACTATTTGTTATTTTTTTAAAAATTAAGAACAGAGTATTTTTAATATGAGTGAAGGCTTACTGTTGATTTCCACTGAAAGCAGATAAAGGAGGCTGAAAGATATGTTGCCAACAGAAGACTGTTGTCAAAGGGCCTTTTTACATGACCCCTAAGATCCGCTGGCCACTTAAATTCGGACCAGAGATTTTAGGGGTTCCTCGCTCTTCCTCTGTCCCCACCCCCCTCCGCACTTCCTGGTTGCTGGCTGCGTGAGGGAGGGAGAAAAAAGAAAGAAAAGAATGCCGGTTTACCTACGTTTTGTTCCCGGCAGCATTCAGATCTCTTAAAGGGGCGGGGCGCAAAAAAAGAGCAAACAGAAGCCAGGAGAGCCCCGCACTCACTATCCTTACACCGGATCAAATATTTGTCACATCCAAAAAACAGGTACCTGAAAGCTGCGCTGGGACGCGCTAAAGTGGGCGGGGTCGCACTTAATTTCCTGTTAACTCCGGAGCTGGTGGGTAAACATTTTTAAGGTCCGGAGCTGGGAGCCATTTGCCCCGGAGTTTAGGGGTCGTGTATAAACGCCCAAAGATAGTGGATATGCATGTTGGTGTGATGATGAGTGGGCTCCTGTATGTCCATCCCCAAAGGAAGAAGACGGTTGCCGGTTTTGATGTGAACATCAAGGAAGCTTTTGTAGTTTCTCCTAGGATGGAAGATCTGTAGGCTGGAAGTGGAATAGCTGTGTTCAGACATGTTGATAAGCTGCCCCGGAGGATCTAAATATTTCTTATTCATTTAAAAGTACTTGTCCTTCTGGTTCGGCTCATGTTGCATTATTGCAAGCTTTGTTTATTTATTGTATTCATGCCTGGGTTCCATTCACTTGCTAAAGGAAACATGCATTTCTCCTCTCCTCACTTTATTCTCAGACCAGCACAGTAAGGTTGATGGGGTTAGGAGAGAGTGGTCTTAGTACATGTCATGGCTGAATGGTGACCAGAACCTGGGTCTTGTCATCTCATGGCCACCACTTTGTAAGCTGCCTTCCAAGGAAGATACCATATCAAGTTCAGAAATGTTGTAGGACTGGGCATGTTAACTTAGTTGGATGTGTAGACAGATAATCAAAATTATGATCAAAGCTGAAGAGGATTCAGTTAAACCAATCAACATCAGGACCAAAGTTCTGATGAGACAAAAATCAAACAACATCCTCAGGCAGCGGTGGTAAGATGTTATGGGAGAGAGCCAAATGGAGGCCCTGAGGCAGGGAGTTCCACAGTCTGTTATGGGGATGTGCCATCAAGTCGCCTCTGCTTTACGGGTGCCTCTATGAATTATCAGGGATGTTGACAAGTCTTTGGCTTGTAGTCCGAATCTTTAATACCCAAGTTTGAATCCCTATTATAAACAAGTGTGTGCCCCCCCCCAGAAAAAAGGAGGGGTGGGTGCATTCCAAATCACCTGTGAAGTCTGAGTCATTGGGAAAAAAACAAAACAAAAAAAAAAACCAATTCAAATATGAATGGAGTCACTAGTGTGACTTCACAGCGAGTCTCACAACTCAAGTGTAAATGAGGGACTCCAAAATGACTTATTCTCAACTGCCCCATTCAGTTCCTGTGTAAGCTCAAGACTGGTTTCCTTTGTGATGTCAGCCCATATCTGATGCCTAGGAGTTACAAATGAGAGTCGTGTTTCCCATGATTCAGCTCACTTGAACTTCACTTGGAAAACAGGCCAGTTCTACCATGAGACAAAGGGGCATGGGGGCTCAGCAGGCTAGAATACTGGAAACTGTCAGTTGCAAAGTTGGCAGCTCAGCGGTTCGAATTATGGGTGCCATGCAGCGGAGCGACCTCCCCTTGTTAACCCCAGCTCCTGCTAACCTAGCAGTTTGAAAGCATGCAAGGGCAAGTAGATAAATAGGGACCACCGTAAAAAGCGGGAAGGTAAACAGAGTTCCATGCACAGAAGTGTGTTCGGCCTTGCAGGCCACATGGGCACGGAGTTGCACAACACTGGCTCTTTGACTTAGAAATGGAGATGGGTGCCGCCCCTAGAGTTGGACACAACTAGTATGCATGTGTGGCGGGGGGAGGGGGGACCTTTACCTTACCATGAGGCAAAGGTCTCAAGCCGAAGGCACCAGGACAACAATCTCCACTGGTTTTTTCTTGGCCTGTGAGGAACACAGAACACCATCTATGCAGCCTGTCCTGCACCCTGAAACCAGGCTATTGTTGACCAACATGGCAGTGGACCCAACCTCATTGGTGCTGAGATAAGGTACACAAGCTGCTGTATGTAGAGTGGAAAGGGAGTGGTGTGTTTCCTTTTTAAGCCCTTCCGGTTTTTCCTTGCTCCAGTATCAGCCTTAGAATCATAGAATCATAGATCATAGAGTTGGAAGAGACCTCAAGGGCCATCTAGTCCAACCTCCTGCCATGCAGGAACCCCATCACAATATTTCTGACAGATGGCCATCCAGCCTCTGCTTAAAAACCTCCAAGGAAGGAGACTCCACCACCACTCTCTGTGGCAGCATATTCCACTGCCAAACAGCTTTAACTGTCATGAAGTTCTTCCTAATGTTCAAATGGAATCTCTTTTCCTGTAGTTTGAAACCATTGCCCCAAGTCCTAGTCTCTGAAGCCATGGAAAACAAACCAGTTCCCTCTTCAATATGACATCCTTTCAAATATTCAAACATAGCTATCATATTCCCCCCTCAGCTTTCTTTTTGAAAGGCTAAACATTTCCAGTTCCCTAAGCCATTCTTCATAAGACATTTCCTCCAGACCCTCAGGCATCCTGGTCGCCCTCCTCTGCACCTGCTCAAGGTTGTCAACATCCTTTTTAAACTGAGGCACACAGAACTGGACACAGTACTCCAGATGGGATCTGACCAGAGCAGAATAGAGTGGGACTATCACTTCCCTTGATCTAGACACTATGGTTCTGTTGATGAAACCAAGAATTGCATTGGCTTTCCTGGCTGCCGCATCACACTGCTGACTCATGTTCAATTTGTGGTCCACTAAGACTCCCAAATCCCTTTCCATTTTCATGAGGGAAGGATGGAGTAGTGGCAGAGTTTCAGTGGTTTATTAGAGGACTCTGGAACCAGTGTTCAAATTTGAGACTGGACAACCTTGCACACCAGTTAGTGAAGCCTTTCTCTTTCATTCCGCAGGTTGCCACGACAAAGCTGTCCTGTTGTACGAATATGTGGGGAAGCGGATTGTGGATCTTCAGCATACAGAAGTCCCTGACGCTTACAGGGGAAGAGGAATAGCAAAGCATCTTGCAAAGGTATGAGTTGCTGGTTGTGCAGGGGGGGGCTTTAGAAACTGGGTTCAGGGAGCTTGGCCCAGTGCAGACTGGGAGGTCAAAGAAGGTGATACACCCAGGAGGTCAGTGGCACAAGAGAGGTGAAAAAGAGGCACCAAAGGAGCCTCATACAGTGGTACCCCGACTTAAGAGCAGCTCGACTTAAGAGCAATTTGACTGTTGGAATTTTAACTGCTGCCTTGCAAATTTTAGATATGGTCTGCTCGACTTACAAATATTTTTTTATTTTTTTATTTAACTTATTTTTTCAATTTTTTAGATAGGTGCCCCGACTTAAGAGCATGTAGTTGGAATGGATTAAATTCGTAAGTCGAGGTACCACTTGTACTTGCAGATTCAGGCTCTGGAGTTTCACTTACCTGCTGTCTGAAAACATTGCACATAGCATGGTATCTGGCACCCACTAGTGTCTAGTTTTGGTAATGCATATTAAAAAAATTATGGGGTTCCCCCTTTACTATATTATATATTTACCATGCACTATTATCCGTAGATTTCAGTATCTGCGGAGGGGGCTAGAACCAAGCCCCTGCTGGAATGCCCCCCCTACTGTATAAAACATATGTTTGTGCTTGCACGAGTTTTCCTCATCCCTGTATGTTGCAAATTAGCTTGGTTTTGTCTTGTGATTGGTGGCTGGGAAATCAGGCTGACTTTGTGTGCATGCCTGACGGCTGAGACACAGAGCTTTGAAAGTACAACACTGGGGGCGAGAGACACATCTGTGAGACCCGCACATTTTCCCTCTGGCATGAATTTCCATGGGCGTCGTGTTCCTCTCCAGCAGGCATGTCCAAACCTTTGGCCGTCCAGATATTTTGGACCGCAACTCCCACAGTCCTTTGCCATTGGCAGTCTGAGCTTAGAATTCTGGGAGTTGTGGTCCAAAACATCAGGAAGGCCAAAGTTCGGGGGCGGGGGAGGATTTCCTATGCAATTATGAGTCCAGGGGGCCTGGCATTCCCATGCATCCAGTAGCTCAGGCCTGCCCAAAGTCCGGCCCGGGGGCCAAATCTGGCCCGTCAGGCCATTCTGAGTGGCCCGCGGCTGGCTGGCCCGCCCCTCCCTCCCCCTCCTTCACCCCATGTTTTTTTTTTAAAAAAAATCTTCCGCCAACACTGGCAACCATGTGAGGCTGGGAGCGCGCACGGGGGTGGCGCATGGGCGGGCTGCCGCCATCGGCAACACCAGGAACCTTGTGAAGCTCGCAAACACCGGCACCGCTGGGAAGCTTGGGTGGCTGGGCGGTCTGCCACCACTGGCATCGCAGGGGAATGTGTGGGGGTGGACAGGCCAGCGGGCCTCTGCCACCTCCAAGGAGCTTTGGGGTGGGCTGGCGGGCAAGCCGTCGCCACCGCTGGGGAGCTTGGGGGCGTGCAAGGTCGCACAGATCGCCTCTTCCAAGGGGCGACCTGTGGCCACAGCTCTCTGTGCTTCCTTTGGTCCCCACCTTCCTTACTTCCTTCCTCCTTCCCTTGGTCCCCACCTCCCTCGCTCCCTCCCTTCCTTGTTCCCCACTTTCCTTCTTTCCTCTCTTGGTTTCCACCTCCCTCCCTCCCTCCCTTGGTTCCCGCCCTCCTTCCTGCACCGTGGGGTTGCAAGAGGTCAGTGGGTGGGGCTTATGGGTCAGTGGGTGGGGCTTGCAGTGGGGAGGCAGGGTCGGGGAGCAACCGGCCCCTGACACATTCTCAACCACCAAATCTGGCCCTCCTTACAAAAAGTTTGGGCACCCCTGCAGTAGCTGATACGCTTAGGACCGATGCTCCAACTCTGAAGAAGGCAGGGTTTTGATAATTTCGCCAGGCCAACCATTAGGACATGGGTTGCTTCAGAGGTGTAATATCTGGACAATCAGGGAGGGAGGGAGACCTCAAGAAGGTGAAGGAGTGGAGAAAGAGGAGGTGGAAAGTCCGTACATCCAATTACTGCCTGTTCTAATCAACCCTGATGAGCACCCATGTTTGTTCTTCATGGGTTCTTCCTCTGTGAATGTCCTTTTTAGCCTTTCACTTGGAGAGACGCATGTCCGGTTTGCTTAGGGGTTAACACCAGGGTGAATACGGTGGGGAAAATATATTTTTTTACCCAGCATGTTGTTAGTCTGTGGAACTCCCTGCCACAAGAGGTGGTGATGGCATCTAGCCTGGATGCCTTCAAAAGGGGGATTGGACAGATTCCTGGAGGAAAAGTCCATCCCAGGTTAGAACCCATGATGGAGATGTGTCATCTCCAGGCTTAAAAGCGGGGTACATCAAGGGCCAGATGCAGATGGGTGGTATCAGGAGACAGAGCTCTAGTCTTGTGCGCTCCCAGAGGCATCTGGTGGGGCCACTGTGAGATACAGGAAGCTGGACTAGATGGGCCTTTGGCCTGATCCAGCACGGCTCTTCTGATGTTCCTATGTTCTCCTGGAAGCCTTTATCCACAAACTCACGATTGGGAACCACTGCTCTATACTGTATCTGTGTATTTGTGTTGGAGTTGTAGACTAATGGAGCTTGGAAGGAGCCTATAAGGCCATCGTGTCTAACCTCCTGCTCAACGTAGGAACCCAAATCAGACTGACCAAGCTGCTTGGATGAGTAGCGAAAAGCATTGACCTCTCAAGAAAAGAAGTGAACTTGCCATGACACAAGCACCAGTAAAGTTGAAGATAATAAACACAGACATATCCTCATTGTACTAGAGATATAAAAAGATAAGGGGATGTGTCTCTGTCTGTCTGTCATCAGTTCCCTATCTATCTATCTATCTATCTATCTATCTATCTATCTATCTATCTATCTATCTATCTATCTATCTATCTATCTATCTATCTATCTATCTATCTATCTATCTATCTATCTATCTAACTTCCTTCCTTCCTTCCTTCCTATCTATCTATCTATCTATCTATCTATCTATCTATCTATCTATCTATCTATCTATCTATCTATCTATCTATCTATCTATCTATCTATCTATCTATCTATCTATCTATCTATCTATCTATCTATCTATCTATCTATCTATCTATCTATCTATCTATCTATCTACCTTCCTTCCTTCCTTCCTTCCTTCCTTCCTTCCTTCCTTCCTTCCTTCCTTCCTTCCTATCTATCTATCTATCTATCTATCTATCTATCTATCTATCTATCTATCTATCTATCTATCTATCTAACTAACTTCCTTCCTTCCTTCCTTCCTTCCTTCCTTCCTATCTATATCTATCTATCTATCTATCTATCTATCTATCTATCTATCTATCTATCTATCTATCTATCTATCTATCTATCTATCTATCTTCCTTCCTTCCTTCCTTCCTTCCTTCCTTCCTTCCTTCCTTCCTTCCTTCCTTCCTTCCTTCCTTCCTATCTATCTATCTATCTATCTATCTATCTATCTATCTATCTATCTATCTATCTATCTATCTCTAACTTCCTTCCTTCCTTCCTGCCTTCCTTTCTATCTATCTATCTATCTATCTATCTATCTATCTATCTATCTATCTATCTATCTATCTATCTATCTGTCTGTCTGTCTGTCTGTCTGTCTGTCTGTCTGTCTGTCTGTCTGTCTGTCTGTCTGTCTACACACACGTATAGTGGTTACGTGAAAGGAGAAATATAGAGGGTTGAGAAATGAAGAAATGGAATTACGGTACTAATTCTTAATAGTGATGGTGGCAAAATTAATTTTTGCAAAACAACAACAACAACAACCCCACAACTTCTTTAAAAATGGAAATCAAATAACTAAATTACGCTGGAGGAGTGGTATAGAGAAACGTGGATTATGGGCATTGATAAATTGTGAAATGAAGATTGGAAAAGGAATGAAGAAAAGCAAGGGTTTTATAATGATATAGAAACCATTTCCAATGCATGTGTTTCAGAAGGGAAAGGGATCTCTACCAGGAGAAGAATCAGTGTATTACTGGGTAGATCTGTGTAATAGAAATAAAAAGAACAGAACTACTCCCGAGTGGGGTGGGCGGGTTCACAATGTAATTTAATCTCTCTCTCTCTCTCTCTCTCTCTCTCTCTCTCTCTCTCTCTCTCTCTCTCTGTGTGTGTGTGTGTGTGTGTGTGTGTGTGTGTGTGTGTGTGTGTGTGTGTGTGTGTGTGGTGTGTCCATGCCTTCCCTTTCTGTTTAATAAAATTAAAATTATTTCAAAAAAATAAAAAGGGGCCACCTTGACCAGCTATTTTGTTTTCCACCAGGACTTGGTAGCCATTCCTTATTATACCCACCCAACTGCTATTTCTGTTTCCATACCGGCAGCTTTTCTTTCTCCTTTGCTGGGAATCTTCCTTCTCTCCTCTTCTCTTGGCATCAGACCAAGGGCGTGTGAGGACACTTCACAGCTCCCTTGCTTGCCTGACGCCGTGATGAAAGGATGTGCTTTGTGCTTACAGAGGGGGGGGGGGTCCATTCCCTCTTGCCAAGGGGCCCGGTTCAATGAAGCCGACTGGGTGGTGGTGGTAGAAGCTGTGTAAATCCTTGGGTCTTTCATGTAACCTTTAGGTATCCCATTGACCTTCCAAGTCCTTTTGCAAATTTTTGTCCTCTCTGCTTTCTTTCTTTGTTATTATGTGCTGCCAAGTCACTGCTAACTCTCCATGACCCAGTGAATGAGCGATCTCCGTATGTCCTCAACTGCACTGGTTAGCTGTTGTAAACTCAGGCCAGTGGCTTCCTTTCGAGGGAGTTGGTCCATCTTGTATTTAGTCTTCCTCTTTTCCTGCTGCTTTCCACCTTTGCTAGTACAAAAATTCCGGAGATAGGGGAAACTTGCTTAACATAACCACCTATGGGGAGAATCCGCACAACATAAAAATGGGATTACTCAGTTTTCAATGCATTCCTATGGGAAGTTTGTATAAAGGAAAATGTGCTTAACATAATTGCATTTGGAACGAATTAATTCCTTTATACAAGGTACCACTGTATTGTTATCTTTCCCAGGGATTTCCTGAAGCTCCCAAGCTTCAACATTTTATCAACAATATACAACCCCCCTCCCCCGGGTCCATCATTTGAGAGGGGAAAGCTACGTTTTTGAAATGTTTTACGAAGGTAGTGCAATGAACCATTATTTATTTAAAAGGCAGTGATATGTCACCAAACAATCATGCCTCTCTATCTATTTTTATTTATTTGGGATTGTTCTTTGTAGTTTCCTGCACAACCAGTCCTTGGTTATGTAACCCCTCTCTTACGATGCACACGAGGAAGATCAAAGTATAAGCATGAAATTTAACAACATTGATTTGTTTTATCGGTGATTTTCAAATGCATAAAAACCATTGCATTCTAATCTACAGGTACACAGGAAAACATTTCAGATACCTGTCATCTAATTCACGGTGTCGCTCCATCTGTTTTGAAGACAAAACAGAAAGGCGAGGCCATGCGGGCGGGAAATGGAAGCATATGGAAGCAAAGGCATGGTGTTTGGAATTTTTTAGATAAGTTTAAAAACTGACTAAATAATTCAATGTCTTTTCCCCTGTCTTACCTTCCCATTCCACACTTGCTTGGGTCATCCTGAAAACTGTAGTCCAGGGCAAGTAACTTTTCCAAGTTAGTGAGTCGCATGCTGTCAAATTGTAACTGGCTTTTACATGACCCCTAAAATCCGAGGCAAAGGGCTCCCAGATGTGGAGCTTAAAATTGATTTCCCACCAGCTGCGGACTTTTAAAAAAATTAAGTACGACCACGCCCACCTAAGCGTGCCCCAGTGCATTTTACAAGTAGCTGGTCTCCGGAGGTAAAAAAAAATTCTGATGCGGATTGTAAAGCTGTGGATGCCGGGCTCTCCTTGCCTTCTGTTTGTTTTTGCTGACCCCACCGCCCCTTTAACAGACAGGAATTGCTAGGGGGCTGCTCCTATGGCAGACAGACTGAGGTGAGCCTGCATTCTTTTCTCCCTTTTTTTCTCCCTCCCCTCATCCAGACAGGAGCAATGGAGTGCGGAAGGGGGGGAATACAGGAAGCAGAACAAACCCCCATGATCTCTGTTCCGAATTTAAGTTGCCAGCGGATTTTAGAGGTCGTGTGTAAAAGCGCCCAGCAACCCTAGTGGGTAAATTAGATATTTAAGGGGTGGCTTGATAAGGTTCAACTCCCCCCATGAGTCTACATGGCTGAAAAGGGATTTCCACCTAAGCTTCCTGAGTCCCAGTCCATCACTCTGTCCACTACACCATGCTGGGTCCCCAAGTCACCTCTTAGAGCCTTTTCACACGACTCCTAAGATCCGCTGGCCACTTAAATTCGCACCAGAGATCTTGGGGGTTTGTCGCTGTTCCTGTGTTCCCACCCCCTCCGCACTCCTGGCTGCTGTCTGCGTGAGGGGAGGGAGAAAAAAAGGAATAAAAGAATGCAGGCTCACCGTTCTGCTGTCTCGCCCTGCTCCCGGCAGCATTCCAGTCTCTTAAAGGGGCGGGGGGGGGACAACAAACAGAAGTGAGGAGAGCCCGGCACTCACTAGGTTACATCCGCATCAGGAATTTTTCACCCCTGGAGAGCAGGTACTTGAAAAGTGCGCTGGGACGCGCTTAGGTGGGCGTGGTCGCACTTAATTTTTTGTAAACTCCGGAGCTGGTGGGGACACAATTTTAAGCTCCGGATCTGGGAGCCATTTGCCGCGGATTTTAGGGGTCGTGTGAAAGGGCCCTTATTCACAACAGCCAATGCAGTGTGCCTATGCAGTTCCCACTTGCCTCCGAGACGCCAGCATTGCAAAATGTTTATGGGAGTTCTTTCTCTGTTTTGTTTTCTTTCTTTTATTTTTAAATCTATATCCAGGCAGCCTTGGATTTTGTGGTGGAGGAGGACTTGAAAGCCCATCTCACGTGCTGGTACATTCAGAAATACGTCAAGGAGAACCCACTGCCACAGTACCTGGAGCGCTTGCAATCGTAATGCAGGTCAACGGTCCGGACTAGGGTAGATATAAACGGACCTGAGACCTTTGATTCTCCAACGGAGAGTTTGCTTCTGTGCTGTCTTGGGAACGTGCCCCAGCCGACCACAGCACACGCTCAGAGTTCTTATTTTTGTAACGACAGGCGTGCGACTCCTCAACTCTCCTTCCGACTCTTGCGACCATTTGGCGGACTTGGGATTTGTTGTTTACAATGGCTTTCTCTTCTACGGAAACTGTGTGTGTGTGTCTGTGTTTAAAACTGGGGTTTTTGCTCAGTTTGTGAGCGTGTGCAATAGTAGCATGGGGGGGGCACAGAACGCAAGGAAGGGGAGAGAAAAGGACCCCCTCTTTTCAATGGAGTTGTGTCTGGCAGAATTCTCTTTGGTTGTTCTGCCTCAAGGAGATAAGTATCGGAAGCTGGGAGAAGTCCCAACAACTGCCATCTTGAGGTGGCCAAGAGGCCTGAGAGGATGGCTCCATAAACCACATTTCTTCATGGGAGGTGGGACAGGAAAGGAAGAACAGAGGATAAACCAAGATGGTTCCACCAGCCCGTCTAGGAAGGGAAGCGACTTTTGGGTGCTAAGTGCAATAAACATTTCATTCCAGAGGCAAAAAAAAAAAACTTTGTCACCCAGATGTGCCTCTGAAAAAAAGACCTGAGTGTTATCAACTGAGGGAGACATTTTGGACCTTGTCCCTCATACAGCAAGGATACTTGAGGTCGTGGCAGCCATCTTGGCAGAAGCAACAATTTGATGTCTTCGGTTTGGTATCAGAACTCAAACTACAAATTTCATAAGAAGGAAGGGGTGGGTGGGGTCTCTTCTTGTTTGGTGCCATCATCTTCACCCTCAGCAATCCACAAGCAGAGGATACTTGCTGTCTTGTGGGGAAAGCATCAGCAAGTCTGAGGGCAAATGGATTAGGAAGGAAGGAAGGAAGGAAGGAAGGAAGGAAGGAAGGAAGGAAGGAAGGACAGACAGGAGAGGCTGAATCACATGCATTTTACTAATGGGATCTGTCCTGTGCAAGAGACATTTTTAAGGCCCCACACAAGCAGACAAGCAGAGTGAAGTAGGAGCAAGTGAAGGACAGAACTGCCTATCAACGGAGATTTGCTTTGCAGTTCTTGCACCGAGTATCCAAACATTATCATGCATACACGCACAGGACTTTGCTTGTGTTCTGGGCAGCTCCGTGTGACGTGAGATATTGGTGGGAAGGGGGAACCATACTCTCACTTCGTTGTTGTTAGGCGGCTTTGCTGCTCTATAATAGAGGCCCTGTCATTTCCTCAGTCCTTCAGTTATATCTTTCCTGTGATGCCTTCCCCATCTAACAGGGTTGGGTGAGCACATTAGTCGACACTTAAGCTTGAACGAAGAGCAGGTCATACCTGGCCATGGGTTTCTCTCTCTGCTCTAACCGTATGGAGCCTGCCTCTTCTCCCTTCTCCCATTCAAGCCACTTCTTCAGTTACCCAGTGCTTCTCAACCTGTGGGTCCCCAGATGTTCCTGGACTGCAACTCCCAGAAATCCCTTCCAGCACAGCGAGTGGTGGAGGCTTCTGGGAGTTGCAGTGCAGGAGCATCTGGGGACCCACAGGTTGAGAAGCACTGAGTTACACTGTTAGGAGGCTTTGCAGAATAATTGAGAGCATGGTAAGTTGAAGTGACTCTATCAGGATAACACTCAGGTTGCTCAGTTACACTGCATAATGTTTCTTATGCTTGGACCCTAGGGTGGTTTGTGCTCTTCCATAATTCCTTTTAAATGCCACAGGCCCTGTTTTTGGCATTTCTGACCCTCCTTGCTCGATCCTCCTCTCATAGCTGGGACTGCCACTCCTCTTGACCACCATTTTGGCAAGGCAAAGATGCGAGGCACCTGAAACAGAGGCTGTCGGTGTTTTGACGATGGAGCAACACCGTGAATGCCGATCTTTTGTCCTGCCGTTTCCATGGACGGCTCTCAGAAATTAGGTGTGGCTTTTCCAGCAAGAGAAAGCTGCAGCTGAATGCACCAAGACGTTGCTGCCTGGTTTGAAGGCACGGCTGGGCACGGCTGGGTCCTCCGTCTACTTCCAGAGGGTTCCAGAAATGGGGAAACCCGCCAGAGCCCCAATGCCAGAGATACAGACCATGGGATTCTGGAACTGATGGCCCCAAAAGACTACAAATGCTTCCCACCGCTGGCAAGATCAACGCTGGACAGCTCTGCCTTAAAAAAAAAAAAAAAAGCAAGCTCAGCAATTTGACAGTGCTGCAGCTTTCTTCATGAGGTGCTACAATTATCATTTCAATCTCTGATCTGATGGGGAGGTTTTTTTAAACAACAATGCCACATTTACTGCTGCATCCGTCTCCTCCTCGTTTTTCTACATTCTTGAATTTATGTAAAATAATCGACACACCCCTGCCACTCAAGAATCCATGAAATCAACAGTGGTAGAATGGAATTAGGCCGTCCCTTCTTCCTCCTTGCCTTTAAGAGGCTTATCTCTCTGCAAGACATCTCTCTAGCAGCTTGATAAGGCTAAAGCTACTCTAAAGACAAGGTTTTCTGAGAAAACACATCATGGGGGTATGTGTCACAGCAAAGGGCCTACAGCAAAGGCTGGAAGTTCTGAGTTCATGGATGTGGCAAGTCCTCCCTGGCTCCACAATTGGGACTTTAAAAGAGCTATCCATGGTGCTGAAACCATATGGGGGATTTGGGGGTTCTGTTGCTTGGATAACAGGTGCCAGGCAGATTAGGAAATCATCACCACTGGCTTTGCATTTCTTATGTACTGAAGGCACAAGAGTCACATTGAGTTACACAGTTAGATGAGCAACTGCACCGTGGGCAGCTTGAAGACCGCTGGGGAAGAAATCAACTGGACCATCCACCCATGGCTTATGTCCTAGTGTTTTCCACTCAAGGTGGGAAACTTCTTTCATTCCCCCCCTTTTACTCTTTTATAGTGGTAAATAAATGTGCCTTTCCTACTCAGGACCTCCTCAAATGACCTTTCTGTTTTTTGTGTCTACCCTTCCTTAGTTGCCCTGTTCTTAATGAAACCTGACCCTGTTGCATGGAATACAATAAAAAGTGTGGCTAAAACCAAGTGGTGCTGACTTACCTGCGGGTATTTGGTTGAAAAAGAAATGGGATTAAGATAACAGGTGCGACTCAGATCAATTTACTTTCCCGTATTCAAGGGGACATCCCTGGGCTGGAAGGAATGGCACAGATTGTAATTCAACAGGGGATCTTGGAGGACTCTCTTTCTACTGTCATGGAGCTCCAGCCCCTAACAGTCAGCTATTTTCAAGAGCCGAGTTTTTCCTAAACCTCAGTGCTGTAGCCTTTAAGAATAAAACAAAACGGTGATACTAGTAGAATCTCCTCCGGGTTCTTGTTTTATTTATTTATTCATTTTGTTTCATTTGCCTTTTTTCCCTTGACCTGCGGTACAAAATAGCCTGATATGTAACAATGTGTGTAGCCTGTGTAATTAAACTGCAAACCGCCCGGAGAGTGCTTGAAGTGCTACGGGGGCGGTATATAAGCAGAACACTTTGTAACTCTATATGAAGACATTCAGCCCCTATATATTGGCAAGGACTGTGTGGAGAGGGTGGCTGTATTCAAAGTTCCTGGGTGTTATTATCATCAAGCAGGGCCTGACCTGGAGTGCTAACACCAGTGCTTTGATAAAGAAGGCCCAGCAGAGAATATAATTCCTCAGACTCTTAAAGGGACACAACCAGAGTGAGAAACTGCTAGTGTCCCATCAATGCTCAATAGAGAGCATTCTTCCATACTGTCTCTGTGCTTGGTTCTCCAGTTGCACAGTCTCAGATAAGAAGGCGCTCCAGAGGGTCATCATAAACACAGCCCAGAAGATCATCGGTCACCCTCTCCCAACTCTGGAAGAACTATACAGTTCCTGTTGCCTTAAAAAGGCAAATAACATTTCAGGATTCATCTCTATCTGGAAACAGTCTGTTTGCACTGTTTTCTTCGGCAAGAGATACAGAGGAATAAAAAAAAAGAAGACTAAAAAAATAGTTTTTATCCAAGAGCCATAACCATCTTAAATGCTGCAACCAAACAGCATGACCTTGGAGAGTTGTGATGGATGTATATGAGTGCTTTTAATTCTTTGTACTTTTTAAATGTATTTTTTTTCTAACTTTAGTTTTGGCCTTTGGTTTTCTCACACCTGGGATAGCTTTCAATTTCAGTTGTACTATGCACAATGACAGTAAAGAGTCTATTCTATGTAACCCCAACGACCTTTACTAAGTCATGGGAAGAATTAAAACGGCTGGAAATAAATGAGAATTACTGCAGAGGAGAGGCACTTTTGGGGACTTTAAAGCTGCAATTATAAAGTGCGAGCGGACACACACATATATACATATATAAAATAAAGCGTATGAAACTTAAAAAATAAGATTAGGAAATAATTCAAGATTTATTCTGCCACAAACTCTATGCAACCGGTAAAAGAGTAGTTGGACAAAGGGCGTGGCAGAGTTCTAAAGTCGCCGGCGCTGATTGGCCAGCTCCCCTGAAGGGGGCGGAGCCACTCCAACGGTCCTCCACATCCTCCCTCTTTCTATCTCGTCGCCCCCTTTTGAGCAGCAAGAGGGGCACCTCCAGTCTCCCCCCACCTAACCACGCCCAAAGCCATCGCCTTCTGGGAAATGTAGTCCCTTCTCTCCTTTCAGTCCGCTCCCCTTCCAAAAAAAAAAAAATAAAAGGCCTCGTTTCCCAGAAATCCATGCGCCGGCCCGCCCGCCCGCCTCGGAGCCTTGACGGCCTTTTGCAAAGCATTTCGGGGGTTGTGGTTCGACGTCGGAGCGAGAGGCTTTCCCGCCCTTCCCCCGCCCCCTGTTTCCTTTCCCACCCCCTCGCTCCCGACGTCCACGCCCCTCGGGACTACATTTCCCGTCAAGCCTCGGGGCCGCGGCCCGCCGGGCCTTTTTCCCCCTCTCCCTCCCTCTCTGGGCTTGCTGGCCGCCTTTTTTCTTTTCCCGCTGCCGCCGCTGCTGGGCAGCTTCTCTCCAAAGGCTCCCTTCCGTCCTCCTCTCGGCGGCGGGGGGGGCCCTCTCCTCCCTCCCTCCCTCCCTCCCTCCCCCCCCCTCAGCCAGCCCCTCCCCCCTCCCTCGCGCCAGGCTCTTTTGGCGGGCGGGCGGGCCTCCTCCTCCTCCTCCTCCCCCCTCCTCCTCCCCCTCCCCCCTCGGGGACTTTCTTCTCCTTCTTCTCTCTTTTTCTCTCAGCCCAAGATGGCGGCCTGGGTCAGGAGGCGCGCGGGCCCCAGCAGCTCCGGCGGCGGCGGCGGCGGAGCCGGCGGGGCCCGGGAGAAGTGAGTAAGGAGGACGAAGAGGAGGCCGAGGCCTGGCTCTCTCTCTCTCTCTCTTTTCGGCCCCCCAACCCCTAAATCCCCTCAGGACCCATGGCTTTCTCTGCCTTCTGAGGGGAAGCTGGGCCTGCCCCCCTCTCTCGTTTTTTTGGGGGGCTAGGCCTCGGAGGCCCTGAGGGTGTGTGTGTGTGTGTGTGTGTGTGTGTGTGTGTGTGTGTGTGTGTGTGTGTGTGTGTGTGTGTGTGTGTGTGTGTGTTAAAAATAACAAAGCGTGTAGGGAAGGACATAGTGTGGGTGGGTGGGTGGGTGGGTGGGGGGGGGGGGGCGCAAGGCGCTAGTCCTCAGGAGCCTTTCGGGCCGTGACCCCTTGGGGAGGGGAGGAGAGGAAGAGTAAAAAAAGAAGGCTTAAGGGGGAAGGTTTGGACGTGTGTGTGGGGGGCTCTGAGCGGGCGAGAGTACTGGAAACTTATCGGCTGCAAAGCCGGCAGCTCAGCGGTTCGAATCCCGGGTGCCAGGGAGAGGGGGAAGCGAGCTCCCGCTGTTCAGCCCCAGCTCCTGCCAACCTAGCAGTTCGAAAGCATGTGAAATGCAAGGAGATAAATAGGTACCGCCATCAAAAGCAGGAAGGTAAAAGCAGTGTTTCCCTTGCAGCCCTGCCGGGCACGTGGCCACGGGCTTGCACAACACTGGCTCTTCGGCTTGAATACGGAGAGGAACACCGCCCCTAGCACGCATGTGCGGGGGGGGGACCTTTACGTTGGACAAGAGGCCGGCCAGGAGGGAGGGAGAAGGCAAAGTAGCCTTTGGGAGCTGGGAGTGGTGGTGGTGGTGGTGATGGTGGTGGCTGGGATTGGTCAAAGGCCTGTGTGTGTTCCCGGCATAGCCAAATACCGAATAGGATCCATTTATTCTTGGCTCTTTAAAAAAAAGCTCTTGAAGGGTGGTGGGGGGGTTTGCCCTGGATTCCAGGTCCATACTGGAAGGACAATGGCAGTGGCTATACCTGCCTTTGGGATTGCCATCTTTGGGTGGGGTGGGCAGGAAGAACAGCCATCCCTGTCATGGCAAGGAGCTGCATGATAGAATGGGGGGGGGGGTTTCAAAGCTGTTGAGCCAGAGAGAAGGAACTGCAGGACGTGGTCTTTGGCAATTGAGAGAGGGCCCGGCGGTGGGCAGGAGGTGTTGGGGCTGGACGGCGGGTGATAAGGCAGAGGGGGGGAGTGTGTGGTTCAGCCAGGGAGGGAAAGGGAGACAGTGAAGGTGGAGAGGGCAGGGGAGGGGATGCAGAGGAGGGGGCAGTGTTAAAACATTTGGCAACCAGGGCCTCTGTGAGAGGGAAGGGCTTGGGGCCAAACATACATTTGTTACGTAGGGGGAAACAGGAGGTGTAAGATGCAGGAAATGCCCCCCCCCCCGCAGTGGTTGGAGTGGTCACTCCAAAGGCATTTATTTGCATGTGGAGTTTGCGCCTGGCTGTATCTAGGGCAGAGTCCAGCCCTTGCCTCCATGGCACATGTTTTAGGCTCAGGGAGAAAACAGTGTGCCTCGGCCAGGTGTTTGTGTGTGTGTGTGTGTGAGAGAGAGAGAGAGAATCAGCCCAGGTGCTGCAAGAAAGAGAGGCCCTGAGTCAACGGCAAGAAGGGGAAGGTCACTCCAGATTGTCCCTTGGCATACAGCGGAGACGTTCAATCTTCCCAGATGTTAAGCCCAGAGTTCACAGAGCTTGGCTTGGCCTGGGGCTCAAAATGTCCTTAGATGCTCTTAAATCTATTTTTAAAGATTGCAAACACCCCCCCAAAGTCCTTTGAAAGTGACCTCTTGGTGCACAGCTGTTAGTGCTGGTTGAGTGATTTGTGTTTTTTAGGGTGTTGATGCATTGTTTGGATTTTGTGTACATTGGGAGCTGGCATTGACTTACGGTAATCCAGGGACTGTTGTTGGCTTTGGCAGTTTCTGTTCTCTGGCCTTCTGTTTTGCTTGCTTTGCTTCAGTGGACAATTGAATGAAATGGTGGATCTCATCTTCAGAGTCCTGTGGCAGTATTCGAGCTGCCTCCATTTAAATATCTTAAAACCTTAGAAGGTCAAGTTCTGAAATTCAGTCGTTTTATATTTAAACTTTATTCCATCTTCTTAAAAATTAGTCATTAGAAAGTCTTACCTGGCAGTTGCCATTATTAACTTTTATTCTGCTGCCAAATTACAAAGTTTCCAGTAAGGTGCCCTGATTTTGTTGTGTTTTATTTCATTTATAACTTTGAAGACAGAACAAGTATTTCTTAGATATCTGGAACTAGGTTTCACACACTGAAGAAATGTGGCATTTATTGAAATTATTATTTTATGAATACTGTATACTTTTGAGATAAAGACTTTGAAATGTATTTACAGATATTTAACTCTTAAGAAGTAAGAACTGAAATAATGTTTCCATATTAGAGGTTAATGTTATGAAATAGTCATAAGAAGAATGTTACTCAGAGTCAATGGAATATCTTAAAATGGTTGTGATCTTTTAAAGCATATAGAAGGCTAAGCTGTCAAAGAGGAAGGATATACAGTTATGTGTGTTCAAGTGGTTTTTAAGGATATATACTTTCAGAGGCTGAGGCAACTGGCTAGTGTTTGAAATATTCCATTTGGATGGGAAACAGAAGATGTACTTACATAAGTCATGTAATGGGTTAGTTACAAAACCATTGAAACAGGACTGCATATTTTGGGTTTGAGCTATGAGTGGGTGTAAATCTGTAGAGGGCACGATTAGATCAGATTGTCCCCCCCCCCAGATAAAAATATTTAGAAAATATATTCCAGTAAGTACTTGGGCTACTAATACAGTAGCTGAGTATCACTCTCAGCAGTATTTACATGTAGCTAACATAAGAGCTGGGTAGTTTTAACATGCCATTAAGTTGCCTCTGACTCATGGAACCCTAAATGAGCTATCTCCAAAATGACCTGCCTTCAATAGCTCAACTCTTGCAAAATCAAGCCAGTGGCTTCCTTTAGGGAATCAGTTTGATCTTCTTTTCCTTCTGCCTTCCACTTTTCCCAGCATTATTGGGTCCCCCCTCCCCACAGGAAATCTTGCCTTCCCATGATGTGCCCAAAGTGGGAGAGACTTCATTTCAACCTTTTTTTTTGCCTCTACAGATAGTTCAGGCTTGATTTGATCCAGGACCCACTTGTTAGTTTTTCTTGCAGTCTGGGATATCCACAAAGTTCCTCCCCAGCACCTCATTTTGAATGGCTGTTTTTTCCCCTGTCAACGTTCTTTATTCACCATCTTCCATTCCTGTACATGGTGATCATAATCTGGCTTTATTTGCTTGCCCAAATGATTGGCTCTGATTTATTCTACTACTAGAATTGATCAGTAAATGCATAGCCTAAAGAATGATAACTATATTAACAGATTCAGTAGCAAAATGAAGAAACTCTCTGCAACAAACCAGGAAAGGGACCTTGGTGTGGTGTGGTGTCAACCCAGTGTGCCTCAGCAGTGAAAAAAGCAAACTCAATGCTAGGGATCATTAGGAAGGGTATAGAAAATAAGTCAGCAAGTGTCGTTTTGCCTCTTTATAAATCTATGGTGAGGCCCCATCTGGAGTATTGTGTACAGTTCTGGTCACCATACCTCCAGAAAGATATTATGGAACTGGAAAAGTGCAGAAGAGTGCAACCAGAATGATTAGGGGACTGGAACACCTTCCTTACCATCTGAGGCTGCAATGGCTGGGCCTCTTCATTCTTGAATGATAATGCCTAAGAGGTGACCTGATTGAAGTTTATAAAATCATACGGTGTGGACAAAGTAGATAAGGAAAAACTGTTTTCGCTATTGCACTACACTAGAGCTAGGCGGCACTCCATTAAACTTTTGGGTTCTAGATCTCAAACAAATAAGAGAAAGTACTTTTTCATGCAGAGGATCACTGGTTTGTAGAACTCCCTGCCAGAAGAAGTTATGACAGCTGTCAGCCTTGACAGCTTTAAGAAAGGATTGGACAAGTTCATGGAGAACAAGGGTGTCAGTGGCTATCCTTATGGATGCCTAAGGACAACCTCTGGGTTGAAGAGATGGGAAGGATATCTCTCAATACCACTTGCAGGGAATCATAAGCAGGTGAAGACATCTGCTTGGGAATAACCTGAAGTGATACAGAATGCTGGGCTGCATGGGCTGTGGCCTGTTCCAGCAAGACTGTTCTTATGCGTTTGAATGGAATACACATGAATATCCCCAGAGGGTCTTAAACCAAAATGCTACAGACAAATGATGGTTTTGCAACCTCAGCAACCATAACTTTGAAGAACCAAATACTATTTGTTTTGTGGAAGCATGTTCTAGCTGCTGTTGAAGATCCAGGAATATACCCTTGTGAAAGTGGGGTTCTGACATCATCCCAACAAATCTGTGTGTTTTGTAGGTAGTTTTAGGGGCTTGTCATTTTTCATTAAATCAAACATTGTGCCTGAAATCCTGTGCCATACTTTTGAGTACATATCAGAGATCTGCCGAATAGGTTGAAGAAATTGCGATGGGATGGAAGTAATTCCATGAAGTAAATCTGTGGGTTCACAATGCAACAGCTGTGTTGTGAATCATGTGATCTGTTGCACAATCTAATTGTGCAATGCTGGCTGGTTGGGTATAAGGCCCAGCACACCTTCACAGGTATAACTTAACATTACACCAACTTGAAGAGGATTTCAGTCAATGTTGCTCAAGCAACCAAAAGAGCTAATGTCTGGGTAGTGGTGTACATTCAAAACCTAAACAGGTTTGGTGAGAAGTCCCATTAAGCTTAAGTGAGCACAACTCTCAGTGAAGTGGTTGGAGAATGGCAGCGAAGGAGGCCAAGTTTCTAACCAAGAAAATGCCTGGTCCATTTCTTTGCTCTGACCATGAATCCACTAAATTGAACCTTACATCATAGTACTGTAGTAGGATCAGCACTCCCTGTAAGCTGTGCGTGTGCACAGACATTCATTGGCGCTGCTCAGCAGCAGCTAAAATCAGCTTATTTTCAGGTTTTCCCTGAACCCTCCCACCCACCCACCCACTATATATATATATATATATATATTCAGAAAAATAATATCCTCTTATTCTGGCCAAACATGAAAAAAGTGTTACTTATAAAAATAGAGTGATGGGGCCTTCCGCAAATATAATTAACTCAGAACAATCATTGAGATGCCTTAGTTGCACTTTGTGTGGCATACCAGTCATTCACGTGTGGAGTTCACATTGTGAACCTTCAAGTTGGGTGAGCTTTATAATAGTGCCTTTATTTGGCTCTGAACTTAGGGCTTCTGCATGCTAAGTGAAATTTTACTGTGCCAGTTCACATTTATTGCTCTGTTTTTCACTCTATTGTTTTCCCTTCATGTATATCTGAGCTCTCTCTCTCTCTCTCTCTCTCTCTCTCTCTCTCTCTCTCTCTCTCTCTCTCTGAACATAGCTTTGCATGCCACTGCTGATATTAATGGGCTGAGAATGGACAGCTATGGCTCAATGGCTCTGGGAAATTTTTTTTGCTGCTCTCAGCATTGGTCTTCTGTTCCCATGCTATTGTTCTTCAGAGCTTTCTCAGGCAGTATTGTTAAGCTCATGCTCATTGGATGACAGCAAATTCTTCAGCCACAGCTAATGCTGAAACATTTTGTATGGAGCACAATAGGATTTGAGCCTGGCTTTTCAGACAGAGCTCTATTTGCATGCATGTTTCATTTAGGTCAGACAGTGCTGTGCTATCTAACAAATTTGGTGAAAACTCAGTCCTGAGGCAAGGAGATCCCAACTTGTGGGAGAACTGGATCCCTTCACCCTACTGGTTGTCGGAATGGAATGGCTTTCCAAAGTTCATGGCATTCCTTTAGAAAAGCTTTTCAAAACACATGCATCATGTGACATTAACCTTGAAAGACACCAGTGATAACTTGGAGGTGAATGTTCATCCTCTTCCATGAGCCACTGGAATGCATTGTTTGTTTGTTTGTGTTTTACCCTAGAATAAATCTTTGTCTTAATAGTCCATTGGAAAAAAGCGGATTTGAAAGTCATTCAGCAATAATTGCATGTACCAAAAGAGAGCAATTGTATTTGTGCATAATGTGTATGTATGTACAGTATATGTGCTTCCTAGTCTACTCACAGTCAAGGTTTCCTCTTAAGGTGGCCGTGTACACCTCTTGCTCCCTCTGTGCAGGGCATTCCCACTCTCAATCACCTGTTGTGAACATTTTTGTTCCTGTCTGAGTGGAACCCCCAATGAGGAAAAGAGCTCTGCCCAGTGGGGACAAAAATTAGAGGGTGTGTAGCTCATAATGGTATATTGACCTTGGAACACCCTTCCCAAATATTTAATTGCCATTTAAAGGGGGATTGTGCTGGCTGTGTTATATTTTTCTTGAGCTACTAACTGAATGCCCCCTCTTAATTAACACAGCATATGTTATTATGTGTTTTAATTTTAAATTGTGAGCCACTTTGAACATATTTGATGGGAAGAGGAGGTTAAAAAAATAAACATAGAATTAGGTTTCTTTCTGTAACGAGAAAGTGCAAATTCAAAGTACTCATTAATAAGATAACACTGCCAACCTCAATTTTTTTTCCCTTTTTTTGTTCCCTTTTAATGTTAGGCAGCAAAATGGCTTCAGGTAACAAACATTACCCTACAGCTTGCACTTGTAGTGATACAAATTTGCCCCAGTCACTAAATTGAAGCACGACAGCTTCTGTGTGAGCATGCATGTACATGTGCTAAAGTTTAAGGGAGGGGTAAATTCAGATTCTTCAGCCTGAGTCAATTTAGAATACACCAGGAATTATTCCAGATAAGTTTCTCTGTGTGGTTTCATTTTTGCATAAGCTAGTAAGGTTTGCAGTCTTGAAGTATGTGTTCTTAGCTGCTGCTTTGTATTCTCTTCCACCTCTAGCTTAGAGGGATTGGGTATGCGAAGTATCACCTTGTCTTTTGGTGATATGTTTCAGCATTTAATTCTCCGAAAGCTGTGGACATTCATTGATTATTGGAGGAGGCCACCTGCAAAAGTGATGTTTTAAAATTGGTCATGACAAGGCTGTTGTAGGGAAATAAATATTTTCTGTGAGTTTCTCTGCATCTTTCTTGAGATTTGCATCCTGTGGGGCTTAGAAGAGAGTATTGGATGTTTTTTTCTTGCCATGGCACTAAACTTTACACCCTTCCTCTCAGTGTTATTGAGCCATACATTATTACACACACACACACACACACACACACACACACACACACACACACACACACACACACACACACACACACACACACACACACACACACACACACACACACACACAGAGAGAGAGAGAGAGAGAGAGAGAGAGAGAGAGAGAGAGAGAGAGAGAGAGAGAGAGAGAAGAACAATTAGTAGGGTGCTTCAGTCCCTTACTGAAATGACAGCAGAATAAGTTTTCAATATCTCTGCATGAAATATTTCAGTACAAACTGCTGCTTTGTTCAGTTATAGCTCCTAAAGAAGGGTGGTACTGAAGCCATTCTTTGTATCTCGAGATCTCTTTAAAAATACACATGCACACACACTTGCTACTTTGTTTGCACAGAGGCAAATAAACAAGAGTGACCAACAGCTCTTGAGAGTATGTCAAAATTGGCTGACTGTCAGTTTGACTCATCACACAAAATGTACATATTTTTAACTCAATTCATTTCTTATTTGTCCAGCTGACCTTAGTAGATTTTACCGTCAACCTCTTTCCTATTAAAATAAAAATGATTATTCAATAAATAACACCAAATGCTAAGGAGAATGTAGTGAGGGGAAGGCAGCGTTTGCAGCCATCTGTAGTATGCCGGTGAAGAGAGCACAGAAATAACACTTTGCCTGTGTGCCATCTTCCTGACTAGGTTTTGAAAGCAAAGACCCACAAAGCCCATAAACAAAATAGGAAAGCACTGTGGAGTAATTGTTTTGTCAGCTTTGCAGCGGGAAAGGTCTGGGTTCTTGAGTACAGTGGACCCTCATATAACAAGCGGTTTGTATAACATAAAATCTGTACAACATAAAAAATTCCGGAGATAGGGGATTATTTGTTTGTTTAGCAAGCAACCTTGCTAGTTTTCAGTGAGAAGGCTGATAGATTATATTCATTGTCCAACTAATTTCAGGTTGTTCAGGAAATATTTCCGGTGAAGCCTTTTGCATTCAGAAATTGATCTTTGAACAACATGCATGCCTTTCTCGTGGGAATGGCTCTTTGATACTAATTCTTCATGCCAGAAACTACCTTGCACCAAAGTATACTAATAGCAAGCATTACATTTTATGTCATTAGTTAGATTCCATGTGCAGTTGATTTGGGAAAGATGTGTCCAAGTGAGTGCCCTCCAGATGTTTTGGACCACAGCTCCCACTGTCATTTGCAATACAGGCTTGGAATTCTTGGGAGTTGTGGTCCAAAACATCAGGAGGGCTGAAGTTTGGACATGCCTGGACATAGAAGGAAGCTGTTTAAAAGCAGAATTTGCTACTCCCTTCAAATGCTTCAGATATTTGGGTATCTGAAGAACATTGCTGTTTATATGTAATTTTGTTCATTAGCATCTTCTTACCAAACTGTCTGCCATGCTCTTAAGCAAACTTATGAGAGGCCCTAATGAATCTGCTTTGGAAGCGATCCCAATAACTTGGCTGTAATCTTCTGCTCTTAAAATCATGCCTAGTTTGGAAAACCAGTCTTAAGATGATCATGAGTAAGTATGCAGAAATCACCTTTGAAGGAAACAGAGCTGGGGACAAATGTGGTGGCCTTGTTCTAGTCTCCAAAGTATGCATCACTGCCAGATAAGCATTCGATGCCTTGGTCTCTTGTTCCAAAGATTAAGAAAGCATGTTTGCAAAACGGGCGCCTATTGTCTGCTGTGAAGATAATGGAAGGAGACTTGGACAAGGCTTCCGGTTGTCCATGGGATTTAGGTTTCTGTGTCTTCTGCTGCTTTTGCCTTTTGAAATCTGGATGCGTTGAATAGACGGTTTTATTTGCCTGCTGATGAACACCTGAGTTCAAGTCAGAGCACGAGACTTAGAATATTGAATTAGGAAAAATGAAATTGCTTGACAAGAATAAGGGACTTAAAGACTTGAGTCTGAGATGGGTCTCCATCCGGCACCATTCCCGCCCCTCCCTTGACTCCCAGAAGTCTTTTCAAAAGTACAAAAGCAAAAAAAAAAAAAAAAAAAAAAAAGAGTCAGAGGATTGTAAAGAGCATGTGGGTTTTGGAGATGAGGTGAGCAGAGGGGGACGTCTTGTTCACACAACCGCATAATTCTTCTTTCTCCCCCTACCAGGATCACCTTGTCCTCCACAGACTGTTACATTGTCCATGAAATCTACAACGGGGAGAACGCTCAGGACCAGTTTGAGTATGAGCTGGAGCAAGCCTTGGAGGCCCAATACAGATACATTGTGATTGAGCCGACGCGCATTGGGGACGAGACGGCCCGCTGGATCACGGTTGGGAACTGCCTGCACAAGACCACCGTGCTGGCGGGCATCGCCTGCCTCCTCAGCCCGCTGGCCCTCCCCAGAGATTATTCCCACTACATCTCCTTGCCAGCGGGCGTGCTGAGCATAGCCTGCTGCACCCTGTATGGGATCTCTTGGCAGTTCGACCCCTGCTGCAAGTACCAAGTGGAATACAATGCTTACAAACTTTCTTGCCTGCCCCTCCATACGCTCACCTCCTCCACGCCAGTCGTGCTGGTCAGGAAGGACGACCTGCACAGAAAGAGACTGCATAACACAATAGCACTCGCGGCCGTGGTGTACTGTGTAAAGAAGATTTACGAACTTTACGCTGAATGATTGCTGCAGGGGACAGAAGGACGGGAGGAAACGCAGGCCTCTGCAAAGACAAAAAGTGTATTAAGACTCCTACCGTAACATATAACTTTTTCCTCTTGAAGTGGCAGTGCCTGGGAAGCAGTTTGATTTATTCAAGTTTTTTTTTTAAAAAAAAAAACATGGCATTGGTGCATCAAGGTTTCCCCCCCTTTTTTGCCCCCTCCCTCCCAGTTCTTTCTTATGCCTCCGATACAGATCTACCAGTGAAATGGAAAGCTGTGAGAGATGAAGTCAGTAAGGGGATATCAATGAAAGGCAAATGGTAACAGGATGGTGGCGGGGGTGCGGGAGAGTGTTAGCTTTTTTTTTTTAAAACCTTTAAAGTATATTGTTTAACTGTATTCTACAGAACCGGCTCAAAGTTATCACTGACCATTCATTAAAGGATGAGAATTTCACCTTGTTGGCTTTCTTTTTAGCTCCCGGGGTGCATGTTGGAGGACAATGAATAGTTTATGAGGAAGGCTGCAGTTGTAAACGTCAGTTACCATTTTGAAAAATCTTGTGAGTCGATCTTTCCAGGGAGTGTACTGATGTCCCATCTCCCTTAATGGGAGGAATAGTGCTTTGTATTGTGGTGGTTAAGCTGTATTGCAGCCTCTGCTCACGATCTGGATTTCAATCCCAGGTAGCAGGCTCAAGGTTCACTGAGCTTTCCATCCTTTCGAGGCTGGTAAAATGAGTACCCAGCTTGCGTGGGGGGTGGGGAATCATTAGCCTACATAAACAAATTGTAAACTGCCCAGAGAGTGCTTTAAGCCCTATAGGGTGATACGTAGACAACACACTTTGTTTTGTTTCCTTTTGTGTTGCTTTCTTTAATGTCATTGAGTCAATGCTCTTGTCCCCCCAAGGTTTCCATTTTTCTATCGTTTATGCTCGAATGTAAGAAATAAGCCATGTTCCTTTTGATGGAGTTTAACAAGAGTTCAGTAATTGTTGAAATGAAGGAGCTTTAAACAAACTTGCAACAGTTGCACAGAGCAAGGGATGATTGAGTGCTTCCTAGGGGTGGAGGCAGGCCATGTAATCGCCCTTCAGGTGTTCCTAGACCACATCTACCAGCTCTCACCCTTAGCTGTTTTGCTGAGGGGTTGTGGGAGCTGCAGTGCCAAGTCTGGAGAGCCACGCATTGTCTGCCAGCAGGCTGTGCTGTTCAGCCTAATGGAATAATCCTCCATCGCATGTGAACATGCTGGAATCGAAGCGCTGTCCCAATGAATTTGGCCCTCCTGTGAAAAATTCTCACCTGGCAGTTTTCAGTATGTCCTATAAGCGTGTCAGGCTGCAGGCCCCCTTTCTTAGTTGTTATCAGCTCCGAACACCCCAACCCACTGAATCATGTGCTGTTTGTATCTTTTCCAGGCATCATCAGGGAGCTTTGTTCACTGCACACTCTTGTTTTTCCAACCACAAATGTTACAAGGAAACAAATGAAGTTTCCCAAATTATAACTGCTTGTCACTTCTTTCTACCTCCTGGAATCAGTTTGAACCTGGGAGGCCTTTTATATTTAGAGGAGGAAAAAACAGTATAACCAATGTGAACCCTTAAGCGTGGCTTACGTCAGTGCTATTTATTTATGTGTGCAGATTTACCTGAACCACAGCAAAGCAATCACTGCAGAGAATAGAAAAAGAAAACCCTCTTGAGTTTTCCCTTGCCATTCTCATATTGAGGACTCCTTATCTTGTATCTTGATGTCAGAAATTGTGCCTTCCTCTTTGGTGGGCATATAACCATGGAAGAAAGCGAAGACCTGTAATAAATTGTATCTCATACAAGGTAGCATGAATTGAGAGGTTGAGGAAAAGGTGCTTCTGTATTCTGTTCAGAAATTGCTTTTTCTTACATTTAATCCCATGATTTTTAGCTAACAAACCTTAAAACAACCATAACAGTTTCTTTCCTCCTCTCTCTTACTAAGGCTCTTGCCTGCAATCTGACTTTCTTCAGTGCAGGATTTGAACCTGAGAATGGAAATAGGTGATCTGAGCTGCCCGTCTCTAGGTGCATTCCCTTGCTTAACATGGTGGCTGAAACCTGACCTTTGTGCCCTGAAGTGAGTGGCCTTGAAATGGCATCCCTCAAGGCCAGAGGCAGAATGCAGTGCTATCTTTAGCCCCTGAAATGTTGTACAGCAGGCAGAAAGCTCACTGTCAATCCTGTTCAGTAGGTCAGTTTGGCCAAGGCTTGACATCGGGCAGCTTTTGGGTGAGGAAGCTGGTGCCATCAGTCTACCAACGCAGATTCCGCCTTCTCGTTCTTGGGCAGTAAATGGGAGACAAAATTATTCTTCCCATTGTAAGATGGTGATTTGGGGCAGAGATGGTAGAGAATGTACAGATTTGATACCTTTGAGTGTATATGTATTTGAGGGGCAAAGCTTAACACTCAGGCAATTGCTGCTGATCATTGGATGTTGAAAGTACACTAGTATTGGAAAGTTTGTGACATTTTGTGCAAAGGAGACCCATTCTAGCACAGATAGTAAAGCACAGATAGTATCACTAATCCTGAAGGAGAGAACTCTTGGGGTTGAGGTAAAATCCTGGTAGGCCTTCCTTGTGCCGAAATACCATGTCTGGCCAAGAAGCGCAATGCTGGGGCAAAATGTTTGCTTCCCTTAAAGGCCTAGTGTTGGTTTTCCTGTCTTGTCTCTTAACAGATGTTTCTTCTAAATTGAATTTTATCTTGTTGGCAAAAAGCAGCAGGAGGGTAACCGGGAATGGTGACAAGCAGAACACGTATCCCCCTCCCCTTTCTGGGAGTGAGGCAGGCCAATTAAACAATAAAAACACTATCTGAAAACAGCCTGAGTTCCTGTTGCAAGTCTGCTTGAGTTTTGCACTTCTGTTCCATTGTAGGACTGAAATAGATGTTCCCATAGTATTTGATGCAGCAGTTTTGTATGGAATAACTAGACTGAAAAGCAAGCATGGATCCATCTCGGGCATCATGAACATTCACTTACATATATTAATATGTTTTAATGCAGAGTTTTCCTATGTATTGTGACTAGAGTATTCCCAGAGCAGGAAAGCAGATGGTAGAAGGGTGTGAGGGCAGAAGGGACTGCATTTTTTAAATTTTGTGGTCATGCATGTCTTACAGTACAGAATTTGCATTCAGCACAACCAAATATGTTAGGAATGGAACTGCACCAGAAAACCACAAGTAAGTCTCTGGTGAGGAAAAAATGTGGTTTTGAAAAATTTTAAAGGCTGGCAGCAGAAAAGGAATGGGATGATTTAATGTGGGAGAGCTGCTAAAACTGGATTGGCAGGGAAGGCTGCTCCTGCTACTCAAAGGTGCGACGTGTCCCTCTCTACAAAGCAGGGACAGGGCTAGGAACAGCCATCTGCCCTGTTGGGCATTCTTGCTTCCATGAGAACACCCAGTAACACCACTCTAGGTTTAATGTTGATGAAAAAGTACAGTCACAAATCCCAGCCTTTCTCTGAACACATTGAGACAAAGCTCTGTGTAGCTGTCCTGTCAATCCAGGAAACTGTCGCATAAAGAGACTACATCTTTCTAAAATTTTATCATGGCTGTTTTAATATCAGTTGCCTTCCCAGCTCGTCACAAATCTAGCACAGATCTCTCCCCACTTCCGGTGTCACAGAGGTCTTGTCCATCTCTTCCTAGTGTTTATGGTTTCTTTCTCCTCCCATGGCAAGTTCTGAAGTTAAGAAGGAACTCAAGGCTTCTAGGCTGAGTTCTGTGAAGTAGAGGAGGGGGGGTGACAGTTGCAGTGAAGACTGACCTGAAGGGGGTCCCTGGTTTCTGATTACTGGATTAAAATGTACTAAGTGCAATAGGGCAAACCATGCATAACATGAACCTGTTTTAATTTCAGCCGTTCGCCTGAACCTCCCCCCCCCAAATGTAAAGATCAAAGCTTGGGAGACGCTGGTTTTGGGACATCACAGCTGGAGAAATTGGGTTCCCCCCTGCCGCCTGCCCGCCCCAAAGGTAACATTTTCTTTCTCAGGACAGATGCCACCTGTAAAGGCTTCTTCTGTTTTGTTCAGGAGAAATGACAGTAGAGATAGCAGCAATCCTGCACTTTCCACCTACTGCCAGAGGCTCAAGGCAGGCATTGAGAGCAGCAGAGAAGGAGTTGAGAACACCGAGCTCTTACTAGCAAATGGTCTGCTGCACAAGCCCCAATATAAATGAGTGGGAGGAGAGCTACACGTGCAGCCGCTATTTATTTCAATGTGCAAAACTGCCCTCTGCTGCTCCAGATCTTCCTCCCCCCCCCCAAGTCTGTCTTTTTCTCCTCGGCAGCTAAAGCAACTTTCTTCAGGGAGTGACAGCCGCCTTCTTCCAGATGCCATATGCTGTATAAGCCTCGGTCGAACCGTTCATACAAAAGTGAGGATGTGAGGCATTCATCCGTGCCTCTCGCAGATCCTTGTGACAAGCTTGGTCTTGCCATCAGTGATCTGACCGAGTCCCTGTTGGGCTAAGAATCTTTGGCTTTCCTCTCCTTTCGGGCTCTAGCAGCCATCAAGGTGAAAAACAGCCTGGGCCACAGCGTTCGGAGGTAGACCGCCAGGGAAGGTAGGATGGCAGCCACCAGGACTTCCTTTTTCTTCTCCCCCACCGCACTGAGCACCACCTGAGCCACCTCGGTAGCCGCCTTGCCTTTGCTGGTGGTCTCGTCCATCACTGAAACAAAGGAAAAGCATGTGAATAGCTGGAGCTGCAGATAACACTCGGCTGTAACAGCTATAGATTGAAAATGTTTTCTTTGGAAAGTGGGCTCCACCCTGCTTGGTTTTGTAAAACATCAGCCCACAGATGTTGGGAACAGGTCGAAGTCACCTTTGCTGTTGAGCAGGGACTGCGGACCATCCCTAAAGCAACGAGAACCGAGCCCAAGAAAGAGATGAGTTTGACTTGCATGTTATTATTTTGGGAACTCTTTCCTCCGCTCCTCCGATGGCGGCGTTTCTATCCCAGCAGAGATTCACAAATGACGCAGGCAAAACAGCAGAACTCACCTCCATACTGGGACCCGTCTGCTGTGATGGCGTTCAGGGACAGGTTTGTCTGGATATAGCTGGGGCTCACGACGGTCACGTCAATCCCGTACTGCTCCACCTCTGCTCGCAGGCAGTCAAAAAAAGCTTGAGTGGCGTGTTTAGAGGCTGCATCTAGAAAACCCAACATGGACACAATCTCAGCCGCTGCTTCATAGTCATCTGGCCAGGTGTGACCCATCTTCTGTCCTGCAGGGCACACGACAGCTACCAACAAATCCAACAAACCCACATGGATGAGTTGGAGCTTTCACTTCAGATCAGCCACGTCTTGGACCACAACAAGGCACAACCAAGCTTCTGCACATGGAGGCTTTACAAGCATAGGATCTTGGCATCGCCACTTTGTTCCTCTCATCATTTTGAACTCTGGACTCAGGGAAGCTTAGAAGTAGACACTTGCTCCGCAGTAGCACTCTAATTGCGGAATCTCCTAAGGGGCATCATCCTTGCTGAACTGGTAGCCGCTGGCCCAAACCACAATTTTGTTTTGCCTTTAAAACAGGTTGTTAAAATTGGCTTTAAAACAGTTTTTAACTGGTTTTAAGAACATTTTAATCTGTATTATTGTATACCCCTTTGGGAGCCCCAGCAGGCAAAAAAAAAAAAACTGATTAATGAATGCTTGAAATAAATATTGCTGCTCTAAAAATGTGGATTGGGTTGGTTGAGCCAAGGCAGCAGAAGCTGTGTGCATGGTTCCCTGAAGATGTGCAAGTCCCTTTCAGCTGCGGGGTGAAGAGAGAGAAGGAGATGACCCAGAGCCGGCTGTTAAGGCCAGCAGGCTGTTTAGAACAGGAGAAAAAGAATGAGCCTTCCCCAATTCTTAGAAGCCTCTCTTGCACCTTGGTACTTCAGAACCAACTGTGCACGGGAAATTGCCGGCACTCCACACGTCTCAGAGCTTGTAATGAAAGGACTTACATGCAGAGCGGAAAGGAAGTCCAAATCTGCCTTGGACACTGCTGATCACAACGATGTGCCCCTTCTTCTGCTTGATCATGGACGGCAGCAGCGCTGGGGGGAGAGAGAGAGAGAGAGAGAGAGAAGGGGGCAGGAGGCGAAGAGGAAGGAGAGCCAGCATGCACTTGGATCATGGGAGAGGCAATTTGCATTTCTCGTGCCTCAAGTGGTTTCCAGAACCTGGAAGCAAATCTAATGCCTGTGTACTTGACCTGCTAAATTCTCTCTTTCTCTTTCTCTTTCTCTCTCTCTCTCTCTCTCTCTCTCACACACACACACACAGAGAGAGAGAGAGAGAGAGAGAGATGAGAGAGAGAGAGAGAGAGAAATGCATGTGTTCTTGACCTGCACAATTTCTCTCTCTGTATCTTACACACACAGAGAGAGAGAGAGACAGACAGACAGACAGACCTGCCTGCTTCACTTCTCCAGTGTGAAGAACAATGAAATTCCAAGCTTGCCTCCAGCTGAGGAAAAGGCTCAGAATGCAAGAACACAAGAAGAGCCTTGATGATCAGGCCAAGGGCCCATCGCATCCAGCTTCCTGTCTCTCACGGTGGCCCCACCAGATGCCTCTGGGAGCACAGAAGACAACTAGAGACCTGTCTCCTCAGAGAGTGAGATAGGACCACTCTGGGATCTTGTAAGCCTCCAATGGAGGTTGTCTTGAAAGTGTCCTGCCTGTCATGGTGGTGTGTACCAGTTTACCAGAGGAAAGGGAAAAGAAGCTGTGATACACTGTGGTCTTGCTGATACCTCTGCAAGAAACTCACTCCAAGTGGAAGGGCAGGTGCCCACCATTCCCCCAATGGCAGGCCAAAAATGCAGGTGCTGATGTTCATCTGTATCAACAGCCCTGTGGTAGCAGTTTTCCTCTCTGCAAGGAGCAAGTCTTTTGTAAAGCTAGTGGATCTTAATTCAAGATCAAACCAGGCCAAAAACACTTTGAATTACAGAAGGGATGGCGCTCCAAATATCGCTGATGGGAAGTTGTCCCCCTGTGGAACCATTACTAGGAGGCCTTTAGCTAAGCTTAGGAAAAGGACGGAGGTCACAGATGGCATCAGGATCCCTATTAACTGGGAAGTGCCAGTGCTTCGACCCTACAAGAGCTGAGTGCAGCGTAACACTCAACTCCATTGTTCTGTGCGGTATCCAGCAGACGATGAGGTGAAGCCACTGATGATGATGGTTCAAAAAGTGAAAACAGGACAGAATAAAACACACTAAAATGTTATTGTTGTTGTTCAGTTGTTCAGTCATGTCCGACTCTTCATGACCCCATGGACCAGAGCTCGCCAGGCCTTCCTATCCTCCACTGCCTCCCGGAGTTTTGTCAAATTCATTTTGGTTGCATCGAGGACACCGTCCAACCATCTCATTCTCTGTCGTCCTCTTTTCCTTTTGTCTTCGATTTTTCCCAGCATCAGGGACTTTTCCAGGGAGTCTTCTCTTCTCACGAGGTGGCCAAAGTACTGGAGCCTCAACTTCAAAATCTGTCCTTCCAGTGAACATTCGGGGTTGATTTCTTTCAGGATGGATAGGTTTGATCTCCTTGCAGTCTAGGGGACTCTCAAGACTCTCCTCCAGCACCACAGCTCAAAAGCACCGATTCTGCGGCGATCAGCCTTCTTTATAGTCCAGCTCTCACTTCCATACATCACTACTGGAAAAACCATAGCTTTGACCATCCTGACCTTAGTTGGCAAAGTGATGTCTCTGCTCTTTAGGATGCTATCTAGGTTTGCCATTGCTTTCCTCCCAAGAATGTTATTACCTTTGGTCAAAGCGACTGGACCGAAGTAGTTGGTTTCCATCACTTTCCTGTCCACCTCCAGCATCATGTCCACAATGCTTCCCCGGTAACTGATCCCAGCGTTGTTGATCAAGACATCCACACGATCCACACCCTTCAAAATCTCTTCAGCGGCACGGACCACCGCGTTGATGTCTGAGAGGTCAAAGGCGACGGTGCGATGCTTGTGAGGCTGTCAAAACGGAAGTGGTGGAGAGACAGTGGTCAGTGGTGCCCGATGGCTTGGCAACAGGCTTAAGCTTGCACACCCACCCACCCACCCACCCATACAGTAGGACTGCCGTACCCGAAGGTGGGGCTGGGGATTTGTCCCAAGTCCTCCCCTCTACTGTGGATGCTGAAAAATGTGGAAACAGCAAACACTAAATTGAGTATGGTCTCTGTCCCCGTCTCGTGGCCACTTCTGCTAGATACAGCATGAGTGTTTTTATTTAACATTTCCAGGCAGGTAGGATAAGTATAGCCATGGATAATGATCCTTGGAATGGTGTGTGTGTGTGTATTTTTGGCCCTCTTCTATATTTCAGAAAGCAGACTGAAGGTATGAACAGAGTTGCAAAGAAATGAAGAATCCTGATGTTCGGAGCAAGTGCCTTCTGATGGCCTTGACCCTAAACCAGGCCTCTTCAGACTCTCACACAGGGATCCTCAACAAGATAAAATGGGAGAGAACTTTCCATATCCCACCCTGGGCCAAATGATAAGAATGAGGCACGGCTCGGAGAGAGCTGTTTCGTTTACTCGTCCAACAACATGCTGGACTACAAATCCTTTAACTCCCTGGCTGATGAGAGAGACAGCCTAGCTATATAACTATGCCAGACTCTTCTCCCATCATGCTGGAACTCAGAGTCACAAGGCAGAAGTGACAGGCAGTGGATGTGAGTTCGCGGACTGACCAGGCTGCGGAGCTTTGATGCAAGAGACATGATTCTAAATCATTTGACATTGTATTCCTGTGAGAGATAACAATAAACAGAGCACTGCAGAGTTTGGAGGAACCTTATAGATCAGGGAGTCCACCCCCCGCCATCAAGAAGGGCCAGTGGGCTCTGTATCCAGAGACCTAATCACTAAGCTACCCAGCAGTCTTTCTTTCAGCTGCCTAGATGCCCCAACCACATCCGATCTCGCCTGATTTCGGAAGCTAAGCAGGGTCAGGCCTGGCTAGTACCTGGATGGGCGACCCACCAGGGAATACCAAGTGCTGTAGGCGCCTGGAGTAGGAACTGGCAAACCACTTCAGTATTCTTGCCAAGAAAACTCCATGGATGTGGGGTCACGAAGAGTCGGTCACGACTGTAACGTCACGACACACACACGGTCCTTCTCTCAAAGCAGGCAAAAATGTGATCAGCAGGCCCACATTGGCTCCCAAGGCCCACAGCCGCCGCCGCCTCCTCCTCTTCGCCCCAGACAGCATCACCTCCTGGGAAAGGCAACTGCTGTGAGACCACAGCTGCTTACGTTCTTTATGTGGCTGGAAGTAGCTGAGAGCTCCTTTAAAAGATCCTGAAGCTTCTCTCGATTCCGGCCACACAGCACCAGTTTGGACCCAGCAGCGTGGAAAGCTTTGGCACATTCTTGGTGGGAAAGGAGAGAGAGAGAGAGAGAGAGAGAGAGAGAGAATGAGGACCTGCCACACCGAACGAAACCTGGTCTTTTTGCTCCTTTGGAGGCGGAGCATCCCATGGATGACATAAGGCATCACAGAACTAGGCATAACTCCAGCTACTTGTCCCAACTCTTAACAGAGCAGCTGAATCCACGATCAGGTGGTGAGTCAATGCTTCCACAAATCAAATCTTAACTGAATCCACCCGTCTGCTCCAGCTGGATTCGGCCCCCGACTGTCTGTTCCATTTACGCACGACATACAGAACCCGCCTGTCTATTATAAATAGCATTCAAGGGGGCGAGAGCTGAAAGACAAGAACTCCCTGTAAAAGGTATGATAACTCAAACATGAATGAAAACTGGTAGAAAAACACAGGAATAAAAAAGAAGTAAAGAAATAATCAGCGGCCTTTGGCCAACAACCCTCCTGCTAGCCGTCTTAAATTACTCAGCGGGGCCACCGGTCCCCCTTTTGCAACGCCAGCTTGCCCAGGACCTCCAGACCCACCTTTTCCTAGTCCAGAGGTTGCTCCCGTGATCACCACCACGGCGTCCTTGAGGTAGGCTCTTGCCCGCATCCGCCGCAGCAGCCGGAAGAGGCCAAAGAGGCCCAGGCTGCCAAAGAGCAGCGGAAGAGCGACAGTGGAGGTGAGAGCCATAGGTTTTCCCCGATGGCCGATCCTCCTGGATTTGCAAAAAACGAACAATGCGGGAGCAGGGTTAGAGGGGCGTCCGCAAACCTTTCCTTGGCCATTTTTAACACGCAGTGGGATCAGCCCAGTTTAGACGACGCTCCCGAGGCGTGTTATTCTGCAACGCTTTGCACAATTAGCAAACGACGGGCAAGGAACCTGTGGGCCCACTGGCTTTAAAGGAACCCAACCTTTCTAACAGAGAAGCCAACGCCAAAGTGCAGACCCATGCATTCTATCAGACTAAACAATTGCTGCCTTTGAGGCTGCCCCTCACCCTGTGTGCCCAAAAACACAACTGTGGATACAGGCAGACAGGAGCAGGAAATCATTTTGAGGATGATTATCTCTGGTGGACTCTGGTGCAAGACCATCCTTACAAACATGCCTGGTTGTTAAGATGTTAGGCCAGTGATGGCGAACCTTTTAGAGACCGAGTGCCCAAACTGCAATTCAAAACCCACTAATTTTTTTTTGCAAAGTGCCAAGACAACAATTTAACCTGGATACAGGTGGCTATGAAGGGTCGATGTCGGGTGCCCACAGAAAGGGCTCAAAGTGCCACCTTTGGCACCCGTGCCATAGGTTCGCCATCACTGTGTTAGGCCAAGGCATTGGAGTGGAAAGGCAGTGGATAGGAGACAGGAACATTGCCTTTCCTATGCAGGCACTCAGGTTCTGGAAGTCCTTCGTAAAGTATAATTACGAGGAGGTTGCATTTGAATGCCAGCAGAAGTCTCGTATTTCAATGGAGGATTTGCTGTTGTTTTTGTGTGTTGTTTAATGTTGTTCTTCCGCTAGTCTTCCGAGCTAGCAGTTTGCTTGTTGTTGTTTTTAAACTGTTAAGTCAAGATGGGTGACCTTTTTCAGCCTCAGGTCTAAATTCTTGGAGGCCACTTTCAAGTTGTCAGCAGCATCCAAGGCAAAAGGACCCAAAGTACCCACATAGGACAGCTTGGATTTCTTATTTGTAGCCACCAAGCACGGAGGAAAACACATCAGCATTTCAGAAGGAGTGGGAAACTCCACATAAAAGCCGGAAAATGCCACCGACTCTGCAAGGGATGCAAATTATTCGAGGCAGACTTGCACAAACAGGCTTATTTTGCACCTGATCCCACTTGGCTTTCGACAGGAGAAGCAGACTGTGTGCTTGCCGCTGTGTGCCATGCGCTTGATCCTCCCTGGCTTCTCAGATGTCGGAATGCGTTGCTCAAACATGCCTGGGCCTACCGGCTTGTTTGTGTGTTTGCTTGTTCACAGAGGGAGTGCAGGTGGGAGGAGAGAGAGAGAGGATATGAAGGTTCCCCAAATGTTGAGCTGCCAGCTGCAGAGGGTGCAAGTCAGCGCCTGTGCTCGGATCGCAGCCCTGGGCAGGATGACGACGAGCAGAGCCCGCTGGCCTAACCTGCTGCGTCATGCTCGTATCTTGCACGAGCCAAGACTCAGCAGAACAGCCTTGGCTTTAAACACATGGGAGCATCCAGCCTGCACGAACTCCAAGTGAGAAGTCACTGACCGGTCATGGCTCCCACAGGCAGGGGCCTGGAGCAAGAGGGCACCCGGCAGGAGCAACGCACCCCGAGATCCTTCTCCGCCACCATTCCTGCAGTCATACTTCAGGTTTGCTTGAACCCTCCAGGTTGACATTTCAAAGGAAGGTCCTCCCCCCCCCCAAATTCCCAGGACCCGAAGGTCATTTTGGTTTAAACAAAAAAAAGCTCTTATCGCCCATTTCCGCCCAGAGGATGAATTGGGCCAAGGGCCGTGGCTGCTCACCCCTGGCCCTCCGTCTTCAAAACAGCTGGCCCTAAAACAGCTGGTAACAGATAGGACAGCTGCTCGTATAAAAAACGGCAGAAGCACTCAAGCACCGCAGGCAGCTGAAAGGGACAGCAGGAAACAGCCTCTCAGGGCTGGGACCATGCATCACGCTACGAATGGGTATTTAGAAATTCAATGTAAAAGCTGAATAGTTTTGTCTGGAAAATGGGGGAGGCAGAAACCAGGAGGGGGGGGGGAGAAGTCTGGGGAGGCTGCCTGTTGCTTGCCTATATCCCGTTGCCCCTCCCTGCCACAAGAGGAAAAGCACTCTAGCGGGAAATCCCACTGGGCTGATCACCGGTTCAGTTTTCCAACAAAAACTCACTGTTTTCACCAGTCAACCTTGTCCTCCTCCTCCTCCTCCTCTTCTCAGATCTGCACAGCTGGAGGGATCAGAATGTCCAGCCTCTGGCTCTGCAGCCAGATGTGGAAGCCACTCAGCTAGCCAGGGCTGGGACTCTGGAGACCGCCGGGTCCAGTCCTTGCCAAGGGGGCATCATGGTGCATCAAAATCCCAACCTCTGGCTTTCACAGCTGGAAACCTAACCACTGAGCTCTCTTGCCGTTCTTGGCGGAACATGTCCAACCTGCCTTGGCTCGGAGTATTGTCAAGATTATCCTCTTGACAAACGATAGGTTTCTTTGGGCATCCCAATCCCCTCTTGCTTTTCCTCTTGCTGCTCTGCCTACCTGCTCTGGCAATATATACTTTTCTGAGTTTGCAGAGCAGAGGTTATGAGATAGAATGATCTCAAAATTAAAATTTTCACTGTGAATAGTAGCAGCCCCAGTTTCACCCTAATAGCAACCTGTGCCTGTTTATGGGTATCACGAACTTGAGACAAAGCTCCGATCAAAGCACAGGTCAGCCGCAGACATGAGACAGGTGCGAAGGGGGAGGGGAAGAGTGGCAAACCACCTTGAGAGCAAAGGCGTGTCCGTGAGACGGGTCTCTGGATCCACAGGCAGAGAGAGCACCTTACCATACTCTGGAAGTCTTGATTCTGGAGAAAGGGTTGGCCCAACTACACATGGTGCCAGGTTAAGGAAATCCATGCCGTAGCTTCAGACCCTTAAGTTTTCTATGGGGAGAGCGGTCGATCAGCAACAGAAACGATCAACGCCGGGGGGAAACCTTAAACGTTGTCTGTCAGAAGACCCTAGGAGTGAGTTGCAGGCTGGGGAGCCCTCGTGGCGCCACCGTTCATGAAACAAACTGCCTCCATTTCACACTGCGCTGAACACGGGATGAGCTGGATGGCTTGGCAAATGGACTACGCTCGGTTTTCTCTATTTGTGGTTTATGAAGGAAATTAAATGGGTTGCTTGCGACAGTGGAGAACAAAGAAGGAAATGGGGTTGGATTGATTAACTCACAGACACCGAGGAAAGGCCAAAAATCGGTCCCTTTCAAAGTTAAGCCCTTTTCCCAAGGCCATTGATATCAAGCACATGCTGCACATTTTGAAGAAACCAATGAGATGGAAATGCTTTTATCTTTCAAGCCCTGTTACTTACATCCTCCATCCCTACCCTGGGGAACCTCTGACCCTTGGGCTGTAACTGCAGTCCAGGTCCCCTCAATTCCTGACCAATGGTGAGGGGTAATGGGGTAGGTAGCTCACCAACATGCCAAGAGCCGAAAACTTCCTATCCCTTTACCTTCCTCTCTTTCTCCTTTGAAATGGCCGGAAAGGGTGTTTTGGTGTAAGCCCAAAAGTAAGGCAATTTGAAGGGCACATATTCTGGCTACCTGCCGACAATGAAAGCCTATCGGGAGGCAAGAGGATGGGAAAATTGCATCTCAGGAGAGCTTGGATCTTACAACTGGCTCATTCCTGGTTACCATCACCTGAGTTGCAGGGCTGGGGTTTTATAGCAGTCCTCAAATGTTATAAGCTTGGGCATCTCCTTTTGTCAAATGCATTAGGGAGATAATCTACGTTGGCCACGCTCATGAAACCATTGTGAAGGTTCTAGAGCAGTGGTGGAGAACCTTTGGCACTCCAGATGTTTTGGACCACAACTCCCACAATTCCACGCCTGTGCTGCCAATGACAAAGGACTGTGGGAGTTGTAGTCCAAAACATCTGGAGTGCCGAAGGTTCACCACCACTGTTCTAGACAGCAATGGTTCCCAATCTGGGGACCAAGAGGTTCCTGAACTAAAACTCCCAGAAGCCTTCACCACTGGCTCTGCTGGCCAGGATTTCTGGAAATTGTAGTCCAAGAACATTGGGGGCAAGGGCGGGGGAACTATGAGAGAACATGAGTGTTCTCACAGTTTATCCAGTGAAAGTGTACAGGATGCACGTTAGCTGTATATTATTATGAATGCCTAGATACAGCCCTGGAACAGAAGTCTCTCCCAGGGTGAGATATCAGCTTTCACCCTTGAAATGGAGATGGCCTCCTTGAGATTTGGGCTTCCAAGCCTTGGAATAGTGACACTGACACAACGAAAGTTGCTTGGGCAATTTTGTGTCCCGACATTGCCCAAGCCCTAGAACATTTATTTTCAGTTGGGAGAGAGCTATTGATGATTTTTCAGCCCCCTCAAAACTATGTCTTTGCTTGCCCAGCCTAAGGTGCTTTGGAAGGAGCACAGAACATAGTTTTGAATGGGCAAGAATAATATATCCCACCACTGTCCTTGATTTCCTGACTAGGCTGCATTTCAAACCAGCTAATTACTTGGCAGACCACAACCAGGGATATTAATGGAATATGCCACCGTCTAGCAGGTTTACATGCGACTCAGCTCACGTCAACGTGTGTGAACTCAAAGCTTTTTCTTCCTAAGCCACTGAGTCAGAAATACAAGCCTAAAGGCCTTTCCTTCTGTAGAAGGAACAGCAGCAGCTAATAAACAAAAGGAAGGGGATAAACCAACACTCACTATGCCCATTCCAACCTGCTTCCACTGCCCTTCTCAGACAGCCAAGCTGCCCCATGAATTCCATGCATTAAATTTATATTGAGAGACGTCCTTGTGACAATCAGATGTTCAAGCCTTCTGCATCAAGACTGCCTCTCTGTTCTCCATTTTACAAACCTTCAGAGAAAGCATTGTTGATACAGAGAGATTCAAAGGCAATTCCATTTTTTTAAAAAAAAATTGGAAGCAGGGAGAGGTAGATTTTCAAAGAGCTTAGAGGCACCAGTAGGAAAAATAAATACCAGAAGCTTAAACCCACACTCTGTTCTCTATGCATGTAAAAATAGCACGAAGCCTCATCAGGTCGCCCCCCACAGCGCGAAGCGCATACAAGATTGTACCTTTCTGGAAAGCCCTGCCTTGGCTGCAGCAGGTGACACCCTGGCATGGGTCTCCGATGTTTAGACAGAGGGCTGGCCAAGTTAAAGAGGGAAACAGCCAGTTGTGAAGCTGCCCCTTTCAGTTCAAGAAGGGGGAAGCACATGGGGAAGGCTGGCCTCTAAGAAGCAGCCTTGGGAATGCTCTGTAACATTCCAACAGAATGAGAGAAGAATTGGAAACAGGACTCCTGGGGCACATTTTCTGTATTCCTTTTACCTTCTACATGCCCATCCAAGATAGAATCATTCTGGGATGGAGCACCTGCCGTAAACCAAGATCCCAAAAGCAGAGTGGGCTACCAGCTGTGAATGGGTCCCACTTCTTGCCGTCTTGCCCTGCTGCAGTGAATGGATAAACCTGCTTAAGATCAAGTTGGCTTGTGTGCCCAACTAACCCAGTACAGTCTACCCATTCAGCAGCTCTTGTTTGCAGCCTCTTCCTGTGTGAACCACCTGAGATCCTCTTCACCCGGAGATGCCAGGTGCTCCACTCTACCTGCGGAAGCCTGGGCCCTCTTGCCGAATTCAACAATAGCATTTGTGTTAAAGTATTAACAAACCGCTAGCCCACGAAACTCCTTTTCTATGCCTCCCTGTCAACGAATTCAGTTAAGCTATACATGACCTAACCGGCTGGGTGGGGGTGGGGGCAAACAGAGACAGATAGATACAGTTCGTATTACTCATTGGCCATTGGGGAAATTGATGTTTACCGGCCCATGATATACAAGCTAAAGCACATACTCAAGTTTGGGGGTGAACTCAAATTACTCTATATAAGAATATAGCACAGTGATGGTGAACCTTTTAGAGACCAAGTGCCCAAAGTGAGACTCAAAGCCCACTAATTTTTCACAAAGTGCCTATACAGTGATTTAACCTGAATAAAGGTGGCGGTGAAGGGGTGATGTTGGGTGCCCACAGAAAGGGCTCAGGGGGGGCCACCTTTGGCACCCGTGCCATAGGTTCGCCGACACTGATATAGCATTTTTACACACAGAGGAGTCTTTCCCATTGTATTTTTTAAAGCACTATGGAGGGCTCAGTTCACATTCTTTGCCATCCCTGTCAGAACTCCCATTAATCTTTGCTAAGATGGACTGCACTTAGTAGGTCCTTAATGCTTCAAGACTGCTATAGCTACAATCTTCCAGATGGACATTCTGCCCCTACTCGGCAGGCTAAATTTAGCTCTATGAAGGACCTGTCAGTCAGGTTCTGTCCTGAAGCATGTCCCTCGGCCTTTCCCTGCAAAGACCGGTGATGGAGGCAGGAGAAGCCACACAAGGCAAACAACATTGGTATTGGGATGAGAATCATGGGGGTGCTGCAGGAATCTTAGTTGACTTCACTAGCCCAACTTGGACCAATACAGGAAATCCAGAGATGCTACAGCGGCGGCGGCGGCGGCGGCACACCCAACAGGTGCCTGCCTGGCCTCTGCTTGACGCTCCCTACAGAAACCATCACCTTTGGTTCCATCATGCAACTTGTTTTACACACCAAGGTGTATCTTCTAATGTTCCTTCTAAACCTCTCCTGCTGTAATTTAAACTCGGAAATCCTAGACTTTTTGGCACTCCAGAAAACAAACCCTTTGTTCCTTTGGCAAGAACCTTCAGGTACAGCAGGAGGGTTGAAATTTCCATCTTGTTTTCTTCAGGCTGAACACCCAATTATTCAGCTACAGAGACATCCCTGTACATTCTTCCTTAACCGTTTGTCTCTTAACCAACTGAATTTTGTGACAGTAATATGTAAACCCAGCTGCTCATCTTCTATGCTGCTAATTTGCTAATGTAATTCATTTGGATAAACTGTTATTAACTATAGGTCCTCATCCTCCATTGTCTGCCCCTACATGGTCAATGCAATTCAACATCATGTACTGTATTTTCCAAACACCCTTTCAAGCACCTGCAGAGCTGTTCCAGTTTTCAATGACTTGTGTAACATGAGTTATGCAGTGCATAATTCAGGGTGTCATCATGACATAACAAGCACCTACTTGTAAAACAGGCAAGACAGAGAACAGATAGACCTTAAGAGTATTCCCAAATTTGATCACACCCCCACCACTGATGCCTAATCCACACCTCCAGAAGTAACATACCGATTAAAACAATGTTAAAACAAGTCCAGGGCAGCATAACTTGTTTCTTTAAAGAAGCACAGCCAATATGACTTAGCATCCTATTCCAGAATCAAGATTTTTATGTAGAAAATGGTTCTTCATTTTTCCAGTCCTATACGTGCTACATTTTGAAAGACAGCTCTATTGAACCCAAAGATATTTCTGGTCACCCTCGTTAGGAGCAAGCTAAAAATGGATTTGGGGGGGGGGGAGAGCCTATTTTCTAGAAAGTTTAAACTCATTAAACTGTATACAGCAATGATGGGGAACCAAGTATCATCCAGACCTTAATGGGGGGCAACACCTGGAGGGCAACAGGTTTCTCACCCATGGCTCAGGATGCAGCTTTGAATAAATACGATTACGATCCAACCAGGAAAGGCCTCTGCTATTAATAATAAACTTAATTTTGTGTCTGTGTATGTACAGTGACAAGACCCTGCAATCCCCATGCCCATTGACATGGAACTAAGCCCCACTGAACTAGAAAAAAGTTTTACTTCAGAGTCGAAATGTCATTAGGGGGACAAAGAACAGTTAGCAAACATGCAGGCGTCTCCTGGAACAGCTCACATATAACACTGACAAGAGGCCCTGCCAATTACACCATTTCCCAAGGAATCATCCTTCCAACTTCTTAAACTGGGCTACAGCCTGGCCCTCCAAGGCCCCAGGCATTTCCCAACCCCAAGCTTCTCTCTCTCCCCCCACCCCCAGCCTCCCTCCCTCCCTCTTAGATTTGTTGAAAAGCTGTCCTTTCCACTCTGTGTCAGGCTGGGGTGCGGAGAAGCTTCGCAAACTCTCTGGCATCCCACATATACTCCAAGCACCCCGAATCCCCAGTCACCTCCTCACTCAGCTTCGCCTTGTATTACAGTGGTACCTTGTATAAAAAGGAATTAATTTTTTCCAAATGAATATATGTTAAGCAAATGTTCCTTTATACAAATTTCCCATAGCGATGCATAGAAAATGGAGTAATCCCATTTTTATGTTGTACAGATTCACCCCATAGGCTCCCCTATCTCTGGAATTTTTTATGTTGCACAGATTTTATGTTATGCAAACTGTTTGTTATACAAGGGTCCCCTGTACTTGCTTTTTGCTTTCCCTTTCATTGTTGCTTTCCTCGTCCAAACTGCTGGCTTGAGGAAGGGTAGATCATAAATAAATTAAATAAATAAAAATTGAAAGCTCATCCACTTGCAGACTGCATCTCTCTCCATCTCAGGAAGCTAACCCAGCCCCAACAACGGCCACCAGCCTTTGAGACTCTCCCCAAAGTATCTAATTTTCTGAATATGTCTGTGAAGATTCTCAGTCATCCAGGTGAGTTTATCTGGAAGTTGACTCATGGCAACTGGACTTCTTTTTCTTGAGAGAGAGAAACATTTCCCTGCTCATGAAGCAGCAAAACGTTTCAATATCTCAAGAAAAAGAAGTCCAGTTGCCATGAGTCAACTTCCAGACTAATTTTCTGAGCTACCCGCAAGTAACTCGGTGCACAGCTTGAGGAGGAGGAAATTATTGTCCAAAGCTCCCAATCGTAGGCTTGATCTTTTAATTTTTTTTATTATAGTGGTCTAATAAAGGTATCACCTGCTCCTGCATTCCGCTACACCGGTTTTTTACCCGCTTATTTTATTTGCACCCCACCTTTCCCCACCACCAAAAAAGGGACACAAGCCAATGGAAAAAAGAAATACACGTCTAAAAAGTTCGGGGCAAGCTCTACACGGCGGCTCCTCTCCTCCTGCTTCATTTCCCACAACAACCCTACGAGGTAGGCTCCATAAGATGGGGCTTGACTGTCTGTCCCTAGCCACTACACCCTACTGCCCCGAGCTCCTGGGGTCACCCTTTCAGCGCCCACCCTTTTCCCTGGTCACCGAAACGAGGCCCGGACCCCGACCCGACCCTTCCTCGCACCCCGTAGCCCCAGAAGTACCTGGCAACCACGGTCACCATGACCACGCACCCGGAAGCGAGCGCACCCCTTTTCTCCTTCCCCCGTCCCGCCTTCCCGCTCTCCGCTGGCCCAATCAGAACCGCCCTTTCGTTTCCCGGCGGAGCTATTCCAGGAAGCCACCAATAGGGAGGAAGCGCCGTCCGAAGAAGCGTAGAGCCAAGGGCCAATGGGTGAGCGGTCCGTCAATGTTTAGCTTCCCCCTCGCATACCGCGGTGCTTGGTAGAAGGTTCCGCCTTTCTCTGGGAGTTAGGTAGACCAGTGGTTCTCAACCTGTGGGTCCCCAGATGTTCCTGGACTGAAACTCCTAGGAATCCCTTCCAGCACAGCAAATGGTGGAGACTTCTGGGAGTTGCAGTCCAGGAACCTCTGGGGATCCACAGGTTGAGAACCACTAAGCTAGACCCTCACCCCTGTCTGTCTGGTCTTTTGGGAGCCGTGTGACCATTTTGAAATACAAATGCAAAGTTAGGTATGATGGCCAACATTTGTCACTCCAGATGTTTTGGACCACAACTCCCACAGTCCTTTGTCATTGGCAGTCTAGGCTTTGAGTTCTGGGAGTTGAGGTCCAAAATATCTGGAGGGCCAAAGGTTCACCACCATTAAAAAATTAAATAAATCATTGCAAGCTTTCGTGGACAATTATCCACTTATTCCAAGCGAGTACAACTGTCGCCTGCAGCTTAGTCCTTCATTTGTGAGATGTGGAAGGCAATGCTCAGTGGAGGAGCCCCTGAAGTGTATAAAACCGTTTTGCCTCACTGGATAGGATCAGATTAACACTGAAGTCTATTCCTTCCTGGAATAACATTTCGCTGCTGGAGACACTCTCTCATATTTAATACAAATGCAAGAGTAGGTGACACCTTTATTGGTGCACTAAATCATCATCATCAAGCAGACAACTGGCTTTCAAATTTGTTACCAGCCTTATTTCAGAGGGAAGATGCACTCTTTAAAACAAAAATATTTATCTGGTGATACGTCTGTGAAGATTCTCAGTCATCCAGGTTCGTTTAACTGGGAGTTGAGTCATGGCTACTGGACTTCGATGAAGCTGTTTGGATGAACAGCGAAACGTTTCTATCTCTCAAAAAAGAAGTCCAGTAGCCATGACTCAACTCCCATTTATCTGGTGACTGTGGTTATATCTCAGCCTACTAACCAGCATCACATCACTGGAGAAACTTCATAGATGTAGCAAGAATTTATTCCAGACTTGAATTCATCAGAACTTTTCATTGAGCGATGTGGTAAAAGGAATGGAAGGACAGAAAGTGAAGGAAAAGCATGTATTAAACTGATAAAAAAATTCTCACATGCTGGTTACAGTATTGAGCCTTGGGCAGCCAGGTCCTCTCACATTCTTCTAATGAAACACTACATTGCCAGAATAAGGGTGCATGACCTGTGCCCCTTGGCTGCTATCAGTGGTCTCATCCAAGACTGGAACAACCCCATCCATTTTCCATTCTTCTCAGTTAGCCATTCTAATTGCTCCAATGGGTGCTAATTTAATTTAGCCCCATGGGGACGGGGCGGTGGTGGTGGTGGTGGTGGTGGTGAAGTACTGCATAGACAAATGGCCCTATGCTTCCATCTAGTGGCCAGTTTCTATACTGCATCCTGGAAATATGTATAAAATAAAAGAGGAGAAATTCTTTGAAACATAAGATTGGCAAAGGAAAGGTATAAAGGGAGGGAGATTCAATAGTTGTTGTGAGTTTTTCTGGCTGCTGGGCTGTGTTCTGGAAGTTTTTCTTCCTGACGTTTCCCCAGACTCTGTGGCTGGCATCTTCAGAGGGCAAGGAGCTCTAGGTAACGGCATGGCCAACGTAGGCAGGGCGTTTTGTTGTTGAGGCCATCCGTGGTCGATCTTTGCATGTGGATAAAAGGATTGGACCAAATGACAATACAGGTACAACCTTATTTAGCACAATCTAGACTCTAGAGCGGTGGTGGCAAACCTTCGGCACTCCAGATGTTTTGGACCACAACTCCCACAGTTCTTTGCCTTTGGCAATATGGGCTTGGAATTATCAGAGTTGTGGTCCAAAACATCTGGAATGGCAAATATAAAACTCCTTTTAATTGGATATGTGTTGTTTTCTGTGTAAACCACCCAGAGTTCCCACTGGGAAAAACAGTTGCGGTATAGAAATATAACAATAAATAAATAAGTAAGACTTAATATGTCTATCTTGCCCTTCATTGAACAAAGTCCAGGTAATGTCCATGCCCCTGCTCCTCCTCAATTTATCTACACAAGAACCTTGCAAGGTGGTTCATGCTGAAAGTGACATACAAAAGCAAAGTGTGCTGCTTAAAGCAGTCTCTGGGTGGTTAGATTAATTATGCAGGCTATACATTGCCTGTGAGCTGGGTGCTCATTTTACCAACCTCAGGAGGATTAGAAGGCTGAGTCAAAAGCTGGCTACCTGGGACTGAACTCCTAAGTCTCCAGGCCAAGGTGAGTTTCATGGCTCACTCAGGTCTTGAACCGGAATCCCTCAAATTCCCACCTGACACTCCAGACACTGTGTGAGTGAGCTGACTATGTTCCCTGTTCTGCTGTTCTGCTCTTAGATTTACAGAAGGTTGGTGTCTAAGACCTGGCCATCCCTGGCCACCAGAATCACATCAGCCACTGTGTCCCTGAACAGCCAAGAGTCCTTGCCGGTGCAGCATCACTGCCTGCCTGTCTCTATGTTTGTGATTCTGGGGTGCCCCCAGAGCATTTCCCTGCCTGGCCGGCTACTGCATGTGGCTGCTTCTTGTTGTGTCATTACAGTCATGTCTGACTCTTCGTGACCCCATGTCCATGGAGTTTTTCTTGGCAGGAATACTGACATGGCTTGCCAGTTCCTACTCCAGGTACCTACAGCACCTGGTATTCCCTGGTGGTCGCCCATCCAAGTACTAACCAGGCCCGACCCTGCTTAGCTTTTGAAATCAGTTGAGATCGGATGTGCTTAGGGCATCTAGGCAGCTTGTTGTCATTCAGTCGTGTCCGACTCTTCATGGCCCCATGGACCAGAGTTTGCCAGGCCTTCCTGTCTTCCACTGCCTCCCTGAGTTTGGTCAAATCCATGTTGGTTGCATCGATGACACCGTCCAACCATCTCATTCTCTGCTGTCCTCTTTTCCTTTTGCCTTCCATCTTTCCCAACATCAGGGACTTTTCCAAGGACTCATCTCTCCTCATAAGGTGGCCAAAGTACTGGAGCCTCAGCTTCAAAATCTGTCCTTCCAGTGAACATTTGGGGTTGATTTCTTTCAGGATGGATAGGTTTAATCTCCTTGCAGTCCAGGGGACTCTCAAGACTCTCCTCCAGCACCACAGCTCAAAAGCATCGATTCTGCGGCGATCAGCCTTCTTTATAGTCCAGCTCTCACTTCCATACATCACTACTGGAAAAACCATAGCTTTGACTATCCTGACCTGAGTTGGCAAAGTGATGTCTCTGCTCTTTAGGATGCTATCTAAGTTTGCCATTGCTTTCCTCCCAAGAAGCAGGCGTCTTTTAATTTCATTGCTACAGTCGCCATCTGCAATGATCAAGGAACCCAAGAAAATAAACTCTGTCATTGCCTCCATTTCTTCCCCTTCTATTTGCCACGAGGTGATGGGACCTCAAAACCCAAGAAAAACCTCCATTGTAACCACACATCCCAATAGAAATGGGAAAAGTCATGCCAAACACATCCACCTACACAGGATGACCCAATGCATTCCTACACAGGAGTAAGCCCTGCTCTCAGAGGGATTTGCTCCTAGTTGAGTGCACAGAAGATCTGGCAGCCTTGAGGGGGTCAATATTTGAATTTAAGCTCCAGATGTCTCAGCTTAACTTGGCTGTTCTCAAGCAAAACAAAAGCAAAAAAACCCTCATGCCTAAGGAAACGTAACGGAAATGAAAGCGTCTTCCTCCTCAGCCCTGCCTCTCTCCTCTGTGTTGAATTTTGGAACATAATCTCCGTAGGAGTTGTTCTGTGCAAAATGCCATGAGCAGGAACACTGCAATGTATTTTTTTTATCTATTTCTTGCATTTTTATGACATTGATACTCCACCCTTCAGACAGCTTGATCTTGCAGATCAACTGAAAACAGAACAGCATTGCTAAAGACTTGGGGGTCTCTAGAAAGACATAACGTAGAAGAAAAACTAGAAACTCCCTCTCCCCTTCATACAAATCTGACTAACTTTAATGCAGCCGGCCTTTTAACTGAAGAAGTTGTCCTGCTTTTTGTCTCTCCCTTGTCTGGGTGAGAGATGGAGGTAGAGAGCAAGATGCTACTGTTGGTTATAATCATGATTCAATTTCTTTCTGCCCAGTCATCTGTTGTAAGCACAGTTTACATACACAGAATAGAAAAATTTAACTGAATGGCCCTCTTCCTTTGCCTGCCTGATACTATATTGATACCCACTGGGATGTAGTAGATAGCGTGATGAACTGGGACCCAGGAATCTGCGGTTCAAATCCCTCCTTGGCCCTGGAAACCAACAGGACCCGGAGGTGGCATTGGTAAAACTACTCAGTAAACATCTAATTTATCTTGAAAACCTTGTTAGGGTTGGTATAAGTCATCAGCCTCTTGACAGCACATCAAGGAGACACACAAATGAGACACACAAATTAGAGGGCAGAGAAGACTTTGACTTTTAAAACCCAAAGCTTCCGGTGACTTTTCCCCCCATTCAAACAGAACAAAAGTTGGAAGCTGATCAAGGCCAAAGTGAAACCTCCCATTTACTTGGGAAGACCTTAACGGAAGGTGGATCTGTGTGCACTGTGTGTGCCTAGATTTGTTTCAGAAAATCTCTGCCCTCCCTTTGCAAAGGAAGGTCATCACTGGGGGTGGGTGGTGGGAATTACATCACGGTCTGAAAGTCCAGACTTGGGACGTTTTCTTGAGTTTTGCCCAAATGCTGTTCAAGATGGAGTGAGCAGATAAGGCACCAGTTTGGCTTACAACTCCCAGAATCCTGTAGCCAACGGGGCCAGTGTAGGACTATGGGAACTAGAGTCCAAAAAGGAAGAGTCTCCAACTTTTGAGTGGATGCTGTACATCTTTCCTACACTAGATGGTGCTTTGGATACATGAGTGGTTGAACTGCAGCTCTCTCCTCTGTTCCCCAGTGTTCTTCAAATACACAACACAACGCAACCACACGCATACTAAACTCACTAGTTTTTTCTAATGGGAGTATAGGAGGCAGACTGGCTGCGGTTGCAGAGAGGACAGATGTAACTGTGGCTGTGGGTGAGTTAGCAGTTTGCCCACACAGCCCTGTCATTGACCTGCCTTTGAAAGTCCCTGGTTGTCAAAGCATGCATCGGGACTGTCTTGGCTGTGGAGTTAAACTCTTCCCCTGGTTTTCTATGCTGGAAACAGTCTTCAGTGATGAAATCCTTTCTCTTTCCCCTCTGCCAAAGCCTCCTGAGGCTGGCAGGCCTTTAAGGGGACTGCAGAAAACCCAGAGGGAAGACAGCTGGTCTCTTCCTTTGTATTCCAATTGAAAGCACACATAGGGAGAAAGAAAGAAAGAAAGAAAGAAAGAAAGAAAGAAAGAAAGAAAGAAAGAAAGAAGTCACCGGGAATATTTTTAAAGCAGGAGCACTGTAATGGGGGTTCCTGCATTGCAGGGGGTTGGACTAGATGGCCCTTGAGGTCTCTTCCAACTCTGATTCCCTGATTCTATTATTCTTTTTTATCATTCTACTAGGTGTTCAGTTTTGCCTTGCATCTGGTTGTAAGGATGAGTGGCAGGCATGCTTTCAAATTCAGTGTTTACTATCTGGATACAGTATTATGTGGTTGCTGGAAAGAGGAAAGGAAGTGAATGTGAGGGGATGCATGATATTTCCCTTCCCTCCAAATTCCCAATGAGAGTAACAAAAGCAGCACACATGCACAGGCAACTGAAAGACTAAAAATTTTTATTTGCCAAAAGCTTCCATAGAGGGCAGCCCACTGTCAGAGCGGCCTGCTTAGAAGCTCCAGAGGCTGCCCACAAAAGATTGCACCTCATCATATTCTTGTTAGTATTTCAGGCGCCACAAGAGTCTGTAATTCTGAAGGCAACTTTAAAAAAAAAGACTCAAAACTTAAAGGGGTGTGTTAACATGGAGGTGGGTCTGAGGTGCGGAGATGAGAGAGAATACACTAAAATAGCTTTTGAACCGTCACACATGTATGCACGCACTTCATGCACCAGGAGATTTCTTTGGAGCTCCGCCGGAATTGTTGGCCTGGTCCCTGAACGCCATGAAGCCATGTGCTCAGTTGCAGGCAATGAAATCAAAACCGTACATTAGCGGGGTCCTTAATGGGTTTGTGCAGTGAAACTCTGGTTCCTTTCATTAATTGGGGAAACCCTGAAAGCTAATGATGTAAATGCTGGGAATTAAGGCTCCTCACTTTGCCTGGGTGTGTATAGGGGGTGGAGCCTGTGTCTCCCTGTGGAGATGGGGAAGAATTACTAGGTAACAGTGATCTAGCCCCAGGCTCCTCCGCCAAGAGACCATTCACTGCTTAAGCATGTTTCGCTTGTCTTCATGGCATGGTTTTAAAAATGAGTGTTTCCTGGTGCTTGATTTTCCTTCCTCTGGGAAATGCTACCTTTGGACTACAAATCCCACAATTCTTGGCCAGCCGATACAAGTAATTTTTATTTATTTCTATTTTATTTATTTTAGAGTATTTTACCACACCTTTCTCCTTGGAAAAAGGACCCAACAAAACAAAATTGTTTTGTTTCTAACTCAATTTTCATTGCTTCTTTACAAGCAGTTGAAATGTCCCCACCCAACACCCATTCATGTGAATGTTGAAAACCCCTCTCTCAACAGAGTTGGGGGCGCTCAGGCACAGTCTATCTGCTACTTAGGCTGTGATTTCAACAATACTCAGACAAATCAAAAATACTTCACGCCTCCATAACCAAGGCCATAGCTGAGGACTCATACTTTATGGATGTTGGGAAGATTATCTCATTAATGACAAATTAGTATTTAAGTAGGCTTTGGGCTGATGGATGCCTGGTTTGGAAGATACCTCTGTGTATTTAAAAACAATGTTTTTAACCTCTCTGAATAGGTAAAAGACAATCAGATAATGAGGTCATCATAAGACCATGGAAGGGTGGGGTGGGGTGGGGTAGGGTGGGGGGAAACCCACACACTACAGGTTCTCCAATGATCAAGTTATGTTTTTAAAAAATGCAAGTGAAACACCTCCATTGAGGTGACAATATAATAAAATAAAGAGGAACAAATAAAAAAGGGATGAGCAAACCAAGAAAAAAACTGGTGGCTTTTGATCTGCAGAACCCCTTGAGGAAACAACTTGGGTGAATTAAAAATGCTATTTATTTATTTAATTTATGGTAGAAGATTGCGCCTGCATTTTTCTTTTTCAGAATTCAAACTGGTTTGAGAGGGTGGCGGGGATGGAGACGGAGCCCAGATGCTATAGGACTACATCTCCAATGTCATTTGATAAGGGCTAATTACCCATTCCCAGGGAGCCCTTCCAGCCCCGCCTCCCTGTGGAAGAAATCACTGGGGTAACAGGGAAGCTGCTAAGCGGATATGACACTAATTTGGCTTCTCTCTTCTCTTTCTCTCCTCCTCCTCCGTAGGCGGCGCTTCTCCTTGACATCCTCCCGCTCAGCCAATCCGAAGCGGCGTTTCCGCCTTGTGACATCAGAACGACGGCTCGAGCCGCCAACCCCCGAGGGGGGACCGCAGCACGTGCCCAAGCTCCACCCCCCCCGCTCCCTCACCCTTTCGGTCTCTCTTCCACTTCCTTTGTCAATCAAGGAAGCCGAGGGGCGGGGACAAGGCGGATGAAGCGGCCTTTCCTCCCCCTCCTCTTTCGCACTGTAAAGGAAGGCGCCGCCGCCCAATCCCAACCCGCTGGGGGCGGGACCCAACGCCGCCGCTGCTGCCAATCCCCCCGCGCGGCCACCGGGCCTCTTTGCGGTGCACGAGCGAAGCTGTTCCCTAGCGCTACCTTCCCGTCCCCCCCATCTTTCCCTATTGGTTTCTCCCGGCGGGGGTTTAGCTCGAGTTCGCCGCGCTCTCTCGGACAGGCTCATTGAACATTAAAGGGGGGGGGGAGAGGGAAACAAGGCTGGAGAAAAAAGGGAGGCGAGGGATTATTAATAATAATAATAATAATAATATAATAATAATAATAAAAAGACCGTTTTAAAGAGCTACGTTCGCTTTGTGAGGAAACCGGCGGCAAGGAAACACACCCCTCGCCCGTTTTCTCCTCAGCCGCCGCTCCCTCACAGCCCCTTTCGAATCGCCTCAGCCTGAGGAGGAGGAGGAGGAAGGAGGGCGGGAAGAAGAAGGAGAAGAAGCCGCGGCGGCGGCGTGAGGGACGTTGTGTGTGTGGGGGGCGGTTAGGGGCGCCGTCGCCGCCAATTCCCCTCAGCGCCGTTTTCCCGGTCCCCCCCGGCCTCGTTGCGGGGCGCTCCGAGAGCCTTTCGCCGCCGCCTGCCTGCCTGCCTGGGTCGGCGCTTTGTTCGGAGCCGCCGTCGTCGCCGTCGGGGGCGGGGTTGAGGCGAAAGCGGCGGCGGCGGCGGCGAGGAGGGAGAAGGAGGCGGGCAGACGAGGAGGAGGAGGAGGAGGAGGAGGGAAAGAGGGAGGAAGGCGGCAGGCAGGCAGGCAGGCGTCGAAGACGACGACGAGGAGGAGGAGGAGGAGGAAGAAGAAGAGCCGCCCGCCCGCCCGGCCGCTCCCCTCCCCCTTCTGACGCCCTACCTCTTCCACCCCCACACCACCCCCCCAAGTCGCCGCCCGAGCCCCCGCCACCAGCCCCGGCGGTCGGCGGGGGCGGCGGAGGCCGCGCAGCCCTGAGGAGGAGGAAGGAGGGGGGTGGCGGCGGCGGCCCTCAGTCGCCCCCCACCCCCACCCCCACCCCCACCCCCGCTTCAGCCCGGACGACGGCGGCCCAACGCCGGCCACGGACGGACGGACGGACTGACTGACTAGGAGGGCCTTCTTCTGCTGCTGCTGCTGCTTTAGGAAGCGGGTGGTGGTGGTGGGGGGAAAGACCCCCTTCCTTCCTTCCTTCCTTCCTTCCTTCCTTCCTTCCTTCCTTCCTTCCTTCCTCCTCTCCCCCCACCCTACCCCACCCCGTTGCCCCTGCCCCCCCTTTTCCCCACCCCATTGCGTGTGTGTGTGTGTATCCTCTGTCGTACAGAGCAGCCTTTGGGGTTCCCCCACCCCTCACCCAAGGCTGGTTTTATTATCATTACCCTCATCCCCACCTTCCTCTCCCTCCACCTCCCACCCCCCCGCTATAACCCCCCCGTTCCCCCCCCCCTTATTCTTTTGGGGGCTCCGGAGTCTCCTTGGGAAGAAAGCCGCCGCCTTCCGCAGATCCGGAGGAGCCCCCCTTCCTTGGCGGCGGCGGCGGCGGCGGCGGCGGCGGGGCGGTCGGGATTGATGTGGGGGGGCGTCTGACATGAGTCCGCCGGCCGCCGGGTGCTGCCATGTGACCGGCTTCAAGGTGGAGAACTGGAAGCAGAACCTGAGGGTGATCTACCAGTGCTTCGTCTGGAGCGGATCCGCCGAGACCAGGAAGCGCAAGGTAAGGACCGGCATCCACCCCACCCCCTCACCCCCACCCCCACCCCCCCTCCTCCTCTTCAGGATCCCCCCTCCCCCACCCCCAACAAGCACGGGATAGAGTGATCTCCCCCCCCCCATGACTTGCTCTTCCTCCCTTGGCTTTTGCCTCCTGCAAGGTTTGCAACCGTCCCCTCACTTTGGGGGGGAAGCAGGATTCTTCCTTTTATCACCCCCTCTCTTCCTCCTCCTCCTCTTCCTCTTCCTCCTATTCAGGATCCGACCTCCCCCACCCCCTCACCCACCCCCAACACGCACCCCATGACTTGCTCTTCCTCCCTTGGCTTTTGCCTCCTGCAAGGTTTGCAACCGTTCCCTCACTTTGGGGGGGGGGGGAGCAGGATTCTTCCTTTTCTCACCCCTCCTCCTCCTCCTCCTCTTCCTCCTCTTCCTCCTCTTCAGGATCCGACCTCCCCCCCCAACAAGCTCAGGACAGCGTGATCCACCCCCTTGTTCTTCCCTTGGCTTTTGCCTCCTGCAAGGTTTGCAACCGTTCCCTCGCTGGGGAGGGGCAGGATTCTTCCTTTTCTTACCCCCCCTCCTCCTCCCTCCCTCTCTCTCTCTCTTGCCCCCCCCATCCCAAAATATGCAATGAGCAGCGCTGCTCCCACGAGACCCGAGGGACTCGCTTCCCGATTCCGCGCCCGCCAGCGGGGAAGGGAAAAGGGGGGAGGTGGTGTAAGGAAGAATAAAGGTGGATGGGTTCCCAAAACCCTATTAATTTTTAAGGGATTTGAGAGAGAGAGAGAGAGAGAGAGAGAGAATGAGGATGGTGGTAGGGGAGGAATAACAGCAAAGGGAGGTTCCTGCTCCTCCTCCTCCTCCTCCTCCTCGTGCTGGTTGTGGGTGTTGGAGGGAAATGAGGTTTTCCCGGAATCAAGACGACTGCAGAGGACGGATGGGGCGGTGGGGGAGAAAACCGAGAGCTCCCAGGGCCAAAGAGCTCGTCTGGCCTGCTTTATGTGCCCATGGAAAAGCGGGGAGGCGGGGGGGGGGCAGATTGCTTGCTCCTTTCCTTGGCAGCCTTCCTTCCTTCCTTCCTTCCTTCCTTCCTTCCTTCCTTCCTTCCAGTAAAGGGCTAGGTCTGGCAGGGAAAGCGCTATGGGATTTCGTCCCCCACCCCCCTTCAACGACAAGATCCGAAACAAGAGGGGAGGAAAGGGATTTCTGCCCTTCTTCTGCCCACCCCCCCACCCCATCGTTTCCTTTCCCTGAGCTATTAGGATGCCTGGGAAGGGGTGTGTGTATGTTGGTGGTGGTGATGGTGGTGGTGGTGATGGAGATGGCTAGGTGGGTGGGTAGCTGGCCGGCGGAAAGGGGGAGAGGAAGGGGTGGGGTTGGCAGGGAGAGCCAGGCGGGAGGAGGTTGCCCTGCGGTTTGGGGCTGTTTTCCTGGGGGCGGGCAGGCAGGCGGGCAGCGGCGAGGCTGCTGCGGGTGGCCTGGGCTTTCCCTTGCAAGGGGGAGGAAGCCAATCTGCTTCCCAGGATCACAATAAAGGGGAAGTGGTTGTCCACACCATTGGTTGCTGGGGAATGGCCCTCATTACCCCCCCCCCATTTAGGACATCCACAAAGTGTTGTGCATCAGGAGTGGGGGGGGGGAGAAAATATGGAGAAGGGGGAAAAAAAGAAAACAATTTATTCAAGAAAAAGCGATAGAGAGGGAAAGTGTTGTAGGTATTTTCTCTTTCCCTGCAGAGAAAGTCTAGAAAAAGACCACTAGCTGTGCATTGTAAAGGGAAAGTGGCTGGTCTTGACTGCTGTTCTGCTGGTGTAATCCGGCGAACATCCCCTTGCACGATTTCTAAACAAATGGTTTTCTCCATCTTTCCTCTCCTGGCTTCCCATTAGCAGTGGACCCTGCTTACAATATCACACACAGCCTCTTGGCCAAGGCAAACGTTAGGCGCTGCAAAAGGAATACATTAAATCATACAAAGAAAGTGGAAAAATATTTTACAACACTAAGTACCAGAACTAAAGAATGTTTTTGGTAGCAGCCAGTTCCCGAGTTCATGTACTGTATTTGAATTAACTTGGAGATTCTGGTATGTCAGATTTAAAAAGTGATGAGAACACAAGGTAATGAGTTATGAAAAATAGCATCAGACATGGTTGGTGTTTCCTAGTAGGCAGGAAAAGGGATCCTGTCCTTGTAATCCATCAGTTTAATTTATGAAAGGTAGTGTTTTCTGATGGCTAAATGGTGCTAGAAGTGCCACTAGTTCTAAAAACAAGTTACCATAGATGTACATTTTGTGCAGGATAGTATAGTTTACAATTTTTCAGTCTTGGCTTGGCATTGAGCAGTATTTATGTACAGGCTTAGGCCCTAAAATTTACACAGATTACTAAAGATTGATGTACACATGTAACAGAATGGAGTGGACTCTGGCCTGTACCACTTTGAATTACAGGTGTTGGGTTGTGTTTTTAATACTTCATTGCAAAACACAGATCTCTTTCCTGAAGGCCAAATACGGGCATAGTAGAAGCAGATATCTTGGCCTAGAGTCTCTAGACCAGGGGTCCTCAACCTAAGGCCCCAGGGCCGGATGCGGCCCCCCAAGGTCCTGAATCCGGCCCCTGGGACCAATTGCAACCCCCCCACCGACCCCCTGTTTTGTGAGCAAGCCAGCCTCCGCAGCTGCTTTTGGACTGTGATTCGGCCCCCAGTGGTGTCTGGGTGGTGGTGGACCGGCCCACTGTTTGAAAACCTTGAGGACCCCTGCTCTAGACCTTTCCCTGGTGCATGCCAGTTCTCTTAATATAGATGAGTTAGTTAAATGTGATTACCTGTCTTGTAGTCTTAAAGGGCTGCAGCCTTTATGTTACTATTTTAAATCATTTTAGAAATCTGGCAGTCTTCCTCCTCATCCCATTGATTTGTAGATCTGAATAATTCCATCCAATATTGAGATGTGATATTCCTTGTTTTTTGTGGTCATTCAAGAGAGAAATTAAACCATCATGCTGGTTTTCGTTGGTCCTTTTAAAACTGCTTTGACTCTGTTGAGAGGACTGAGGTAATTACGGATTGGGGGGGGTTGGACTCTGTGGCCTTATAAGCACCTTACAATTCCATTATTCTACGCTTCTTCAGATCTTCTTTCCTCAAATTACAACATTTTCCTGGATGTTTAGCATTTATTTTCTTTATTGAGCCATCATAACATTTTGATACCTTTATTTATATGTAGGCCTTCACCATAAAAATAATTTTTGTGCGCTATTTCAGTTGCATTGGTGTGCCTTATCAGTATTCAATAGATGGATAAACCATATTTTTCCTGGTGAAAAAGAAGCACTTTCTACTTGAGTATGTTGATATTTTGATACGTCAGAGTCCTTGAAGGAAGTTCCTGTTGTCATTTGCAGATGCAGGTTCTGGAGATAAGTCTTTGCCAGATCTCTCCAGTTTTGATCCAATTAATATGCCTCACTGGAGGGGCGGGGGGGGGGGAAGAGAAGCTCAAATGCGCTTTGAAACTGTGCCCAATTCATACATTGAAAATTTCCTTGATGGGGGCAAGAATATATAAATAACACATCTAGCCTGTTCATATGGGCAGCAGTGACCAGAATCCAACTGTTTGTGTCAACAGCAATATGACGTAGAACATAATAAATGAAATGTGTTTCACAGTGTACTTACTATCCAGTGAACATCGGGGAGCTTGTGCCTCTTGGTTTTCAGGAATGTACACTCCCTTTTTTTCCCTTCTAGGCCTTACCTCTTTAAAATTTCATACATCAGTATAAACTGCAGGGGGCAGAAAGTGTCAGCTCTTTTGCTTTCCTATTTGACTGCCAACATTGCTTATTGCCTTGTGTTTTGAGAGGCTATCTCAATACTGTGCTACTTTCCTGTTTCCATTATTTTCTCCTCCCTCTCACCCTGCCCCCAGAAATACATGGTGTTTTGCATTCTTCATCCGTTGCTTCTTTATATTACAGAGAATGAAAGCTGTTTTCTACCCTAGTTTTTGTCCTGTGGAGTGCGATGAAAATTACACGATGAAAATCACATTGTGAATAGAGGCTATAGAGCAGCAGCACCTCTCCCACATCTAAGTCACAGAAGGGCATCTTGGGAATGCGATGGCATCTGGGACCTTGAATGGTCGACAGGTTTATTTCCATTTTGTCCTTTTACTGCTAATGTTTACACAGACATCAGGAATGACACAAAGGAGCACTTGTCGCCTGCAGCGTATTGAAGAAGGCTGTGATTTTGGAAGTTTTGGAAATATTGAAGATCACCATCTTGAATCAAAAGCATGGCATGACTACTTCCGTGACCTGTGTGCAATACGATCTGCAATTAGTGCATAACAAAATATATAAGATCTTTTAGAAATTAAGGAGAAGGTAAAAACCCTGGCCCTGACTCTTGGAACCTTTTACTTCTCTGACCTCCTAGCAGCTTTGTCTGTTGGAGCGCTTCATCATCTTGGTGCTGTAAAGCTAATCTTGATGATGCTACTGACTGCAGCATTGCATTGCTTAACTACAGACCTCAGAAATTACATACATCGAGTAGATTTCTGGTTTTGATGGGAGTGGTAGTACTGTTGTGGACATGACGGTAAACCCTGTCATAAACTGGGTTAAGTCCTGTCTGCAACTGACGTTTGCTGCAGGGAAGGAGATCACTGCATAGTTAGAGTTCACCAAAATGTGACAGAAATACCGAGTAGCTCAGTAGTTCCATAAATAAGGAATATGCTTTGATTTTTAATTAAATACGAATGCCAAGACTTCATTCTAAATTATGTTGACCACTGAAACTTTTGAACTTGAGGACTTGTATAAGATGTATTTATTTTTTAAAAAAGAATAATCACGGCTAAGCTGAGAATGGAAGCCGCCGATTCAGAAACTTGCTGCAGCTGAACTGGCTTTGCAGTTTGGGTGGATTTGGTGAGCCTCTAATTGCAGCATTTTGGGATAACCAAATGCAAAAAGGTACTGATCGAAATTCATAAAGTGGCCTGGCCGGGGGCCGGGGAGGGGAAACATCTCAAGTTTATTAAATTCTTGCAGTACAATTTTAACAATGGTAATTTGAAAATAAATCTTGTTTCAATAAAAGTTGCTTCAAGGTTAATGAGTTTAGATGTAGCCTCATCCTATACCTCAGAAGTCTGCCATGCTAAGTTTAATGACTTGTAGTGGTAGAATAAGAAGGTATGGAGCTAATTAGTGCCTGGATACAATACCTCTTGTCATCTTACTAAGCCGCTAGGCACATTGGAGAGAAATACAAATATAGGTGTAGCACGCAGAGGATTATAGCCTCTTTGCACTGTATGCAGTTATAGTATTATACATTCAGCATCCAACCTAGTGAGAAGTAAGAAAGCAGAGATTTGAGATTCTTTCTAAATAATGTACTTAGTGTGAAGTATTCTTGCTTAGGTTGGTTTTTTTGATTTCAGTAGTATTTATCATCCATTTTCACGCCTGCTGTTTTGTTTTTGTACCACTGACAAGAGAGCTTGTGACTTTCTTGGAACAAACACCATTTTTATTTTGAATAAATACTTTTTTGATTGCCATGTTCAGAGAGATGTGCCTGAACTTGGTGGTATGTTCTAATAAAGCCATACAGTTGGGTCTCTATCGTCTTTTCTTTTCTGCATTCTAATCTCCTGGTTTGTGTATGCTTTTATTACAGCTATCTGCTAAGCAAAATCTTTTTTGTACGATATATCATGAGGGCAGCTGTATTGGATTCTGTAGTTAGTATCCTCTGTTTAAGAATTCAGTGAAATGCACATCAGGTTTACCTCACCAGTGACCATCATTAATTCTAAACAGGAGTACTTCTTCTACAGTACCTTATGCCTTTACATTGCCTCTTTTGAATTCTGTTTTTGCTTTGTGTTGTTCCTAAAGAGATGGATTATGTTGATCTGTGACTTACTGCAAGGCCTAGTTACCGCAGGAGCCACCTATAGTTTAAGCGAAAAGCCTACAAGTATACAAATGTATTTGGACCTCAAAAAGAGATCTGCTACGTTCATTGTTGGATTGATTTGCATATTGTTCACAATAAATGTGGAATTTTTTTCATTTTCATAAGAAAGCCGATCCAGAAACAATGGCTGAACTATGACTGAGTAGGAAGCAGTCTCATTGTTCTTTCTAGCTCTATCTGTTAACAAGTATAGATTTTAAATCTATGCTCCTGTGCTGGTTGTTGTCAGTTGAGAAAGGTTAAGGCAAATGGGTGTTTTCTGCTATGTTCATTTCAGATGGTTACGTTAGGTTTTGTTTAAGAGATGGGCTTTTCATTTCGAAAGTGGTCAGTTTCTGAAACAAAAAGTGGGAGCTCAGCTGGCGTTTGGAACTGGAGGAAAGCAATCAACCTATCTCTTGCCTTGTGCTGGGCTCTTGCAGAGCTAATCTCCGAGGAAGAATCCTCTAACATCATCTTTCCTTCTCTCTGCCGCTGGCCAATCAGATAGGGAGGTGGGATGATGCATTTCCCTGCACAGCTCCTGATTGGCCAGCGCCGGGGAGAAGGAAAGATGACGGCAGAGGCTTCTTCCTCGTTGGAGTTTAGCCCCACGCGAGCCCGGCACAAAGTAAGGGATTAGTTGATTGTGTTCCTCCTGTTCTGAGCCCCAGCTGGGCTCCCACATTTCATTTCGGAGCTGACCACTTCCGGAACGAAAAGCTCATTTCTATTTTGTTTTGTTATTACCCCTCTTCAGAAACTAAACTATTGTTGCTGTGGCTTGTTTTATAGGCCTTAATGTCTTCCTCTCTCTTCATATTCCCACCCAAGAGTGTTTATTCTCTTACACCATCATTGCGGCTCTATTCTGTGCTTAATACACATGCATATACTTGTTCTTTCTCACTCAACTGTCTGCCTTCCTGCCCAGCCTCCAGCGATTTCCATGTTGCCCTGCTTTTTCTTCTCTTGCTGATAACTGATTTCCATGGTTGCTCTCTAGTCAAGTTCTTCTGGTTGGGGAAGATACAATAGTTTTTTTTTGTGGTTTCCTGTCATTGAAGTTCCTGGTCCTCAGTAGTGTAAAGAGGTGGGCCTGCTTCCTTGTAATTTTTCTTAGATTGTTAGAAGCAGTGCTGAAAATCTACATGCCCTGTGAAACGTGTTAGGCATCTTTGTGGTATATGTCTTTCATGTTAGAGCACTCAAGTGTATACCTTTGACTTATTCAGGTTGGCTTTACTGTCCAGTACTGGCATCCCCTAGGATACTCAGTGCAGTGTAGTGGAAAAAGTTATGGATTTGGATGTCTGAGCTTGAGTCCCAACTCAGCCTTTGGAAACTCACTGGGGGAGTGAAACTGGTAAAACCACTCTTTAAATATCACACTTGCCTTAAAAGCCCTATTAGAATTTCTATAAATCAGTGCCACATAACAAAGCAATGTTGCCAGTCAGTCAGGCTGGAAACCAGAAAAGACCAACAGGCTCACTTTGTCATAAGTGTAACAGTGATGTCATTTTCTTCTACAGAAGAATGTGACTCTTGGGTAAAGTGATGGCCACAGAGACATTAGCAATACTTAACATATCTATGACCCCCCAGCCAAATCTTCCTTCCCACCATTTGTACAACTAATCATCTCTCCCTCCTCCACAGACCCATTAGCATTAGTTAACATGTCTATGACGCCTGGCCAAATCCTCCCACCACTTCTACAACTAATCATCTTTCCCTCCTCTTCCCCTCCCCCATCCACCAATGAACATCTGATATGAAATGTGTATCTCACCACATATTATATTACACACCTCATTCTGCTGCTATATGTCTGAAGAAGTGGACGTGTCCACGAAACGTTACATTAGAATATGAAAGTTTTAGTCTTTAAGATGCCACATGTTTTGTATCTTTTGTTTTGTTTTGTTTTTCTTTGATTTCCTTGTCTGCAATTCTTGAAAGGACTAACATGGCTACCCTGTCTGAAACATCTATGTATGAGATGTTTCTTGAATTGAGTTTTTAGAAATCGGTAACAACATTCCCCAGAACTTGACTATGTTTGATAATTCATGTTCATCAAAATGAAAATGGTGCATATTTTTGGTAGCTGATCTTGACTGAAACATTATCAGAAGAATGAGGTAAATTGAACTGACTGGAAGGGAAACAGGAATGAACAAGTTGACTCAATTTACCATTTTATCCATAGCTCCTGGGATTTGTACTTTCCCTGTGGAAGGATGGTGGATTTTGGTATATAAGCAGAACACTTTGCTTTGCTTTGCTTTTATAATATGAAGAAACAAGTACTGGGAATGGCCATCTTGTGTTTTGTGTATTCAGCACTGAAACACAAGCTGACCTGGCATTTCCTGTCTCTGTAGCTGATGGAAAAATAGGGCTGATATGCCAGTAGAATAAACACCCATTATTTTTATGGAATATCCTGATCATTGTCAATCTACCTTGAAATAGATTGACCAAATCTAATTTGGGAGGAAAATGCATAATACATTGAAAAGCACCCAGTGTAGCCTTTGACTGAAAGGATGATGTAGAAAATAATAAATAAAATAAATAGATTCATTTAGTAGTAGAAGGTACTGTATTTTTCGCTCTATAAGACACACTTGACCATAAGACACACCTAGGTTTTAGAGGGGGGAAACAAGGAAAAATGTTTAGCAGCCTTACCTGGAGATCCTGTCATTTTCTGGTAGTTTCCCAGCCAAGACTTTCCAAATCCGATGTGTTCCAAAATCAGTAGGTTCAGTATGAAAGATTGTTATTGATGGTTTGTTTCCTAATTTCTTTTGATAGTTTCCTTCTTTATTCGCTTTTGTATCCAAATGTACAATTAACGTTGTTATTGTGGGAGTCTTTCCTGCTGGTCATAGTCCTACAATATTTATTGATGTGATTTTACTTAGCTTACTATTGTATGCTGGCATGAGATGATGAGGAAACCAGTTATTTAAATGTGGCTGTGTTCTAGGCATCTGTAGCAGTGAATAAGTTCCCTGCTGTTCATGGACCATAATACTAGATCCTAAGTTTTCATTTTGATTGACAAGTCTGGGTCCCTTATAGAATGCAAACATTTGTATCAAGTACCAGAACCATAGTAAATATAGAATTGGCTAGCTGTTAAACCCTGCTCAAGAGTGATTATTATGGATTATGCCTACTATAGATCTCAGAGTTAATATTCATCTCATGTACAAAAAGGAAAGAGTGATTTTGGAAACGCACCTCTTAAGCTTTCTACAAGTTGTAGAGATGTCCTTTGACCATTTGGGAGTCGAGGAACCTGTTAACATGCCATAATCTTGTTTCTTATTGTAATTAACCAGATGAGTCATTCCTGAAACTTGATTTGTAACAATTGCACGTTTAAGTGAGATGGAATTCCTTCATATGAAAATTAGGAATATAAATGGCCAATTTGTAGGATAAGCTTAGCATGGGTAAACTTGTATATTTTGCTGCAATTAGTCTGTGATGATACTGAGTTGAGACTGGCTGCAGTCTCAATAGAACAAATATTTTTGCATCCCTTTTCTATAAGAGTAAATGAGAGTAAGAGGGAATGAAAACATACCTTCACAGTATCAATCAAATGACATTCAAGGCTGCGCGAACTCCCACCCTCCATGGCAGCAGGTTATAGTCGCCTGGCAGAAAGAAGGTTTAGTGTGCTGTAAATACTGTACAGGGATATCCATTACTCGTGCCTGCCTGTTTGTAGATACAATATGTTAAACTTTTATCCTGCTTTTCTGTAAATCCCCAAGCTGCTTGCAAAATATTAAGACCGTAACAGGCAAGACCAAAGCAGCATTATATGCTTTATGTATAGATCTAAGCTGCATAAAGGAGCAACATCTTAACAAAGTCTTCGAACAAACACTGTATTTATAGAAATACACATGTAAGAAAAGGCTTGAGTACACCTTTGTGCTATGGCCTCGATACATTCTCAGATGCTACTGAGGACTACAGTACAGTATTGTTGAAATGGACATGCTTACCTGGAGGGATGATGAGAAGTTGCCTGTGGAACTTGCCAGATCATGCTGGTGTTGGTGGAGCTCTATTTGATTCTTTCAGTGTTATGTTATTTGCCAGCCTGAGAAGCAACTCTAGGAATGGACCCTTTGAATTCTTAAAAAAACGTTTTATCTTTCCAGTTTGACAAGGGCCACAAGTCAGTTCATAAAACTAAATGCTATAATTTGTATAATAACATAACAACAACGATAATAGCATAACAACAAAAAGCTGTCTTAAAGTGAGTAAAAAGAAGCTGTTCCCAAAGTAAGCTGTTGGAACATGGTATTCAAACAGAAAAGAAAGCAGGGTATATTTCAAAATCGTCTTCCAAATTGTACTAAAAGAAGTAATAGAAAATTTGTATCCAGCTAGTATGCAGTAGACCAACTGCAGAATACTAATGAAATCTGTAACAGTTCATTAGTCTTTATTAAGTCCTTAATGTACATAGACTCAAACAGATTTTACTTGTACTCTGAAATCCTTACATATAAAATTGGGAAGCATGTGCTTTCTGTATCATATTCGTTCTGCTTTTAATGTAAATTTGAGTATAGTTTACACTGATTGAGTATAGTTTACACTGATGCTAATATTTAGTTAGAACTCCTGTAGGTTCCAGTCCTATACACTTGCCTAGGAGGGTGTCCCAGATTTGGTTGGACTTTTTTGTAGGCATCCACAGGACTGCAGTGCTAAGTCCCCATGCTGCAGTGACTACTAATATGAATCTTTTGAAGATACTTGCCATTAGAAGAGGAAAAGCCATCATTATTTTCAATTTTGCGTGTTCACCGAATCTGACATTTCTGACAAGGGTTAAGGTTGTGGAGGTCAAGGGAAAAATGACACAGGAGGCAATAGGGACAAAGAGCTGTATGGGTCACATAAGCGTTGTTGTTGCTGCTGCTGTTGTTGTTGTTGTTGTTGTTGTTGTTGTTGTATTCTTGGCTCCTGTTGCCCATTTGTCTTTTGAAAAAAAAATCCATAGCAGCATATGAGAAAGAAAATCTGTGTGAACAAGAATGGCCTTTAATCAGAGTTTGCTTCCATCTGGGTGTACATAATGTATAAGGATCTTGTCAATTGGTCCTTGGATTTAACTGGAAATTAGTACTATGCTATATCTATGCTTCTTTATGTCCAGAATGGCTGCAGAAGGAAACACAACTGATGCAAAATAGAAAGCTTCACCATTATTAGTGAAACCTCTTGCTTGTCCTGAATACTATTTAGCATTCATTGCTTTCTGGTGTTGGAACAACCATGTCTGATGTTTCCTTTGCCCTGACAGTGTAACTCCTATAGAAGAAAACAGCCAAAGGGCTGCTGGACGCTCTTTACAGGCTGGCAGGGATACCAAGTAGATTGTCTGCCATAGCTGGTGCCCAGCTATGCTTTGGCAATAGCCACCATTTTAACCGTCTGTCTTGCTGAGGGCAGTGAACTGCAGGCAAGCCAGAACTCTTGATTCTCTGCCACAAGATAGAATTGTTCCACAACTCTTCATCCCGTTTCTTATATCGTTTTGTGCTTCCACAGCCATGCAAGTGAGGGAAATTGAACGCTGCAGCTTAGTTGGTCTTTCTATAACAGGAGATTGTCTGGGCTACTGTCTAAAAGGAAAACATGAATAGTTATAATAGAAACAAGGAATGTGAGAAGTATGAATCAAGGTAAACTGGAAACAATACAGCAGAAGATGGAATGTTTAAATGTTGCAGTGCTTGATATCAGCGAACTAAAGTGGACCAGAAAGTGACCTTTTCAGCCATACAACAACAAAGTGTTTTACTCTGGGGGGAAAAAGCAGTAGTTTGATACTCAGGTGAGATGTAGCACAGGCAGTCAGGGACTATAGTGCAGTATCTGGATGAGTAATATCAATCATATTTCTGGGAAAATTCATCAACATAATGATCAGTCAGGTCTATGCCCCAGTGACAGATGCTGAACAAGTTGAAATTGAGAGCTTTTATACAGGCATTCTGGATGAAACTGACCATACAGCAAAACAATACATGCTTATAACCACTGCTGGCTGGAACACAATGGTAGGTAACAAAGCAAAACCAAATGTTGGAAAATTTGGTCTAGGGTTCAGAAATGCAACAGAATGACTCAGAGTTTTGTGAACCTGACAATCTCTTCACCATAAATACATGCTTCAAACAACCAGACAATTGTACATGTGGACATAACCAGATGCTAAGTAATTGGAGGCAGGAGATGGAGAAACTGCATTCTCTCTGCCAAAACAAGACCAGGAGCAGATTGTGATGCTAATTAAGAACTGTTGATATCTATCCTTAGAGTAAAGCTGAAAAAGAGTACCAAAAGCACCCTAGTGCCCATGTATACAGTAATTAAACAGGATTTCTAATTAATATTAAGTCTGCATAAAGAACATACAGTATTTGCATTACTAAACTCATTTTATTCAAAACCAAAGCACTATAGATTGAAACCAGATATCTTATTAAAGAAGAATGGAAACATACCAATTTTGCTGTAGTAATAAGAAAAACCTAAATGGACAGTGAAAGAATTCATTAAAATTGTTAGGCACAGGTGAGAAATAATTAAAAAGCAAGAGAAATGGGGTCAGAATCCTGAATGCAACTTTTGAGTCACTCTCACATAGAGGCAAAGAAAATTATTAAAATAACCAACACAAAGGGATAGAATAAGCGAAGGAGATATCTCTTCTAACAAATCCAAAAAATAAAAGAGAAGTTTAAGCCTAGATCAGGAATGTTGAAAGAGCCACAGGGATTCATGCAATCTGACTAGGATATAATAAGGAGAAGGTGGAAAAAGTATACAGAAGATGAACACAGAAGATATTTTAAAACGACAGTTTCATTTGAAAAATAAATGTTTGATGAAGAACCTACAGTTCCAGAAAGCAAAATGAAAGGTGCTCTAAAATCAGTAGGAAGAAATTAATCATTTAGTTAGTTAGATGGGACTATTTCAATCCACAGATACTGAATCTGTCAAAATCTTAACAAAAATATTTCAACAAATACGGAAAACAAAACAATGGCCCACAGACTGAAAATGTCATTCCAAACCCTCAAGAAAGGAGAGACCAAGGAGTGCAGTAGCTGTCAGACCATTGCTCTGATTTCCCATGTAAGCAAAATAATGCTGAAGTTGTTGCAACAAAGGCATTTACTTTATATGGACCAAGAAATGCTTGATGTTAAGATGGAGTCTGAAAGAGAAGATGCACTCAAGGTCATTATGCAGAGATGCACTTGCTACTAGTAAGTACCAAATAATTTCAGAAGATTATCAATCTAAAGCCTTTGATTTTGTGGATTGTGAGAAGCTATGGTTTTTTATGATATAAATGGATGTGGCCCAGCTCTTGATTTTCTTGACTTGCAATGTGTATTGTGGGTAAGAAACTGCTATTAGGACAGAATGGACAAAGCTGTTAGGCTAGGGTACAATTTATCTCCCTGTTTGCTCAATCTGTATGTGAAATACATCATATGGAAAGCCGGACTAGATTCAGGTGAAGGAGGACTGAAAATTAATACAATAAACAGCAGTAATTTAAGATACACAGATGATACCATCCTACAGGCAGAAATTAGCAGTTACAAAACAACTTCTAATTAAAGAAAAAAGTGCCAAAGTAGGACTTCATGGGAACCTTAAGAAGATAAATATTATCACTACAGAAGAGCTATGCTACTTTAATGTTGACTGTAAATAAATTGAAATAATCAGAATTTTGTATACCTTGTGGAAACCAGCCAAGAAATCAGAATAAGACTGAGACTGAGAAGGTCAGCAGGGAAGGAACTAGAAAAGATCAACAAATGTAAGGATGAGTCAGTGGAGACCATGATCACTCACACTATCATATTTCCATTCACCATGTATGGATATGAAAGCTGACAGAAAAAAATATTGATTTGTTTGAAATGTGGTACTGGAGGAGCTTTGAGGATTCTTGTACATCTTTGAGAAAGATGAACAAGTGAGTCCTAGATCAAATAAACCCTGAACTATTCTGGGAGGCACAACTGTTCAAACTGAGGCTGAGCTGCTTTGGACACATAATGAGAATGCAGGATTCTCTGGAAAAGACAATAATGCCGGGAAAGGTGGAAGGAAGGCAGCAGGAAAAGAGGAAGATGAAATCATGAGATGGATTGACTCAACAAAGGAAACCACAGGCTTGAATTTACAAGAGCTAAATGGGGCAGTTGAGAACAGGACATTTTGGAGATCAGTCATTCATGGGGCTGTCGGTGTGACTTGATGGTGTGTAATAATAACAGCAGTGTAGACACATACTTGAAAAAGGATAATTTTCCCTATGCTTACAAAAGATACCCTACAATTATGTGCATATAACATTCTCTATACTGCTATGTTTCTAAAAAGCTGTTTCAGACTGTACTGAACACGGATAGGATGGTTTCTTATTTGCATGTTTTTAATAGTGGCCTCTGAGGATGGTTCGGGAATGAACTTCCAGAAGGGCATATTGTTGCAGTAAAAAAAACTTTAAATATGCTGAATTGCTGATAGAGATGTGTTAAATCTCAGTTTTCTTTGTGTCTGATTTCAGGTAATTCTGAAACCCATTTCAGCTATTGCCCTTGTGGTTAGGTTGGTTTAAGCTTCAGTGCTTCTGCTTATTATTTGTGCGGCAGCGTATAGTGCAATTTTTCTCCTGACATGTACAAGATGCAACGAGCTTGGGCTTGTGTGCTTATGGTTTTTTTCATCTTTACATTAACTGTATGTGACCCTCAGTGTTGTCTCAAAAGCTGAAATGGCTTTGGTTAATCATTTCAAAAGACATGGGGACTGGTTTCTGTTTTGTATCCTTTTGCACAGAGATGGAGACATACTGTGCTTCTCACCATTGCTGCTGGGCTCCAACTCCCATCACTGTGAGCCAGCGTGGCCGGTGTAAAGGATTATGGGAGCTTTAATTCTGCTGCAACTGGACGTCCACGTCCTTGTCTGAACAGATTCTTTTATATTTTCACAATTCCTTGTATAACAGTCAGTACTGAACAAACCCTGGGGAGAAAAAGGCTGAACAGGCTTTGGGACTTGTAATAAAGAGTGCTTTCCATATAGTATTGTTAACAGTATGGCCAAATGCCTGGTAGCAATGTCAGATCAAATTCTAACTCATTCATCTTTCTTGTGTACAAATGTGATAGTAACTGGCTCCTGACATTTTTATCTAAGATAATCAAAGGAGGTCATGAAATCCCACAAGTTACTGTTGGGTATATCTCCTAACCATATTTCTTTTTCTGTCTTCTACACATGTTTTAAACAATTGATAAAAGGACTAGCAGCCCTTGACTTAATTCTAACCGATAGAGATGACTTGGTGGAGGAGGTAACAGTAAGGGGAACTCTGGGCAAGAGTGACAACATTCTACTAGAATTCTTGATTTCGAAAGAAACCAAAGCAGAGTTTGGCCACATGCTGAATAATATGCTGAAATATTAAAAAGCCAATTTTAGTAAAGATATAGTAAGATCATGTTGCAGGAAGTCCTCACAAGAAAAGGAGTCCAAGAAGGATGGGAGTTTCTAAAATAAGGAACTTCTAAAGACAGAAAAAAAAAAAACCAGTGTGGCTTTAGAAAAAGCTCAGAGAGGACCTGAAAACAAACAAAAAAGACACTTCTAGGAAATGGAATGAAGGCCAAGCCATAGAGGAAGAGTACCAACAAGGAATTTCAGGGGTAGCACTAGGAGGGAAAAGCTGAGAATGAGCTGAGGTTAGCTGAGATGCTAAAAGCAACAAAAAATCATTTCCCCCATATGTTCATAGCAAAAGACAAAGAAAAGAAACAGTGGCTCAGGTACTCAATGGAAATGGAAAAATGATAAGAGATGACCAAGAAAAGACAGAAGTGCTCAATTCCTATTTCAGCTCAAACTTTTCTCAAAGGACAGGCTATGACCCTCTAGGTCAATGTGAAGAGCAAGTGGAGGGGACAGAATTGCAGCTGGAAATTGACAGTCAAATATTCAAAGAATACCTTAATACCTTGAATGAGTTTGAATCTCCAGGGCTGAATGAACTGCAACCAAGGGTTTTGAAGGAAATGGGTGAGGTTCCAGATTATTGGAGAAGGGTTAATGTCCCCTTTTCAAACAGGGCAAAAAGGGGGAGCCTGGGAAATAGAGCCCAGTCAGCCTGACATCAATACCAGGAAAATTTCTGGAACACATAAAACTGTGACTAGTACCTAGAAACAATACATAAGAACATAAGAATAGCCTTTCTGGAACAGGCCACAGCCCATCCAGTCCATCAATCTGTATCACACAATACCTCACCGTTTCTTTCAGGGTATTCCCGAGCAGATGTCTTCACCTAATCATGATTCCCGGCAATGGCATTGAGAGATATCCTGCCTATCTCTCCAAATCGGAGGTTGTCCTTAGGCATCCATAATGATAGCCATTGATACCCCTGTTCTCCATGAACTTTTCTAATCCTTTCATAAAGCTCTCAAGGCTGACAGCTGTCACCACTTCTTCTGGCAGGGAGTTCCATATACCAGTGATCCTCTGGGTGAAAAAGTACTTCCTCTTATTTGTTTGAGATCTAGCACCCAAAAGTTTCATGTTTCAGTTCTCCTTGCCCCCTTTGTCCATCTATTGTTTTATAAACCTCAATCAGGTCACCTCTTAAAAACAGCTTTTCAAAAGTGAAGAGGCCCAGCTGTTGCAGCCTCAGATGGTAAAGAAGGTGTTCCAGTCCCCTAAACATTCTGGTTGCCTCCCTCTGATTTTATTTCCATAATATCCTTCAATCATGTCAGAACTCTTTGAGGGAAAGATTATATATTTTGGGTGGAGCCATCATTTTCATCTTTAAGTTCATTGAGGAGATGGATGCCCAATACAATAATAACTAGCCAACATGGACTTGCAGCCTTTATTTTATTTATTTATTACACTTATATCCCGTCTTCCAGTCCCAATGGATGGACCAAACAGTGGTCGTCAGTAAAAATTCAATAGCAGTACAATAGACAAAGAATAAAATAACAATCAACTCCAAGTTAAAAACTGCAGTTTTGGCGAGAAAGGCTCCATTTTTTCCAAAGTAATATGGGCAAAAATTCTGAATGAACAAAGGGGGACACACACACACACACACAAGCTAAATAACTGCATAATTTAAACAGAAAGGCCTCTTGGAAGAGCAAGGTTTTAAGAGTCTGCAGAGCACAATTTGAGGGAAAGATTATATATTTTGGCTAGGAGCTCAGCAATTTTCATCTTTAAGTTCATTGAGGACTCATGGATGGATGCCGTCTGCCAAGCCACCAGCCTGGCAACCCGCTAAAACGCTGGAGGAGTCAAGGGCAGCCAAAGAGCATTGAGTTGTCAGATCACCAGTGCCTGCACTACTGTTCTCAAAGTCCCACGGATCTGGGCAGACTAATCTGGTCACGGCAGCCACCTGGGCATCCAGGGATAGCGCCGGAAATCCCACCAGACTAATCTGGTCTCGTTTTTTAAATTGGGTAACCTCCATGATAGACATATGTAGTTAGCACTCCCTGCGTCCCGCTTTCCAGGTCTTTAATAAAAAGAGCACTGAGCCTTGGGGTACCCCACTTGTTACCTCCTCCCAGTTTGAGAAGGATCCATTTCTCATCACCCTCTGAGTACGATTCTGTAGCCATCTGCATCCCCCGGACAATTGTTCTAGCCGGCCTAAAAGTAGTTAATTTTCTATTCAGAGTATCATGAGGCATTTTATTAAAGGCTTAGCGGAAGTTATGGGAGGGAGAAGTTAAGGCATTCAAGAGAAATTTGGACAACCACCTTTCAGATATCCTTTGATTTGTATTCCTGCCATGGCAGGAGTTGGACTCAGAGGCCTTATAGGCTCCTTCCAGTGCCACTGTTCTAAGTCTCTCTGCCTAAATGGCTAATATATCAAGCACCACAGACTTCCAGTTCATCAGGTTGGAGGCTTTGTAATGCTCCTGTTGTTTGTTGTGTCACATTGCTGCTGCAAGACACATGTATACCATCCTGAAATATACCTATAGACATCCGTTAGCTATCCTTCTGTGGACTAAGCAGTAGGCAGTCTACGTGCTTTGCACAACATTGATATAATAAATAGGACATATATGGAACATGGAATTTTGGCAAGCCATAGCAAATGTTAGTGATAAAAATGCACATATGTTCAGTAGTTAGAAATAAGTCATATTGGATTCAGAGGAAAATGGGTCTAAGTATGGTTGCAGACTCTTGCCTGGAAATATGGTCCATTGACTGTGAGTTAGGCATATGTGTCAATAACTATGCTTAGGATTTCAGAAGACTTGTCTTGAAAGTACTAATGTATGTTTCTTTTGTAGCTTCTTCTAAGCATGAAATCTGAGTACAGTGTTTGAATTTCTCTTCTACCATAGCTCTTGTCTTCTAGTACACAAGAACTACATTCCTTTGCTTCTCAAGTGTCGCACTGGGATGCCTTTATCAAAGTATATGCCCACTAAAGATACATTCCTTCTAGTTCATAGGCACACTAAACACTGGGCTACAGCTTTCTGCTAAATGTTAGTTACATCTGTAGTATCTGATTACTGAAAGTAGTTTTTTTTAAAAAAAAATACAGAATAAATTTGACTTAGCGCTCTTCTGAGTGTCTTTTTAACTATCCCTTTTGGATGAGTACAAGAATATTTAGTGATCGTATCAAGCTTGGATCATTGTCCTAAAGAAGCATGCAGCTCTCCCTTCTCATGTTTTATATCAGGGCTGTCCAACTTTTGAACAGGCCGAGGTCTACTTTTTCTGGCCCAAAGTGCCTGAGGGCTACCACACTAATACCTCTGCTTAAGAATTTTATCCATTTCAAGCACACACTCGTAAGTAAAAAAAAATTGTAAGTAGAACATAGGAATGCATTGAAATTCATTCCCTCCGGAACGGATTAATTGATTTTCATTGCATTCTTATGGGAAGGCTAACCGTGTACATGCTTCCCTTGCACCCATTTGATCATCTGGCCATGGCCCTTGAACTGCCCTGCTTGGCTGAGACAGTGGGCTGGCAGACCCAGAACTTTGCTGGGGCAGTTGGGGTCCTTGGGATGGTGGAGGGGGTGGGTGGAGAACTTATCACCTCACTTTTTTATTGGTGGCTGGCGGGCTACTTTTGAACCCTTCATGGGCTACTCGTAGCCCATAGTCTACCTGTTGTGCAGGCCTGTTTTATATAAAGGGAAGGGGAGTGCAAGTCATAACCTTGTGTGAAGGATGATATAGTGTATGAAAAAATATCTGTGCTGTATGTAGGTCTTGTCTCCCAAATGTGACCAAACTTATCTTTCAAAAAATTCTCCAGGAAATATTTAAGATTTTTCCAACTTCTGAACCTTTAAGCATCTGCCTATTCCTTCTCAGTTATGAGAGGTCCAAGTAATACTGTGATTTTGCTGTTATGGTTCCTCACTGACTGTGGGCTACTTTCATCTCTTTCTGACCTCTGAGTTACCTATGACTATTTTGACCCCAAAAGCGTCACAAAGTAACTGTCTTGGTGGTAATTTTTCTTTATCTGTTTTCTTGAATGAATGAAAGACCAATAGTTTCCTTGTTTAGAATATTTTTGCCCTAACAGTGCACTACTGGAAAATATTTTCCAGGAGAGAATATTGGAGAGGAGAGGGGCACCATGCAAATTTCTCACATTCTTTGTGGTTAAAATAGAATGTACTATTACTGAGGGAACACAAGTCATTCCTCAAATCACTGATGGCAGGGTGGGAGTGTGAGTAACTAACTGAATCCATAATTTGAAAAGATTATGATATTATGTAAACTACGTTTATGTAAAACTGTGCCTATGATATGATACTATTATCTAAACTTGTTTTCAGTACCCTGAAACCTTCCCACTCCTCAAAAATGCAGGTAGTTTGTAAGGGTTTGTACTTTAGTAGTATTTGAGTATATAACTGGACTAGCTTCAAAACTAACCCTTGAATTTCAGCTGTCAAGAGAGATGTATCTTGGAGGAGAGATTCATAGTTGTGCTTTGTTTTATGCCAGCTGGGATGGAATTGGTGAGCTGGATAGTGGGGGAGATTATGCTTTTGGGCTTTTTGGTTTGAGGTCATCTTATCCTATGAGTGAAATCAGAGTGGATAAAAATCAAAAACATTATCAAAATCCAATTTATAAAAATTAAATCAGATGCACCCTGAGTGAAATTTATGTTTATCTGTGAACAATTATTTCCTTATGATAATTTTTATCTGAAATGCAGTTGTAGGTGAAATTCCTATGACTCGTAATTATCTTTATTTTAACATCAGCAAAGCTTTTAAATATGTATTAGTGATTCCATTTGAAGTACAGATTTTTATTGTCAGAGGTAGTTTCTAAATAAAATGTGATGGAAGGTTTAGTGAGACATACTCCATTTTTTGCCTTCAGAATTAAGTCAAATTTTTTCTTAGGCTTCTGATAGAAATAACCTAAAATGACTTTAAATGATTCCTTTTAATGAATTCAATAAACAGGGAAATAAAGCTTTCAGGGTTGTTCCAGGCTAGGAAGCTGGGCATTGCCCAGGAAAATGTCTCTTTTGCTTTTTGATCAAAAGCTTTTGGAGTGGAATATTGGTTTTGGTTTGATTTATTTTGTGACATAATAATCTGTTTTAAAAAGGGGGTAGTGGGGTGGAATGGTGGCAGATCCCCACTCAGTCCTACACCTCAGTAGTTGAGTCCCAGCCTATCAGTTGTCCTCAGCGTTGTTTGACACTTGGGGTGGGATTTGTAGATAAAATGAAATAACATTTTGTATTAATTGACCTGAGCGTCTTGCAAAATAGGGATGATATAAAGCTGAACCAGTTGAGTCCAAGTTATCTATGCAAAGCGTGTGAGGGTGTGGGAGTAAAAGTGACATTTATAAGCAGAATTGTTTTATTAATCCGTACTGTGAAATCTCTCTGAATCATGCCTTAGGTTCAGGTGTAGCTCTTTTCTGTCCCATTCACTACTTGCAGAAAATAATGCAGGTGAATTATATTCAAAAAAATACAGTCTGTTCTTCTAATCTCCTGTACAAAACCTACCATTTTTTCCACCAAAAGATTGGAGACACCACTGTAGTTTCTTCATTGGCTGTTTTTCTCCCTAATGCAGAAATTGGTGCAGGAGAATTTGGACGTCAAACATAGTTAGAAATGACAGTTACTTCAGTACGTTGCTCTTACAGGAGGCTTTCAGGAATAGCTCATCAAAGGGACTAATTTAGGTATATCTTTGCCTGGCTTGAAGATTTGGGGATCATTTACTGGACCAATCTTGAAACATTTTCTGAAAAAGTAGTGTGATCAGGAGCTCTGTCTCCTACAAACAGTAGAAATATGATGTTGTTCATAATATTAAAAAGCTGGGCCCTTAAATTACACTTGCCTCATACCAAAGAGTGCAGTGGTATCCATCAACCATTGGACTAGATTTTTAAAAAGAGAATTGACACACGTTCTAGTAATGCTGCTTGAAATTGTGTCTAATTGTTACAAGTGTCTTTAAACAGTTGTAGAAAATCTCAGTCTGCCCTTTGCTTTTCCCCTTGCTCTTTCCTCTTTCCTGTCCCTTTCCTCTTTAGATACTGTTTCATTGGATAAACGTTGAGTTTCTGTGGATACCTATGCTTTTATTTCCATCAGTGCATTTCTCTAGTTTAAACAGCGTTACATTCCCTAGGGCAGTGATAGCGAACCTACGGCACGGGTGCCAAAGGTGGCACTTGGAGCTCTTTCTGTGGGCACCCGACATCGCCCCTTTATAGCCACCTGTATACAGGTTAAATTACTGCATTGACACTTTGCACAAAAAATAGTGGTTTTTGAATTGCAGTTTGGGGACTCGGTCTCTAAAAGGTTTGCCATTATACTGCCCTAGGGAATCAAACGTTTTCACGTAGAAATGTCAATGTTATAATCAGAGTGCATAATATTTAGATTTAGAAGCTGACTTTCTGTAGATAGCATTGAGAACCTTCATATCAATACTTGGAACAAAATGTCCATATGTGGGTGGGGTGGTTGCTTTTAAAAATTCCATCCTTTTCTGAAACAGGTTCGGAAATGTAGGCAGTCATTGTTGTATGCATGTGTAATTGTTGCTTTTTAAAAGTCTAATCATAATTATATACAAACATCTTTTGTTGAGAACTTTTCTTGGCCTTTAATCTCAGCTGGAAATTAGGGAGTTAGTATTTTTCTTTTGTGATAACTAAACATGGCTTTGTAATTCAATGCACAGTGTATGTAGACAAGAAAATCTACTAATTTTTGGAAGTGGCATTAAATAATATAGAAGAGAAAAGATGAAAATCAATGAACTATTTCACCTTTATTCTGTTAGTTTAAATAATTGTCTCATTTTGAAGCTTTTCTTGAAAAATTAAGAGTTCAGGCCAAATGTAATATTGCCCACTAATTTTGCAAAGGTGATTTAGAAGTCATTTTTAAGTGCAGTGGTTTCTTTTGACCATTTATTTCCATTTTGATTAGGTAGTTACTTTTGACTAGATAATTATCTAAAATGTTAAGTGATTTCAATAGAAAGGTGATGCTGCTCTTACATATAGCATGCAATTCTATCAATGCTTTTTTCTTCTAAAACGTTTGCAGCCTTTTTGTTGTTTTGTAGGTTTCTTATCTATTCAATCTCTTTGAGCTTCAAAATTATTGTCTTATCTGTCCCCTGTATTTCTTTCATTCTTTTTGTTTGAATAATTGCATGTTTATTGCACTTTAATAGTGTTTAGTTGGACTGTTAAAATCTGCTATTGAAAATTTCTCTAGCCCATTTAACAAGTAAATATTTTAAAAGTCCTGTCTACCATATATGAACTCCCTATTAGCTCTTAAAGGAAATCTTAATTAGGAACTGGAGGCAGATATTGCCAGAAATGGAATATTTGGTTTTGCTAAAAGGAACATCTTTTGACATCACTTTTGAAGCCTGCAGGTGCAGATTTATGTAAATATTAGCACAGTACACATACAGTTTTAATGTAGACCATTGTGCACCCTAATTTTGGGGGCTCTTCATGCACACACACGTGTGAAGCTCCCCTCCCCCCACAGGTTCTGTCGTGACCATAACAAAAATGGTTGCAACTGGTGCACAGGGGTGGGAAAGGCCCCATGGGGAGGGGGTTGATGTATGTGTCAAACTTAGATGGAAGGTTGGAGAAGGCCCGAATCTTTGTTAATAAGTCTTTTGTTAATGTTATACGGGTTACATGTTTGCTCTTTCCATGTGGTTTCATCCCATCTTGCTCCATTAATATTTTATTCTCTGACAACATGCTGGGGAAATCCATGGATTTTGTTTCTTCCCATGCCATCCATCGTTCATTCCCCACAGAAGAGGAGAAATTGTAATTCACAGTGTCATACCTGTGTAAAGTAGTAAACAGGGCTTTAACATTTCAGGGCAGTGAATGTCTGTGTTGCCTACAAATTTAGAAGTGTGCTACTTATTCAATCCTCAGTTGTTATTATATTGCAGAGTAATAGAGCATAATTCGTTCTGGAAACATGCTTGTAATCCAAAGCACTTGTATATCAGAGCAAATTTCCCCATAAGAAATAATCGAAACTCAAACTATTGGTTCCCCAAAAACATTCATATAAAAATGATTGCAATACTATAAAATAAAATAAAATAATAATGAAAATAAAAAATAAAAACAATTTAAATCAAAATATAAATATAAAAAAATGAAACAAACCCCTAACCTGCACTTATGTTTGAAAACTTTTGTGGCTGGTGTGAGGATCCGTGCTGCCTGCCAGCACCCACCAACCAGACGTCCTTCCTTCCTTCCCTCCCAGTGGGAGCAAGCTGGCAAATGGATTCATTGCCTTCTCTTGTTCTCTCCTCTGTCTGCTTTTGAGGCTGCCTGAGACAAACGTTCCAGATAATCACCCACAATCCAATGGGGAGAGAGAAAGAAACACCACTGGCTCACTTGTGATCATGTGACCTGCTCCAGGGCTTGTATTGCAAGACATTGCTCATTGATCAAGGCAAAATTGATCAGAAATGTTTGCTGGTCTTGCAAAACACTCCTAGACCAAGATACTCATAAACCAAGGTTTTACTGTACTTCTGCACATAAAGCCTGTACAATCGGTACCTGGATGATAGGTTTCTCCTAAACAGGTCTATTGGACCTTCCCAGTTTTCAGCTAGGGCCTTGTTGTCTGTACCAGCCTGTACAGAGAACTATCTGGTGGTGCTAACCCTCCATATTTTCTTATAAATGTGCTATTGACAGTGATGTGTTCTCAATGTTCATTAGGAACTGTTGCTTGTTTCCTGGGCTTTTTCCTAATCATAAGCCTTTAATATATATTGTCATATTTTGTAATTTTTCAATGTTTCAGCATATGTTGAATCCTACATGGATTTGTCCATTTTCCTTTACATCTATTCCTGTTGGAGCTTTTCAAGATCACATATGTGGATAGCTACCAGAACAATGCCATACAACATTGGAATCAGTATCTTGCTTTTCTTTTATTTTTAGTAAAGGCAGTGCAGTTGTGCCAAATTCAGTCTCATTATTGTTGGAATTTTGTGCCATTTTGACATGTTTAAAATGAGCAGAAAATTGGTACACTCAGTGATTGAATGAGCCAAATGTTATTGTAACACGTTATGTGTGGAACAATTTCTTTAAAAAAATAAAGTTATAGAAAGGGAGTTGACACTTTTCCCTTTTTTGTACGTTGCATGAATAAATAATTTGGGGAATATCTACTTTGCAGCTATCTTCCCTGTCAGGAGAAATTTAGTGGCTTTGATGTGGACTAATTAAGTTCACATTTCCTGTCGACAACTTGTAGTATGTGAACAAAACATTATGAAAGTCTCTGCTTGCCAGTGAGTTTCTGAAGCTTTGATCTACATTTCCCTTACGTTTCTGCTGGAAAATAAATGCTGGATTGAGTGGTTGCACCAAACTAATTCGGAAGGTTTCCCAAGAGCATACGTTTCTTTTTGCCCTGTCGCTAGGATGAATAAAACTTGCATGCAATATGTGGTCTTTCATTCCAAGTGACATCTTGTCATGACTGGCAGCATTGGATAAAAAAAAAAACACCTTGCACAATGGCAAGTAGGCAAGGCTGCCTAGCTGCTGCATTTTTTCTCAAGCCATGTGTCCCTGAAGATTAGATCAATGCATTACCTAATAGGATGTTTAAAAACATTTTCACGACTTGCTGACACAGGGGAATGATGAGGTAAAGTAATAGATTTTTATACTCTGTCTTAGAACACACCACTGCAGTATTGGCAATCATCATGTTATCTTGTGAAATTGGCTACTGCAGTGGTGCATTGCAGGAAAAGGATAAAATCAGCACACGGAATATAATATGTAAGTGCTTATATCTGTGACTAGAACAGAGTTTTGCAAGGAGAGGAAAGTGCATTCTGAAGTCATTTTCTTCATTGTGTATTGGGAAGAAAGATATTTCATTTTGAGCACACGGGTATAGTTTCTTAGGTGTTATTTAAACAAATTTCCCTACAAGGTTGGTCACCCAGGATTCATACTAAGGTTCTTCATCTTAGCCAGCTCTGATTCAGGTTTAAAACTGTGTTTGTAGATTCTAATGGATTGGAAAAATGCTTGCCCCATTGAGAACTTATTGTGAAATTTGGGCCTCTCTTGAAGATAATTTATTATTCTTCTAAAGGTACATTTGCACTGATGGAAAAAGATATTACAGATAATTGCTCTCCAGCTTCTCTTTTGTTTATCCTATCCCCCCTCCAGTGTTTTAACTCTTGATGATTATATTCTGTGTGAGTAATTAAGCTGTAAAATGTGGCTTCTTTGTGTGTCATTTGCTTTTTATGTGTTGGTACATTTGTTGAACAGTTGATTTCTGTAGAATTCAGTATGAAATTGGAAAGCCCTATTAAGGCAGCTTCCAACTTTGGCCAATGTAACATATTTTCAGGTAAGTGCTGCATAGACTGGTCAGTGTCTGTTTCCACTCTTTTCTTTACACAGTGAAGTTGTTGCCAGCTCCATTCTTGGTACAGACAGCATCCTTCTGGTTGTATACATAGGAACTGTATATGCTATAGAATGGTGGACTTTGGCTTTATCTGTATATTATTCATTTAAAGCAAAAAAAGCACGTGCTCTGCTTATATACTGCCCCATACCACTTCAAGTAATCTCTGGGCGGTTTACAGTTTTTAATTACAGTATGCAGGCTACACATCCCCCCACCACCAGCAGCAACCTGGGTACTCATTTTACCGACCTCGGAAGGATGGAAGGCTGAGTTAACCATGAGCCTGCTACCTGGGATTAAACCCCAGGTCGTGAGTACAGTTTTACCTGCAGTACAGGCATTTAACCACTTTGCAGGGTTAGGGTTAGGGTTAGGTTCCATAGATATCTGGATCTCTCATCTTGCCTGGATTCAGCCTCACACTGTTTACCCTCATCCACCCCAGCACAGCATCCAGGCAGCACTCAAGGCGCCGGATGGCATCATCTGCAGAAGGAGGAAATGAGAAATATTGCTGTGTGTCTTCAGCATATTGATGGTACGCAGCTCCAAACTCCAGAAGCCCTGCCCCAGCGTCTTCATGTATATGTTAAATAGCATTGCCAAGATGATTGATCCCTGAGGGACTCCACAATTAAGAGTCCAAGGGATGGACATCATCTTGCCAAGCTGGACTCCCTGAGTGCAGTTAAGGACCAGAGCCCTGCCAAAGCCAGACCACTGGTCCCCGATCCAGCAAGCTTCCCAGGGAGGATCCTGAGAGATTGAGGCCCCTTATGGCCTCCCCCAGCAGGTCATCATTCAGAATGACCACTGCCATTTCTGTGCCATGGCACAGCCTGAAGCCAGACTGTAATGGATCAAGGGCATTGGTCTCCTCTAGAAGTGCCTGAAGTTTTTCTGCTACCACCCTCCCCGCTAGTTTTCTAAGGAAAGGGATGTTGGCAATGTGCCTATAGATACTGTTGTCTGTCACCAAGTTAGATTTGTTTTTGAAAATGGGCTTAATTATTGTTTCCTTGGAGCAAGAAAAGACCCATTAATAACAACAGTTGCCCATTCCACAATTGCTGGCCTGGCATGTTTTATCAGCCAAATTGGTCAAGGGTCTAGGGACAGCGGTCAAGCACTCTGTCCACCTCTTGTGATGTCACTGGCTGAAATTGAGTTAAAGGCAATGGGCAAGGCAGTGCAGAGGACATCTCAACCGAATCTACAGATGAAAGTTGGTAATCAAGGTCCCGGCAGGTGGCCTCCACTTTAGATTTAAAGAATGCTGTGAATTCAAAACAAAATATATCATTGGGAGGCCTCTCATTGTGATTGTTCCTGGATAAGTTGCGGATGATCCAGAATAATTCGGCTTGGTGGTTTTGAGCTTCATCAGTCCGGTTGATGAAACAGAGCCTTATAGCCTTCCTAACATTAGAAAGGTATAGGCTATATAGGACTTTGGCATCTTTGAGATTATCTTCCATCCAGGCCTGGCACCAAATGGCCTCCAGGCTCCTCTTATTTTGCTTTGTTGCCTGTAGATGATGATTGTACCATACAGTTGGACAGGCTCTGCTGTGGAGGGGACATTTGGGTGCAATAACGTCAATAGCTCTAGTGGTGTCGGAATACCAGTTGTCCACCAGGGCTTCAACAGGAGTGTCATCCAGAATCCCTCCCATGTCTTGGAATCCAGTGGGATCCAGTAGTCTGTGAGGGCAGAATACCTTAAAGGTTCTCATTTCCCTATGGGTACAGAGTGTCCGTGTTAGGCTGCATTTTATCAGGAAGTGATCTGATGATTACAAGGGGCCTGTCATGATGTCAATCACCCTTGGATCACTGTCTCCCAGTCCTGTAGCAAAGACGAGGTGTAGGGTGTGGCCATTCATTCATCTCCAGCACCTCCCATCTCAGTTAAATATTGTTTCTGGATTCTATGGTAGGAACCTCCCTCCCCCCCCCCCGCTTCTCCTATCAGGCTGACATGGGAGCACGCCATCAGTATATGCTATTTAGCAGCACACCAAATGTGCCCATCTCTTCATGTTGCAGATTGTTTAGCTAAAGTCATGGCTGTAGGAGGAGGTATGGATGGTTGTGCTCCTGCAATAAATTAAATGATTCTAAGGCTTGTATTCAAGACCTTCCTTTTGATGGGGAGAGACTGCTCACCATTAAAACAGATGAACCTATTGATGATTTATATAAGAAGAAAACAGCCAAGCACATGAGGATTACTCAGCAATCAGCTCAGCTGTCATCTAGACACTTTAAGCAGCCATAGTGTAGATCCTACTCCTACACAAAAATCAAATCATGATTTGATTGATCTCAGTTCTTGCTAGTTCACTCTTCAGTATTTTAAGAACCAGTCTTAACAGCCAAGATACAGATCTTCCAACTCCAATAAGAAACAGGACAGGAAATCAAAACATCACCTTTGGCTGTATTACTTCAGAGACAGACAGCTTGGACACATTAGACTTACCTTCTTTTCTCCTTCTGTCTGCCAGCTATCGTCTTTTATATCCATCTAGTGTACTATTACTACAGACACTTGGACATTATTTATCATAGAGTTATATGCCATAGAGTTCCAACAACTTCCACAAACAGGTCATCTCCAGTTCAGTCCTCCATCATTGTATGTTCCTGACATGAAACATTTTTATTTGCTGTGGAAATGATATATCTACTTAGTGCTGAGGGAACATGGTGCAATGTGTATTGACTTGACTGTTCATCCAGTGTTAGGTATATGGAGGTCCTTTCAAATTTGGTAGAACTCTGAATTCCTATGTGTTAACTCATGGCTAAATCCAATTCTTGGTCCTAATTGGAGTAGATCCAGTGATTCAGTGAAATGTACATAAGTGGTAACTTCACAGGTCCTGTGTTTCGGTCATTATTCAATCATTATTCATTATTCTAGTTGGAATGAATAGTTGGATTTAGTCCTTGTTTAATTATAATGATTAAAAGTTCTTATCCATTTGTCCTAGTTTGATGAAACAGAAATGTATCTGATCCTGATAGTGTAACTAGAATTCCTCTTCTGTACATTAATTTGGATTGAAAATTGTGCAAGCCAGGCATTCTTTCATCCTTATCTATTGCCAAAGAAACATGTTTCTGTGACCAACATAAAGTATCATGCTCAAAGACCTTGAGTCTCCATTTAATGGCTGTCCTACCCACCCACTCAGCATTCAGAGGTGGTTTGGGGAAGAAGTGTGAGACTGTTAAGTAAAACCAAGCAGGAAAAACTTGAGTTCTTCTGCGACTGGCAACTTCTAAATTATTTATTTACCTGAAAGATGTATCTGTTACTGTAACTTTTCTTTTTGGTTGTCACTTAAGGATAACTCTCACTGGCCACCAAATGGTTGCCTCGACAGATTTTGTGGTACTAACTGTTGTTTTTTTGCCATTGATACATGATTTTCTTGTCAGTGTATTTTATGATGTACTGAGATAGGGTTTGGGAAATGTGTTGTATGAATAGGTAAATATGCTTAGTGCTGTTGACTGTATTTCCCTGGTGGCTAGAGCATTCAGTTGTCTAGCTCTTAAGCAATTTCATATTCATGTTTGAAAATGAAAACAAGAACATTTTAAATATGTTAGAATTAATTAGCTTGATTGTACAGTATATACTATATTTGATACATTATTTGCTCTTAATAATGAACACCCTTTTACATTTCAGGCAAAGTCGTGCATCTGTCATATGTGTGGTGCCCATCTGAACAGACTCCATTCCTGTCTGTACTGTGTCTTCTTTGGCTGTTTTACAAAGAAACACATTCACGAACACGCAAAGGCAAAGCGGCATAACTTAGGTAAGTATTTTTTTCACACTTACAATATTATTATTTATTTACTAATGTGAATTTTTTTACAACTTGGGAGTATTATGTTTATGTCAGATGAATCCAGACTACCAGTCTCTTTTCTGTAGAAAATAGTACATATAATTCATTATTTTTTCTAGTAATCTTACAGTATGAAGTTACTGCTAATCATGACCATGGTTAATTGAGGTTAAGTTGCTAAAATATATATAACCTGAGATTAGCAGAGTACCATAAGACCCAACTGGCTGGTTTCTAGCAGAAGGAACATGGCTTATTCTCTTGGATGTCTTTAGTGTTGGTTTTTCTGATTATTCTAGTTAGAGAGTTTGTCCTTTCATTGATGGAAAATGTTATTGCTTAATTTCACTGGATCATGAATTCAGTTTTGGTATTTATCAAATGGTACAGCTTCTAAAGCGAAATGTCCTGTGATAATTTATCCCGAAGTATACCTGCACATAGTTTCTCGGTGGTAAAGCTAATTCCTTTTACTTCATACAGAAATAAATACGTTTCAGTTTTACCTAGAGAAATTCCCATATTAATGTACATATATTGTAATATATTTTATCTCTGCTATGTTTTGTCTGTCCTACTCATTTGCATGTAGAACCCCCTTTTAGATACTTCTCAGATATTTTAATGGATTTTGATTGTTACGTGTTTACTTTGTTCGTTATAAACTTTCCATCTACTGCCTCATCTTCCCAGCCTTGTCAGATGTTCAGCCTGATAGGATTCAGCAAACAGTATGTCATCTTCTCTTATCAAAGCCTATGCAAATGACTTAGTCTTTAAACAATCATTACATTGATGTATCTCTTGAGAAGTCTTAACTTGAATCAAGGACCTTGAATCGTTGATCCATCAAATCAGACATTTTGCCCATACTACACATAGGCATGCATTTAATCTGTATTCACTTTAATGCTGATTTTCTAAACTCCTGATGGAAATAGCTATATATTTTTAAAAAACAGATTGCCTGAGATGCCCCCACGATATACTTTGCAAATAGTAGAAGTTTCTAAGCTACACCCTCAGTTCAGGGGCATTTATAAAGCCCCACGAACTGAGTGCAAAGCCTATAATGAACTCAACCTTGGGTAGCTTTTCTGCTGGACACTTGCCCATTATTGCTTACCTTAGTCACAGTAATGTTTCTCATGGGTTGTGAGGAAGTTTATTGTAGTGTTCTGGTGGGAAGATAAAAATAAGGGCCATTATTTAATAAGTGGTTTCTTGAAAAATAGCTATTTTCCTACTTTTCCTGCCTTCTTATTTTGTCAGTTCGTAATTCGGTGAATGTATGAATTGGAGAAACCAATCAGTCCCTTTGTATGGCTGTAGAGACTATACATCATTTAAGGGCTTAGTAGAGTATTTAACAGTTTTGATGAATAATACATGGCTTTAATGGGTTTTTTAAAATGGTGAAATTGACCCAATTTGGTTTCTCTCTCTCTCTCTCTCTCCCATGCCCTCCCTCTTCCGTATCCCCATTCCTCCTCTACCTCCTCTGCTCAATTTCATCCATAATAACTACCTCCTCTTCTCAACTTCATTCATAATAATTACCTGTATATACTCGAGTATAAGTCAACCTGAGTATAAGTCAAGGCCCCTAATTTAACCCCCCCAAACTGGGGGAAACTTATTGAGTCAAGTATAAGCCTAGGGTGGGAAATGCAGCAGGGCCTGGCAGCTCCTCCTTTGTGAGCTGGGGGAGTGGTGTGTGATGCTTAAAATGACTTTTAGCCACTGATGCAAGTGCTTGGGTCAGTGGCTAAACATCGCACACCACTCCCCTGTGACGCAGAGGGGGGTCATGAGAAGCTGCACACAATGTTTAAAATGACTTTTAGCCACTGACCCAAGCACTTGCCTCAGTGGCTAAAAGAATTGACCCAAATATAAGTCGAGGGTCCCTTTTTTGAGTCCAAAATTAGGGCTGAAAAACTAGGCTTATACCGTATTTGAGTATATACAGTACCTCGTCTTCTCAATTTTATTCATTCATAGTAGCATGGGTAGCTGATGTGGGCCTTTGGTGTCCGGAGAGCTCAACGATGCGGAATAAACAGTGTCGTGGCTCCTGCTCTCATATTGAAATCCAGGCTGAAATTTTTGCTTGGCTGTATAGATTGGAGGGTGATCTGGGGTAAATTGTTGTGCCCCTCCCTACGATTCCTTCCCTGCACTCCAGGGCTGCCGTGAGAGATAACGACCCATTTATACAGTACTACCTATTCTGAAGTCTCTTTACCAAAAGTAAATGATGAAATTTATTGAAATCAAAATATAATTATCAGTTTATCAGAATTGTTGGGCAAATGTGGATACTGTCCAGGTGTACAACTTTGGAGTGGTGGCAACAACCTGCATTAGTTGTCATTTTTACCTATTGCTACTTTCTATGTGAGTGTGATTTTTAAAACTGGGCCTGCTGTGTCTTTAAGAGCATCATCGTCACCACTGTCTAGAATACCTGAAATGAAATAGGAACCACCCTTCTCTCCCCTCTTGGTTTTGTTTTGTTATTTGCCGCTCTTGCAGAGGGAGAAAAGCCCAAGAGTGGCTCGTGGCTAGGGTTGTATTTTAATGTTTAACTTCCCTTCCAAAGGGTTCACTATCCATTGTCTGATTTCTTGTTAGCTGGTTTTGAATAAGGTGGTTATTAGGAGTAGAGAAAGGAATTAAATGAATGCTGGTAATCACAGAATGGTCTTCAATGAAGGGGAGGGTTAAGACATTCTATTTGATTACTTAATTGCCTTGGGAGACATATCATGGAAAAGTGGGCATCCCAGATTATTCTGTAGGTGATGTAAGACGAAGTAAGGGCAGGCCGGGAAGCAGAAATGGTGCTCGCAAGAATAATGTGAGAATTGAGAAAGAGAGATGGGCATGAAGTGCTGATTCAGCAGATCGTACCAGTTTGTTCAGCAACTGAACGGGTGTTTGGCACTTCAGGGACCCGCCTCTTCTGGGCACGGCACATGTGTGCTAGTTGTATCCAAATCTAGGGGCAGTTTTCTCCGTTTTCAGGCCAAAGAGCCAGTGTTGTGCAAGTCTGTGGCCATGTGGCTGACATGGCTGAACACATTTCTGTGCATGGAGCACTGTTTACCTTCCTGTTTTTTATGGTGGTAACTGTTTATCTACTTGCAATTACATGCTTTTGATCTGCTACGTTGGCAGGAGCTGGGGTTAACAGTGGGAGCTCACTCTGCTGCATGGCACCCGGGAGTCGAACTACCAAGCTGCCGACTTTGCAGCCGACAGTTCCAGTGTTCCAGTCTGCTGAGAAACCCTTTAAATATGTATTTTCTTAAAATAACAAATGAAAATATTCTCCAGCTGTACCTGGGTTGCAACTGCTACTGTATCCATGGAGAAAGCCATATTCATTTTTCTATCCTCTGCCCCCCCTCTCCCAAAACCTAGTTGATAATATGCATATCAGAGAATGAGAAAAATTATTTTGGAAACATTGACTTTTGCTGAACTGATACTAGTCTCCATGGAGACAAGGAAAAACTGAAGCTCCATCCACCAAATAGTATAGCTTTAGTAGTACCGTACAAGCAACTTTTGTACTGAAAAATGAATTATTTTCATCTTCTAGCAAATGAATTCCAAGGGTGAAAGGCTTTCGTGCCATACCCCATGTACAACCTTATATCAAGGGCAGTCTCCCTCTCGCTGCATTTTACCTGTTTCCAGAGGTGGTACATAGTCAGAGATCTCTAAATATCTCCCTTTCCATGTGAGAATAGCTGTAAGCATATTATTTATTTATTTACTGTAGTTAGTTTTCAAAAATATTTTTATCTCCCTTTCTCCTTAAAAGAACCAAAGGCCGCTCAGTTTCTTTTACACATATTAAATTACTCCTGTGTCTATGAATAAAGATTAGACTGCCAAGAGAAAAAGTTTTGCCAGAGTCTTTTGCTATGTAGTCAGGAAAGGAAGGAGTTCAAGCCATTTTCTAAATCATCAACTTGTAAGAACAGAAGAATAGCATATGAAAGAAAACAATCTTGCCACAGCAGACCAGCCATTGATTGATTGATTGATTGATTGATTGATTGATTGATTGATTGATTTATTTATTTATTTATTTATTTATTTATTTATTTATTATCAGAATTTTTTAGCTCCCCCACTACCAAATGGTCTCTGGGCAGCATACAACAGTATATTAAAAACTATAAAACCATCAAAATAACAAGCAGTTTAAAACAATTAATATACAAATAATAAAATCCTGCAGCTTATGTGCCCAACTAAAAGAACATTATCTTATTAAAATGCTGGGTAAACAGGAAACATTGCTACAGTGGATTTCTAGATGCTTTAGACCATTTTGTGATTCTAGTGAGCTCCATCCTATTGCAATGGCACATCTTTGAATTTGCCAAGTTGTTTATGTATAAGGGCTCCATATCGAGTGCAGCTGATCAGGTGACCTCTGTCATTGTTGCTTCTTGAACTGGATTTACTGCGTACTTGCTAAGAATGGGACACAAGCTGACAGAAAAACAGTCCCTAAAAATAAACATGCAGGGAATAAGTGACATGATTACACTGAAAACTGTATTCACTACAATTGCATCAGTTTTCGGAAGTGACAAAATGAAGAGAAGAAAATTTAAAAATGTTCTTGTGAATATATTGATGCCTCTCAAGGATGGTAGGAAGCTGCCTTAGGATAAGTGGCATCATGGATCAGTCTAACTCAGTGCCATTTGCATCTGTCCCTTATTGCTCCAAGGAGTACAGGTTGGCAGGTACTTTTCCTTCTTCTGTGAGATGTCTCTTCAGACTAGGAAAGTGATATAGGAATCATTTCAGTAGAAGTATACTCAGACATGGTAAGATAAATCCTCTTTGTGGAATTCCTTCCAGGAGTGTTTATACTTCAGTTCGTTCTGTGCTTCTGTTTTTTGCACTTAATCGATGCGCTCTAAAATCATTCTTTGAGTGCATGGGTGAAATCAGTATATAATTGACTATGTCAGTGGTTGGATCAATATGGTTTGGGGAAGGCTCCTTTTCTCAATGTCTTGGGGAAAATATGGAATGCCGATGCCATAAACCAGCCTGCTTTTTTGGTAGTGCCTTTTATGAGCAGTAGGTGACACAGAATGACAAACCGTTAGGTCTTCCGAATACTTGCCACACAGAGACCTTGTTCATCTGGGTCCTTGTCTACCTTATATTTGGATTTATTCATTCAAGAAGTTTTTTTCTTTACTTCTGGATTTCATTTTCCAAAGGATTCCCAAAATAATTCACAGAACAAGATGAAAATAAATCCATTCTACCCAAGCATTGATTTCATGTGAACTCTGGGAGGCAGAAACCATAGCATTATAAAAGCTAATTCCATCTAGCAGCAGGATGTTGTTGATTTGAAAATTGCATGCCCTTGCTGCCAGTGCCTACAAATATGCACTATACATTTCACTGTATGTAAAGAAATAACAAATAACGTACAAGTATGTACCTGAGAGAAAAAAGGAGGAATTGGGAAATGTGTAAAGTGATCATTGAACAGGCAGAAGGAGACGTGAAAAATACAGAAGGGTGGAATGGAGACGCAAGGGGCTGTTGGTTGGTTTTCCAAAGGGGCATTGAGAGCATCAAGCTTAGCAACAGTAGTATTGTGAGAAGCCATGCTATTGTTTGCTTGTAGATCTGTTCATGCTTTGTTGCGTGTGCAGTGCAACGCAGAGAGGAAAGTTCTATGACTTGATAGAAGCTGTGTGCCCATAATACAGAACCATGATTGAGGCAGATCACTCTGGTAACATCTGACAGTGTTAGCAGCCTCTGTTCCAAGCAAGGGTAAGTTGGCATGTAATAATCATGTGAACTAAGAGATCAGTAGTATTAATTGCTACAAAATAGACCCTCCTAAGTTGCAGTAAAGGGTGAGTGTTACTATTTTAAATCATTGTCTCTTGTGAAAATTCTTCATTTGAATGGCTTATAATAAAGAGCCATAAATATCCACTTTGGGTACACCATTTCTGTAGTAGTATGTGTGTGTGTGCAACATTTCTAGTACAGAAAGACACTGGTAGCTTTTTAAAAATTTAAACTGCAATTACAAGATTATTTTGCAGAGCATAGTATATACCACAGACTGCTATAATATTTTTTAAGTCAAAAGGCTTTATTTTCAAATAGCATATGCAGATACTTTGTAACATTCAGCCATTGGTCCTCTCACCCTATTGCTATAGCAACAGTTACTTTGTATACAGCTTATATAAGCAAGAACCACCTTCTGTGTAACAGTTAAAATTGGTGCTTGTCATTACATATGACCTCCATGTGTGCATTCTGATTATATCAAGAATGATTGGAACATTGTATTTGTATGGATGAGTTCTATATTCATTTCTGATTTAATATATAATTTCTATTCTTAATTTATCCACCAGCACAGCTGGTATATCTTGACATTTAGAAGCACTAGAGATCCATATATAGACTACACATGATAGTACTTCCTAAGAAGTATTATGCCATAGAGACAAAGCCCATGAAAAGTCATTGGCAGGCGTAATAATCTTCCACAAATATTGGCTGGGTTGGGGAAAAATGACTGCTTGCATATATGTTCCCTAAATACATCAAATTGCCTGCTACCCAAAAATCCTTGTCTGGAAGAAATTTGATATTTCCGCTTATTCAGGCTCATGATTGACTCAGCCTTCCATCCTTACGAGGACAGTAAAATGAGTACCCAGCCTGCTGGGGAGGATGCAATGTGTAGCCTGCATAAGTAACTGTAAACCACCCAGAGACTGCTTGAAATGGTATGGGGCAGTATATAAGCATAACACTTTGCTTTGCTGTTATAATTGTAGCTCACAGTAAGATTTCAAACTAAGTAGAAAAATGGAAAATATCACCTGCAGTTAATCTTTCTTGAGTGTCTTCAGCTCAGCAAGTTAGGTCTCTGGCTGTGGAACCAGATGTTGGGAATTCAATTCCACACTGTGTCCAGTTCTGTGCGCCTCAATTTGAAAAGGATGTTGACAACCTCGAGCGGGTGCAGAGGAAGGCAAACAGGATGATTGAAGGTCTGGAGGAAATGTCTTATGAGGAGCGGCTGAGGGAACTGGGAATGTTTAGCCTTTCAAAAAGAAGGCTGAGAGGGGATATGATAGCTATGTTTAAATGTTTGAAAGGATGTCATATTGAAGAGGGAACAGGTTTGTTTTCCATGGCTTCAGAGACTAGGACTCGGGACAGTGGTTTCAAACTACAGGAAAAGAGATTCCATTTGAACATTAGGAAGAACTTCATGACGGTTAGAGCTGTTTGGCAGTAGAATGCACTGACACAGAGGGTGGTGGAGTCTCCTTTTTTCGAGGTTTTTAAGCAGATGCTAGATGGCCATCTGTCAGAAATACTGTGATGGGGGTTCCTGCATAGCAGGGGGTTGGACTGGATGGCCCTTGAGGTCTCTTCCAACTCTATGATTCTTTGATTCACTGTGCTTTCCAGGTGAAGAGCCAGCTTGACCGTAACCTTGTATTTATAAAGGTCAGGGTCAAGAGACTTGATCCTGATCTCCCCAATCCAGCTTTAAAAATATGCAAAAGACTTGGTGTGGTAAAGAATTAATCAGTAGGTTCTGCTTGTAAACAACATAGGTATGGTAGTTTGCATGTGATTTTATAAAAGATCCCAGTTTTCAAAGGAATGGAATGGAATGATAGTTTATGAGGTAGAGACACGATGCTAGTCTTCAATTTTTTAGACATCGCACAGCTGCTTCTCTTTTCAATGGATTAATCCTGTTTGGTCTTGCAGAAGTAGATGTGTCCACACATATAGTACTGTGTTTATGCATGATTATATACTATATAGAGACCACAAATACAGATAATCTAGAACAGCAGTTCCCAACCTTGGATAACCCAGATGTTCTTGGACTGCAATTCCCACCCAGCACATCTAGCGGTGAAGACCTCTGGGAGTTGCAGTCCAAAAACAGCTGGGTTATCCACAGTTGGGAATGACAAATCGAGAAGACTCTCAGATGGATTCAGTAGCAGGCTGCCCATGGATTGATGTAGGGAAATGGGGAGGAGGCAGGAAATGGCTAGGTGACTCACAATCTACAGAGAGGCTGTAACATATTTCCTGTATGTGCAGCCTGGAAGAAATGTGTTCTGGTTGCCTTTGGGTTGTAGGTTTTCATCTGTTTTGATCTAAGAACCAATATTCGGTAATAAACGTTTGCCACCATGGTTTTAGTATGCATTGCTATAACTGATCGTCCTAATTCAGTTTTCTGTAACATTAATTAAATGTCTCTTCAGTTTGCAACATATGTTGTTTTCTGTATTCTCGTTCCCTCTCATTTTTCCTTAAGCCTGGCAGTATTTAAAATTAGAGAGGAAGAATTTGCATAATGTTGGTTGTGTTCGGTTAAGAGTCCATGGTAATACATTTAACTGCCAAGCAAAACTAAACTGTCTTTTAAATGTTGTTTGATTCATTTGAGTAAGATGCTTAGCAGTAGAGAGATGACCTCTTAAAATCTGTGATGCCATGCAATGAATGCATATTGGTATTTTTATGCTTCCTGCAGAACATATAGAAAGGTAGTACAATACAGTAGTAAGAAAACCCAAGTCTTTATTTTAAATTCTTTGTGCTTCTTCTCGCCCCTTCCCCGCTTCTGTTTCTACAGCTATAGACCTTTTGTATGGGGGTATATACTGCTTTATCTGTCAAGATTACATATACGACAAAGATATGGAGCAAATTGCCAAAGAAGAACAAAGGAAAGCTTGGAAGCTACAAGGTTTGGTTTTCTTTACATATCTGCCTGAAAGAATGTTCACTTTCCTTTTTAGTCATATCTGGCCCTCCCAACCATCAAAGGTAGAAAACACTTTCTTTGGGACACCAATGCAGAATGTGGGAGATATGAATATATATATATATAAATGATCTGTCTTTTGAGGTTAGGTTGTTTTAGTATGCACACCTCACTCCAATCTTGCCAAACAGAATTTTAAAGATAACTTAAAAAAAAAAACCAAACACATTCCCTCTTGTGCTTATTCAAAGTTAGCAATAAAACACAATAAATCTGTCCTTTTGAGCACCGTAGTCAAGATGCCTGTATCTTCATAACAACTGCCACTGTTTCCTTGTGCATTTATCTCATAGAAATATGCAAGCTTTCTTAGCCCATGTTCTTGTTGGCACATACAGTATGTATACCTGTAGATATTGACACACAAATATGTGTACACACATTTGTTTTATTATTCAGTTTGCTTTCCCTAATTTTTTTCTTTTTTAGCCTTCACCCCAACAATGGTTTCTCACTACCAGTGTACAATGACAGGTAAGAAGTGTGGGCTGGTGACGCATTTCACTAACAAGCGTCCCTTTGCTGATTATCTCCCATGTTTAGTAGACAAGAATTTTGGTGTACAATGGCACCTGTGTACTGTTTTCCTTTTATACAGAATGTATATTGGGGGGGTCATGAGGTGATAAACTATGCAATACTTTCTCCTGGCTGAGCTACTCCAAATTATTACCCACTTCCTGTTTTTTGTCAGAAGGGACAAGCAGAGAGTATTTTAGTTAACTTGAGGGATTTTGAAGGAACCTCTGCCTAAATCTGTATTTAGCTAAATCAGTATTTTTTTTTCCTTAAAAGTAAAGCATCATATAACACTTTCTTTCCCAAGATTAACATTGCATTGGACTGTTAGATCCTCAATTTTGGAACATTGATTTTGAAGTAGTTCAGTCAGAGAAATGGGAAGGTGAAAATGGTTCCATAAAAAGTTTTTCATCAAACACATTTGAAGGAAAGGCTGGCAGAAAAAAAAAGGTTAATGTAAAGATTTGGGAATGCCTTTTTTAAACCCTGGCCTAACTCCAGTTGCTAGCCATGCTTCAAATAGACCGGTTGAATTAGTGGGATATGTACAGGTTTGGGCTTACTGTTGAGTAGACCTATGTAATGTGGGACTAGCAGCTGGATTAGTGGTCGTGTTTTGTTCAGCAATTGAATAACCTCTTAAACATGTTGAAATGTGCTCATGTTTTAGCCTGAGAGGTAATTAATCTGAAAAAGCAAAACAGCTGCACTGGAGATAAACTGTAGACTTGTCACTGGGAATGGCTGGCATAGTTGTAAGCATTTATTTTCCATTGAAATCTGTGAAACTTGAATTTCTGGGATGTAGGGTTTTTTTTTTAAGTTTTCTGATGTCCTTATCAGGTACCACCTTTCCTTTCCAGTATGAAGGGGGAAGAATTGAGGGGCATTCTAATTAGGGAATCTTGATTTCTTTGGGAACATCAGAATGATTTAATCTGTATTAATTATTAGCTCCAAGATAACTGCTCCAGTACTCCCCCCACCCAAAAAAAAAATTGAAATAATTTAACGGTGAAGAGTAGGAATGGTGAGACTCTTCGTTGAGATTTCAACTCTTACCACAAAACTGTTCATTTCCTGCAATTTCTGAGGTTAAGTTTCCTTGTCTGCAACCTGGGATAATACGCTGAACTGTAACCTGGGATATTACACGTAAAGGTTATTGAAATAACGACAAACATTGCGACTGCCTTAATACCAAATTAGATTATTTATCATCTCACTCAGAATTGCTCACACTTATTCTCTGCTCTTATATCTTTTTAACGGAAGATTCCATGTTTCAGCCCAAAGTTCCAGCCTTTTACGATGAGTGTAGTCACATCTTTACCCTCAGAGCTGAGGATATGATACACAGGTTCTGTGTGGAGTAACTCTTCTAGTACACATTGTCTTGTGAGCAGATTGTGGAAAAGTAACTTTTTAAGATTATAAACATTCTGACTCCCTAGTGCAGTGATGGCGAACCTTTTAGAGACCAACTGCCCAAACTGCAATTCAAAACCCACTAATTTTTTTTTGCAAAGTGCCAATACAGTAATTTAACCTGTATACAAGTGGCTATGAAGGGGCAATGTCAGGTGCCCACAGAAAGGGCTCCGAGGGCCACCTTTGGCACCCGTGCCATAGGTTCGCCATCACTGCCCTAGCGGGATTACAGGTTACATCACAAGAGCAACTTTTCAAGATTTAACAGGGAGATTGTTAGGCAGAAGATTTGGCACAAGTTCAATTGTGTATCCAAAGAGTGGGCTTTTCCTCACTGTGGAGGGAGAAAAGAAGTTGTAAAAGGGCTTCCATCCTTGGAAGGCATGTTGTCCCTGTTATCAGTATACTTATTGGTCTCTGTCCAAAGCATTCATAATTTGGTGGAGGATATTGAGTTGGAAATATTCTTCTAGGCCAGCCATTCCAAGGTTGACCATCTGTGTGAGACTCTGCTTTTAATATTGTTGCCTGATACCGCAGAGCATTTTTTTTTATCCATGTCATTCCTGGATACCTGGATAGGAAATCAGTTGAAAAGACACCTGGACAATTGCTGAACTCAAGGGAACAGCATCCGAAGTAATTTGAGCACTGTGCCCATTTTGGCCACCATTTTTCCAAATAAATTGAGTCATTATAAGCCTGGACGTTTGGTTTACATTCTAAAGTTTGATTCAGGTCCCCCCCCCCGAGAAAATATAGAGCACCCTTCACCAACGGGGTATCTCTCTCCTCAGCCCCTCTGCAGCTGGTTCTTTCTAGCACACCTGGAATGCACCAGGTTAGGTAAAATGGAGCTACCGGAGAATGTGTAAGCTGTTTTGCTCTGAATGTTTATACACAAATTTAACTGTGTGTGTTTATTATTTGCTACTTAAGGGACAACTGCATGTCATCCTTTCAGCCATGCTATAGGAATCATGTTTGCATTTATTGGGTGCTAAGCTAACCCTCAGTTGTGTGTGCATAATGAACAACATGCGCCACCTCTAATGTGTGCTTCCTGTATACATGTTGTATATTTGTTCATAGCTCTAGTCTCTTGAGATTAATTGTAATCCGAGCATCTTGACTGGTTGTACCTAGTCAAATTTCTGCATGTCAGCATTAACCTCATCTTAGATTTATATAGCTATAACCACATAGCATTTTTTGTTATGCTCCTTTTTGTAAATGGCATATTGTTAGTGTACATGTAAAGAATTGATAATTAGATGTATAAAGTTATAATTCTGTTAAAGCAGCAAGTAATTTGTAGGAGCAAGTGAGCTCCCGTACTCCACATGATACAGGTCCAAGCACAATCAGAAAACCTTCACTGATGACACTCAAATGAAGTTTCTGACAAAACAGTTATGGTACATAAATGTTTCTTTGTAGCTATCTCTAAATCGTAGCTGCAAATGCAGACCATACCAAAGCAAAGGTCAAGATAAAAAAATATAAATGAAAAACACATACATGCACGCTATAAACAGAATAATCTTTTTTTGAGTTAAAATATGTTGGTTGAAGGACACTTGAAGGTTACTTTTGAAGGGGACATCAAAGAGCTGGTAGTGCATAATGTGCATAATTCTTGAATTCGTTGAATACCCGCTTTTCTCTGGTTTTTGAATAATGCTGTATTTGGTCACTTGTTTTCTCTGTAGTGCCCAGTTAACTTCACTTGACTTTTAAAGCTAAGTTTTACAGCAAGCCTTTTTGTAACACCCAAAGTCTCTTTATGAAGAGCAACAGCTACTGTTGTGCAGTAATCTCATGTATCTCCATTGAATCATTTCTGAGATAGTTATTAGTTCCTGCCACTGCAACGTTATTGCACAATTCAGTGCAATCTTTTATCTGTCATTTTTTGAATACATTCCATTGGACCCAATGGGTCTTCTATCTAAGTAGCCATGTCCATGGTTCAGTCAGAAGATTTTGATGCACACTAGGTTCCTCCATCTGATACAGGGATGGGACGTGTTTGACCCTCCAGGTACCCTGTTTCCCCGAAAACAGGACATCCCCTGAAAATAAGACCTACTTACAGTTTTGCCCCACACTGGAATATAAGGCATTTTTATTTATTTATTTTATTTATTTATTATTGTATTTGTACCCCGCTTATCTTCCATGCGGAACTCTAAGCGGCTCACACAGGGCGAACAGGCGCCAATAAACACAAAACAATAATTATATAATATACAACAAAGAAAAAAGAAAGATTAAAACAGTTAAAACCCGGTGCATCCAAAAACCAGCAGTAAAATAGCTATCAAGCCAAGCGACTAACTAACAACATAGCCCTACGATACACACAAACATGGTCGCTTGGAAGTTAGAGATGGCGGGACCTAAAAAAAAAATCCCCCGAAAATAAGCCCCCCATAATAACATAACAATAAATGTGTACCATATTTTTCTTCATGGAAAAATAAGACATCCCCTGAAAATAAGACCTAGCGCATCTTTGGGAGCAAAAATTAATATAAGACACTGGTACTGTTAGACTACAACTCCTCACCACTGGCTATGCTGACTGTGAAGAGACACACGTCTCTCTCTCCCCCCCATCTGATCCGCCTTGCTAACATCTTCTCTGATGATCCATGTTTTACTGTCTTTAGTAATTTCTCCCACCCTTCACCCACTGTTGCTTTGCTTGAATGATTTTCAGCTGTTGCTGCTGACATCTGGGTACTATAGGCTGTAGGTTTTGGTGATTCTTGTTGGTAGTAGCTTGAGACATTAAAATCAGTGCATTGAACTCTTTTCCAAGTGCATACAGCTTAACTGGAGCCTATGGCCTGAATTAAAAAGAGCCGTTTGGATTTACCTAAGGGGTTTACAGTAGCCCACTGGAATCGTTTGATCTCCCCTCCCCTTTTGTATAGTCAATCCACCAAAATATCTTTTGAAACTTTGCTAATACTTTACACTGTGTCTCTGCATATAAGAGGTGGTTCTATGAGTAAGACAAATCTAAAGCTATTTTGGATACAAATAACTCAATTTTGATTCCTTGCCTCTTGAGCTATATATCCTATGATTTGAGTCTGCAGTGACAGCTTTATGGGAATGTGGGATTTTACATGAGTACATCCTGGAGTATGTGATTGAGGAAATACATAGTTAGATATCATTTGTTATATATCTGATTCTGTACTGTATTTCTTAAAAATAGTCACGCAGCTGTCTAATAAGTTGGATTTCCGCCTTGTTTGTTGTTTTCTTTCTCCCTTTCCTTTTTATTGAATGATGCATTGGATGATCTTAGCACAGTGGGCTGTATCTCAGCTGTCTGTTTACATTCAAGATGTAGCTGTGCTTGCAGTATGACCTCTCTGAACCCAGAGAGAATGGGGGATGCTTGAAACAAATTCCTTCATGAAGGGCAACCTGCTATTGTGCTTTTAATTGAAGGATCCCACCCCCTTTCCATGATTGGGTGTGGGCAGAAGAGAGAGAACTGTTACTTGGAAACAGGAATTCTATAGAAATAGCTGCTTTTGTGTTGAGCACATGTTTATGGGAACATATTGTGAAGGTCAGTTGCTGCCTCTCTGACCTAGAGAGAAAAGCGGGGTGACACGCAAAGGAAATCCAACTTAATGGACAGTGCCGTTTACATGACAAAGTCTCCTCCAGGCTCTTTTCAGCCAGCAGCCCCCCTGAAATACATATGTATATGTCTCCTAATTATCCAGGTATTGGAGAGAAGTATTCAACATGGGAGCCAACCAAACGTGAGCTAGAGCTGCTTCGACACAACCCCAAGCGGAGAAAAATAACTACAAACTGTACTATAGGTAAGACGGGACTGGTAGTTTCCATACTGTTCCATGATCTATCTGAAGTGATGACCACACACACACACACACACACACACACACACACACACACACACACACACACACACATTTTTACTTGCCACGTTTGATTGCATTGATTTCAACCAGGTAAGCAAAGGCAATGGTTCTTCTGCAGAAGTCTTTAAAGGATGAAACTTGAGAGCTATTTATGCTAATTGTACACTAATTGTCAGGAGCAAAATATTACTACGGCCACTAATGCCTGGAGATGCAGTGACCCTGGGATCAGACATCCAAAGCACAAAGGGTCTTGCTTCCTTTGCTGCACTGCCAGTCTCCATGTTATCTTCTGCCAAGACCGATTGCGCGACCAAGTTGGAGCAGACTGCAGTTTGCTTGCAAAAATGGAACAAGCACATGTCATCATATTTTTCTTCAGCTTTTGATTTACTTTCAAAAGGAAACCATTGGGACTTGTTTGTTTCTTCGTAGATCGTGTCATTTGGCAGTTCATTCTTTCATTTACTTGGTGTGCTGTAAAAGAGAACTAATTTGAAGTGCAGGTGTATTCGGGAAAAGAGGATTTGCAACCAAGGTTAATTCTAGCTCTTTTTAGGTGATAGATAATTTATCTGCCAGTCACTTGAGCCCCTACGTAGAAAAGGCCATAACTGGATAGAACCCAATCTTCATTATGGCATCCTCACTATAACTGTGTCCTGTCCTTGATCCAGAATGAATGACATAAGGGGGTAACATTGCGTTAGCATGAACATTTGCCAGAGTTGTAAGGTGTTTATTAGCATTAGGGTTTTTATTTTATTTTTTTCCGTAGTCTTGCCCTGTTTTGATGAAAGTATCCCATTTTAAAAAAGAAAAAATGAGCTCAGTCATTTTCGGAATGCTTGTGTCCAGACCTCTTATCTGTGTGTACAGGGGTGCACACCAAATTCCAAGATAGGATTAGTTTCTTACAAGAGTTGGCATGTCCCTTCCTTCTCAACCAATATCTGGGACAATTCAGTGGTTCTGCCTTTGAGTCCACCACTGATTTACATTGGATTTGTGGGCTGCTTGAGCTTTACAGCTGGGTAATGGACTTTGGAAAGAATGGGTCTTGGAAAGAGTTGCTGTTATCTTAACATTTTACAGGGTGTGTGGCTTTATTTTTCTTTCTAACCTACTGACCCTTACATGCAACAAGCTATGTTGTGAGAAACTGCATACAAGAATCTATACACATTTATCCGTATAATTCATATTGGGTTGTGGTGAGAAGACAGCAAGAATGAAAGCTTTCTCACACAATCCTGAGCACAAAATCAGTTGGCTGTTATTTTAATGCAGGTGACGTGTCTGTTCCTTTCTGTTCTCACCCTACACTCTCCGTGTTTCAGTTTTGTGTTTTCTCGTGGATTTTAGCTCTCTTCATTAAATAAGTTTCCAAGTATAACATACTGCTTGTATTTTGTTATTCCTCCTACGTATTTCTTATTCTTGGGATATGAAATAACCTGTTTTAAGTCAGTATTTTGGTGGTGTTACAGATTTCCCTCTATCTTTCCTTTTCTCTCCCCATTTAATATATTGGCATTTCTTGTTACTTTTAATTTTTTAAATCTCCCTAAATGACACCGTTCCATCTTCAGCTTGACAAATTGTGCATAATTCAGACCGATGAAGCTGTTTGGATGAACAGCGAAACGTTTCTGTCTCTCAAAAAGAAGTCCAGTAGCCATGACTCAACTTCCAGATAATGCTTTAAAGTTTAACTATTTAATTTTTAAGCTGTTCTTTGCAATCTTTTTCATCTTCTTCCTTTTTTTCCTTTGAGCCTTGTTTGTTCCTTCATCTTGTTCATTCTGCTTTTCACTTGCACCATATTCTGTTTGGTCTTGTCTCCCAATCCTCAACCTCCCTTTTGTCATTCTTGTCCATCTTTCATTTATTTCAACCAGATGGTTTGTTGTTGTTTCTGCAATCTAAGATTTCTTCATTTATTTCTTGACAAAAGATACTGGGAGGAGAAAAAAAAACAGGGAAGGGTGAAAATTATTGTCTTTGTAAACTGATTGGACCTATTGTGACCTGTGTTGTTAACCTCTCCTTGTGGAGCTGATCTACTCCCTCCCTCCTTCCAAAGGAGAAAAGCAAAGTGTCCCAGCAACTTCTCATACATTGTCACTTTTGGTTAGCCCCTCTTAACTCTTTGTATGGTGCTTAGTTGTTGGTGCTATATTAATAATGAGTTTGGTGCTTTATTAATAATAATACATGCTGTAAGTATATAATAAGATGTGAATATAAAATAAAGGTGTCTCTCAAAATCATAATTATCATAGCCAATCTCTGTTGTGTGCAATTGTAGTGACACAGCTGGCTTGTTGTGTCATGTGAGAATACACCACCCAAGGTTATCAGAAAGCAGCTCTTTTCCAGATCTGGGCTGAAGGCGTGAGAGGCATTCCAAGCAACGGTAATGCTCTTGAGTCTTGCTCTAGAACTCGAGTGCATAAATAACATAGTTTGGGTTTGTGCATCTGCGTTGCCACTTTCCAGAAGCATATTGAAAATCTAGAATGAGAAGTGGTGAAGAAGAATGCTTACAAATCTTTAACAGCACTTGGAGGCTTGCTGGTGGGGTTGGGTGGGTGGGGGTCATATATTACTGACATGCAGTGTTATGCTTGGGCCTGAAAACAACAGAAGATCTCTGGTGACCATTAGGCAAGGGCTGTTATCTTCATATTGTATTTACTGATGTCATCAGGATAACCTAGCCATGAGCCAATTCGCTAGGTGAATACTGGAGGACAATTTTGTATCTGCAAGTTGAAGGTGTTGCAGGACTTCTCAACAATCAGACATAGACTGTATATCAAATGGTCACTATGTATCCTCTCCCCCTCTTTTTACATACACAGGCATACCTCAGTTTGCAAAAATGCATTCTCTGGGATGTTTCATATTGCGAAAAATTCGTAAACTGGAAACGCACGGGAGCGCAATGCATCCTGGGTACTTTTTTCACAAGGCATTATGAAAACAAATTGTAAACCGGGGTATCATGAAAGAAACCTCATAAACCAAGGCATTATTTTTCAATGGTTTTCCTTTCATGAACTAAAACTGTTACCGGAGGTGTTCGTAAACAGAGGTATGCCTGTATTGATATATTTGTATGCTTGGGGGTTTTGTTTGTTTGTTTGTTGTAGTATCCCTTTCAGAGCAAACATTTGATGTCATTAATGTTCTTGCACCACAGTGTTTGGGTAGTAGCTGGAGGTAGCTGGGAGGTTCTGAAGAGCAGTAGATGGAGAAATGACTGATCTTTTTACTTAATTAAGCACATTTTAATACGTTTTCTACTGAGCCTTCAATTTGTCTCTGTATGAACATTTAAAGAGGACTGAAAAGTGAAATTCCTTTGTCTTAAGTGGACTTGTCCACAAAAGCTCATATTAAAATATATATATATATAAGTGCTAGTCTTTAAGATACCACCATGTTTTTCTCCTTTTTTCTTTCTTTTTACTTTGATTTTGTTCTCCCTTATAGTGCTTGCATAGTCTAACATGGCTACCCTTTCCACAGGTAAAATCCCCAGGCTATTTATTGGTTTACACCTACATCTTTCTCATCTGACAGAGAGAATGTGCAATTGGTTCCACCAGAGGATTTTAGGCTCTTCGTTAGAATGTTGTGCTTCAGCCACAGCATTTCGACCTACCCAAGCGGATCAGTGTATACCTGCTTCCAGTTCTTTCTTCAGTTGTGTGGTCTCCCCTCACCCCAATTTATATGCACTGGAATTCTAAATCTGAAATGAGTTCTGCAGTATTTATATACACCCTGTTTTTCAAATTTGCTGTTGATTATTAAGACATAATTTTTTGCAGTAGATATTAAGGAGTCATTAAAAATTGGTTGAAAATGATTAAATAGAAACACTCCACCACACCCTGATAAAAATCAGTTCCTAGGCACTGTTTCTAGGTTACCAGAAAAGCCTTTGAAATTCTAGGTTACCAGCAGAAAGGCCTATCGTGGCATTACTGAATTTTTTTGGCTTTGTTTTTTGATAAAAAATATTGTTAGTAAAATGCTTTTGTGATGTATCATTTAGTAAAACCTGGAACCATAGTTTGTAAGTGCCAAAGCTAAACAAAATTATTGTTGTGCTGGACAAATACAGAACATTCTGCCGTCCTGCCTTACATACTGCTTTTCTGTACAGTATGTCTGATCTTAGGATATTATGTCTCTCCATAATAATAATGATACTTGTATCATTGTTGTGGTATGTCTTACATGGTTGGATTGATTGCTTTGAACTATTTTCAGAAACAACAAATGAATTGGTAGGTACATGCCATTAGTGAGACTGCTGATTATGTGGGTGATACGTTCAGATTCTGAGATGCCACTTCGCCTGATTGTCCACATTTGCAGGGTGCAGGCTGATGTTTTTGATGTCTCAGGGTATGGCGATCTGGATCAGGATTGATTTGATTCATGCAGGATAAGGCATACAGTAGAAACATGCCATGCCGTGCCCTGGTTCAGCAGCTACAACATGTCTATGGAATCTACTTGGTTGGGAACAACGGCAGGGAACAGCTGTTTCTCTCCCATCACACTTGTGGCAAAGTGCAGTATGTGCCACAGTGCTGGCTTGGACAAGGCCCTTGTACTGCTAGGCCTGTTGCGAGTATGGACAGAAAAAAAAGAGAGATATGGTCTCATGGGCTTCTGAAGAGTGGATGGGGGACCTTTTCTTGCCTGCTTGCATCTGAAACCTGCAGTTCACTGAGAGCCTGTGGTAAAAGAGCCGTACAGTTTTACCTTGTTCTTTGTTTACATTTGTATAGGGAACAGGTTGTATATTAAATCTGGTTTTCTGAGTTAAGATTGAATGAACTCCACCTTAAGGGTTCATATTTGGCCACTCAGTGCAGTAACAAAATATGTCACCACTTGTTTAGAGACTCTAAAACGACTTTTGCTCATTTGACTCGGATTAATTCCTCGCATCGACTTCAAGATCCAATTATTCCGTGGTGGCCTGTTAGACTAACAGCACACTCAGGTTGAGAACACTGGTTATCTTTTGGCTGGGTCATTTCTGAATTTTTCTAAAGTAAATGCAATTTATTACATTAATTAATTAATTTAATTTTTATAAGTGATGAAGATGAAAACATGATGGGAATTTCCAGTAGTAGTGATGTAATTGGGAGTAAGGCGGATTCCCTCAATATCTTGAAGTTTTGGGTTGTTGTTGTTGTTGTGTTTATTCAGTTTGCTCTCTCTTCTCTCCCTCACTTCCTCCCAGGCCTCATAAGATCAGTACTCCTGAACAGACTGAGGTATTAGCTAGGGATCAGCTTGCCTCTCATTAGCATATGAAGTGACTTTGTGGCTGAAGACTGCACTGCATTAACAATAGGCAGCATTAGGTTCCCAAAGCACATGAGTAATTAGCTACAGCCACCTGGGATTCCCATTTGCAGGGTTGCTTGTGTGTCTCTCCTCATTCCCCACCAGCCAGTGGGAGAACCTCTTTTTTTTTTAAATTTAAAAAAAAAGGGGGGAAGGGAGTGGAAATCCTTTTCAGTTAAAAAAAAAAAATGGGTGGTGGGGGAGTTGCTACAGACAATGGCAGCACAACAGTGGCAGGTGGCTTTTGCAGCTGTGTGACACTCGGCAGCAGGACCTGGGAGCGTGAAGCATGAGAGGAATAAATATTCCAATAGTTCTTCAGTGCAAAGGTGGTGTGCGGAGGGAGCGTGTGCAGAACACTCGCCTGGAAATTACTTCTAGTTCTCTAGGCAGCAACCAGAAACGTTGCTTAATCCTCTAGCATTGCATAAAGTATGCATGAGCTTCTGTGCACAAGGGTCTAACTAGAGATGATGGGGAGATGTTGAAGGCTGCATGAATCGTTTAAGGCCTACTTTTTTTAAAGCAGGGAATGCGCTGCTTTGAGGTGGGGATGTCTGCTCTCTTGGTATTTTCATGACTAGCTCTGATGATAAACCACAGCAGGGAACTGTTAGTTCTATGTTGAATTTAATGGGGGAGGCACATGAGGAGTGATATGTAGTAGCTTTGAAAGACATTGGTCAAAGCAAATTTCTTTTCTTCCACCTCTCCTGTAATAAACAGGGTAAGTTTTAAATGGTATCAACTATTGCATCTGTAGTTTTCAAAATTCTGCAATATAGCTTCTTAGTTGGAAAAATGAATGCATAGTGCTCATCTAATTAAATATTTACCAACTATTTGTCCTGCTTTCAGTTTATTATGTCATTATTGTAACATTTATTCTTTCAAAATATTTGTCTCTCTGCAAATGATGCTGAAGACAGATTTTCCCTGGCTTAACTGCATTCTAATTCATTTTTCATGAAAACAAATGGAACACTTTGCATAAGAGATTTCAGAGCAATATTAGCAAAATTGCCTCTTCATGTGAGAAAATGTGATTGTGTCACATTGTGAACATCTACTTCTTAAGCCCTGCGGTGAAGTAAACCAATATATAATTATAGTCAATCCAAGTAGGAACCGTTTATCAATAAAAGATAGATTCAGTAAGATTAGGCATGAAAATGGATTGTTGTGGTTTTTCCTAGACACAAAGATCCTGGTGGTTTGCTGCAGTTGCCTTCTGATTTGCAAAAGGTAGAATCTGGGCCACAGTTAGCACGTGGTTTTCTACTTTTACTTACCAGTGTCATCACTCTCTCTAATACTTGGGCCTTTCCTTGTCATCTTTAATTAATACAGTAATAATGAGATGATTTGAAACCTTGATGTGTATCTTTTCCTCCCCCATCCCCCCCAAAAGGCATGTGTATAAACTTCCAGAAAGCTTTTCTGAAAGCAGACTGCAGCGGGAGGCTCAATTGTACGTACCAGCCATCTGTGAGAGAAGAATCACGCAGCTGCTTCCAAGCTCTAAGAGGTTTGTTGCTTCTAGAAATCTGTGGACAATGCTAAATTTTAGTCAAATCAAAGCTCCCAGATTTGCTGCCTAATGGGATGTGTCTAATCTGGTGATTTGGATGCAGTTCACTTAGGTTCTCTATTTCTAATGACGTTCATATGTCTGGTGTGATCATGCGCCTTCATGATGTGATTTAGAGATTCCTGTCTAGGACAGGGCTGTTCAACTTTGAACAGGCCAAGGTCTACTTTTTCCGGCCCAAAGTGTCTGAGGGATACTACCCTAAAACCTCTACTTACGAATTTTATCTGTTCCGAGCCCATGCTCATAAGTAAAAACTTTTGTAAGTAGAGCAGCGCCTTCCCATAGGAATGCATTGAAAACCAATTAATCTGTTCTGGAGGGAACAGATTTCAATGCGCCATGGCCCTTGAACTGCCCTGCTCGGCTGAGACAGTGGGCTGGCAGACCCAGAACTTTGGTGGGAAAGTGGTGGTCCTTGGGATGGGGGAGGGAGGGGTGGAGAACTTATTCCCTCACTTCTTTATTTGATGACTGGCGGGCTACTTTTGAACCCTTTGTGGGCTACCAGTAGCCCGTGGTCTACCTGTTGGGCAGGCCTGTTCTATAATATGGAATTCCGGACTGTGTGGTAAATAAAAGACAAAATGCACGTTAGTGTTATTTATCCTTGTGTTCATTCTTGGCTTCGTGTTCTCATACCTACTTTGCAAGTTTGTTTTATCAGATTCGGTTTAGGGATACAAAATACACTCAAAACATTTGTTGTTTATATCTGAGTCAGCGGAGTTGCACTTCATATGCATGGTCCTTGTGGAAGTCCCATTTTTTTAAAATAGAAGACTTAATGAATGAGTCAGATTTTATTTTATTAACTGTAGTTTGGCTTTTTCATTTCATACAATATGAGCAGTTTTGGCTTTAATTTCTCATTTCTGAGAGTTGAACACATGGAACATCATCATCATCATCAGAGATCTTTTTTTTGACAATCAACATTTTGGCTTTCTCTATCCTGTCCTTTAGCCCTCCACACCCAGCCAGCTGACTTCCCAGTGATGTAAGGAGTTGCACAGGTGCCTTGGAACCTTTGGGGGAGAAATCAGGAATGTTTAATCTCTGTAAAATTGTTACCGATTTTATCAGACTTACACTGCATAAATTAAATCAGCAAGATTTCACCCAGTAATTTTCTCTTTCATAGCTTAGGTTGACTCTGCATTGGTTTGTGTTTCTATAGGTTTTCTGTACAGCATGGTTAACAGTCTTGACTGAAGTCTGCCTTAATACTTAAAAAAATTAAACCTCTTTCAGGAGTTGTTTTGCCTTGTACCTTAAAGGAATCAAGTAGTTGATTAAGGCTGGTAGTGTTCTTTAATTTTCGGGTGGCTAATCTCAGTCAGTGAAATCCTGTCCTTCAAAGCAGTGAGGGATTGACATATTTGATTGAAATACAGTACATCAGTTTTGCAGAGCATGAAATTACAAGCATCAGATTCAGTGAAGTCAAAAATACAGTCCTGCAGGCCATTTTGCTTTGGCTGAAAATCTTGAAGACTGGGTGAGATTTAAACTTCAAATTTGTTTGTGGAAAAGTTTGATTAACAAAACCACAGCACCACATACACCTTTCTCTTTGTTGGAAAATTGTTGTTCATATACTTCAGACAGAAGACTGCTTAATCATGAAACCACTAGTAGTTAACTTGGGAATTTGAAAGTAAGAAGCAATGGCTTCATAATTTATAATAAGGTATAATTGAATTAGCAGTCTGTGCTAATGTTTACTTCCTAGGGATTTAGTATTTGAAACCTCTAGCTGTGCTTGCCCTTTAAAAAAACACAATGCATTGATATTTGACTGCTAACCTGGCTAAATTTTCCCTAAGTATTGGATCCGAGTCATTCTCACTGGGGATCTTGGAGACCTTACATATAGTGGGGATGTGCACTCATGCATAGTGGAAACTGCTGGGAAGCTTTTAAAAAACATCTTTCTGAACTAAGTCGGTGCTAAAAGAATCTCAGCAGTTCCATATGGCCAGTAGTTCCAAAGCCAATTTTTTTGAGGAAGGCCTTTTTTTTTTACTGAACTGGTAAAATTACTTTGTGATCTCTCAATGAGTCATGGAACTCTGCGTGTGTCTTCAATTATCTGCGCATCAAAGACAAGGTTAGCTCTATACCACACCAGCTTTTTATTATGCTCTTTCGTGAGTCACTAGTTAAATGTTGGTGGGTGGAAAATGCACATTTGAAAGAAGGGATCATTTGGCATCTTGGAAATGGGTTAAAACTTTTCATCCCTCCCCAGTTCATACATGCTTCTGGTTTGCTTTGCTGAAGGCTTGAGAGCAGTCTTGAAATATGTTCATTTAGCGCAGGGCTGTCCAACTTTGAACAGGCCGAGGTCTACTTTTTCTGGCCCAAAGTCCTGAGGGCTACTACTCTAATACCTCTACTTACGAATTTTGTCCATCCGAAGCACATACTCGTCTGGAATGGATTAATTGATTTTCAATGTATTCCTATGGGAAGGCTGACCATGCACCCGCTTGATCATCTGGCCAGTGGGGGGGGAGCAGGGGACCATGCCACTGCCCGACTTGGCTAAGATAGTGGGCTGGCAGACCCAGAACTTTGTTGGGGCAGTGGTGGTCTTTGGGATGGGGGAGGGTGGGGTGGAGAATATATTCTCTCACTTTTTTATTGTTGGCCGGCGGGCTACGTTTGAAACCTTCGCGGGCTACCGGTAGCCTGCGGTCTACCTGTTGGGCAGGCCTGATTTAGGGGATAATTTCATATCCTTCCCCTTTCCACTCTTCTTAGAGGTTTGCCTGGCACAGGATTTTGTGTAGTCATTATCAAATGTTTAGTTGTTACAGGTACCCATGCCCAGCCTGTGGCCTGTGAGCACAACTGAATGACTTGCCTGCAAGTTGCTCCTGTTAGTTTTCTACAGTGTGCAGTGCTGTACTTCCTAAGTATAGCCGCGGTCATACCATCGTTCTCTCCGTAGTTTCCCTTCAGCAAACTGTGCAGAAAAATATCGCGCCCTAACCACGAAGGGAAGTAAATTCGAGCCCCGGTTGACCACGCACGCCCCTTGAACAGCAGTTTCAGCGATGCTTCAATAACCACCGCCAGGGGCTGGATTTAGAAACTTCGCTCGAAAATGCTTACTTATTTGCTTCTGTAATCAAGACAGGACACTGAAAACATGCAGTAAAAACTTTTGTTCCCCTTTTTCGGCAATGGAGGCTTGGGAAATAGAGCAGGAAAGAAGGGGAAAATGCGAAGTAGACAGGTAGAGACGGAACCACATTAGGAAAATACAACGCAGAAGCGAGGACACTAACTGCACATTAAAAACAACGTGACTGCCCGAAAAAAAAATGCATGAAATTTATATACGCAGAGAACACTGGTGTGACCACGGCCTAAGTCGCAGCCTTGTTCTGCTGCAAACCATGGCAGGAAAGGTTGGTGATAGTCTGGCTGAGTCTTGCAGCTGGTTCCCTTCATTGGGTTATCGAGATAAGAAGACTGGTTAACTAGGCTAACCTTTCAACATTGGGTCAGATGCCTCAGAGATGCTGGCGGAATCATTTACATTTACAATAAAAGGGCGCACCCAGTAATGTCTTCATTTAGTTGTATTTCTGTCTTTGGAATTTTGTGTTACACAGGGTCTAGAGCAGAGGTGCCCAAACCTTTTGTAAGGAGGGCCAGATTTGGTGGCTGAGAATGTGTCAGGGGCCAGTTGCTCCCCGACCCTGCCACCCCACTGCAAGCCCCACCCACTGACCCATAAGCCCCACCCACTGGCCCCTTGCAACCCCACCTACAGGAAGGAAGGCCGGGACCAAGGGAGGGACGGAGGAAGGTGGAAACCAAGAGAGGAAGGAAGGAAGGTGGGGAACAAGGAAGGGAGCGAGGGAGGGAGGGAGGTGGGGACCAAAGGAAGCACAGGGAGCCATGGCCACTGCAGGGGAATGTGTGGGTGAAAGAGGGGGAGGGAGGGGCGGGTCAGCCAGCCACGGACCACTCAGAATGGCCTGACGGGCTGGATTTGGCCCCCAGGCCGGACTTTGGGCAGGCCTGGTCTAGAGTAGCCGGGTTGCTTCAGGGACCCCCCCCCCCCACAATTAGATTGAGACTTTGCGGCCTTAAACCTCACAGCTTATTTTTATATCTTTAAAGGCTCCCCCCGCACATGCTCATCTCCATTTTCAAGCTGAAGAGCCAGTGTTCTGCAAGTCCATGGCCATGTGGCCGTCATGGCTGCAAGGAAACAGTTGTACCTTCTTGCTTTTAACGGCGGTACTTATTTATCTATTTGCATTTTACATACTTTCGAACTGTTAGGTTAGCAGGAGCTGGGGTTATCAGTGGGAGCTCGCTCCGCTGTGTGACACCCGGGATTCGAACCGCAGAGCTGCTGACTTTTCAGACAGCAGTTTTCAGAGCCGTAGTCTGCTGAGCCACCACGCCCCTTGATCTTTACACACGACCTTATACCCTGCTTTTCTCATACATCCAAAGCTAGCATTCAGGGCAGCCTAACAAGCGGCTTAGGACCTAGATACCTGAAGGATCGCCTCTTTCCATATGAACGTACCTGCCAATTAAGATCTAGCCAGGGAGCACTTTTGAAAGAGCCATCCCTCAAGAAGGTGAAAGGGATGGCTTGTAGGTATAGGGCCTTTTCAGCAGCTGCTGAAGACCCGCGTGAAGAAAAGCTTCTTGTATGATGCCAGAAGGACAGCAAGGGAAAGGGTAAGGTTAACCTCCGTCAGACCCTGAGAGCAGCCATGGAAAAGCTCCTTTTTAGACAGCAGTACATACTGTCCACTTCTTTTACATTGTATGAAGTTTGTCTCCCTCCTTTCCACTAGAAATGCTGTCCAAGATAACATAAGACAAAATACAGTGTAAAATTATCAAATAAAAGCAAGTAAAACGTGGCAGAACAAGAACAAGAAGTGGCTTTCAGTTAAAGCTTCTTACAGTGATCTAGGTAGACACAAGCGTAGAAATGCCTGCAGTGGAGGCCTCTGTGTATCCTGAAAACCTGCTCTGAATGCCTGATTTTTGGTGCCTGATGACTACCACGGGAGGGGAAGGGAGGAAAGCTCCCTATTCCACTAGCGTTGGAAAGCCAAGAAGACTGCTGGATCTTGGTTTGCAAGTTCTACTTAAATAAGGTTTTCTTGTGAACATTTTGGAGGGACAATAGCTCTCTTTGCAGCTTTTGTTGGTATTGTTACTCAAGGACTACAACATTAGCTTTTCTGAGTGTTAGTATTCTTCTGTTCCTCTCCGCGCAGAGGCCACTTCTTGTATTTTGACTCCTTACAGTACACCAGAGCAAGCTCTTCTAGTCCCCATGGACCAGTAGTATGTTCTTGTGAAGAAGTGGCAGTTGAGGAGAAGCCAAAAGCAGCTAGCACAGCCAAGAAGCTGTCCAGAATCAGAACCAGCTTTAAATTGTGTTGGGAAAGAATTCTAACCTATATGGTATTTAAAAATTGTCAAGTTAGAGCATCGGAGAGCAGGCATCCAAGGAAAGTCATCACATTGTGGCATATTAAGCTAGTGTTTGGTCCAAAAGACTGGCTCGTCAGTCAAATTTAACAGAGGACAGAGAAAAAAATACAGAATTAATCTGTTGGTGAATTTCTTAAAACCGTAGAGTGGAGCTGGGAGCAGAATGTGGGAGGACTGAGAACCAAAGACATCCAGAAACAGGTTATAAGCTCGGAAGGAAACATAGTGCCATACGAACAGTGGCTCAAGCAAACATATGGAACATGTTACATGACATAAAGTTGGTGCTACTCGTGGCACAAAGGTTACACTTCTGTACTGAAGTCACAACTGCTCATGAACCAAATTCAATCCCAGGTAGCCAGCTCGTGGTTGACTCAGCCGTCTGTCCTTCTGAGGTTGCTTGGGGGTGGTGGTGGTGGTATATAGCTTGCGTAATTAAATTGTGCTTGTAAGCATTATGGGATGGGGTGTAACAGAACTCTTTGCTTTGCTTTTGGTTTGATAATCCGTCATAGTAATCTGGCCATCACCAGAGTGGTTGATCTCTGGAAAATAATTCTGCTATATTTCCATAGATTCAAATGGATCAACCTGTGCGAACAATTAATTGTGGAAACCTGGGTTATATATTCAGGCCTTTCTGAGGATGAGTCACAGTGTTCATTGCAAGTGGCCAAAAATATGCCCAAAGGCCATATGTCTCCAGTGATGGCGAACCTTTTAGAGACCGGGTGCCCAAACTGCGATTCAAAACCCACTAATTTTTCGCAAAGTGCCAATACAGCCATTTAACCTGAATACAGGTGGCCGTGAAGGGGCCGTGTCAGGTGCCCACAGAAAGGGCTCTGAGTGCCACCTTTGGTACCCATGTCATAGGTTTGCCAACACTGCCATAGTCTGTGACAGATGAGCCTACTGGAGACTCAAAACACACTTTAAATGAAATCCACAGCAAGCCAACTCCTCCCTTGACAGAAGGACAAGATCCATAGATATACTTTAGAATACAGTGTTAGCAGATCTGGGACTTTCCTCCCTTCTGTTTCTAGACTCAGTAATGCTGAACAACAACAAAACAACCCCCAACTTTTTCAGAATAGATTTTTTTGGGGGGATTGTAGAAGAAAGGGGGCATTCACTGATCTTAATAGTTTCTAGTTTGTTCTTTTCCATTTTGCCACAAAGTCTGCTCCCCCAGCAAGTCTAAAGTTGGGTCTTTCTTGGGAGATACAGCAGTAAAAGAAAATATTGTAGTTGCATAGTTGTGCTGAACAGTGCCTTGTACTTTTGTTAAATCTTCAGTATGTACACTAAGAAATTTCAAGGCATGCAGCTTGTCTTATACAGTCTCTTAGTACTATTCCTGTTTTCCTCCGTTTTCTGAAACATGAAATCTGTTGGTAGATAGTGCTGAAAATGTAGATATGGCATATAGTGAATTAATGCGGTACAGTTTGTTGCTTGAACTTTTGTCATTTTAGTGGGAGTAAGTCTCACTTTTCTAAAGATGCAATCTGCACAAGATTTCCATTCTGAACAGAGAATTTTACCCAAGCCAAAATGAAAGCCTTCTTTCCTTTACACACACTCCATTCGGGAATGCTTCTGACAGGTTCATTATTTTTATGGTTTTGGTCTGATCTCCTATTATGTGGCCTTGATATTTTTCTAACAATCCTAGTGATTTTAGCTTCATTTGGGAGTGCATCAGTTAGAAAATAGGAGCATCTATTGAAATCATTGCTCTTCCCCCCTGGTCACCCCACCCCTAAAGGTAACACAGTGGTGGCGAACCTTTGGCACTCTAGATGTTTTGGACCACGACTCCCAGAATTCAAAGCCTTTATTGCCCATGACAAAGGACTGTGAGAGTTGTGGTCCAAAACATCTGGAATGCTGAAAGTTTGCCACCACCCGTGAAGATGGATCTGTTTATTTTAGCCAGCAGGGAAGCACAATCGCACCATACAGCTCAGTAGGCACACACCTGTTCCACAGCTCAGCCTACTAGATATATATATACATCTGGATACAGTTTGTGTAGGAGCTGTGCATAATCAGTTTCTGAGTTCTCTTGAGAGGTACTGAGAATGTATTTGGGGCCCAGATGTCGGGGGTTTTATACCTGTAAGTCTTGTGCAAATGTTAGGGTGTCCAGCATACCTTGCATTTCCAGTGTCTTGTGTTGCATTTATTTCCTGTGTATTTTTCCAAATCAGTCTGGTGTTGGTGGGTGTAGGCAGAGAACGAGGAAAACGTGTATTCTTAAAATGTGTACAGATGGAGAGGCTTGTGGCATATGAAACTCTTCAAATGTAGATCCACCCACCCACCCACCCACCCTTCATAGGAGATGTTTAAAACATACAGCATTATGATTGTTCTGGTACAAGCACTTTCATAGTTGAAACTTTTGCAAAACCCAGGGGGAAATGTTTGGTCCATCTCTTCTATTTGTTTGTTTTTAACTACCTGATAAAACTGTAAACATAATTACCATTTTTGCCTCTTAATTTTGATGCCAGGGTGCAGAGATTAAATTGCAGCACTGCTGTAAAGATGCTGTTCATGGCCTGAGTTCAATCCTGAGCTCAGGTAGCCAGCTTTAGGTTACTGGTTTCCTCAGCCTTCTATTCTTCCAATGGTGATAAATTGAGTACCCAGCTCTGGGGTGGCGGGCGTGGCAGTGTGCATAATTGGCTTGTTAACTGCCCAGAAAGAGCATTAAGTGCTATGCAGCAGTATATAAACAGTAAGTTTGCTTCTAGCTTTTCTTTTGAGTGTTTGCATCTGTTCCAGTTGCTTTTCAATAGTGTTGAGGTCTTTACTTTGACTGTAATTGCGTTAGGATATTTTATATAAGTGTATATCCTCCACCTCTACCACAGATATCATGTAATGCATTTAAATGCATTGTTGCTTTGAAATTCAAGTATAGAAACTGCTGTGCCAGGCAAGAAATCTCCGCAAATGGGATAGTGTTCTATTCTTGCTTGCAATCTCTGTTATTTGAGTTTTTGCATGTTATTCAATTAAACTGAATGACACGTATATATGCTAACTCGCATTTCTCTGACTGGCTGAGATATCCCCCAGCTTCACTATGGGCGTTTATACACGACCCCTAAGCTGCGCTGCAAATGCCTCCCAGCTCCGGAGCTTAGAAATGTTTCCCCACCAGCTCCGGAGTTTGGAGACAATTAAGTGCGACCTCGCCCACTTTAGCGCGACCCAGCGCACTTTTCTTGTACCTTCTCTCTGGAGGTGAAAAAAATTTGATGCGGATAAGAGTGCCGGGTTCTCCTCGCTTGTCTGTTGTTTTTTTGCCTCCCGCCCCTTTAAGAGCCCCTTGAGAAGGAACCAGGAAGTAACGGGGCTCGTGGCAAGTTCGACAGGCACCGGCAGGTTAGTAAAGGCTTCTTTTGTCCTCCCCCCCTCATGCTGACAGGAACAGGAAGTGCTGAGGGGTGGGGACGCAGGAACAGAAACGAACCCCCAAGATCTCTGGTCCAAATTTAAGGGACCAGCAGATCTTAGGGGTCGTGTGAAAAGGCCCTTTGATTCAGTTTATGCAAAATCGTGTATATGTATCTTGAATACCATATGTGTTAAATTTGCCTATAGATGAAATTCCTCACCTCAGATTAGTTTGGAACTACCTGCATACTTCAGCAGCATCCACTTGCCTTTTGTATACCCTTTTTCCTGCTCAACAGTTCCTGAGATTTTGGGGGTTTTGAACCATGTACAGTATATGTTAAATATATAATAGTCCATCTCCCTTTGGAATGTTTGACTATCAGCTTTCTGGGGTATTTTTCATCAGTGCAGCTGCACGTGTCCCAAGGTAACATCCTACAAAGAGGGTATTCTTTGTGAACTGAATTTCAAATCTGCAAGTCATCAGTCTCATATTACCATTTGTAGCAAACGGTGAAGAGTTGGAGAATGAGACTCAGGCTCAGAGTTCCTTGCTCATCTCATGAGTTCTTAGCAAAGCGCTCTGCAATGATCAGTGTTTTCAGTGCAACTTGAAGTACACTTAGTCACCACATAAGTATCCCTTCCCTCATTAAGTGTCTGGTTCCTGCATGCTGTCAAAGGAAAGGAATGGTTACCCTAATTACCTCTGTATTGGCCCTGCTATTATTCTTAACCTTACTACTGCAAATTGCACGTAATCAAGATAGACTAACTGAATTTCTCTTTGCTCCTGTCCCCTAGTGCATTTCTGTATAATATTAGAAGCACAGCATATGTGCCAGTGGTGCAAGTTAATGCAATGCTTTAGAAGCGAAAGTCAATTTTTGCTTTCACAGATATGGTTGCTTGTGTACAAGCCTCCCTCCAGACATTATTGCTATGTATAATTTTCCGTTGATTTTCCCTTTTTGGTATTTGTTTCCATCTATTTTGAAAACGTCTGTGTCCTTTAATATTCTGTTTAGATACATTCAACCCTCTCCAGCCATAACAGCGACACAAACACAGAAGAAAATTAGCAAAAAACAAATTGGCATCGTTACTCATGTGGTCTGAGTTTTTCAGAGAACAAAAGTACTTCCTGATGTTCATATACTGTGTATTCTCTTGCCGTTAACATATTGAAAGCTGAAGAATTGTATGCTGTTCTTATTTAGAATCTAAAGACCATATGGACTCTTGCACTGCACAGCAGTAGATAGAAATCAGGAAAATAAGGGGAAACAGAAGAGCTGTGTGTAAAACTAACCTTAAAGATACAAAGGCAACTTAACTATCTTTTAGTCTCACAACCTTTATAATCCCTCTATGTCTGTTTTTCAACCACTGTTCCGTTGTGCTGAAGATGTTGCCTGGTGTGCCGTGGAAAAAATTCTCCCCACACCAGCAATGCCCCCATCCCGCTCGCGACCAAGGCAGCGGTGCGGCGCCGCGATCTGGAGGAAGGCGGGGTGTCTGAAAGAAGCCGTGCCGCAAGGCTTCCTTGGGAGATGTAGTTCCTCCCGCAGGTCTGAGACTCCTGGGGAGGAGAGCGGACTTCCGGCGTGCTTAGGGAAGGAGAAGAAATAAGGGAGGAGGAGGAGGAGGAGGAGGAGGAGACTGGAAGCGAGAGAGTGAGAGAGAGCCGAGACTAAAGAAGCCTCTTAAAGGTTCTTGGGGTTGGTTCCCCTCCTCGCTCACCGAACCCCCTCCCCCTCCCCCCGCCTCGCGCACTCGCTGTTTGCCTCCCGACGCGCGCCCCTGCAGCCAGGTAGAGCGCGCGTGCGCACCCCTCTTTTAAGGGTGGGGAGCGGTCGGCCGTTGACAATGGTCATTTTTTTGTGGGCGGGGGTAAATGAAGGGGAGGACGTGGGAGGCTGAGGAATTCCTAACCTAGGGAGGAGACGGGGATGGGGGTCCCTTCCGGGCCCTGTGGCTGCCTGGCTGGAAGGACGGGGGGGAAGAGAAGGGAGGCTTATACTGGAAGGGGTAAAAGATGGGGGTTGGGGGTCGTACTACCTTCCTGGGTTTGCAAGTTCTTCTGAAAAAAGTGCCAAAGGGAGGGGGAAGGTGAGGGCAGGCGGACATTTTGATAGGGATGCCTTGGGAGGGCCTGGGCTGGAGGATGGATTTGTTGTTGTTGTTTTTGGGGGTGAGAAGTGTGTTTGTGTGTGTCTGATAGGCACAGAGTTAAATCATTTTCTAATGGTGGTGTGCTCATGAAACAACCTTTGCCCAAAAAGGTCACTGCTCTATGAATATAATACAGTATTCTACATTTTGTCTCTTGGCTTGTTCCATATTGCCTGTGGCGAGGTGGCAGTGGGAGAGCTTATGGTACCTAAAATGAGAGTTAGAAGCTATTCATGAGCAAGGCAATTCTAAAGCAGGTAAGCCTCAGATATATATAATTGCTATTCTGCATGATAATCTAAGTTCATGTTCAAGAGGTAAAAGAGACTTCACATGCAGACTTTGTACTGACAGATCATTGTGCTCATAATGCATAGGTAAATGTTAAATGAGTACTTTTACAGACCTATTTGCATGCAACAAAAAGAATAATCTTGTTTTGTAGACGATGCAAGCATATATTGTAGAAGAGAAGACAAGCAGGAGATATTTTAGATGTAGAATGCCTCTGACTGGGGACCTGGCATCAATTATCCGACACCCTGGAGAAAAGCTGCCTCTCAAGGTGTGGACAATCATGGGCTAGTGGTCTGACCCTAGCATAAGGCAGTTTCCCAAGTTCCTAAAAGGATCTTAATTTTGTTATCTTTTTTTATTGGTCTCTTCTATGCCACAAGCCGTCCACTCTGTCTTTCAACTTCTTGCATTGAAAATAGTGCATAAAAACCTATCAGATGAAGGGGGATTGGCGCTTGAGTTGATTCAGATGGTTTTTAACAGATTTAATCTACCTAAGTAACAGGTTTAACCACAATGTCCTGTATTGGTTAGTTTAGAAGTGTTGAGGGAGACAGAGTCTCATGTAATTGTTGGGAAGGGATTACAGTTTTATTTTTACAGCCCAATATTCTTTTTATTATGCTTCTGCATTCAGGATCTGTTTGTTTGTTTGTTTGTTTGTTTGTTTTTGTGCTTTTTGACCACCCAACTTTCCCTTGGGAACTCTGGTGGTGTACAACAAATTGCCAAAATAAACAATTTGCCCAAGAAGTACATCCCCAAAGGTAAATCAGATAAAAAGATAAAACAGAACTTCCGAGAGTAGAGCTCTGGTTCCTATGAGAAGAATGGTTAAACTTTAGCAAACCCCGACTCCACCTCAGTATTGTTCTCCTAGGACAGGGGAGCCCAAGCTTTTTGTAAGGAGGGCCAGATTTGGTGGCTGAGAATGTGTCAGGGGCCGGTTGCTCCCCGACCTTGCCACCCCACTGCAAGCCCCACCCACTGACCCATAAGCCCCACCCACTGACCCCTTGCAACCCCACCCACAGGAAGGAAGGCGGGGACCAAGGGAGGGAGGGAGGAAGGTGGAAACCAAGAGAGGAAGGAAGGAAGATGGGGAACAAGGAAGGGAGGGAGGGAGGTGGGGACCAAGGGAGTGAGGGAGGAATGAAGGAGGGGGAGGGAGGGGCGGGTCAGCCAGCCACAGGCCACTCAGAATGGCCTGACGGGCTGGATTTGGCCCCTGGGCCAGACTTTGGGCAGGCCTGTCCTAGGAATTTCAGCCCTCAGGCCCAGAGATTTGCGCGTAAGTGGCCTTAATTATTGTATGGGTTTATGTGACACAATTCTTGCACTCCAGATGGGAACCTCACTAAAGAAAATGTACCTCTTCCTGCAACTCTGGTTTCTTTTGTCTCACTCACAGAGGCTGTGAGAGGACAACAGCCTCCCTTTCTTCAGAGAGTTGTGTTCCCATATAGAACTTGGTAACTGGAGTGGTGGTGGTGATCATCCTCCATTCAGTGCCTATGGACGTCTCATACTTCCAGTGGTTTTGAAATTTGGTTGTGGAGCCAGAGGTTGGAGTTTGGTTCCTCACTGTGCCTCCTCGATGGGCTGGACTTGATGATTCTATAAGGTCCCTTCCAGCTCTGCAATTCTGACTATCATCATCATCACCATCATCAAAAATGTTAAATAGGGCACTGGTGATGCCGTGTCAAGAGATCCATAAAGGTGCTCTTGACTTGCTTATTAAATTACCTTTGTCTGCCTGCCTCATAGGAAAAAAATGGATGGTCCCCTAACAATATGCTCCTCCAGGTTTTTTTTTTAATGGCCCACTGTCATGTTTAGCATGGTGCCTCTGCTATCTAGAGTATGCATCTTGTTTCTCAGATTTTTTTACTGAGAAAAGTTGAGAGTTTGTTTGAACCTTGACTGTTTGGTTGCAGACATCTAATTCTATAGTTATGTTACGAAACAGCATGATCTGGCTAGGTTATTTTTGTGAGCTCACCCTGCTGTGCCTTTAGTCCATTGCTGGTAAATCTGTCTGGGCACTGATTTTAAACGAAGACACACAGTTTGATGCTAGGTCAATGCACATAGCTTCTCTGGTATTGATTTGCAAGGCTTTTTCGGGTTGCAAACTTCAACTTGCTCCAGAATTTGGACTGGAAGGCGGGAAGTTAATGCCTGCTGCGCCTCTAACCCATTGTTATTCATCTTGGTATGTATTCATTTCTTTAGCACACTTGGGGGAGAGGTCTTAATAGGCTCTTGCAGTGTTTTCCATCTTAACTTTAGCCTTGTAATAATATTGCTCCAGTCAAAAGTGCTGTATTCTGTTTAGATAAGTAAGGGTGCGGATATCAGGTTGGTTCATTGTCATGGAGAATGATAATTGAAGAGTCACTTTGTCTTCAGTCTTTTACTTTTGAATGGCTTAGCTACTTGGTCTTATTGTTATGGATTGAGTGTAGATGTCCAGTTGTGTTCTTCAACATAATTTGTTCTGCCAGAATCTGATGCCTATTGGTTCTTTTTAAAAGGCTGAAATGCATTTGCTGATCTCATAGTCATCCTTTGCAGATGACGGCAAACGTGGGCCTCATGATCACGGTGAATAGCTCTTAAGAAGAGGTTGGAGCATCTTACACTTTCTTTCCTCTCCCATCTAAACAGTAGTTAAGCAGTGATGATGTTAATCATAGCCAAGAGTGAGAAGCCCCCCCCCCGCTTAGCAGGGACATGTGATCAGAGTACCATGCTAGCTTCAGATACTAGCAATGCTTTTAATCCTCATAGTCCTAGCAGTGCAGGAGTCTGTGTTCATGCCCAGGCATCTATAAGGACTGCATTGAACGTTCACACATTGTGGAGACGATGAATGTGTGATGCAGCCAGGGTTAAGCTGGTGTGTGCGTCACATCTGTACAGTGCTTGTCACAGAAGAAGGAGAAATTGAAAATAGTTTCCCATGGAGGACAAACATGGTGGTAAGCACATCCCTAGATTCCTTTCATGGTGAATATCAGCACTTAGAGAGATGTTCCAAATGCTTCCTGCCCACTGTTCTGAATATAGCGACACCGGGTTGAATCTTCTCTGATTCGTGTTACCCTGCAATGTCTATCTTTGAATGACTCATCAGTCCTCGATGACATTTTGGGTTGTACTGTTTAGAGACGAAAGAACAAAGCAGAAATGAACACAAAGCGAGCTGAAAATGCGTCGGATTTTACCAGAGAAAAGCCTTTTACACAGAAGTCAGTTACAGAAGGTAAATGAGGTTTACACCCAACCTTTACTGTCCATAATATAGCCCTAAATAGAATAAGCCTGGGAGAAACTTATATCATGGTTACCATAGTAACAGTGACTGTATTTTTGAGACATTTTTGTGTCTGAATGTTTACCAGGAATCTACAAAGTTTGGTTGACCTTGGTAGCTTGACAGAACTCATGCTCCCCCTGGCCCTGCAGGCAGAATCATTCCTTGGATGCATTTCTGAGCATCTGATCTGCTCAGGGTACCTCTAAAATAGAGTATGATTTTAGGATTGTAGCTCCCAAAATAGGAAAAGATTTGAGGAGTGTATTTTTTTTTAAATTGGCAAAGGAATTTGAGTCTTTGATTTACTATAAACAAGCAGGAAGCAAGTACAGTGGTATATCTAATTACAAAATTAATCTGTTTCAAATTTACAGAGTTTCCCATAGGAATGCTTTGGAAATGGATTAATCTGTTCAAAGTGGGAAATCACCCCCAAGCAAAAAGCACAATAACAGGAAAGCAAACAACAGATGAGCAACCTACCTTATAACCACTTGAGAAATCCACCAAAGAAGTCCCAAAAATGGTGCCAAATATTTCCAAAACAGGCTGTTTGAGAAGGTCATTGGGGAAAAAAGAAGCCCTCGTTCTCAGCTTTCCTTTTCAAAATGGCTCCTTCTTAATTGCAGCACTGGAGTCAGGTGGTCACAAGATGGCAGTACTCTATTTCTATTGCAAACAAGCAAGAGCCATTTTGAAAAGGAATCTTTATTTTTCCCTTTTTTAACTTAAAAAAAGCATTTTTTCGTAACTCAAACCTTTCCTACACCCACGGATTTGTATTCGTAACTTGATTTTTTGTAACTTGGGGTGTTCGTAACTTGAGGTACCACTGCATACTGTAATAATACCTGTATGACAGATTTTTATATAATTACACATTTTAATTATGTATAGGGCATGAAGACTAAGGCATGTGAATGAAAGTTGAAGGGGTTGGGGATGTTTGGGGTAGGGAAGAGATATTTAAGAGCCACCTTGTTTTCAAAGCCTCCAGAGGTAGGATCAGAACCAATGGAGTCAAAGTACAAAAAGAATAACTCAACCAAGTGTTAAGAATCATTCCCTAATGAATGAGATCAACTTTTTGACAATGGAACAGACTGCCTTGGAAGGTGGCATACCGTGCTTCATTAATGATTTTCAGATAAATGCTGGGTGGCCTACTGTCAAGATGCTGTGATAATGGATTTCCTGCCTTGGCAGGTTGGTGATCATTGTAGTGTGATGTTCCATTTGGTGCTTACATCTTGCTTACCTGCACCTCACTTCTTATGGACCATCGAGTAGTCTATGAAACATAATGTAGTTTCAGAAGTAGAACAAAAGGGTGTCACTAATTAAGGCACAAACATTTGTAATTATGGCTTTCTTCTAGTACTGTTCTAAATATACTTCAGCTTCTCTGGAGGAAGTGCCTTGAGGATATCACTGGAATTGATGATTCAAGGGTAGCATCAAGTGCAAGTTGAATGTTAAGAAGTATTTGAAGGATAGTAGACTTAGGAGTCATAGCTCAATAGGCAGAACACCTCTTTTGGGCACAGGCCCTAATTTCAGTCCTTGGTGACTTCCCCTGAAGATTCACAGCATGTAGGATTTGGAGGGGACTCTGCCAGAGAGCCTGGAGATCTACTGACAGTCACAATATTCATCAGTGTTCTAAAATCTACCTGTGGCTTTCCTTGGTATGTAGTAGCTTCATAAATTGTATCATGGGACCATTTGAATGCCTTGTAGAAGAAGCACGGGGCAGGAATCAGTCATGCACATGGTTGCATCAAAAATTGGAGGAGGGACCAAGATGACTCAGCCTAAAACAGGCTCCTTGTGGGGCTCCTTCTGTAAATAATCCACAGAGGCACACAAGGGACCAGCAGAGCACATGACCAGCATATTGTGAATACCGCACTTGACTGTATCAAATGTTGGAAGTGGTAAGTAGTACATCTTCTGTGTGGTAGAAGCATAATTAATAGTCCTGTTGGACTAGACTTCTGTATGCAAAGTCTGCCTGCCATCCATAGTGTGTTAGGTGCTGTATGTCACGCTGCCTAAAATGAGGTAGCAGATGTAAATTGGTTTTAATACTTATGTACCCCAGTTGGTGCAAGTTCAGTCTGGTACAAGCTGCAGTAACTTTGGACTTGCAAAGAAGTCCATTTATACGGTGAATTTTACTTGATAACTTGTCATGTCTTTTATATTGCGGGGGAGTGCTTGGTAGGTTTGTACGAATAAAGCTTTCCATACATATCTGAAGACTGAAGAAGCTACTTGGATGAGTAGTGAAACATTTCTATCCCACAAGGAAAGAAGTCCGGTTGCCATGTCTCAACTCCTGGATAACCGTTCCTGGATGACTGAAAATCTCCACAGACATGTTTGAAGGGTAGACATTTGGCAAAGACTTTGAAGTATCATAGTTGATTCTTGTGAAACTAATAGCACCCTCAAAGCCTCTTGTAAAAAGGAAGGACCCAGCACTGAACATCAGATCTACCTTGTTTATGTTGACCAGACTATGTTTAGGATTTTTACTGCTGTCCATTACTGACATGAACACCCATTAATCACCTCCATAGTTTCCTAGTATCAGGTAATGAAAGTGAGTGGCAAATATATGTGTGGTTAACATATCGATCATACTTCACCTAAATGGCTTTTTCCAGCAGTTACAGGTAGATCAGATCCCTCAGCTTGGTTTGATGCAGTTGTGCTTTTCGTCTCATACTTAACAGAAGGGACTAATCAACAGAGTGAAATTGGAGGCCTCCATGCTGAGCTTTTTGTTTCTCTGTTTTTATATTTAAAAAAATTCTACATGGTCTGTTACTATGCTGATAAAAACATGTAGCCTGACATGTGTATCTACAGCTGGCTTCCTAGTCTTGTCCCATCACTAGAGAACAGAGTGACTGAGTTCAATAGCAACAAAGAGGGCAAACTCCAGTGGTTACACTCTGTCTTCCAAATACAACACTTGTTGATGGTGTGTGCCAAGTATATTTGTATGTTTTCCTACACTCTGATTATCGTGGATGCCTCATTACCAACTCTGAAGTGCAAAGAGGATTCAGCAACATATTCAGGGCAATGTGTTTAGTCGGCCACAAATGTACAACATAGACTGCCGTCAAACCTACATGTACTTGTTGCTTGATCAGAAACATTTGGCTCTGGCTTCTTTTCTTTCTGCCCCCGGAGTTTTGAATATATACCAAACTAGCAGTGAAGTTTAACTGGGGTTCTTACACCAAGGTAAGGTGGCAGTCATTTCAAGGAGACAGTTGTTCTGCTGCTTAATGCTTGGTGTAATTACATATTTGATTTCCCCTCAGATGATGACAGAGTGTGCTGTGTGTACTTATCGCTGCCCTAGTGAAACCCAGGTTTGAACTCCTTCACAAGTAAGTCCAAAGTATTTAATTTTAGGTCTTGTTTTAAATACGTTTGACTATGATGAGGTGTTTGATCTTCATTACTGGTGTTTGTTTTTTGTGTTACAGGCTGTGTGATGATCAGTCCATTGAGCTGTGATCTTCTGGATTCTGCCTCCACTCCACACACCTAATTGATGTCAAATGACTTTTTTATAGGCAGCCCAACTATGGCCATAGTTACCAAGCAGCAACTAAACCGCCGTCCGACCAAATTTGAAATTCTGTTTTCATTGGACTGTGCTAGAACCCAGACCTACAGTGAAACCACAGCTAAAACCATAATATTTATGAGTTGCTCTTTTACCTGTAACACAGGGGCTGGGAACATTGTTGCCTTCACAGGCATTTTTGAAGGCCATTGCCTGTCAACACTCCTCACTAGCCTGGCTGGTTATGTGGTACTGGTATGAGGGGACTAGTATTTCATCAACATCTGTATGCCCTCCAGTTGTGGTATCTGGAGTTTTGACCTTTGCTGCAATAGAAAAATAGTGACCTCCTTTTACAGGATTTATACAAGATTAAATAATGACATGTGATATTATAAACCTCTATTAGAACTCATACATGCTATGAATAAGTAAATTTGAAGGGACTAAGAAGAGAAACCACTAGCAAAACAGGCTTAGCAACAACCATCTAGAATAAATAACATTGAATAAAGAAACACTGAAACCTGTCTGTCTATGTGTTATTTACCTCTAGCTTACGAGGCTTTAGATTACTGGATGGTAGTGACGGTGCTATTCAAGAGCACATCTCAGTAGTTACCTGGTGATAAATGAAAGCTGGCTTTGTCGTTTCTTGAGACCCGTGTGGTCTTGTCTCTTGTTTTGAGCCACTTGTGAAGAAAATCTTTGTAAATATTTCTCTCTCTCAAGGAAAAGAAGTCCAGTAGCCATGACTCAACTTCCAGATAAACTCACTGACTGAGAATCTTCACAGACTTTGTAAATATGCATATTTTATACAATACTTGGGGGGGGAGTGATGATTCATTGACTGTTTCCTCCTCCTTCCTAAGGTACTGTAATTATACTGGACTCTTGACTTGTGGTGGTCTTGTGCTTTATTTTTTTTTGGGGGGGGGTTGAGTCCCGTATTCTGATTTTCTGTTTCCTGCTTTGGAAGATTCTTTAAAGACAGGAAATAATAATGCTGTTTCATTGTTCCATCGGAGTGGGAGGGAAAAGGGGTGGCTTCTAAAACACCAGCAACTTTTATTTTCTTTTTACATAAATCCTCTAGTTGTTTGACCTCCTGAATCCTGTGTCACACTTTTGCCCCAGGGAATCCCCCAGTCTTAATTTTCTAGGAGATGGATGTACCTCAAAATGACACAGGCATGCTTATTATTTATTATTTATTTGTTTGTTTTATTTTTATATTGCCCATCTTCCAATATGGAACTCTGGGCGGTTTACAGTTAAAAGCATTACAACACAGAAAAAAAAGGGAAAACCCTAGCAAGATGGATCAGTGAGCAGGAGAAGAGAAAAAAGAAAAAGAAAAAAAGTATAAAAAGAATTAAATAAATATCTTTCTTCATGGAAGGAATTGTGTTTGTTACAGAAAGAAATTGAGTTCAATAATATTTCTTCCCCCCTGCCTCATGCCTTTCTTCCATTCAGAAATAGCTTGTATTGCATATAAGCCATTACTTACCTTCTCCCTTTAATTCAAGTATTTTCTAAAACAGGTTGATGGTGGCAGGGGTTATTCTTTCCAACAGAAAGTTATGGTGGATGCTGAATGGTCCAAATCAATTTGGACTCAGACCACAGATCAGTCCTTTTCTTCACTCATAGCATGAGTACACCGATGCAACTGTGTTTGTATTTTAACTACAGCATAGACCACATCACATCACTGGTAGGTAGACAAAAAGTAAATGGCTTTGATCATGTCATTGTCTAAAAACATTTCAGCATAGTCCTCCCAACAATAATCTAATCCAGTAGTTCTCAACCTGTGGGTCCCCAGATTTTCCTGAACTGCAACTCCCAGAAACCCTTTCCAGCACAGCGAGTGGTGGAGGCTTCTGGGAGTTGCAGTCCAGGAACATCTCGGGACCCACAGGTTGAGAACCACTGATCTAATCTTTACCAGGACTGTCCGGCCCATCTGTATATGAGAGAGGGAGGTCCTGTTGTATTTACTGGTTTTCGTCCTAGGGAGGTAGGGGTGGTGGCTTTTCCTTATTCTGCTGGGAATCACCTCTGTTGCTCACTCAAGGACATTTTAAGGTCCAAGAAGGATGCGTCAGCGTGCTTAAATTTTCATTTAGAATGTGAAATTGGTCTGTGGTCAGAATTTTCTTTGCCTGTGGAAGAACTACTTCAGTCATAAGCTTTTTGCTTTAAACTAAATGATTTTTTTAATCTTAGGGAATTTATTTGCCTTTTAATAACCATGTAGCAAGAGAGCTCCTCCCAAGAAATCTACATATAAATAAAGCAATCAAGCAGGAGTGTACAAAGTGTACATTCCACAAAGCAGATCATCTTTTCCCAGCCTGCATCTTGTTGGGTTTCTAAGGAGCCATCATTGTTTGCAAAGAGGAGGGAACTGCTATTCAAGCCTGCCTCTTTAAAGTCTTCCGTGCTACATAAAAGGTATTGCTCAGAATTATACACCCGGTAGAATGTCAGGCGCTGCTCTCCAGAAAACAGATCTATTCCACCGTAAGCTGCTCTTGCTACCCAAGGAGAAGAAAACAAACAAATGAAAAGCCACAATGTTCACTCCAGGTTTCCATCATGTGGGTGGAAGCTGCAGGCAGATGCCGCCAGCTTTCAGAAGATGACACGGTTAAGTGATAGAACGGTAGTATCTAGGAATAAGAACTGGGACAGAAAGGTGGCCAAAAGGAAACAACGCCAGCATTTGTTTCTATAGGAGAGATGGTATGGAGACCATCAGCCATAACTAGCTTGTGCCCACAGCCAATATGTGCAAAACTCTGAGACATACACTTTTCTAGTTTAACGGCAAATGATACACATGAGATAAACACTGCACCGTTTGCAGTACTGATTGTGCTATATACTGTGGGGTGGTGGGGGGAATTAACTCTGAAGCAAGGCGTGAATGCAGCTTTTATCAGTGTGAAGAGTGGAGTAAATAATGCAATGAACTACATAAACATGAATTAGCCTTTTTTTTAAAGTGATCTATTAAAATAAATTGAAGCGACTTGTCATTTCAGTTGGAATGGATGGCAGTCTTGTTTTAATGCTGCTGTTTTGAAGGAAGATCTGAATATTTGCCTGCTGAACCTCACTATGCTGTCCTGCACAGTGATTTGCTGCTCTTAATCTGCTGTAGCCTAGCAACAGAACCACACACCCTAATGGCGAAGCTATCTGAAGGGTTCTTAAAGAGCTGTTCGTATTTTGAACAATTGGCATTGTTGCCACTCTATATGGTGATGGAAGGGTGGGAATTTGTCAACCTTCACCTGATTCTTCCATCTCTGGGATTCTCAGTTGTTCCAGGAGGTGAAATAAATCTCATTAGATTGTTGCAACATATCAGTGTTTAAACGGTAGTTCTGAGATGGAGATGGAAAATGCAGCCGGGAGGACCATCCGAAGCACCGAACGCCATGTTTGTGGCTCGCAAATACTCCTCAGCTGGGGAGGGAAAAGCAAAGATGCATATTCTGATGGTTTTTCAATAAAATGGGGCACCAAAATCCAGGTCACAAAAATGAAGCCAGAAATGGACCTGCAGCAACTCCACCCCACACCCTGGGCTGGTGTGTCATCCAATTGTCCTAGAGATGGAAGATCAGCCTGTGAGACTCCTGTTCCAAATATACCAGAGGCCATCTAAATACTTTATTATTTATTTATTTAATTATTTACCTTCCGTCTTCCCGAAGGAACTCCAGGTGGTATACAACAATTTCAGAAAATAATTAAAAGATAAAATTAAATTAACTACTGTGTGTGTGTGTGTGTGTGTGTGTGTGTCATTACAGTCGTGACCTACTCTTCATTACTCCATGTCCATGGAGTTTTCTTGGCAGGAATACTGAAATGGTTTGCCAGTTCCTACTCCAGGCACCTACAGCACCTGGTATTCCCTGGTGGTCTCCCATCCATGTACTAACCAGGGCCGACCCTGCTTAGCTTCCGAACTCAGGCGAGATTGGGTGTGCTTAGGGCATCTAGGCAGTATACTGTGCATACTTGTGGTGAAAAGTGGGAAATGAAGCAATTTTCCATCTCCTTGATAAACAGTCTTAAAATGCTAATAGGAAGCGTTTTAAAATGCCGGCCACAGAGTCTGGTGAAATGTCAGGAAGAAAAACTTCCAGAACATGGCCAAGCAGCCTGAAAAACTCAGAACAGCTAACAGATACCCGGTTGTGAAAGCCTTCGAGAATAAGCTAATAGGAAGATCGGTGGGTGAGGCTAAACTCCAAATCCTTGTTATGATCTTGGCTGAAGGAACACTTGCTTGAGATTCACTGATGTTATAGAATGTAATTAGGTGATAGAAAGGTGTCTGAGTTTGACACAAGTCCCCCCCACTCCCCAGATACAAGGCATAAAGAGGCTGGTAAGTTGCTGGCAAGTTCACCCACATCAGTCTGCATGTAGCCCCTGGGGAATTTAGTGAGATTCTCCTGAGCAATAGGCTGTTCCAGTTACAATTCTCAACTCGTACTATTTCAGGAAAATATGTTGTCCTTGTTTCTGATTCAGAGCCATTGTTCTGCTCATCATTATGGTAGTTGGTCGGCTAATCATTGCTGGATGGGGAGGCAATCAACTCCTTGTGCCAGGAAAAAAACGTATTCAGCTGTTTGTAAGAGGCTCACATTTTAACTTGACGTAACGCATAGTGATGAATGTTTGAGATACGCTAACACTATTGTTTATCCGGGCAACGTCAGCAGTCTTCTTCAGTAGCAAGCAGATGCTGCTTATGTTACGGTTTTAGCAAGAAGCTCTATGTTTGGATGCTATACAACTGCAGAAGATGTATTTCATCCTTTGCAGTACCTGAGCACATTGTAGGTTGGGTTACATATGTATATACTGTATAACTCTGTATAACAAGATAAGATCTATATAGCTCAAAGTGTTTTTGGATCTGTTTGAGGGATGCAGTCAGTCACTAAAGTATAGATACATTTATAACAGTGATTAATAGAAGTATTTAAGAAAACTTTTCAGTCATCTTCAGTTGCTCATTGCTCTTTTCAGGGGCATTTGAAGAAGGTGGGAGCTAAAACACTTTCCTCAAATCTATTAATCACTCTTGTAATTGTACATATTTGAATAAATGTGATATAAATAAGAACTGTTTTATAATGGTTTTCCCCCTGTGGAAGATTTAGGTGTAAACATTTTAACATATCTTTTTAAAAGACAAGAAAAGCTGAACACACTCTGTGGAAGGGGTGTCACCTCTGGATTCATTGGGACAGTATACCTCACCTCTACCTCACTTGCATTTCACAGAATGCAACTGTGTGTGATCTGAATGTTGTGGCTTGTGGGTGGGTTTTTTTTGGGGGGGGGGGTAGCTGAAGCAAGTTATTGTTCATCAAAATTTGATCATGCCAATGCTCCTTGTTCTTAAGTTTTCTCTTCTTGTTGTTTCTGAATAGGTCTAAGAGGGCTCATCAATCTTGGGAACACGTGTTTTATGAACTGTATTGTCCAAGCACTTACCCACACTCCACTGCTGCGAGACTTCTTCCTCTCTGACAGGCATAAATGTGAAATGCAAAGCCCCAGCTCATGTCTGGTCTGTGAAATGTCTACGCTTTTTCAGGAGGTGAGTCATCCTTTCCCTTTATATGTTAATTCCAAATCGAATCTTCCTCCTCCTTTGCATTTTAGAGGATTCTGGGCTGTTTCACCCTCCTCCTCCCTTAGATTCTTGCACCAAAATGGCTTGTACTGGTTTTAGTGGAAAATCTAAGCACACCTATGGTTTTAAGCTTTGAGATGGGTAATTGGCAAGCTAAAATTGAGAACAGCCAGCCTTCCTTCCTTCCTCCCTCCTTCCCTCCCTTCCTTCCTGTACTTGTTTTCCTAATCTTATTCCTTTGACATCAGGCGGCAAATGGTGTCCGTTGTTCTGTCTTGTCAACTCGAGCTTAGGGTTAGAAAAGCTGCAGTACCACTTTGAAAGTGTCCGTGATTTACAGCTTACTGGCTGCTCACCAACAAAGGTTTGCCAGTTAAAATATCAAGACATAACATAAACTGACCTTGATGTAATCTCATAATTGTGGTAGTATATATTTTTTGACATGAGACATAACTGCATAGAAATTCTAGAGGTGTCTAAACTATGGAAGAATGTATGCAAGAATATTTGTCTGTTTCAGTGGTTTTTCATTAGTCTCAAGAACCTCACCTGGATGGCAGAATCTCCACAGACATATTAGTCACCATGTTTAAAGTTGCTTTTGTCTATTGCCGACCTCCATCTACAGAGAGCATTAATGATAGCATCTTTTGTTTCCTACAGTGGCACACTGGTTGTAGACTCATTTATTTGTTGTTGAGGAGAAAGGAGTAGGAAGTCATGAAATCTGTTAGGACAACAGCTACAATGTTATTTTCAAAAGATTTGATACTTCATATTGAAAACAGTGGGGTTTGCTACTTTGTATCACCCTTAGATCTCTTGTGTGGGATTTCTACTGTAGCCCCTATAATTGCTTCTAATACTGGTAGCTTTGCAAAAGGCAACTTCTAAAGTTGTTACATAATTTCCAGTAAAAAAAGTGTGCCTTTATTAAATGCATATTCTATTCGATTGGCTTTAATAAAAATGTCTATTTGTTATATTCTGCACACAATTGTATAGAAGAGTGGCATTATGTCATTTGGATATAAGAGTTGCATTGATCCTGTGTAGTAATGATTTCTGCATAAGAAATGCACAGTTAATATAAGAACAGCCTTGCTGGAACAGGCCACAGCCCATCCAGTCCAGCATTCTGTCTCACACAGCGGCTCACCATTTGCTTCAGGGTATTCCCAAGCAGAAGTCTTCACCTGCTTATGATTCCCTGCAAATGGCATAGAGAGATATCCTGCCTCTCTCTCCAACCAGGAGGTTGCCCTTAGGCATCCATAATGATAGCCACTGATACCCTTGTTCTCCATGAAGTTGTCTAATCCTTTCTTAAAGCTGTCAAGGCTGACAGCTGTCACCACTTCTTCTGGCGGGGAGTTCCATAGACCAGTGATCCTCTGGGTGAAAAAGTGCTTTCTCTTATTTGTTTGAGATCTAGCACCCAAAAGTTTGGTGGAGTGCCCCCTAGTTCTAGTGCTGTGTGATAGGGAAAACAGCTTTTCCTTGCCTACTTTGTCCACACCGTGTATGGTTTTATAAACTTCAATCAGGTCACTTCTTAGGTGCCATCATTCAAGAGTGAAATTCTGATTAGAGCCAGCTAAAAAATGATTTCTCATACCACCCACCAAAAAAGCCCTTTAATCCCCAAAGATGTCTGAAGGGTGGAAATAAATAAAAACTAGCAATAGTTGGATCAAATCAAACTCCAAATATCTCCGGAAGCAAATGTGGCAATGTTGAGACTCTTGTACTTTGGGCACATGGTGAGAAGATAATTTCCTGGAACATACAACAGTGGGAAACATTTGGTGGGAATGTGAAAAGAAGCAAACCAAGTTAGAGGTGAACTGAGTTTGCACGTGACTGTTGATAGTAGGACTTTCTGAAGCTCCCTCATTCATAGGGTGACCATGAACCAAAGGTTGACTAGATGGCACATAATGATAACAGCAATGATGGATAGTCTGTCTGTATCCATAACTTCCAGAGAATTCAAGGGTGGCTGGATCTAGAACCTCTCGGCGTTGAAGGAGTAGCTACCCCAGTATTTTCACTTTATGGGCTCAAGATGGGGATGCACAGAAAGAAAAATATGCATTGTTAACCCTGTCCATCATCTTGGAGTCTGGTCTACCCACCATTGTATGTGATTTTCATTAAACATGCAGTCCACTCAGTCTGGCATACATCATACGAAAATGGTTCCCTGCCTTTTAAGATTCCGGATATGCAGGGAAAATGTATCCACCTTACCAGGCTAAGTCCTTAATGTGGAATGTTACGTTTGAGGAGTCACTGATGCTTTTAAACACGTGACCTTGGAGGTGGTTAGAGAGGCAGCAAATCTGTCTTAGCTAGGATGCATTTATTATAAACACAACACTTAACCATGGTTTGCAGGTCCATTTTGAGTCATGTTTTGCTCGCTCTTGTTTATGGCAAGTCTGCATCTATGCACAAATGTGTAGAAATGCATGATTAACCTGTTGGATGGTTGGTGTCATTTGTGTGCTACTTTGCCCCCTGTGAGGAGATCCAAGTAACCTCACAATGATTAAAACAGGTTTTGCTAAAAGTATGTTGCCCAGCAATAGCAAGGCAGTTGACGTGTGTGTGTGTGTGTGTGTGTGTGTGTGTGTGTGTGTGTGCGCGCTGTATCTCGGAAAATGAGATATTCCATCTATGGAAAGTCTAGTCTTCTCACCCTTTTCATGTTTCTAATTCTCCTGGAACTTGTTATAGGTATAATAAGACACATATTTTCATTGTCCTTTAAAAAAACACGGGGATAGGTTGGATCCCATTGCTTTCCCTAGAAGCAATCTCCATCCAAGTTTAAACAGTAGGAAAGGGAATAAAGATACGGTGACCACCTTCTGTGTTCAACCAGGGTTTTAAACCAGCTACATCCCTTATTCCTCATTACTTTAAGCCGCCTTGGGTCCTTTTCCAAGGAGAAAGGCAGGGTAAAAATACTCTAAAATAAAAATAAATAATTAACCATGGCAAAAAAAAAAGGGGGGGGAGAGATAATTAACTCTCCTAAATGCAGTCGTTCCTTCTTCCAGTCTGTTAACATCAGTTAAAGGAAGCAGCACTGATAAGTGCGCATGTGCACCAGCCATGTTGTCATAGTTTTAGAGGAAACAGAGAAGAGGGAAAAGTCCCTTTTAGCCAGTCTCCATTTTGAGCTTAACATTTACCTGCAGATGAACAATGGTGCCTAAAAGGGGGAAAATCGATCCTTTCTCCCCAAGTTGATATAAAGATTAGGACTCAGAATGTATCTAGGCTTTTCCAAGGTCTCTTCTGTTTTGAATACTGCTGGCTACAATGTATTACTCCTTAGTTTGTACTGTGAAGAAATACTCAGCTTTCTAATGCAAACTAAACACAGCTTTGTCGACTACTACTGATCATAGGCGTCCTCTATGTAGATATCTGGGTAGGCTGTATCGGTATTAACTGATCTGTGGGACCCTCTCCCCCTCCATTCTCCCTTCATCCTATTGCTTTCAAAATCAAAGGATTCGATCAGTATCCTTCAGAGGTCGTTTTTGTCTCTTAGCATCCTTTATCTTAGCTGCTAAAAAGAATGCACATTTATAATGGCTTGCCTCCAGGTCCTTTCGAAGAAGTAGTACTCTTGCTTGGCATAGTCCAGGATCCTGCACGGCTGTGGACATGTGATCTAAGTGTTTTTGCACCATCTACAGGGTAACAACCAGTGGTTTGAAAGAGCTGCGGCTTTAAAGTCCTTTCTGTCCTAATGGACCTCTAAATGGCAATCATAATAGTTGAAAACCAGGTGGCTGCAGGGGCTATAATTGTTGGGAGAGTTGCTGGGTAGAGTGACCAGATTGTGCCTAGTCCAGTTGTAAGAAATGACCGAACAGAGATGTTATACTGTAGGACCCCAGGTCCCTGAAATCTATTGCCACAGCAGTTGCCAGCAGATACCTGTTCCCACCCCCACCCCCACTGCAGGACTTGAGTCCCTTGATGTCCTTTGTGTTGGCTTCTGAGAGTTGCCTGTTGATCCTTTGTGCATAGAAGGCATTTGTTTGTGGTCACACTACTTCTAGTTTCAATCCATATGTATTAGTAGCTCTGCAGGGGAAAAACCTGAGCCTCTTAAGTATGTGATGATGTACAAGTTGCACCTCTACAAGTTGCAAACCAGGATGGGGCCCCTTCCCATTGGCTGAGCACTATGTGACCCCGTTCCTGAGTTGGACCTCTGGCACCAAAGAGGAAAGTCAAAGAATGAAGTAAATGAATGAATGCCCCCGGTGTACCGTTCAGAGCGGTATGGACTTGATAGACACCGATGGGGAAAACATCAACCGGATTACTGTCTTGGGCATAGATCTTGTGGATTTAGGTGTCGTACTAACACCTCCCCCTGCCTCTGTGCCATTTTCATGCTAAACTGAACCTCCATGATATGAAAAAGCATCCAGCCTTTCTCTCTTGAAAATCCTCACCGTAATTAACGCTAAATTGTCAAGCGTTTTGTCATTTTATTTTTACTTGTTTATTTTGCTTTGCTTTCCCATCGAACGGTGAAAAATATTTGACTGTCTTATGTTATTTTTCAACCACCCCCACCCCCCCCCCCAAATCCCCCAAGCAGTTCTACTCTGGGCACCGGTCTCCTCACATTCCATATAGGTTATTGCACCTGGTATGGACGCATGCACGGCATTTAGCAGGGTACGAGCAACAAGATGCACACGAATTCCTCATTGCTGCATTAGATGTGCTGCATCGACACTGCAAAGGTAAGTCTCCTTGGAGGACGCATTGGGACCCCTTGGGCAACGTTGCAATTAAGACCGTTTGGGGTATTAACAAAGTTCCCATCTCTTTTTCTCTTGCATGTGAGTGAACCTTTACCCCCCGTTAAACCATATTTTTAATTATTATATATATTTCATACACAAAACAAACATTTGTCAACATCTGCATGCTTTGAGGAGAAACAAACAGTGAGATCTTTTCCATATTACCATATATACTCGAGTATAAGTCGACCCGAGTATAAGCCAGGGCCCCTAATTTAAACCCCCAAAACTGGGAAAATTTATTGACTCAAGTATAAGCCTAGGGTGGGAAATGCAGCAGGGCCTGGCTACTCCTCCTTTGTGAGCTGGTGTGTGTGTGTGATCTTTAAAATGACTTTTAGCCACCGAGGCAAGTGCTTGAGTTGGTGGCTAAAAGTCATTTTAAACATTGTTTTAAAATGACCTTTTAAAAAGTCATTTTAAACATGGGGGGTCAGGAGAAGTGGCGCACAATGTTTAAAATGACTTTTAGCCACTGACCCAAACTTGCCTCAGTGGCTAAAAATATTGACCCGCATATAAGCCAAGGACCCCTTTTTTCAGCCCAAAATTAGGGCTGAAAAACTAGGCTTATACTCGAGTATATACAGTAACTCATTTTTTATCTGTTCTTTACCCAAACATAAAATAAATTCCACACTAGTGCAAATTTGCTTTCTTCCTTTTGTTTTAGACTATACATCAATTTATCCATTTCCGCACATCCTAAAATTTTGCTTATTATCTCCTCGCTTATTGCTGTGTTTTCTGATTTCCATTTTTGGGCCCAGACCAACTTGGCTGCTGTAAAAATATGTATAATTAAACATCTTATCTCTTTTTTTTTGTATTGTTTGGAGTCATGCCTAACAAGCATAGCTCAGGTTTAAGTTCTACCTCCTGATCTAGGATTCTGTTAAGCCATTTATGAATTTTAACCCAAAATTTCTTTGCCTCTTTGCATGACCACCAGCAATGAAAAAACGTTCCTTTCTTATCCTTACATTTCCAGCATCTATCTGAGCAATTGGGAAACATTTTATTTAATTTCTCAGGTGTCGTATGCCATCTATAAAACATCTTCAACAAATTCTCTTTTTATGCAACTGCTGCTGTTATTTTATAATTTAATTTCCAAAGTTCTTCCCGCTGCTTTAATTGAATTACATGTCCCAGGTTTCTGGCCCATTTTATCATTGTGTCTTTTACTTCTTCTTCTTTTCCCCTGTTAAACCATATTAAAAGGCGAAATGCCACCTTGAGTCCTGTGTCTGTTTTTACCGATTGTACATATCCAAGCAGTAAGGAGATATACAGTGAAAAATAAACACAAAAAGGATGTTTTGTGGCTTATTGAAACATGAGCAAATTCACTATGGTAGACGCTTTCATTGATCCACTTCATCAGATGTGTAAAGTATTATTTACTCATCTTTTGGAAGCTTTGCTGGGCTTTATTTTTTAAGATAATACGTTTGTATCACTGACATTGTTCCGAGATCATGAAATTTTGAGTAGGTTCCATTTAGCTTCCTCTTTTGATACCCAGAACTGGTTCATCAACCATAATCACTTCTGCGTTTATAGCTAAATACAATAGAAACACGTATTTAGCACACATAATGCAGTGTTTCCCCTTCAGTGACAACAGCAATCTTATAAATCAGCAGAAGTTTTCCTCACACCTGCAACTACAACAAGTAGGAGAAACTTTCTTTCAGCTACAAATGCACCCCCCCTTCTGCTGCTGCTGTACATATTGACAGGTGCAAGGAGGTGGTAATTCTATTTTTCCGTGTTTCCTGCCAGATGTCATGGAAAGCCCAGTCAGTGGTAATACCTTTCTGTGTTGCTGTGAACAAGCATATAGAAGAGTCTTTTGAGACCCCCCCCTCCTTACTGAGGCTAATTGACTTGGGTAATTGAAAAGGGAGCAGTCTGATCCTCCTGTGGGCAGAAATGGCTGTCTATTAGGAGTATCCAGCAGGGACGTTACCTGGAGGCCAGTGGAAACACGAAGGGGCCATTTGTTGGCTTCTGTAAAGATGACAAAACCCAAAGAGAGAGAGAGAGAGAGAGAGAGAGAAAAATGCTTTTTAGATTCAAGATTAAATCATGGATTAAATCTTGTTCCTTTGCACTGAAGCAGAAGCAGGAGGTGGCATTTTAGTTCATGGATAGAAGCTATCATTAGGTTCGAAAATTATATTATTTAATCTGGATAAAATGAGGGAAATCAAAGCATTAAGGTGATACTTTTGTATCCTCTCCCCCTTTTAATGTGTGTGCGCTTGCTTACAGTTCACACAGCAATGCATTGTTGCATGCCTCCTTAAGAGAAAACAGAGAAGCTATTGTGTGTTTTTAACAGCACAATGAAATCTCTTTACTACGGCTAAATTTTCAATCCATTTTCACTAGGCCTTGGTTCCACAGTGAGCTAGTTCACAAGCAAATGCTACGTAAGTTTAGTATTTCACATTTTAAAAGAAGGCAATACATGGCAGTGTCAGGTAGGGGTTTTTTTGGCATGCTTTATAATCTGGCAGTATTTTAAGACACTGTAAAACTGGTATATCTTCCCTTTATAGAGTTTGTTACAGGAAAGTATTAGCTTCTCCTTCTGCGTTGGCTTAAGTCTTATCTACCACAAAGAAGTTCAGTGTGGAGATTACTCTCCTTAATAAAACCTGATTTTGTAGCCATTTGTCTTGGGATCCTGGGTGTCTTAGCATAGAAACCTAGTTTGCTTTAGTAGACCTGTGTTCTCTTGATGAGCAGGAAAGGAAAAAAAAAACCCTGTCCTTTAAAGAGACAGCTTCCAAGTGAGAAGTCGAGCCATACCTTTATATAGCAATATATCTCGACATCTGCAGACATTTTAAAAAGTTGGCCTGCGTTACCTTTCCATGCAGAATCTTGGGGGGGTTTAATTTTGACGGTCGTGTTTTAATTAGGAATTGAAGCCATTGGCATTAATTCTATCTAGTACCTGCTTTTCAGTTGGCTATTTCTGGATGTTGTATGATAGACCCACCTTAAGGGTTGTTGCAAGGCTTTTTTGAATGGAAAAGATGAGAAATGGCTCTGGCTGACAGGATCACACCCTCTCTTTATCTTCCCTAGAATGCCTTCTGACACGGTGGGGAATATTTCATTGCAGACGTTAATCACAGTTAAGGCTAGCTAAGTTCTGCCCAGCTTCAGATTCTGAAAAGGCAAGAACTTAGTTAGTTTTAACTGCCATTGAAGCTAATTTTCAATGTATTGTCTCCTACTTCAGTCTTAAAATTGATAAGAATGTGCATTGACATTGACTCTAGCTGCAGTTGAAATTTCCATGCTTTCTTAGGTTGAAAGCTGGTAGACAATCCTAGTTAACTAGACAGTTCAGCTAGACGTAACAATGTTACAGACAAATACGTTGTTACAGTAGACTTAGCTTAGTGGTCATGTTAGCCATAACTAAACCACCTTGCAGCATTATCAAATGTTTAAAATGGCTGATGCCTTCTTGCCTATCAAACCCGCCTTCAGCAGTTTCACTTAGGTAGTGCAGATGATTGCAAGTCTGATTTTCTTAAGTGGATTTTTTAAAAAAAAGAACCACTGTGCCTGGAAATGGCTGGTTTGCTTCTTTAACTACACGAGTGGCTCACTGGCCCTCTTAAACAAGGTTAAGTAGTCATTTTGGCCAACCACCTACTATAAGTCCTTGGAGTACAGCAAGCAAAGCCACAGTCAGGGTTCATAATAATAGATTATTCCCTATGGCAGGGCACAGCTACAGTACATTTTCAGCATTCTGCATTCAGCCAGTTCTGTGCTGATGAAAACAATTACTGAGCAGGAATTTTATCACTTATCTGTATGGTTTTTCAATCTTCCCTGTACTTTCATGTTATACCTTAGCTGCCTTGAATGTACAATATCACAGAAACTCAGAACTGCCCTTAATTGTGAATGTGCTATGTCAGGCATGTCCAGACTTTGGCCCTCCAGATGTTTTGGACCACAACCCCCACAGTCCTTTGCCACTGGCAATAGAGGCTTGGAATTCTGGGAGTTGTGGTCCAAAACATCAGGAGGGCCAAAGCTTGGACGTGCCTGTGCTATGTGTATCTGCAACTAGTACCTTTGAGAGGATTTGACGCTGTGTTTTCATTCCTTGCATTCAGGTGATGATAATGGGAAGAAAGCCAACAACCCCAACCACTGTAACTGCATCATAGACCAAATCTTCACAGGTGGACTACAGTCTGACGTCACTTGCCAAGTCTGCCAGTAAGTGAAATTCTGTTGGAAAAGAAAGCAAGTTATGTTTAGGCCGGGCATGTCCAAACTTCGGCCCTACTGATGTTTTGGACCACAACTCCCAGAATTCCAAGCCTTTATTCCCAATGGCAAAGGACTGTGGGAGTTGTGGTCCAAAACATCTGGAGAGCCAAAGTTTGGACATGCCTGGGTTAAAGCAGTGGTGGTCAAACTTTGCCCCCCCCAGATGTTTTGGACCGCAACTCCCACAGTCCTTTGTCATTGGCAGTACAGGCTTAGAATTCTGGGGTTGTGGTCCAAAACATCTGGAGGGCCGAAGTTTGGCCACCACTGGTTTAGGCCATCATTTCAAGGGAGAAGATACAGTCAAGATCTGTCTGTATAGAGCAGCGGTTCTCAATCTTGAGTCACCCCAGTGTTCTCGCACTGCAGCTCCCAGGAACCCTGGCTAGCACAGCATGTGGCAAAGACTTCTGGGAACTTCAGTCCAAAAACACCGAGGTGACTCAAGATTGAGAACCACTGATATAGAGAATGTGTAAATAAGACAGTGTTGTTAGACAGGACTAGGCATTTTCTCTCCCCCCCCCTCTCACACACACACAGAGAGAGAGAGAGGATGGATCTTTTTCAGTTCCACTGGTGGGAAAGAACCCTGTACCTCCCTTGAAAGCATCACACTTGCTTAGGTGGTCGTGAGGAGGGCATGTGACAGAGACAGAACTCTCTCTCTCTTTTGGATGTTGATGCCACTTCTTGTTCCACACCACAGCCATTGCATTGCTCCTAGTGGTAGGTCAGGGCCTGTAGTGTGCCTATGAACGGCAGTGATGCTTATTTGTTTATTTCATTTATATCCCATTCGTCTAGTAACGAGCGACTACATGTGCCCAGCCACCAAGAGAGAACGCCCAAAATCATAAAGACAACAAGAGGAAAGAAACCCCCCAAAAGCAGCCGTGGTGGCAAACTAAATGTGAATACGATCATGTAGGACAGCAAGGGAATCGTAGGGGGAGGATGTTTCTAAAGGTCTCCTTTAAAAGCTCAGATTTCAAATGTTTCCTGAAGGCCAAGAGGGAGGGAACCTGGTGTATATCGGGAGGCAACGTGTTTCACCAGTTAAAAGGACTCGGCTCCCAGTGACATTTTCCTAGGTCTTCTTCGGCCAGTGTTGGCGAACCTACGGCACGGGTGCCAAAGATGGCCCTCGGAGCCCTTTCTGTGGGCACCCAACATCGCCCCTTCACAGCCACCTGTATTCAGGTTAAATGGCTGTATTGGCACTTTGTGAATAATTAGTGGGTTATGAATCACAGTTTGGGCACTCGGTCTCTAAATGGTCCGCCATCCCTGTTTTAGGCTGACTATCCTTAACTACAGAATAGCCCAGTGAGATGATCTTGAGGAATAAAGCTCCAACAAGTGGCAAGTAATGGTGATAGGAGTTCCACTGTTATTCTTCTTTGTTTTCTGCTTCGGCCACTCTCTCTGCAAGTTCTGATCTTTCTTTTCCCCCCTTGATTTTCAAATATGGACATAACACAACCAATCTCTTTACTGGTTTTGGTCATAGGATCATAGCTTCCTTCCTTGTTGCTGTGCTGCCCTTAAAATATGCCCACTGCCAACAGTTTGTATTCTTTGCACACTGGAAGTTTCCAGTTCTTTAATGTTGGTCCACTGAACGTGAATGTATATAAGGGATCACATTTTATTCAAGGAGATTTGACAGAAAGAAAATAAGGCTGTCAGAGAATTCTTCCATCCCTTAGTAGGATTGGCAGGTTAGAAATTAGCATGCTTGAAAGAAAATTTCCAAGGTAAAAAAATTCAGCAGTGTGACATTTTGCAAAAGCAGCCGGGTTTCAGCTGCTGGAGCACAATGTATAAAAATGTCACATTACTTCTCCACTCCAAAACCCTCCCCCTGTTTTATCTAGTGGTAATTCAATGAATCAGTGTAACGTAGAGGGTAGAGTATTGACTTGGGAGTGGGACCTGGGTGGTCAGGGGTTAAGTTTCTTCTTAGGCTTAACAACTCGCTGACATTGCTTACCTTAAACCAGGGGTGCCCAAACTTTTTGTAAGGAGGGCCAGATTGGGTGGCTGAGAATGTGTCAGGGGCCGGTTGCTCCCCGACCCTGCCATCCCACTGAAAGCCCCACCCACTGACCCATAAGCGAAGGAGGGGGAGGGAGGGACGGGCCAGCCATCCACGGGCCACTCAGAATGGCCTGACAGGCTGGATTTGGCCCCAGGCCGGACTTTGGGCAGGCCTGCCTTAAACCAACCTCCCATACCCCTTGGAAAGCCAATAAGGTTGTCATAGGTCAGGAGTCACATAGTGCAAGCCAGTTCAGTGCAGCTGCTGGTTATGTTGGATTTGCTATGCACACCACCCATCCAGATGATCCACCCTTGTGGATATCAGTCAAGGTAAGCCTACCATTAGGCAGAAAGAGGTAGCTGCTCTAAATGAGAAATTCCAGGAGCAAGAGAACGGCACCCGTCTGTTGAAGGCCAGAGGCGTATATGTTTGCATAGCTTGCCCTGTGCTTCCCAGAGAGAGAGCAGGCATTGAAGTACAGTTCAGCTGCCAGTTCAGTCTGTTTTTCTGGGTTTCTTTCCCCCACTTGAGCAAGTAAAATACCTTGGATTAGATGTTTTCTTATATATAAGGCTGAGTGGGTCAGGATTGCCTGTTCATGAGCTGTGTGGGGGAGCCATATTCCGGTTGGCAGCCAATCAGTTCTGCCTTGCATTTCGTATTGGAAATCTGTTCTTGTTACCACTGGCAATTCTATGAGCTAGAAATGTATTTGTTTAAATGAAGACTCGGAGCTACTGCAATCCCCAGCAAATGTGCACTACTGAGGCTCATGACCACTTTTTCTAAGTGATTAGATTCCCATTTTCAGTTTATATCTTGAGACTGATGCTGCTGTAATTCCCTTAAAGTCTGACCTCTTTCATATGTTCTTCTATATAGCCATCAAATAAATCGCCCCTGTGAAAATAGCTGTTTTTGACTGAGGTTTTTTTCTCTGAATCCTGAGCACCCTCTAGAGGTGATATACCTGCTTCTCTCCACCCCCACCCCCAATCCATTAAAGTCATTTTTGAGATGCCAAACCCGCAAAGAGAAGGTGTTCCCTCTCAGTTTTTTACATGTTTGGATTATCTTGTGAAATTAGTGGGTGCAAAAAAAGTAGGTGCAATTAACTGGAACACTTTTAAAGCTTTTTGTAATTTCCAGGGTTGTTCTGTGTCTCCATATTTGCATTCCTTCACAGGAACCCTTTTACCACCTGAGCAATTCGGGGTGTTTCCCGTTTCAGAAAGGGATATTTATGTCATCTGCAGTGCTTATCTGTTGGCAAAATGTGGCCTTGTAATCAAACGAGCATATTCTCCTTCTTTTCCCCCCCCCTCTCTTTCTCTAGTGGCGTTTCTACAACGATAGACCCCTTCTGGGACATCAGTTTGGACTTGCCAGGTTCCTCTACCCCATTTTGGCCTCTGAGCCCAGGCAGTGACGGCAGCGTGGTCAACGGGGAGGGCCACGTGACCGGAACCACCACCCTCACAGACTGCTTGCGAAGGTACAAACTGTGGCAGACGGCCTTTAGAAATTGACGATCTTAACTACCCTACTCCTGTCTGCAGACGAGCCGTTTACAGGCAGAGGGCCACGGAGCAAAAACAGCCCTTCAGCTGCAGTCGTATCTGCTGAATCATCTGGCACGGCAGCTCAGTTCAGTTGCAGAAAAAAAAAAAGGCCAGGACAAAGCTAAACGTGTAGTCTGAACGGGCAGATAGGTAACCGGGACAAGGGTCTTTGCTTGAGGTCCATGACTAGTTGAGTTCTAGTTAGGCCTCGATCCCGTCATCCACTGTTGCAAAGAAGCGCTGCAGAAAATACTGTACTGTTCCGTTTGGCATAAAAACATGGCCCTCCAGGGATGACCAGCAGAGACACCCAAGGCTCACGGAACTTTAGCACTTGATCTTTCCTCTTCCAGACCCTTCAGGTGTACTTTGGTGAGTTATGGAATTCACACGTAGTCTATGTGAGTGTCAGGGTTGTACCCTGGCCTTAGGAATCTAGACCTATCTCCCCGTACATCTGGATTAACCGCCATCTACATCTTCATATTCTTGCTTTGTGGACAAAAAAGAAGTGATAGAATTGGGTACAGTACCCCCCTGTTTATTGCGAGAGTTTGGTACCTGATCCACCTGTGATAAAGGGAAATCCGTGAAAGGCAGATACCTCAGTAAACTGACCTTGGGCTGCTCCTGCCGGCTGCGTTTCCAAAGAGAGGTTTTTAACCCCCTCCTGACACCTCAGCAGACGTTGCTGCCAGGAGCTCAAGGTCTGTTTGCTGAGGTGTCAGGAGGGGGTTAAAAACTTCTCTTTGGAAACAGCAGCCGAGAAGCTCAAGGTCAGTTTGATGAAGTGCCAGGAGGGGGTTAAAAACCTCTCTTTGGAAGTCTCAAGGAAAAAACTGCGAAGATATACCGAGACCGTAATATATGAACCGTGTTGTGGTGGGGGACTACTGTACTGCAAGAATTTTTTTTTTGGAGAAGCTGCCGGGTATGAAAACATTACAGGAAGACATCCAGAAGATACTTGCTGGAGAATCTGCCAAACAGCGTACATGGGGAGGACTGCACGAAGGTTTTTTTAACCTCCAAATTTGGGAGAGGAATTGGTGGAAAGCTTGTCTTAAGACAGAGGGGTTCCAATAAGTTGATCTCACATAATCCAAAAAGTACTCCCCAGGTTCAACAGTGAAAGTATGTCAGTATTTGTGGAAATATTACTGATTCCACCCCCACCCACGTTTAAGTGTTGACCAAAATAGTCACAAAGAATGGATCACCTTTTACACTTGTCTTGAGATGGCTGCATTGAGGTGTGACGCTGCAGTGTCCTGGTGGCTTGATACTTGATTCCTCAGAAGCATTCCATATCTGCGCTTGGGATTCCAAACCTGAAAGTTCCGAATCGTGGGCGTGGCACTTTCCATCGCCTGTGCCACCTGCTAGAGTTCGTGGAGCCCTTTTCAAAAACAGGAAAGCAAGATCAGTTCCATCAGCTGCAAGTTCTACTTTCATGAGAGTTAAGAACATCAAGAATCCATAGACTCCTGTGTTCAGCAGGGGCCACCGCCTTGCCTCTGGAAACCTTGCAGCTTGGCTTACAGGCAAATGGGGTTTGTCGTCAACATCTGTTAATTCGCAGCAGCTGTGCTCTGAACGCGTGAGACCATTTATCTTTATTGTGGCTCCTTCTGTGATGCAATCTTCTCCAAAGTGGGGGTTCCTGCATGGCAGGGGATTGACCGGATGGTCCTTGAGGTCTCTTGCAACTCTATGTCTCTATAGAGCCTCCTGTCACTTCCATGAGTTAACTGTGGGTTGAATGAATGCCTCTTCTGAATCTACTGTCAGTCGGCCTCGTTAACTTACCAAGTTCTAGTATGAGACAAACAGACAGCCCTATAGCTGTTGGGAGTTTTTCGGGCTATTTGGCCGTGTTCTGGAAATGTTTCTTCCTGACGTTTTGCCAGACTCTGCGGCCGGCATCTTCAGAGAGCAAGGCGCTCAGGGAACAAGGAGTTCTCTCTGTGCTCTGTGCCTTATCTTTGTCTGTGCAATTTTTATAATTTTATAAAGCCCATGTTGTTCTCTGACCATTTTTCCTAAAGCCAACCCCTGGCCCTGGGACTTCAATCTTACCTGTTTTGGAACATGCTTTAATCCCCTTATATTTTAGCTGCTTTTTAGGGTAGCCTATCTAGCGCTATATTGCTTGTTTTTGATATGGCCAGCCACTCCTGAACACAGTGTTCAAAATATTGTCACACAGCAGATTTGAATAAAGGTATTATTATACTGGGCCCTTAATTAGCAGGCTTTCCATAAATTTGCTCAGTGTTACTTAATGAAAACCTGACCACTTGGGAATACTAGCAGCGCCAACTCCTGGTTTGGTGGCGGTAGAAATGTTTTCAAACTATTATCAGCTTGACTTTAAAGCAGAAGTAAACGTTGAAGAATGTTCAGAGGAATGAAGTGTGTTACTTGCAGCTGCATTTTAATATAAAACTAAACCATATTTTTAGCTTAATGAAGTGGAGCCTGGTCTTAAATCCCTCTCTTGGGAAACCATCAGTCTGGAATCTAGAAGTCAGTATTGCTGATTTAGTTTCACACCATAGCTTCCTGAATCATTCAAAGTTAACTGCATCCTGAACCCTTATTCTATCCAAGCTAGTTTTAACCATTGTCACTTTTGGGTTGGGGGTGGGGGAGCAAGCTTCATACTGTGATGAGAAATTGGCTTTCTTCTAGCAATAGAAAGTTGGTCAAAATTCAGACAATATGACAAGCTGCTGTTAAAGGCGTGCAAGATCAATTCCCCTTGCAGTCAAGGAGAAGTTTCCATGCCACAAGGAAACCTGATCATGCATGTCTCCAAATTTGAGGGAAGCTTCTATCTGTAGGAAGCTCAGGACAGGGATTCCAGAAGCTGATCAAACAGAGGTTGAAGTTGGGGCTTGTATGCATGCTTCCTTATTTGCCCCTCATTGGAAGCATAAAAACAAAAATCATGACTCGAGCAAAGACCATCTGTGACATTTGGTGAGCAGTAAGCTAGGTTCCATCGCATAATTGCCTGAATCATTGACTGTTGTGGAAAGTGTTGCTTCCAATGTGTTTGTTTCACAGGGCTTTACACTGGACAATCTCATTCTCAGCCACCAAGGTGGGCTCAGTGAAGTGGTGTTAGGGGGAGTTCCTTTTGAAGTAAAAGTACAGGTGATGGCAAATGTAGAGAAGATCCTTTAAGTCAGTGGTTCTTAATCTGTGATGGTTCCTGGACTGCAACTCCCAGAAGCCTCCACCACTTGCTGTGCTGGAAGGGATTTCTGGGAGTTGCGGTCCAGGAACATCTGGGGACCCATCCAGGTTGAGAACCACTGCTTTATTTAAGTGGATTTTTTCATGGTTTTAAGGCCAAGAGCATTCAGCATGGGTGGGAAATGTTCTTGCATTCCAACTCCTGTCAGCAGGTCCACCCTCCAGGTTAGTGGGGAGTTGTAAACTGGCAACAGGAAGAGTTAATGAGTCTTGCTCCAGGTCTATAGGCTTGGAGATCAGTTCTGTGGAGACCATATTCATACAATAGGTGTCAACCTTGGTCTTGAGCTGTGCCCCTTCACGCTGCTTGCAGAGGCTGTGTTTTTTCCTGAAATTTGATCCTCCATTCAAAATAGTTCCTCTTCCCAGGAAACAGGTACAGAGAATTCTTTTGTGTATAGATTCTCCCATCTGCAGTTGAAATTATGATGGCTCAGACACACATTTAGTTCTAACATTTACCTTGTGCATTCGCATATGACAAGCCTGCCCAACAGGTAGACCGCGGGCTACTGGTAGCCCGTGAAGGGTTCAAAAGTAGTCCGCCGGTCATCAAATAAAAGTGAGGGGATAAGTTCTCCACCCCTCCCTCCCCCATCCCAAGGACCACCACGGCCCCAGCAAAGTTCTGGGTCTGCCATCCCACTGTCTCAGCCGAGCAGGGCAGTTCAAGGGCCATGGCACATTGAAATCTGCTCCCTCTAGAACAGATTAACTGGTTTTCAATGCATTCCTATGGGAAAGCGCTGCTCTACTTACAAAAGTTTTTACTTATGAGCATGGGCTCAGAGCGGATAAAACTCATTATAAGTAGAGGTTTTAGTGTAGTAGCCCTCAGGCACTTTAGTCCGGAAAAAGTAGACCTTGGCCTGTTCAAAGTTGAATAGCCCTGGCATATGTTATATATATATTTACTTGAAACATGTACCAGAAAAGATAACATCAGAAGTACAAAGATGGACATGAAGATTTCATCAACTATGAACTCCTAGCTTAAATTAGGTAATATTTCAGGAGCAAGGCTAAGAATAACTACAAAACCAAATGTAAAGGGTTTTTCTAAATGAGTCACGCCTGCATTACTGTAGAAGAAGCTCATATCAGGATCATCTTTTCTAGATGAAAGAGACAGCAAAGGTTAAGTTCAGCACCCTACTCTCTGGTCAGGCAGCAGAGCAAGGCCCTGCCAGCCAAGTGAACTTGGCATTGTGTTTATTACCATTGTCAGTAGGGACCGTACAGAGGTGACCAGACTCAAGCTGTTTCAGGAAGAAAGTGGGCAGATGAAAAGTCAGGAAAAAAGATCACAAGACACAGTGAGCTCCCATTTAAGAGTCTACAAACTGTTGGATCCACTCACTCATCACAGTGACTTGTTGGTGGGTTTACTTTTGTGTAAGACACGAATATATTGTCTTCCACTCCTATACTATAGGCTGCATAAAAGAGTCTATCAAGAGGAGATTCTGAAACAAAGCCATAGACAGTATGAGGCGCATCATCTCATGTCTGCTCTTTCAGAGTGCTGATACTCAACATTGGTGTCTTCAGTAGAGCTGGGACTCAGTTCAGCAACTTACTCTCTGGTCAGGCAGCAAAGCAAGGCTCTGCCAGCCAAGTTGAACGTGGCATTGCGGTCATTACCACTGTTCTATTTTTGCTCCCCAGCAAACAAAATACTGCCCAAGCCACCTACTCTGAAGTTGAATGTCCTGTTTCTGTTGATGGCCAAATGGTGATCTGTCCAATCCTTCTGCTGGTATTTTAGCTGTAAACATCCACATTGGCAACTGAGCCAGAATGAACTGATGAACTCATTCTGGTTCATCTAAACTACAACTAGCTCAGAAGCCTTTGGTCTAGTATAAGGGTGGGTTCTGTATCGTTGTTAATCGTTCTGAAGTGTGATTTCCTACGTAGGGGAGTGTGGCTCCAGGACAGCCAGCATTGTGAGTCGAGCCTCCATCAAGACTGTAACCTACTTTTTATATCCTTTGTGCCAACACCTACACTGTCAGTGTTGTTTTCCTCCTTTCTTTCTAGAACACATGAATAATGAGTATCCGGACGCAGTTACATTTTACAATAGGAGGAGCAATACTCAGCTGACACTTGCTAATAAACTAAGTCTAGCATCCCATGTGTCATTACTTTGGATCAAGCACTATTAATTTAGCAAAACGTCTGATTAAACAAGCATAAGTATGTGCTGTAAATACAGCATCTCCAGAGGTAGGAAACAGAAATGGACAATGGAGTTGAAAAACCTCCACTAATCACCCACTATTTTTTATTAAATAAATGATTTATAGGTGTGAACAGATCTCTCTCAATATATGTTTTTGGTTTTGTTTTGTTTTCAGGTTTACAAGGCCGGAGCACCTAGGAAGCAGTGCCAAAATCAAATGCAGTGGTTGCCATAGCTACCAGGAATCTACCAAACAACTTACTATGAAGAAATTACCCATTGTGGCCTGTTTTCATCTCAAAGTAAGTTGTTCATGATTGGAGAGAACAGATATTTCTCAGCTTTTAAATATTTTATTGAATTTTCTAAACCCAACAAGTTAAAACATACATTGCTTGTGTGTTGCCATGTTACATATTTCAAATACAATTATTTTCTCAATATTTTGGCCCAAATGTTTTATATATTCCAAATTTAGATGTCTCTTTTCAATCATTATATTCATTGTTACTTATTTCTATCTTCATCTAGTACAAAGAATGAAAATAAAGTACAATATTAAGCTAGCCTATTTAATCTTAACCATGTCGATAATTCTTCATTTTACTAAGCAGCTTGAAATCTGTTTGCCTAGCTTAATATATGAAAGGCATACATTTATATCTGTGAGAAATCAGATATTTCTCAATAGGCCTGAGTGACTATCAGCATGCTGGGTAATCAACAGTTTCACCCAAATCAGATCCCACTCTGTGTGGTTTCTAGTCTTCTCAGGATTTGTGCACTGGGGCCTCCAAACACTCATCAGAAACAGATGGGAGCTGACTTTGTGGTGATGGTGGACATGATGGGGCTTGCAGATGGGTTAGTTCTCCTATGCGAAACATACAGTCTTCAGACCTTGCTGGACTGCACATGATGAGTCCTAGCGACCATATGCTGGGCGAGGGATGACAGGGATGGATGTCTTAGCAGTGGGTACGGGCCAGGCCACCCAGAGACCTAGTAGAATGCTCTTCAGTTTATTTATTGCACTTCTGCCCCACCCCGTGGCGGTGAATCAGCGCTCGGGACAGCTTATGAATTTCCATCAAGCAGACGGAACCCAAAGACATGAAGAGCAAGTCGAGCCATAGAGCTTGCAATTAGCTTAGCCTCTAAACAGGACGATTAAACATAAAAATTATGGGCTTTTTTGTTGTTGTTTTTAATTGTCAAGTTTTATGCCTCTTGCCTAGTACTTTTTTGTATTCTTCTATTGATGTCTTGGTTTTAATCTTGGCACTCCAGATGTTTTGGGCCACAGCTCCCAGAATTCCCAGCCTGTATTGCCAATGACAAAGGACTGTGGGAGTTGTGGTCCAAAGCTCCCAGAATTCCAAGCCTGTTCGCCACCACTACCCAAGGGAACTCTGGGAGTTGTGGTCACAAACAAAGATTAAACCTAAGACATCAATAGAAGAATACGGTATATAAATGAATGAATGAATGAATGAATGAATGAATGAATAAATAAATAAATAAATAAATAAATAAATAAATAAATAAATAAATAAATAAATAAATAAATAGCAGTTCCCCAGACCAGTCTTCATCTTCCTCAAAGCAGAGCATCCGAGGACAAGGACATTCCACAACCAGAGAGCAAAAGAAAAGGAAGCCCCCTCCCGCGTGCCCCCCTCCCTGGTAGACTTCTGCAGGTGTTGGTATTCTCCAGAAGGCATTTCCTGGTGACCTGAACATCTAGACAGGTTCATTAATAAGACTGGAAGTTTCTTAGGTAGCCAGACCTGTAACTGTTCAGGCTATTTAAAAGTCAAAAACTTCCCTTGAAGATGGGCGTGGGGAAGAACTGAGGAGGACCGAAAGAACCAGTAAGCACATACTATTAAGGCTAAGGATCATTAGTGATCCTTACTTTTCTTTGGCTCTTGTCTGATGGAAAGAGTCGTCGACCATGCTGCTAGAATTTTAAGTCGCTACTCTTGATTCTGCAGCCTGCGGGAAACTTGGATTGCAGAATGGCATGCCTAATTTTGGGGGGCCAGATTGGAAGGGCCATCCCCATCTGGCTGAGATTTCTGCCCACGGAACGTCTGCCCTGATTGAGCCGTTCATGTGACAAGCGAGCGTGCCACAGAGTACTTGAGCAATTAACAGGAAGTTCCTAATTTTGTTACAGTGTTTGGAAGTAGGGAGCCTGCCATCTTTTCTTCACTTTCACATAATTTGCTCCTGTGCAGATGTCTCTCTCATAACCTCGAGCAGAGAGCCATAGTTCAGTTATTTTCTTAACTGAAATAGCACTGAAAGGGCCAAGGGAGTGTCTCGCCACGAGCCATCTTGTCCTCTTCTGTGTTCAGAATTAAGATTTTAATATTTCATGCCTCAAAACAGCATCAAAACACGGCTGAACGCATATTGCAAAATTTCAGCAGCTGTTGCAGTGATGAAATTGTAAGTTATTTATAGCTTAACTAATATCAAATTCATTAGGAAAGCATATGTTCTGACAATGTTAATAATGCAGCAAAAAGGGTAGAAATGCAAAAGGATATCCTGTTTCTTTGATTTGTTTAAAAGAAAAAAGCGGCCCGGTCTGTTGCTAGGGTATGGTTGTGGAGCCATAAGCTGAGGATAATTAACTGAGATTGTAAATAGGACAGGAGTCATGAGCAATGAAGAGAGGTCCTTCCTTTTTTAAAAAAACAGTTCATTCATCTTTTGCCTTCCTGCTCTCCTACTTTGTGGCATTCTGCTGAAAGGATGATGCAAGTGTGACGCTTATCACACTTCCCTTTGTGCCAGAAATTAATCCATCCCCATCTCTTCCTCCCCACTTCCCCCTTCCATTTTTTTTTCTTGTCAGGATGTGATCCTTCAGCATGGGACATTGTTTAGCTGGTTTTTCCCCCCCTCCTTCAGTCTCTGCTTCTACCCACCCCCTGCCTCCACTTCCTGCTATTGCATCTGGCACTTATAACCAAACGCATTGCTGTGCAAGTCCTCGGTTTCCCTGTATTCAAATCAGCTGCCCTTTAAATTTTGTTTTGCAGTTTACAAAACGATACCCTGTTCTGCCACTGGAGTCCTAGGACTTCAGGTAGACAGAAATAATATTTTAAAACATTCACATTTAATCACCAACAAGAGAGCTTAAGAATAGTATCAAACTTTGAAAGAAAAAAATGGAAGGAACATATTTTAATGAGGGGAACTTTCTGTTTAAACTACCTCATAGATCAGGCATGTCCAAACTTCAGCTCTGCAGATGTTTTGGACCACAACTCCCACAGTCCTTTGACACTGGCAAGCTAAGCTTAGAATTCTGGGAGTTGTGGTCCAAAATAACAGGAGGACTGAAGTTTGGCCATGCCTGTCATAGGCTAACTATCAGTTCAGATCAGAACATCTGGACAAGAAGCTCGAGAGTCATACCATACTCGGCACGAGGAAGGAAGTTCACAATTTTGACACAGCCCCAAAGAGCCCTGAACTGCTAGGTTGAGAGATGGGCCACGAGAGAGAAAATATCCTTGGGAGGTCTTGTGTGTTGTGTTGTTACAGTCGTGACCGATTCTTTGTGACTCCATGCCCATGGAGTTTTCTAGAGCAGGCAAAATTATGGAGAAAGAATCATTGGTGTATCCCTTCAACCAAAACAACTAAAGGCGTCCTAGCAGAGATACAGAACACTTTCCAAATTGGCCATAATGGCTATGGGAATCTGCAAGTGGTTGCCAAAAGATCACTGCCCATCTCGGCTTGAAAGGCAGGGGGTTTCCATTTTGAACTGAAGCTCAGATCAAACCACAAGCCAGTCTAGCTGTTGTGCAGTGGGTGCTTGACGCTCCCACCAGGTGAATTTTCCACAGACTTTCCAAAAGCAGCTTCACTGCAGTAAAGAACACTGTGTATCGGTATTCCTTCTACGAGGGAGGCTTGTGCACCGAGGGCCGAATGACAGAGCAAATGTCTGCTCCATTCCCAAGCTATATATCAGGAGGCTGGTGTTGTGGTTATCTGGAATGAAATAATTGCCTGGTCTCTAGCAAATGGCTTATCTCGTAGGCGCTGAGAAAATGGATGAAGCCCGGATCGCACAGCTCCACGCTTATGCCGGGGCCCTCTCTAAAAGATAAACCATGATTACTATTGCTAGTCTAATGATAGAAGTCTTTATGCATGATAACAGTTGTCTGTCATTAATCTGTACGCTTTCTCATACGGAACTGAGTTTTAAATGATGTTTTCACTCCTCCGAAGGCGCTGCCTTTTCTGTTCTGGCGGAGAGGAAGGCTCTCACAGAAACATGGCAGACCATTGCAGTTTGTGGGAGGCTTGTAAGAGGGGGAATCTCTCTCTTTTTCCCCTCAAGAGTTGGAACAAGTGCCTCCAGATGTGGTTGGCGTCTACCTCTTACCAGGGTGAATTGGCACTGCTGATGGTCAGTGCGTGCACATCTGGAAGGACATGAGTTTTCCCATTCTCTCTTCCCATCCAAATCAGTGTGTTGAGAGAGATGACCTTTAAGCAAATCGCAGCTCTGTTCTCTGAAAGACCGACTTGATCTCTTTTTCTAGCGGTTTGAACACTCAGCCAAACTGAGGCGAAAGATCACTACGTATGTCTCCTTCCCGCTGGAGCTGGACATGACACCTTTCATGGCCTCGAGGTATGTGTTGAAGCTTGTATCTGCCGGAAACTGTTCTCACCTGAGACATTCTTCCAGAATACGGAGCAATTTTATAGCCACTTCCGTGAAACAGCACACATGGCTTAGGGTTTTTGAATGGAAACAAGTTGTGACATGTTGAGTCACAGGGTTTTAGTAGTAGCTCGATTTAAACTAATTTCAAAAGTTGACCAAATAGAAAATACTCTCAGACAGAAAGGAGGCAAATTAAGTTCCCTGCCTCCTTCTTTCCAGCAGTTTAAATCTATAAAACCATTTAAGTTCACATTTGTTGCTAATCCATCAACTTTAATGCAACTACTGTAAAAGATAATCCACCAAGTCATTTGTTTTGCTGTGTTTCTCTTTGCCAAGAGGAGAAATAGGTTACAGATATGCAAATTCCCAGCCCTATCTATATAGTCTGAGAATTTTTGAGGAGATGTTTGCTCATATCATGTGTTGGTAGTAGGAAAAAGCAAATTAACAAAGTTAAAAAATATACTTGCCTTTAGGAAGTGAAAGTGAGATTCTCAAATTCTGCTTGTTTCGTACATGGAGAGGTCAAGTGTCATTTTCAGTAACTTGTGAAACAATTATCCAGCTGTTAATGTATGTTAATGAAAAAAAAGAACAAGAGTAGTTTGGCATTATAAAGAGGACTAATGCAATTAAGAATTTCCTTTCAATGAAGAATTGGATTAGTTTTCTCTTCCTTTAAGCGTCAGGGTTTATGTAGACATCTCCTTAATCTTAGATCGTTATGAAATTGGTCATGGGCGATTTCCGCTGAAGAGGCCTCCCGGGGTCTTCACCTTCCCAAAGCATCATTGTGACCGACTAATGGACAGGAACCTTTGGAAGGGATGGAGCCGTCCATTGGCATCTTGCTGCCTTGTTGTTTACCTATCACAAAAAGAGACCTCTCAATGAGTGTAAACCACTCAAAACTGTACTTCTGAATGCTTCCGACTTTTGCCTCAAGGGCAAGTGCTGTCCACCTGGGACATTTCCTTAAATCAAAGTAGGGGTGACCTGTGCCTCTTCTGATCTTGTTTGACCATCACTTCTGTTGGATCTCCCCATTGTCGCCAAATGATCAAGAATCCTGGGAATTGCGGTCTTCCAACATCTGAAGGGCCACAAGGTGCTTGCCCTGGTTTAGAGGAACGTTGCCAGAAGCACCACCATTCAGTAAACTTAGAATCTAAGCTTAGAATCATAGAATCATAGAGTTGGAAGAGACCTCCAGGGCCATCTAGTCCAACCCCCTGCCATGCAGGAACCCCCATCACAATATTTCCGACAGATGGCCATCCAGCCTCTGCTTAAAAACCTCCAAAGAAGGAGACTCAACCACCCTCCGTGGCAGCATATTCCACTGCCGAATAGCTCTAACTGTCATGAAGTTCTTCCCCATGTTCAAATGGAATCTCTTTTCCTGCAGTTTGAAACCATTGCCCCGAGTCCTAGTCTCTGAAGCCATGGAAAACAAACCTGTTCCCTCTTCAATAGGACATCCTTTCAAATATTTAAACATAGCTATCCTATCCCCCCTCAGCCTTCTTTTAGAGAGGCTAAACATACCCAGTTCCCTAAGCCGTTCCTCATAAGACATTTCCTCCAGACCCTCAACCATCCTGGTCGCCCTCCTCTGCACCCGCTCGAGGTTGTCAACATCCTTTTTAAATTGAGGCGCACAGAACTGGACACAGGACTCCAGGTGGGGTCTGACAAGCTTACCTCTTTGGAACAGGAAGAAGGAAACTTATGCGCCTTTTGCTACTCTTGGCCTTTCTCATGTTGCTGAATATTTGTGTGTCTGTTTTCTTGTAGTAAAGAGAGCAGAATGAATGGGCAGTATCAGCAGCCAGGCGATAGTCTAAACAATGATAATAAGTAAGTGGCGTTCACTTCCTTTTGGTTTTTTTATTTTTGAGTGCTTCCATTTGGACAAGGTGGACTAAATACATTGACATACAAGGGAAAGCTTGTCCTACCAAGCTCTGTAGCGCTCCTCCGTCCCCACCTCTGTTGGGCATGTTGCTTTATAGATCACCCCAGAAATAATCGCTCGAGACCCCGTTCTGCTTCCTCGGTGCGTTCCTTGTTCCTTTCTTCTGCCCTTTCCCCCTAAAATTTGTTTTGTTTATGGAATTTCTATACCACTTGCCTTAGCGAAGCAAACTTTTGAACAGGCAGGGCCTAAGAAGGCATCCCTTTGACATGTCTTGCTTATTTATTTATTTATTTATTTATTGTTATATTTATATCCCGCTTATCTTCAAACAGAACTCTAAGCGGCGTACAATCGGCAAACAAGTGCCAGACAAAACAATAATAATTTTACAATACAAGACAATTAATGACAAATAATGAACAGAACAATATAAAAAGAACATATTAATATATTAAAAACCCTATTGCATCCCAGATCACCAATAAAGGCGTAATCCCTAAACTTTAACTGTCAGATGAACATTAGTAAACACCAATGATCACTAGAGACGGCGGGAAAAAAAATTAAGTTAGGGCTCGCCAAAGGCCTCTCGAAATAAGAATGTTTTTAAAGCTTTCCGAAAGGCCTGCAGGGACTCTGCAGAGCGCACTTCGCTGGGGATGGAATTCCACAAGGAGGGGGCTGCCACTGAGAAAGCCCGGTTCCGGGTGACCGTCTTCCGGGCCTCTCGTGGAGTGGCAACCCGCAGCGAGTGCGCTCGTGACTGCAGAACAGGTCGGGCTGAGGAGGATCGCTGGACGATACGCTCTGTCAGGTAGTCTGGTTCCAAGCCATAGAGGGTTTTATAAACTAAAACCAGGACCTTGAATCTAATCCGGGCTGCAACGGGCAACCAATGCAGGCGGACCAGGACTGGGGTGATGCTTAGGCACCCCTCGGCAAAGGCTCAAGCGGCAGCCGCTCAAACGGCCGAGTTGCTTTCTTTTGACCTTATTGCGCTGTCTCTGCTTGTCCTCCCACACTAGGTATTCCTTGTTTGCAGTAGTTAATCACCAAGGAACCCTGGAGAGCGGACACTATACCAGCTTCATTCGGCAACACAAGGACCAGTGGTTCAAATGCGACGACGCCATCATCACCAAGGCTAGCATTAAGGATGTCCTAGACAGCGAAGGGTAGGTCTTTGCGCAGAATACAGGAGGAGGGGCAGTGCTTCCCGTTGAGCCTCAGCACTGCAGGGGTGTGATGGTGTGTTGCTCTGAATGTCAGCGGCGTGTAAGAGGCAGCACAGCCCACAGGAGTCAAAACAGAAAGAAATCTATAAATCAAGATTGCAGCTGGGCCTGGCAGGGTGGAGCTTGGCTAGAAACTATGGGCGTTTATACACGACCCCTAAACTCCGGGGCAAATGGCTCCCAGCTCCGGAGCTTAAAAATGTTTACCCACCAGCTCCGGAGTTTACAGGAAATTAAGTGCAACCCCGCCCACTTTAGCGCGTCCCAGCGCACCTTTCAGGTACCTGCTCTTTGGAGGTGAAAATTATTTGATCCGGTGTAACGATAGTGAGTGCGGGGCTCTCTTTGCTTCTGTTTGTTGTTTTTTGGCTCCCGCCACTTTTAAGAGCTACTTTTACAGAGACGAGAGGCAGAACGAGGTGAGCGGCATGCTTTTCTTTCTCTTTTTCTCCCTCCCCTCATGCAGCCAGCAGCCAGGAAGTGCGGAGGGGGGTGGGGACAGAGGAAGAGTGACGAACCCCTAAGATCTCTGGTCCGAATTTAAGTGGCCAGCAGATCTTAGGGATCGTGTAAAAAGACCCCAAGCTGTTGAAATACAACAAAAACTAGTGATTTCAGTTGATCAACAGAACAGTATGCAACTGTTGAGCTAACTCACCAGGATCTGATTGCAGACATCCCGCCTCCTTCTTTTTCTGCCTCCTGCCTTTGGGTTTCTTATTCTGTCCAACTCAAGCCCTATTTGAAACAATTCACTTAAAACTAACCAAGTGCCTGAGAGGTCCCTTCTTATCCAAATTGTATAAATTGTTCAGAGCTAGAATACCCCAAATTTAGGGTATATCTCACTTTTCACAAATTCTGCAGGTGGTTATTTCCCTTGTTTATTTTATTGTTTTGGTTTTGATGTTGTGCTCTTTCCCCATAATTCTGGTTTTGCTGATCATGGGAAGAATTCAAATCTCAGTCACCAACAATATGTTCCTTCAAAGATCCTTAGTTTCTACATGAGTTTTCAAATAGGTCATTGCCGTCAGTAATGCTACCAATATTAGTTTTTGTTTCATGGTTTGTTGTTTTTTAATTTTTGTTTGTTTGGGTGAAAAGTTCAGTTTTTGTATGTACATCTAGCCTGGTGAGTCTCCAGGCAGCTATGAACTGTTACCTGTATTATTCCTACAACCATTGTATTTTGACAGATTTGCTGTTTGTAGCAATATACTGGAGACCTTTGTATGTAGAGTGCAGGAAACATGATGCTATAAATGGCTGTTGTGATTTTTTGGGGCTGTTTCACTGTGTTCTGGAAGTTTTTCTTCCTAACATTTCGCCAGACTCTGACTGCCGTCTTCAGAGGGCAGGTGCTCAGGGAGCCAGGCGTTCTCTCTGTGCTCTAGTGATACATTACGAAGAAAAACTTCCAGAACATGGCCAAACAGCCCGAAAAACCCACAGCAGCGATCAGATCCTGGCTGTGAAAGCCTTCGCAAATACAATGATGGTATAAATTGATTGATTGATTGATTGATTGATTGATTGATTGATTGATTGATTGATTGATTGAGAGAGAGAGAGAGAGAGAGAGAGAGAGAGAGTCTTCATTTTTATCATTGTGTCATCTCTTAGGAAGCTTTTCTGATGAAGAGCAATTCTTACCCTTTCTAAAAGTGAGCCTTTGTAATTGTTTCCTCACTGTGTTCCCTAGTTCTTGTTCAGGGGAAGCAACTAGACATTGGCTCTTCGTAGTCTGAGAAATGTTGGGGTTAACTGAGTAATACCTGTGTCCGTGATACTCTTTTTTATGTTTAGGACTCTGATCTGCCTCATTAAGATAAGATAAGATAAGATAAGATAAGATAAGATAAATCTTTATTGATCCCACATCTGGGGAAATTTACTTGTTACACAGCTCCCAATATAGAAAACAAGTAAAGATAGCTAGGTGCACAGAAAGTGTAAAGTGTGTGAGAGAGAAAACAAAATAGCTAATAGAGATTAAATAAAATAAGAAACCCAAGATACAAATATTACACTAAAATGTGTATATAAAAATAAATATATATAAAGAGAAGCTACAGTATACCCCATATGAAGTATGTTAAACTGTAGAGTTGAAGAGTCTCACAGCAGTGGGAATAAAGGACCTGCGACAGCGCTCCTTCCCACACCCGGGGATGTCTGAGCCTGCCACTGAAGGAGCTACGAAGAGCCTCCACTGTCTGGCCCAGTGGGTGAGAAGTCTTGTTCATAATGGATGTCAGCTTGGCCAACATCCTCCTCTTACCCATCTCCTCCACAGAATCCAGAGGGCATTCCAAGACAGAGCCAGCCCTCCTGGCCAGCTTGTTCAGTCTGTTCTTATCCCGTTCAGTACTACCTGAACTCCAGCAGACGACAGCGTAGAAAAGAGCTGAAGCTACCACAGAGTCATAAAAAAATCCGTAACATAGGCCTACACACTGTCCTCTGTGGGCTTGGCATCACCATTCTTCTCGCTATAAATTGCCCTTTCAGACCTAATTTCTAGACACCAAACCAGATCAAACCTGGCTTTGCTCTGAAGCATTAAGCATTCTAGTGCAGGTCCAAAATAGCTGGGCACATACCATGGTGAGTCATTTGGGCTTTAAATTATTTAGGGTGTCACAGCATGACCAGAGGAGTGGGGGAACAAATGTACAAGCAAAGCCGCCTCCCTGGGTTCATTCCTGCAATGTAAGAAAAGCCCTGCTTTTAAAAGGACTCTGGAGGGGAAGCAGCAACAGCAGTCGTGGATCACATTAAAATATCACTTTCCTCCTTTTTTTTTAATGTTCTTACAGATATTTGCTGTTCTATCACAAACAGTTCCTGGAGTATGAGTAGCCGTGTTCAGCAGCTGGAAAGAGAGAGAGAGAGAGAGAGAGAGATGTAAGGAATCAAAATGAACGGCAGCCTTCTGAAAAGACACACAAACCTACCTGAAAATTCATCATCTAGGAGTGAGCTGCGACAGGACCGGCTTTGCCCCCGGCTCACGGCCTAGAGGAGTTTGTTGGTTTAAAAAGAAAAACAACACTGTTCACCATGTGTATGATGGAGTCCCGCAGGGACAGAAGAGGGAGGGAAATGCACGGGAGCCGACGTGCAGTCAGTGACTTTTGGGAGAAGACATATAATAATACAAAGATTGCTCTGGGTGGGGGAAAAGAAAAATAAAATAAATAAAAGGGGAGCAGAAGGTGTTCGGGCACTGGCGCCCTTCCCTTCCGCTCATTTGAAAGGTGTTTTGGGAAGGCCGGGTGGGTGGGAGGGGTTGCCTTCTCATCTCCATCAAGCATCTTCTCCATTGGTGCTTCAGCTCCCACTGACCAATCAATCAATCAATCAATCAATCATAAAGCCGTTATAATTGAAACAACACACACACACACACACACAAATCCAAACCCATTTTTTTTTTTACACACATGGGTCTGAAAGCAGTAAAATGGAGAATCGGGACAACGCAACGAAATGGACTTTGCAAGTACCTTTTTATTTGTGAATTTTAGTTATTAAATAAATACGGTATGAAATGACGGCACTAAGCTTTGGTTTTTCGGCCCAACGGTTGCAAGGAATCTGGATTTGCGGTGCCTCCCTCGGCGGTTCCCGGGGAAGACTTTCCCAGCCTGTCTCCTACTGTGAGATGCACAGGTAATGTCCAAGCCTTTGGGGGAAGGGGGGCTTCACCCAAATTAGCACCACTCCCCCCCGGATCCAGCCACCTTTTTTAGGTTTTCTGTGTGAAGAGCTCTTTTCTTAATTTCCCCTGCCTTTTGTTCACCCTTATTCTTCCCCCATGAGAATAAACTTCATAATTGCAGTCCTCCGTGAAATGTATAAATTGGCATTGTTTATGCTGTAAAAATGTCACCTTGGTTGTTTATCTTTCAAAGAAGGGGGGGGAAATGCTGTGAATCAGTTGGATCTCTGAGGGTAGTGTGGTTTTTGGGTGCTTTCTCGACCCTCCCTTTCCAAAATAAAATTGCACTCACGAGACACTTGGCGCCGAAAAATTTGCCATCTGCTAACTCTGGCAACGGTGTTGCCATTGTTGCAATTAAATTGCAGCTATTGGACAGCTCTGCCTTAACAACAGACAATAGATAAACAAAAGGTTTTCTCACTTGCACTACTTTTATTGGTCCCTTATCTCTCCGATATATTAAATCCTCCCCCCCCCCCGCCCGCCCACAGACACAAACATGTATCGCTCCCCTTCAGCAGACAGAGCTTCTGGCTTTGTCATTGCCTCCTGGAAGCCTCAGAGCAATGCTAGCTCCTGCTTTGTCACAAATGCATTTATGTTCTCTTGCCTCCCCCCCCCCCTGGCGGCAATGCCACTTCACCACTCACCCCCCCTTTACTGTCTAGACAATGGCTGGGAATCCACATGGGTCTTGTATTTTATTATAACCAGGAGGTGGGGCCACATTGGATTTGCTGCTCAGGGAGGGAAAGGCTCATGTACCTTATTAAAAAAAAAAAATCCCTTTCCAATGAATGGTTTTTTTAAAGTGTCTCTCTATGAGTGTGTGGGGGAGAGATGCACAATAAGAATAGGAACTGGTTTGGTTGCCTTTATTTTTATGACCCGTTAAATGTTTCTTTGTCTGAAGGTTCACTAAAAAAAATCATCTCGATGGCTCGGCTTGGGCGGCCGCTGGAATTATGTCCTGATTGTGAAACAAGCTTGCTTTTTAAAATTTGAATTTTAAGGCTACTCCTCAATTTCAAAAAAAAAAAAAAAAAATCACAGCCCCATCATTTCTATTGAGACTTTTTAAAAAAAAAAAAAAAAAGGAAAAGTCCATCAGAACTCGTAAGGCCGTTGCCATCCTTGGCCCACTGGCTAGGGGGCTATGGAAGGGAAGGGGGTACCAAGGGTAAGGGTGAGCATTCAGAGAAACAAACCCAGGATGCAGTTCTCTGGTTCTGTTCTGAGGACTTCTAGGCTTTTTTTTTGGGGGGGGGAGCATACTTGGGAATGAAAAGGGGTATCTGAGCATCCATGAAAGTATTTTCCTAGGTGCTGTTCATCCTCAACAAGTCATCGCTGCAGGAAATCACACTCAATTCAAGTTCAAGTATTGTTAATGGTGAGTTCTGAAAGGCCATGTTCCACCTCCTCTAATCTGCCATCATCTTAAAATATGTGTGAATGCAGCCTCCCTGGCTCTTGAGCGATGGGTACTGGAGCTGTAATGTCTTCAGAGAGTACCAGGTAGAGAGGAACACGCATTTGCCCAATGCTTTCCTCTACCTGTGAGCAGTCAACCTGATCAGGTGCCCTGGAATCTTCCTGCGATGCAGACGTCTCGGGTAGGTTGATGCACAAAAGACTCCTCCTTAAGGGCTGCCAATCTGAGTATTGCCCTCTTCGTGAAGCTGGAAGGAGCCTGTTCTGTTTGCAGGCGTCACAAGGACCTAATCTGGATGTCTTTAAAAGCACATTTTGCAGGGTCGGCAGTGAGTATGTTTTACACAGCTTTCTGATGCCACGGAGGTTTCCTCCTTTCTTCGTGTGACTGAAGGCAAGTGCAGATGATGTAATTAATTAATTATGTGCCTCGGAGTGGGTTCTGAGGACTTATGGGAAGCCTCCTTGTCCAGATCCTGAAAGCAGGTTGGCTGCGGATTGCAGCCGTGTCTTCCTGCTTCCTTTCCAGTAAATGCAGCAAAGCTTCTGCTACTTCCTGGCTGGCGCTGATGGAGTTCAAGCATCTAGCTTAAAATAAAAAAAGACAGGGCTATGGTGCCCCCTTGTGGTAGAGCTTTTGGTATTGCAGTGTTTAAAACGCCAACATTGGCTATTGCTTCTCTTCTGACTCCCTTTTCCTTTTTACATCTGCCCCCCCCCCAACAAAAAAAATCAATCTTTTTTCTTCCACTGACTAAGATGTGTGTAGGTGCACCTTGGATTAATTAATGCTTCCTGTATAGTCCTCTATGAGGATGGATTCGGGGAGGGACAGATATCAGACAAGGTATTGATTAGAATACGATCGCTACGTGTGAACGGGCTGGCCTGAATTTCTCATCCACACACATTGTTCTCGTAGGTTTATGTATTGCATTTTTATGCCGCCGTCGCCATCCCAGTGAAAGGACTCAAGGTGCTCCGAGTACTTAGGGATGCAAGGAGAGGGGAATGAAATGTATATATTTTATTTTTGATACTCTAGGGCAGTGATGGCAAACCTTTTAGAGACCAAGTGCCCAAACTGCAATTCCAAACCCACTAATTTTTTTTTTTTTGCAAAGTGCCAATACAGTAATTTAACCTGTATACAGGTAGCTATGAAGGGGCGATTTTGGGTGCCCACAGAAAGGGCTCCGAGTGCCACCTTTGGCAACCGTGCCATAGGTTCGCCATCACTGCTCTAGGGCAGTGGTGGTGAACCTTCAGCACTCCAGATGTTTGAGACCCCGACTCCCAGAATGCCGAGCCTAGGTTGCCAACGACTGGGAGTTGTGGTACAAAACATCTGGAGTGCTGAAGGTTCGTCACCGCTGACCTAGGGAATAGCATCGCCGCAAGAGGGGAAGATTCCCCCCCCCCTTTGTAATTTAGCACTTGCATGCTTGTGCCTTTGACCCCTAATTATCTATTTTTCTCTCCCATCTTTAAAGCAAGAGAGAGGAGGTCTCGCAAGTCTGAAGCCAAACTGAATTTCGGCTGAAACCAAAGGGAGGGCAGAACCAGAGGCAAAAACATAGGACTCAAACCGAGAGCCTACTTTCACTTAAAACACTTATTTACTAGTAACATTTTGTATTTCAAGCCTTTCCGACAGGAGAGATGACAAAAAGGCCTTGGGTCCTTTTCCAAGGAGAAAGGTGGGGTTAAAATACTCTAAAATGCTCTAAGATAAAGGCAAACGGAACAAAGGATGGTATAATGAGAAAGTAGGTGTGGCCATCTGTGGATCCAGGAGTACCAAATTGGGACTCCGGAAGGTGGAAATTCCCTCCCACATTAGACAGTATGGGGAGCAATCACCATTTATTTATTTCAATTTTTATATTGCACCCATTCGCACCAGGGTGCTCCTCTGGGTAGTTCCCTAGGGACCATAAACTAGGTTCTCCTACTGATGGTCACTCAAAAAAACCCCGCCAGAGTTACAGATATCCTGTTGCTCTTGTTTACTTCGTCACACAACCCTTGCTGATGTGCCAGGAGTCCCAGAGGTTGGCAGCTGTTGACTTTCACCTAATTTTGTAAATCACCAGGAGCATTAATCCCACTTCCTTCCCAGCCAGTCTCAGGAGGAAGTTGAGGCAGAGAAAGTGTTCGTCTTCCTTCCTTCCTTCCTCTCTCTCTCTCTCTCTCTCTCTCTCTCTCTCTCTCTCTCTCTCTCTCTCTCTCTCTGCTTTTGTTTGTTTCTGTTTGCTTGTTTTAGACATCCCGTGTGGAGTGAGAAAGGAAAATTAGGTTTTTACAGGAAAATCCAGGTTTCAAAATAATGTTGGCAATATAGGGAAGGTTTGTGGGGCAGAACGAACCAAAGACCGGGGGGGACGGAGATATGTCAGGAACGTAGCTGTGATGGGTTTCCTTCTCGGTCTGATTGAAAACTTCGTAGGACTCTTCTGAGGAAGGGGGGAAAGGCCCTTGTTGGGTGTAGCGCTAAACGCTGCAGAGTTGCATCCGCTGGCCTCATGGAAATTGGTGGACGTTGTTTGGCATCAAGAGGGAATGTGCTGCGGATGCAGCTAGTGGTTTCGCTGGCTTTACAAGGCGATAAGTCTCAGAAGGGGATAGATGTATCATTGGCTGACAGAGTATGTTTAGCCCGGAGAAGAGAAAACGGAGAGGTGATCTGATGGGCATTGTCAAATCGAATCATAGAACTACTGAGTTGGAAGAAACCGCCTATGAAGCAGTTGGGTCCGACTCCTTGCTCAACGCAGGAAGCCAAATCAAAACGGATCGGAGATTTGATGTGTGGCTGGGTTTCTCATAAGTGCCTCCAGGGCTGGAGGGCTCCCCATCTTGCGATGTCATAGGCTCCATTGTTGTACTGGTCTAACAGTTAAGAGGCTTTTCCTGATATACTGTACATCCAGAGCTGGCGTCCAGCAACGTGAGCCCATTATGTTGTGTTCTTCACTCTGGAATGATCGAGAACAGATCCTGCCTTTTCTCTGTTTCACTGCAATGGAGATACAGTGGCACCTCGGATAACGAATTTAATTCGTTCTCCGAGGCAATTTGTTATCCGAAACACAGTTTCCCATAGGAATGAATGGGAAACCAATTAATCCGTTCCAGAGCCTAGGAAAATGACACAGACACCTGGGGTTTTGCTCAAAACTCTTTATAAAGTGCACTTTAAAGGCACAGATGTGATGCAACCCAGGATAATTCTTTTTTACTGATGTATGCTGGAAATTCATTATCCGAGGCAGCCCATAGGGAAAATTCGTTATCCGAGGCAGCCCTATACCTGGAAACTGTGATTCGTTATCCAAAAAATTCGTTATCAGGGGCATTCGTTATCCAAGGTACTACTGTATGTGGCTTTTCAAGAAGATGGGATCAAGCTTGCTCTCTGCAATTCCAGAAGGCAGGAATTCCTTGTCATTTGAACCTGGAGAAAGGATTTGTTACTTGTGATGCAGAGCAGATGCAGTAGAGATTTGGGAGTCAATTCTTCTTTTGAGTGGTAGTCCGATTTTGTGGTTCACTCCGAACTTCCCAGGAGGTAATACGAGATGCTGGAGCATACTGCGCCGCCACCGCCACCACCTCCTAAAAAATAGATTCAGAACCTTGGATAGCTCCTGTAAGCAAAAAAAAAAGTTAAAATATGAAGAGGATTGGCTGCCTCCAGTGAAGGCACCAGGCGGGTGGTGGACACCCCTTCTGTGTGTTTTTTTTTTAAGCAGAAGTTGGATGAGCCTCTCTTCTGGTGCCTCAGCTGTGGATTTCTGCTGCGAGGTCAGTGGGTTGGACTAGATCAGTGGTTCTCAACCTGCGGATCCCCAGATGTTCCTGGACTGCAACTCCCAGAAGCCTCCACCCCTCGCTGTGCTGGAAGGGTTTTCTGGGAGTCGCAGTCCAGGAACATCTGGGGACCCGCAGGTTGAGAATCACTGGACTAGATGGCCTTTCGGAACCATGGATGGTCTTAAAAGACCATCTCTCTCCCATGACTGTAGGCTTTCCAACTTGGGCAGAGCTTGGGGAAATGGTGTCTACCGAGCTGCTGCTCATTCGTGACTCCACCTGTCTCCCACCCACGACTCCTTAGGATCCAGCTGTGCCTTGTGCCGTTTTCATTGGCAAAGTGAAATCAATGGATAAGAAAGGAGGTCCTGTTTCCTCAGAGCAGGAATTGGGATGATGTAAGTACGGTAACAGAGTGTTGATACACAAAAGAGGCAAAGGAAGGTCAAATTCTTGTAGAGATCATTCATTTGGATGCTCGCCTTTGTATTTTATCTTGGGGCTTCTGAAGATGTTGTTTCGGGACTAATTTGCTTGAAACTGAGCTTCTCATCGTTTCTCTTAATTTGGTGTACAAACTCCATTCCCCTCCCCAAAGTTAATTGTGTTGGTATGTGCAACTTCCCATGCACAGTAAGGCTGTGCAGATTGATTTCTCCTTGCCTGGTCTTCTCCCAAAGGCACTGTCTTGGCCCTGTCTCTTAGGAAGAGTTGTCTAATCAAGACATCCCACACGTACCCACATGTACCGCGGCTGCTACGACACTGACGCAATGTCAGGGTCATCGGGTATTTTCGTGAGAATGTACAGGAACTAAATGCTGTAGAGAAATAATAACTATGGAGTCTGGGACAAAGTTGGGGAGTAAGCTTCCTGTTTATTAACTCAGGGAGGGGGAAAGACTGTTTGGAAGGATTACTGAATTGTTGACCTCTCTGTGCCTAAGATGAAGGAGGAGGAAGAAAAGGATGTGAACTTTAGAACAAGGGTGCCTAAGAGTACCACTCTGTATATAGATCTAGAAAGGCCATGGGGGTGTGTGGAATCCCAAGCTACATCTGTCTCTTTTCTGCATTTAGATGACTTGGTTCACACGTTGGCGTTTCATTCTAGCAGTAAGGAGGATAAGAATGGCTAGCTTGGCTCATAAGATTTAGAAGGAAGAGTGGTGGGTGGTCCCCTCCTTCCCTTGCTCAACATACTATTAGGCTTGCTAGGCAGGAATTAGTTATTCATATCTCGGGCAGCTGGTGAGGCCACTCCAGGTTTTAGTACGAACTTTCCAAGAGCTATTGAAGGTGCCAACTCTATTTTGGGGGATAGGATTGAGCCCTGTGGACAGCTTTTGTAAACATCAGATGAAATTCTTAAGCGGAGTCGCACACATACAGCCCAAAATCACAATCTTCAACTAAGCGTCCCACATCATTTAAAATCTTGAGGATGGGACACTCGATTTTGAGGACTACAGACACCTCCCGCACTTTCCCAGATTCGTGGAGAAAGAACCATGATGTTCACTGCAGAGGACAAGACACTTTAATTTGTAGAATTCGAGATACTGCATTCAAATCGTCCCTTGCGGGTATGTATATTTGCCTGTTTTGGTGAGCCAGGCATGATCTTTACAAATGCTTGTTGCCTTTGCTGGTGGTAGCTTTTATCCCCTCCAATTTCTGTTCTTCAATTCACATTCAAGAATTCAAGGCACATTGAATTCCACAGGCAAGGCAGTGGAACCAAGGTTGCAAGCGATTGTTCTGGCCAGAAGACGGATATGGCGCAAAATACAGCATGACCCCGGTATCTGCTGGGGATTGGTTCCAGGGCTTCCCGTGGATAATGAAAACCGTGGCTAAGAGAGAACACCCCAAAATTCCCCCAAACTGCTGTTTTGTTTCAGCAGCTGTTTTTTGACAGTAGCTTGCTTTATGGCTGCTGTTTTATGACAGTACCTTTCTTTACAGCTGCCATTTGTAATAGTAGCCTGCTCTATGGCTGCTGAATTGCTTATTTAACTTTTCACTCTGCCAACCGCAGATAACTGAATCCGTGGATAATGAATCAGTGGATACGGGGGTCCTACTGTACTTTCCCTGAGGTGCTGGTATTCTGTGTGCATGGAGTTGATTTTGTGTGTGTGTGCGTGTGTGTGTGCGCGCGCATTCAGCCCCACATGCCTCCAGTATCACCGGGACCACCTGCAGCCTGTAGTGGCTCGATCTCAAAATCGTTGACTTGCCCGATGATGCTAAGGATTACACGGTGGGGAGCATGTTGGTCGGATCTCAGAGGAGGGAAGCCACTTTCCCTCGAGGATTGTGACCGGGTAGCAGGGCCATGACATTCAGCCTCCAGACACCACTGGTCATCACCACGGCGCTCAGGTCATGTGCATCTTTTCTTGGGACGGAGAGCAGATGATTTGGAAGTGGCCGTCTTCAGGGGTTGGAACTGCGTCTGAGGTTCCGAATGGGGCAGCATCCCCTTGCATCCCCAATTGGTACGTCCTAGGACACACCCATGTCTCTTGGACGGCGGGACTTGCTTCCGGGAAGCAGAAGCCACAGGTTTCGATGGGTTCCGGAGTTTGGCTGCCACTGGATCCGCTCCCTGGTTCCATTAGATCCGCTGAAAGAGAAGATCCACCCACGTGCCTTATTATTATTAGGTTCCATGTTTCTGACTTCTTAAGCATGCAAAGGAATTCTTGGAAAACCTATGTTCTAGTAGAGTCTCCAAGAGATGGAGGGTTGGCCTCAATGGAAGGGGTGCCCCTGGGAAACCTCCATTCTCACAGTTCCCCCTGGCCTAGCAGAAGTAGACGAAAAATATGCAAGGGCACAGCAGTACCGGCACCCCACCACAGATGCCAAAAAACGTGCAAGTATGGAATGTCGTACATTGCACCATCTCTAGATTCCTCTCGTGGCCAGTCCTGGAAACATATATAAATAATGGGGTTTTTCTAATTTAGCTTTTTTTCAGGTAGCGGATAAGTCAATCCGTGGATACTAATTCCATGGATATGGGAGTTCTACCATATATTGAACTGACTGAATATTTTTGCACGTGTTCTTTCACACAGACATCTCCTGATTAAAATGGTAACATGCTGATGTATAAATAATAAATAAACAAGCAAACGTGTATGCCATGTGTGCCTCAATTTAAAAAGGATGTTGACAACCTCGAGCGGGTGCAGAGGAGGGCGACCAGGATGGTTGAAGGTCTGGAGGAAATGTCTTACGAGGAATGGCATAGGGAGCTGGGAATGTTTAGCTTTTCAAAAAGAAGGCTGAGGGGGGATAGGGTAGCTATGTTTAAATATTTGAAAGCATGTCATATTGAAGAGGGAACAGGTTTGTTTTCCATGGCTTCAGAGACTAGGACTCGGGGAGATGGTTTCAAACTACAGGAAAAGAGATTCCATTTGAACATTAGGAAGAACTTCATGACAGAGCTGTTCGGCAGTGGAATATGCTGCCACGGAGGGTGGTGGAGTCTCCTTCTTTGAGGTTTTTAAGCAGAGGCTGGATGGCCATCTGTCAGAAATATTGTGATGGGGGTTCCTGCATGGCAGGGGGTTGGACTTGGATGGCCCTTGAGGTCTCTTCCAACTCTATGATTCTATGCATCCATTTCAATATCAAGATGAACAGAACTGGTTCCAGCCCCACCCCACCCCCAAGACTGCTTTGGAAGGAGTGGCGCTCAGTGGTTTAGTTTTACTACGGAGCCAGAGGTTGGGAGTTCAATTAATTCCTCACCGGGCCTCCAGGGAGAAGAACCAGCCTGGGTGGCCTTGGGCAAGCTGCACCGTCCCAGAGGAAGGGAATGGGAAACCACTTTTGAGTCTTTTCTCCCTGGAAAACTTTGACAATGGAGAATCTAAAGGTAGATGAGAAGGAAGGGTGCACCTTTTTTGATGTCTCCCTTGGTGTGACACGCCGCGGTGCTGGCCTGGTACATCTCTTCCTCCCCTCGTTTTCTGAAGTAAATCCAAGTCACCAGCAAGGAGAGAAGTAGGGTGCAAAGGCAGAGTCCCAGGACGAGATAGATGACCATCCGTGGGTCACATCCCAAATCCATCCTGCACTGCACATCCTGGAAAGGAGCTGGTGCTGGTAAGGTGGCCACCAGAGTCTCTGAAAATGGCATGGAGGAGGCGGGGGGGGAGAGGGACCATGAGAGCTGCAGGTACTAGTTGTTGGTGATAGTGCATCGCATTAAGGTTGGGAGTTCAAACCCCCCACCAGGTTTCTGAAGGATGAGAGCCAGCCTAGGTCACCTTGGGCAAACTGCAAAGGCTCAAGATTGCCCACCAGGTCAACCCTGAGAAAGATTGCACAAATTTGGCCTGTATCAATGATTATTTTCAGCGCCAAGGATGCAGAAGTCAAGAGCTGTTTCTGGAATGTTTTGCCTCCTGTCCTAAAAAAAAATATGATGGGTTTAGAAGGTTGGCCCCCTTAGTACAGTTGAGTAGGAAGGAGGCTGGTGGAGACCCAGCACTGGTATTTTGCAGAGCTGCTGCACCTCCAGACAGAAGTAAGCTCCTCAAAACACGGAATTTGGCAAAGTTGATTGCTTTTTTTTAAAAAGCATGTTTTTTGTACTTACAATGCTCAGATTTTCCCAGTCACTGAGATTTTGTGAGCTATAAAAAACCCGCCTGGTAGCTTTCCCAAGCTCTCTTAAAGGAGATGGTGTTCCAGGCTTGCATTTCAGAACTCGCCCTTGTGACACAACTTGTCTTTCTTTTGACGTCTGCACTTAGTGTCATCTAGACTCTGTTCCTGCTGCTCTGATTTCTTGCAAAAGCGCTCTGGGCTGCTTCCGATCCCCTTGCGTGTCAGGCTCCATAAATCCAACTACAGACTGTAATGGAGCTAATTCAAGTCTAATTTGCAAGCATCCAGGTGAATTCTTGTTCATTTGGCAAGAGAGGATGCTTTAGGATGAACAGAAGAGTGTGTGCGTGCCTGTCCCTTTTCCCCACACCCCATGTCACGGGCCACCTCTCGAGCTCACATTTTCCCCCTCTTTTTTTCCTACCCCTCCATCTCTCCCTCCCACCCCACCCCAACCCCTAGGCTTTAAGTTTCTGGATGCACCCTTATTGTCATAAATGGTTAAGAGTTTGGCTGCCAGAGACAGGACAAACATCCTTTTTATCATTCAAAAGAGGTGTGGCAGGTTTTTTTTGCTCTCTGGGTATTTGGGAAATGGAAGCAGGGGTCCCGGCCATTGTGACCAATGACAGTTTGAAATATCCCCAAGCGCTTGTTTCAAAGAAACCACCAATGAACCACAAAGACATAGCGGCAAAGGATGATGGGACCACAGAGCAGAAATGTAGTTCCCGTTGCAGGCTCCAAGTCCCAGAATTCCCCAGATAACATGGGAGTCATAACCCGAGCAGTTTCACTCTGCTCTCTACAGCATTGGTTCCTGACCTGGGTCCCCAGATGTGCTTGGACTACAGTTCCCAGTGCTAGCCAGGATTCATGGGAATTGTGGTCCAGGAGCATCTGGGGAACCAAGGTTGGAGATCACTGCTCTACAGCATAGGGCAGGCATGTGCAGACTTCAGCCCTCCTGATGTTTTGGACCACAACTCCCAGAATTCTAAGCCTGTATTTCCAATGACAAAGGAGTGTGGGAGTTGTGGTCCAAAACATCGGGAAGGCCAAAGTTTGCACATGCCTGGCATAGGGGAAATCGTCCCTGTCTGACCTCATGACACCATGAGAAGGTGGGCTTCTCTGGAAAAGGAAATCATGCCGGGACGGGAGAAGGGAAAGAGGAAGGCCAACTACAAAAATGGACTGACTCCCTAAATGAAACCATGGGGTTGATTTTGCAAGAGCTGGGCAGGGCAGCTGAAGACGGGGCATTGTGGAGGTCATTGATGCAAGGTCATCGATGCACATCACAATGCTATATGGCCAGAGTCCCAAGACGGAAGATCTTGTGTCTTGGGGCTGCATCTTCCCCCGTCCCGTTCCCCCCTCCCCGGAAGAAGGAGACTCGCACCCTGCTTTCCAGCGGAGGTGATATCCGACGGAGGCCAAGGTTTTGCTCCCAGGCAGAAAGGCTGGCATTCGGTGGGGTGCTGTCCGCAAACGCTGGAGCAATCGATGCAGTCCCGGAGGAGGCTGTCGTAGTAAAAACCTGGCCGCCGTCTGCAGTCCACGGACCCTGAGAAAGACACGGAAGAGGAGTAAAATTCGCAGCCATCAAATCGAGAGGGAGCAGAAGAAGCAGGGGTCCCTTGCCAGGGGCCTTGAACCCCTTTTCAGTCGGTCATTTATTGCAGGGGAGTGTTTTATCCAACAACTATGTGAACCACCTAAATGGCCAAGAAACTGAGAAGAACCAGAAGTGGGTGTAGGTGGAAGTCCACTTCTGGTTTTGTGAATGGATATTGGGGGATTTTAAAATGCTGCATCAAGAGCCCCAGGGATTACTGTTTCTACAGACCTCCAGGTGGAGCCTGCCACGTATTAAAATTCCACTTTTTGGGTGGGAGAGGGGAGATCTGAGGGCTGCGGAAACAGCCTTTGGGGACCATGATTTAGTTTGCTGGCTGCCATGTTTCATTGCGAAGGGGACCAGCCTTGAGGTCAGCTCTAGTTAATAGCTCTAGCAGTTCTTAAATCAATGCACTTGTCCAGCATTGGGGTAGTGTTGTTGAGAGGCTCACAGCTCTTCCTCCTTGGAAAGAGTAGAGATTGAAGAGATGCCTAGTCTCATTGTCTGTGTTGTTCTGGGAAATGCACTTCCAGAAGGCAACAGATTCAGGGGCAAGAGTGTTTCTGAGGGTAAGCAGTGCTCAGGAGTTAAGGAGGAGGAGGAGGAGGAGGAGGAGGAGGAGGAGGAGGAGGAGGAGGAGGAGGAGGAGGAGGGAGGTGGTGGAGGTGGAGGTGAAGACCAAGACCCCCCCACAAAAAAAAAACCATTGCCACAGGTGACAAACTGAAGTGAGTGAAGGTGTCCAGAGGTGCACGTCTCCGTGAAAACTATGATGGTGGACACAGGTAACAAAGGCAGGAGAGGGAGGGTGTTGCTGGTTTCAGCGGAGGTGGCACCACTCCTCTCTATCCCCAAAACTTACCAACAGACTTTGTAAAGAAAGAAGGTTGGGTGGCAAACCAAAGGTGCAGTGTCAGCAGAGACTCCTACCCTCTGCCCAACTTGTCCCAATGGACATCAGCCATGAAGGGGGATAAGAAGATGAAGTGGCAGCAGCTGCAGACAGCAGAGGTGGAGGAGATCCTATTGGTCAGTGATGGCGAACCTTTTAGAGATCGGGTGCCCAAAATGCGATTCAAAACCCACTAATTTTTCCGCAAAGTGCCAATACAGTAAATTAACGTGAATGCAGGTGGCTGTGAAGGGGCCATGTCGGGTGCCCACAGAAAGGGCTCCGAGGGACACCTTTGGCACCTGTGCCATAGCTTCGCCAACACTGCTATAGGTCAGTGATGGTAAACCTTTTAAGGACCCAGTGCCCAAACTGCGATTCAAAACCCACTACTTTTTTGCAAAGTGCCAATACAGCAATTTAACCTGAATACCATAGGTTCGCCAACACCACTATAGATCATCAAGTCCGGCTCCTTTCATGGAGGCCCAGTGGGGAATCGAACTCCCAACCTCTGGCTGTGCAGCCACAAACCTGAACCATGGCAGCTACTTAGCACTTCTCATCATTTTTGTTGAATTTCAGAGCTGGAAGGGAACCCCTGTATCGTCGCGCCCAGCCCCTGTGAAAGGAACCCCAGTGGGGGAATTGAACTCCCAACCCTGGGTTCTGTAGCCATAGACCGAAGCCACAGAGCTCTCCAGATGTCCCAAGGGCAATGCCCTCCGCAGGCAAAGCCACCCTGGTTTGTAGAGCTGCCACCGGGGTGGGTTGGTGGAGTTGCCCTGCTGATGAAAACAAAGTCCCCCTTTTGGAGGCATGACTCACGGCAGAAGTCCGCGCATGCTTTGACCTTGAGCGGGTGACACACCAGCAGGCAGGACTTGCAGCTCTGCAGCAGCTCATCCCAGTACTGCACGTTGGAGCACACCATGGTCCTGTTGGAGCCCCGAACCTGAGGAGCTGCAGAGGCCTGTGAAGAGAGGGGAAGACATTCCGTAGGGATGAAATTGACTTGTGGTTCGGTGTGTGTGTGTGTGTGTGTGAGAAAGTAACAAATGAACCTACCCGGCAATTAAGATCAATCCAATTAAGATTGAGCCAGGGGGCCCTCTTGAAAGAGCCATCTCTCAAGGAAGTGGGAGGGACGGTTTGTAGACACAGGGCCTTCTCGGCAGCTGCCCCCAGGCTATGGAATGCCCTACCGATGGAGACCCGCCTGGTACCAACATTGATGACATTTCGGCGCCAGGTAAGAAACCTTCCTGTTGCAGAAGTTTTTTTAATTGATACAATATAGATTGTGGGTCCTCTGACGGCAATTTTAGTGTAATGTTTTTATTATTGTTTTAGTTATGTATTGATATTTTATGTCTTAACTGTTTTAATTCTTTTGATTGTAAGCCTCCCAGAGACCTTTGGGTTGTGGGTGGCATATAAGTTGTAAAAATAAATAAATAAATAAATAAATCTATGAAAATTGCTGCATGATGATGATGATGATGATGATGATGATGATGATGATGATGATGATGATGATGATGATGATGTAATCTAAAGTCAGCTGTGACTTAAGGTGACCCTTTTCAGGGTTTTCTTAGGTAAAGAATATTCAGAAATGGTTTCCCCTTCCTTCCTTCTGGGGGCACCCAGGGATTATGCAGGCTTACCCAAGGCCACCTAGGCTGCCTCTTCTCTCAGAAGGCACAAGTGAGGAGGAATCAGTCCCAACTTTTGGCTCTACAGCCAAGTACCTTGCCTGCCGAGCCATATAGCCAGCTTTAAGAATCACATGCCATCCAGCCCATTCTGAGTTAAGGCAACCTTTTCCAGGTAGTAGTGGATATTCAGTTTTCCCCTTCTTGGGGGTGGTGGGGGTTTCCTTAGCTTGCCCAAGGTCACCCAGGCTGGCTGTTTTCCTGGAAGGCAGAAGCGAGGAATCGAACTCCTGACCTTTGGCTCTGCATCTAGACCCCTAGCTCACTGAACAATCTAGCTCAATGCTACATGGAGACAGAAAGGCATGTTTTTAACACATGGGCCTGTGTCTTTAATCCCCCCATCCCCGACCCTAAAGCTTTGTTATCCTAAATAAAGCAGCGCCACATACTTTGCGGATGAATCGGTAGGTAGCGTTTTGGGTTTTGCTTTTTGTTTTGTTCTTAATCCCTTCTTTCTCAGATCATTTTTGATTCAGAAAAGTGGAACACAGCCCTCCCCATATCTTTTCCCCGCTAAAGAACAAAAACAGCTGGGCATTGGTCATTTTCTTAAAAAAACCGAAACCCGAACAAACGAAAGGAAAAAGGGTTTAAGTAACGCACATGCACCTCTTGGCTCTCCATCTCCCCATCACCTGCGTCCTATATTTACCTGCAAAACCCACCTGCAGCTGCACAAGGGGACAAAAGAAACCCCTTGCGGATAAACAAGCGGAAAGTTTTTTAAGTTCTACCCGAAACAGGAAAATGTACCACTCTGTCCCCAAGAGACGGCACCTGTCATTTGCGCTCCTTCTGGGGCTTCCAAGGGGGATGGAGACACGTACATAAGAACCTAAGAAGAGCCCTGCTGGATCAGGCCAAGGGTCCATCGAGTCCAGCTTCCTGTATCTCACGGTGGCCCCACCAGATAGCTCTTGGAGCACAGGAGACAATGAGGTACCTGATGTCCTGATGCCATTCCGAAGCCTCTGTCATTTTGAAGTCCCCCCCCCCTTTTAAGCCTAGAGAGCACATGTCTTCCCATCATGGCTTGTTACCCGCGATGGACTTTTCCTCCAGAAATCTGTCCGTTGTGTGTTGTGTCGTTACAGTCGTGACCGACTCTTCATGACCCCATGTCCATGGAGTTTTCTTGGGAGGAATACTGGAGTGGCTTGCCAATTCCTACTCCAGGAACTTACAGCACCGGCTATTCCCTGGTGGTCTCCCATCCAAGTACTAACCAGGGCCGACCCTGCTTAGCTTCCGAAATCAGGTGAGATTGGATATGCTTAGGGCATCTAGGCAGCTCAGTTCCCTTTTAAAAGATGCCATCACCATATCCTGTGGCAAGGAGTTCCACAGATTAACAGCATGCAGGGTAAAGAAATATTTTCTTTTGTCTGTTCTCTCTCTCCCAACTGCCCAGAGTGGCCTTTTAGGCCAGATGGGTGGGAAACAAACAAACAAACAAACAAATAAATAAATAAATAAATAAATAAATAAATAAATAAATAAATAAATAAATGTCAGTTTGAGTGGATGACTCCTGGTTCTGCTGTTGCGTGATTTGAATGTTGATTTGAATGTTGGACCAGGATTTGTCATATCTGAGCTCAACTGCCCAGTAAGCCCTGAACTGAGTTGCAAAATCGAAGAGGTGAAAACAGGCAGGCAGACGGAAGAGAAACGGAGGCACCAAAACATCTTTGGTTGACGAGAAGCAGCAGCACAAAGGGTGAATGCATGCAGAGTTAGGCCCTTGGTGTACAATTCCCAGCTGATGTTGCTGTGAGAGCAGTGGTTGTCCAAGCAGTGTTCTCTCCTAACCTAACCTGGAAACCTTTGGTACTGGGGGCACTAACCGGGCTGGCCTTTGCATAGCTTCAAAAAACCAGAGAAGATCAAAGACATTCAGTGAGAAATGCTGCACTGGCTGTGCTTCACATTGGAATAAGACTGAACTTAAGAACATAAGAAGAGCCATGCTGGATCAGGCCAAAGGCCCATCCAGTCCAGCTTCCTGTATCTCACAGTGGCCCCACCAAATGCCTCTGGGAGCGCATGAGACTAAATATCTGTCTCCTGCAACCACTCCCCTGCCTCTGCCCCTTGAAGTACTCCGGTTTTAAGCCTGGAAATTATACATCTCCATCATGGTTTGTAACCTGTGATTGACTTTTCCTCTAGGAGTCTGTCCAATCCCCTTTTGGAAGCATCCAGGCCAGATGCCATCACCACATCCTATGGCAGGTAGTTCCACAGACTGGGATAGTATCAGATCAGAAACTTACCTTTAAGACAAATAAATGCAACAGGCTAAAGTCTTCCAAACTTGGACTGCAGTAGGATGAATGTGGGACCGAGAGCATGGAGTGGTCCATGAACAAAAATAATCATTTTTGTTTTTTAAAAAAAATCACATCCTCTTTTCTCTGGAGCTTTCCTGGACTGCAAGACACCTTGCCCTCTTATTTATTTATTTATTTATTTATTTATTTATTTATTTATTGCATATTCATTACATTTCTGGGCCATCAGTCTCCCACAAAAGGGACTTGGCGGTGGGGGCTGACCACTCTTTATCAGCTGCTCACAGAAACTCTTAACCATTTTCTGTGCTGTCTAAGGATGATGGGATATGGATGCCAATGAAAGGCAGAGTTCTCTCTAGCTGGATTTCAGGGGGTAAGCAAAAAAAAAAAAAGAAAAGGAACAATGAACTGTATTTTAATGCAGGGACAAAAAGGATTTCAGAATGGCTCTCCACCTTATATCCGCCATGCAGACATTTCAAAACAGAGATACTATCAATGGAGAGAGTCCTGGTGGTATATATACATCAGTGGTTCCTATCCTTGGATATTCCAGGTGTGCTTGGACTGCAATTCCCAGAAGCCATTGGGCAGATTCCTGGAGGAAAAGTCCATCACAGGTTACAAACCATGATGGAGATGTGTAATCGCCAATCTTAAAACCAGGGTATTTCAAGGGCCAGATGCAGGGGAGTGGTATCAGAAGACAGAGATCTAGTCTCGTGCGCTCCCAAATGCATCTGGTGGGGCCACCATGAGATACAGGAAGCTGGACTAGATGGGCCTTTGGCCTGATCCAGCATGGGCTCTTCTGATGTTCTTATGTACTGACTCTGCTGGGTGGAGTTTCTGGAAGTTGCAACCCAAGCACATCTGAGTTATCCAATGTTGGGAACCTAATGGTAAAGATGTTTCTGTTTCATTCAGTCATTCTGTGCTTAATAAACTCTGGGCAGGTGAAAGGGATGGGGGGGAACCCCCTCTGGCTCCGTAACCAGATGCTTCACTCACTGAGCGATCCAGCCAGCATTAGTCAGTCAAAAAATGAGCACACTCAAGTCCCGCACTTAGAGGTCGAATTGGTTGCTCAACAGAGGACAACCTCACTGGGTGAGGAGTGCCAATGTTTAAGAGCAGCAACTACCAAAAAGGCTTTTATCTTGGCTGCTCACCAAGAGATGGTGACAAGGAAAGAGGAGACGATAGATCTCAAAGCCCAGGCAGCAGTGTATGGGAAAACGTGCTCTTTCTGCTTGCCCGGAATCAAGTTGTATAAGAACATCACGTGCTCCCAACTTTTCTCTCTGCAGCAGGAGTAAATTTATATGGATGTGTTAGAAACATGGTGCTGGAAGAAAACTTTGCAGATATCCTGGATGACCACAAAGATGAACCAGTGGGTCATAAGAACATAAGAAGAGCCATGCTGGATCAGGCCAAATGCCCATCTAGTCCAGCTTCCTGTATCTCACAGTGGCCCCACCAGGTGTGTCTGGGAGTGCATGAGACTAGATATCTGTCTCCTAGTACCATTCCCCTGCATCTGGTCCTTGAAGTACCCTGGTTTTAAGACTGGAGGTGACACATCCCCATCATGGTTTGTAACCTGTGATGGACTTTTCCTCCAGGAATCTGTCCAATCCCCTTTTGAAGGCATCCAGGCCAGATGTCATCACCACATCCTGTGGCAGGGAGTTCCACAGACTACCAACGCGCTGGGTGGAAAAAAATATTTTCTTTTGTCTGTTCTCACTCTCCCAGCCCTCAATTTGAGTGGATGTCCCCTAGTGTGAGGGGTATTTTGTGAGAGGGAGAAGAGCATCCCTCTATCCACTTGAGTCGTGCCCTGCATTATTTTGTATGTCTCAATCATATCCCCCCTCAGGCACCTTTTTTCCAGACTAAAGAGCCCCAAATGTTTTAACCTTTCCTCATAAGGTGCTTTCAAGAAGGTGCTGGGCAGGCTGGGTGGTGCTGCCAGAGGTGAGGGACAAAGTGATGCCTCCTCCATGTCTACCCAGAGCTGCTGGCCAGCCTGGCAATTCTGAGTTGCTCCACAGTAGCCACAGGACTGCCTCCTCTGTCCTGTCAGGGGAAGGGGCTACTTGAGAAAGCACAAAAGAGCCCATGTGGCTGACCTAGTGTTGTCTTCCAGCGCTTCAGTGCCATGTCCTGCTCTCAAGGATCAAATCCTGAGGTGGCCGTCTCTTTCTGCCTAAGAGTACAGCCGGCCCTGAGCTGAGCTGACACGACTCAGGCATTCCAGGTAGTGTGTCATTAATATGCAGATGCTTATTAATGTGTTTAGTCATTGCTGTCCCATTGTTATTGTTTATGAAAATCTGGGGTCTCCCTTTGAATTTCAGCTTTTGCTAAACCTTAGGAACTTCCGTACACCTGCACTATGAAACCAAGGATTGTGTTCTAGGCAGAGCTTGCAAAAAAATTCATACTTGGATTACAAATCCCATTATGCTCCAAGTGGAAAGACTTAGCGGCTATGCTGGCCAGAGCAGAGTTAGGAGTGTTACCTTTTTCAGAATGACAACTCCCAAAGCAGCACAAGTGGCAGCAGGGCTGGTGGGGGGTTGGAAGCTGCAGATCACGAGGTGTCCCATTTCCAAGTGCAGGGATGAGGACTGTGGGGCATGTAGTCCCCCCCAAAAAGATAACCCTTCTGAGCTCTGGTGCTAGGCTGCACACTTGGGTCAAGTCAACTGGCCTAGCCTTAAAATACACCGGGTGGAGTCCTGTGCCATGCACAAGAGGTACTGTATTTTTCATCAAAGGTGGGCGTTTTTGAAGGCATTTTATTGTGAGTTCTTAAGCTTTTATTAGATGGCTGCTAGTGAGTTAAGTTCTTTCAGATAGAAGAAACAGCCTCTTCATCTAAAGCCATGCAGCTAAATAATAAATATTTGCCAAGTAACACAAACACTGCAAAAATCTTCGGTCCGTTTGACATTCAGGCTTGGCTTTAAAAGTGCGAAGCCAACACCGTTTTTAAAAATATATATATATTATTGAATTTTCTAAACATACCAAATTAGAACAGATAAATTGCTTGTATGGTGCCGTGTTATATAGTTTCCATACAAATATTTTCCCAATACTATATTTCAGCCCAAATGCTTAAAGTATTCCACATTTACATGTTTCTTTTCTATCTAATACACAAAGTAAAAATAACAAAGTACAGTATCAAACTAGCCTATTTAGTCTTAATTCTTCATTATACTAAACATTTTAAAATCAATTAGTCTAGCTCCATATATGATACACATACATTTATATCTGTTTTCTTCTAGTACAAAGGGTGAGGATAATAAGTTTGACTTAAGATCTCCTATCTAACCAACACCGTTTTTCGTACGGTCCTCTCCCTCGGTGGCTGGGGGTTGCGTGCATTGGGGTCTGTCTGAATAATGCTTTACGCTGATGAGGTGCCTGAGGGAAGGAGGGAATTTGCCATAAGAGGGCAATTCTCTGAGGCTTACATGATGCTGCTGTCCTCTTGAATCCAACATGGTCGGCTGACTAGCTTCTGGCTCAGTGCTCTTTGGGTTGGAACGCTCCTACCAACTGGCTCTCCGAATTAGGGCTGGCCGAAACCAAAACTCCACAGGCAGGGCAGCGCTTCATTCTGCTGCCCACATGTGATATTGCCCTTCAAGTCAGGCAGAGCGCGCTAAACCCCGGGATAATGGGACGAGGGGTCTCAAGGTCCTTTACCCATCACTCACAGAAAGGTGGTAGGGTTAGAATTAGGGCATTTCCGTAGCTCAGGTTATTTTCTTTTTTACAGAGACACAAAAGAGATTCCCCTTCTTAATTTCGTTTCCTTATGTCACAGCTCCACAACGGCTCAGCCTGCAGTGTACATCCACCATTTTGTGCCCGGCTGGGCTGAGAGTGTGTGAGTGGCTCACGGTCGCATTGTAAATATTGTGCATCAGAGCTGGGATTCGAAACCAACTCTCCCATCCCGCCTAGTCCAAGACTCTAACCATTATGCCACACAGGTGGCCAGTTGTTCTTTGGCACCTCCGCAACTCTGGACCTCTGACACGACACAGCCAGCCAGCCATGTTTTGTATCTCTAAGGATTGGCTGCCCTTGAAATTTGCTCAGGTAGTTTGACCATGTCTGCTTCATCCTTTTCTGTCTGATTAAGACGTATACAATAATGTGCGGCATGAGTCAAGTGGATAGAGGGATGCTCTTCTCCCTCTCACAAAATACCAGAACTAGGGGACATCCACTCAAACTGAAAATATTTTTTTCAAAAATATTTTCAAAAAGAAAATATTTTTTCACCCAGCGTGTTGTTAGTCTGTGGAACTCCCTTCCACAGGAGGTGGTGATGGCATCTGGCCTGGATGCCTTCAAAAGGGGATTGGACAGATTCCTGGAGGAAAAGTCCATCACAGGTTACAAACCATGATGGAGATGTGTCATCTCCAAGCTTAAAACCGGGGTACTTCAAGGGCCAGTACTTTGGCCACCTCATTTGGAGAGAGGAGTCCTTGGGAAAGTCCCTGATGTTTGGAAAGAATGAAGGCAAAAGGAAAAGGGGACGGCAGAGAATGAGATGGTTGGACGGTGTCATCGATGCAACCAATATGGATTTGACCAAACTTTGGGAGGCAGTGGAAGATAGGAAGGCCTGGCGAGCTCTGGTCCATGGGGTCACGAAGAGTCGGACATGACTGAACGACTGACCAACAACAAAAACAGAATGGTGGCACGACGTCGCTGCTGCTGAATACAGGACAAGGCACCAACTTGTAGATACAAAGTTATAGGCATAGTAGGAACACATGGCTGCTTGTAGAAACAGCCCGTGTAGCTCGTGAAGATGAGCCTAGAATGAACACGACCCATGTAGCCCGTGGTCCGTATTTGTTTATTTAACTGACAGCCCACCTGGACAGTCCTAGCCTCGCCACTGGGAAGAAGAAAGAGAGGGACTTACGTCTTCCCCCCGGCTCCGTCCAGGTCCTAGGTGAGTTTATCCGTGCTGTCGGGCATCTCGCGGTGAGCCTTGAGCCAGCCTTCACTGCAGTCTTCACTTGAGTATTTTATTATTAGTACCTGATTTGGTTAGAGTCTCTACCCTGTGCTTCCTGGGGGGTTCCCCCTCACATCCTTTGGATGCAAATGACACTCGACTCAAAAACTCTTCCAGGGCTGAAAGTCCCAGTTTCTGACACATCCCAAGGGTACTCTTTCTTACTCACTTGTTACAACTCATTCTTCAGAAAATAATAATAATAATAATAATAATAATAATAATAATAATAATAATAATAATAATAATAATAATAATAATAATAATCATCACATAGGCCTAAACGGTTGGGAAGCATTCAACTAGTGATTTGTAATATAAAATCCAGCGTAGTTAGCTGTGTGGTTAATAATAATAATAAAAGCAAAGCAAAGTGTTCTGCTTATATACCACCCCATACCAGTTCAAGTAGTTTCTGGGCAGTTTACAGTTTTAATTATGCAGGCTACACATTGCCCCCCCCCCGCAGCAAGCTGGGTACTCATTTTACCGACCTCGGAAGGATGGAAGGCTGAGTCAACCATGAGCCGGCTACCGGGGATTGAACCCCAGGTCATGAGCACAGTTTTACCTGCAATAATAATAATAATAATAATAATAATAATAATGATGATGATGATGATGATGATGATGATGATGATGATGATGATGATGATGATGATGATGATGATGATGATGATGAAGAAGAAGAAGAAGAAGAAGAAGAAGAAGAAGAAGAAGAAGAAGATGATGACGACGACGACTCAGTTTGGTTTAAAAATGCCAAAAGATATAAGTGGCCAGTCCAAACTTGGCCAGGTCTCCTGCATGCTCCCAAGCACATCCTTAAAGATAATAATAAATTTTTAATTATCCACCACCTTCAGGATTATATAACAATATACTCTATTACATTATATAACATTTCATTCATTACTATCATATGTTTTATCTTAAACAACCTGTCTCCTTCCCAAACTGAATTGATTCTTTAGATGGAAAATAACCTTTTTGCTTTAGAAATACGTAATCCAGAAATTTATACCAGATTCAATTAAAAACATTCTCTTTTACCATCCCTTTTTTTAATTTTCAATTTGCAGGTCAGTTGATCATTAATAGCCAAACTCCACATTTCTTCATACCATTCTTCTGGACTCAGTTTCTTATTATCTTTCCAATTTTTTTATATTATTAATCTTGCAGATGTTACCATAATTATAATCAGATCCTTTACCTCTTTTTTATTTCACAATTTTTAATTATGTTTAACAATGCTGTCTTTGGAGATGTTTCTATATCAATCCCTATAATTTATGTGTTGTTTAAATTTTTAATAAAAAAAAAGATAATAATAAATTTTGTGCCATCAAACCAATTGTGACTTATGGTGACCCTTCCCAGGATTGTTTAGGTAGAGAATAGAAGTAGTTTCCCCTTCCTTTCTTCTAGGGGTGCCCTGGAACTGTGCAGCTGCCCCAAGGCCACCCAGGCTGGCTCCTCTCCCAGGAGGCTCAGTGGGGAATTGAACTCCCAACCTCTGGCTCCTCAGCTGTATACATACAGTAAATCCATTCCATAAACTGGAATTATTATTATTATTATTATTATTATTATTATTATTATTATTATTATTATTATTATTATTATTATTATTATTATTATTATTATTATTATCATCATCATCATCATCATCATCATCCAGCAGACAAGATAACTATGGTGGATTTTTTATTACCAATCACTAGTCGAACGCTTCCGAAGAGTTTAGGACTACGCAATGTATTGGCAATTATTCGAGCAGGTCCCAGTAAGGCGGCTTTCTGCATCTGACTGATGGTGACTTTGTCAACTCCAGTTTCTTCTAAATAGTTCCTTAACTCTTTAGGCACCGCACCCAGCGTGCCGATTACCACTGGGGCCACCTGTACTGGTTTATGCCAGAGTCTCTGAAGTTCAGTTTTCAGATCCTGATATCGGGTAATTTTTTCAAGTTGTTTCTCAGTGACTCTACTATCACCTGGTATAGCAACATCAATGATCCACACTTTTTTCTTCACTGTGGATCACTGAAGTTGCTATACCAGGTGATCGAAGAGTTGTTGTTGTTGTTGTTGTTGTTGTTGTTGTTGTTGTTGATGATGATGATGATGATGATTTTGTCTGTCTTCAAAACATGCTTGGACTAGAGAACAGCTTATTTTCTGACTGCTGTTCAAATGGAGGGCTGTCTGGACCTCACGCCAGGTGGGTCCAAGAGAGAGAAAGGCCTGTTTCGTCCCCTCGTTGGCCACCTTGAAACTCTCAAGGCCCCCCTGCGCTCTCCTTGGCACTCAGCCCTCACTTTTGACAAACTGCCGCTTGCAGATTTTAGGTTGCCTTCATGACCGGCTGTGGTGTGTGTTCAAGCACCCAGGCAATGCGAAACCCAGCGCCCGCTTTCAGTCCTGGCTGTCATTCAGCGTGAATCGTTTAAGGGGCTCCCATCTTGCTTGGAAGGAGGCGAGATCTTTCAGCCCAGTTTGCCGTCTTTCCAAGCCACGGATGCAGGGCGAGGGGGACAGAGATCAGAGAGGTATCCTACAATTTGGCTGGGCACCTGTCACTTTTGCCACGTTTGGTGAGCGAGTAAGCTTTCTCGGGAGGAAGGGAGGGACATCACCCTCAAGGTTGCGAAACCATCATCTGTGATGAATGGCTTGTTTTCTCCTTTTTTTAAAGTTTCCCCTCCTTGTTGGACATGAAACTAGCAGGTTTGTTTTCTACCATCAGGGTTGTGTCCTTAGATAGGCTGGACGCTCAACCTGTTTGCGAAGCTTGCAAAAGTTGCCTTGTTGGATGACAGCTCCCAGAATCTCCTTGCTAATTGTGCAGAATTCTTCTGCCTGGCCACAAACTGCATAACGTTGAGCCTAACAAGAACCTAAGCTTAGTCCAGTTCTACAATTCTGGTCACTGCATCTCAAAAAAGACATAGTGGAACTGGAAAAGGTGCAGAAGAGACTGACTAAAATGATTACTGGGCTGGGGGAACCTCCCTTATGAGGAAAAGCTAAAACATTTGGGGCTCTTTAGTCTGGAAAAAAGGTGCCTGAGGGGGGATATGATTGAGACGTACAAAATAATGCAGGGCCTGAGTCAAGTGGATAGAGGGACACTGTTCCCTCTCATAAAATCAGAACTAGGGGACATCCACTCCAATTGAGGGCTGGGAGAGTGAGAACAAACAAAAGAAAACAAATTACCCAGCGTGTTGTTAATCTGTGGAACTCCCTGCTATGGGATGTTGTGATGGCAACTGGCCAACAATGGAAGAATTCAAGAGAATTCTGGACTATCCCTGGCAGATCTCCATTGATGTGTAGTCCTGCCTGGAGAAGGGGGTTGGGACTTGAATGCCCTTGGAGGCCCCTTCCAACATCACTCTCCTTTGATTCTATGATTCTATTTGTTTTGCTTTTCTGATAGCTTATAATCTTCCTGTTCTTCTGGTGTTATTTTATCATGCTGTCCATTGCCTAGAAGAGTACATTAGCCAGATATAACTCCTCATTCCAAATTAGTTTATTCCTTGGAAAAAGGGTTTTTTTGGGTTCCAGTTTCTTTAAACTGGGATCTCAAATCCCTGCTCGGGGTCTTTTAGTAGTTGACCCACAGTGCAGCACCTACTGCTTGTCATGGCATCAAGGGGGACCATGTGACACAATAGCAAAAAAAAGGAACTTTCAGTTTTGATCAAGACTAATTGATACACGCAGATGCAAAATTTGAAAAGATCTACACACTTTGTAGGCCCCACTGGAGTTGGGAAGGTAACGCTTTGTGATTCTGATCCAGCTGTCCAGTTGTGGCTACCTGTGGGCGGGTGACCTCAAAGGTCTTTGATCTTTCTCCTTCAGGTTCTTCGTCACTACATCAGAGCAGGACTTGGCAGCTGTTCAAAGGGAGGCCATCTTCTAATATTCTTGGACTATCTCCCAGAAATCCCGGTCAGCACAGCTGTTGCTGATGGCTTCTGGGAGTTGTAGTCTAAGAACATCAGGGGACCCAAGACTGGGAAACGCTGGTCCATATGTTCTATGAATGGGGGGTTCTCCCCCCCCCAAAAAAAGGAGCCAGTGTAAATTCCCTTGGGTGCCATGGGAAACACCACCTGCACTACTGCTATAACCTTACTACCATCCATGAGGTCCTGAGGGGTTAGCAGTGGTTCTCAACTTGTGGGTTCACACATGTTCCTGGACTGCAACTCCCAGAAACCCCTTCTAGCACAGTGAGTGGTGGAGGCTTCTGGGAATTGCAGTCCAAGAACATCTGGGGACCCACAGGTTGAGAACCACTGGGTTATAGCATGGCCAAACCCCCTATCTGTTGACTGACTGAAGCACGGAAGGCAGCCAGCTACATCTGTCAGGCTGATACTCTAAAAATGAACCACTGAAACCGACCCCCAGAGTACTGAGACACCTTCCCCTGAAATGTGTGTGTGTGTGTGTGTGTGTGTGTGTGTGTGTGTGTGTGTGTGTGTGTGTGTGTGTGTGTGTGTGTGTGTGTGTGTGTCAGAGAGCGAGCGACTGAAGTCCCATCCGTCAAGCAGACCACCAAGAAGTGAGTTGTAAATAGCTTATGATTCAGCTGCTTCCAAAGGCAATTACAGGAACCAGATGTTGGTGCTGACTTGGGGTTTCTCTTGCATCTGCCCTGACCACATTCATTTACCCGGGACAGTCCCTTATGAAAGAGGTGGTCAAATGAGACATGACACCCAGGCCAGAGTTTGGGCAGGGTTGTACTGCTGAGGTATTCTGGGAAATGCGTGCCTTGACTCCTCAAAATGGATCCCTTGGAACATTGCGCAGCAACAGGGCATTCTGCGCTTGTTCTCACACCACTCTTAACTGGTTTTGCCCCTCTTCCCTACGGCCTCCAGTTGTTCATGAGCTTCCACTGGTGCCGATGGGAGCTTTCCTCATATAATGAATTTAAAGAAGCCGGACAGCCCCTCCCTGGGCAGAGTCAGCACCACAGGGAGGGGGGAAGGGTTCTACTGTCCCATTCCTCATCTTATGCACCTTCTCTAACCCCCTACCCCAATTTCTCACCCTGCCTTCTGATTCTTAGCAGAAGAAACGAAGATCTACACAAGGGCAAATCCCATGTCTAGTTGGGCCGTTGTCCCTCTTTCATTTGGGGTGTGTGTGTGTGTGTGTGTGCCACCTTTAAAAAGTGATGCAAGTGCAAACCATTGCTGCAGTTGTCACCCTTCAGGTTCTCGCCCCCTGCCCAGCCTGATTTCTGCCTGCAAACGTGTCTTCAAGGCTGCATATGCACAACTGCCCATGCACACATACACGGAGAGAGGAGTAGTGTGCCCATGACTGCAAACGTTTCACGTCAAACGCTGCCACCACAAAGGCCTATCCTGATCTGCTGGTACTCACTCTGTTCCTAATAACACAAAGGAAGTTAGAAACACAACTTGGGAAAGTTACTTTAATGGGCTTGATGAGGCTGGAGGGCAGGGGGTTGGACTGGATGGCCCTTGAGGTCTCTTCCAACTCTATGATTCTATGATTCTATGATTACAACTCTCAGAATATCTCAAGGTAACTGGAGGGTTCTAGGAGTGGACTTTCTGGAGGCCCTTAATTCTCAGAGTTGCCCTATATAGAAGAACTGTGATAGTCCCTAACAAGGAGTTCAAAACAGGAGCTTTGCTAGGCTCCGTTTGGGAAGACTGCTGTGGCAAAAGGCGGTTTAGAATCTGCAACACAAAGCAAACGAAACTCACTCCGTAATTAGAGGGTGTCTGCTATGCAGTAACAAGAGAGTGAGGGAAGCTACTGATGACCTCATGTTTGTCTATGGATGTCCAAATGCAGGATCCTAAACCTCTTCATCCCCAGAATGGGATTAGAGGTGTGAAGACACTGTGAAAAATAAAATTTTAAAACTTTTGGACCGGTTCCGAAAGTCAACAATATGGCCCAATTGGCCCCCATACTGAGAAAGGCAAGCTGCTTTTCACCCCGTTTAAAAATACCCAGCCGTTCCCGAGATATGGGCCGAAAGCGAGGCGCCCCCCCCGTGTTAACCCTTTCCTCTCCCTTCCCCCTCTCCTGCTCACCAAGCAGAACCCCAAAAGGACTGCAGCCAGGGACTCAGCCTGGGCAAAATAAGTCTTAGACCAATTTCTATATTCTCTACTCAGGCTGAAGGGGGGAGTGACTACCCATCTCACCCTTTGGGCCAAGAAACACCCTTAAAACATTGGTCCTCTTGCCTACCTCTGGCACCAACCAAAAATACAAAAGGCTTTTTCCTTCCTTCCACCTCTCTATTCTCTTCTCCTGTTTAACCTCCCCTCATCCCACTACCCTGAGGTACCCTCTCCCCTGACCCCCATCTCTCACCAACTGGGGCAAGAGAGTTATGGCATGGCAGCGCTACAGGACAAGCTACATCTTCTGGAAAGAATCCATTCTCCCCAAAGCTTCTGGCAGGTCCACCAGAGCCCCAGACCCAGATGTTATCACCGCCTGGGGAAACATTCCATTATCACCTTCCTGCACTCACAAAAGACTGGCAAACTCCTTTGAATAATCCCATGGGTTTTCCTGCCTCACATTGACTCTGACAATAATCCTTCCTACACCCCCTTCCCCCCTCTTCCTTTCTCTCTCTCTCTCTCTCTCTCTCTCTCTCTCTCTCTCTCTCTCTCTCTCTCTCTCTCTCTCTCACCCAAATTCTGTCACCTAGCCCTTCTGCCTCTTTTGCCCATGTCCAACCTCACTATCTAACCCTTCCATTGCCTTGCTCATCCCCAAACCCCAAAACTTGCAGCTAGAAGACAGGGCTTAGGCTGGGCAAAACTCTAAGTGGGAGATTGCTTGCCCCCTGCCCCAACCAGCCAAGGGAATGGTTCTCAGCTATCAATCCCAAATGGTTAACAGTCCAGCCACATTACCTCCATAGAACCAGCACCCCCCCTTCCTCTATCCTGCCAATCTCTCCCTTTTCCTTTCTTTCTGCCTCCTTCCTTCTTGGCCTTTCCTATCTCATTAAACCTAAGGACATTTCTCTGCTTTCTGGACCTAAGCCACCTTTCTGGGCAGAAAGAGGGGTTGCCAGCTTAACTGAAGGAAAAAGGGATTCCCCCCCCTTTCTCTCCCCCTTCACCCTCCCTTCTTCTATTCCTATCTTCCATCCACTCTCCTACCGTCTCTCTCTCTCTCTCTTGGGCACGCTTACACGTGTGCCCACCCTGTCCCCTGGCTCTCACACTCTCACATTTGGGGCAAGGGAAGATCAGAACAAGAAGAAAGAAAATGGCAACCTTGCAGGCTGGCAGAGTTGTCTGGAAACTTCCATCTTCATCAAGGACCCCCGTATCTCAGCAGCTGTTCTTCAGAAAATCAACATTTCTGTCTGCAAACCCAGATTGTCATCAAAGCCTGAGGACACTCTCCACTGTTTCATTTACACCTGGGAAGGACTTGTATGCTCATGTTTACAGTTTCTGTAACCACCAAATCACTCATATGCAATTCCATAAGAGTTTACATCCTTGTGCCTTTACACCCCTTGTATCTTTCAATGTAACCCTACAATGGCTTGTATCTCTGTGCACTCAAATAATTGTGTTTCCCCAAATGCTTGTGCGTGATCCCATCAGCCCTTCCTGCCCCCACTGGTTTTGATAATTGCTCCTCTCACCCACTATTGACTTACTGATCTCTTCTGTTTATCGACATCTGGGAAACAAAACCACACTCCCCTGCCTATTGTGTCCCCTTGCCCAAACCCATTAACATTTGCCTAAGCCCCTGACAGCTGCCAGGGACCACCCAGAACTGCCCCCAACCAACCCCCAACCCCTTCTGATTGGGTCATTTGAACTGCCCCTGACCAATCTCTGGGATTGGCGCCGCCCAGGGAAAGGAAGGAGGCAAAAGTCAATAAAAGTTGGAACCCTTTGTGTGTTCTGGGTCGACATCTTAGCCCGGTTGGAAGGCAGATGTCCACCTGCTGGTTTTATTGGTACCAAATAAAATCAGTATTCCTCGGATTTCTCGCGTTGGATCTTTATTGGCTTCTTGTGGGATTCAGCGGACTTCAGTGGGGCTAGCCCACCTGAAAATAATTTTTAAAACCCTATTTTGGGACATAACAGAGGGACTATAATGTCATCATGGCAGTCCATGGCTGAGGAGCAATAGGATGGTGATGCTCTGAGTCCCCGGGCATCACCCTATCAACACTCGGCTGCAACTAATTGCACCGTATGGCCATCATCATTCCTCTCCAAAAGTAACTTGCCAAGTTCTGCTTGAGACCTGGGAAATCGTGGAAGATCCTTAAAATCCAGCAGCCCTCAACTTCCCATGCCTTATGTCTCTGCCATCACCTTCACAGAGAAGCTGGAATGAAGAACAACCTCTGTCAAAAGTCACTGTTAGCATGTTGTCCGTCACCGACAGTTAGGGCCTTTTCACACGATGATGTGTGGTGATGATAATGATGATGATGAGGAGGAGGAGGAGGAGGAGGAGGAGGATCAAAACAACCTTCAACCTGCAAAGCTGGTCGGGACTATGGGTTAAAGAGCCCAGTCTCTGCCAAGGAGGCACAGTGGGGAATCGAACAGCCAAATTTGGACGCCACAGCCAGATGCTTTAATTGTTGAGCTCTATTTCTTTTGCTTTGCAACCTCCTGGTTCTTGTTTAAGAAGCACACAAGGTTTTTTTTTTTTTTTTGCTACCCGCAGCCAAAGCCCTCACCTCCATTCCACACACACAGAAGCTGGCTGGATGGCCGGTTCCATTGCATTTTGTACTGACGAAGGGAAACACATCCTCTACCATACTTGAGTGGATGTGGGTCAGTACGTATAGTACCTTTGGACTTCTTTCTCCTGCTTGCTGTGCAATGCAAGAAGGTGTTTACTGTGCCTTATGCATATAGCCTGTCCTCAGGTCTTCATTGCTGGCGCCATGAATCATATCAATGGAGAACCTTCTGCTCCACTCAAGATCGGTGTGGAGGACTATCTGAAGTTCTTGTGAAAGGGTCAGAGCAGAGATTCTGCCTGCTGTGACTCAGTTTGAGGAGCCCACTCAGACACCAAGAGCTGAGAAGACGCTCCTGAGGTTCTGGGGCCTGCAGATCGTAGAGCATCCATTATGGAGCTGCATGAGTGTATATCTTGCTTCAGAAAAAACACAGAAGTGGTCAACGGGAAGCTAGGAAAATAACAAAGCAGATGATGACACCAATAAAACCAAGGCAGCATTTCCAACTGTGGGTCCCCAGAAATCTTGGCCAGCACAGCTGTACTGAAAGGCTTCTGAGACTTTTAGTCCAAAAACATCTGGGGACCACTGATCTAAAGGCTCGGTGCCTGCGTTCAATATAAATGAGGATTTTTTTGGAGGGCACAATGAAAATGTTCCAGGTCAGCCACATGTGCGGAGGTGGGGAAGATATCTCAGGTGGTTGCCTTTGAAGAATCTCAGAAGCCTCTTCTGCTCGGAAAAGGGTACCTTGTGCCTGGTTGGGGGGGGGGACATCCACATGTGTGCCCCTTCATTCACATCCTTCCGTTGGTAAAGGGGAACACTGGGGAAAGCCTCTTTCCGGAAGTGCCAGCTGTTAATTTGCACTTCTGCCCATTCAGGAAGTTATGAAGATGCCAGTTAAGGAAGATGGTTTCTTTTCAGGCCATCTCTCCTGCTGGCAGAAACGTTTGGCAATGTAAAAGCTCTGGAAACTTTGGGGGACTGTTCATCCCACCCTCCAATTTTTTCAAAGCCCCCCCACTGCCAGAGTTTCAACTGCCTCTGGTCCGAGACGTGGTGCATTGCATAAAATCATAAAATCATAGAGTTGGAAGAGACCTCAAGGGCCATCCAGTCCAACCCCCTGCCATGCAGGAACCCCCATCACAGGACTCCCAACAGATGGCCATCCAGCCTCTGCTTAAAAACCTCCAAAGAAGGAGACTCCACCACCCTCCTTTGTGGCAGCCTCTTCCACTGCCGAACAGCTCCAAATGTCATGAAGTTCTTCCCAATGTTCAAATGGAATCTCTTTTCCTGTAGTTTGAAACAATTGCCCCGAGTCCTAGTCTCTGAAGCCATGGAGAACAAACCCGTCCCCATTTCATTATTATATCCTTTCAAATATTTAAACATAGCTACCATATCCCCCCTCAGTCTTCTTTTTGAAAAGCTAAACATTCCCAGCTCCCTAAGCCTTTCCTCATAAGACATTTCTTTCAGACCTTCCACCATCCTGGTCACCCTCCTCTGCACCCGCTCAAGGTTGTCAGCATTCTTTTTAAATTGAGGTGCACATGGCATACATGTTGGCCACAAGGACTAGTTGTTGTTGGGGGGCTTCTCCATGAATCAGTTCAACCCCTCTCTTCTAAATGGGTCCACTTTGGCAGCCACTATGACCACTTCTGGCACTGCCGGTTTAACTGTTTAAATGCATTATATCAACTAGTCTTTCTGTTTTTCCTCTGGCTTGATTTACCCCCTCCTCCCCTCCCCTGGGCGTTGCTGTAGCACTCCATCGCTCCACCACAATGCCTGCACTCATGCATGGAAAACGAGAACAGAAGCATTTGCATGTTTTTGCTTGGTGGCATTTACACGGCACACTCTTTATGCCGTCGGTTCTGCATTTGCACCCTAATAAGGATAGTCGAGTCAATTTACAACCAGTAATGATACGCAACAGCTGTCTTTCAGGACAGGTCAAGGCTGTTGCACATTGAGTCAGTCCTGAAGAAGGAAGACAGTGCAAGGAAAGAGTTTTAGAAGCAACGTCGGAGACCCAATCTTGCAGCAGTCCTCTGTGTCAGCAGGCCCCTAAACACTCATAATGGATGAGTGACATCCCATGTGAGAGTTGTGTAAAACTTTTATTAGCCCAGTAAAATATCCTTCAAATGCCAGGTGGAGTTCAGAGACAAAAGCTCAGAGTGCTGAAAAGCTTGCCTTTTGAAGGTTCTCTTTGTGCTCTCAGAGCTAATCTGCAAAAAGCATAGAAGCATAGAATCATAGAATCATAGAGTTGGAAGAGACCTCAAGGGTCATCTAGTCCACCCCCTGCCATGCAGGAACCCCATCATAGAACTCCCGACAGATGGCCATTCAGCCTCTGCTTAAAAACCTCCAAAGAAGGAGACTCCACCCTCCTTTGTGGCAGCATCTTCCACTGCCGAACATCTCTAACTGTCATGAAGTTCTTCCTCATGTTCAAATGGAATCTCTTTTCCTGTAGTTTGAAACCATTGCCCCGAGTCCTAGTCTCTGAAGCCATGGGGAAAAAAACCTGTTCCCTCTTCAATATGATGGTTCCCTGTCTTAGTTTTTGAACAAAAGCAGCCCAACTGAAGTTCAATTCGAAAAGCCCAATTGATGTTCAAGAGATGAAGCTCCATACCGCTCCACATGTCTCTTCGGGTGGAAAAGAGACCTGAGTTGAATTTATTAGAAGAGGCAGCAGGACAGGGGGCATTTGGGTGGGGTATCCATACGACAGCTGTGATGAGCAAGCCACCATAGGTGCTCGGGACTGGCTGTGTGTGTTGCATCATTTTGCAGGCCCATTGTGATGGCATGTGCCGCTGACGCCAAGGAGAGAGACTAAGCGCAGAGGCGTGCGGAAGATGTGAGGGTAGCATGCTCAGGTTCAGTTGAAAACACTGAGATTTCATGCTCATGCAAGGGTTCTGCTCAACAGGAAGCCAAGCGCCGGAAAAATATACTTCGAGGTAGTTCACTATTCAAAGTGCTGACAAAGCACTGTACGACCTGGGTCCAAGCTACCTCCAAGATCAAATCTCACAGTATGAACCAGCTCAGGTGTTAAGGTCATCAGGAGAGGCCCTTCTCTCCATCCCGCCACCCTCACAGGTACGTCTCGTGGGAACCCATGAAAGGGCCTTCTCGGCTGCTGCACCCAGACTCTGGATCTCCCTCCCACTAGAGGCCAGGATTGTCCCATCTCTGTTGTCCTTCCGGAAACAGGCAAAGACCTTTCTCTTCAGGCAAGCTTTCCCTGAACGATGTACTACCATTATGTGCCTTTTATATGAATCTAAAGGTTCACATAGACTTTGTGTTTATGACTACTTATACTTAACTTTGTGTTTATATCTCTCCTTGCATGATTGCACTGACACTATGTTATCAATATCAATAGATAGTTTTAATGTTGCCTTCTAATGCAACATAGATACCTCTCAATTCCCTGTTTCTCAAACTGAATGTATCTTAATTGTAATGAACTGTCTATTGTCTCTCCTTACTGTAAGCTGCCTTGGCTCATTTTCCAAGGAGAAAGGCAGGGTAAAAATACTCAAAAAATATATAAAGAATAAATTACCGGGCTGCACCTGCAAGTTTGCAAAACTTGTTTTCATCTATCTCTATTAGACATGGGCACGACCAGAAAAAATGACGTTTCGAGTTTTCGTTTGTCAGAACGGGGCCGTTTCGGGTCATTTCCGTTTGTCGCAAAAAAATTTCAAAAATTTGTCATTTTGTTTTTGTTTGTTTGTTGTTTCCACCACAATTTAGTGCGATTTGACTTCCCAGAGCATAGGGGTGTCCCGCAATCAGGGCCGGCGCTAGGTGTTTTTGCACCCTAGGTGGGGGCGGGCAGGCGGGGGGGAGGGCAGGCAGGGGCGGTGGTGGGGGGCGGGGTGGGCGGTGGTGGCAGGGGGGGCCATGGGTGGGCAGTGGCCGCGGGCGGGTGAGTGGGCAGTTAGGATATCACTTAGGATAGAGGTTCTGTTCTTGGCTTGCACCCCACATGTGTGTGTGTGCCAGCAAATTGAAGTTGGGAAAATAGAAAATAAATAGTAGTATATAATATATATTTAAAATAAATCCACACCTCCCACTCCCAGTTGAACCTCCCCCTTTATCCAATATCAGAAAAAAATCCTCAAACTGCCAGAGAAGAAATAAAGAATAAACTGCTATTCCCTTCAGCAGACAAAGCTGCAGGGAATCAAAGAAATTATTTTTGAAATTCAATTCCCTCCCTGCCTGCCTAACTTAAATCCTAAAGCCTCCAGCCTCCCTCCTCAATCTCGATCGGATTACACCAGCACCAGCAGCCAGCCCTCCTCCCTCAACCACATCCATACACCTGACTGCGATTTCTGGAAGGTGCCTTGGCTTTTTATGCCCTCCGAGACATCCAGAAGTGTCAGTCAAAAACCTGGCGATGCCATTGGTGGAATGGTTCAAACAATTTGTATGGTCCCATCCCATGCCCAGCTCAAATGGGCAGGTCTAAAAAAATAAAAAATAAAATAAAATAAAATAAAATAAAATAAAATAAAATCAATACGACGTTTTATTGCTATAAAAAACTCCACTGCTGCTACTATTAAAATTCAGGCATTTAAAATAAATAAATTTCACATGTCTCTGTGGTGATTTGGTGTGTTTTTTGACCACGATTTCAAAAGAAAAATTGTGGTCGCCATTTTGGATCCCCCACCACCACATGGAATGGCGAGACGACGAGGATGACACACCCCCAGCCTGGTGCAAGCAGCCCAGGACAGGAGAAGAGGGGGGAAAGGCCGGGGACCCCCAGAAACCACACCTCTGGTAGGTGGCAAAGCCTCAGGTAGGCATATTTTTGCCTGCTTTTTTGGCCGGGAGTTGGGTTTTTTTAAAAAAAAATTTTAAAACTTTTTCTGTGCTTTGCATCGTGCGATCGCCGCGATGCCACAAATGGAAACAAAAAACCCGACCAAATTTTTCTTTTTTCAGTTCGAGTTCAAGTTCTCGTGGTTTAATTATCGTTACCGTTTCTGTTACGTAACGGAAACGATAACCGAAAACAGAAATGACAATTTCGCCGAGTCGTACCCATGTCTAGTCTCTATATTATTTCTTTATCACCTTGAGGAGAACATGATTGTGTTTTTTTTAAATGTAGTCTATTGTATTATTAATACAACCAGCAAGTCAGGTAAAAGCAGTCCGATAGTAACAATATAAATGCATTCTCTCTCTGTACCCCCACCAGCATTTGTCAATTCATTTTATTAATTTCCCTCAATGAGATTCAAAAACCTTTTCCAAATTATGTTATCTAATGTCTTTACTTTGGTTTGTTATTGTTGTTTAAATTTGGGGGGGAGTAAACTCTGAAATAACTCTCCTTGTGTGGTTGCATTGATTCTATGTTATCAATTGTTAGTTTTAATGTTGCCTTCTAATGATGTAAGATACCCCTCCAATCCCCTTTTCTCAAACTTATATGTCTTAATTGGAATAGACTGATATTGCCTCTCCTTACTGAAAGCTGCCTTGGGTCCTTTTCCAAGGAGAAAGGCGAGGTAAAAATACCCAAAAATAAAATAAAATAAATAAATAAAATAAAATAAAATAAAATAAATAGTGGTTTAGCACCTTGAACCACAGTTCACCATGAGACATAAATCAGCAGGAGGCATACATCATATATTTTCCAAACAAACAAATATACACAAATAACAAAATCAAAACAGCAATTAGACAGCTCAGTACCAAAATGTAACAACCCCCACCCCCCATCTGCCTTCTACCAGTGATGAGTAGCAACACACCATGCATGTTTGCACATTAACAGTAAGGCTGATATTGGGAAGCATTTTTGCAATGGCAGAGACAGGCCACAGGAAGGCAGCAGAGATGCTGAACAGGAGATCAAGGGAGAGACATTGCAACGATTTCTCCACTGGGTGGCAGCAGTGATTACAAACAGCATGGTTTCTGCATTAAAATCCTGTCTCAGCTGCCTTCAGCTCTAGACCAGTGGTTTCCAGATGTTCTTGGAATACAACTCCCAGAAATCCCAACGGACAGTCTTATTTGTAATTAAACTTCAAAGCTTAGATTTTACTCGACTCTTTTGCAGATATTGAACTTAACATAACTCATTTGATCACAAAGACAAGATTACTGGAAGTAGAAACTCACCTCCAGTGTTAATTCAGTCTGCTCCCCACGTTATTTTAATTTACCCCCCCCTCTTTTGGACAAGACCCGTGTTATTTTCACAAGTTAGTAAACCCAAATAAAAGGTGTGCCTTTATGTGAGCTAGACTTAACATCTTTCCTTTGTCAGTTTTGTCTGGAAGGTACCACAATATCCCTCTTGCTCAGATGATCTGTCACTTTTGCCACTTAGAACCCGACTCACTGTCTCCCACGTCTTGTGTCTTTGGTCTGGCACACAATTAGCTACACAAACTCTTTCTGGAGCAAATCCTCCTTGATTTCCCAGGCCGTCCTGAAGGATACATGGGCTATCTCCTTCAGGACAATTCTGAACTAGTCACTGCTCGGGTGGCTGAATTTCTAACAGCTGTATTTTTTTTTTAAAAGAGCAACCCTCTATGAACGTTAGTTAGACCATTGGTGAGATTCATTTTATAATGTTCTGTGTAACTGTTTAATCTTTATTTGGGTGCTTCCTTGGTTTTAATGCCATTAAAAGTTTATGGAATGGAATGGAAACATCCTAATGAGCACAAATAGTGGTGGAGGTTTTTCAGAGCTTTATTCCAAATCTATCTGAGTTCTTAGTTGGGAACCACTGTTCTAAATAAGCTCAATCCCCTTTCCTCACAAAACTAGGTTTCCCAAGCCCGTTGATAATTCATGTTGGCCTGTTCTAACCCCCCCCCCCGTTTAGTGGTGGTGAACCTCCGGCATTCCAGATCTTTTGGACCACAACTCCCATAATTCCAAGCCTAGATGGCCAATGACAAAGGACTGTGGGAGTTGTGGCCCAAAACATCTGGAGTGTCGAAGGTTCGCCAACACTGCCCTAGTCTCCCTCTCCAATATCTCTTTAGAAGTGTAATGATCCGAAATGTGGGTAGCATTCAAACACGGTCTTACCACAGCTTGGGATAAAGTTATTGCCATGTTTTGTCAGTGGTGGAAACAGGCTGTATATTTTTCAGTTTTATTTCCAGTAGAACCCTGGTATGGAAACCAGTGCTTCCCAATCTATTACCCTTGCTGGACATTTTAATTAAGATATCCACCAAGACATCACCGCAAGATCAGTCATTAGCTGCTAAAACGCCCTCCATTTTTATGTGAAATTAACGCACACACCCAGTGAGTACTGTATTACTGGCTCCACACTTACGCTAAACTCCATTTCACCAAACCTCCTGCTTTGTCTCCCTTTGATTTTGTTTCTACAACTCAGTCTCTCCTCTTATTCCATAATTGCTATGTATGCGCAGGTGTTTTTTGGCCAGAGAAGCTGCCAAAATCAGTAGACAGTGCCCACCCCGTCACCCTCCACCCCACGCTTTTATGCGTACACCTCACGGCACCCGGTGTGATTGCATTAAATATTTCAGAGGCAGATTTGTAGAAATCTGTTATTGATCTTGCTCTTTCGCAGACAAACAACTGTGCGCAGCTCTGGGCTTGTGATGCAACTGGTCCCAGTTGTACGTCCTCCGCCAGAGAAGGACTCTGTTTGAGTGTTCCTCTGGAGTGGGTGTGAATTCCGTGGCACGGTGTCTCCTTTAATTGCGTGGAATAGCGCAGATCTGCTGTGGCTGTGGCCTTAAAGTGAAGGTCGTTTCTGGAACATTCAAGTCCAAATCCGTTTCCGTAAGTCCTGGAGGAGGCTGGAAAGTGAATTTCTGCAGCAAGCCCGTGAAGAATAAGAAAAGCTCTGCTTTGGCCAAGCTCTCTCCCATGCAGTTCCGGCGCCCTGCAATGGCAACGGGTGAGGGGATTAACTTTGGTTTCTTCTGAGCCTTAAAGGTCCTTTGCCTCATGGTAGGAGAGGGGTTTACCTCTCAACTGTGAAACAATTTGTAGACTACAGGAGCTGTGAGAAAGCTCCTGCTGTGACAGTCACAAGTGTTCAGCCTTAAGGGCTTCTAATCACAAGCTAACTATAATGTGCATTTTGGAAATAAATGCACAGTGGGAGTTAGGTCTGGGTATTTTTGTTTGTTGCTAATGAGGCTAAAAGATGGGGAAAGCAATTTAAGGAAGGGTCAATTTAAAATGATGAACCCTCATCTGCCCATCTTCCACATCACCCCAGGGGCCTTATCACAGAGTTTGAGGAAACTTTGGCCCTGCAGATGTTTTGGACTTGAATTCCTAGGAGGTCCCTCTGACAAGGTAAAGAATTTGAGGAACAATCTCTCCACCACTTCCTAGGGCAAACCCCAGTCACAGCCTTATTCCCATTTAGGACATGCGTTTCAAGATACCAGTCAACCTAATAAGACTGTTGGTTAGAAGTTATACATGTATTTATTAAAGTACTTGAGAATACTGCATTGGGGGTAGGGGTGGAGAGTTAGGAGACCTGAGTTCTAGTCCTCACTCATCCTTGGAAACCTACAGGTGGAATGGAACAAGTAGAACTGTTCCTTGAACAAGTGATACCAGCTGAAAGCACAACGAGGGTTGCTGCAAGTCAGAAACAGCTGGATAGCACAACTATGTTCAACATTAAACTATTTAGCACCCTCTGGCCACCAAGGCTGGCAATGGGAGGCACAATGAAACAGAAGAAACACATGCTTTGAAATGAAGTTCCAATAGATATGAAGCCTTTGCTGTGCATCGTGGCAGGTAGCAATTGACATCCACCCCATCTTGTTAAGAACATAAGAAGAGCCATGTTGGATCAGGCCAAAGGCCCATCTAGTCCAGCTTCTTGTATCTCACAGTGGCCCCACCAAATGCATCCAGGAGCACATGAGACTAGATATCTGTCTCCTGATACCACTCCCCTGCATCTGGCCTTTGAATTACCCCGGTTTTAAGCCTGGAGATTACACATCTCCCTCATGGTTTGTAACCTGTGATGGACTTTTCCTCCAGGAATCTGTCCAATCCCCCTTTGAAGGCATCCAAGCCAGATGCCATCACCACATCCTGTGGCAGGGAGTTCCACAGAATAACAACATGCTGGGTAAAAAAAAAATTCTTTTGTCTATTCTCTCTCTCCCAACCCTCAATTGTAGTAGATGTCCCCTAGTTCTGGTATTTTGTGAGAGGGAGAAGAGCTTCCCTCTATCCACTTTACTCATGCCCTGCATTATTTTGTACGTCTCAATCATATTCCCCCTCAGGCGCCTTTTTTTCCAGAGTAAAGAGCCCCAAATGTTTTAGCCTTTCCTCATAATGGAGGTCCCTCAGCTCAGTAATCATTTTAGTTGCTCTCTTCTGCACCTTTTCCACTTCCACTATGTCTTTTTTGAGATGCAGTGACCAGAATTGTACACAATACTCCAGATGCGGCCTTACTATCATAAAAGACGTCTGCTTCCAGACAGAAAGGCCAGGCGTTCCCGACATGCAGCTTGTCTGGGCAATGAAGCCGTGGTTTCATGGGCTATTCTCTACCTGCTGGGATCCTGGCCTGATTCTTTCCCAAATGACCCCTCCATCAAAGAGAAGCAATGCCAAGACGGGTTACCTAAGGAGTAGGGCACAAAAGCTTCCTTCTTGATGAATTTCCCATCTGCATCCAGAAAATGGTTAGGGTTGAATTCATGGGGCGTCTCCCAGTGTTTTGGATCGAGAAGCACCGAAGTGAGGGAAGGAATCACCATCGTTCCCTGGGGTGGGGTGGGGGGTGGAGACACAGAAGTGAGGGTAGAAGCATTAAGGAAGGGTCAAATAATCAAGATTAAAATCTTCCTCTCTGTTTTTGAAGGGGTTGCTCCTTTCTGTTTTCATGGCAGCCCAGTACACGGACATTCTATAAGACCAGTCCCCCCCCCATTCTAGGGGGAAATATTTCTTGCTGTTGGAATATTTAGCAAGATTTATATTTCAGCCATTACAGGATTAATGTGAATGTAGAGTATTATGGGCTGGATTTAATGTGAAGAGCAAGCCGATTGTTTGTTGAGAACACACCACTTGGAATGTTCTGGTAGAAGTCTACTTAGTGTGTCTGTGTCTTGTATCCTTTGAGAAGAGAAGCATGTTCCTAGCCTAGCAAGATGGCTGTTAGAATAGTTATAGTTAGAACCCTCCCGTGTACCCTTCCCTTCTAGTTAAATAAATAGTTTTTTCATATAGCAACACAAGAGGTGTCTCTCTCATTAAGCAACTAAAAATCATCTGCAACCATCAATCCAACAAAGATCCCCAACACTTGCTCATGCTGAGAGCAAATGAAAATGCTCTGTTGTATTTGCACCCCCACTTCCAAGTGGGAAGGAGTTCCAAGGGCCCAGTGCTTCCTTGGGACTTGGCTTGTGGCATTCCTATGATCAAAGGGTCAGCGTAGGCAACCTCTTTTATTTCAACCTTGGCAGAGACCTTCTCCCAGTGGTGAAAGGTGTCTGTTTGTCATGGCACACAGTTTTCATCACCTGCGTACCTTGCATTTAGCGTGCTCAGTTTTGTGGTTCATCCCTGGGAGGGAAAACGTGGGCTTAAATGGTCAATCTGACACCCGAGGCATGGGATCTGTGAAAGGCTCTTGTGGAAAATATCTAGTTTGTCCCTTAGATCTATACACACACACATATCTGGAATAATCATTAACACATCAATCTAAAGCAAAACGGAGGTATGCATTCATCAGGAGATGGGTACCTTTGGGAGAAAGTAGCCTCTGAAGTGAATGTCAACGGATGTACTTCGGGGAACATGTGGCAACAGGGTGATAAACCTTTGCACCTCGTGGATGACCGCATTGGTATAGTGCATGTTCTTCCGGTCTTCATAAGTGGGCCAGCTGCCGGGTTTGACCACCTGCCTGATCTCCTCTTGAACCTTACCTGGAACGACAAAACCGAACGAAACCAGGAGGGAGATGCATGTTGCCTGCTTTCCACCTGCCCACTCTCTCCCATCCGCTGGGTGGGAGCTGGCAGAAACAGCAAGCTTTAAAAAAGAATGAGCTTTATCTAGAGCAGTGGTTCTCAAACTTTGGGTCCCCAGATGGGAGAATGTGTTGTTAGTCTGTGGAACTCCCTGCCACAGGATGTGGTGATGACATCTGGCCTGGATGCCTTCAAAAGAGGATTGGACAGATTCCTGGAGGAGAAGTCCATCACAGGTTACAAACCATGATAGAGATGTGTAACCTCCAGGCATAAAACCAGGGTACTTCAAGGTCCAGATGCAGAGGGGTGGTATCAGGAGACAGAGATCTAGTCTGGTGCACTCCCGGATGCATTTGGTGGGGCCACTGTGAGATACAGGAAGCTGGACTAGATGGGCCTTTGGCCTGATCCAGCATGGCTCTTCTTATGTTCTTATGTTCTTATGTTCTTATGTTCCTGGACTGCAACTCCCAGAAATCCTGGCCAGCTCAGCTAGTGATGAAGACTTCTGGGAGTTGCAGTCCAGGAACATCTGGGGGCCCACAGGTTGAGAACCACTGATCTAGTGTATCCGCTCATGGTCCGTAGGTCCAAGGCTTCCGAAGCTTGGGCAGCTGTTCACAGAAGCACCTGCCAAATAAATTGTGCTAAATTCTAAGATGCACAAGACTCTTTGCCGAGTTTTTCTCCTGAAAGACCTCCCACCTTCTCCCACCTCTCTCTTTTTCTGTAAATGTTTTATCTACCAGGTGTGTTGCAACTGGTTCAGAATTGTGTGGCACAGCTAGTAAGTGGTGGGGACGTCAGGGATCATATCAAGCCAGTTCTGCATAACCTGCATTGGTTACCAGTTGCTGCCCGAGCCCAATTCAAAGTGTTTTTTTTTGACATATAAAGCCCTAAATGGCTTAGGTCCTGGATACCTGAAGGACCATCTCCTTCCATACGAACCTACCTGGCAATTAAGATTGAGCCAGGAAGTCCTTTTGAAAGAGCCATCCCTCAAGGAGGTGAGAGGGATGGCTTGTAGACATGGAGCCTTCTCGGCAGCTGCCCCCAGGCTATGGAATGCGAGTGAGATCCACCTGGCACCAACATTGATGACATTTCGCCGCCAGGTAAAGACCTTCCTGTTCCAGAAGTATTTTAATTGACATAATATAGATTGTGGGTCCTGGTGGCAAATTTTAGTTTAAGGTTTTTATTATTGTTTTAATTATTTATTGACATTTTGATGTTTTAACTGTTTTAATTCTTTTGATTGTAAGTCGCCCAGAGACCTTTGGGTTGTGGGTGGCATATAAGCTGTAAAAATAAATAAATAAATAAATAAATAAATAAATAAATAAATAAAAAAAAAACTGAAGAAGCCACCCCCATGGAGACAACTTACTCTGAATCATTGGGTACTTCGTTGCCAGCAGGATAGCCCATTGTAAGGTTGTTGCCGTGGTCTCTGTCCCCGCCATGACAAGATCCAAGATGGATGCTATCAAGTTTTCATCACGAAAAAGGTTCTCTTTCTTATGCATATCCTAAGGGGAGGGAATTGCATATGGTAATAGCTAAGGATTAAAAACAGCCAGCCTAGATGCTTCCTAAGTACATCTGATCTCGCCTGATTTCAGAAGCTAAGCAGGGTCGGCCCTGGTTAGTACTTGGATGGGAGACCACCAGGGAAAACCAGGTGCTGTAGACGCCTGGAGCAGGAACTGGCAAGCCAGTATTCCTGCCAAGAAAACTCCATGGACATGAAGTCACAAAGAGTCGGTCATGACTGTAACAACACAACACACACACAAGGATAAAAAACACTCAAATTTGCTCTGAGAATGTGTTTTTGTCAAATATCATCTATCATTCGAGTGGACCATAATTGTTAAATACTAGCTAGAATTATATCCAAAGTAATTGATACTACAACATTGTTCTAGACAAATCTATGGCTGCCACCTGCCGGTCACGAAATCAAAACTGAAATGTTTGCATATGAGAAGCTGAGGATAAATTACTGGCTTCGCCCTTTCCTCCTCCATCCATCATCCTTTTCTATCATCTTTTCAATTGTAAGCCAATGAGCATGGATTGTCTTGCTGCTTTATTTCCATGCTACATTTAGAAAATGTTAGTTGCCTTACGCAAAATAAATAAAAACAATAACAATAGAAATAACCGGTGCTGTTTAAAAGTCTGAATTGGGCAGATTTGTGGGGCTGGCACAACGGGTTTCCTCTGGCATTTTAAAAACTCATGGTCTGACATTAGCCACAGAAATAATACCTCTTGCTGTTTCAAGACCAAAGCATCCGTGTAGCTTCTGGGGCTGTTGCCGTTCATATTTCGTCTACTTTTCTTGATGTTCTCCCGAATAACGACGCGGACCTCTTCAACTTTTTGGAGTAATATTTTGTGAGTGTTGAGGAAAAAACCCAGGAATGGATAAAAGTTGAACAACTAGGAGGCAACAGTGGAAAAGAGGAGAGAGAGAGAGAAAAACTTAGTGAACTTTAAGTGGAATACTCCAAAAAGCTGCAGAAAAAAGAAATGAAAGAAGATGGAAATTTGCATAACATTTAAATATGTTAAATTATAGGTGCAAATCTTGAAATGCAATTTGTTAGATCAAGAGCAATTGGAGTTCCCCTAGATTTCACTGGCATTGAGTTCTCACAAACATATCCAATGATGATTGATTAGAGGAGACAAGCTTCATCAACATTGGGGCGGTTCTGTTTCCCAGAGTTGCATTAACCCGAAATGAAATACATTTTTGGAGATACATCTCTGATTATCTGTGTTCCTCTTCAGCCTGTGGTGCAGGTTCCCTGTCCCAGTTGCACCTTGATTGGGGAGCTCTTCAAACAGAGGACATCATAGAACAAATAAAGTTGGGAAGGGGCTTATTAGGTCATCATGTCCAACTCCCCTGCTCCATTCAGGAAACACAAATCTTAGGATTTGTCACAGGGAGCTGTCCCTGTTTCTCTTGAACGCCTCTAGTGTTGGCATACCCATCACTTCTCAAAATAACTGGCTCCACAATTAGAGCAGTGCAGTAGGACCCCCGTATCCACTGATTCATTATCCACTGATTCAGTTATCCATGGTTGGCAGAGGAAAAAAATTAAATAATTCTGCAGCTACAAAGCAAGCTGTGAAGCAAGCTCTTGTCACAAACAGCATCTGTAAAGCAAGCTACTGCCACAAACAGGGGCCATAAAGCAAGCTACTGTCAGGAAACAGCAGTTTGGGGCTGGGTGGGCAGGCATTCTCTCTTAGCCATGGTTTTAATTATCCACGGGAAGGCCTGGAAACAATCCCCAGTGGATACCAGGGTCCTACTGTACATCAATGATATTCAACTGAAATCTGGCTTCCTGTAACTTGAGCCCTTCAAAATAGAGCATTTTCAAACACTGTCTCGGGTGTTAAAAGGTCATCAGGAGAGGCCTTTCTCTCCATCTCACCACCCTCACAGGTACGTCTGGGGAGAACCCATGAAAGGGCCTTCTCGGCTGCTGCACCCAGACTCTGGAACTCCCTCCCACTAGACTCTGCTGTCTTTCTGGAAGCAGGCAAAGTCCATTCTCTTCAGGCCAGCTTTCCTTGAATGATGGACTACCTATTGTGTGTCTTTTATATGAATCTACCATGCATAATCCCATAGACTTTGTGTTTATAACCACTTATAACCTTGTGTGATTGCACTGACACTATGTTTTCAATGTTAGTTTCCATCCCTCATAACTTTTACATGGCATTTTTACTCTCTCTTTAACTGCTCACATTCTCTTGCAGCTTTAACATTGTCTTTTCATGCTGTAAGATGTCCCCCAATTCCCTGTTCTCAAACGTGAATATGTCTTAATTGTACTGGACTGTCTATTGACCCTCTTTACTGTAAACTGCCTTGGGTCCTTTTCTAAAGAACTAAAATAAAAAAATTAAAAAATAGAAGAATGCCCTTTGGCAGCCCTTCAAAGAGAAGACTGTGCTGTCCAGGGTTCTATAAAGGAGGACAAATGGTTATCTTAGATCAGTGTAAGAAGTCATAGCGAGGTGGGCAAAACCTGCTTACGTGCAAGTACGGCGATCCAAGGAGACACATAACCTCGTCTATGAGTCTTAGCAGAGTCATGAAGGTTGGGTCCTTGTAGTCGAATCTCACCCCAAATAGCAGCACAAATGTAATATTGGTTGGAGCAGCATTGAACGTTCTCAGGTAGAAAGGCTCGCCTTCGGAAATTAGCAGAGATCAAGGTAAGGGAAGCCTTTTCCAATACGGTCACCAAACATATATTTCTTACCAAAACAGGCGCAAGCAAGTGGACGCTGATGAACAATTTAAGTGGCATGAAAGATGCATGGAAGACCCAATGATCATGGGAAAGGAAATGTACTGACAAGCCATTCCTCAAATGGCTTTCCTGTAAAACTAGTTACTGCAGATAAAGGTAATCAATGCATCGTTTGAACTGAATCTGGACTGTTTGCCAGGGAAACTATTGTACTGTACTTGAATGTGATTCTCTGTGACAACTTTTTCTTAAAAGGTATTCCATTCTTCTAATAACTGGGCCTGTCAAATATTATTTCTATATTATTTAATTTTATTTTATATGTTCTCTTTCTACCAATCAATTAATTGGTTAATTAAAATGACTAACCACACACAATTAAAAGTACAATAGACTGTAATTTTATTTTTCAGTGTAACAGATAATACTAACAAATGGCATTCAGTAACACTTTAGAACATCATCATACCAGGGTGGGGTGGGGGAGGCATCCCATAATTGTTCTTATTGTACTGTGTTAGGAGCCATCAACTCATAATGGATTTATGGCAACTCTAATCACAATTTCAAGGCAAGTGAGACATTTAAGGGATGGCTTTGCCAATGCCATCTCTCTCCAGAAAGTATCTATGGCCAGATGGAAATTCAAATCCAGGTCTCCTAAGTTTCATCTCTAACACCGTCCATTATACCGCATTGGCGATCTAGTTGATTGCACTTATCGGTCAGAGTTGACTGGACAGCTCAGTGGTTTAGGTATGTGGTCATGTAAGCAGAGGTTGGAAGTCTGATTCCCCACAGTGCCTCCAGGGAGAAGAGACACCCCTGGGTAAACATGAGCAAGTGGCACAGTCCCAGGATGGCCCCAGAAGAATGGGAAACCACTTCTGTATACAGTAGGACTCCCGTATCCACTGATTCATTATCTATAGTTGGTAGAGGAAAAATAAATAAATAATTCAGCAGCTGCAAAGCAAGCTACTGTCACAAAGAGCAGCTGTAAAGCAAGCTGCAGTCATAAAACAGCAGCCGGAAAGCAAGCTACCGTGACAAACAGCAGCTGTAAAGCAAGTTACTATCACAAAACAGTAGTTTTGGGGACATTTTGCCGTTCTCTCTTATCCACAGTTTTCATTATCCACGGGAAGGCTTGGAACCAATCCCCAGCAGATATTGGGGTCCTACTGTACTCACTACCTGGAAAGCCCTGGAAAGGGTCCCCATAAGTCAGAATGGAATATGATGACAATGAGCCAAAATCAATTAAAAGGAAAGGTCTTTCTTTGACAGTGTATTTGACGATCCCACTGCCGCTCCAGGGTGTGAAAGGAAAGCTTGGGCACAATTTGACGCCTGAACACGCATGCATGTGCATTTATGTGTACCCGAGAGACAAACAGTATTCACAAATCCACATTCTCAGGGCCTGGGGAGGAGGCTCTGACTTACAATACACATGGGAGCTTTGGATTTAAGACCTGGTGGAAGGATCTCCTGAACTTCCCCAACTCACACCTTCTCTCACCTTGGAAAGCTTGAATGTTCTCCACAAGGAAACTGAGTTCTTCTAGAATCCAGTCCTCCATGAGCTTCCTCCCCACACCAAGGCTGCGCATGCTGTACATGGTGAATCTCCGTGTCGTCCTCCAGAGCTCTCCGGTGGAAAAGAAAAGCCCTGAAAAGGTGACAGGAAAACATCTCAGCCTCTCTCACATAAAAGAAGGATGCTTCTTTATTGGTATACATTCTGACGACAACTGCAGATAGAAGAATCATAGAATCATAGAGCTGGAAGAGACCTCAAGGGCCATCTAGTCCAAACCCCTGCCATGCAGGAACCCCATCACAGTATTTCTGACAGATGGCCATCCAGCCTCTGCTTAAAAACCTCCAAAGAAGGAGACTCCACCACCCTCCTCTGTGGCAGCATCTTCCACTGCCAAACAGCTCTAACTGTCATGAAGTTCTTCCTAATGTTCAAATGGAATTTCTTCTCCTGTAGTTTGAAACCATTGCCCCGAGTCCTAGTCTCAGAAGCCATGGAAAACAAACCTGTTCTCTCCTCAATATGACATCCTTTCAAATATTTAAACATAGCTATCATATTCCCCCTCAGCCTTATTTTTGAAAGGCTAAACATTCCCAATTCCCTAAGCCATTCCTCATAAGACATTTCCTCCAGACCTTAAACCATCCTGGTCACCCTCCTCTTCACCCACTCGAGGTTGTCAACATCCTTTTTAAATTGAGGCGTACAGAAGTGGACACTGGACACAGTACTGCAGGTGGGGTCGGACCAGAGCAGAATAGAGTGGTACTAGCACTTCCCTTGATCTAGACACTATGGCTCTGTTGATGCAACCAAGAATCGCATTGGCTTTCCTGGCTGCCGCATCACACTGCTGACCCATATTCACTTTGTGGTCCACCAAGACTCCCAGATCCCTTTCACAGGTACTGTTTTCCCATGTAGAAGAAGCACAGCTGAGGAAGGAAGGGGCGTGTAATGTTTATTTTTATATAGATATCTGTCTGCTGATGGAGAAGAAAATGTTGTAGTCCGGAGGGCTCCTGGTCAAGATGCTAGCCAGCCAAGCCTTTTCTAGCATACTCCAGTCCTCTCCATGCATCCAAAAGATTGTCTGCATTCTACACCCATTGAGCATCTCTGGATCCTACAAAGCAAAAAAAAAACTTGGGGTCCCCCTAAACCTGTGTGTGCATGGGATGTAACATCTCGATTGACAGAAGGACCAGGATCTGCCCCCTGAACATCCCTAACTGTATGGTTATTAGAAATCCAACTAAGTCTGAGCAACAGGGTTTTAGCCAGGCTTTGGAACACTGGAAACAGCTGAAGAGGATTCACAAAAAGCCCTTTGACTCAGTTAGGAGAATTACAAGCAGGAGGGAGCCAACTCTGCCTCGTCATTTACCATTTCCGCCCTGAATCTCTTCAAATATCGGGATCGGAGGTCGGCTCGCAAATTCGTCGGTGAAATTCACAAGGGCCTCCTTCACGGCGTCGTAGCCAGCGAGCACCACCACTCTCTGGAATCCAAAATGGAGGGTGAACACAGGCCCGTATTTCTTGGCAAGCTGCAGAGTAGATAGGGATTCACATTTCTCAAAACATGACAACCACCGTACAAAAATCAGAATTTGAAAAACACTCCTCCCCACCACCACCCACACTCTGTGGACTCTTAACTCCTGTAATCTCCAAGGCATTGTTTGAGGGATTCAGGAAGTGTTTGTCCCATACAGTGGTGTTCTTGTGCTCTGGAGGAGGCATAATATATAACGAGCATTCCTGGCTTTTGACTAAATACTTTAAAAAATAGCCAGAAAAGAATAATATCTGTAGCGTAAGAGATGAGCACCGCCCCTAGAGTCGGACACGACTAGTATGCATGTGCGGCCGGAACCTTTACCTTTACCTTTTTAAGAGATTATAAACCAGAAATCTGCAAACATAAACTTTGGCAACAGGGAACAGCCAAAGCAGCTTCTCTCGGAGAGGGCCAGCCAGTAGAAAGCTGTTCTCTGTTGCTGCTCCCAGACTTTGGAACTCCCTCCCACTGGAGGTCAGACTGGCCCCATCTTTGCTGCCGTTCCACAAGTAAGCAAAGACCTTTCTCTTCAGGCCAGCTTTCCCTCAGTGACTGGATGCCTGAGTTGGGTTTTTCAATGATGAGTTGTGTTTTTCTGCTTTGAATATGTTTTTGATTTTGCTTATGATTTCTTTTTTTTAGTGTACCATTTATTTGACCCTTTTAATATTTCTATACTTACTGGTTTTAGCTTTAAATATAGCCTTTTAATGATGTAAGTCGCCTTGGGTCCTTCCTTAAGGAGAAAGGTGGGGTGAAAATACTGTAAATAAATGACACCCGGTTTCTTTGTGTGATGCTGAGTCAACATCCTAGAAGAAGAGTACTCAGAGACCTGAGAGATGCTCCATTCAATGACCCAGGTTCAGCTTGTCTTCACCTCCTCCTCATTATTGCAGGAACAATCCAACAGCTTTTCCAATTACAAAACACCAAAACATTTTTGGGAAAGGGTGATCAGCAGTTTGGAGGAGAACAATCCCCATCTTGAAGCAACCTTTGCATTAAATTCCAGGCTACGGGAAAACCGGGCAGGTTTACTGTTGGCTGGCCTTTTTCTTATCTGGGTGGGATATCCAAATAGGGGTAAGCAACATTTAACGACTTGTTAACACAGTGGAAGTTCTCTCAACGAAACTTCTGGAGCAGTAACATATGTTTTGACTTTCATCTTCTCCTCAAAGCCTATTATTGAAGTCAATAAATTAAACACAGGATGCAGATGCCCCTTGCTGTTTCACTGTTGTTCAGGAATGGTTTTAAAAAAACAAGATTTTGCCCTCTCTCTCTCTCTCTCTCTCTCTCTCTCTCTTCTTTTTAAGGATCTTTGATGTGCCGTGTTCTTAAGGCACTGCGATGAAGCCAAGTGCACTGGTAGGGGTCGGTGGGTGGGGAATCGAGGTAGATGAATAACTAAATTCTTTCTCTTTCTGTCCACTCCCAGTTCCCAAGGTTTTGCAGGGGTAGCACAGAGGGTAGTTATGTATATTCTCAGCTAGTAGGAGGTTCGCACAGGTGAGAGACCCCCTAGAGGGGAGATCAGATGGGGAAATAGCTCATGTTTTTGATGGCTTGCAGTCCAGACAGCTATTTCATGGTAAGCACATGATATCCGTGAGATCACAAAAGAGCCCGACCTCTATCGATCTCCAAATGACATCTTTTTCACCCATCAATAGGGCTGTGGTATGTTGGTACTGGACCGCAGTGATTCCTCCACGGATGCAACGGTTGCTTTAAGGCTGGAGATGCCAAGCAGTGCCCCCATAGCACCCTGGGGTGCCCCTAAACCCAGCCAGGGGCACTGCAGAATCCTCAGAAATACATCTGAAGGATCTACAGAAGCACCCCCTCAGGCAGGGCGTCCCACCTCATCCAAAGGATCATATTGGGACAGACATGGCCAGGAAGTCAACGGAACCTCTGCTTTAAGGGAAATTACTCTCTGTCAAGTGATATGTTCAGGTGGGATCAGACCTGATCCTTTCTCGTTGTCTGATCACACCCTTGGACTCCTCTCCCACTGCTCTTTCCTTTCTACCCTCTAAGAGGGAATATTTATCTTTCATCATTCATTCAGCTGCACACCCAGGTAATGTGGAATGACCCCCACGCCCACCCCAAACACACCCACAAAAATACTCTTCCTCTGCCACAAAGCTAAGCGTTCTTTCGTTGTTCATACTCAGCCAGGAATATTCTATATCTCCTGACCCAAATGGGTACTTTTTTTTAGTTCTCAGGTGTACCAGTCAGTCTGGCAATTTTCCTTTTTCAATCCTTTCTCTTTTTTTCCCTGCTCATTTTCTTCCCTTTGATTGATTGATTGATTGATTGATTGATCGATTGCACTTTTATACCACCCATCTGGCTAGAAGGTCACTCTGGGCGGTTTACAACAATACTGTATTAACAAACAACAAGACAATTAAAATTTGTCTTGTTTGCACAAGACAATTCCCCTGATTGCCTCTCTGCTTTGGTGCCTTTTAAGCCTTCCTTTCTTCAGATCCTATATCAGACAGTGATATAGGATTGCATTGGATCATGCTGGATCGAGTGCCTTCTCTGGGTGTCCTCTCCCTTAAAAGTTAAATAGTTGAGCCGTGTGACCAGAGAAACAAATTCAAAAGGAAGTTAGGTGATACCTTTATTGGTCACTGCTAAAACAAAAAAAATATGAGCTAAGCTTTCAATAGCAACTTGCTATCTTTATCAAGGCATTGTACCAGAGATGATAGTAGGTGTTGTCTATCAGGCACTGAGAATCTTTGGGTTAGATGAAAAACACCACATGATGGTATCAGGAAGCAGGCTGATGTTAGAGCAGCTTCAAAGTCCCGGGTATGGTTTAACACATGCACAAAGCAGCATAGTCCTTGATCCCCCCCCTCCTCCTTCTCACCCTCAATTTAGCTGTTTGCCTTGAGGAAGTGGGGGGGAGAGGCGATGCAAAAAGTATATGTTCCATTTGAAACTTGTGGGAAAATTAGCAAAACTCACTAGGAATAATCAGGGCCAGATTAAAAAGAATAATAAATTTTACCTAGTGGCTGCAGTCCAGGCCTTTGGTGGTGGTGACCCTTCAATGCAGAGGCAGACCAGTCTCAAACATTTAAACCACTTAAGTAAAAAAAGGTAACCCTGCCACTGGACGAAAAAAGCCTTGTTTGGACACAGAACAAGGGTGGGAGATTGTCTGTGCATCATTTGGATGCAAGTGGTCCAAAATGTAAGGCCCATCTGACCCCACTCTCGTGGTCCAAAATGTAAGGCCCATCTGACCCCACTCTCGTGGTCCAAAATGTAAGGCCCATCTGACCCCACTCTCGTTCTTTTCTTCCAGTATGCCAGGCAACCAGATTCCCTCTCTCTGCTTCCATTGCTCTCTCACACACAAACAGAACTGGCTGTGGACTACCAGACCGGGAACTTTATGATAAAGCTTGTACCCTGGTGGTGGGTGAAAGAATGGATCTGATTAAAGAAGCCAGGACCCTCTTGAATGCCAGATGCACCGAAACCCACCCTGGCATAGAATAATTTAGGTCAACGCCATGCTATGCAGAAGCGTTGCTGTCGTGCCAACAATATTCCCTTACCCTCTGCTTCCGTGAGGGTTAAAGATTTGGCCCAGGTGCCACAATCCCACATTACAATGGTCGCAAAACTTGGTGTTTCTTGGAGGTTCAATAGGATACCGGCCATATCTCTTCAAACTTTTTAAATAATTGGGGTGCAGAGGATAAAATCACCCCTACACACACACACACACAACTGCACCATTCATGGCCAACTTTATGATTGAAAAAACAAGCCACCTGCTTCTCCCCTTCCTCTTTGGACCGATAAGGGAGTAGCATATCTAACATATATAGTTGCATAGCTACCATTTAACTGTTGTCTTAACAAACAATGTTGGCCTTCACTTTTTTTTTAAAATGGCGAAGCAAGGGCTTCCGAGAGTCTCATTGTAATGCCAAACCTGTTAGTTAAACAAGGAATTTTCAAGACCAGCAGCTTGTTGACCTAACACCTATTATAACAGCTGGGATCGGTCCTAACTCCAGTGTTCCTCTAGACCTGAACAGAGTCTCAGCATCAATTATACATGGTGCTTACATTGACTTATTGAGTCTGATTGAAGGCAGGAATTTTGCTAGTTGGTATAGACTGGGGGCCTGTTTCCCAAACCTTGGATCAAAGGCTTCACAAGCTTCACATTTTATTTTTGTGGATCTGGGATCCCAGATCCTGTTTTCCACCAAAACTACACTCCTTAACATTCCCAAGAGTAGAAAAATTCTTTAAAGAAGACTTTTTGATTTCCAATGGTGAAGTCGGTTGCATAGCATGGGTTTCCCATAGCCGGGCCATCTGGGGCGAGGGAAATGCTGCAGGGCGTGGGTCATGTGCCCCAATGCAATGTGTAGGGAAGGTGGGGCATGGGGGGGGGAGAAGCCCCTAGGAAGTGGCCACAGGTCCGAAATGGAGGTGGGCCCGGCACCCCTGGGATCTCAGACCTGGAATGCTTATTTTCCAATTCTATTCCTCAGCATTCAAGCATTCCATTGATGTAGTGCCATTACATGTAAGATGGTCGCTCTCATCTACTAATTGTGGTTTCTACTAAGTACATTTTCATAGTCTGAACATAGAACTGCCACATAAGAGATCCTGGACTACACACAGTTATGCTCATCCCTCCCAAAGAAAAACATGCTGATTTCCTTCATCCCAGTGACTGAAGCTGATGCATTGAATGGTTTCACCCTGGAGGCTATCTTATCTTATTCTATTTTTAAGTGTTGTTTGCTGGGTGTTGTTTTTCTGCCGTGATTCAGAAGACGGGAAGGTGTGTGCCTAATATTGCCAATGTCTCTCTTACACACAAACCCTACGCAGCTACTTCCAAGGAGGTAGAAACAGTTTTTACCCAATAGCAGTAACCATGCTAAATGCTGCTAAAATTAAGTTGACAGGTAAATATCAGTGTTGAGTAGAGATGGGCACGACTAAAAAAAAAAAATGGTGTTTCATTTGTCGTTTGGTCGTTTAGGGGTCCATTTCGGTTCATTTTCGTTTTTGTGACGTTTTTGCAAAAAAAATCGTTTTCGTTTCGTTAGGTAACGACACAAAAAAACAAAAATAAAAACAAAAATTGCTGTTTTGTTAGCATTCTTTTTAGTTCAATGCATCTGCTGCAACAAAAACGAAAAACACGGCAAATTTTCGTTTTTGTTTTCGTTTTGTTTTTTTAAAAATTGTTTCATTTTCGTTGCGTAACGAAACGAAAAAACAAAAACGAAAACGAAAAATCACTCGTTTCGTGCCCATCTCTAGTGTTGAGTGTGTAGCATGTATATTTTATGGGGGGTTGTATATGGCTGCTGTTTTTCAAATTGTCATTTTTATGTATTGGGTATGATTGCTGTCAGGTGTGAGAGTGTAGGACTGCTTGTGTGTATGTTTGGTTTTTATGTCAGTTTTAAATGAGTACAAGTGATGTTCTGCGTGTGAATGTAGGGTATGTGTATGTATGTTTGTTCTTAAATGGAAGATTTTATGTCTGGTATGTTTATACTGGGGTGTGTGAATGAGCTGACTGGATGGCCCTTTTTAATCTCATTGTACTTTTTATACAATGACAATAAATTGCATTCCATTCTATTCTTGTGCCCGTCTCTTGTGGCATACACACACTCTTCTCCCTTAATCCCACTATCAACCCCCCCCCCCAGTTTTTGGGTTATTTGAAAGGAAAAATAAAACAGGGCACCGAAACATAACTGTTGGATTATTCACATTGGCCATCAACGTTCAATAGAAACCCTCAGGTAAGCCAACCTTTCCCACAGGGCAGTTTAGGGTTAAAGGAATGATGTGGTAAACATGAAAACCAAAACAAAACAAGACAAAAGTAACATGTCTCAGTTTGGTTAAGTATCTCTAGAATGTATGTCACATTTTCATATATGTTTAGCTACAACCCAGCCCTACCAGCCACCTAAAGTTGAGAACTACTTAATGTAACTGCCACAGAAACCATGTCCCGTCTGGTTCCTGAGGTGCGTTGAAATGGCTCTGTGCATTTCAGGGGAATCTCTTTTTAAAAGCTCACAGTTGGAATTGGGACCTTATTTTTCTCTACAACAATTCCATTCCAGTCAAAACTCAATTTAAAACGTAGGGAATGTGAAAATAATAATTCTGTCAGGCTCTAAGCAAAATAGGAATGATTATTCTATCAGTTTAGGTGAAAAACAAATGTGACCCAGAAATCAGAGCTTTATTTATTTAATAAATATAGCTGGTTAAAGTTACTATTTGGGATTAAAAATCTCAAGACGCCTCCTAGCCCAGCACTGATCAGTACCCAACTTGGGGATTCTGAGTATTGTAGTCCAAAAACATAACAGCAACAATGAGAGCCATTATGCGGACAGATGACATTTTATGTGGGAAATTGGAGGTTGTGGATTTCCGCAAACCTTTTTATTTGGGCACGCTTTTCAATCCAATCCATCGAAACGCTGCTGATTATGCATATTTAACACTTGCCGCCACTGCTTGCTTTTAACGCTTATTGATTTTAATTGATTTATTATTTGATTAATTTAACTTACTGTAGCTGATCTCAATCTTTTGCAGTTTATTATGTCACATCAGTTTGTTATGCTGCATTTTATGGTGTGTTTAATTCTTTGCTGTACATTGCTGGATGTATCCCCAGGTCAGATGGTGCAGTATAAACATACAATAAATAAATAAATAAATAAATAAATAAATAAATAAATAAATAAATAAATAAATAAATAAAATCTATACAACATAAAAAATTCCGGAGGTAGCAGAAATTTGCTTAACAAAATCATCTATGGGGCAAATCCGTACAACATAAAAATGGTCGCGATTAGGGATTACTCCGTTTTCAATGCATTCCTATGGGAAATTTGTATAAAGGAAAATTTGCTTAACATAATTTCATTTGGAATGAATTAATTCTTTTATACAAAGTACCACTGTATATCACAGAAGTGAGTACACCCCCTCACATTTCCTAAACAGTTTAGTATATTTTTTCATGGGACAACACTGAAGAAATAACACTTGGCTAGAATGTAAAGCAGTGGTATACAGCTTGTATAACAGTGTAAATGTGCTGTCCCCTCAAAATTACATACATACATACATACATACATACATACATACATACATACATACATACATACATACATACATACATACATACATACATACATACATACATGCACGAATAGAGGAATAAAGGAATATTGGAAGGAAAGAGAAGCCTAAAAGGCATTATTATGAGAAGCAGACAAACATTACTTAAAGTGGTAAAAATGAAAAACATATTGAAAATAACAGAAACAAAAGGATATGAAACAACAATATGAAGACAGGTTAGATAGCTGGGGGGGGGGAACAATTGTTGCCTGGCCCATAGTTGAGAAGATAAAACAGTTTTTATTTGCTAACCTAAGACGGAATCTATTGATCAGCCTAGGGGTACTGGGAAATACTGATGGAAAATACGGCCATAATTTAACTTGGGCTTGGCTAAAACTGGAGGCCATTCAAGCAAGCAAGCAAAGGATTGACCTTTGCTGCACAGAACAAGCACTCCAAACACAGAGCAAGCACTCGTGAAAGCTAAAAAATCCAAGGAGTGGGTGTAAAACGACAAACATTGACTCTGCTGGGAAAAGATGAAACCGCGTGACACCTCATCTGTGATTGCCCAGAGGCTGTGCAAAGGGATTACAAAGTTAGATACAACCGAGATGCAAAATTAATACCTTGGCCGTTATGTAAAAGAAATAATCTGCCAACTTCCGAGAATTCATGGGAAACATCAGGGAGGGAAGGAATTGGGGAACCCCCAAGTTAAGATCTTGTGGGACTTTTGGAATCAACCAGACAGATGCCTTGAGCGCAATATACCAGATGTAACAGTAACAAAACAAAGAAATTGTCTAATTTACATTGAAATTCCAGGGAATGCCAGAGTTGGGAATTGGGGAAAATTAACAAAACACGGACATCTGGCAACAGAAACAACTCACTTGTGGATGGCACATATTCTCAGTGGTTCCCATAGACATGGGGGCATTGGGAACAATGCCGAAAATTTTTATGAAGTATTACAATTGGCTGCAGATCTCTGAAATAGCACCATAAGGACTGCAAAAAAATTGCAGCAGAATCATAGAATCATGAAGGCGGAAGGCACCTACAAGGCCATCGAGACTAATCCAGGTTCAAGGCAAGAATCCAAATCACAGGAGATCTGCCAGGTGGTTGTCTACATTTATCTTGGATGCATACTGCGTTGGAGCACTCACAATCATCTCAAGGGGATTGGTTCTATTGCTCTAACTACAGTTAGGAAGTTTTTCCTGATATTTAACCAGAATGTGGTTTTTTATATTCTAGAACATAAGAACATAAGAAGAGCCCTGCTGGATCAGGCCAAATGCCAATCTAGTCCAGCTTCCTGTATCTCACAGTGGCCCCACCAAATGCGTCTGGGAGACTAGATATCTGTCTCCTGATACCACTCCCCTGCATCTGGCCCTTGAATTACCCTGGTTTTACGCCTGGAGATTACACATCTCCATCATGGCTTGTCACCTGTGATGAACTTTTCCTCCAGGAATCTGTCCAATCCCCTTTTGAAGGCATCCAGGCCAGATGCCATCACCACCTCCTGTAGCAGGGAGTTCCACGGACTAACAACGTGCTGGGTGACAAAATATTTTCTTTTGTCTGTTCTTACTCACCCAGCCCTCACTTTGAGTGGATGTCCCCTAGTTCTGTTTTTTTGTGTGTGAGAGAAGAGCATCCCTCTATTCACTTGACTCATGCCCTGCATTATTTTGTACATCTCAATCATATCCCCCCTCAGGTACCTTTTTTCCAGATCAAATGTTGTTTACTGTTCAAGAACAGATCCTGCACTTCCTCTGCATGAGACCATTTCAAGCATTTGAAATGTGCTATCATGGTCTGCTTTTCCCATATGTCAGTTCTTTTTCATATCTGTGAGTTCTTTTTCATATGGGCAGTTCTTTTCTCATAGGGCTTCTTTCTGTCTTCCAGGGTATTCCACCCAATGTTGTGTCATCCACAGATTTGATTGGTGTTCCCTGCCCCCCCCAGTCAAAGTCATTAATAAAAAGATTTGAAGAGCACTGGGGCCAGGATGGAGTATGAGGGTATCCCACGTGTTACCTCCTCCCAGTTGGAAAAAGAGCCATTAACCTGAGTGAAATTCTGTAGCCAGCTCAGTATACACCTGAGAGTTGTTCCATCCATCCCACACCCAATGATAAGAATAGGATACACATGACATCGGCATTCAACTCATACTTAATGTTATATTTATTATATCATAGCTGTCAATGTTTTTATAGCTTTGATTGACTATGCCTGGCATCATCATCATCATCATCAATAATAATAATAATAATAATAATAATAATAATAATAATAATAATAATAATAATAATAATAATAATTCTAGATAGGAAAACAAGAAAACTTATGACCATTCACTATGCATTACATCCACGCAGTGATGTTGACAGGCTGTATTTACCTAGAAAATTAGGTGGTAGGGGTCTTCTGCAAGTGAAGCAGACAGTTGAAGAAGAGAAGCATGCGTTGGCAGATTATGTAAAAAATAGTACAGAGCCTGCATTATTGGAGGTTAAGAACAGGGAGGTGTTTAAAGTAAATCAAACAAAGGGTCAATACAGGAAAACAACAATGCAAATACGAGCTGATAGCTGGCATAATAAAGCGCTGCATGGGCAGTTCCTCGAAAAAGTCAAAGGAAAAGTAGATGAGAAAAGACTTGGTTATGGCTCACCAATGGAACACTGAAAAAAGAGACAGAAGCCCTGATTTTGCAGCTCCAGAACAAATGCAGTTAAGGCTAGAACAGAAAAATCAGCTGAGTCCCCCACATGTAGACTCTGTAAAGAGACGGATGAAACTATCGACCATAGATTGAGTTGTTGCAAGAAAATTGCTCAGACTGATTACAAACAGCATCATAATGTAGTTGCTCAAATGGTCCACTGGGATTTGTGTCAGAACTATCATCTGCCCATAACAAAGAACTGGTGGGACCATAAGCCTGAAAAAGTGACTGAAAATGAGCATGCAAAATTACTTTGGGACTTCCGAATACAGACAGACAGGGTTTTGGAGCATACTACCCCAGATATTGTGATTGTGGAGAAGAAAAAAGTGTGGATCATTGATATTGCTATACCAGGAGATGGTAGAGTCACTGAGAAACAACTTGAAAAAATTACCCGATATCAGGATCTCAAAATTGAACTTCAGAGACTCTGGCAGAAGCTGGTACAGGTGGTCCCAGTGGTAATTGGCACGCTGGGTGCGGTCTCTAAAGAGCTAAGCTAGTGTTTAGAAGAAACTGGAGTTGACAAAGTCACCATCAGTCAGATGCAGAAAGCCGCCTTACTGGGATCTGCTCAAATAATTGCCGATACATTGATTAGTCCTAAACTCTTGGGAAGGGTTTGACTAGTGATTGGTAATAAAAAATCCACCATAGTTATCTTGTCTGCTGGATGATGATGATGATGATGATGATGATGATGATGATGATGATGATGATGATGATGATAATAATAATAATAATAATAATAATAATAATAATAATAATAATAATAATAATAATAATAATAATATCAGCAGCAATGGAGTGGCCCCAAAATCTGGATAGCAATCGGAAACAGTTGCCAATGGCTGCCGATTTATTTGAGCTATTGGCCTGGCCCCCTTTGCACTAGCAATATTGAAAACAAAGAAGCGCAGTAACCCTGCTGTTCTCACTGCATTGCCTACGTGGACCTAGAGCCTATTTCGAGAGGCCTTTGGCGAATCTTAATTTTCTTTTTAAATTTTTTTTCTTCTTCTCTCCCCCTGCCATCATCACCATCTTTTTATTGCTTGCTGATTACCAATGCCTCCAATTTTAATTGGTAGGATTGATGTCCTGATGCACTGGGATGCACTTGGAGGCACCAGGATTTTATATTTAATACGTGTTTTAAATTATTATATTGGATTTTGTTGAACTCTGCTATGCTTTGTTCGCTGCTTAGAGTCCTAGTTGGAGATAAGCGGGATATAAATATAACAATAAATAAATAAATAAATAAATAGAGCACAATTTGCAAATAGCCACGCCGGTGTCTTACCTTCATGATGGATTTGTCTTGCCTTTTGATATCCAGCAAATGCAAGTTGCCAATGAAGGGAAGAGGTGTCGGCCCTGGCGGCCACTTTAAAGCAGATTTTCTAGCGGGAGATGCAAGGTAGAAAAAAAGGAAAGCCACCAAAACACACAGAAGGCAAGCGGATACAGGATGAGAGAGGAATAAAGCAACCCCAGCCATGATAAAAAGATCAAGTTTTTGTCTAGCAAAAACCTGGAGAGTGTTTAAAAAAGAAGAGAGAGTAGAGGTTGGCAAATTTACTTAGCCAGTCCTTAGCTCTATATCTCTGTTCCCAGATTGCCCCAAAACTGTGTATAGAGCTTAGGTCCCCACCCTTTTTAAACACTTCTCGAGAATGTGGTCTAAGCAGTTCCTGATTGGGAAGGAAAAGAGGTTTCAGGTTTCACATTATGTATGGACACAGGGAAGCAGTGGCATCTGAAATCCAAAAATCCACAGGTCCAAAAGACATTGTACAAACTAGGCAAGGTTTCCAAATGTCCAGCACTCTTCATCAAGCTCGGCAGGTAAAAGAAAACAACACCAACCCAACCCAAAACAAACAACAACACACCGGCAAGCTGGACAAAGAGTTCTGAAGGACTCCAACACTGACATATATTGTGAATGTCGAGATAGTCCTGCTAAAAGCATTCGGCTCCATGAGTTTTTTTATCTAATGGATCATTATGTACACTTTGTGAAGATTCTCAGTCATTCAGATGAGTTTACCCAGAGGTTGAATCATGGCAACTGGACTTCTTTTCTTGTGAGATAAAAACACTTCGCTACTCATCCAAGAATGAAGCTACTTGGATGAGTAGTGAAACATTTCGAACTCAGAAGAAAAAGAAGTCCAGTTGCCGTGACTCAGCTTCCAGATTATGGCCACCTTCTTTCATTTTTAGAGGTGCTTAATATTCCTTGAGCTCTTTCGGATTTGACCTCCACATCGCGGGGCTCGGATCTGGGGGTCGGGAGGTTGCTGACCCGGCCCGTGTCATGGTCAGATCATTATCTGCTGACTTTCTCTCTTGACGTAGCCACCCCGCCCCGCGGGGAGCTGGGCCCTTCCATCTGGGCCCGTCCCCGGAGGCTCCTTGACCCAGCGCGGTTTTCGGAGGCCCTCGGGGATGTTCCAGACGGTTTGGATGACGATCCGGCCGACTCCCTTGCCCAACGGTGGTTTGAGGAGGTGGCGGGGGTTGTCGATCGGATCGCCCCCAAGCGCCTGATCCGATGCCGAGCCCGCTCGTCTCCTTGGTTTACTGAGGAGCTACGGGCGATGAAGCAAGAGCGGAGAAGGCTAGAGAGCAGATGGCGGAACGCTCGGACGGCTCAGAATTGGGCTGCGGTTAAGGCGTTGAACGGTCGCTATTCTCGCGCGATAAGGGCGGCTAGGAGATCTTTTGCCGCCCTGAGAATTGGTGAGGCCTCGAATCGTCAAGCGGAACTTTTCCGTGTGGTCCGAGACCTCACCAATCCCGCTCCGCCTGGGCCTCCTCCTAATGATTTCACTAGTGAGTCATTCGCAGCCTATTTTAAATCTAAGATAGAGGCCATCCGTTCCGAGTTGGATGCCGGTTGCCCTGATCCGGCCCCTGTCATGGCCAGTGTCGGGCCGCCTCGGTCGCCTCGGTTTGTTGAGTTTGGGCCTGTTACACCGGTGGATGCCTCCAGGGCACTGGGACATTGCAGGTCTGCGGCCTCTCCGTTCGACCCTTGCCCTTCCTGGTTGATTAAGAGCGCAGGGGGGAGCATGCCGAAATGGGCTTCACTGATTGCTTCGGCCTCCTTCAGAGACGGGATTCTTCCTAGTCTTCTGAAGGAGACGGTGGTGAAGCCCATTATTAAAAGATCCGGCTTGGCGGTGGACGATCTGTCCAACTATCGTCCCATAGCCAATGTTCCCTTTTGGGCAAGGTGATTGAGCGAGTCGCCGCCCTGCGTCTCCAGTCGTTCCTGGAGGAGAACCATGTCCTGGATCCTTTCCAGTCCAGGTTCAGGCCGCATCATGGGACGGAGACGGCCCTGGTCGCGCTGCATGATGATCTGTTGAGGAGGGCCGACGGGGGTTGCTCTACCCTGCTGGTCCTTCTCGACCTGTCAGCGGCTTTTGATACCGTCGACCACGGTATCCTGCTGGAACGGCTTTCGGAGGTTGGGATTGGGGGCCAGGCCTTGGCCTGGTTCCGGTCCTTCCTTGGGGGCCGCACCCAGCGAGTGAGCTTGGGTGGTGAGTTGTCGGCACCCTGGACACCCTCTTGTGGGGTGCCTCAGGGCGCCTCTCCCCAATGCTCTTTAACATCTATATGAAGCCGCTGGCTGAGATCATCCGGAGTTATGGAGTCTGCTGTCATCAGTACGCTGATGACACGCAGCTCTATCTCTCCTTTTCCACCGGTGCAGTGGAGGCCGTCCGTACCCTTGATTGTTGCCTGGCCGCGGTCCTGGATTGGACCAGGACCCACAGGCTCAGGCTCAACCCAGGCAAGACCGAGGTTATGTTCTTCGGGGGCTCGTCGGAGGGGTACTGTGGCCCTCTTCCCAGTCTGGGTGGGTCCGCCCTCCAGCTGGCGCAAAGAGTGCGGAATCTGGGCGTTGTCCTGGACCCGGATCTGACCCTGGATTCTCAGGTGTCAGCCGTGGTCAGGTCGGCCTTTTACCATCTAAGGCTTATCGCCCAGATTCGCCCGTACCTGCTCCTTGAGGACAGTGGTACAGGCGCTGGTCGTGTCGAGGCTGGACTATTGCAACGCTCTCTACATGGGGCTCCCCTTGAACCTTGTTCGGCGATTGCAGCGGGTCCAGAATACGGCAGCCAGGCTGGTGGTTGGCGCGCGTCGCTATGACCGCGCCACCCCCATCCTGGCTCGCCTGCACTGGTTACCCGTTGCCTCCCGAATAAGGTTCAAGGTGTTGGTTTTGGTTTACAAAACCCTCCATGGCTTGGCCCCGGCTTATTTGGCGGAGCGTCTTCCCAGACAATTAGATCTGGCCCGACCCACCCGTGCCTCGGTGGCCCTTTCCCTGCGGACGGTCCCCCCGAGGGAAGCCCGAAAAGTGCGTACTCGCAGTCGGGCTTTCTCGGTGGCGGCACCGGCAATTTGGAACAATCTCCCAGGTGAACTACGGCTGGCTCCCTCGCTGGCGGCGTTTAAGAAGAGCCTTAAGACCATGCTCTTCCGAGAGGCCTATGGCGAGGGTTAGGGACTCTGTTATTTTTTTGTTGTTGTTCTTTTCCTTCCCTCCCCGCCTATTTAATCTTGGATCTAACTGTTTTTAGCAAATTTGTTGCCCATTGCTTGTGTTTGATTTTATCTGTTTTATACTTTTATGTTGTTAACCGCCCTGAGTCCCCATCGTGGGAATAGGGCGGTATACAAGAGCTAAAAATAAATAAATAAATAATAAATAAATTCAAGGCCAAACATCATCCAACAGCAGGGCCGGCCCAACACTTTTTATTTTTTGAGGTGGCACCACAAGTGTATAATATCTAACTACAGAAGAGTTAGTTTGGACTCTCTTCATGGCTGTAGACAGGGCCAGCGCGTCCATTAAGGCGAACTAGGCAGTTGCCTAGGGCACCAAAATGGAGAGAGGATGCTGGCCAGCCTGCCGCCCCCCGCCACCACCCCCGCTGGCCACCGCCGTCCGTCCCCCTCGCCCGCCAGCTGCCCGTCGCCACCTGCCCATCACTGCCCATCGCCATCCGCCCGCCGCCCCCCGCGCCCAGCACCTCCCACCCCTCCCGTGCCCATCGCTGTCCACCCCCATGCCCGTTGCCGTCCCCCGCCACCCCACTGCCGCCCCGCCACCCGCCCGCTCACCACCCTGCCCACCCACTGCCCACCCACCACCCCCTGCCCCACAGTCCTTTGTCATTGAGAATGCAGGCTTGGAATTCTGGGAGTTGTGGTCCAAAACATCTGAAGGGCTAAAGTTTGGATACGTCTGTTGTAAGGGAAAGAGGAAACCTGGAGTGGGATGAATGCAATGAAGTAGGAAGAAAACGGTGCGGTTCCCTGGTCGGATGTCCCACTGAAAATGGACCCATCCAGATATTGTTTCATGCCCTCCCTGTTACTTCTCGTTGCATAACTGGGCAGGGGACTGTTTGGTTCAGCATCAGAAACCTTCCTCTATCCCCCTCCTCCCCACGTCTCCAGTTGTGAAATGCTGGAAAAGATGGAACCGCAAATGGGAGCCGATTAATCTTAATTAATCTTCCGAGAAGCCCAAGATGTTTAATCGCTTACAGTCATGTTTTGACATGATACTAGCGTAGATCATGCCCTATAGCTTTGTCTCTGTTGGTGACATCATTTTTTTAAAATTACATTTTGAATTAGCTGTTCAGGAATGGTTGACTCAGAAAGTTTCGCCAACACTTGTTTCGACGGTCTTTCCGCATCTCTTACATTTGTGGCTCCACCGAAGAGAAGAGACAAACCAACGTGTTGGGTTATTTTTGCCTGTCCTGGGCTAGTTTGTGAGCTGGACCTCTCTCCGATGGGCATGAAATTGGTCCGTCCATCAAAATGTGCAATGAAAGATCTGTGAAAGGGTGTTACAAAGCACACATAGATTTTCCACAAGTCTCACTAGAATGGATTAATCTCCGTGGCTGTGAAATTCATCTTTCCTTTTTTTAAAAAGAAGTTTGTGTCATTGAGTTTGGTCCCCGGGTGACAGAGGGTCAAACTACACATTACAGGTAGGATGTCATGGGGAGAAGACATCCCCATGGGCATAGGATTAAGCAGGTGCTTGAGTGAATCAAGCCTGAACCCTCCCCAGAAGCAAAAAATAACTCAACTGAAACTGTCATACTTTGGATGTGTCACAAAGGAGAAAAGGTTGGCCAGAAAAATCAGCCGTGGTGGGAAAAGGGGAAGCCAGTAGGAAAAGAGGACGTCAACGAATGAGGCAGATCGACACGCTAAAGGAAGCCATGTTTGCAAGACATGAGAAGAGCTGTTAGCTATGGGACCTTCTGAAGATGATTTATTCCTAGGCTCACCAGCGACATGACAGCACACAGGTGCTGTCAAGTCGCTGGTTTTAATTCAGTTTAATTCAATCAGCAATTTAATCAGCAATTAAATTCAATTGCTGTTTTAATTCAATTGTTAACTGCCCGGAGTTCCCCCAGAAGACGGGCGGTATAAAAATAAAATAAATAAATAAATACAAGTATCCATTGCATAGCTCATGATGTAGTATGGCTCTCACGAGCATTTTCTCACCTTTTGTACTATTAACGCTTCTTGTTTTCCACACCGGCATATCACAAAATGGAGGGAGATGTTATTTGCTTCTACTCCATGGCCCCATGGACATCAACCGTACATGTCCAGTTGGCCAACTCCAATACTACACTTTGAAAATGCTTAAAAATCCAAAAGATGATACCAAACGCTAGCCAGGTAGTGTGGACAAGAGAATGATATGACGTTCAAAAAAACATCTGCTGAAATGCATCTGACAATTGCTCAAAAGTCCCTTTCAAGGTAACAATGGAACGTTACCACAATGATGGGTCCAGCTGCACAGAATCCATATGAAAATGATGTAGCCAAATGAAAGGCAGACAGGCAGTCAGAAGTCAGGCCAAAATATTCACAAAATAGCTTAACTACTGCCTGGAAAATCCACCATTAGAAGCGGTGACTCAGCTATGTTTAAAATGATGACTCAATCATCAGCAGCGGGAGAGACAGGATCTATGCTGCCAGGGGTCAGGTTTCTCTCTGCCTGCTTGCTTTATTGATCAATAAACTTTGCAAAATCGGTGAGTTGGATCTGGTGACCATGGTGAGAGTAGCTCCCCAGGACTCAACAGCAAGGCCTTATAATTCCTTATAAAGTGTCTTCTTATGCCTTGGATGCTCTACCTGACAGAAGGGCATTTTACAGGTCCCTAAATGTGGCTCGAGCTGCCTAGATGCCCTAAGCACATCCGATCTCACCTGATTTCGGAAGCTAAGCAGGGTCGGCCCTGGTTAGTACTTGGATGGGAGACCACCAGGAAATACCAGGTGCTGTAGGCACCTGGAGTAGGAACTGGCAAGCCACTCCAGTGCTCCTGCCAAGAAAACTCCATGGACATGGGGTCATGAAGGGTCGGTCACGACTATAACAACACAACACACACACACACACATGTGGTTCATCTGGGGAAAGCTAGGTCTCAAAGCTTCTCTCAGGTGAGTTGCATTTAGATAGCTGTCTGTCAGGCAGAACTCTGAGGATAAAAAGCAAAAGCAAAAAGCAAAGTGTTCTGCTTATATACCGCCCCATACCACTACAAGTCGTCTCTGGGCAGTTTTACAATTTTAATTACAGTGTGCAGGCTACACATTGCCCCCCCAGCAAGCTGGGTACTCATTTTACTGACCTCGGAAGGATGGAAGGCTGAGTGAACCTTGAGCCTGCTACCAGGGATTGAACCCAGGTCGTGAGGACAGTTTTACCTGCAGGACAGGCATTTAACCACTGCGCCACGAGGCTCTTTTATGCAAAATAATGGCATCTATAGTACCAATAAATAAATAAAAAGGTATCCCCAAAGGACTACTCCTGGATAACCTACTACAATATGTCCACGATAACTGAGCTTAACGTAGGGAGATCAAAGAGAAGAAAATTTATTGGAAGCCTCCTCATTTGATCCTGTGCTAATAAAATGAAGGGGGACGTGTGCTCATCGAGCGTTGTCCAGCATTTCCCTTTTGCTGGCATTGTTAACTCATACCGTTTGCTGGAAAGCGGAAGGTGATTTGGTACATGGCCTTGGAGGTCGATATCCAATCACAAAACAGGACAAGGTCACCCGCAAGCTGCCAGAGGGTGCGCAAAGATTCTTGCTCTGATAACTGGATGCTTGTAGCCCGTCAAGAATTGTCTTCTCCTCCATGACATCCTACCCATAATGTGTAATTTGACCCTCTGTCACCAGTCCTTCAAGTGAACAGGCCGGGGACCAAATTCAATGACACAAACTCTTCCTTTCATACATCGTGGGTCCTTTTGAGCCTTGTATCTTTGGCACGGACCTGCTGCCTCGTGGCGCCTAATGAGATAGGGCCATCCCAGTGGTTTTAAAACCCATCAATCATGAGTCAACCAAAGAACTTTTCCTTGAAATGTCTCCTTGGGTATCTGCTTCTAACCCCTGAAAGGTATGCATGTACCCTTCTAGTCTTACCCATTGTTCTGGCTTTTTGCCCATGAGTGACAGGGCAAATGTTTTCTCTCCGGAGCCCATGAGATCTCAAACAAAAGCTTGGGAGATGGAGTGAGCCGATTTTTCCATGACAAGGTTACGCAGGGCAGCTGCTTGCGACAAGAAATTCCTGTCCAGAAAATGCTTCTGTCTGGCCTTAACGCATATCATGGGCCGCCTACGTGCCTGGGTGGTTAAATACACAAGCTGAGGATTTTTAAAGAAAATGTTCTCATTAGTACAGGTGCAGTAGCTTTTTTCTCTCTCCCTCCTCTGTGTGACCAGTGGCTGGGAAGGTATGCCACCTGGCTGAACCCCCTTAATTCCATAGCTGATCTGGGAAATGTAAGACCCTTTCCATGCTCTGGAAGATGGATAGTGGTAGATGTGTGGCATTTTCTACCTCAGCTTGGCTCGCCCTGGATTCTTCCGCAGGACTCCACAATAACTTGCTATTTCTGATTCATTTCAGGCCATGGAAGACCCTGGGCAACTCTTATCAAACAAGTCTGCACTAGGTCATTAAACGTCAGAAACAGGCTCATGATTCTTGCTTCAGGTCAAGATGAACTGGGGTGCAGACAGTGGCCCGTATCCTGTTGCATCGCTGCACTGGCGTAAAGGCAATGACATCACTAGCGGTAGCAGATGATGACTGCTAATTAAAGACTCCCTGCTTTGATTTCAGATTGTGCATGACTCACATACAATGAAATGATGTTTCGCACAATTGGAAACTGAAGTAACGAGTCTTTAAATAGGAGGCATCTGCATCTTACCAGTAATGTCGTTCCTGCACTGCAGACCTAGCTATGCAACAGGGATTTTGTACATCAGACTGAACAATGATAACTGTTTCGCCCCACTTTAATTTCTATGGCTCCATCCTATGGAATCATGGGATTGGTCATTTGGTGAGGTATTGGCCTGCCCCCATGGAATGAAGCATCTCTTTGCACTTGTTCTGGAAATGTCCAGGGCATGTATGGCTGGACTGTGCCAAATAAGTGTCAATAACAATGTGGATCCTACCCATAGGATGTTCTGCTGGGGAACCCTGGGTTTATTCTCTTGAACGCCAGCAAAGAATATGGAAGATCTCACTGAACCACTGATTCCAGCATCCCACTGCATCGGAGCTTAAGCTGGTATGAAACTGTTCAAACAGTGTCAGGTAGATGCACTTATGGGGAAAGCGGCATATAGAAAACAAAGGAATAAAAAAAATGCAAAGAGAGCAACATTTGCATCCCATTCGCTAAGGGCCTTGGGGAAAAAAACAGAGGTTCTTTTCTTATCCAGGACTACTTTGAGATATGTGGTTGCCAGAGACAAAAGGAAACCATTACCCGGTTCTGTGTACAAGATCCAACATGATTAACAACTGAATCGTAGGTACAAAGTATTCCTTAGTGGAAATCTGTATTTCCCACTATTTCTGGTGGGATCCAGGCACGGATCCAATGAATTTGAAGGCGAGATCAGCCTTCAGGCTGCAGCTGAACTTGCTTGCTGCTGTGCCATCGTTGCAAAGCATTTAGGTATGAAGCTAGCTTGGACCCAAACCCTGGTTCTTTGGGATGGAGGCCTGGATATCTCTGGAGGGTCTAAGGACTGTTTTGGGGAGCTTCTGCCCAGCACTGTGATACTGTATAAGAAAACGAATTAAGTTTTAGGATTGGGAATATTGCTAAAACTAAACTAGCTAATGCAATATTGTAATCTATTATCTGTATTTTTTGTACTAGATGAAGACAGAGATAAGCAAAGAAGAACATGATACTGATGGGAAAATGTTAGAACAATATTAATGGAAAAATATTTAGTAAATATGGAAATATGGAAATAATCTTGTTTAAGATGAGAAGAGAATCATGAAACAACTAGGCCGATCTACTGGGAAAATTTCTGATATAGGCAACACGGCAGGAGATAAGCAATGTATCTGGTTTTTTTTTACTTTGTTAGTTTTAAAAATGAAATGAAATGAAATGAAAAATGAAATTTCATTATCTTTGCCCAAAGGATAAATTTCAAAATTGAGTATTGAAGGGCAGCAACTTCTTTAAAGGGTGAGTGGTTTATAACCACTTATCACTGTGTTTATATCTCTCCCTATGTGACTGCATTGACATTATGTTTTCAATGTTAGCTCACATTATCTTGTAGCTTTAATGTTGCCTTTTAACGCTGTAGGGGTGTGGTGGCTCAGTGGGCTAGAGCACTGAAAACTGTCGGCTACAAAGTCGGCAGCTCAGTGGTTCGAATCTGGGTGCCACACAGTGGAGTGAGCTCCTGCTGATAACCCCAGCTCCTGCCAACCTAGCAGTTTGAGAGCATGTAAATCCAAGTAGCTAAATAGGTACCACTGTAAATACTGGGAAGGTATAAACAGTGTTTCCTTGCAGCCATGCCAGCCACATGGCCACGGACTTGCACAACACTGGCTCTTTGGCCTTAATATGGAGATGAGCACTGCCCCTAGAGTCGGACCTGACTAGCACCCATGTACAGGGGGAACCTTTACCGATACCTTTAATGCTGTAAGATGCCCCTCAATTCCCTGTTCTTAAACTTGAATGTGTCTTAAATGTACTGGGCTGTATACTGTCACTCAGGGCCTTTTCACACGACCCCTAAGATCCGCTGGCCACTTAAATTCGGACCAGAGATCTTGGGGGTTCGTTGCTCTTCCTACGTCCCCACCCCTCCGCACTTCCTTGCTCCTGTCTGCGTGAGGGGAGGGAGAAAAAAAGAGAGGAAAAAATACAGGCTCACCTCCGAAGACGCCTGGAGCCCCGTCATCGTCCTGATGGGGCGGGAGGCAAAAAAAACAACAAACAGAAGCGAGGAGAGCCCGGCACTCACTCCCTTAAATCCGCATCAGGGATTTTCACCCTCCGAGAGCAGGTACATGAAAAGTGCGCTGGGACGCGCTTAGGTGGGCGTGGTCGCACTTAATTATCTGTAAACTCCGGAGCTAGTGGGGAAATAATTTTAAGCTCCGGAGCTGGGAGCCATTTGCCGCGGAGTTTAGGGGTCGTGTGAAAAGGCCCTCAGTATTGTAAGCCGCCTTGTGTCCTTTTCCAAGGAGAAAGGCAGGGTAAAAATATTTTAAAATAAATAAAATAAATACATACTGCCTGATCAAGTTATTTGCAAATTATACAGATAGCACTGTGGAAATTTAGTCTCATTTCCCTTTAAGCAGCCAAGGGAGAATGCACGTCTACATACAGAGAAAGCAAACACAGAATGACTGGGGATGGCTCAGAAGGTCACAAACAACTTATTGAATAGTTTTCGTTCTTACAAGTCCATGCCGCAAAGCAGCTGTTATTGTACTTCTGTGCAAATGGCTGGAATTGCTCAAAAATCATCCCTGCCGGTGGGAAAGCGTCCATCAAGACCAACGGAACATTTCTCCTCCTGTCACGGGGGGCGGGAGGGGGGCATTTGGTGGCTTGCATTCCCTGCTCATCTGAAGGAGACAAATGAAGATTTATATCCTGAAAAGGAATGAGCTGCGTGTCATAGAAACCGTGAACCCGACTGTACAGAACAACATGTCTGTCAGTCTCTTGTTTTGACACTGTTTGCTCCGGCCATGACAAGTTAGAAGTTCTGCTTGACATGTACGGGATTAATCAGATGTACCTGTCAGATGCTTGGGTCTTGACTAAAGGCAGATTAGTCTGTATAAGCTCAGCGCTTTCAAGGCAAGTTAAATGTGAGACCTGCGAATTAACTGACAAGCTCCTTTGACAGCTGATGCATTCACGGAGGGATTTCTGCTTTACATTTAAGCCTACCCTACCTGTTAAAAAAATTGGGAGTGGGCGATGTGTGTGTTGTAAATGCATTTTCTTGAATGCCAAAGAGATTCTAGTTGTTTGGGGGGGCGGGGGAACATATTAAGCATCATTGCTCTGTCAAACCACAGCATGGGATGATTTATGTTTTGCCAACCTGCAGGTGCAGCCTGGTAAATTTATTTATTTATGTATTTGGAGTATTTTTACCCCACCTTTCTCCTTGGAAAAGGAGCCGAGGTGGCTTACAGTAAGGAGAGACAATATACAGTCCATTACAGTTAAGATTAGACATGGGCACGACTAGGCGAAATTCTCGTTTCCGTTTTCGGTTCTCGTTATCGTTACGTAACGGGTAACGGTAACAAGAATTACTCTGCTCCAGCTCGAACCTGAACCGAAAAAGAAAAATTGGGTCTGATTTTTCGTTGTCGTTCATGGCATTGCGGCGATCGCACAATGCCAAGCAGCACAGAAAAAAAGTTTTAAAAATAAAAAACCCCGATTCCTGGCCATAAAAGCAGGCGAAAATATGCCTGCCTCAGTGAGAGCACCTACCAAGGGGTGGTTTCTGGGGGGTCCCCGGCCTCCTCCCCCTCTCCTGTCCTGGGCTGCTTGCACCAGGCTGGGGGGGGGGTCATCCCCATCATCTCCATTTGCCATGCGGTGGGGGGGATCCAAAATGGCGACCACAATTTTTCTTTTGAAATCGTGGTCCAAAAACCCACCAAAGCACCACAGAAACATGTGAAATTTATTTATTTTAAATGCCTGAATTTTTATAGTAGCAGCAGTGGGTTTTTAATAGCAATAAAACGTCGTATTGATTTTATTTTATTTTATTTTATTTTTATTTTTATTTTTTTACACCTGCGCACGCCATGGGATGGGACCATGCAAATCTTTGGAGCCATTCCACCAATCGCATGGCCAGGTTTTGCTGAGACTTCTGGATGTGCCAGAGAGGGCATAAAAAGCCCACCAACCCTAACCCTAACCCTAACCCTAACCCTAACCCTAACCCTAACCCTAACCCTAACCTGAACTGTTACCCTAAGCCTAGCCCTAACCCTAACCCTAACCCTAACCCTAACCCTAACCCTAACCCTAAAATGAACCATTACCCTAAGCCTAGGCCTTACCCTAACCCCAACCCTAACCCAGATTCGTACGCAAGTACACTTCCCTTCTTAGTGGGTCAGAGTGATGCACCCAGAGAGGTGCCTTCAACTCCAGAGACCCACTCCCTCCCTCCCTAAGCGTAACCTGTACGGCAGTACGGCAGTATGCTTTCCTTCTTAGTGAGTCAGAGAAGCGCCGATGAGGTTCCTCTGACACACTAACCCCCAAATGTTCTTAGTGAGACAGAGAAGTGCCGACGAGGTTTCCTGTCACACTAACAACAACCCCAACATAATTATAACGGCAGGTACACGTTACGCTCCCTAAACCACTGTACAAACGACAGATGACAAACGGAAATGACAAATTTTTGAAAAATTTCACAACAAACGGAAACGAACCGAAACGGGCCCGTCCCGACAAACGACAACTCGAAATGTAATTTTTTCTGGTCGTGCCCATCTCTAGTTAAGATACATTCAGTTTGAGAAACAGGGAATTAAAGGGCATCTATGAGCCTTTTCACACCACCCCTAAGATCCGCTGGCCACTTAAATTTGGACCAGAGGTCTTAGGGGTTTGTCGCTGTTCCTGCGTTCCCACCCCCTCCGCACTCCTGGATGCTGGATGTGTGAGGGGAGGGAGAAAAAACAGGAAGAAAAGAGACGTGGCTCACCTCTGTTCTGCCTCTCGCTCTTGCAGCGGCAACATTCTAGTCTCTTAAGTAGCTCTTAAAGGGGCGGGAGCCAAAAAACAACAAACAGAAGCGAGGAGAGCCCCGCACTCACTATCGTTACACCGCATCAAAGAATTTTCACCTCCAGAGAGCAGGTACTTGAAAGGTGTGCTGGGATGCGCTAAAGTGGGTGTGGTCGCACTTAATTTCCTGTAAACTCTGGAGCAGGTGGGGAAACATTTTTAAGCTCCGGAGCTGGGAGCCATTTGCCCCGGAGTTTAGGGGTCGTGTATAAACGCCCTATGTTGCATTAGAAGGCAACATTAAAACTATCAACATAGTGTCAGTGCAATCACACAAGGAGAGGTATAAACACAAAGTTATAAGTTGTTATAAACACAAAGTCTGTGTAGATGTTTTCATTTTCCACTTTTGGGCCCAAGCTAGCCTTGCTGCTGTTAATATATGTATTATTAGATAATTTATTTCTTTAGATTGTTCACCAATAATCAGTCCTAATAGAAAATATTGTGGTTTAAAGCTTATTGTTCTTTCCGTTATTTCCTGTAACCATTTATGTATTTTGATCCATTTTTTTTTGCTTTTTTACAAGTCCACCAGCAGTGGAAGAAGGTTCCCTTCTTTTGTTTACATTTCCAACACTTATCAGATATTTGTTGATTAATTTTGTGTAGCCGCTCAGGTGTTATGTACCATCTATGGAACATCTTCAATAGATTTTCTTTATAAGATGCACCTATGGTTGCTTTATAGTTAATCTTCCATAACCTTCCCCACTGCTCTAGACTTATTTCCTGACGGATGTTTCTTGCCCATTTAATCATAACAGCTTTTACTTCCTCATCCTTTAACTCCCAATCTAACATAAATGTATATAGTTTGCTAATGACTTTAGCCTCCATGTCCAATAGTAATTTATCTAGCTCTGATTCATGATTTTCTATCCCAATTTCCTTTCTATCTAATTTATATCTCGCATTGATTTGGTGATACAGCAACCATGATTTAATAGTTCCTGATGTGTGTAGTTGGTCATATGATTTTAACTGTCCTTTACCATCTAATAGATGTTTATATGTGGGTAGTGTTCCTTGTTCTATTAAGTTAGAATGCATGGTTGCCTCTAGCGGCAAAAACCATCTAGGTATTTTCCTATAATATTTCCTTTTAATCCCTTTCCAACTTTGAACGAGGGAACTCCTAATAAAGTGACTATTAAAGATCTTATTTTCAACTCCTCTATGCCATAGATAAAAATGCCAACCCCTCTGAAGGTTAAAACCCTCTAGAGTTAATAATCTATTATCTCTCAGCAAGATCCAGGCCTTTAGCCAAGTCAATACACATGCTTGGTGGTAAAGGTGCCAGTTAGGTACTCCCCAGCCTCCTCTGTCCTTTGACTCCTGCATTAATTTGAGTTTGATCCTTGGTTTCTTCCCTGCCCAAATACATTTATTTATCATTTTGTTCAATTCTTCAAAAAAAAAAAATTCGCCCTAAATTAATAGGGATAGTTTGAAATAAAAATGAAACAGCTTTTCATCAATGCTGGCATAATCTGTGTTTTGCATTACATGGTTTTCAAATGAGTTTCTAAAACTCTGGTACAGAAGGGTCTACAGGCAGGCAATCAATGCTGTAAGAATATTCCCAAAGAGAAAAAAAATGTTATATTTTGTTAAATTTGAAGCTTTCCCCACAAAGCAAAGAAATTCAGACCACTGATTGCCTGTTCTCAAAACACTGGTGCACTGTTTTTGTCCTCTCACTTCTCCTCCCAGTAAAGACTAAAGTATAATCTGATGAGACCCTACAATCTTTATGCACCCCTGGTGTTGCGGAAGAGCTGAAATGAAAGCCAAGCTTTGAGAGTATCAACTTCTACAATACCCACTGATAGGATCTTCTTGCTGAAGATCTTGTCCTGGAATATTTATTTATTTGTTTATTTATTTTTCACACTTATATACCGCTCCTACTTCCCGAACGGGAACTCAGGGCGGTTGACATAAAAAGCAAAAGGAGCAAAGACGGTGGCAATGGCAGGGAAACAAAGAAAAAAAAACTCTAGTCATTTTTGAAGGCGTCCCTAAAAAGGAGGGTCTTCAGGCCTTTCCTAAAGGATGCCAACGACGGAACCTGCCTCAGCTCGCTAGGTAGGTTGTTCCAGATGGACGGCACTGCCAATATTGCCGGCTGGAAAGGGAAATCAAATGATCCAGAGTTCCTACATTTCCTCCAGGGTTTTGACATTGCCCTTCTTCAAGAAACCTGGCATGAAGGAGATGTTACATTGCCTGGATATACCTCAATTGTAACTCCAGCTTTCATCCCATCACGCAGAGGCGGAGCAGCGCCAGTCTGTGTTGTCTGATCACTAACCGCTATCAGATCAAGATAGAGCACCTAGACAGTTGTCCCCCATTAGCTATGGCCATTTTAATTCAAAACCTGAAGCCTTCCCTTATGATAATTAATGTTTATCTACCCCCACAAATTAACAAAGAAAAATTGCAGGCACAATGGGAGACCTTGAACAGTTATTTATTTTCTTTAGAGGCAGAACACCCTTCGGCTGAAGTTTTCATTGCCGGAGACTTTAATGCGAGGATCGGAAATGACAACTCTGCTCTATTGGACTCAATGGGCAACAGCCTGGAGGACCATTTCCCGGAACAGCTTAAGCTTCCAAGGTGTTCCAAAGATTTCCAGATTAATCCTGCGGGGCACCATCTGGCCAGACTCTCTATGGGGACCGGAAAGATTACCTTAAATGGTTCGTCTGTATTGGACCACCCTGGAGAATTTACTTTCTGCTCCCACAGGGGGAGCAGTTTCATCGACTATGTAATTGTTTTCCCCAACCTGAGTGACAAGGTAGTCGTTTCCAGGTTGGATCACAAATTGACAGCGACCATTTTCCCTTAATCACTAAAGTAACATGTAACCAACTAACATCTAGCATATCCTATCACCTTAATAATAAAGAAAGCAAGGCACCTTATTGCATGAGAAAGAAATTGTGCCCAAAAATAGAGGGTAAGATAAATTTAGCATTAAACTCTAACCATTTTATAAACATGAAACAGAATTTGTCTGAGGCATTAGACCCGTCAGAGGCCATCTTTCACTATGAAAACCTGATGGCTGAAATCAATAGTGTCTTAAGTCAACAAACTTGCCAGAGACCCTATAAAAATGCAAGACTTAGTCCAAATACCTGGTTTGATAGAGATTGTCTTCTTTTGAAAAATCAGTTACGTTGCCTGTATCACTCTTATCGATCAATCCAGTCAGATTCTTCTCCCCCAAGTGAATATATTAAATTAAAAAAACATTATTAGTTTGTAATAGCTCAGAAGAAGCAAACTTTCATCAAGGAAAGATGGAACTTAATGATTTTTTTTATTATTATTTATAGTTTTATTGGGTTTTTGAAGAGGGGAAAAGGGAAAGGGGAAAAGGGGAGGGATAAAATTTAAAATTTACATTGAATATGTCAAGCAAAGTAGAAGAAAAGTAATATAACATATTGATAGTTTGCCAAATATTATCACAATACTAATAAGTTTGTTACTTCTTGCCATCTTTTCCGAGAGATCTCATCATAGTCTCCCTTTAAATAGCCGGAAAGTCTATCGATTTCAATACATTCTCTTATCTTTTCGTGGATATTCTTCTCTGTTGGCACGTTTGGTTGTTTCCAGAATTTCGCATACAATATCCTTGCAGCAACAATTACATGGTGAAGTACATATCTCTGATCATATGAAATATTTATATCTACTATATTTAATAAGAAAAGTTCTGGTCTAAGCTCTATCTTAATTTTCAAACATCTTTCTAAAAATAGTTTTACCATTTTCCAAGATGCCTTTGCCTCTTTGCATGTCCACCACATATGGTAAAAAGTACCGCAGTCATGTTTACATTTCCAACATTTGTGTGAGCAATTATACATCTTAGATAATCGGTGTGGTGCAAAGTGCCATCTATAAAACATCTTATAACAGTTTTCCTTAAAAGAAATAGATTTAAAGATTTTAACTGTATTCCACAAAGAGTCCCATTTGTTTAGATGAATAGGATAACCAAAGTTTTCTGCCCATCTTATCATAGTGTCTTTGACCTGTGTATCAATCATTTTTCATTTAACAATATGGTGTAAAATTTACTAAGCAGCTTAGCATCGCCGGAAGAAAGTATTTTATCAAGTGAAGTATCAGTAGTCGTAAATCCCCCCTCTTTGTTGAGGTCTTTGAAGTGTGCATATATTTGTTGATACTTCCACCAATCTAAATTGTAACCTTCTGATACTAATTTCCCTAATGGTTTCAATGAAAGGTCAACATTCAGAAGGTGTCTATAAGTTATAACTTTTGGAGTTTCACTTATATGGGAGCTATGGGTCGCTCCCAGAGGAGATAGCCACAGTGGTACTTTAGGGTAGAATTGTTTTTTAATCAATAACCATATTCTAAATAGGGCGTTCCTTATCCAGTGTTTTTGAAGAGAGTGGGTATGTTGCCCTTGTACCACATGTAATAGTGCCAGCCCTTATCTAGGCCATAACTCTCAAGCTGCAAAATTCTTTTGTTTGTCATCAGAATCCAGTCTTTAATCCAGGTCATGGCAGCAGCCTTATAGTATAATACTAAATTAGGAAGAGCAAAGCCACCAGTTTTGGTTCTATCCTGTAGATAGAGATTTTTAATCCTTGCTTTTTTCTTTTGCCATATAAATATACGTATACTTTTTTCCAGATCTGTAATGATCTTAAAATTAGGTAATATGGGCAAGGATTGAAATAGGAAAAGCAGTTTAGGTAAAACATTCATTTTAACTGCGGCAATTCTGCCTATTAAGGATAGTTGGAGTCTTGACCAAGTTTCGAGATCAGCTTTGATTGTTTTTATAACATTTACATAGTTATCTTTAAGTAAAGAGTTACAACGATTAGATACAGTAATACCCAGATATTTTACCTTACTGGCATGTTGAAAACCCGATTGATTTACCAGTTTTTCGACCATGGGTGGGGTCATATTTTTGGTGAGCAACAATGTTTTTTCTTTGTTTACCTTTAATCCAGAGATTTTAGAGTATGCCTCCAAGGACTTCAAGAGTTCTAAAAGGGAGGTCTGGGGGTTCTCCATAATTACCAACAAATCATCTGCAAAAGCTTGTACCTTATAAACTTCTCCTTTGCTCTGTAAGCCTTGGATACCAGGGGTTTTCCTTATAACGTGTAGGAGTACCTCCAGGGTTAATATAAACAAGAGAGGAGAGAGGGGGCATCCTTGCCTGGTACCTTTATATATATTAACTATGTCTGTAGGGTGGCCATTGACTATAATCCTGGTGTTTTGAGTGGAATAGATTTGTTCGATTGCTCGCAGCATTCTATGGCCACATTGTAGATAGTCTAACTGAGTTTTAAGTAAAGTCCAGGATACATTATCAAAAGCTTTCTCAGCATCGATGAAAGCGAAAGCTACTTGCTTCTCAGAATGGGATTCATAATATTCTAACACATTGAGGAAGGTTCTGATGTTGGATTGAAGATGCCTTTTCGGAAGGAAGCCAGACTGATCATGCGATATCAAGGGGGGGTAGAATCGTCCGCCATCTATTAGCCAAGATGGTTGCAAAGATTTTGTAATCCACATTTAGAAGGGCAATTGGCCTGTAGTTCTGTATCAAGTCTTTTGGTTTCCCTTCTTTGGGGATCAGTGTCGTGTGTGATGATTTCCAGGAATCTGGTATGTCTTCGCCTTCTAAAATGGATGTAAAAAGGTTTTTCATATTTCCAGAGACTATCTCTGAGAATTTTTTTGTAAAATTGAGCCGGTATTGAGTCGGGCCCAGGAGCCCTGTTCATTTTTTGGTGGTTGATAGCTTCTGTTATTTCCATCATTGTAATAGGAGCGTTCGTCTGGGCTCTCTGTTCTTCAGTAAGTTTTGGAAAGTTGGTTTGTTCGAGATAGTGAAAGATGGCATCTTGGTCGATCGTCTCTGGCTTAAATAAGTTCTGGTAGTATGCCTCTATAATTTTTGGATTTGTAACTGCGCTGTCTGATTTTCCCCATTTTTGTCTTTGAGCGATGATATGAGATTTTGAGATTGTACCTTTTTTAACCTGTAGGCTAACCATCTGCCTGGTTTGTTTGCATTTTCCACAAAATTCAGTTTGGCCAACTTGATTTTGTGAGCTATATCAGCAGTCAGAATCAGATTTAGTTCATGCCTACAAGAAGCCAAGTCTTTGTCCAGCTGCTCATTGCGGGGATCGTGAGTTAGATCCGTTTCAAGCTTTTTCATCGTATTAAGAATTGATTCAAGTTGCTTTTTCCTCTCTTTATTCTTTCTTGCCATATATTGAATGACAAAACCTCTAAAATAAGGCTTTGAGGCATCCCACACAGTTCTCAGTGGTGTACCCTTGTTCAGGTTCGTTTCAAAATATAGGTTCAAGTCTTTGGCTGCCTCTAGGATAAATTCTTTATCCGTCCACAGGGCTGAGTTGATTTTCCAGTGTCTGGGCTTGCCCGAAGATTTCAGTGTCCATAGAATGGCATTGTGATCAGATATTGTTCGGGGCAAGGTTTCTATGTCCCTTGTATTTAACAGAAGGTCGGATGTAGCCCAGCACATATCTATACGGGAGAAAGAGGCATATTGTCTTGAATGGAAGGTGAAGCCATCTTTGAGTGGGTTTTTCCTTCTCCAAATATCTTGAAGTTCTAAAATGTTGGACATGTCCAGAAATGATTTAGGCAGTGTAGAAGATGAAATCCTGGATTTTCCCCTTTTGGATGTTTTCCTATCTACAGATGGGGTATGTACAGCGTTGAAATCTCCCAATATTATTAACTGATGGTTTTCGTATTGTAACAGTTTCTTGGCCAATTTTTCAAAAAGATTTGTCTTCCATGGTTATCATTAGGGCGTATATACCAACAATAATTGTTTCTTTAGATTGGATATTTGCCTGGACAAGGATCCATCTGCCTGCTTCATCTTTTTCCAAAAGGGTTGGGAAGAGCTCTGGTTTAATATATAGTGCCACCCCATTTTGCTTCTTTACTTTGTTTGATGTGGAAAATAAATTCCCAGTTTGTTTTGGATTAAGTATTGTTCATGCTTTCTCAAAATGTGGGTTTCCTGTAAACAGATGATTGAGCACTGTTGTTTTTGGAGGAGATTAAAGGTCTTCCGACGCTTCTGTGGGGTGTTCAATCCATTGATATTCCATGTTAGAATTTTCTGGGCCATCTTATTTTACTTCCAGCGATATTTCTTTTTCCCTGATTTTGGCCTGAGATAGTGCTTCTGCCTGGCACCTCCCACTGCGCCATGAGGATCTTGAACCTGCTTTGAAATCACTTGTTTGGAGGTCTGATTTTCTCGGTTGTCATCTTTGGTAGTGGTTTGAGTATCAGTTGTATCCTCACCTTCGGAAGGAGACGGTGAAGAGGAGGAGGGAGAGTAGCCCAACTTCCGTGCGTTTTTATTTGCAAAGTTTCTAGCTTTCTGGTAGGATTCAATTTTCTGTAATTTCCCTTCCCATTGGAAAGAGAGACCTTGAGGGTAGAGCCACTTGTATCTTATGTCATGCTTGAGCAAAAGTTTAGTGAGAAATGAATATTCTTTTCGCAGTTGGCGGACATCCCAGGGACGTCTTTCAATATTGCCACTTTGGATTTATTAATTACCACCTCTTTGTCTCGGATAACCTTGAGGATACAATCTCGGTGTATCTTCTGACTAGTTTGACTATTACCTCCGGAGGTAGTTTATTTCTTCTGGTATAAGCTGTAGGTTGACGGTAGATCACGTCTACCTCACGTAGGAATTCTTCGACGGGTGCCTCAAGTAAAGTTGCCAAGCTTTCTCCAACTGTAGTGTAGAGGTTTTCATCTTTGTCAACAGTGAGGTTTTGGATCCTTAAAATTTTGGAAGAGGCTTCAATTTCCTGCGTGAGGACCAGTCTGCTTGTTGATTCCATTGTGGTTTCAATTTCTTCTAGACGGAAGTCGGTTATGTTCATATTATCTTCCAAGGCTTGTAAACGTCCACCGAAGGCTTCTAGTTTAGTATCCACATTCGAAAAGCCCTCTTTCATTTCCGCTCTTAAATTGGAGAACCCAATGCTTTGATCTGATACGAGCTTGGCCTGGGTTAAATTTAATTGATTGAGAGCATCTAAAATCTGGCTTTGGCTTGTTTGCTGAGACATGGTCGTTGGATGAGCCAGAGGTATAGAAGCAGACTTTTTTTGTGTGGGTGGAGTTCTGCTCATTGTGGGGGTAAAGAGATCAGTTGCCTCTTCTCAGGAAAATTGCAAAGTCTCAGTTGGCTTATTATTTTCAAAAGATGTATGTGTAGTTGCATACATAGAAAAGTCCAGTAGATGGCGTATTATACTCACTTTTGAGCCAACAGAGTCCGAAAACCCTATCGGGGGTAAGATGGATGTTCTAGGGTTAATCTGCCGTTAACGAGGAGAAAGTGAAAGTGGAAAAGAAAAAATCTGCAGCCCTTTCCGAGAGGCAGATAATGACGATTAGGCTGAAGAAGTAATTAGAGGAGAGTAGATTCTAGTCGGTAAGTTTGCTTGACTCATATTTTTGAAAGGGCTATCGGTGGAGGGAAGCCACTTACATTAGTGGGGGAGTAGACGCAGCTCGATCTCCGTCCGGATCTTCCAGAGTCTCAGCCGCACGGGAATTCCCAGGGATTACAACCCCTCACGGGGAGGGGGAACCGCACCTGGGTGCCCCGGATCGGTTCTGGGATATCTTCTGCTCCCAGCGGGTGGTCTTGAAGTGGAAATCACCCTCAAGGGACTTGGAATACCTTCCACGCTAGCTGGGCTGCATTCTGCTAACGTCTGGGCTAGCTGCCGCCATCTTGCCCCCTTAATGATTCATTCTGTTCGTTCCAACAACAATAAACAGTTTTGGATGTTGGTCAGGGGTGCCTTAAAAAGCAGGTCAGGCTCCTTGGACGCCCAGATCCCTGAGCACATATGGAAGGATCACTTTACCAACATTTTTTTTATCCTCAATCCCCGGATCTAGATCCCCCCTCATCCAGCACCTCCAAACTTACCTAAATGGGACCCAGTAAATACTTTAGAAATCAAAACTTTGATTTCTAATTTAAAACTGCGAAAAGTGGCCGGTCCAGATGGGGTTCCTCCTGAACTCCTAAAAAAGCACTTGGAGTGGTGGGCCACTCCTTTGGCCACCCTTTTTACATTAATAGACCAGTCCAGAAGGGTACCTGCAGCATGGACAAAAGCCATTATAGTACCTATTTTTAAAAAAGGAAACCCCCCAGACCCAGGAAACTACCGCCCAGTCAGCTTGCTGTCCACAGAAGGCCTTCCCTTGGGGTTGGATTTGACAGCTGGTGATGCAAATGTTTTATATCCATTAAGATTAATTCTGCCCACATCTGTTACCCATGTTTCCTGCAGCATGATGATATCAAAGGACTTGAGATAACGTACAAAGCCAAGATCCGTTTTTTTGTTAGCCCAACCTGCAATGTTCCACGATAGAAGTCTCAGGCAAGCCCGCGAGGACAGGCAAGCTGATTTTTTTAACCTCTTTCTAAATGACTTAGCTCCTAATCTGCGGAATGTGAATAGCCATTGCCCAAAACAAGTTCCATTGCTTTTGTACGCCGATGACGCAATACTTCTCTCTCGCACTAGGATAGGTCTTAAACGCTTACTTAATGGTGCCACGGACTATTTCTTAGCCAATAAATTGGAGGTCAATTACTCCAAATCTAAAATAATGGTCTTTGCGAGAAAATGGACTGCCCACAAATGGCTTTGTAAGGGTAATGTTATAGAGCAGGTAAAGTCATTTAAGTACCTAGGTGTTCACTACAACTACAGGCACACCTGGTTCTCCCATCGCAAGTATGTCCTAAATTCAAGCAAGATCTCTGCTAGCGCAATTTCATGATTCTTTTTTAGCTATAGCAATCGGTATGTACCAGCTTCCCTGACAATATTTAAGGCCAAAACCCTATCTCAAATCTTATATGCATCACCAATTTGGTATAAAGCTATAGATCGCACAGTGGAGAGTATTCAAGCCTCTTTTTTGAGGAGAATCCTAGGCCTCCCTAAATGTGTCCCATACGCCATTCTTTGCTTAGAAACTGGCATGATAAGGCTGAAGACCTTGGCCAGATTAAGAGCTATTAAATTCTGGCTTGGAATCCTTTACAACCCAGTTCATACCCGTTTATTATATCAACTTTTGATAGATCCTGACCTCCCAGTCGTGATCTCCGATGTTCTTACCACTCTTAAAGTAGCAGGATTGGACATTGAGCAGCTTGGCATGTTAAGTCAATCTGAAGCATATAGGACTATTAAAGACAGGCTATTGAACATCGAATGGCAAGAACTATGCAGCGAAGCCAATACCATCAGCTCCCCACTTCAATTTAACATCCCAGTCCTACCTGGGAAGTCTGCTTTTTTTCTGACTTACCTAACATGTCCCAAAGCACGCAGAGCCTGTTCACTTGCCAGATGCAATTCCTTCCCCTCGGCACTATTGTCGGGCAGGTTCAATGGAATCCCTTACTCCCAGAGGATCTGTCCATGTCAAACTAATGCCGTTGAAACGCTTGAACACATCTTCTTTCATTGCCCAACTCACGATGCACTTCGTAAGAAATATCTAGCCTCGATCCTCGATAGAATGCAAGGGTGGGAAGGCTTGGTTAAGCTTAGGTTCCTTCTCTCCACGCAAGTCACCTCTTATCTGGATGAGGTGGCCTCCTTTGCCTCTGAAATTATAGCAGCACAAGGATCTGGGCTTCCCTATTCCCCATCTCATTGGCTTAAGTAGCTAATGCATATATTAGAATCACCGGTTCCATGTTTGATTACCCCCCTTGCTGTACCTCATTTTCTCTTGTTGTGTTGTTTTATTTTATTTTAATGCCAATAAAGGTTGATTTGATTTGATTTGATTTTGAATAGGTGATGTTTCCCTAATGACTATCTTTTAAAGCCCTATACAATCTGGGCTCCGGATACTGAGGAGATCACACAGCTCATGATAACTTTAAGAGAGGGGCTCTTCTGGACCAAGGAAAGTTTGTTTATGTGTTTGATTGAGACTATGTCGCTGCTTTAATGTCATGTAATTTGATGAAGCATGGCTAGAAAATGTCACTGCCTGTGAGGGTTCGTTCTCAGCTTCCAGGGGTTCTGATGTGAAATAAAGATTGTCCATCCTTTCGTTAACGTTTTCTATTAAACTTTTATTTTCAAACATAAAGTCAGTACCTTTGGCTTCTGTGTCTTTACTTTCTTCTTCAATAACAGTTACAACATTTGGAGTAAAAAGGTTCCCAACGGGGCTCAAACTAGGTGGGTGGGTTCTTCCCTCAGAGTTCGTGGCTAACAAGTTGTCCCCCACCCAAAACACTGGGTCCCATAGCACGGGTGGCGAGCCCACTGTGCCACGGGATTCTCCCTCTCCCATGGTGCTGATCTGCCTCTTCTCCTCCATGCCAGCGCGCTTACTGGCCATCTCAGGGGCTTGACATCAATCAGCCAAGTCCAGTCGCGGCCCATGTCCACCTCAAAGGTGCCACCTCTCTCCTCCCTTTCTCCTCTTCAACGTTCTTAACTGGCCCGTTTAAGGCCCTTTGTACACGACCCCTAAACTCCACTGCAAATGGCTCCCAGCTCCGGAGCTTAAAATTGTTTCCCCACCAGCTCTGGAGTTTACAGATAATTAAGTGCGACCACGCCCACCTAAGCGCATCCCAGCGCACTTTTCAGGTACCTGCTCTCTGGAGGTGAAAATTCCTGATGTGGATATAACGTGGTGACTGCCTGGCTCTCCTTGCTTCTGTTTGTTCTTTTTTTGCCTCCCGCCCCTTTAAGAGATCTGAATGCAGTGCCTGGATGGCAGAAGGAGGTGAGTGGCATTCTTTTCTTCCCTTTTTTCTCCCTCCCCTCACGCAGCCAGCAGCCAGGGGTGCGGAGGGGGTGGGAACGCAGGAACAGTGACAAACCCTAAGATCTCTGGTCCGAATTTAAGTGGCCAGCGGATCTTAGGGGTCATGTGAAAAGGCCCTAAGTCCCGACTGCTCCTCGCATGCTTCCTGCCAACCCTCGTCCTTGAGCTCTCCTCTTGTATCTTTTTTGACATTTGTCAATCTAAGCTCTTCTAATGCCTTCGCCCCGCCTCCTACCCAGAAAACATCTCTTGTCTTTATATCCTCTGGTTCCTGACTCGCTCCTCCTTCTGCTCCTCTCAACACTTTATTGTCTTTTGTTTCCTCATGTACTTTTTGTTACTTTACTGCCTCAGACGGCGCACTCTCATGTTTTTCTTCCTTTCTCTGTTCCTTCTCACACTGCCCCACCTGCTGGTGCACATGGACCAATTTTTTAAATAAAGAAGCGATAAATATGATGTCAATTCTCTGTCTGTCTATTAACTTTTGGTCTTTCTCTGGGGGAAAAATGATTTGTTCTCATGCCAATTCAGTTCCTTTGATGGTACCTGCATACCAATGTTGCACAACAAAATGGCACATCACCAGAGCGCAGTCACACCCAGGCGGAGGGATGGCATTTCCCCACTGAAGCCAATTTGGTGTTTCATGTTTCCACAAGACGAGCTGCCCCAAATCCCCACTTTTGTGTGGTTGTTGATTGCATTCCTCACCCACTCTTTCCCACAGGGCTCCAGGGCATGGTAAACAGAGTTTCCCTGCAGTTTGCCATCACTGAGATTTAACAAGGTAGACATGGATATTTTCGCCTCGGAGACCAGCTTGAAGAGAACTCCATGTGTCGGGAAGACAGAAGCAAACGAAGACTTGCGTAGTTTTGTCTTTTCTCTAACACTTGTGAGAAATTCACCCGTTTTCATAACCATGGACGTATCCTGAACAGCCACAACGTTAAAAGCACCTGCCTAATATTTGCACTTGTGCCTGCCAAAACAGTTCTGATGCACTGAAGCATGGTCTCTACCAGACCTCCTCCTGCAAGTTGTGAGGTGTGAGTGGGGTGTCTATGGATCGGATTTGATGTTTCAGCACATCCCTGTGGAAGATGCTCCATCGGATTGAGTTCTGTAGGATTTGGAGGCCAAGGCAACGCACTGGAGTTCTTGTCATGTTCCAGGACAATTCTTTTGCAGCGTGGCAGGGTGGATTATCCTACTGGAAAAGGCCGCTGCCAACAGGGCCTTTTCCAGTCCCATGAAGAGGTGTGTGTGGTCTGCCACAATCTCTAGGTAGGTTGTACACAATGAAGTCACATCCCCATGGATGTCAGGAGCCAACGTTTCCCAGGAGAACGTTGCTCAGAGCATAACACTGTCTCCACCCACCAGCGCCTTCTTCCTGTAGTGCCTCCTGCTGCCATCCCTTCTGCAGGTACATAAGGCACACACCCCTGGCCACACACCTGATCACAATGAAAATATGATTCATTGTTCTATGCTCTGACGCCCACACCTCCACTCTAGGCACTTTCACCCAGGGAACACGGGTCACTGTGGGCGGTTTGACAGGTGTGCAGCTATGCAGCCCCATGCACAGCCAATGGTGATGCATGGTGTGTCCTGACACCTTTCTCTCACGGCCAGCATTGAGTTTTTCAGCAGTTGGAGCTACAGGAGCTCTTCTGTGTGATCAGACCAGACCAGCCAGAACTTCGCACCCCACGTGTGTTTATGGGCCTTGGCAGGGTGGGGGGGGAACCTGTGAGCAGGACACCAATCCTTCCTTGCACCACATCTTTACAAGTACAGCAGTACCTCGGTTTACGAATGTCTCTGTTAATGTAATTTTCGGTTCTCGAAAGGAAATCTATAGAAAATAATGCCTTGGTTTATGATTTCCCCCTCTGCAATACCCCAGTTTATGATTTTTGGGGTAATGTGTTGTGAAAAAAGTACCCAGGATGCATTGCACCCTGTGCGTTTCCGGGTTACAAATTTTCCGCAGTACGAAACGTCCCGGAGAACGCATTAATTCCACAAACTGAGTATGCCTGTATTAACCACCTTATAGTTAATGTTATTAATAACTCCATTAATATTAACTATGCATAATTATTAATAATTGAGAATTCCCATGGTCCAGCAGCAGCAACAGCAACAGCAACAACAACAGAGATCCCAGAGATCAACTGAGGCCAGACCTACTCGATCGTTGCAGGCACGCTCACTCAGGGTGGCCACTCCAAGAGAGGCGCGGAAGTCGGTAACCCATAGCCGCACCTTCTCCGTTGTTGGCCCCTCTCTGCGGAACCAACTCCCGAGTGAGCTGCGCCTTGCAGAGTCCCTGCCCGCCTTCAGAAAGGCATTTAAAAACTTTGCTTTTCAAGGAGGCATATGGTGACCTCATTTCTGTTTAATTTCCTTCCCCCCCCCCTTTGATCTGCCGCTCCATGCCGAGGGTTTTCCCTCTTTGCCACTTTCCTATTCATCTTGCCTTTGTTTTTCCCATTGTGTCTGTTGTTTTAGCTGCGTTTTTAGCTGTTTTTATCTGGAAACCGCCCTGAGTTCCTCTGGAAAAAGGAGTGGTATATAAATGTACCAAATAATTAAATAAATAAACAACAACAATAATAATGTTCACATAATTCACTGATACATCACGTCGTCCTAAACGCTTGGGAAGCGTTTGACTAGTGATTTGTAATACAAAATCTTAGTTATCTTGTTTGCTGTGTGATAATTTGGTGATGATGATAATAATAATAATAATAATTCACCGATATATCATGTAGTCCTAAACTCTTGGGAAGCGTTTGACCAGTGATTTGTAATACAAAATCCAGCTTAGTTATCTGGTTTGCTGTGTGATAATTTGGTGGTGGTGGTGGTGGTGGTGATGATGATGATGATGATAATAATAATAATAATAATAATTCACCGATGATGATGATGATCTTGTTTGCTGTGTGATAATTTGGTGATGATACTACTAATAATAATAATAATAATACTACTAATACTACTACTATATCATGTACTACTCTTGGGACTTGACCAGTGATTTGTAATAATAATAATAATAATAATAATAATAATAATAATAACAATAACAATAATAATAGTGATACACAGGGTAAACGCCACTGCTACAGCCCCAACTATAGGGGCCGTCTCAGCGAGGCAGGGGGAGGAGCCAGCCGGCAAGCCCCGCCCCGCTCGATTAGCTCGGCGCTCGTCTCCTCTGGCTTAGGGCGGCCGGCGCTCCCTTATCCTCCCTGGCCTGGGAGCGGATCCCGGAAGCGAGGCGAGCTTCGGCCATCGTGGAAGGCGGCGGCGGCGGCGGCGGCGGCCGGAGAACGTCCTCGTCGTCATGTGCGCGTCGGTGGGAATGGGGCAGAGACCCTTGAAGCCGAGGCCGCCGGACAAGGGCGCCTTCCCGCTGGACCACTTGGGTAAGGGGGTGGGGTGGGGGCGAAGCGGCGGCGGGGGATCGGTTTCCACCTTGCGCGCCTGCGTGTGTCCTTCACCCGGCTAAGTGCGCATGCGCGCCCCTTCGCCCGTAACCATGGGGATTCCCGCTTGCATTTCCGGTTTGGTGCCGGGGGGGGGGCGGTGTCAGCGCCATAGAGGTAGGAAATATAGAGTGGCACCACTCCTCGCCCACAAAAGGTGGGTGGGACGTGGTTTCTTTCTCTTTTTTTGCAGAAAATTGGTTGTTGCTGGTGGTCTCATCCTGCCCCTGTCGCAACCTCTTGACTCCCCGAGGGCGAGCTGAGCCTTCCTCTCTGAAAACTAGATCTAGAGGGCCATAAGTTTATGATCTCCAATTCCCAGCGCCTGGAAATGTTATGTTTTTATGTTTGTAACTACAGTTCACATAATCCCCTAGCCAGCCTCCTGTTAGCTGGGGGATTATGTCAGCTCTTTCCACGTCCTGCCTATGGTTACCTTCTCTTCTCTTTTTTTTTCGTTCCCCTTCACTGCCCAATAATCGCCTCCCAGGAAGTCCTGGGATTGGCAGCCCAGAAATAAATTTATTTATTTATTTGTTTTAGAGTATTTTTACCCCGCCTTTCTCCATGGAAAAGGACCCAAGGCGACTTACAGTAACGAGGGATAATATACAGTCCAGTGCAATTAAGACATCTTCAGATACTGAGAACAGGGAATTGAGGTTCAAATTTTATTAAGAGAGCCTCAATAATAATTCTGTTCCAGAATTGTCTGGTTTTAGCCAACACTAGTACTCCATTCCACTGCATTTTATCATACTTGATGCAATGTTCAGCCAGTCCAAATTTGTCAGCCTGTTGTAATCTAACACTGTATATGGTGAATGATTCAGATATATGACAGATCTTTCGGACTGGTCTATATACGCTTGACCACAGCAACATGGTCCTCAGAAAATGGCCAGGCCTCAGTCCTAGAGGATCCTTAACTGGGTGGACCATTTATTTAATTTTATTTTAATAATAAAAATGTGTTGACATGAAAGTTCTCTTGAGTTTCTCTGAAAAGATGCCTTAAAAACGCTGTTCACAGTGACCTTGCAGTGGCTGATGGCCAAAAGAAGCAGCCTACGACCACCGGGCAAGCACCACAGGAGGGGAAAAGATGAGCAGGGATTCAGTGCTCCCAAAGCAGAGATTGTGAACCTGTGGCCCTCCAGATGTGTTTGGATGACAACTCCCAGCACCCATGACCTTTGGCCATGCTGACTTGGGAGTTGGAGTCCCAGAACATCTGGAGGGGCTCAGGTTGTCCGTCACTTCTTTCAGGAGGTGGCTTGTCTCGGTTTATTGGCCCCCACAATTCTCCGTGACCACCATCTCGCTGCCTCTCAGGTGGACCTTCATGTTTTCTGTTATGTTGGGACAACCACCTATTACACTTGCGGTCAAAGGGTGTCCTCGTCAGGCTGACAACATCAGATAGGCTGGTCTTCCAAGCCCCCTAAAACTGGGACAGAGCCATGATCACTGGTCAAAATCAAAGACAGGCCATCACAGAAATGGTGGAGGGCTGTGTGGACTCCCTTCTTTGTTTGAGAACTCTGCCTGTTATGGATCAAGTCATCTCAAAAACTCTTTATCGCAGGCATACCCAAACTTCGGCCCTCCTGATGCTTTGGACCACAACTCCCAGAATTCCAAGCCTGTATTTCCAATGGCAAAGGACTGTGGGAGTCGTGGTCCAAAACATCTGGAGGGCTGAAGTTTAGGCATGCCTGCTTTATCATTTTCTCTTGCCGTGGTTGCTCTCTTACAAAGAGACAAGCCTATTACACATGCCTCAGGAGAGTTTCATCTCAAGTCTGTGACGACTTAGAGCACAGAATATATTCTGCTTTCGGTCAGGATGCAAACATTAAAAACTAAATTTTGAGTCTGAGGCCAAAATGTGATGCATTGACAATCATTTTCCACTGTTGTTGTTTTTATTACTCAATGCTTTTTTGTTTTCCTTTTTAAAACTCTGCTTCTGATCAATTAGTGTCCAGCAAGGCTTATGCCAAAAAAAGGTTGTTAGTCTTTTGTTATTACCTGCACTCAGATTGCTTCTAATTTATGGCAGCCCTCTGCATGATTGATCTCCAAAATGTCCTGCCCTCAGTTGCTCTGCTCAGCTCTCGAAAAGCTCATGCCTGTGGCTTCTTTTAGGGAGCCAGTCCGTCTTGAATTGGGTCTTCCTCTTTTCCTGTTGCCTTCTGCCTTTCGCAAGATTGTTGTCTTTTCCCGGAAATTTTGCCTTCTAATGTGCCCCTGGTAGGACAACCTCAGGTGTGTTGTTTTGGGTGGTTTCCCTGCCCCCTCCTGAAAAAGTAAAGGCTTGATTTGATCAAGAATCCACTTGTTCTGGGTCCAGTGCTATTCAACATCTTTATTAATGCCTTGTATGAAGGCATAGAGAGTAGACTGATTAAGTTTGAAGATGATACCAAATTAGGAGGGGTGGCTAATTCCCTAGAGGATAGGATGAAAATCCAAAAGGACCTTGACAGATCAGAGTGCTGGGCCAACGCAAATAGAATGAGTTTCAACAGAGAAAAATGTAGGGCCCTGCATCTAGGCAGAAAAAATGAATGGCACAGATATAGGATAGAAGACACCTGGCTGGAAAATAGTACCTGTGAAAGGGATCTGGGAGTCTTGGTGGACCACAAATTGATCATGAGTCACCCTTGTGATGCAGCCGCCAAGAAAGCCAATGTGATTCTTGGTTACATCAATAGAGTCATAATTTCTAGAGCAAGGGAGGTGACAGTACCACTCTATTCTGCGCTGGTCAGACCCCACCTGGAGTACTGTGTCCAGTGATGCGCTCCTCAATTTAAAAAGGATGTTGACAACATTGAGCGGGTGCAGAGGAGAGCGACCAGGATGGTTAAAGGTCTGGAACATATGCCTTACGAGGAGCTGCTTAGGGATCTGGGAATTTTTAGTCTTACAAAGAGAAGGCGGGGAGGGGATATGATAGCCATGTTTAAATATCTGAAAGGAGGTCATATCGAAGAGGGAGCTGGTTTGTTTCCCATGGCTTCAGAGACTAGGACTCGAAGCAATGGTTTCAAACTACAAGAAAAGAGATTCCATTTGAACATTAGAAAGAAGTTCCTGATGGTTATTGCTGTCCAGCAGTGGAATATGCTGCCACGGAAGGTAGTGCAGTTGCCTTCTTTGGAGGTGTTTAAGCAGAGGCTGGATGGCCATCTGTCAGGGGTACTTTGATGGGGGTTCCTGCATGGCAGGGGGTTGGACTGGATGGCCCTCGAGGTCTCTTCCAACTCTTATGGTTCTATGTTCCTCCCTCAGTTTTACTGTTCAGTTTTCATATCTATACATGGCGATTGGGAGTAAAAGTCCTTCGCAAGTTTCTTTTTTAGGTGCCATAATGTTTTGCTATTATTCCAGCAACAGCCTTATCATGGCTCCTCCTCAGACACCTGATTTTGTTTGTTTTCCTTATTTGACGTTCTTGTTGATATACATTAACACTTTTCAAATAACAGAAGTAACAGCAATGAAACAACTATCACGGCCATGGCTGAAAAGCAGTTTAAAATGAGCCTCTAGTATCAACTGATGCAGAAGTAATGTAGCCAATATTAAACAATTATAAATCCATCCTGCAGCAGCTGTGCATCAGTGTGTAGTTAAACATATAATTAAACTATAACGATTGACTCAGTATTCAACACAGACTTTAATTAGGCAGGGGGGAGAGAGAGAGAGAGAGAGACCAAGTTTGTTGCTTAGCACAAAAGCCTTTGAAAAGTACAGGGTATAATACTATATAATATGATAGGCATTAAGAAGAAGACTTCTGTATTAGTTTAAAATTTTGAAGCTAAAACACTACATTTACCTAATATGAAATAGAGTGTCTAATTCAAGAAATAAAAGCAACAATAAATATAATAAAAACCCTAAGTGGCAGTAATCTGAATGTCACCTTAGATAATAGTAGGAGTGATAAATTTCATGTTTACTTTAAGGAGTATGGGGAACAAACCTTGCTATTTGAAATGTAACATACTCGTCCCTGCCTGGAAATAAAATCCTTTTCTTGGTCAGTTCTTCCTGGATATTTTGTTGTTGTTGAAAAAATAGAATTCAGAAATCTTTTACAATACACCTGGAATGCCAATTTCTCAACTGATTTGTGGTCACATGAACAGACTATCCCATGGTATGGGTTTTGTTTATATCAACCCTTTAACTTAGCAAGCGGCAACATATCTAGGGATAGAGGAGATACAAAGCAGTTTTCTTTCTGCTTCAGATGTACTGTATATACTCCAGTATAAGCCTAGTTTTTCAGCCTTAATTTTGGGCTGAAAAAAGGGGTCCTCGGCATATATTTGGGCCAATACTTTTAGCCACTGAGGCAAGTTTGGGTCGGTGGCTAAAAGTCATTTTAAACATTGTGTGCTGCTTCTCATGACCCCCCCATGTTTAAAATGACTTTTAAAAAAGTCATTTTAAAACAATATTTAAAATGACTTTTAGCCACCAACTCAAGCACTTGCCTCAGTGGCTAAAAGTCATTTTAAACATCACACACACACCCAGCTCACAAAGGAGGAGTTGCCAGGCCCTGCTGCATTTCCCACCGTAGGCTTATACTTGAGTCAATAAATTTTCCCCGTTTTGGGGGTTTAAATTAGGGGCCCCAACTTATACTCGGGTCGACTTATACTCGAGTATATACGGTAGGTTATGTGATGCCAACCGCCATCTCGCCTCCCCGATCCTACTTCACACGATGACGGAGCTATAATCATGGTATTTAATCATGGTGTTACCTTGACACCTTTGGAGGAGGAGGGGGAAAATAAAGCATAAATGAAAAATGGCTGTGAGGTAGAGTGAGGTCATTCCTCAGGAGGGTGACCGTCATATTCTAAAATGAGTCAGCTTTTCTAAGATTTTGTCGCCATCAGGTGTCAACATGGCCGTTTGCTAAGCAGCTCCTTTGTAGCATCGCCATTCCTTTAAAAAAAAAATTTGGTGTAGACTGTGAGGCTGGCAACTCATTGTCTTGACTTGCACGTGTGCTGGCTGTGTTCACTTCAACTCGCAGCTTTCGGCTGCCAGGCGTCCTCTTGTCCCACATATTTATGATTGATTTACTCTTTCTTTATTTCATTTATCTCCCCCCAGGTAGGTACCCAAGGTGATTCACAAATAAGGGGCACCATGTTTAGTTGTCAGCACAATTCAAAACCCAAATCAGTTGCAGTGTTACTGTGTCTCGTTGTCCCCCACCCCTGCAAACCACGGTGCCTTCTTTCTTTTCCAGGTGAATGCACAGCTTTTAAACAAAAATTCATGAAGTGCCTGGAAGCGAATAAATTTGCGAGTAGCGTGTGCAGGGAAGAATCCAAGGAATACTTAGTATGCAGAATGGAGAGGCAAGTACACTCAGTCTTGAGAAACCTCACGTAAGCCGAGGTTTACCTGCTCTAGGTTTCATAAGAACATACATAAGAATATAAGAAGAGCCCTGCTGGATCAGGCCAAAGGCCCATCTAGTCCAGCTTCCTGTATCTCACAGTGGCCCCACCAGATGTGTTTGGGAGCGCATGAGACTAGATATCTGTCTCCTGATACTACTCCCCTGCATCTGGTCCTTGAAGTACCCTGGATTTAAGCCTGGAGATTGCACATCTCCATCATGGTTTGTAACCTGTGATGGACTTTTCCTCCAGGAATCTGTCCAATTCCCTTTTGAAGGCATCCAGGCCAGATGCCATCACCACCTCCTGTGGCAGGGAGTTCCACAGACTAACAACGCGCTGGGTGAAAAAATATTTTCTTTTGTCTGTTCTTCTTTCCTGACACCCCCGTGGGTTAGGCAGGGCTGTGAGTGCCTAGATATGATATTTCGCCTCCCCAGGTCTTCTCTTTTCTCCGTAAAATTGCCTAGATTCATTCTTTCTCCTCAGCGCATGTGAGTTAAAATGAAAGTGTGGTTTTGGTGTTACTTCGTGAGTCTTTGTCTCCACCGATAAGGTCTGTAACATCTCCTTTGGAAGCTGTTTCATTTTGGAACTGTTTCTGGTAGGGAAGGGGAGGGGGTTGGATTTCCTACAGTGGACCCTCGTATAACAAATGGTTTGTATAATAAAACCTGTACAAAATTCCGGAGATAGGGGAAATTTGCTTAACAGAATCGCCTACGGGGCGAATCCGTACAACCCGGATGTCTAAACGTTTTGTAAGGAGGGCCAGATTTGGTGGCTGAGAATGTGGGTGGGGGGCCGGCTGCTCCCCGACCCTCCCACTCACTGCAAGCCCCATCCACTGACCCCTTGCAAGCCCTAGACTGCATATCTCATAGTTTCCCACTTTGGGAGTTCCACCTGACTTGCACCCACCTTACAGATGACTAAATATGTCTCCCTTGAGAGGAAATTGTCAGGAATCTCAGTGGCTTGGTGTGTAGCCATAGATTGGGGCTGGACAGTTCTAAGACGCTGTTGCTGCTGCTGCCACCGATGATGATGATGATGATGAGGATGATGAGGATGATGATGATGATGATGATGATGATGATGATGATGATGATAGTCCCAAAATGGAAGACTTTGAGGCTTAGCTAGGACTAGCTCGGCCTAGTTTCCTGTAACGGAAAGAATAAAAGTCTATATTCTATTATACTATATGTTGTTGGAAGTCTACAGCGTTTCTAAATCTTCCGTTTCTTCCTTTAGGCAACTGATGGCCAAAGAGCCCCTGGCAAAACTGGGATTCAGAGAGGAACCTGAAGAGAAATCGAACGTTCAGCCTACATCGTTGAAGCGATAGGGAGGCAGCCCCGGCGAGATCTGTTAGGGAAGGCCCCAAATCTATTGTAGTACATATTGTACATTATACATACACGTTTCCTTTTATTGTAATATGAAGTCTTTCTGAATAGAACGGCGGCTCGTGTGGCATTCTCTGGCGGGCAGCAGGACACGCAGTGGAGGCTTCTGGTTCTGTGCGAGATATGATTGCCTCGCGATAGAATGAAATGTCATTCTTTGCCCCTCTGACCTCCCGGTCCTTCTTGTGGATCTCTCCGAAAACCTGCTTACATCTCTGCCCTGTTGACAACTTGATTGTGCCTCACATCACACTGCACCTCTCCCTTCTCTTTGCCCAGGTTTAAACAATGTGGTTTTGAGGCCTGCCACGGTTCTCACCCACCTCCAACAAATAAAATGCTCCAGTAGAGAAACATTCCATAAAGAGTGTGTTGCTGTTTATCTCTAACTAGTGCCCTGAGCACAAAGTGGGTCTCTGCCTTACTGAGGCTCCTCAGTAAGGCAGAGTGTTGATGGTGTGTCTCATGACCTCAACTCCAGGGCTGATGAAGGTACATCTATTAATTTTCCGTGGAAGTATAAAACGGGGACTGCATGAAACGGGGTTTGGGAAATGGGTGCGTTGGGTGGTTATTTTCCTGTCCTGTCTCCTGCAGGGGAGCTCGAGGGAAAATAGATGCTTCTTTGCCCCTTCGTCTTCATAACAACTCTGTGAGGTAGGCCAGGCTTCAAGGGAGCAACTGAGCAGCCCAGGATCATCCATAGTGAAATAGAATATTCTCCCAAGTGCCAGTCGAGTGCTCAACCTTCCACACCACATCACATACCTGCTGCAGGTGCCTTCACTGGGAAGGGGCATCCACTCGCCATCTGATGATCTCACGACAGGAAACCCGGCATTCTTTCTGAGAGTAATACAAGATGCAAGCAATATGGTGAGAAGATATTGCTGGAAGAGATTTCTATGCCAGTCAACACGATTCTTGCTCCTCGGGTGCAACTATGAAAACTTGTTTGCAGCATCTCTAAGAAGATAAGCAGAATGTTTGCCCCTTGGACAATTAGAAAGGGAGCATGCTCAATATTTATTATTATTTATTTTTATATTTGTATACCGTGCAACTGATGACATGCACCAACCTCAAGACGGTGGAGAACAATACACATCCTAGCGACTGCTGAAGGCATCCCTAAACAGCCCGGTTTTTAACAGCTTTTTTGAATGATGCCAGGGAAGGAACCTGGCGTATCTCACTTGGTAGTTTGTTCTGGAGAGCCGGGCCGCTCACCGAGAAGGTCTGATTGCGCGTTGCAACCTTACAGGCCTCCCTGGGGGTGGCCACCCGGAGCGAGAGAGCCATGGAGGATCGGGTGGGCCGGGCCAGTTCTGATCTTAGGGAGAGACGCTCGGCCAGATAATCAGGACCCAAGCCATGGAGAGCAATTGTGGGACCCGCCAAGGGTGGCAACGGCAGAAGCAACACAACGGGTGGCCTTTGACTCCACAGGGCACCAGCTAGATCCTATCGTTTGTAATAAATGAAGAGTAGCAGCTCAGCTGCTGTCCTGGATCATGCAGGGAATTAGCTGCAGCACAATAAGGGAAAGCACGGAGGGCAATTCTTTTGGACATGTTATCTAGAGGGATAAATATTTCCCAAAGTGCTCAAACAGATCATTGTAGGCAGTATGAAGAACAGGTCCTGTTGGGCACATAACTTGAACCCATAGTTTAAAACTCTGATGGTCAGTGACGTGCAGTCAATTTTGCGCACTTGGGAGAACCCTGAGCAGTTTCTTCCTCTCTTAAACTGAACAGAGTTTGTTCTTCACTCCAACGTGGAATTGCATAGAAGACCAGAAAAATGCTTATTTCTAGACCAAATCAGGTCTGCTCTCTGTGGAAGCTAAAATTTGAAGGTAGCATACAAAACTCCCTGGGGAAGGCAGTAATGCGAAGAACAGTTGAGGACAGTGAGAAAGGAGGGGACCTGAGCGTGAGGTGGATGGTCTCAATAAAGGAAGCCATGGCCTTGAGTTTGAAAGACGTCAGCGGGACCATTAAGGAAAGGACTTTCGGAAGGCCGCTCGTTCATAGTCAGAAGCAACTCACTGGCACAAGGGGGAAAAAACTGACCCCCTCCACCCAGTGATTGCTTGTGCGTTGTTCCTTAATGCAAAGCAAAGGTGGAAGAATCGATCTGCTGTAATGTTGTCATCAGTCATCAGTGTTCCTGGAAGGGTAGAGGGCCTCTGAGGAGGGAAGAGAGCAAACGAGGAAAGCGGAGGAAACGGCAAGCATGATTTCCAGGACAAGAGGGCGCCCTGCACACTGTGCTTTGTGGAGCTTGCTTCTGTCTCCTTTCTGACTCAGCATGCGCGTCCACGATCATCATCGCTGACTCCTGGCTTTTAAAAAGAGAGATGGGAAAAAAGAAACACAGGCATAGAGGCCGTGATCTCAACCGGAAAGCTCAGCTCAGCGGCCTTTCTGCCAGCTGCCCTGGGATTGGAAAGAAATGACAGTTTGGTGCTGTGGTTTTGCCTGGCCCCAACTTGGCCCGTGTGGGTACCAACCCCCATCATCCCCAGCTAGCAGGGCCCATGAGCGTGCGGGCTGGAGGCTATGAGAACTGTAGTCCCAAAGAGATGGTGTGCAGCTGGTGAGGTGGGGGTGGAAGGTGATTGTGGGTCAGCATCTACTACAGTGTTAGCGATCATTCAGTGGTTTAGGCATCTGGCTGTGAAGGCACAGTTTGGGAGTTCAATTCCCCGCTGGGCCTTCTTGATAGGGATGGGGTGGACTTGATGACCAATAGAATCCCATTTTAAGATGTTGATAATTATGATTGCCACGCCAGCCGAGATTACTTCTCACTGTCTTGCATCAAACTGTTCCACAGCCAGAAGGAGAATTGGAACTTGGACCCTACTGAACATTAGTTCAGATGGTTTCAAGCAAGGACTCTCGTGGCACTGTTGTTAAATTGCTGTCTTGCAGCCAAAAAACAGCTCCTGGTACAGGGTTCAATCCCAGGTAGCCGGCTCGAGGTTGGCTCAGCCTTCCATCCTTCCAGGGTTGGCAAATTGAATACCCAGTTTGACCGGGGGGGGGGGAGGCAATGTATAACCAGCATAATTAAATTGCAAACCACCCAGAGAGTGTTTTAAGTGCTATGAGGCTATATATAAGTAGCACACTCCCCCCCCCGTCTACCTGTCTTTTGTGTGTGTTTATGCCCTAATCACATCCGATCTTGCCTGATTTTGGAAGCTAAGCAGGGTCAGCTCTGGTTAGTACTTGGATGGGCAACTGCCAGGGAATACCAGGGGCTTTAGGCATCTGGAATATTGTTGTTGTTGTTGTTGTTAAGTTGTTCAGCCATGTCCAACTCTTCATGACCCCATGGACTAGAGCTCGCCAGGCCTTCCTGTCTTCCACTGCCTCCCGGAGTTTGGTCAAATCCATATTGGTTGCATTGATGACACCGTCCAACCATCTCATTCTCTGCCATCCCCTTTTCCTTTCGCCTTCCATCTTTCCCAATATCAGGGACTTTTCCAAGGAGTCCTCTCTCCTCATGAGGTGGCCAAAGTACTGGAGCCTCAACTTCAAAATCTGTCCTTCCAGTGAACATTCGGGGTTGATTTCTTTCAGGATGGATATATTTGATCTCCTTGCAGTCCAGGGGACTCTCAAGACTCTCCTCCAGCACCACAGCTCAAAAGCATCGATTCTGTGGCAATCAGCCTTCTTTATAGTCCAGCTCTCTTCCATACATCACTACTGGAAAAACCATAGCTTTGACTATCCAGCGCCTGGAGTAGGAACTAGCCCACTCCAGTATTCCTGCCAAGAAAACTCCATGGACATGGGGTTACAAGAAGTCAATCACGACTGTAATAACACAACATATGTTTGTATACTTACATTATTTTCTCTAGTCTCTATTTTTTAAAAATTGGCTGCACAAAATCAGAACACAAGCAGGATTTCAGAATGGGAAATGCTGGCACTCTGTTGTAGCTGCACAAGGAAGAATAACTTACCTGCCATAAAAACAGAAGCAGTTTGAAATCAGCCTTAAAAGGGGGAGTGGCAAAGCAACGATTACTTATTCATGACAACTGTCATGAGCAAATGTTTAGACTCAAATCTCGGAACCTGCTGTGGATATTTAGACAGCAACTAGTCAGAGAGGACTTGGAGATTAAGACAGCCATGGCACCAAAAGTGGACAACGTCTAATCCAGATCAGTTTTAAGTTAGTGTCCAATCCAGTATGGCTTTGATCTCCCAAGGAAAAACTGGACAGCACTTACCTGGATTCCAACTATCCATGGCAGGTGCCAGTATTAGAAAAAATAGTGGGGCCTGGACGATTATTCCAGTTGTGACTGTGGGCATCTCCCGCAAATTTCTCTTCACATTGCAATGAAATGTCCCTTTTAGAAGGTTCCTTGACTCTCTGCAAATATTACATCATCTTGAGGGCACTGCTGCTCAATGGTTAAATGATTTCTATATCCAGCCTTAGGTGTAGTCTCTCTAGTAACTGCTCATACATAATTTATTTCACACATTATTACTCGTACTGCAGGTTTTTTTAATTTATTATTTTACTGTCTTACATTACTTATACTGTAGATTATATCGTCTTGGCAAAGTCGTACACAGTAATGCTACATTCTGTCATGCCATAGGAAATAAATAGATAAAGTTTAAAAGAAGGAAAGGGCAATGGACTATTTGTACAAAGCATCCAGAGCTTAGGGGGAAATGCTTTTAGGTGGCTGCAACACCTGGAATCCCAGTAGCCATGCTTGCAGTGGGGGGTTGAAGGGGATCTGCTTGCTTTTTTGACACCCTGAAACAGTTGAGTGTGATGCCACTATACTAGTGCCACTCTGTTGGCATGGTTGTGAACTTCCAGGTTGCGATCTTTCTGTGCAGAAAGCTGACACACCCACCCAAAAGGCTGTGCACCTTTGGGACCCATTTATCTTGGGCAAACCATCTGAATTTCTTGGCATTTAGTCCGTGGAAGCAGAAAAAGGTAGACCGGCCTCCCTCATCCTGATTCCAGATGTTATTGTGCTACATCATTAGTCCCAGCCAGCCGCCCAATCCCTGTGCTGTTTTGAGTACAATGGCAGGTGTGGTCTCACACAGGTGGAGGAATCTCGTCTAGATATCACACCTATAATCATAGAATCATAGAGTTGGAAGGGACGTCAAGGGCCATCCAGTCCAACCCCTGCCATGCAGGACCCCCCAAAAAAGTACCTGAGTGCTTAGCTCCCCAGTGCTGGCCAAAATCACTGTTAAATATTTGTTTCAGTTTTGAAACCTGTCACATTACGACCCACTATCCATAATATCACTATTCACCAATTCACTTCTCAGTTACCTCTGGAAGTGGAGTCATGGCAACTAGACTTCTTTTTCTTGAGAGACAGAAACATTTTGCTGCTCATCCAAACAGCTTCATCAGTCTGAAGAAAGCTAGTTGCAAGTCCGCCATCTTATAGTCAGCTTTGACCTCTTCTCACCCTGGTCTGAAATAGGCTCTTAAGAAAATAGGCTCAATTGCCTGAAAATGCTAAACAAAACAAAACAAAATCCCTCAGAGATATGTAGTTATACATATTTCCAGGATGTATTTACCAGAACTGACCACTAGAAAGAGCCAGAGACCATGCAATGCTACATTTCCACGTTTTTCAGCATCTACAGGGAAGCTTGGAACTGATTCCCTAGTTCTGTATAACAGACATTTCAGGAGAAGGATGGGTAGCAGGTAATGACTATCCTTGCAAACTCCAGGCTTGGGGCAGGAAAATCTGTTTTGGGATTCAGGGCAAACTTGACAGCAGCCTTCCATGGTGTGGAGCCCTCCCCCACCAATAAAGAAATAAAAAAATTAAAATTCAGCACCTTGGACAGCGCTTGCAAAAGCTGAGAATAAAACTCACCGTGGATCCACTCTCCCTGGTCCCCCAAAGCGGCATTGCTGTCCTTCGCCCTTTTTAAACTTTGCGCCCTTTGGCCGAGTCTAACTGGTGCACAACAGCACTCCATTTTGCTTCCTTGGATTCATCTGTCTAGAACAGTGGTGGCCGAACTTCAGCCCTCCAGATGTTTTGGACCACAGCTCCCACAGTCCTTGGTCATTGGCAGCACAGGTCTAGAATTCTGGGAGTTGCGGTCCAAAAACATCTGGAGGGATGAAGTTTGGCCACCACTGCTAGAAGATACGGCAGAGGGGATGGTAAGAGACACAGTAACCATCATTGCTGAGCAGCAGGAGGGGACGTTTCCCGTTGTTCTTCTGTATCCGTTGCTCTTTCTGTGTTGATACAGAGCGATCGTCACAGTTCCTCACTGCCACATTATTCCGTCTTTGGGTTCTGAAAGTGGGGTGGCAGTGGGGCCTTTCTCCGTTCTGATATTATTGGGAGATATAAATCTTTTTTATATATCTGTGCCACCTCCTGTGTCCAGCTTTGGAGGGGGAAGGGAAGGATCGCTTAGCAACTAGGCTGGGGAGGACAGGTTTTTAATAAAGCCAATAAATCTCCTTGGAAATGTTTTTTTAAAAAGGAAACTCAAAGCCTCCTTAGTTACATGCATGCATTTTGTTTACTCAACATGCACGTTTGTAGCATCCTTAGACCCTTATTGGGGGTATGAAGATGCTAACGGGAAGTCAGCCCAGATAGAAGCAAGTGGGTGGTCTGCGGGGGCCTGCGTATGCTGGCTCCCATCAGCCCCAGACACTGATCAAGGAGGATGGGAACTGTAGTCCAAAACATCTGGAAGGCACCGACTTGGGGCGCTTTTACACGACCCCAAAGATCCACTGGCAACTTAAATTTGGACCAGAGATCTTGGGGGTTTGCTCCTCTTGCTGTGTTCCCACCCCTCCGCACTCCCTTGCTGCTGTCTGCATGAGGGGAGGGAGAACAAAAGGGAGAAAAGAATGCAGGCTCACCTCCGCTCTGCCATAGCTGCCCTGGGAAGCATTCCAGTCTCTTAAAGGGATGGGGGTGGGGCAAAACAACAACAACAACAACAACAACAAAAACAAGGCGAGGAGAGCCCGGCACTCACTGCTTTGCAATCTGCATCAGAAATGTTTCACCTTCGGAGACCAGGTACTTGGAAAATGCGCTGGGACGCGCTTAGGTGGGCGTAGTTGTACTTAATTTTTTTTTAAAGTCCGGAGCTGATGGGAAAACAATTTTAAGCTCCACATCTGGGAGCCCTTTGCCTCGGATTTTAGGGGTCGTGTAAAAGCGCCCTTGGAAAAGGCTGACACATCTGTACCATAACAACCACTTGTGCGTTTGTACAAGACTGGACTCACTTCCAGGAAGAGCAGAAGCATCAGTGAATGAATACAGAAGCCATGTGGAAACAGGTGGAATCAGCCAGGATTTTAAGGGCTGCATTTCTGCTCTGCGGTTTATCGTATGGTCTGATCAAGCATGAGCTCATAGCAGGAGGAAGATGAGAAGGAGGTGCATTAGAAACAATTCTAATAAGGGAGAAGGCATTTTGCCTTTATGGTGTGGCCTTCGAGGTTTTATTTGGCATGACACTTTCAGTGTTTTATATGTTTTTCATTAACAATATATTTTAATCATCTTTATCCTTTTTTTAAAAAAATGTATAATTCATTATGTTCTTAATTCTATTATTTTTAATACTGTGAGGCAACACAAGTCCCCTTATTGGGGACAGGCAGTCTATAAATGGAACAAATAACTAAATAACTACATACAACATGATACAATGCAATGCAATGCAATGCAATACCCTGTGAAGAAGAAGCCATATCCTCTTTTCTCCTCACAACTTATCTGTGACATTCAGTTATTACTTATTTTTGCAGTTTTAACAATCCATAATTAAAACTAGGGTCAGGGTGTATTCATCAAGGAGCCATATACAAGACACAAATATTAAATGTTTGCTTTTAGAAAGGACTAGACATTTTCCAGGGGAAATGTATTTATTTATTAATGAAGGTTCTTTCCCAATCCCGTTTACTTCACTGACAACATCACGGAGTAACTGGGAGTTCTATAGGAACTTGATTGTAGATTTTTCAAGATGTAATTTGGTTCTCTAATCCTTGGGCCACACGATGGCCTGTCATTTATCTCCTCCTGCCCACCATCTGTGCTGCTTGTGAGATGCTGGAATTCCAAAAAGCAACTGCCTTATACTCTGAAACTGAAGTTATCCTTGTTACCTGACAGTCCTAATGTAACTTCATTACACTTCAGTTATTGAAGAAAGGAATTCATGGCGGGAAGTTACAACAGCCAGGGAGCTGTACTCCTTGGAATGTCCAACAGATATATATTATGGGGATTCTATGGGTGTTGTAATCCAAAAAAGTTACATTCCTCAGCCCCCACTTACTTCCTCTGCAGTGTAACTGTAGTTGTTTTTAGTTACTTTAATACTTGGGGGGAGGCATTTGGCCCCACTAAACATGTAACTTTTGGGCCGCAGGGAGGGGGCGACCTGCAACAGCCTGGTGTGGTTCCAGAAAGTAACGAAGAGGAACGACTTTTGTCCCCGTCGAAGAGCGATGAAAGGGGGAAGCTGCGCTTGGGAGGCGGGTATTGCAAGAGGGCGTTCACGCCTTTCCAAAAGAAGCGAGGACGGACGGATGCGCATCGAACTGTTCCGACGTTCCTTTTGCGGCGCCCGGGTTGCAGGCAGCCTGGGTGGCCACTTGGGGTCGCCGGTGGCCAAATCCTGGCTTTTTGGAGGCGAGCGGGTGTTGCGGGCTTGCGTCTTTGTAAGGGGGGGGGTGAAGAGAGAGGGAGAGTTGGATTAATTCTTTTCTCTCTCTCTCTCTCTGCCTCCGATTCCAGGCAGGGATGTCCTTTCTGGCTGGGGGAAGGCGGAACCTCCCCGCCCTGGCCAGCCGGCTTGTGGGTCCCACCGCCGGGCCAGCCCGGGGCGAAGAAGGGGCGATGCTGAGAGGCAGCCGGGCGGGGAGGAGCCCCCTCCTGGCTGGGTCCCCCCACATCTAAGGGTGGCCAGCCTCCCTTCCTAACGCAGAGCCCCCCTAGGGTGCGTGGCTGGGGAGGGGGAGAGGAGGCAGAACCGCATGCGTGTGTGTGTGTGTGGGGGGGGGTGCTGGGTGTCCCTCCATGCAAGCGACCCCCCTGCTCCTCCCCACCGCCCGCCCTCCCCCTCTCTCGGGCTCCCAGGTAGGAAAGGCGGCTCTGTCCCCCAACCCAGCCCAGTTCCACCCCACCCCACCCCACTGGGCGCAGCTGGCCGGGAAGGAGAGGCGAGCGGGCGGTGCGCTCTGTCCTGGGAGCTGTCCAGCGGCCGGCCGGCCCGCCCCACCCCTGGACCCAAATAGGACCCCCCCTGCCGCCGCCTCCCCACCGATTCCCATCACCCCGCCCCACCGCCATGGCGTTGAAAGAAAGGAATAAGAAAGCCCTGCTGGAACAGCTGCAGCGCGAAGGCAACCAGGCGTGTGCGGATTGCGGGGCGCCAGGTAAGCAAGGGACGGGGGTTGGGGGTTGGGGTGGCCAGGTTTTTTTGGGGGGGCGATTTGCCTAGGATGGGGCGCAGAGTGGATCGCCTTCTGCGGAGACCCCCTCCCCCCTCCCCTTGGAGGCGGCTGGGTCTCTCTCTGCACCTGTTCTCCAGAAAGCCTCCGCCCCCCTCGGGGGGGAAAGACCCCTCCCTCTTGCATTTCCCTTCCTTGCCCCCTCCCCATATCATGGCTGGAGCACAGGCTGTGTGTGTCAGATGGCGAGAGCTAAAAATGCTTCTCTCTCCCCCCACCTCCCTCGTGGTGTGGATCAATGGTGCAGAGGGGCTTTAGGGGTGCGGGGACCCCCTCCGCTTCCTTCCTTCCTTTCCCCCTCCCCCCCCCTTAGATTTCTCCCTCCTTTTCCTTTTGACCCCTCCGAGGTTCTTCTTGCAACCCGGGAGGGCTTTGTACAAAGAGAAAGAGGAACCGGTAGTGATGGGAAGCTGGTTAGTGGAGGGGAAGGGGAAAAAATAGAGGAAAAGGAGGTGGTTACTGTTTTGTCCAGCAAGGAGCGATCCAGATGTCAGATCCAGATGTCAAGACTGGACCCCACTCCCACCCCAAACACCTTCTCCTCCCGATTTGTCACAGCCACCATTCCCATGGGGGTTCTTAGTCAGTAGCCATAGGAAATGGACCAAGAAGAAGCCTTTGGGACCTTAAAAGCCAGCACCACTTGGGTCAGCTTTCAGGGCATCACAGGACCCTTGGTTTGTATTTGACCCTCTCCTGCTTTGAGATGGGGGGGGATGATTGGTGGAAGGGCAGAAGGATCAGAGCCTCTCTCGTGTTGCACATTGGAGGGAGGGGTCTCTGATGACCGCATGACGAAAATAAAGGGTGTAAAATAAAGAACTTGTGCAGAGATTAGAAGCCCCAGCTGCTCCCATGGAAACCAATTGTGGTTAGCCTTTAAGGGGCCACAGCACTCCGGTTTGTTTCTGTCGAAAATAATAATACACCTTGAATTATAAACCCGTCTCTGCAGTAATCCTAGTCTTTTCAGGGGTTCATACATTGCCCGGTTCAGCCGGCCTGGGGTGAGGAGCCCTTTGTTTTAACTAGAGTCAAGAAATCCCTGCGTTGTGCATTTAGGGGACCCCCGTGTCTTCCCTCCCACTAGGGGAGATGGGCACCAATTGTCATGGTCCGTTCTGACTCCCTGGTCCTGGTTACTAACCATCTGGGGAGGCAGAAATGGACAGCCGGATTCTCCAAATTTGATTGCTTTTTTTTGGGGGTGGAGGAGTTGTTGTAAGCCCCCTTCCCTGTGCGTCTGAACCCCACCCCCCCCCCAATTTCTTAGGGATGACACAGGAGCATTTTTAAAGAAAAGAGTTGGTGCCGTCAGTGGCAGGTTGGGATCTCCCCACCCTAAGAAGCGAGAGACGTGGCTTTAGGGGGAGACTCTTCCTGTAACATCTCTCTCTCTCTCTCTCTCTCTCTCTCTCTCTCTCTCTCTCTCTCTCTCTCTCTCTCTTCTCTGGATCCAATTGTAGACAATGATGTCATCATGGCCAATGTTACCTTTCCCATCCCCAATCCCTCTGCTCTGAACTGCAGTGCAGATTAGATCTGGTGAACGTAGCCTGTTATGTCACTGAAAGTTCTCTATAAGTCCAGTATCCAAATGTTCATTTTACTTTTGTCTGTCTTGCTGTTGAATATGCCAATAAAGGTTCTCGCTGTGTGAAGAATTAGAGGACAGACAAGAACATGGGTGCCAAGGAGGGTCTGGAGAGAAGGAGACCAGTGGAAGGTTGGGGAGGGGGGGAATAACAAGGAAAAGGAAAGAGAACAAGAGAGAAGATTGTTATTCTGAAGTATCCCGATCAATCTGTTTTACATAGTTTGGCCAGCTGAACCATTTATCCCCTAATTGGCCAGTGGTCTCACCCATGTCTTGTACTATGTGCCCCATCGTGCTTAGATTTTAACCAGGGTTTATGGGGGGTGATGGACATTGTAGTCCAGGCTGCAGGTTCTGCCCTGACCAGCAGCAGACCCTCCGAACGGAAGTGATGAGGCTTGAACTCAGAGCTGGGGGTGATGTTGAATCAAGATCTTGTGCCATCTGCAAGAATTGGTGTGTGTGTGTGTGTGTGTGTGTGTGTGTGTGTGTGTGTTGTGTGTGTGTGTGTGTGTGTTGTTTGTTTGTTTGTTTGTTTGTGTGTATCAAAAACAAGGCAGGGTGTACTCTGCCTCTCCTGTGTCTTCTCCTCCTTTTGACTAAATGCTGCCCTGTAAACAGCAGAAGGCTTTGCTGTTGGCGAAATTAATGGCCTTCTTTCTTATTAATACACAGCCAGTTGGGACATGGAATATCCCCTTTTTTAATTGTGGGGGAGGACAGAAAAGACGCACTCACCCATCATGCAGCTCTGGAAGTTGAGTCATGGCTACTGGACTTCTTTTTTGAGAGACAGCAACGTTTCACTGTTCATCCAAACAGCTTCATCAATCAGTTTCTGTCTCTCAAAAAATAAGTCCAGTAGCCATGACTCAACTTCCAGATAAACTCACCTGGATGACTGAGAATCTTCACAGCCATCATGCAGCTTGCTTTCTATGGGGGAAAGGGACCACACCTCCCACCTAGGACAGCTGCTTCCCATTTAGAAAGGCCCTTTGATGCAATCCTGGATAACATCCAGGTAACAATAGTAATAATAATGCCCTTCAACTTAAGTCTGACTTTTTGGCGACTTTTGAGGTTTTCCATGAAGGAAGTACTCAGAAGTGGTTTCCCATTTCCTTTTTTCTGGGGGCTTCCCTGGAACTATGCAGCTTGCCCAAGGCCACACAGGCTGGCTCTTCTCATGTCTGGCTTTGGAGTCAGATGATTATCACACTGAGCTACCCTGTCAGCTACATCCAAGTAGGGACTGGGGAAAAATGTCTCCCTGAAATGTGTGTGTGTTGTGATGGTGGTGGTGGTTCCTGTTAGTTTAGGGGACACACAGCACCTGTGACCTCAGCCCAACCCCGTATTGCCAGTCTTTATCCATCCATCCATCCATCCATCCATCCATCCATCCATCCATCCTTCCTTCCTTCCTTCCTTCCATGCATCTATTCATCCATCCATCCATCCATCCATCCCTCCCTCCATCCATCCATCCATCCATCCATCCATCCAACCAACCATTCACTATGCTGTCTTTCTCTCCACAATCCCTCTTAAAAACACCCTAAGACACAACATGAAAAAAGCTAAAACTATAGCATTGTTCAAAAGAGCTTTTAAAAGTGCTTTGAATGTGTTTTTTTGTCTTGACCCCCCCCAACTGCAGTCTGGAGATTGTTTCATTTTTAAAAAAAACATGGGCACTGTTTTAATAGCTTTTAAATATTATCTCTTCGTGAGGTAAGGCCCCTTGGGTCCCCTTGAAGTAAAAAGGCCAGATAAAAATATTTAAAATAAATACATTATGCATTGAGTTTGTGTTCAGAGTTGCATACAACTGTTTGCTGTAGCTACGAATTTGTGCCTAAGGATTTAAGGATTTTAAAAAATCTTCCGCATACTCCTGGCTTTGTGGAAAAGCAGGATAAAACAGTGATAGGAGTATTTAAGAATCAAGGAACTATATATGGCACGTGAATGAACTCATAAGAGCATAAGAACATAAGAAGAGCCCATGCTGGATCAGGCCAAAGGCCCATCTAGTCCAGCTTCCTGTATCTCACAGTGGCCCCACCAGATGCCTCTGGGAGCACACGAGACTAGATCTCTGTCTCCTGCTACCGCTCCCCTGCATCTGGCCCTTGATATACCCCGCCTTTAAGCCTGGAGATTACACATCTCCATCATGGTTTGTAACCTGGGATGGACTTTTCCTCCAGGAATCTGTCTAATCCCCCTTTGAAGGCATCCAGGCCAGATGCCATCACCACCTCTTGTGACAGGGAGTTCCACAGACTAACAACACGCTGGGTGAAAAAATATTTTCTTTTGTCTGTTCTCACTCTCCCAGCCCACAGTTGGAGTGGATGTTTCCTAGTTCTGGTATTTTGTGAGAGGGAGAAGAGCATCCCTCTATCTACTTTACTCGTGCCCTGCATTATTTTGTACGCCTCAATCATATCCCCCCTCAGGCGCCTCTTTTCCAGACTGAAAGAGCCCCAAATGTTTTAGCCTTTCTTCATAAGGGAGGTGCCCCAGCCCAGTAATCATTTCAGTCGCTCTCCTCTACACTTTCCCCAGTTCCACTATAGTCTTTTTTGAGATGCGGTGACCAGAATTGTACGCAATACTCCAGGTGTGGCCTTACTATCGTTTTGTACAACGGCATTATAATGTTGGGTGTTTTAATTTCAATCCCCTTTTTGATAACCCATGGTATGGAATTGGCATCACCTTATTCACCTGACACAGGAGGCATCCAGGTTTGGCCTAGCTTAATTCCAGTGGCAGTCTTGACCTTCTGGAGCTTTCCTCCTTCCTGGAAGACAGGCTGGGGCACCTTGCTGATTTGAAGTTCCAAACCATGAGTTATATTGTGGCCAAAGTGCTTTTAAAAAAACCCTGGGCTTTTAACATATCCAGTTCTGAATTGATATCATTGCTATGCCCTCCCCATCTGTATAATACTCCTCCAATCTCAATGCGTCCACTGCTTCCTACCCCCCCTCTTCCAGGTGTTCTGTTCCTTTTTGTTCCCCCTGAAAGCATGGCTTATTTTTATTATCCCTTTGTCCAGGGGATTTGAGTTGACGGCTTCCTGGAGATCGTTGATGTCCATTCTGTGAGATACTGTTTGGAAATGTTCAACTAACACTCCTTTGCCATCTCCTGATGGCTCCTGAAACATCTGACGCATTTTACCTAACAACGGGGTTGGGCTCTGCTCTCATCCTTATCTCCTGGCGCCTTGTTTTCTGATGGCAGACATGCCTAAGGGAAGATCATGGGTTGCAGAGTTCAGTTGGAGATCTTGTGGTTGGGACTCCGAAGCCCTCCAGCTTTGCATCCGGACTAGCTGTGCCCTGCCTTGAGCAAATGCTCTTTCCTAGCCTCAGTTGCCCCATCTGCATTATGGGTTGAGTCCTTCTGGGCGTTTAAGCTTTTAATAATCCATATCTCCATCCCGCCACAAGAAAATCCAAAAGGGCTGACTGTTTCAGTTTCTAAACGGATCAAACAAATGAGTAAAATGGCAAACAGCGCAAAAAGCTAGTGGGAAACATGTTGCAGGGTTTTCATTTTTGGTTAAATTCCTCTTAGAATCATAGAATCATAGAGTTGGAAGAGACCTCAAGGGCCATCTAGTCCAACCCCCTGCCACGCAGGAACCCCCATCACAATATTTCTGACAGATGGCCATCCAGCCTCTGCTTAAAAACCTCCAAAGAAGGAGACTCCACCACCACTCTCTGTGGCACCATATTCCACTGCCGAACAGCTCTAACTGTCATGAAGTTCTTCCTAATGTTCAAATGGAATCTCTTTTCCTGTAGTTTGAAACCATTGCCCCGAGTCCTAGTCTCTGAACACATGGAAAAGAAACCTGTTCCCTCTTCAATATGATATCCTTTCAAATATTTAAACATAGCTATCATATCCCCCCTCAGCCTTCTTTTAGAGAGGCTAAACATTCCCAGTTCCCTAAGCCATTCCTCATAAGACATTTCCTCCAGACCCTCAACCTTGTTGCACTGCAAAAGTGTAAGGTTTCGCTGAGCAGAACAGCTTCAATTTCCTCAAAGTAGTCCACCCCTTTTCTCATTAACTGGCACATAACAGTTTCAATAACTCACTAGGAGGCATTGGTAGGAGAAAGAATAAGAGGTTTTGTAGGAGAAAGACTATAAGCATTTTTCATTTACTTACAGTTGAACCGATCTACAGCAAACTGAACAAACATGGCTGTTTGACTTATAACAACATTCACTGACTGCTGGCAGACAAAAAAAGAGAGAGAGGAAGAGTGTGTTGACCAGAGAGGCTGGTTTTTCATTGAATTCAAAGGCAGCCAAGGAAGAAATGGTTAGTGCTGGATAGACTGACAGTCATCTCAGGCAAGGAAGGTTCTAGAGGGGACATGTGAGATTGCATGACAGGAGGTTGGACTGGATGGCCCTTGAGGTCTCTTCCAACTCTATAATTCTATAATTCTAAGAACTCCACAAAAGGGAGGTTTGTGATGGATAGGAAAGCGTTCACAGCCAAGTCTTGCAAAAGGCGCATTGGAATCAAGATGTCCTGAAGGAGGCAGCCAGAGCCTCCAGTACAAGGAAGTTCAGATTGGAATATATTTTTTTTTAAAAAAGAGAAGGCCACCAGTAGTAGTGGTGGGGCTGTGTGGGTGGAGGTACTTGGAATATCCGCTCTCAGTAGCCTTTGCAAGTGAAGAAGGGAAGAACATCTGGATGGCTTGGCTGTGCCTGTCATTCCCCATCCTTGGAGCTCATGGGAACCCTCATCTAAGAATACCTTGATTGCCACATATTCCCCAGCAGCACTGTAAAGTATCTTGATCCCCAGCTGTTTGTGATTTCAAAGAGGGAACCACCAGCACTTTGATCTAGGCTCAGAAATGGATCGGAAATGACTAAGTCTGGTAAAATAATAAAGGCAAAGGCTCTTTCCAAATAAATAAATAAATAAATAAATAAATAAATAAATAAATAAATAAATGAGGATGGGTCAAACTCCCTGGAGCAACACATGGCACTACTCAATGTTTCTGAAAACTTTTCCAAAGCAGTCCTAAAATAGTTTCTCTTACACTAACCTCAGTTGGATGGAACTGTTTGTTTACATTTACAGGCTTGTTTATAAGGGAGATGCAGGCTGTAAACATTTTATTGAATTGTATGGAAAAACATAATCTGTATGCATAATAAAAAAAATTACAGAGTGGGATAAGAAGCGTAGAAAGCATCAACAGGAATAAGAGAGAAATACCAATTGGGCAGAGAAAGCACTGCATAACAATACAAATAACTCATAGTTAGTCATAACCTGTTGTGGGGTTAGGCGTGATTGCAAAAATAAATTTGATTAAATTCATAAGAGGAAAGAAAAACTCCATATCATGGGAACTCCTTCCCCCTGCAAGATGGTTTATTTATATTTATTTATTTATTTTCACACTTATATACCGCACCTATTCACCACAAGTGGGACTCAGGGCGGTTTACAACCGGTAAAACAAAACAATTAAAAAGCTAAAACATCACCAGTTCAGGCACAGCAAGTACAATCAAGAAGGCCAAAAGAAAACTCCCAGAAAGCGGGCCAGAGGGGGAAAAAAAAATCTAATCAGTGCCAAAAGCGTCCCGAAACAGTAGCGTCTTTAGATTTTTCCTGAACGATTGGGACGGAGCCTAAATTTCGCTAAAGCTTGTTCCAGAGAGGCGCCGCCACCGAGAAGGCCCGTCCACGTGTGCTGGTTTTACGGGCCTCCCTTGGGGTGACGGTCCGGAGCGAGAGGGCCAAGGAGTCCTCTAATTGTCGGGGAGACCCTGCCAGATAAGATGGAGGGTTTTGTAAACCAAAACCAACACCTTGAACCTTATCCGGGAGGCAAGATAAAACCGGGAGGTTGGTTTCATCTTGTAATTTCCTTCCTTCCTTCCTTCCTTCCTTCCTTCCTTCCTTCCTTCCTTCCTTCCTTCCTTCCTTCCTTCCTTCCTTCCTTCCAATTAATGAACAGGATTCATTAATTAAGCAACAGGATTTCAGCCCTAGACTGTTTCTGTTCTAGAGGAAATGGTGATTTTTTTACAGGGCCTGGAAAAATTGTCTTTCTGTGCTCAGATCATATATATATCTTATGCCAAATGGGTTATCTGCTGTGTAATGTGCTTTTAAAGGTAAAGACAGCAGCCCCTGTGTTAGCTGCACTGACTACAGCTGATGAGAAACTCAGGCCAACATCTGGTGGGCTGATAGGTGAACTCCAGATGCTAGCAGTTATTAGATTTTTATTCCCATGCTACGAGTGTGGAGGACTGGGCATTTCTAGGTTACTGGTTCTCGAGTTTGGGTCCCTAGATGTTCTTGGACTACAAATCCCAGAAGCCTTAATCACTAGCTATGCTGGGCAGGGCTTTTGGGAGTTTCAGTCCAAGAACATCTGGGGACTCACGCTTGGGAATGACTGCTTTCGATCCAGGCTTTCATTCCCCTGGAACCACAAAGCTTGGTGGGTGACCTTGGGCCGTCTGTCTTCCCCAGCTGGGCCTACCTCGCAGGACTGTTTTAAAGAGAAAGACAGAGGGAAGCAAAACAAAGAGATGATTCCCCGAGTTCACAGAAGGAAAGATGCAACAAAAATATAGTTTTAAATAAGTTTTATTCTTAAACAGTGGTTTACTATTAAATACTTTTATTGTTACCATCTTCATCAACCTGCCGGGGAGTTTATTCGTTCGACTTGCTTTTTTTTTTTTTTTTTTTGCCTTGCAGATCCAGACTGGGCCTCTCATACCTTAGGGGTGTTCATCTGCTTAAATTGTTCGGGGATCCATCGCAACATCCCACACATCAGCAAAGTGAAGTCGGTCCGTTTGGACGAGTGGGACAGCTCCCAGGTGGAGGTAGGTGCTTGGTTTCCCAGGGAAAGGAGGCTGGACATTTTTACTTTATCTTTCCCCAGCCTGAGCAAGTGGCTCGGGCACAGTCAGATCCCCTTCTCTTTGGGATCAGTGTCGGCTAATATTGAAGCATTTATCCCCAGTCTGAAAATATTTAAAAAATTTTTTTAAAAAAAACCTGGGAAATCTGTTTCTAAAGATGAAGTTACCAGATTGGGCCGCTAGAGGGCGCCAGAGACCATGCTATCCGTAGGGTTCTTTTCTCAGACCTGTGTTTCTCAGCATCCATGGAGGATGCCCTGAACGTGAATGCAGGAATGTACAGTAAGACCCCAGTATCCGCTGGGGATTGGTTTCAAGCCTTCCTGTGGATAATGAAAACCGTGGATAAGAGAGAACACCAATGTCCCCAAAACTACTGTTTTGTGATAGTAACTTCCTTTACACTTGCTGTTTTGCAACAGTAGCTTGCTTTGCGGCTGCTGATTTTTTTAAAAAATTCCTTTGCCAGCCGTGGATAACTGAATCAGTGGATAATGAATCAGTGGGTACGGGGGTCCTACTGTATTTGATTTCCTCTTCAACTGATCTCAAGGCATCCGTGTGGGGTCGGCTGTTATGATGAGCCATCCAGTCAATTTTGAAAGCCCTAATTGGGTTTGCAAAGTATATGAGATGTTATGAAAACCGCCCCCCCCCCCAAGAGGAGTTGTGTGACCAAGTCAGAATCTGACTCCAGCTCCCCGAATGTGACATGGAGTGTCAGAATAACACTCATCCCCCCCCCGTCTCCATTTCTATGGATGGAGCCCTTGTTCTCCTTAAAGTACTGCATTCTAAATCTCCCTTTCTGGCCATCCACCTGACGTTGCCCTTATCTCGGTATCGTGCAGCATTTTCTCCCCCTCCCCTTTGTGACTTTCGGCTGCCTTTCCTTCCTCTGAAAAGTGTGACTAAACAGCGCTTGGTACTCGGGCTGGTGTTTTAGCTTTCCTTGTTATTGGCAGCTGATGTCTGTTATCGGAATCGTTCGAGTCACGCTCAGCTCCTGCCTTTTCCAGCAGGACTCTGGCAGGAAGAAAAGGGAATTTGACTGTTCTTATAAAATAAATCGATTTCTTAAGGAGAAGAGGAATGCTTAAATTACTAATCAATCTGAATACAAGTGTGTATAAATCTATGTTCATTTCATGTCAAGTGTCAGATAAATGTTCCATCTGGAAGACCTGGAAATTTTTATGTAGAAGATTTTGGAGGCCTATACCTTCTTCTTTTTAAGCCAGACTCTACCCCCTTTTTTTTTGCAGTTCATGGCTTCTAAGGGAAACAATGTACAGAAAGCACACTACGAATCCAAAATCCCGCCCTTTTATTACAAGCCGACTTTTTCCGACTGTCTGTAAGTATCTCCAAAATTTATTTATGCATTCATTTCGAGCAGCTGGAGAAAAACGTCTCTGCAAGCTGCATCACCGGCAGTGCATGTGCGGGCTGGCATGTACAGTATATTTATTTCTGCTGGATTTTTAATTCCACGGTGGAGCTTGACGTATTCAAAAAAGGGTCTGAGACTCTCTGTTGCAGTGGTCCTCAGCTTGTGGGTCACCAGATGTTCCTAGATTGTAACTCCCAGAAGTCTTCATCACTAGCTGAGCTGGTCAGGATTTTTGGGAGTTGCAGTCCAGGATCATCTGGGGACCCACAGGTGGAGAACCACTGCCCTCTTTACCTGCCTCAGACGCACCGAGCCTTTCTGATAAACTTTGGCGTGCCGAGACGTTGCAGGATGTTGTGGATAATTTTGTATTCCCATCCCTTAATGTACTCAGTGGATTGCGTTAGCATACAACACACCAGAACTGCTGGATAGGTCAGTGGCTGAGGTCTCTGGCTGCAGAGCCAGGAGTTTGGAGTTCAATTCCCTGCTGGGCCTCCTTTTAAATTTATATACTGTACCGCTGGATTTTCCCAAAAGGGAACTCAGGGCGGTTAACAAATATAACACAATAATTCCAGAAAAAATAATAATAATAATAATAATAATAATAATAATAATAATAATAATAATAATAATAATAATAATAATAATAATAATAATACACCAGCATTTTTGGAGGTTAAGAACAGGGAGGTGTTTGACCTAAAGAGCAAACAAAGGGTCAATACAGGAAAACAACAATGCAAATATGAGCTGATAGCTGGCATAATAAAGCACTGCATGGGCAGTTCCTTGAAAAAGTCAAAGGAAAAATAGATGAGGAAAAGACCTGGTTATGCCTCACAAATGGAACGTTGAAAAAAGAGACAGTAGCCCTGATTTTTGCAGCTCAAGAACAAGCTATCAGAACAAATGCAGTTAAGGCTAGAATAGAAAAATCAGCTGAGTCCCCCACATGTAGACTCTGTAAAGAGGCAGATGAATATATTGAGCTCTTGCAAGAAAATTGCTCAGACTGATTACAAACAGCGGCATAATGTAGTTGCTCAAATGGTCCACTGGAATTTGTGTCAGAACTATCATCTGCCTGTAGCAAAGAACTGGTGGGATCATAAGCCTGAAAAAGTGACTGAAAATGAGCATGCAAAATTACTTTGGGACTTCCGAATACAGACAGTCAGGATTTTGGAGCATAATACCCCGGATATTGTGATTGTGGAGAAGAAAAAAATGTGGATCATTGATGTTGCTATACCAGGTGATAGTAGAGTCACTGAGAAACAACTTGAAAAAATTACCTGATATCAGGATCTGAAAATTGAACTTCAGAGACTCTGGCATAAACCGGTACAGGTGGTCCCAGTGGTAATCGGCATGCTGGGTGCGGTGTCTAAAGAGCTAAGCAAGTATTTAGAAGAAATTGGAGTTGACAAAGTCACCAACAGTCAGATGCAGAAAGCTGCCTTACTGGGATCTGCTTGCATAATTCGCCGATACATCACATAGTTCTAAATGGTTGGGAAGCGTTCGACTAGTGATTTGTAATACAAAATTCAGCGTAGTGTGCTGTGTGATGATGATGATGATGATGATGATGATGATGATGATGATGATGATGATGATGATGATAATAATAATAATAATAATAATAATAATAATAATAATAATAATAATAATAATAATAATAATAATAATGATGATGATGATGATGATGATGATGATGATGATGATGATAATAATAATAATAATAATAATAATAATAATAATAATAATAATAATAATAATAATAATAATAATAATAAATTCCATGGAGTAACGAAAACGAAGTCGAGAACCCTGCTGTTCTAAGAGAACAAGAACAGCAACTATTATTTGTCTCAAGTAACTTCTCTGAATCGCAGCTTCCAGAATCCAGCAGCCGGCGCGGCCATTGGGGACAATGGGTGTTGTAGTCTTTCCCATACTGTAGCCATGACTCTCTGTATAGGATCTGCGATTTTTGTCAGCAGGGTGGTGGGATACGGCAACCTGGTTCCACCGGGGGTGTCACACACGCTGGCAATGTGGCTGGGATCCAAGTGGGTATTTCAGCCATGCGCTATATTTGTATTTGTATCAGGAGAGTAAGTGGGGTTGGACAAATGTTTGTTAATTTACAGTCGGAGCATTTGCAACTTCGCATGCAGCCTTGAGAAAGTGTGTCTGGTAGGGACCATTCTGGATTGGGGGGGTTAAATCTGTCCCGCACTCACCATTTGTTCCTCCCCTTTCCTCTGAATTCAAAGATAGCCCCGGCTCTCTGCTCAGTGCTTCCCCCCCTTCTCTTGAGCCTGTTGAGCCTTCTCGTTGAAAACACTTGGGTCTGTTCAGTTTGCTATTGATCTATTCAATTGAAAGCAGTGAAGCTTTTAATTCTCTCTAAAATGAAGGTCTCAGATGAGCCTGTAAGTGAGAGTTGATAAGAAAAGGGGTTGATTACTCAGGAGAACTTGAAGCTCTCCTGCCCTGTGAATTCCTGCACCTTAGCTAGAGGAATTTCGCCAGAAATGTAAAACTCTGCAATATAGAATCATCGAATCATTGAATCATATTATACAGTATCTGGAAGAGACCTCAAGGGCCTTCCAGTCCAACCCCCTGCCATGCAGAAACCCCCATCACAGGACTCCCTACAGATGGCCATCCAGCCTCTGCTTATAAACCTCCAAGGAAGGAGACTCCGCCATACCCTCCGTGGCAGCAGATTCCATTGCCGAACAGCTCTAATTGTGAGGAAGTTCTTCCTAATGTTCAAATGGAATCTCTTTTCCTGTAGTTTGAAACCATTGCCCGAGTCCTAGTTTAACATTGACATTCTATGTTACATTTATTGGTTACAGTTGGAGTTTGTCTTTCCTCTGCTGATCCTAAAGCGCCATATTTCTCCCCCATATTACCCACTGTGATATAGGTCAGGTTCTGAGATGGTATCTGCCCCCCCCCCCCGTGAATTCCATGAACAGGAGTGGTGGTTTTGAACCCGCATTTCACAACATATATCTCCAACTTGTCTCACTCCAATGTTCCCTCCATTGCATGGCTAAGCAAGGAGATGAAACACTGTTGTGATGTCAATCAAGGTCCAAGATGATTTAACCAACAACTCCTCAAGGTTTAATAAGTTGCACGTAGAAGCTTTTGGGCTGTGCATGCAAAAGGAAGTGGGTGACTTAAATTTCTATTTGTCAGATGGTTCTGCTGCACTCAAGAGAGCCGTGGTAGAGGTCTTTCCTCAGGAAGCTTGTGGTGAGCCAAAGGGGGAAGCTGAGCAGAACAGAGAATAATGAGCGCAACAACCCGGGTGGGTGAATCTAGGATCCTCCATGAAGCGTTTGGAAGAGAACCAGCATAGCTCAGCAGGAGAGAATCTGGTTTGCATGCAGGAAGTCCTAGGTTCAACACTTGGAATCTTCCATTGGGACCTGAATCAGAAAGCAAGAAGGAATACTTCTCCCCATCACCGAGTACCGGCCCTACCATTGAGCAGCATGAGGCAGCTTGCCCAAGTGACAGATACGAAGAGAAAACAAAGAGAGGAACCACTTTTGGCTGTTCCTCTTGAGTCCCTTTCTGTTCCCATCTCTTGGACTTGGAGGATAACCATTGACCTCAATCTCCATTTGGGCTCCATGGACACATCCCTCCTCATCTGATCTCAGATGCCAAGCAGGTTGGAGATCACCAGAGAAGATCAGAGGCCTTTGGGTCCTGTAGGAAAGCTTGCTGCTGTTGAAGTCCAGAAGGTCCACAGGACAACAAAAGGTGCAGCACCTGGGATAGTTCCCAGGCAGCACCTTTCTCCAAGGAAAGCCAAACCCGCACAAGGGCTTTTATACCACTGGCTCAGGGTGTCTCCCTCCAGGCTCCACCCCCTTTGCCTCCAAGGAAGAAGTCTTAAAGGGACACCACCTTCACCTACCGCCTTGGCCTCCTTTGTCCCTCCATCAGCAATCCTGCCGGAAACACTGTGTCCCAACCTACAAGGTCAAGCCCAAAAGGTGCCACAGAGGTTGTAGGGATGGAAGGTTCAGAATATTGTGTATGTGTGTGGGGGTGTGTGTGTGTAGTGGAGGGATGGCTGGCACAGAGGTCTCAGAGGTGAGATGTAGGACTCTGTGGCTGGATGCCTGGGACATGACAGCTGCTTAAAACTCAGGACAGCATGTCTGTTAGTTAGGGTTGATTGTACTGGCCTCTGTGGAGGAAGAGTCTAACTCAGTAAAAGGAAGTTACTGATGTTCCTATGATCCTCAAGTCCAGTAAGATTACACCCTCCGTCCCCTTGATCTTGGCGGTTACAGCAGTACCTCCTGTATCTGTAGGATTGGTATCTGTGGTTTCACTTGTCCATGGTCTGAATACATTAGCAATATTAATGTTATTGTTTGGAGATAACATTAATCTCCAAACAAGAGATTAATCACAACCAGAAGTATGCATTTTTGCAATGCATGATGGTTTCAAAGTTTTACTGTGGTGGATGTGAAACTAGTTCTTATTGCTTTTTGATGTTTGAAAAAAAATCTTTCAGTTGTGCACTTGGGGGTGAAAGCAGATACTTTATTTTATCCAAGTTTCTACGAGAAAATAAAGCAGAAACCAGGCATCTAGTCCGTATCCTTAATTATTTCTGTGTTCCAGAGGGGAAGAATCCTTCCTGGTTGATCCTTGATCATGTCTCTGTTTCTCCTCTCCTTCCTTTTATTTATTCCACACAGGCTGCTACGAGAACAGTGGATCAGAGCCAAATATGAAAGAAAGGAGTTCCTTGATGTTGACAAACAAGAACCTTACTCTGCAGGTAGGAACAGAAGGTTTTCTGCAAATCTGTAGTAAGCGTTCCAAGGTTCTACTTCCTCGCGCTCATTAATGTCAAAGCTTGGACTGCAGGTAAGGCTGCTTTCACACAACCCCTAAAATCCGCTGGCAACTTAAATGCAGATCCCCCCAACATGGTTTTTGTTCTGCTTCCTGTGTTCCCACCTCCCACACTCTGATTCTATTGCTTCTGTCTGCGGTGAGGGGAGAGAGAAAAAATGCAGGCTCATCTCCGCCTGCCGTCCGGCAGCAGCTAATTGTTCCAGCCCGTTAGGATTCCTGTCTGTTAAAAGGGGGGGACCCAACAAAAACAAAGAAAACACAGAGGAGGGCCAGGCATGCAGTGCTTTAAAACAGCAACAAGGAACAGCAACAAGGATTTTACCTCCTCGAGAGTAAAATGCGCTGGGGTGCGCTTAAGTGGGCGTGGTCGTTTGTTTGTTTTTAAAGTCCGCTGCTGGTGGGAAAATTTTATGCTCCACATCTGCAAGCCTTTTGCAGCGGATTTTAGGGGTTGTGTGAAGGCAGCCCATGATGACTGATTACAAGCACTTTGGGGGAGATTCACCAGGATGTGATGAAGCTACAAAAAAAGACCTTCCAAGAGCAATGGAACTAGGAGAAAGAGAGCTACTTTTGTCTAATGCATTACATTTGCTAGTTACTTTCAAAAATGAATTTTTAAGACAGTTTAGGAAAGGTTTTGGACCATCCCTGGATCAGGCCTAAGGTTATTTTGGCGGGCTCATTTAGTAAAGGAAAGCTTGGAGAAAACAACTGGAAGACCACAGGGGATTGTGGATTTGACCATCGTAACGAGGTTATTAATGAAACACCACAACCAGGCGTGAGGACAAAGAACTTTTGAAATGTGCCTTTCCAAATCGGGATCTTGGGAGCCTTGGTTTCTGCCCCGTGAATGGGTCATGGTGAACAAGAGAGTGTTCCCCTGCCCTGTGTCCCCCACAAGAAGGAGGTTCAGTGTTTCCACTTCTTATTTTAAATTCAATTAACTTTACAAGCTACCTTTTGAGTTCCTCCTCAGAGGACAAGCAATGGTTGACAAGGAGTAAAAGCACTGGTTGCCAACCTGTGTGCTCCCAAATCTCTGGTTCTTTTTCTCCGGCAATCAAGGGACATTTGTTAAAAAGGCAATAACAGCTCTTTTTCTTATCTGTTGGATACCCCAAATTTTGATGCCTTATGAGGAGGGGGGGTGATGTCTGAGACCACGCCAACTCCTTGTGCTCTTCCGTCTTCGACCTTGGACAAGATGTGCTTTTAAACCTGGCCCAGGTGAGTTGCGGATCAGCTTCCGCTCAACAGAAAGATCTGATGCAAGAGAGAGGGAAAGTATCAATCCCTGGTGGTACAACTTACAGGTTGTTAGCCCTGTGGGGGAACTCTGTTCTGTTGACAGCAGTCGCTGTGTGGGGGAGTCAGTGCTCTGGCTCCCCTTCCTGAAAATGCTGGGACATGCCAGTTTGCTTTTGTGCAGGAGCTTCCTTTGCAGGACTGAGAACGTGGAGCTTGTGTGTGTGTGTGTGTGTGTGTGTGTGTGTGTGTGTGTGTGTGTGTGTGTGTGTGTGAGAGAGAGAGAGAGAGAGAGAGAGAGAGAGAGAGAGAGAGAGAGAGAGAGGACGACCAAGATGCTTGAGGGTCTGGAAGAAATGTCTTATGAGGAGTGGCTTAGGGAGCTGGGAATGTTTAGCCTTTCAAAAAAAAAAAAGACTGAGAGGGGATATGTTAGCTATGTTTAAATAATGAAAGGATGTCATATTGAAGAGGGAACAGGTTTGTTTTCCATGTGTTCAGAAACTAGGACTCGGGGCGAAGGTTCCAAACTACAGGAAAAGAGTTTCCATTGGAACATTAGGAAGAACTTCCTGATTGTTAGAGCTGTTCGGCAATGGAATATGCTGTCACAAAGGGTGGTGGAGTCTCCTTCTTTGGAGGTTTTTAAGCAGAGTCTGGATGGCCATCTGTCAGGAGCACTGTGATGGGGGTTCCTGCATGGCAGGGGGTTGGACTGGATGCACTTGAGGTCTCTTCCAACTCTATGATTCTATGAGAGAGAGAGAGAGAGAGAGAGAGAGAGAGAGAGAGAGAGAGAGAGAGAGAGAGAGAGAGAGAGAGAGAGAATGAGAGAGAATGAGAGAGAATGTTTGTAAGTGATTCAGAAGGAAAGAATTGCAGAGGGGCTAGCAGGGGTACTAAAACCATAGAGTGATATCGTGTTGGAGAGGATCAAAACATAATGCTTCACTGACAAAGGGAGCTTTTACACAACCTCTAAAATCCACTGGCAACTTAAATTCAGACCAGAGATTGTGGGGGTTTGTTCTGCTTCCTGTGTTCCCACCCTTCCGCACTCCATTGCTCCTGTCTGCAGTGAGTGGAGGGAGAAAAAAGGGAGAAAAAAATGCAGGCTCAGCTCCGCTCACCTCTGTCTGCCGTCAGAGCAGCCCCATAGGGATTCCAGGCTGTTAAAGGGGCGGCAGGGACAAAAACAAACAAACAAAACAAACAAACAAACAGAATGCGAGGAGAGCCCAGCATCCACAGCTTTGTAATCTGCAACGGAATTTTTTTTACCTCCGGAGACCAGGTACTTGTAAAGTGCGCTGGGGCACGCTTAGGTGGTCGTACTTAATTTTTTAAAAAGTCCACAGCTGGCGGGAAAACAATTTTAAGCTCCACATTTGGGAGCCCTTTGTCTTGGATTTTAGGGGTCATGTAAAGGCAGCCAAAAGTGCTGTATGATCTCCAGCTTGTAGTGTCTCAAGCACAGATTGCCCCATTTGAAACAATGGGACTTTCAGCCTGCTTGCACTGAAATCCCCCTTGTGCAAGCTTCGAAATTCCTGACCTCTCAGGGAACCCAAGCATGACAAAGAGGAATCCTGCACCCCAGAGCTTGGAAACAGCCAGTTAGAAATACCAAGAGGTTGGAAGAGCTATTTGTTTGGACTACGACTCCCAGAATCCTCTGGTCAACAAGGCCAAGGATCACTGAGGTGCTGGGAACTATGGTTCAAGAAAGTTACTTTCTCAAGCTCTCCAAAGAACTAGTTACTTGTAGTTATGGGGTGCCAGGTAGATCTGTAGGATAATTTCAGCCTATGGTCTCTTGTCCTACTTCTGGAAGTGGCCCACTTCTGTCTGGAGCCATTCCTTATAGTGGGGTCTCAGCATTCTTGTGAGTAAATTTATTTTATTTATTTATAGCCATTTCACCCTACCTTTCTCCTTGAAAGGACCCAAGGAGGCTTACAACACGGAAGGACAATATATGTTGTTGGAGTCAGAGTTTACAACAGTTGTTAAATAGATAAACCATTTAAAGCTGGAAGTTGAGTCATGGCAACTGGATTTACAGTTGACCGTTGTATAACAAATGGTTTGTATAACATAAAATTTGTACAACATAAAAGATTCCAGAGATAGGGGAAATTTGCTTAACATTTGCCTATGGGGTGAATCTGTACAATATAAAAATGGGATCACTCTGTTTTCAATGCATTCCTATGGGAAATTTGTATAAAAGAAAATTTGCTTAACAGAATTTCATTTGGAACGAATTAATTCCTTTATGCAAGGTACCACTTTGTTTTCCTGAGAGATTGAAATGTTTCGCTGCTCATCCAGACAGCTTCATCATCTGATGGGTTTCAGCACCTTAGGCCATTGCTCACCTAATGGCCAATGAGACTATTGTCCACCTAATAAGCCTATTCAGGCCATTGTTCATCTGATGAGCCAATTTCAGACCAGGGTGACATGAGGTCAAAGTGAAGTATAAAATGGAGGAGTCGCCACTAGGTTTCCTCAGACTGATGAAGCTGTTTGGATGAGCAGTGAAACGTTTCAGTCTCTCAAGAAAAGAAGTCCAGTTGCCCTGACTCAACTTCCAGATAAACTCACCTGAGAATCTTCACAGACAATTTAAAGCTGAGCAACAATGAGTGTGAAGAGACATCTTACATTATTAAAAAGCAGCATTAAAGCTAAGAACAAGATGTAAACAAATAAAATCCAATTCAAGCAGTAATGCATGACAATCTATCCCATAATTGTTGGCTCATTCCTGAGGGAAGGCTTGCCTTGTCTTTGAGGCATCTGTGTAATTCAGCATTTTAAAGGAAATTTTGTTTAGATGGAGCCAAATCCCACCTTCTTTGCATCTGCAAAGCTGTAGGGAATCGCCTGTCAAGTGCCCTGCAAATGTCAAACCAAAGCTGTAGTAGCTCGAATGACAGTTGTTGCCTTAGAGAAGCCCATGGGAGTGAGATTTCTTCATTCGAGGCCAGAGAAATGTCAGAGTAGAGAAGCTTGAAGGGAAAGTCTAGTGGGAGAATGTGACAAAAAGCCATTGGGGAGAGGGAGAGGCAGCAGACCAGTGGGGGAAAATAAGTTTCAGGACTTTGCTCTGTATGTCAAGACAGCAGCCACAAAGGGTTTCCACTCCTGCATCCCACAGGACGGCTTCAAGCTGGTGTTCATTGGCATGGAAATAGACAGGGGGAGGAGAGAGAGCAGGGGTGGCTGCTGAGGTTCCCAAGGGCGGTGAATCCGCTGTAGGTTTTCACGTGAGCTCTACAGGAGCTGTCCAGGGTGCTGAAGATGTTTGGTGAATCCGCCACAGGTTTTCGTGAGCTCTGCAGGAGCTCTCCAGGGTGCTGAAGATGTTTTTACAGGAGCGGATCTGGCAATTTAGGCATCTCCTGTGAAATTCGGGCTAGGGAGTGTGCTCCTTTGTGTTGCTCCTTTGTGTTGCTGCTTTAAGCAACTTTTAAGCAGCATGCTTTAAGAATTTTCCATTTCGGATTCTGGGTGTCGGAGTGCAAAACTATAAGTCTGCAGACCTGTAGATGTTGCTCCCCACCCCACTTCTGAGAAGAACTGGTTTCCAATGCTGCATTGGCTTCTCTGGAATTTCCTTCCTGTTGTGAATTCTTTACAAAAGGTATCTGCCACTGTACATCCTGCAAGCCATGGTTCTTCAGAAGATGCACTCTTATAGAGTCTGTCAGGAAGAAATAATATGACTCCTAGCATCTTCCACACCTGGGAGGTCAACCACTCCTGCCATCTTGTGATTGATCAGTGGAAAATCCTCAGAGCTATTGTTTTGCTGGCCGTTAAGCACTGTCGAGGGCACCTCCTGAAGAACTGCAACCATCAGGGGAAATACTTTCACAGAAAAGAAGCAAAGGCCAGAGAAGGCTATGCAACCTTGGAAGCCAGCTGGTCCACTTGGGAATGTAGAGGAATCTGATTTAGTCATCTGTTCCATTTGGAAATCTAATCTAGTTTAGACTTTGTAGGATGAAACTCCCAGAATTCTACCTAGAAAATTCTTGGGGAATTCTGGGAATGAAGGGTCCCAAAACACAGATGAGTACAGCTTCTTTGTTGGACCATTTCCTCTGGTCTCACCTCCCCATGGGTGAGCCAGCCATGACAAGGGACAGACCTTCACATCAGGCACCCTCAGATCACCACCCACTTGTGGTGAGAGAACCCCAAGTTGCGAGTGTCAACCTGCTCGGTGGGTGGAATGGAGGAGATATTGGGAGGGGCTCATGGAGGTGATGGAATTCATGACCTCCAAGGTGGCACCGGAGAGTTCCACTTCTGTGTAGAATGTTGAAATCTCCCAGGGACAATAATCCGGGTTCCCTCAACATCTGGCAGGGGTTCTCCAGAGTTTTAGGCCAGAATGTTCTTAGGCCTCTATAGCAAAACTAGCAGGGGGGATGCCTGGAAAAGCCTCTGTACAATAACGTTTGGCTTTGTCACTGAGGTGCGTGAGCCTTTTCTTTCTGATCACCCATCCCGAGTTTAGTAGAGCATCTTCTCCACCCGGCTCTGCTTCACCTCGGAAGAGAAGCTGCTGAGGGAAGCCTGGCGCCACGTTAATGTAATTATTGAGCCCCCAGAGGAGAAGCTGAAGTAATGGCCTTGGGTGGGGTGGGGGGTGTCGCGAAATACTGCCCACTTCCCTTACCTCAAATTACGGTCTGGCTGCTTCTTGGTCTCCCCCAAAGGGCTTGGTTTCGAAGACTGGAGAGGGCTTCTTCTTTTTTTACTTTTCTTTCTTTTTTTAATGAGAAGAATCTTCAAGGCGTTTGTTCCTCTCGGTGCTCTGAAATTAATGGATGTAACCTCATTGATTTTGCTGCGAGAAGTCACTTCAAGCCAGATGAGTAACGGAGTGATTAAATGCCTTCAATGCTTTGTGATCGACCTCACAAGTTATAACTTTCTCATCCCTCAGAGCTGTGTTTAATTTTGAATGTGGCCTGTTGAAGCCAAGGGCTTATGCGCCCGGCCTTATAAAGCCAAGAGCAATTGTGTGTGTGTGTGTGTGTGTGTGTGTGTGTGTGTGTGTGTGTGTGTGTGTGTGTGTGTGTGTGTGTGTGTGTGAAATTACTAAGACACTTCGCTGCCTTTGTATCACAACACAGTATAAAATATTCTTGTATTTTTATTCATATATACTTTTTATGTTTATATTGTTTCTTGTTTTTGTATTTTACTTGGTTTTGTTGGCTTTGTCGTTGTTCACTGCCTTGAGTTGCCTTTGTCCAAGCTGGCGGTATATAAATTAGAGAGGAGCATGAAAAGAACAATTTTTTGTTTCCATTTTCATTTTTTCATTTCGTTACACAACGAAATGACAAACAAATTATATCTCTAAAATGAAACGAAACAAACAGAAACACCAGATATTTTGTCGTCCGTTTCGTTTTCATTACAGCAATACATTGAACTGCTTTAAAAGCTAAAAAAATTCACAAAAAATAGAAATAAATGGTAATGAAACGGTAATGAAACGAACGAAAATGAAAACGATTTTTTTGCAAAAATTCACGAAAATGGAAATGAACTGAAACGGACCCCCTAAACGACAAACGAAATGCCATTTTTTTTATTCGTGCACATCTCTAATTAAACAAAACTAATCTAAAACTAATCGCAAAGTATTACAGACATACGTTGACAGACTCGATCGAGATGCAGCGAAAGCGTGAAGAAAGGGAAGAGGATGATGTCTCTAGAAAGGAGAGGTCAAAATGTCTTGTTCATTCCTCTCCACTTATTGTTTCATTGTGGTTGTCATTTCATGTGCCATCGGATCCATAGTGGTCAACTGGAAGATTTACCATCAGAATGTACTGCCATAAAGAGCCCATCTCATCTCTTAAGAACTCAAAGTTGTGGCTTCTTAGCAGAGTCAATCCAGCTCGTGTTCTGTTTTCTTCTTTTCCTGCCGCATTCAACTCTTCCTAACATACATGTCATTTCCTTTTCGTCTGGTCTTCTCACAATGGGCCCAAATGAGAACAGTCTCTCATTGATCTTTTTTTTTAAAAAATACTTTAACTAGTAAAGAATAAAATTAATTCATATAGAAATACAAGGATTAAGGTCATTCCTTGAATTGTGGTGCAAGGGGGCAAGAAGTCACTTTCACTTGGAAATGTAACTTATTGGACTACATCTCCCAGGATCCCCTGGATTGGCACGTCTGTGTAGGCTGTGGGATGCTGGGAACTGTCAGCACAACATAATTGTTCCAGATCTGGCTTCTAATGAATTCCCTTTCTCAAGAAACAGACATGTAACTGCAGTGCAATATGCTTTGATCTTGAGACAGGGTAACCAGAGTCCTTTCGCGGGTGTAACATGGTCAGTTACAACCAAAACAAGTGGAATTTGGAGATAATTATTTTCCTGGAGTTGCCACTGACCATTCTGACTGGGAGATCAGAGGAGTTATATGTCCAAAAATGTATTTTCGCCAAAGTCAGGGAAATATGGTAGCAATAATAAAACCCCAGACTCCTTCAAATTCCCTGCTGTCTGATTTGTTGGCGTGAATGGATTCCATCTATGCCAACGATTGTTCTTTATAATGGGGAATACAGTCATTGGGTCTGTCTTTCTGTCTTTATACTTGCTGTGACTCTAAGGATTAAACAGACTTGAAAACACCTGAGAAGTAAATAATACATGATAGTGCCACTCTATTCTGCTCTGGACAGACCCCATCTGGAATACTGTGTCCAGTTCTGTGCGCCTCAATTTAAAAAGGATGTTGACAACCTCGAGCGGCTACAGAGGAGGGTGACCAGGATGGTTGAGGGTCTGGAAGAAATGTCTTACGAGGAGCAGTTTAGGGAGCTGGGAATGTTTAGCCTTACAAAAAGAAGACTGAGAGGGGATATGATAGCTATGTTTAAATATTTGAAAGGATGTTATATTGAAGAGGGAACAGGATTGTTTTCTATGGCTTCAAAGACTACTTGGGGCAATGGTTTCAAACTACAGGAAGGGAGATTCCATTTGAACATTAGGAAGAATTTCATGACAGAGCTGTTAGGCAGTGGAATATGCTGCCGCAAAGGGTGATGGAGTCTCCTTTTTTGGAGGTTTTGAAGCAGAGGCTGGATGGCCATCTGTCGGGACTCGGGAGTCCTGTGATGGGGGTTCCTGCATGGCAGGGGGTTGGACTAGATGGCCCTTGAGGTCACTTCCAACTCTATGATTCTATGATTCTATGATTCTTTCTCTCTTCTCTTGACTCTTTGGGCAGATATTTCTGTAAACCTACCATAGCTGGGCTCTAGGGTGTTTATTTTCAGCTCAAAGCAACGAGCAGTTAACCTCCACGAAACTAGCGCTCTTGTGAAGTGTGTGCATGCAAGGGTGCATGCGTGCACAGGGAAGAAGTTTCTGCCATATCTGCTTTGGCAGGTTAACACTATGCAGGAGAGGCTGACAGATGTGTTAATGGATTTGAGGCTTTAGTCACTAGTTACGTGCTTTATTCATTGCCAGGATGTTTGTAGAAGAAGCACCTGGAACATTCATTGCCCATGTTAGGAATCCAATTGTCCATTTTATGGATCCTGTCGCAGTCCCCACATAATCCCAGGTGAAGGATGACGGGAGTTGTAATCCAGCACATCCAGAAGGTCCCATGGGCCTGGTTCAAGACCCCCCAAAAGGTGGCTTGTGGTGAGAAGGAACAGCATGATGGGTTTTGCAATCTTCTTCATGCATACAGATGGCATAATTAGAGAGGAATCCTTGGTGTCCTAAGCCCCTTGCATGTTGCCAGACTACAAGTCCCATCATCCCTCGGCATTTGTCTTGGGACTGGTAGAGTTGGGGTCCAATAGGGGCAGAGAGCTGGTTAACCGGGTACCTTCTGCCATGCAGTGGATATGCTTTGGCCACAGAATCTACAGACAGAGCTTCAGAAAGGTCACTGCTTTAGTACTACGAGTCCCCAAATCCCCCAGCCAGCAGGATTCATGGGAGCTCTAGTCTAAAAAAAATACTATGGCTAAGCAGTGGTTATCAGCTATTCATATAGTTGGTTGCAATCGCAAAATAATTAATCCCCTAATGTGCACCATGTTAATATTTCCAAGTTGGATAACAGGGACATCAAACAGAAGCTTTCTGTGCTCAATCGGTTCTTTTCTGTCCAGAAGGGTACAGAAGACACATGTTGTTATCCTTGTTTACCAAGAGGGAAAAGTGTAAAACGGCCTCTTTCATCGCCAGGACTCCGTCTTCCATCCCCTGGGCAGCTGGAACAATAATATTGTTGTGAAGAGTAGAGCGGGTGTGAAGTGGGAAACAGGACAGCTGGGTGCGGGGCACTGGTGGCGTGAGGTTCCAGGGTCTTTTTTTACAACACACACACACACACACACACACACACACACACACACACACACACACACACACACACACACACACACACACACACACACACAGAGAGAGAGAGAGAGAGAGAGAGAGAGAGAGAGAGAGAGAGAGAGAGTTTGAACAATGTGTGGCCTGAGGAGAACTTTTGACATTTGGCGCTTCCCATCACCTCCTCAAGATGGAGTCCAAAATCCAAGCCCTTGTTTCCTTTCTTGACTGTACAGAGCAAGAAAGGGTCATGGGGGGGGCTCTGTGGCTGCCCTTTGTTCTCAAAGGACAACACAAAGGAGAGGGAGGCGACTGGGAATACTAATTAGCTCCTCAGTGGGACCAGCGAGTAGCCACAAAAATTGTCTTTACAGTTCTGCCTGGCTTGGAAGCAAGTCTGTCAATGTTCTGCTCTTTGAATGCTACTTTTTTTCTCGCCCTCATCCTCATAATATTATACCTATGCCTGCCAACCTGACCGGATCAAGGCAGGGCCTCTGGGTAGCTATGGATTAACAGCCTGTCACAAGAAACAGAAACATTGTGAGTGTTGCAGATACGTTTGGGACTGAGTGATCAGACTTGCAAATGAAGGTTGTGCTTCTCTTCCGACAACCAATCAGAAAACGAAGAAGACAACTTTGCAAACTGCGGGAGGAGCCGAAAGTGCCTGCCTTGGCAAAGCAGTCATATCAAGTACAGTTGTCCCCCACCCTTTCGTGGTTCATATACTGTGGTCCCGGTATATCGCGGGTCTGCAGTATAAGAAAAAAGGCCCCCTAGGGTAAGGGGGGAAAGTCCTTCCCAGGCCCATCGGAGGCCCCAAACGTGGTTCCCCGCAAACCAGAAGTGACTTCCGGTAAACCAGAAATGACCTCCAGAACACTAGAAAGCACTTTTGGGGCCTCTGGGGAACTGGAAAGCCCCTCGCAGGCCCGTTTGGGGCAGCACCAGGCCTGGGGTAAGTACAAAAGCCCCAGAGAGCCTGCCCAGTCCGGACCTGACCTAACATCATCCTATCGCGGATTTTCAATTATTGTGGGTCAGGTCCCTAACCCTGTGATAGGTGGGGGTTTACTGTACTTTGAGACATATTATTTTGGCCTTGAGAAACTGAAGGAAGAGTTCTAAAACAACAAGAAGAAGTTTAGGTCAATCTAGAGGTATCCAGAGGTACAAAGAATCCCAAAGAAGGAAATCACTTGTTCCCCACAGGACAGATCATTGCACAGAATTCTTCAAAAGACAAAGAAAGATGATTATAGAGCCCATAAGTAGAGATGGGAACACATCTAGAAAAGCTACAATTCATTTTGATTCGTGTTTCTTCAAGTCAACAAATCACAAAAAAAGAATTGATTACTTTTTTCCTGACGAATCAATGAATTGATTCATAAAGTAGTTGGTGTTTTTTTTAAAAAAACAAACAAACCTTTAAACCTCTGTAAAATGACCTCCAAAGCACTCAGAGACACCACATTTTTAAAGTCAGCTTCCAACGACTCTTCTGTACAAGCCTTGAAATTTTGGTCATCCAGAAGTCTGGGTTATGCTGCCTCCAAAGTGCCCTCCCCCCAGGAAATGTCCCCCTAGGCACCTAGAGACACCGAATTGGCAGGGAAGCCCCCCATGACTCTCTCTACAAGTCCTTCAAGTTTGGTGAAGATTGGGTTTCAGAAATTTGAGTTATACACAGCGGCGTAGCACGTTTTTGGGGCGCCTGGGGACAAAATAGTGTTTGCGCCTCTTCGGCCCTCCCCAACCCCATCGCATCCATCCAACAAGGAGGGGCCAATCCTGCTGGAATGGGGTGGGTGTGTGTGTGTGTGTGTGTGTGTGTGTGTGTGTGTGTGTGTGTGTGTGTGTGTGTGTGTGCATGTGTGCGTGCATGTGCAATAGCCCGCGTGCAGCCTTACCTGTCCTGCGGTGGCCCAGAGCAAGGTGAGGAAGAGTTGGAGGAAGGCGCCGCAGCTACCACGCTCGCACGCTTGCCTGCCTGCCTTTTTATGGGTCCTGTTGCACAGCCTGAGGACTGCTGGCGGGAGGGTGCAGGGCTTCCTCCTCCTGCTCCCCCTCCAGGTGCCTCCAGATTGCTGCACCTGGGGCAGATGTACCCTTCTGCACCCACCCCCAGATACGCCCCTGGTTATACACCCACAATGTGGGGCCCTAAGAAAGCTCCATTTAGCAACTGGCTTGGGAATATCCAGTCTTCCCCAAACTTAGAGGTAGTGTAGAGAATAGAGATGGGCACGAAACAAGCAATTTTTCATTTTCATTTTCGTTTTTTCGTTTCGTTATGTAATGAAACGAAAAATGAATTTTGTCTCCAAAATGAAACGGAACGAACCGAAACAACAGAAATTTTGTCGTGCATTTTGTTTTTGTTGCAGCAAATACATTGAACTGTAATGAATGCTAACGAAACAGCAATTTTTTGTTTTCGTTTTTGTTTTTTCATTTCATTACGTAACGAAACGAAAACGAATTTTTTTGCAAAAGAGTCACAAAAAACGAAAACGAACTGAAACGGACCCCCTAAACGACAAACGACAAACGAAACACCTTTTTTTTGAGTTGTGCCCATCTCTAGTAGAGAACAGTCCAGGGAAGCCACCCTGAAAATATGGTGCCTAGAGGTCCATTTTATAGCCCAAAGAAACAATGAATCAAAATCAATTCGTTGGGCTATCAATTCGTATGAATGCAAATATATGAATTTGTGATTTTAAAACAAATTTTGCAATTATTTTTAAAATTCATGCTCATCTCTACTCAGAAGTAACTAGTTGTACATAATGAGTTTTTGTGCAATTAATTCCTTTCCCCTATAACAATGTTATGTAATTGTATTACTGTCATGATTATAACCCAATGAGGTACTGTCACGTGATGAGTACTGCTTGTGTGGTATAATTGTACCATTCTAGTTTTTTTTAAAATAGTTACGGAGCTGTGGCCTCACAGAATGGTAGAAATACCATGGGGCTCCAGTCCTGGCTTGTAGCATGCTTTGTGTTCTCTTCCCCAATGGTTAGGGGGGGAAGATAGTAAAAAAAGAAAAAGAAAAAAATAAATGGCCTGAACTTTTACAAAGTCAACCAGAACCTCCGTGATCAGAGCTTCCTGGTGCGAAAGACCTGTGGTGTGCTTCAAATGACTATGTAAAACCGATGTGTTGAGCCAAGGTGGAAAACTGCAGTGTCAAAGAACAGCAGTGTTGTGTGGTTTCCGTTCCCGCCGGGGCTGCTTTCGTGCGGTGGTTTGTCTGCGTCTGAGCCACCATCGGTCCCACTGCCTCTTCTGATTCTCTTCCTCCTTCAATGACTCCTCCTAAGTTAATCATGATTAGCATTAGTATTAATGGTTATCTTGCTGTTTCATCAGAACAACAAAAAAAGCTGCTAGAGAGAGACTGCTAAAATCAGAGATAAGCCCCTACCCTCTCACACTCCAACAGCTAGAAGAAGAAACCAGTATTAGGAGGGCAGAAGGGTTTTAAAAAAGCAAACAAACACAGGTAATGTTCTTTCTGGAGGTAGGAGGGAAACCATCTGCCATCAGCTCTTCTTTTGCCTAGCATGTAGGGCTGATCAGCCAAGTTGATTTCCTCCCCAACCCCAGTGCCGATCAGCTGGCAGGTGGAGCTTGGGGGGAGGGAAAAAGGTTTTTTTAAAAAAAGCCCAGGGCTTTTTTAAAAAAACCTTTTTCCCTCCCCCCCAAACCTCACCTGCCAGCTGCTCAGCTGGTGCGGCTTGGGGGAGGGAAAAGGTTTTTTTAAAAGCCCAGAACTTTTTAAAAAAACCTTTTCCCCTCCCCCAAGCGGCTTACAGATGGAACAAAATGGTTCGTTTCAACAAAAAAAGAACCCACCATTTCGTTTTGTCTCTAACGAAATGCTGTTTCCTCGCGTCGTTTCATTTCGTTTTGTTTCATTTTGCCACGTAACAACATGACGAAACAGCATTTCGCTTTTTGTTTTGTGCCCATCCCTATTCAACTTATATCCTGCTCCCACAAGGGCCCAGGTTCTAAAACAGACAATAAATAAATTTTTAAAAGCACTAAAAGCAGAGAGCAAGGAACCATAGAAGCTGATGGTGTGAAATTATCATATTAGAAACAAAAAAAAAAAAAAAAAAAAAAACAGAAGAACAGAGGAATAGATGGTGAGCCACTGTCCTTGTGGAAAGTCTCCCTTGAAAAGACACGTCTTGATTGGCCTCCTAAATATCAACAGGGAAGGGGCTCAGCAGAGCTTCTCTGGGACCTGGTTCCCCAAGGCGGGAGCCACCACAAAGAAGGCCCTACCTCTGGTTGAACACTGACACACTACCCTCAGAGTGGTCAACCAGAGGAACCTCAACTGAAATGGATCATACTGCATGTTGCAAGCCAACAAACTAACATTTGCCATGGAGTTTTCACTCCACTGCAAGCTATCTCCAGTCTGGGTTCTCTTGAATCTACCTGGGGCTTAGAAAAGTTAGATTTGAGGGGTGGCAACAAAATCCAGCCACTGGGGATTCTGGGAGTTATAATCCAAAATGGAACATCTCTGAGCAATAGCTGTATTTGACAAGACAGAAATTGGATTCTTAAGCTTTGTTAAATTACTCAGCTCTCGTGCAGTTGTTTTACGCAGCCAAGTCACCTCCAACTTATGGTGACCCTATGAATGAGTGGTGGTGGTGGTGATGATGATGATGATGATGATGATGAGAGCAGCTGCATTAAGATGGACTCTTTTTAAAAAGCCTTTTCAGAGGGCACAGAATTGCCCCATGGCTGCTAAATTCAATGAAACAGCTGAAAGATAATATGGAGAAGAGATGGGTATGGCACCCCCTTTTTGGCTCCTCAACCCCACCCTTCCCGCCTTCTGCACAAACAATAAGCTCCCTGTTTCCACCTTGGTTTCCCTGATTCAGCACATAATATGGGTCACAGTGCTTTTCCCACAGGCCTGCGGAGAAAAGCAATATTTACATTATTTAGCATGCCAAACCCTTCACCTCATGGTGAATGCAGAGAAGGGAAAATGAGGAGGAAGAACAGCTTGTCAGCATTTAAGGTGCTCGGGCTTTATTGAACATCAAGGTCAAAGGAAGGGAGAACTGTCAACTTTTCCTCATGGGCACAAAAGGTGAGTGTGTAGAAGGGTTGTAGGTTTTAAGGCATCTGGGTGGGTTGTGAGGTCTTCAGAAAGCTGTCAGTCCACCTCCAATCCCAAAGGAACTTATTTTTTAGGGTCTGGTGTGTATGTGTGTGTGTGGGTGGGTGTGTCATACAAATGGCAGCAAGAAATAATGGAGTGAGACTTCGATCCTGGAAAGAACGACATAAGAGCATAAGAAAATTAGAAGAGCCATGCAGGATCAGGCCAAAGGCCCATCTAGTCCAGCTTCCTGTATATACCAGAATACATTGGATGGTATGGAATTATTATCTTTTTGGTTTTGGCCAGGAGCAGTATTTATATTCTTGATTTGTTTACAATATTTTTAGCCCACCTTTCTCCTAAACAAGGGTCCAAGGTGGCTTACATCATTTAAGGAAACATTAAGGGAAAGCCTTCACCACCAAGGCCATAGCTAACGACCCATTCTTGATAGGTTTCAGCACCTTAGGCCATTGTTCACCTTAAGGCTATGGATACTATTGTCTCCCTAACAAGCCTATTCAGGCCATTGTTCATCTTATGAGCCTAATTCAGACCAGGGTGACAAGAGGTCAAAGCTGACTGACTATAAGATGGAGAACTCGCACTAGCTGTATTCAGACTGATGAAGCTGTTTGGTTGAGCAGCGAAACGTTTCTATCTCTCAAAAAGAAGTCCAGTAGCCATGAATCAACTTCCAGATAAACTCACCTGGATGACTGAGAATCTACACAGACATATTAAAGGAAAGCTAAAAATTATTATACAAATATTTCATAGGAACACCACAGTAAAATACAGGAAATGACATCTCCAGGTTTAGAAAAGATTGCTGTGTTAATCTGTGCAAGCTTATTAGGTAAAATCCAAAGGCAATGAAATACCAAAAAAGACCAATAAAATAAAATAAGATAAAAACCTTGTGGCACCTTAAAGACAAACTATTCTATTTTAATGTGGAGCTTTCGTGGACAAAATTACTTCCTTAGATATATGAGGCAAAATTCAGTGTAAAACATTCATGCCTGGCTTGAAGATACAGTGATGTACTGTTGGAATTCACATGTGCAATGTATTCTTAACACCAAACAGAACACCAAACACTGGTCCTAAATTATTGTACAGTACATATGAATTGCATCTATGCAAGACTGTATCTTAAAGCCAGACACAAATGTTTTGCTTTGTATTTTACCTCATGAGTCTAAAGCAGTGGACTTGTCCACGAAAGCTCACAGTTTGTCTTTAAGATGCCACAAGCTTTTGTGCTTTTTAAAATATCTATCTATCTATCTATCTATCTATCTATCTATCTATCTATCTATCTATCTATCTATCTATCTATCTGTCTGTCTGTCTGTCTGTCTGTCTGTCTGTCTGTCTGTCTGTCTGTCTAGACAAGCATTATTTTTGTAAATGACAGGCTCACAAGGAAGACACTATACTGTATGTGTGGAATGTTGAATAATGTAAGCCTTTGGTCGGTTCCAGCCCAAATCTTGTTCTCTTTTTTCCTCTTTGACTGCTCTGAAAGTGACCAAGCCCTCTTCTGCTTATTCTGAGAAGCCAGTGCCTGAATTCACACCTCTGTGGCAGTGATCACCATTCTTGAAAACATTTTTGATTGAGCTAGATCATTCCATTTGGGCACTGGAGTTCCCCAGACCTACACAGACCTTCAAATGCTGTACAAAGAGGTTGACATGGAAATATCAACATTCAACAACATTGGCCCTTGAAAAGCATTCAGATAATTGGGCTGTCACAAGGCATCTTCGTCTTATCTGCCAGTTCCTTTTTTCCTGCTTAGTGGACCCAGCCGTTTTAAGTGCTAATTGCCTCCAATTGAATAAATAAATCATTCCCAGCCCCTATGAGTTAATGGTGGGGTTGTAGAAGCAATCAGTTTGATTGGCAACTTTTATCTGTTCAATACTGTCCATTTCTCTGTAAAAGGATGTTAACGGAGCTAGCAGTACAGAAGGCTTTGTGGAGACTTGGATGAAACGGATGAGGTGGCCAAACCAGCTAAGGAAGAGATACATGCGAAGGATGGAACGCGAAAATGACATTGGGATTTCAACGGCTGACTGAACATGTGTCGCTGTCAAAGACAACTAATTTCCAAGCATCTCCTTCAACCTCCTCATAAGGAAGCATATTTTTTAATTCCCCGAAAGGGCAGACAACAGGATTACAAAATCTATTTTAGGAGAAAAAGAAATAAGAATAAGGGGTGGGGGACATGGTGGCCCATTAAAGACCAACTTGTTTTTTTTTTTAAATGTGAGCTTTTGTGGACAAGTCAACTTTACCAGATATAAGAGGGGTGTGTGTGTGTGTGTGTGTGTGTGTGTGTGTGTGTGTGTGTGTGTGTGTGTGTGTGTGTGTGTGTTCACCTGATCTACATTCAGTGGTGCTGAATTTCCTTCTCTTCCAAAAGCTTTGTGGGTTGCCTTTCTCTCTCTCGACCTGCCAAGCCTTCTTGAGATGAGTTGCAGAATCCTTAACTCTGCATGGCATGGTACATGATAGATCGCAGGGAGGTTTATGAATGTTTCTTTTGTGGAGGCTGACAGCAAACAGACAGGTACACCGGCAATGGCTGGCAGATACGGTTGATTAAACCGCCAGGTTTGCTTACAAGCTGCTGCGGGTTTTGACGTTTCGGTGTCTTAACAACTCAAACTCTTGCATAAACAAAATGGTAACAAAATAGAAAGCCCCCAGTTTTTTGTTTTTGTTTTATTATTCAGAGGCTTTCTCTTGGCCCACAACCAGCCTTCTATACAGGAGGTTTGCGAAATTTGAAACAATACATTTGTAGGCAATACATTTACAGACCATTTTAAAAAATAAATCATGCAACCAATGAGCTGTCATGGATTAAACACGCCTTCATCAGGCGTGTACCAGTGTGAAGAACCTGAAGAGTCCGAGTCTTAAAGTTGGGAGAACTGGTTTTTTTATATGCCTCCCAAAGCTGTCTGAGTTGTGACCATAAAACATCAACCAGAGCCCTGACTCCCATCTAAGAGACAAAACTGCCTTGCGAAACCCATCATGCCAAAAACTACTGGATTTACCATCTAAGAGCAACTTGCCTGACAATATCCATCCTGCCATGTATGTTTGGACTTTAGGTTTTGGACTATTAAGGTCTCCACTAGAGATGGGCACAAAACAAAAAATTACACACTGTTTTGTCATGTCGTAAGGTTAAAAAATTTTCCGCAATGTAACAAATAGGCAGATAGCGTTTTGTTACGAAATGTAATAAAACACCTTTTTTTTTACTGTTGAAATGAAATGATTTGTTTCCCCTTGCAACCCTTGCCTTCCAGGTGGGTTTTTTTTTTTTGGCCCTCCCAACCTGTCAAAAAAAAAAAACCTGGGAGGCGGGGCAGCGAGGGAGAATGGAGCATGCAGTGGTAAATTCAAACCCTGCTCCATTCTACTTTGTCACTTCTGCCACTGCCACCCAGCTGGTGCTTTTTGACAGATCAGGCTGTGAGGAGGAAGAGTGACCCTCTCTCCATAGCCCGACCTGTCAAAAAACCCCAGCTGGGTGGTGGCAGCTTCCGAATTATTTTTTTGCTCATTTCATTTCTTTCTGAAATTCTATTACAAATTTGTTAGTAACAAAACAAAACAAAACAAAATGGAACGAATAATGAAACAAAACAAAATATTATTTTTCCATTTCATGCCCATCTCTAGTCTCCGCCTTTCTACAAACCTGAAGAAGTATTTAATGCACCAAATTTCATTTTTTAAAGCTGGGTGTTGCTGGTGGCAGATTTTTAATGAAATATCTGGGGAGGAGGAGTCAAACTCCTGCCCCTCCCAACTGTTTATCAGCCTGCGTCCAAGATAGATGTTGTACCTGGAGTTGTGGTGACAATGACATTGGCAACACACTACTGTTAACTATAGGAAAACCCCTCCTATCATGGGGTTTAGGGACCCAACCTGACCTGCAATAATTGAAAATCCTCAATATATGGATGCTGGGTCGGATTGGGACTGGGGGGGCTGTCTGGGGCCCCCTACAGTTACCTGAGTCCTGGCTTTACCCCAAATGGGCCTCCGATGGCCTTCCTGGGCCTGTCAGAGGCCCCAGAAGTGCTTTTGGTGATCCGGAAGTCACTTTCAGTTTTCTAGAAGTCACTTCCAGTTTTCTGGAAAGCTGAAGGAGGAGGCAAGTGACTGCCGAATAACGTCCAGCATCTCCTCCTCTCAATGCTTCAATGGCTGGGGCACTAGGAAAGGCTTAGGCCGATGTCCCCATGCAATATACCACATTTTCCTTGTATAAGACTATGTTTTTCCTTAAAAATTAAGCCAAAAATTGTGGGTGGTCTTATACCCAGAAGTAAACCAAATAGAGAAATTGTAATTTTGGATTCGAAAAGTGGGGGTCGTCTTATATATAGGGAGTGTCTTATAGACGGGGAGATGCAGGTACATCCGCTTGTAGCTCCAATCCTTTCAAGGACATGCACAGCAAAAAGAGAGACGTGACTTTAGATAACTTTATTTTAATGTAGGGATTTGGTGTCATCTGGTTCTGGGTAGAGAAGACTCCCGTTTCTCACTTTCCTTGTCAACTGTCTCATCTGTCATCAAAAAAAAAAAAACAGAATGCATACATAGATATTAGAGATGGGCACAAAACAAGCGATTTTTCATTTTGGTTTTCGTTTTTTCGTTTCGTTATGCAACAAAAACAAAATGAATTTTTTAAAACAAAATGAAAACGAAAACGAAACGACCAAATTTGCTGTGTTTTTCGTTTTCGTTGCAGCAGATGCATTGAACTAAAAAGAATGCTAACAAAACAGCAAGTTTTCGTTTTCGTTTTCGTTTTTTCATTTTGTTACCTAACGAAACGAAAATGAAATTTTTTGCAAAAAAGTCACGAAAACGAACCGAAACGGACCCCTAAACGACCAAACGACAAACGAAACACCATTTTTTTGAGTCGTGCCCATCTCTAATAGATATATATATTGCTGTTTTCACCACAGGGTACCGGGAAGGATTCCTTTGGAAGAGAGGCCGCGACAATGGGCAGTTCCTGAGCAGGAAATTTGTACTGTCGGAGAGGGAACGCGCCCTGAAGTATTACAACAAAAATGATGTAAGGAGACGGGTGGGTGCCAGGGGTGGGCTGGATGCCCTGTTTCAAATTGTGTCTCAGCTTGCTTATGCATTGGGAAGTATGTGTTGCTTACCTGGGACAATGAGGATGCATTAAGTGGTACCAATGAGAAAAAGGGGACAACCTCAAGGGGTTTTTTAAATAAAGAAAATGGGGTGCAGCATTAATCAAAGCAGAAGGGAATGGAAGCCCTGGGAGGCAGTGATAGAGGGTGATCTTGCGGGAGCCCTGGGAGGCAGTGATAGAGGGTGATCTTGCGGGGTGGGTGGGCTTGGACAACAGCTCCCTGAATTCAACCAGTGGCCACCGTGGCTAGGTAGTCCGTGGATCTGTAATCGACAAAAGTAAACTTCTCCACAATTTATAACACACTTAGGTTCAGTTACAGGGTTTGCTATAGCGAGACAAGGTTGGGAAAATGATGGTCCTTCGAGTGGTGTTGGAATCCAGTTCCACCCACCCCCAGGCAGCATGGCCAGGGGTCATGGATGATGGGACTTGTAGTCCATCTTTATCATGAGAACCCGGGAGTTTTCTGGCCCTGCAGCAGGGCGCTGGTGGGGGGGGGCATGGCCGTTGCATCGGTTTGTGTCTGAGCCATGCCACTCTTGATGGGCATCAGTGGATGAGGAAAATAACCATTCATTTGAACGTCTGCATGGAAGTGGGCATTTGCTGCATCTTTTTGGTTGACAAAACCCTCCATGGCTTGGGACCTGACTATCTGGCGGAGCAGCTCTCCCAGAGGTCAGCTTCATCCCAACCCACCAGAACTTCACTCACCTTCTCCCTCCCGGTGGCCACTCCGAGGGAGGCCCAAAGGGTTTCTGCCTGCAATTGGGCCTTCTCGGTGGCCGCCCCGGCACTCTGGCACAAAGTGCCCACAGAGATTAGGCTGGCAGAGTCTTTGCCAGCCTTTAGAAGAGATGAGTGTACGACTGTGTATTGTGTGTTGGCTGTATTGTTTTGTCCCAGCCCTTTTTCTTGCTGGATTTTTATGTTGTTGTATTATCGTCATCATTTATCATTTCTGTTTTAGCTGGTTTCTCTGCTCGTGCATGTGTTTGCATGCACCGTTTCGAGTTCATTGTATTTTGCAAATGGCTTGAATTGCTGTTAGCCATCCTAAGTGGTGCATAAGCATATTGTTGTTGTTGTTGTTGTTGAGTTGTTCAGTTGTATCCAACTCTTCGTGACCCCATGGACCAGAGCTCACCAGGCCTTCCTATCATCCACTGACTCCCGGAGTTTGGTCAAATCCATGTTGGTTGCATCGATGACATCGTCCAACCATCTCATTCTCTGCCGTCCTCTTTTCCTTTTGACTTCCATCTTTCCCAACATCAGAGACTTTTCCAAAGAAATTCTATGGACAAAAACAAAAGGCATAAGCATGAAAAGGGTGCAATTAGAGCTTGAGAAAAATAATTTTGGGAGGCATGCCTGCCACACTTCACTGGGAATCCTGGCCAGGAGATTTGGAGTTTATTTATTAGAAAAAAATGTTTCCAGTCTTTGGCAAGACTTCTCACTATCTGTTACCTTGGAGCTGACCCTAAAAAAATTAGACAATACTGGCATCCATGAGTATTGATCATCATGACATGGAATAAGCCATCTGCATTGTTTTAAAGAAAGCACAGAGCTACATGTGCCTATGAAATCTTTGCACACACAGGTACATACATACATACATACTTTATTTATTTATTTATTTATTTATTTATTTATTTATTTATTTATTTATTTATTTATTTATTTATTACTTATATACCGCCTGACTTCCGAAGGAACTCCAGGCGGTTTACAACATCAACAATGTTAACAAGCAATAATAATAGAGAAGCAAAACAACAACAGCAGCAGCAGCAGCAGCAGCAGCAGCAGCAACAACAACAACAACAACAACAACAATAAAAATTTAAAAAACCCACAATAAAAGCATTATCTGGCAAGATGGCGGGGCAGGATGCAAAAAAGAAAAAAGAAAAAAAGTTAAATTAAATTAAATTAAATTAAAGGTCGCCAGTGAGGTGTACATACATGCTGCCGTAGCTGCCACCAAAGAGAACAGACAAACTCTCCTATAGTCTATTATTTTCATATTACATTGAGGCCATCTTGATCTTCTTTGGAGTGGATGGATCAGGTCTTTAAAAATTAAATGCTCTTAATTTTTAAATGATGAGCAGTACAACCTCCTGTCTTACTATATTTATCTAAGTACACCAGCTTCCTTGCTGTCCTGATTGATGTCGCTGCATCGTGTGCGTGTGTTATTGTTGTTGTTTTCTCCCGCCAGGCAAAAGAACCTAAAGCCATTATGAAGATAGAGCACTTAAATGCCACTTTCCAGCCTGCAAAAATTGGGAACCCGCATGGACTGCAGATCACGTACTTGAAAGATAACAGCACAAGGAACATCTTTGTTTACCATGAAGATGGCAAGGTGGGTGCTCTAAAGTAAGAACGAAGGCTCTGAATCACGGTGTGCATGGGAGACGGAAGTGAGGACCAAACCCATGGGCTGGGCTCCCTCTACACTTCCAGAGCGGGAGATGGATACATCTCCAGCCTGGAGATACCACTTTTGTGCCAATCGGGGCAGAGAAACCATAGAATTCAGAGAAAGGATATGAATTCTTGCTTACGTCATCAAGACACACAATAATGTGAATTGCCAACCATTTTCCCCCTCTTCCCTGAGATGGTGAGATATTTTCTGTTCATGAATGTTTGGAACCCTTTTGTGGAAACTGCGTGGTTAAACTACAGTGGGTGTTGCCTGGTTGGCTACATGTTTAAAAACCAGAAGCACGAGATAGGTTGTTTGCATCTTTTTGGATCAATCCACCAACTGTTCTGTGCTTCCTGGGTGTAGCACTGTTCTGCATCCGACCAGGAAAGGTCGCCGTTTCTCACAGAGACTTTTTGTGCCCACTCTGAATACCTGGGTGAAAAACACATTCCTTTCATTCTTGGGCTGCAGGTGGGAAACCAACAGGTTGACTCGGTCTAGATGGCCTGTAGTGTCAAGAATGACTGATTTACTTAGATTTCTTCCCATGCCTAATCAAGAGCAGGGCTCAACTGGGGTTCACCTCCAGGTCCCAAGCAACAGAAGAAAGTTCTAACCTTTGGAGGTAGAAGGGGAAGGTTTTAAGGACCTTGGAGAGCTCCCAGATCAGACCACCACCACCCCTCTCTGCCAGTCTTACAACCAAAAGACTCTGGGAAGTCAATCCAACTTGTATTAGGACTTCCTCTTTGCCTGCTGTTTTCAACTGCTGTGTCTATTGTCGCCTTTTCCAGTTTGCCATTTGAAATTGGCCCTTCAGAGGTCGAGCCCTGATCTGCGGTGGCCCCAAGCAGCTGTTCAGGATTCTATGACCCCATCCGGGCCCACTCTTACACCAGGACCTCCTTGGATCCAGCAATATGCCTGGTTGTATGGGCTCTTAAAGAGAAGTAGGACCTTCTACGTAAACTAGCAGCTTGGGTCACCTAGGTGGTTCTTGGACTAAAACTCCCAGGGGCCTTCACCATCAGCTGTCTGGTGGCCAGGATTTCTGGGTGTTGTAGTCCAAAAACACCAGGGTGATCCAAGCTTGGGAACTGCTGATGTACAGGGTCCTGGGCTGCTCCAAGCGTAGCCACTTGGACTTCACCCTGGACCAAAACTGGAACTTGGAAGAGTTCCTCCTCTTTTGGACAACAAACTCTATAATCCCCATGTTTACACACTAGCTGGAAGATTCTGGGAGTTGATAGCTGCTGTGAGTTCTTTTGAGCTGTTTGGCCATGTTTTGGAAGGTTTTCTTCCTGACTTTTGACAGAGCAGAGAGAGAACTCCTAGTTCCCTGAGCTCCTTGCCCTCTGAAGATGCCGGCCGCAGAGTCTGGTGAAACGTTAGGAAGAAAAACTTCTAGAACACGGCCAAACAGCCCGAAAAAATCACAACAGCTATCAGATCCTGGCCATGCACGCCTTCGAGAATATATTCTGGGAGTTGTTGTTCCAGAAAAGAGAACTTTCCTGAACACAAGCAGTAACAGGTGAAATGTGCCTGGCATTGACACACACACCTCCGGCATGACATAAATCAGAAGGGAAGAAGGAAGGATGCATAAGAAGCAGGGCTGGCCCCTTTTGCAAGACAGGAAACCCTTGGAGAACGGGTGACTCAGTGCAGCTTCCCACAAAAGCGCCTCGACGGAACTCGCCTGCCTTGGCCTGCGGTGGCTTCCCATAGGCATTTGATCACAAGCTCCATCATCCCTGTTGCTCTGGTTCTGGGGGGGTCACAAAGTGTGTGACCTGAGGCTCCTTCAGGTGGAGGGAGGCTGCCCCAGGTCCTTGGATTCCTATCTCGGAAACCCCCCCCCTTGGCCTCCTTTGGGCAGGTGGTGGCCTCCACTTTCAGTTCCGCCTGCATTCAAGCGGCCACCGCTTGGTGGCCAAAAGCGCCCCCTGCAGGCTGATTCCCAAAACTGCCAACATTTCTGCTTGTGGCAAAGAGATGGTTTTCTGGAGAGATTTTATTTCATTTTGCAGTCCTCTACAGATTCTTCCTAGAAAAGAATCAAGCCTGAACTACTTCCGGAGGCCAAAAAAGGGGGTGGACCCAAGGCCCTCTTCCGTTCAGCACAACATACGGAGGCAAGGTTATCTCTGGAAAAGGCAGTAGTCCTCCTGGGAAGGGTGGAAGGCACGGATCGCTCGTCGCTGAATCCAGTGCGCGATTTACTTTCGTTCAAACATGCATAGAAGGGTGGCGAAAAAGCCGCTCTGTATAGACCTGCAAATGGTAGCAAGGAAGAAGGCTTGACTTGACCAAGTTCATTCCAAATTGAACGCGTTCAAGATTTGGAGAGGCAAATCCGGTCAGGGAGTGATTGATGAGAAAGCCTGGCGATTTACTGTTCCTTCTTTTTCTCCTTTCAGGAAATGGTGGACTGGTTTAACGCCATCCGTGCCGCCCGGTTCCACTACTTGCAGGTGGCATTCCCTGGAGCGAGTGACACTGACGTGAGCACCTGTTTCCTTCTCGCCCCCCTCCCTCCCTCCCATGGTTGTTAGTGCCTTATTATCAATGCCCGTGAAGTGTTTCCGAACATCTAGATCTGCGGTTGCTTTATAACGCAGCTCTGCTCTGGAGCCAAGACATTTTGGTGGCCAAAATCAAAATGGCTTTCCCTTCCCATCCCATGGACAAAAGACAAACTAGACATTTGGGGAAAGCGTATGTCTGAAGATTACCCTCTTACTTGGGGATTTCCTTAGAGATATGGGCCTCAGCTTTCCGACGTGCAAAGTAAGCCTGGATTTACTTTCCCAGACAAAGCACATTCAGTGCAAGAGACATAGGTGAGAAAAATCATGCACAGTGACCAACAGACCTTTTTCTCCAACTGAAGGAGCACCCCTTTTAAAAACATGCTAAGGGAATTGTCCTGCTTGGTCCTTGGAGGGCTGGTGGAATCCTTCTTCAGCGCTGGTGGTGGAACAATGTCCACCGGTCTCCAGCCGCCTCCCAGCATCTGCTGTCTAAAGCAACATTTTAGTGTGTCTTAACTGTAGTCCTGGCCCAGGTTGTCCACCAAATCAAACACACCCAGGAAGTCCTTTTAGGGTCCTTGCAGCATTCCTCTTGCTTCTCTTTTATTTGAAAACAATCCTAAAACCTTGGCTGGGTCCAATGTCATTCTTTGCTCCACTCATTGGGCAAGGGGAGGAAGACCAGGTGTACCAGATATGAGGCTTATTCTCCCACACCCTGGTCCCATCGAGCCTTGAATTGACCACCTCCAACGATGGACAGCTGAACTGTTCCCGAAATTTGGAAAATCATCCCTTTTTTTTAACCCTTTAGCCCTCGGCCCTGCTTTTTCATCAAGAATCAGCCAAGCTCAGCCCTCAGGCACCCCCAGAGGTGTACCATTTCTCCTGTGTACATTTATTTCCATGCTACCGAAGCCTTACCGCTTGCCTTACGTGTTATTTCTCCTCCTCACCTGCCACCCCTCCTTTTTGACAACTCTAGTTGGTACCAAAGCTTTCCAGAAACTACCTGAAGGAAGGATTCATGGAGAAGACGGGGCCAAAGGTAGGAGATGTTGCGTTTTCCAGGTGCACCAAACACATGTATGTTCTTTAGGGCACTGTGTAGAACCTGTGAGGTGGTGAACACTGCCCCCAAAAAAAATCATAACTGAAGGGAAATTGGAGATCTAATTTTGATGAGAATGCTCTAATCCTGTCTCAAATTAATCAGGGTATATCTCGCCGTCTCTGTGTCCTATTTTTGTTGCATGTTCAGTTATCTCCTTTGGGTTATTCCATAAACTAGAAATAGACTGCTTAAACATTCTTGTCGCGTGGGTGTTTTATGGCAGAGGGGCATTGTCTCATGGTGGGTCTAAAAGGGTGGCGGTGTGTGTGTGTGTGGGGGACTCTCTGCACGCAAAGATAGATGGTCGAGATATTTCTTTGGGAGCTAAAAAAGCTGAAGTCTAGTACACACCCATGGAGTAAGCATATTGCTGGATATATTGTCATCTTGTCGGCACAGAGAATGTAAATATGTGTTTCATGTCACCGGCAGGCAGTCTTCCGATAAAAATGAACGGGTCGTTTTCCAAGGCTGGACACAAGGGGGTAGGGGAATCGTGATGTGAAATGAGAATGTATTTTGGTACTCACGGGACAGCTGGAAACTTCTAATAGTTTACTGCAGAAGGGCAAGGCAAACAGATCAGCTGTTTAGGGCCGAAAGGATGAGACAGGCATGGAGGAGAAGGTCATGAGATGTCCTGTGCAGATGTCAGCCTTAAAGCAGGGCAACTCAGTGACTCAGGGCAAAGAAACAGACAGGCAAATGTCAACAAACCCTAATTCTATAGGCAGGAGGGCTAAATTGCACACACCCGGCCCTACCACTGGGCATTTGGTACAATTTGGTATGCTTTATTCCAGCCTTAAAAAGAAGCTCATGGCTGCATGGTGGAATAATGGGAGCATTGGTCATGAGAAGTCTAAATTCCCTTTCCTGCTGGACCCTCAGGCAAAAATCAAAGAAAAACAAAACAAAACAAAACAAAAGACACAAGCATGTGGCACCTTAAAGACTAACTTTCATATTTTAATGTGACGTTTCGCGCATATGTGCACTTCTTCAGACATAGCAGCAGAATGAGGTGTGAGATACTGTATAGTATGAGATATACATATCATACCAAATATTGATTGGCTGTAGTGTATAGAGTTGGGGGGTGGATAGGGGAGGGGATGGAGGAGGAGGGGGAAGAAGAGGAGGGAGAGTTAATTAGTAGAAATGATGAGAAGATTGAATGGTGAGAGTCAGAGAGCTAGTGGAGATCCATCAACCTCATGAAGAAACTTGCACAAGTACATCATCTTCCTCACCAAATGCAAACGACAAGACTGCATCCCGAAAGGACTCAAAATAATAAACCCACTAAAGTCAACATACCCCCACGGACTATGGAGATAGACTGTGCAATACTCTATCCATGGCTACCCTCTCTGAAACTGCTGGACCCTGAAAGTGAGTGATTTACTTCATTGTAAGGAGAAAGAAGAGGCAGCTAGGTTCAACTTTCCATTCATCTGTAAAACCCCTCTGGGGAGCATAGGCTAGTCCCAACAACCACAGGCTGTTGTATCTTGGACTGCTGTGGTGAGGGTCTAGTGTTGTGGTCTTCTGAATCTTTGGTTAAATTCCTCCAGCTGTGCCCCGGAAGTGCAAGGATTCAGACAGCAGAATAGCTCCAAGTTCCCCTGAGAGCTACACCCCTTTCCCCTCATTCGTTGGCACTTACGGTCTGCATCACTCCCTCTGAGACCTTAGTAGTAGGTAGGCAGAGGGGATGGGGGACGTGAGAAGGAGGCAGGCAAGTGGACATCCACTTTTGCAGAAGCAGACAAAACACCTATGGCCCCGGTCTCACTACCGTTACCTGTGCATCGTAATTTGATGCGTACTATTTTTTCGGGCGGTCACATGACGTTTGATGCGCAGTTAGCGCCCCAACAACAGGGGAGTATTTTACTTCTCTGCGTCTGTCCCGACTTGCTTACTGCACATCTTTTCCCTGTTTTTCGAGTTGATTTTTTCCATCACACTTACATATATTTTTTAAAAAATTATTTGCTGGTTGATTACCAGCATGCCAGCTTTCTAGCACTACTCTCTGTCCTCATGTGGAAATGTCTGTTTTATTTCCCCATGGGTTATGTGTTTTCTATGGGCAAATTTAGACAAACAAGCAATGTCAATAACCGCCATTGGGTGTCACTGCTGTTTATTATTTTTCCCGGTCCTCCACTGTGCCGGCATGCCGGTATGCCACCAATTCAGTAGCATAAACGATTACCAAGGCAGAACTACAGGAAGTGGTAGAAAAAGTGGTACAAATCTAATTGGTGCGGATTTTCTGGGGTCACACCTCGTTTGAGGCGTTAAAAAGTGTGCATCAATAACAGAAGTATTTTAACACAAACCCTAGCAGTGGTACAAAATGCTGCGGTTAAAGTGCGCTTCCGGGGGCGTGGCCAGCTGGGGTACCAAAATACTGCTCTTCGGAGTGAAGGCACGATCTTTTGCTGCGCAGTCTTTCGCAGCAAAAAGAGAAGCAAAATCGTCATGAGACCGGGCCTTAAGCAAAACAAGTTGGGGATTTCATTTTGCTTCAGCAAAGGAGAATCCCCGAGTTGGGTCATGCAACGAACCACGAACCATCCCGGTTCATGACAAATTTCTAATTACGATCCCTGGGAAGGGTGAGTTGAGCTGTATGAAGGTTGATGAATGCTGGAATAAAGCAGTTCATTTTAAAATAATTTGACCCAGGATTTCTCTTCTGTTTTCCCTGTGGTGGGAACAGACTAGCGTGAAAGCCTCTCTGAAAAATTCTTCCCTCGTATCTCTTGCATTTATAGCCCGTTTCGTGATTTTTGTGACGTGATTTTCCTGGCATTGAGGCTGATGGATCTGCACATACAGATCTAGAATATCTGCATTTGTTCATGGTCTATGTATGCCTGAGCAAATAGAAAACACATTTCCCCCCCAAGTGTATAGAAGCATCTGTTTGGCCGCTGGGAGAGGGAAAAAAAATGTTGGATGTACAATAAAGGCTTTTGTTTTGATCCAGGACAGTGTTCTGAGTCTGCCCCGCCTGAATCCTGGGTGGTTACTTCACGTCTGTTTTGTCTCTGTTCATGTTGCATTAAGGAGCAGTACAAAAAAAAAAGTTACTTCACATCTGTCGCACAACTACCGAAATTTGTCTCGACCACGCCCCCAGAATGGGTACTAAGTGCGACAATCCTGTACCTGGTGCTGGGGTAGGGTTTTCCCTCGTCACTCTTTGTTCCCACTTTCTGTTCCGAGACAAGACACCGTGTAGTCATGACTTTTCTCTCAGAAAACTGTGTCTAGGTTTTTTTTTTAAAATTTTGACTTTTCAGAAGTGAAATGTTGAAAAAGATTTTTTAAGCCCCCCACCCCCCAAAAAAGGAAAAAGGAAATTAGACAAATTCAGTGTTTGTCATAGTACAAGACCGTGAGGTAACACTTGTCATGAGACTAGTTATCATGACCATGGGAACACTGAAACAGGGATAAAATCACGTGATTGCGACCAACGCTGTCATGGTATAAAACTAGTCGCGGAACAAAGAAGGACGTGAAGTAACCGCCCTGGTTTCACTCATGTCCCCATTACAAGATCAATGATTCTAGACCCAAAGGCAGGCAGACAAACAGACATGGCAGCCTTGCTCACTGTTGACACTTCACTCCATCAGTCCTAATTAAGAAGACTCACTGAGAAATTAATTATTTTCTTGTTCCTGGGAGGCCGAGAGTGTTTTAATCAAGCCGCCCACCCGTGTGCTTTGTCAATTCATTAGGTGCTAATTAAAACATGTCTAGAATCGGAGCCGGGCCTTTGAATTCAAACATTTCCCTCGGAAGGGAAAAAGACCACGGGGGTTGGTGAGCGGGATCCCAACGAGGTTGATCTTGTTGCAGACAGTTTGCTAAAACCGCCCTCACTTCGTTGGGATATTGCAAATCCAAAAAAATGCTT